>OX422207.1:404641101-407041101 GCA_949130495.1 Sambucus nigra
ATTTAGGATAATAACCCATTAATTAAGTTGATGTTTGGTTGGGTTTTAGATATTTTTTTGGACCTTTGAGAAGATTTAGTGGAGGTTTTATGGGAAGAAACTCGTAACGAGGAAGGATAAAATATGTGGGGACATCAAAAATCAATCAATCCCTACAGTTTTTAAAAAACATGGAATTATATATTTTTACTACGAATGCGTGGACGCTATTTTCCTATGTTTGTATTTTTTAACTTCTTATGGATATTTTACCCAAAGTGTGCAAGGTTAAAATTATGGGTTGGTGAGTGTGGGTTTGAGTATTCTTTACGGTTGTTTAAATTATTTTATTGAGAGATAAGACTTGGTTAGTATTTGGAATAGTTATGTAGGTTGGAAATATAAACCTGAAAGCTTGTAGTTCTATCCAGTATTGGATTGGGTTGGAATGGGTAAATGCACGAGTGAGCGATATTTTATAGTCATAATAAGTATATGTTGTGATTAGAGAATAAGGAGCTAAAATGTTTGATTGTTTAATTAGGATTCAAGATATTTTAGTCCGTACAATTAACTTGTTAATTAAGAGAATATATATGTGTGTGGGTGGGTGGGTGGGTGGGGGGGAGGGGCATTTAATACAATTCGTGAAGGTAGTCGACCAACCTAGATGGATTAACATGCAACCCATCCCAAATCGTGAATTAGTTTATACTAAAGTATTTTAGATACAATAGACCACTTATGGATATAGTAAAATCAAGTACCAACAATCTCAGAGGAGATATTCAGGTACTCCTTGGTATATCCACATGTTATTTTGAGTTCCTTATACAACTCAAATTCTATGATGATATTCACCGATAAATTGTACACCCTGACCCGGGGCAAAGGGACGCAACCTGAGATTTTAAGAGACACTTAATATAAATAGTAACCTCTCTGTGGACATACGCAATTCGCTGAAGCACGTATATCATTGTGTTTTCCCTTTACTTTCTTCCTTTGTGATTTTTTTCATAGATCTCTTAATTGTTATAATTTCTGTACTCATAATTGGCGCCATCTGTGGGAAGTAATTTATATTCCAACAAAAATCTACACAAAAAGAAAGCCTGTAATGTCTCACCATAGTAGCAACATTCTTTAAGTTGGCGATGTGCAAGAAGACCCAATTTCTTTTAGGGTCAGGTGTGAAATTTTCCAACATACAAACCCTAGGTTTCACCAGGAAAGGCAATCTTCTGAAGTAAGCAAGGGATCACTAAGATCTACAAGATCTTTAGGTTGGTTGACGCTTACCAAGCCAGGCTTAGCGAACAAGAGGTGTCCATATGCATCCAGGTGAAGAGAATGTTCACCTCCAAAGGCGACTTGAAAGAATTGAGAGAGATCTCCAAAGGGGCACCAAGAAGCGCCGAGATAGGACTCCTACTTCTCAAGAGAGTAACACTCGCAGTCGAGAAGGAGCTACATGCATGACCAAGAAAGAACTGAACATGACAGGCTAGAGCATGGTCGATCAGAGCATGGCCATCCAGAGAGACGCCACATGATCGGCAATTAACAAAATGAAGGCATTAGGATTTTGGTTCGTATGGAGATGAACAAACATCCAGCTCACCATGGAGCCAGATCCACTAGGGAGTCAACCAGGAGGGCTCTCAATACTCAGATGAAATCCCCCTTTGCAAGGGAAATCGAAGAAGAAGAGCCCTTGAAGGTACCTATATAGAGCACACCTAGGGTTTGGTTTTCGTGCTTTAGCTATATAGACCTTCATCTATTTTGACTTAAATTTTGATAAAATATTTTTATAATTAGTATTGTGTCTCGCCTATCGATGCTAAGCTCTCTATGATCGTCTAGATCAAATGAGCTCTCGAGTCAGTCCGTCATCTCAAAAAAAGGTAATTTTCGTATTCTATGGCACATAGGATTTATCCTATCACTTAGGACACGACACCACGTTGCATTTGCATTTTGTTTATCATATTATGATAGTGCTATGTTTAGTCATAATAATTTTTTTTAGTTCAAAATTTTTATTGGAAGTTTTTATAAGAAAAAATATTTTGGTGAAAATAAATTTTTACATTAAATATTTTTTTTGAATAAAATGTGCAGAATTAATTTTTTTCAAGTTAAAAATAAAATTTTGTTATAGAGTGAATATACGCTTGTGCATAACCTATATATATATATATATATATATATATATATATATTAATGTATGTTGTATGTAATTGCATAAGGTAGCCGAATTCACCTGTCTTCGAGTTGACCATAACATGCCTTGAGACTTGAGAATATAGCCTTAACGGTTGGTATGAATTGACCATCAGTAGTACTGTTGGGTTATAGTTGTTTTACGTGTTCCTCATTTGTTGGCATGCACTATGTTACGATTAGACCTTAGAAGATGTTATGTATAAACTTTTTATATATGTATAGTAGTCTAGTGCCTAGATTGTTAACGATTTGACCTCAGGAGTTATACCACTAGCTGTTGCCGATGTGAACATAGCAGGAACCTTACACGCTTTTGACCAAGCCAGTTGTTCCTATTAATTGTTGCCTATTTTTATACACCGATTAGACCTTACCCTATCCATTGCCTATTGCTATTTAATACTGTACATTATTTGAAGTTTAACATATTTCGATTTTTAAAATTATTTAGCCATAAGCCTTAGCATGTTATGTTTTGTTGGCCCACGGTTTGATTCAATTTTTTAAAAACGACACCGATGTTTAAACTGATTTCAACGATAATATTCTTTTCGTTTTTGCTACCCAGTTGGTTCCTGTCTGGCACAACACGTGTCTCTTTTTTAACACAATACTTTGTTTTTCTTTATAGAGCGTCCAATCACTTTTATCTATGGCCAAAAACATTTATGTCAAACCATGTGACTGTAGTTTATACTAATCAATTTGGGTCTCATTTTTAGGAGTCCGAGAAAATTAATTTTGTGACCAAATTCTGTCAAAATTTTTAGAGAGAGAGAGAATAAACCAGAATAGTTTTTGTCATCTTCAAGTTTTGATTTTTTCAAAACTTAAATGAAGATTGGACATCTCTCATTCTAAATCTACACTTACGATTTTTCAAGGGAAAATAGTTTTTGTAAGTGATTTCTCTCATATTTGTGTATTTTATTTAAATCAGACTTTAGATCTAATATTTATACAAAACACACACTTGATTCACGAAATTAGTTTTTGTGTGTGAATATTTTTTTTGTATCTTGTTTGTAAGATCTTGTGTGTTTTTAAACATTTTATTTTAAAACATATTTTTCAGAAAAAAAAAATTGGTTAATATTCAGATATATATCTTGTTTGTGGTTTAGAAAGTTAAACCTAAGATTTTTTGAGAACTAATTTGAGAAGATTTAATATCTGGATTGAATATTATTTTCTTGACTGTGTAAGACTGTTTTGGACTAATCTGAAATATTTGTAAAAATAATCTTGATAGTTTTTTAGATTAAAACCTGATTTAATCTAATATTATTTTTCTGAAAAATAAATTGTGAATATTTGACTTTGAGTTTTTATTGAATATATTTGAAGTCATATTATTTCTGTGAATATGTTTACTTGGTCTTTGAAGTGATTTCGAGATTTTTCTTGTGCATATCACTTAGAATTCACTCACTACACAACACATTCACTTAGACACTTTCTGATGTGTATATATTAGATCAACTCTGATTGTTCTAATTTTTGATAAAAGATAAAATTAAAGTTTGTGAACATTGTGTTAAATCAAGAAAGGTTGATTTAAACAAGAGAACATAACATAAGAGTTGTGGCTGATATCTAGGAGAAATATATATTGTTACATTGCATTCGATTGTACCATTAAGTGTGGGTGTGTCATCTAGGATAGAACACCGCACACAAATACTTAACTAACAACTAGGACACAATAGGCACTGAGCCAACCTGCGCTAAGGAAGCTAAAGGGGAGGTTGAGACGTGAATATAACAAAGTGAACAAGAGCTGCATTGTGAGGATAATTATGGAAGAGAAACCAGAGCAGATAGAAGCTTGGTCAAGATAGGCAATAACTTGTTCCGAATTTTCTCGCTTTCATCCTTATTACATGTTTATATAATCGTTTTTATTTCGTTTGGTTTTAGTGGAAGTAGACTAGGTTGACTCTTAAGAGAGTCCGTTGTTTTTTCCGGGGAAGGATTTTTGCGACGTTAAATAAATAACGAATTCTTTACATATTTCGCATATCACCTCACACGAAAAAGTAGGTTTAAATAAATAGAAACTCTCCTAAAACTGAGTTGGTTATTATTTTGTAAATCACCTAGATTTAACAAAGATAATAATTTGGACTTTTAATTGACTTTGGAAATTAAATTTGTTTGCGTAAAGTTAATAATTGAAGAAAAGTTTGAATTGGTTCCTCCTAGAATAACCGATAAAACTCGTAGGTAAATTGCGTTTAATCGACAATCGTTTACTTTCACACATATTCTTTTTGGCATCGTTGGGTGCTTTCATCTCCTAAAGAAGTTTGTTGTCCACGGATTCAAGATCTACAACGAGAAAATAGACCCCACAAATACAAGCAATGACCCTGTAGAGCCATAATAATGCATTAAAGTGTTGTATATTCCCTTCTAGCCTACATGATGTAGCACATAAGTGGTTTGAGAAGATGCCTCATAGGTCGATTAGAAACTTTACAGCACTAGCAGAGGCCTTCACCACTCGCTTCATAACCAGTAGCTCCTATCCCAAGTGGATGGATGCATCACTTACGATGAAGAAGAAGCCACTAGAGAACCTTCAGGACTATGCCTAAAGGTATTGGAAAGTTTTCAATGATATGGAGGACTGCTCGAATAAAGTTTCAGTAGTATCCTTCAAGATTGGTCTGCCGACCTCCTCCTCGCTTCACCAATCCCTCCCTAAAAAGGAAACCAGCACCATCGATGACCTTATGGCCCATATTGAGAAATAAGCCAAGGTGGAAGATGTGGTTCACCCAGATGCAGGGGACAATGGTCGAGCAAAGGAGAACAAGGTAATAGATAAGAGTGATACTCAAAAGAAGGGAAACAAGAACATGGGAAGGGTAAGAATGGATCAAAGAATGGGAATACGATCAATCCCTATAAAGCATTCTAGGAAGTTAACACAGTCTTCAAGGAACCTATTTATAAAATTATATACAAGATCAAAGATGCGCAATTTATCAAATGACCCAAAATAATGGGTGGTGACCCAACTAAAAGGAACAATGTGCCGATATGTGCATTCAACAAGGAGGGCGGTCACAGTAAGTCACACTTGGAGGAATTAGCCCAAGAAGGTCACCTCAATAAGTACATCAAGAAAATAATAGACAAGGTCGCAACTAATGGCGACTATAAGCCAGACGACATCCTCGATGATGATACAAGACATGAGTTCATAGTAATCCATGGGGCATTAGACCTTAAGTAGATTTAGGGTAACGTCATTCGGATGGAACTTAAGAAGGTGACTGCCAATATAGAGGCTTTTCAAATCAACCCCTCCAAAACCTAGACTGGTAAACATCGACGTCTAGAGGACGTTGACTACACCAATCATGTTATGTTTACCGAGGAAGATTTAGTCGGGGTAAGAACCCCACATCATGATGTATTGGTGATCACACCCAGAATAGCCAATTGGGATATTGACAAGCTACTTATTGACCAGGGGATTTTGTTAGAAGTGATGTACCTAGAGTTGTTCCATAAACTGAAGATAAACATTACCTACCTCAAAGAAGCCATAGTTTCATTGGTCGTCTTTGTCATAAGGGTCATGATACCGTTAGGGAAGATAATACTCCCAGTTAGAGAAGGAAACATCTCAAAGCTAATTGAGTTTTACGTGGTGGACATTGAATCCCAATATCACACCATTTTAGGTGGGGCATGGATCCATGCCATGAAGTCCGTACCATCCACCTACAACTAAAAGATGAAATGTGTTACCGACCAAAGTGTGGTGTAAATTCGTGGAGATCATGCCACATCCTAAAAATGCTTCATTATGGACATTTGCCCCAAGAAGGAAAAGAAGAAGGAGGTAAAGGATGCTAAAGAGGAAGACCGAGAGGGGGTTGTACCCTCTAAATAAAAACTACAGTATGACCGACCTGGGGTGGAGGAGACTAGGGTCCACCCCACTGATAGGGTCACTGAAAACCTGGAAGAAGTTGGAGCCAATGACCACTTGCCAGAGAGGAAATTTCTGATCGGAGCTACACTTACCGATCAAGAGAAAAAAGAGCTAAAAGTATTTATCAAGATCAAAGTTGGACGTTTTTACTTGGGAACCGTATGACTTACTATCGCCTACATGTCGATTCGACTTTCAAACCGATCATTCAGAAGGTTTACCAAACGACCCTAAAGAATTCCAAGGCGGTGGAAAATGAATTAGGGAAGTTATTGGGGAAGTTGGCGCTAGCAAATGAATTAGGGAAGTTCAGTTTCCCAAATAGTTGTCCAACCCAGTGGTGGTCCACACTAGCAATGGAAGCTGGAGGGCCTGTATTGATTTCACAGATCTCAATAAGGTTTTCCCCAAGACAACTTCCTACTTCCCAAAGTAGATCAATTGGTTGATGCTACAACAACACACAAAAGGATGAACTTTCTAAATGCCTACTCTAGCTACCACAAGATTCCATTATTCGGACCCGACCAGGATAAAACCTCCTTTACAACCTCCATTGGGTTGTATTCCTACAAGTTTATGTCATTCGGCTTAAAAAATACAGAGGTAACTTATCAAATATTAGTCACCAAGATGTTCAAGAAACAGATGGGAGACATTATGGAGGTTTACGTCGATGGCATGCTAATTAAAAGCAAGAATAAAAGAATACACCTCACATACTTAGCTAGAACTTTTGATATCCTTAGGGAATATCGGATGAATCTTAATGCGAGTAAGTGTCCATTTGGTGCCCATTCAGGAAATTTCTTGGGCTATGTAGTTAGTAAAGGGGTGATTGAGGCTAATCCGGATCAGATCTATCACTAGGGTCCAGCCTCCTTAAACTTTGAGAGTTATTCAGAATCTTATCGGTATGCTTGAGGAACTCAATCGCTTCATCTCCAAGTCTTTGGAACGTTGTCCACTATTCTTTTAGCTGCTGAAGAATGACAAGGGCCTTGGAACAATAATTTCTCATAAGCTATAAAATAGATAAAATCCTACCTTAGTAGGCCACCCCTTCTAGTGATTCCAAACGATGGATGCCCACTATGACTTTACCTAAAAATATCATACCATGATGTAAGCTATGCCATGGTTTATGAAAATAAGGAAGTCAGCGTCTGGTTTATTATGCCAACAAGACACTTCTGGACGCGAAACATCTGTACCTACCTCTAGAGAAACTCACCTACGCAATGGTAGTCCCCTCAATAAAGTTTAAGCATTACCTTGAGTCCCATTCAATAACCGTAATCACTTCCTTCCCCCTCAAAGTTGTTCTTCAAAAAGTCTACCTCTCCAGAAGACTCTCAAAGTGGTCGGTAGATCTTAGGAGATTTCATATCCACTTCCAGCCAAGAACGGTGATTAAGGGACAAGTCTTACCAGACTTTATTAGTGAATTTATAAGGGATCAAGCAATAGACCAACTAGGAATCATGAAAAAAACAATTAAGGAAGAACAATCTAAGGACTGGAACCTATACATTGATGGAGCCTCCAATTCTAAGGGGGTAGGAGTAGGGATCATTCTCATCACCCCTGAAGACACTGTGATTCAACAAGGAATTAGATTGGGATTTGAGGACTCTAACAACGAAGCTGAGTCTGAAGCATTGATCGGTGACTTGTGTAAGGCCCAACTGCTGGGGAAAAGTGCATTCACATATTCGATGAATCCAAACTAGTTTCTATGAAAGTAAGCGAGGGCTTCATTACCAAGGATGATCTAATGGCTGCTTACCTCTCTGTGGTAAGAGGACTCATGGTTGACTTTAAGATTGTTCAAATTCAATAGTTTCCCTGAGGGCAGAATTGTCACGCAGGATGGTGATCTCTGGCCTTAAGGATTGCTATTGGTGGCCTCATACACAAAAAAGATGCAAACACTTATGTTTGCAAGTGTGGAAAATGCCAAAATCATTCTCCTATGATCCACCAGCTCGTTAGCGACCTGAAATCACTGACAAGCCCATGGTTGTTCACATAATGGGGGCTAGACATAGTGGCACCACTACCTCCCACATTTGGAAATTGAAAGTATCTTCTAGTGGGCACATATTACTTCACCAAGTTGGTAGATCCAGAACCACTGGCGAACATTCGTGACTTAAATATGACCAGGTTCATCTCGAGAAGTGTCATAACACACTTTGGGTACCAAGGACTATCATCACCGATAATGATACATAATTTGAAAGTAGTTTTTTTAAGGTTTTTGTGATTAACATGGTATCAAGCACCACTTTAGTTATGTGGTATATCCCCAAAGCAATGGACAGCGAGAGGCCTCTAATAAAACCATGCTTGATGGACTAAAAAAGTGGTTAAAAAGAGCCAAGGGTGCCTGGGTAGGTGAGCTCCCTCATGTTTTATGGGCTTATCGCACCATCCTTAGGCGAGACCGAGAAAACATCATTCACACTCGCTTAGAAGCAAAAATCCCCAACATGATAACTGCCTTAGTCAATAAAGGCCTTAACGTTGATACATTACGCACTGAACTTGACTTAGAAGATGAGTGAAGAGACCATGCCGTGATCAATTTGTCTTTTTATCAACAACAATTGGACTGGTAATACAGTAAGAAAGTCAATCCAAGGGAAGTTTTTGATAGGAGACTATGTTATAAGGAAGGTCTTCGGCAGTGCCGTAAAACCATTAGATTATAAACTCAGAAAAAACTAGGATGAACCGTTCAGAGTAATCATAAATGACCTTCAAGGTGTATATCACTTGGAAAGGATGAAGGGAACGGAGATACCAAGAGTATGGAACAAAACCAATATCAAAAAGGTTTTATTTTTGAAATCTTTATTATCTTTTACTAGAACATTTAGTTAAAAAAAATTATTTTCAAAGTTATATTGCTCGTCAGATAATATTTAATGAATAAAGGTCGGTTGATCCCTTCACTTTAATACTTTATATTATCTAGTCAACTCTTCTTGGTTATATCTCATTAATATACACCTTTTCCAAACGATAACTCCTTCATGCATGACTAAACTCCTAAGATTAGGATAAGTTATTCAAGTTGTTTTCAATCAGGAAATTTCACATCCCGAGCAGGGGTCATAGTAGTTACAATGAGTCAATAGACGCTTTTCAATTACTACATCCCTTGGGTCCTTGTTGCGAACAAAAAGTACCTCATGGGTTTCCCCAGTAACAACAAAACCCCTACATGGGTTCCCTAGGAAGTAAAGCCAACTTATGTTGGTCGCCAAATTTTTTGGTCACAAAATTCTTCTCGGGCGGATGGCCCTGTTGCCAGGTGCATTCTTGCAATCATCCTACTTAGGCCTAAGGAAGTGTGACGAACCTAAAAGGTAAAGTAGATGGAATGATACTGCTAAGGCATGTTGGACTAGGAGAACATTCAAACACAAAACAACGTGTGGCTAACACTATCTTTTTATACCATTAAGTTACCTGAAAAGTTCAAAATGATAAAATATAAACAAGAAATAACCCAAGGTGGTTGATTAAACATTATACAGTGAATAAATATTATTTGGTCAGTAGATTATGCATGTTTAGTTAGCACATGCTCAAAACATCATAAATAAGTAAATAACACATTTTATTAATAAAAATCGGGAGTTAAATTTACAATAAAGGCAAAAAATATACAAAGGCTTAAGATGTCCCATGGTGGCAAGCAAGGTAGACTATAACACGCGCTCTTTGACTATCATCTGGGTGGGGGACAAACTCCACTTCAGCGTCTTCAAAATAATGCTCCAAAAGCTGAACATGAATAACATCTATTGTGATCCATCAGTCATCCCTAAAAAAATGATTATGGTAATAGGCCGGGTAGTCGATCTGATACTTATACCACATGTTAGACTCCTTAGGCATTTTTAATTCCCTAAGGGTGCTAAGCCACCCTCGGGCAAAAGCATGGTCCTCTGCCTCCTTCAGTCTTATCGCGGCGTCAGTCCAACCTTGGTCATAACCATCAAATCAGACATGTTGAGTGTAATACCCCATATCTTTATAGCTTTTAAAATTAGGGATTTATTAAATTTAATTGAGTTATTAATTTAATATTAATCAAGAATTTTATTTAAAAATATATACTAGCGTGACGAGAGGTAGTAATTATTAGAAATTTTTTGAACATTACTAGATGAGTAAAGTAATATATGAGATTGAGTTTATTAATATTTTCACGAGTGAATAACATGACAATTATGGAAAATTAAGTTGGGATGCGCCCGTGTCATGTCGGGACTAAATTATTATTATAAGAATTGAATAAATTATAAGTCACCGATGCTCATTTTGAGTGCTCCCACGTGTCCTGAAGGGTCGAGATAGTCAGAAAAGTGTACCCGTGGGTTTAGTTTGAGTCTTGGGGCATTTTTAGGCCTAATTGGCATCCTGGGAGGGTATTATAGTCATTTTGTATTTTTGGGTAATTAAATCCACGAATTTTCCTGAGTTATATCAACTATTAGAGATGAGCTTTTAGGGTTAACAACCACAAAAAACATTGAATGACCATTAGAGAAGAAAGGTAGACAACTTTTCAAGAATTGATCACAAACCGTATGTTGATGGAAAAAACTAGATTTGATCTAATTATTTTAATCACAAATAAATATGAATAAATAAATATAAGACAATAGATTTTTAAAGTGGTTCAGCCTTAGGGAAATGGCCTACGTCCACTACTTTTGTATTGCTGACTGTTTATCTGGAATTCTCGATAATAGGTTTACCAGGAAAATCCAGAGTCCCCTTCTAATGAGGAGGTTACAATGTATTTATAGCCTTAAGGGTGTACATGTGAAAAGACAATGCGCTGTTATCTAGTATACATATACATCTGTACGATAATAATGAGCATTTAATGCGCAGTCGCCTTTTTGATTCTCTTGAATTGGGTGCTCTGCACGCTAAGTTTCTCGGACCGCTTAAGTTACTCGGGGCGACTGAGTTGCTCGTCCATAATATTTGTATTTGATAGGTAAATCTCCACGTGTCTTCAAGTGATCGGTCCACATCAGCAGACTAAATTTGGTATCAACAGAAGCCCTCAATGTTTCACACTTTGAGGTTGAAGAAAAGTGTGGAATATTTTGCTACAAAATTTCTCAGATTATTGGTTTTTATGGTTTTTATGAGAATGTTCATTGTATAAAACTCCTTTTTTGACCGCGCAGTATCAGGCCTCATAAATATTTTAAATTTTCATGACCGCTTCGATATTTGTGCCCCTTTTCTTATTTTACTTGCTGTGTCTGCATCATTATTGATTCTTTTTATTTCTTCTCTTTGCTAGTTTATGTCCATGATGGAGCTCTTATCAGCTCATGACACAAAATTAATGAAGAAATGCACATGCTGATCTAAATGAGGCCTAGATAATTGACATCCTTGGTTCAGATGCTTCTGAACGAGCAGTTGAAGCTTATCAATACTTAAAGTGCTTGCTCGATCGCGCTGTTGCCAACAATGTGGCCTACTTTGAGATGATTGAAGACCTCCAAGGAACGATCGAGGAACTCCAGTATCAGTACAAAGAATCCTCCACCCTTCAGCATCATGGATACGAGAAGAAATATCAGCAATTGAGTGCTGACAAAGGGTATGATAAATTTATCTCTGCTCATGAGAAGAATGAGAGTGTTCTGAAGCTTGAAGTTGAAGATCACAGGCATATCACTAAGTTGTTGGAGCAAGAAAACATTTCTTTGAAAGAAGAAATAAAACAACTTAAATCTGCTGCATCTTCCTCGGGAGCCTTGGTCCCTGTTAATGATGAAGGTTGTTTTTTCTTAGAGGTAGAAAATGCCAACTTACGAGATGAGTTGGAAACTTTAAAAAGGGCCGGACCCTCCACATCTACTCATGGACGAGCAAGATCTTCTTCTCATGGATGAGCAAGGGTTAGTCGGATGTCTATTGAAAAAGCAATAACTCAATCAGCTTTAGAGAATCAGGCAGTACAACTGATGGCGAAGAATTAAGCTTTGGCAGAAATATCCAAGAAGATTCTGAATTTGACCGACCAACTCTCTTCTTAGAGTTTTGCTTTGGACAGTAAGGAAATTCTAGCGAAGAGTCTCTACGAGAAGCTGGAGAGGTTAACCTATCAGTTCCATAAACAACCCCGAGAGTTTTGGATGGTTGGGTATAATGAAGCCCTTTACCATCTTGATGCTCGGATCCAGCAGTCAGATAACGAGGGGTACAAGCAAGGGTGGTTGAATGCACTGTGTGTGCTAAAATTCGAGCAGGGACATTACTTATGATATTATTATGACCCTAGAGTGCTCGATTTTCCTGTGCCTACTTTTAATCTTGACATTAGTTGGATTCCTGCTCGGGCAATTCCTTAGTGCTTGATCTCCAAGTATCTCGGCGATTACAGTCTTCATGCCTACTTTGAGATATCTCGCCCAGAGCATTTGCTTGATCAGCCATCTGTAATGAATGTTAGAATGCTGCGAGATGTAAATTTTATAAATTCCCTTTATGCATTGAATGATCCTCCTGCTGGGGTAGAGCTGTTTCAAAGGCAGAAGAGAAAAAACCAATAGAATAGGGTTTTTTATGTAATGAAATATTTTTTCACATCATATGTAATTCTACTTGATTTGAATGAAGAACTTTTTATTATTTTTCCATTTCATTGTCTTCTAAATAATTTATAGAATGTCTTTGTTTGTTAGTTAGTAAATATATGTATGTATATACTATACTTATCTCATTTGTTGTTTGATTATAGTGACTTGTCACTCTTTGGGCCTAAGCAATGGAATGATTTGCACCCCATGTTCCTTCTTAGTTATAGTAATCTGGTATGGATTACCTTGTTGCCTAGACAGTGGATGCCCCGGGAGGTCATCCAACTTCTTGTCAAGTTTGCCGACCAACCGAAGTTGGTGGTATAGAGTTCTCGACCAACCGGAGTTGGTGGTAATTGAATTCCCGACCAACCGGAGTTGGTGCTAATTGATTCCTAACCAACCGGAGTTGGTGCTAATTATTTCCTGACCAACCGGAGTTGGTGATAATTGATTCCCGACCAATCGGAGTTGGTGGTAATTATTTCCCGACCAACCGAAGTTGGTGGTAATTGATTCCTGACCAACCGGAGTTGGTGGTAATTGCTTCCCAACCAACCGGAGTTGGTAATAATTGTTCTGAATTTAATGTGTAGTAGCACTAATACTCTAAAAAAAATTTCAACAAAGAAAGAAAGATGGATGAAACATCAATTTATTCATATTGAAGAAACTGCATTACATAGGAATTTCAATCATTGATAATACTTGCGCAGATGCTCTGCATTCTTAAATTCTTCTCCTTCCATGGTTTCAATCCTATATGTCCCCGGAAGAACAACTTCTGTTACTCTATAGGGTCCATGCCAGTTGGCTACCAGTTTGTTATGCTTTTGGATTACTTTCTTCAGCATATAATCCCCTTCCTTCAAATCACACTTCTTCACTATTTTGTTATAGAACAAAGATGTTCGTTGTTGATATACGACATTCCTGATTGCTGCTTCTTCCCTAACTTCTTCAAGCATATCCAGGTCTAATCTTCTCATCAAATCACTGACAGGAGAATTGAAATTAAGCACCTTATGCGTGGGTAGACCCAATTCAGCAGGTATGACAGCCTCGCTCCCATATGCGAGCATGTATGGAGTTTCTCCTGTTGCTGTTTGTGGTGTAGTATGATAAGCCCACAACACAAAATGTAGCTCATTAATCCAATTTGCCTTTGCATCATCGAGTCGTTTTCTCAAACCATTTAGTAGCGTTCTGTTTTTCACCTTAGTTTGCCCATTTCTTTGGGGCTGGCCTAGTGCAGAGTGGGTCTTCAGTACATTAGATTGATGATAATACGCAGAAAATTCCTCGTTATCAAACTGGGTTCCATGGTCAGTAATGAATGCATATGGGAGACCATATCTGCAGATAATATTCTTCCAAATAAATTAATAGACTTTGTCGTATGTCATATCAATAAGAGGCTCATCTTTCACCCATTTGGTAAAGTAATCCAAAGCAACCATGAGGTATTTGAATCTTCCCTTGGTCGCTGGAAGTGGTCCTACCAAGTCTATCCCCCACATAGCGAATGGCTAAGGGGATGCTATGGGTGTTAACAATACTTGAGGAGTTCTTCGGATGGAAGAGAAAAGCTGACATTTATCGCACTTTTTAGCATAGGCTACACAATTAGCTCTCATCGTTGGCCAGTAATACCCTTACGTTGTTATTCTTTGCAGAAGCGTCCGACCTACTACATGGGCTCCACAAGACCCTTCGTGAACCTCTTCGATCAAATATGTTACTTCAGAGGGATGGACACATCTTTGTAGCCCTGCTATAACTCCTCGTCTATACAAAATGCCACTGGTCAATTCATAACGAGCAACTTTAAACTTCAGTTTTTTGGCTGCGAGTTTATCATTTGGCAAAGCGCCCTCTTCAATATTGGCCCTGATGGGGTCCATCCAAGATGGTCCCAAATCTAGGGAAATGAAGTTTATCATTAGATCTTCGTCTATGCTTCGACCAGTCAGGATCTCTATTGGGATTTTTCTTCGTAGCTCGGTGCGTGTGGCTGATGCTAAATGAGATAGAGCATCTGCTCTTACATTCTCCAATCTTGGTATTCTAATCAATTGAACTGCATTAAAACTCGATACCACCTCCATTGCTTTTGCATGATACCTGATCATTAATTTTCCTTTTGCTGCATACACCTCCAGAATTTGATTTACGATTAACTGCGAATCACTGAACACAATGACTTTCTCTACTTTCATGGTTTTGGCTAAACTTAGACCCACAATCATTGCTTCATATTCAGCCTTATTGTTAGAAGCCTTAAATTAAAAGCGTAGAGCAAACTTCACATCAATCTCATCCGGACTGTTTAAAATAATTCCTTCTCTGCTGCCTGTAGTGCATGAAGATCCATCCACATACAAATTCCACACGGGTATTTCATCATCAAATTTTTAATCAGACAGAGTTCCTCGGTGGAATATTTGGTGCTTCCTTTTGTCCTCCTCCGACATTTTTCACTACTCGTTTACCGACGTGAGTTGGTCGGGGGTTAAATTTGATGATCTTGTAACATCCATAGGTCGGTTTGTATTCAGCTCCTGTTCTTCGAAAGCATCTTCCCGAGTAAACTCAGCGATAAAATCTTCTACTTCCTGGCCTTTGAGCGATGATCTAGGCTCATAAATTATATCGTATTCAACAAGTTCTACCGCCCAGTACATCAATCTTCCTGATTTCTCTGGTTCATACAGAGCCTGTCTTAATGGCATATCAGTGTACACCACTATAGTATGGGCTTGGAAATATGGCCTCATTCTTCTACTTGCTTCAATCAGCTCTAGTGCCAACTTCTCTAACCTTGGATATCTGATTTTTGCTCCTTGGAAAGCTTTGCTGGTGTAATAGACTGGTTTCTGCACTCCATCCTCCAATCTGATCAATGCCGAGCTAACAGCATTCTCTGAAACTGCCAGATACAAGTATAGTCTTTCTCCTATCACTGGTCTGGACAACAATGGAGGTGTCCCTAGATACTTCTTCAACTCCTGAAAGGCCTCCTCACACTCATCATTCCACTCAAAAGTTTTTTGAAGTGTTTTGAAGAATGGGAGGCATTTATCTATTGCTTGTGACACAAACCTATTAAGTGCTGCCACTCGCCCTGTGAGGCTTTGTACTTGCTTCTTCGTGGTTAGATATCGCAGCTCCAATAGAGCCTTGATCTTTTCAGGGTTTGCCTCAATGCCTCGTTGATTTACAATGTACTCGAGAAATATTCCTTCTCGCACTCCAAATATGCACTTGGTGGGATTTAACTTCATTTGATATTTATCTAATTGATCAAAGGTCCGACCTAGGTCAACTAAATGATCAGCATCTTTCTTGCTCTTCGTCAACATATCATCAATACAAACCTCCATGTTATTACTGATTTGCTCTGCGAATACCTTGTTCATCAGTCGCTGATATGTTGCACCTGCATTTTTAAGTCCAAAAGGCATAACATTATATCAATAAGTTCCCCTTAGGGTGATAAAAGAGGTACTCTCCCAGTCTTTAGGCTTCATTTTAATCTGGTTGTAACCAGAATAAGCATCCATGAAACTCAACAATTCATGTCCCGAGGTAGCATCCACCAACTGATCGATTCGGGGCAAAGGAAAATGATCATTTGGGCAGGCTTTATTAAGATCAGTGAAGTCCACACACATCCTCCACTTATTATTTTTCTTCTTCACCATTACCACATTTGCTAGCCAATCGGGATATTTGACATCCTCAATAAAAGAGGCTTTTTATAGTTTCTCTACTTCTTCCTGTATGGCTTAGTTATTCTCGGGACTGAATACCCTTCTTCGTTGCTTTACTAGCTTGATTTCCTTATTCACGTTCAGCTCATGACACAGGAAATTTGGGTCTATCCCTGGCATATCTTCATGACTCCATGCAAAAGTCTGCTTTATGCGTTTTAGAAATGCTATCAATTCCTATTTTATTGATGCATCCAGTGATGCACCAATTTGAGTTGTTCGTTCTGGATGCTTGTCGTCCAGAATGATATTTTTGGTAGCCTCCATGACCCATCCCTTTATGAGCTAAGACTCGTCTCTAGGGTGTAAAGTTTCAATCTCTGTGTCTTCTATTTCATCCACTTAATAAGTAGTAGTCTTCTTTCAGGATTCTTTGCGTTCCTCTTGTTTGGCAGATGAATAATAGCATTCCCGAGCTACCTTCTGGTCGCCTTTCACCACTCTTACTCCAAATTTAGTTGGGAATTTTAAACATTAATGTACAGTAGATGGCACTGCTTCGAACTTCTTCAGGCCTACCCTTCCCATGATGATATTGTAAGTTGATTGGATGTTTTTAACCATTATGAAAAAGCGTACTCTTTTTGTTTGACAAGCAGGCCATGTACTGATAAGTATATCTAACTTGATCGTCCCAAGTGGAAAAACCTTCTCGCTAGTAAAACCAAGGAGGGGTCTATGATAGGGCTCCAATTGGGCTAATTTTAGATTTAAACTATCAAAACATGGGTAGAACATGATGTTTGCCGAGATACTATTATCCACCAATACCCGTGAAATCACCACTTCTTTTATTCTCATCTTGATCACCAATGGGTCATCATAAGGATATAGTACACCTGCTAGGTCATTCTTAGAGAAACCAATGACCAATTTGTCTTTATTCACCTTCCTCGGGATATCATCTTCAGCTAGATTTATTCGCTGAATGTACGAGCAGGCTTGACCCTCGTTGAGATAAGCTTTTCTCTCCGCAGTCAGATCTCCACCTCCTGCATCTCCACCTGTAATAATATTACATTCAAATGATCCAAACCGGATTGAAAATACCTCACGTTCTGGTTTTCTTGGTCTTTTTGGAGATCGGGGTCATCTTGATCATCTTCTGTATCTTCTTCGTGACTTATCTTCTTGTATTCTTTTACTTGACAAGGATACTTAGACCTTTGCCTTCTTCAGTCGTTGGCCCTTCCACCACCTTGGCGATCAATATACTTAGTCAATTTTCCTCATTTGATGAGTGCTTCAATTTCATTCTGGAGAGCTATGCAACTTTTAGTCGTATGGCCATGATCTTTGTGGAATTCACAATATTTAGTCTTGTCTCTTCTGTCATGATCTGCCTTCATTTTTGCTGGCCAGGCTAGCTCCTCACTATTCTTGATCTCCTCAAGAATGTGATTTATATCTACCTTTAAAGGAGTGAAATTTCCAAATTTCTTCATCTGCTCCAGTGCTTGCTTTCCTTTTGATTGCCTGTTGCCACCATTGTTCTTCTGATCATTCTTTTCGATTTTACCATTTTCCACCTTGGTCTCCTTAGTGTCTATATTCGTCTTTGCAGCCATAGCTTCCTCGACATTCATGATTTTGGCTGCTTTTGCCATCAATTCTGCCATGGTTCTAGGTGGATCTTTGGCTAAAGTGTAGTACAACTTATTTGGCAACAATCCACTCATCAGAGCAGTAATTACTGTTTTCTCCTCGTAATCAATTACCTCAAGTTTCTCATTATTGAAATGAGTAATATAGTCCCTGGTGCTTTCACCTACTTTCTGTCAAACACTTAGCAAGTTTGCTACTCGTTTGACTAGCTTTGCTCCGAAACAAAAGTTCCTGATAAAGAGCTCTGCCAGTTGAAAGAAAGTCTCAATTTTCCCCGAGGAAGGTTGTTGTACCATATATGAGCTGATCCGGTAAGAGTTCCTAAAAATGCCCTGCATCTCATCTCATCTGGAACTGTATAGATATCGGCATCTGCTTGGTATTGTTATATATGAAGGACAGGGTCAGTTTTTCCATCATATTTAGGTGTCACCATAGGAGCTTTAAATTTCGATGGTGTGGGAAAATCCACAATTGCCTACACAAATGGTGTCCCTTGGACAAAAGTTCTTTGTAGAGGATTCTTGGCTTTAGTCATTTCCCCTAATCTGTCCTCCAATCTTTGAATAGAGTCCTTCCATGTGTTATTTCCCTCCTCGGGCCTATTGATTCGAGCAACTGATTGCGTTGAATTTGCCTCTTGGGATCGAGCTGCTGGTCGTGATTGGGCAGAGCTTTCCTTTAGGTCGGACGATCGTGGGGAGTTCCTCGATGCAATCATAGGAGGATTCTATTCCTCCTAGGGCCCAAATGATCAAAATGAGAGACTCTACTTAACCTTTCTAGAGCACTCGTCCTTTCTGGAGATAGAGTGACGTATCGTTGAGAATCTATAGCTCGTACTGATGAAGTCTGACCAGGTTGATAAGAACGATCATTAGATCTCTCAGTACGATGTGATACGGTGTGTCTAGATTGAGATTCCTCTGGGAATAGTGTTTGCCTAGTTCGTGAAGAGGGTAAATGTGTGTTTCTGTGAACACTTCGTTGCCCTGATTGGGCCGGCACTCCACCCTGAACAGCTTGTATAAGTTGACGTATAGTTTCCTGCATGGCCATTTGCCCTTGGGCTAGATTAGCCATTATGCCAGCCAAACCTTGAACATTTGGGGGAATAGAAGGGCTTAGAGGGTTCCCAGCATTTCGATTACTGGGATTCAGATTATCACCCATTAATGATGAATTATTTTGGTGAAAAATGCTAAGTACAATCATTTCCCAAAGACGACGCCAATCCGTTGATGTAAAAAACTAGATTTGATCTAATTATTTTAATCACAGATAAATATGAATAAATAAATATAAGACAATAGATTTTTAAAGTGGTTGAGCCTTAGGGAAATGGCCTACGTCCACTGCTTTTGTATTGCTGACTGTTTATCTGGAATTCTCGATAATAGGTTTACCAAGAAAATCCAGAGTCCCCTTCTAATGAGGAGGTTATAACGTATTTATAGCCTTGAGGCTGTACATGTGAAAGGACAATGCGTTGTTATCTAGTATACATATACATCTGTACAATAATAATGACCATTTAATGCGTAGTCATCTTTTTTATTCTCTTGAATTGGGTGCTCTGCATGCTAAGTTGCTCGGACCGTTAAGTTGCTTGGGGTGCCTGAGTTGCTCGTCCATAATATTTGTATTTGACAGGTAAATCTCGACGTGTCTTCAAGTGATCGGTCCACGTCAGCAGACTAAATTTGGTATCAACATCGTAGCACCTCTTTCAAGATTAACAACACCGGGGCATAGATCGTAAGATGAGAAACGCAGCCATATCCTTATCACCAACAAATCAGACCTTCAAATACCAGGCAAGTATCTATCTTTCTACTTTTCTAGTTAATGTTTCACCCATATTAGAATAACATTGAAAGATATATGTTTCATATGAGAATTTAACGATTTAGGGATTTTAAATCACATGATTTAGCGGAGATAAATCTATTCTAGAAATCTCAACATATGTAGAGGATTACCCACGAAATTGTATTGGTTTAGAAGTGAGAAATATGGAAAAATAATTAAAGATTGGAAATTTAATGTAAAACAGGGGTTCTAGAATATTATGATGAATTAACCCCTTTAATTCGATACCTTTGATGAAATTGAAAATGCTTCACGTAGGAAATCATGTATATAGGTATATGTAATCGGCAGTAAACTTGTTTGGGAGTTTGGGGATCATTAATGGCGTTTTGGAGGAAATTCTTGGATGAAACCCGTAGGTCAAAATTTCAGTTTCTGGGTAAAGAACTACTTGATCAATCGATCGACTGATCGATCAATCGATCGACTGATCGATCAATCGACCCCTTTCCTCGATCGATCGACCCCTCGTGGAAAACTACATGTTTTCCCCTTTTTGTTTAATCTAAATAAAATATATAAGAACCCTTGAATATCATTTAAAGAGTATAATGGGTCATGGAGAGGACCAGTAGGGTCTAAGTAGACTCCGTTGAGTGAAATTTTATATGGGATGAAATTGTGGGTGAACCTACTGAAATTATCTTTAGTGAGAGAGAATACTTAGAGAGATGAGAAGTAAGTATAAAATGGTTATAATTGAGAATAAAAGAGTCGAATCCTTTATGCGAGATAATTGGGTAAAATTGTACTAAGTACGACTAATAATAATTATTATGGGTCGTGTGTGAACCAAACTGGAAAATGTGAATATTTATGTATATGTTCGTGTGACTGTGTGCATATACTAAATATTATATTTGTGAATAATCATACACACGCTACTTGCTATCACGGAGGTTGTCACGCCGGGATAGTCTTATCTCGATGGGACCTTTATGGGGGTTATGACTTGTACCCTAGAACATAGGATTCCTTGGTATAGGCTATCTAAGAATGATAGTCAGACCGTCCTAAGAGATGTGAGGGGTATGTGATGACCTTTTAGTGGCTTGGAACTATTCTTCGCCTCCATTTTGTGTGTATTGTGGTAATACAGTTCGAGAGGGATTCCGAACAAGTATTTCCCTTAGTACGAGTGATAAGGGGACTTGATAGCAGAGTATGCTCGCACCATAGATTATATGAGTGATTAATATGTATACTTATATATGGAAATCTTCTACTGTGCGTATAAGTAGTTAAGTATTGAATAAATGCTTCAAAATTGTAGAGAAAGTATTAGGGAACTTTATAACGATGCTGAGATATATTAACTAACATAAGTAATCATGAAGAGATTGATACCAAACTAATTATCATAACCTTGTGACTTCTTAAAATAAAATCATCGGGAGATAATTTAGATAGACATATGAGGCATTTAGTCGTACGGTAGGCGTTCATACTAGATGAGAGGTGAGAATTCTCAAGAGAGTGTCGCGTACTAATATGATGGTTATATTAGCCGGTAAGCATTTTAAGTACTTGCTAAACTATTTTTAAAACTATTTTGCACTCGGTCTCTGACCCGTTTTCTATCATTTTCGCTCTCTCTTATATATATATATATATATATATATATATATATATATATATATATTACAGGTGCTCAACTAAGGGGCGTCATGGGTAGAATCATTTGACTAGGCGTGCTGCAGCTTGTGTGGGAGTTGCAGGTCATTACAGTAGATGCTTCCTCCTTTGGTTCCTCAAACTTCTATTTACCTCTTTTAGTTAGGGCATGCGTTTCCCATCTCGGGACACTGGTTTAGAGTTGATAGGGATTTCATATACTTCTATCATTTCACTATTTGGTTTTTCGTTTGGGATTGTTTTATCTATCTCATTGTCAGTGGTTGTAGTTAATTATTTGGATTTGAGTAATCTAGTTGGCATGGTTAGTTCAATGATTGGTATCTTTATCATTTGCATTATTCGAATTTTATTATGTTTAAAAAGGTTTTGCAACAGAATTTAATAAATGAGGACTTTAAATTGTTTTGACACTTAGCTTAATTATTTAGGGTGTTTAAATTGGAATTAATTATTTTGCGACAGTGATGATAAGAATGAACCAATCGTTCACCTTGATTTTAATTTAATAAAGGACTGATCACCCGATATTTAATTAGGCGGGGTGTCATAGGTGGTATCAGAGCATCAGGTTCTAGTGTCCTTTAGGATCTGTGTGGCTTCTTATGCTTCCAGCATATTTTTCTTTGATATAGAGCCCTATGTTTAGAATTGTTGATTTCTTTGCTGAGATTTCGTTCTCCTACTATCACGTGTATATTAGTGAATCTTATTTTTGTTCGGACTGTTCGAACAATGAAGTATAGCAGATGAGGGACGTTGGGCGAGTAGCGGAAGGCAGGGCTTAGTGAGGTTGTGAAGTATATTCGAGGATGATGTCCGTAGTCGAGGTCACCCCTATTATGGTACGAGAGGCCAGGACTATAAAGATGGCTAGGGCAAAGCCTATGATTTCCAAGTGCTGCTATAGTCGAAAGTGAGGCCGTATCAGACTCACCCAACATGGTATGACTGGGAAAGAGTCAAACGAAGCTTGTAGGAGAACCATCGGTGGAAATTATAGAAATGCGGGGATTGTGTGTGTTAGCCAAATGAGGTAAAATATCCAAAGGCTTGGACATATGAAGGAGTGTGGCTAACTGAAAGTGAGAATTTGGGGTAAAATTTTTCTTGGCTCCTCGGAACGAAGTTATAATGGTGGGAGTCAACCACCACTTTTAGAAGTGGAATGCTATGTCTATAGAAGGATCTTAGGTACAGCTTGACCGTAGGTTCCTTCATCACATGTTCAGGATAAGATGGGAACTTTGTTCTAAACTCACCACCGGAGGGTCGGATAGAGGTCCATGTGTGAAAATGAATTTAATTATTTAGCGAGTCTCGTGCCAGAAGAAGTTGATACAAACGGGGAAGAGGATCTCAAGAGGGAAATGCACTCGTAAGAAAAGTTGACAACACTTAAAGAGAATTCTACTGGACAGTTGATCCATATGGTGGCAAGGTCACGTATTGTTCGTAGAGAAATTAACGCCTTTGTGTGGGAGGCTAAAAGTATCAAAGAATTTAGTTAGAGTATAAGACTGGGCGAAACGGTGTTAGTAAAACCCCACAAGGGGGAGACGCATCAGGGGACCCATTTAAATGATTTGAATAGTTGAATTCTTACCAAGCGATGTTTAATTTAGTAAGGGATATCGAAGACAGTAGCATGTTCCTTTAGGCCAATAAAGCTAAGGGAACAACGGTGGTACCCATCAGGAATCAGGCCTACCAAAATTCGAGAGAAGAACAACCCTAAAATGGTCAGTATGACCAGTGGTAAGTGGATTATGCATAGAAGTATTTTGTGGAGAGTGAAACCACATGCATTAATTTTTACCAAAGCGAGTAAAGGGGACAAGAACATGGTGCCTAGTAAAGGGCAACGATTAAAGTAGTTTTTGTTTTGATTCGGACAGGCGTGTTACGTTCGGAGACCATTTGAGCAGCGAAGGAAATTGGCAATTTAGAAGTATGAGTTTTATCATCGGAGGATGAGGCGTGTTTTATGTGACACGAGTGAGTCACTACATTTTGTTTATTGCTAGATTTGCCAGTGAAACGAGTTTAGTGCGTATATCTATAATGTCATTATTATGTGAATATTTTCCCTAGTGTAGTGGGATTATCTTTAGTATTATCCGCGGAGGATGAATGGGTGTATTAATAATGTTATATGCTTTATTGAGATTACTCATCGTAGTGATGCGTTATACGGTTATGATATTATCCGAATTATGGTTTTATAAGAATGATTAAAACGATAGTGGGCAGTGATTGCAAGGCTATCGGTGTTGCTTCCCTAGTGCAACATGTTTTGTTCTAGCAAGACCTCACCTGCCAGAGGGTCAGGCTCGCACTCATATTATATATTATAGAAACTTTGAAGGGTATAGTGGTACCGAAATGTTTAATCCCGGTTTTTTTAGGGACCTTTTTGTTATGATTTAGTGTGTATTGGGTTTACTAGTGAGCGGAAAGATTTAACTCATTATTATGTTTAGCGCGCAAGACTTAGTGATAGGAGGAGCGCATTGTTATATTTATCCTTTAGAAACGTGGAAGCTAAGACTTATATTCATATGTTTGGGAACTGGATTTCGAGAGTTTCGATTGTATACGTACGAGGTTTATGGAATGTGAGTACCACAAATATTAAGTGATAGTGCAATTGGTGAAAAGTTCTTTGTTTTAATATAATTGCGGGAGGAGATGTAGATTTTTTGTCAAGAGATGGAATAGAGGGGTACAGGTTATGGACGGAGGACCCAACGAATTTTGATAACTGACAATGCTAGGTAGTAGTGTATCGGGGGGTTCCATGTTTGGATTTCGCTTTGCGAGAAATCTCACACATGAAACTTGGCATAAGGTTGGAAGTAGGGAGATGTCTGGTCATTAGTCCATGAGTTTGGTACCTCGGTCGTCATTGGAGACGGTAATTTTGACTGTAAGTTAGAGTTAAGTGATGATTTAAGGCCAGTGGTGCTGGTTGTGCGGTAAAGAAACATTGAAAGTTTTGTTTTGTCACCACGAGTTGAAGGGTTGGACAATGATAATGAGGACTTATTTCGATTTCTAGGGTGATTAAGAGTACCCAAGTGTTGTGATCACATTGTGAGCACAAGGGAAATAAAGAATTAGGTGTTATGTGTGAAGCGTATGTGATGCTTACACTAGTATGCATGGTTTATAGGGTGTATGGGTATCTTGGTTAGCTGTTTCTTGAATCGTCCAAGTTGAAGGGATATGGGAATAGATGCGTGAAATATATGTTTGTGAGAGTCACATAACGAAGTGGAACTAGTAGAGGGGATTAAGCGTGGTGTGAAGGACGATAATCCATAGATATGTGTGCGATCAGAGTAACACACACGAATTCAGTTGGAAGGCTATGGGAAGCCATTTAGGGATATTCCTTGAGAAGGATAAAATTTAACTATTGTGGAAAACACTCGGAGCAGAGTTTTACCTAGTCAAGTGTTGAGAGCGACTTGCACATAGGTTGAATGATGATGTTAGTAAGGTATAAAGGTTCAACAGTGCACATCGAGGAGAAAAGTGAACGGGATGAAACTTTCGGTATACACTGAGGAAAGAAGGGGAGTATTAAGTGTCACTTAATCTCCGCGGGCACTACTCATAGATAGAAATCGGTTAGAATAAGAGGATCAACCAGAGAATTTTATAGCAAGCCGAAGAATCCTATAATAGAAGAGGCCAACAAAGTTGGTAGAGTTTCTTTGATGGGTTACCAACCTCAAGGTAAGATCAAGGGTTCCTTCGAACGTGTGGAACAAGTTGCCCAAGAAGGAAGTGATTGACAATCCTTTAGGGTGACTTACAATATTAGCTAGTGTGCCCCAGTGTTCCTTTGAAAAGAAGAATCGCGTCGGTACGTGGCCCTACATGATATTTTCTTCTCAATAAGGATGAGATTTTTGAATCCCACCTTCAATATGGAATTTCAGGAAGCAGTGGGGATAACGTTTTATTTTGAGTAGGTTGTATCAACCTTAGCCGGGGAGTAGGTGAACAGTTATTAA
The DNA here is from genome assembly GCA_949130495.1 of Sambucus nigra. Classification (NCBI taxonomy): domain Eukaryota; kingdom Viridiplantae; phylum Streptophyta; class Magnoliopsida; order Dipsacales; family Adoxaceae; genus Sambucus; species Sambucus nigra. The sequence goes on from OX422207.1 coordinate 404,666,804, forward strand.
TGATTAGTGGAGCCACGTGAGAGTAATTTTGGATTCATGGTGATCATTGAATTCCCACAATGGATGTAGCTAGCAAGTGAAGTATAGTACAGTAGAGTTCCATGGAAGCACTCGTACATGTTTATTGTGGAAAAACTGCTTATTAAAGTTTTGAGTGGGAAAAAAGCTTAACTTTTCTCCCTCGAGTTGTTCAGAGGAGAGCAGATAATCCTAAGTTTGGATTAGTCAAGTTAGATCCAATGACTAAAGTGGATTAACCACATACTATCTGAGGTAACATTTTATCTGTCATAAGAGTTATGTCGCAGAAAATCAAGATTCAAATAACTGACAAGAGTGGTCGGATGTTCGTATGGTTTCTCTCAGAATGGGAGTTTTGTGTTTAGAAAAATATGAGTAGTTGGCACGTAGTGAGGTGCGGCCTCCTAATGATATTGAAATAATGGGAGCCAATGATGTATATGATCGTCTGATGCGAATGTGTCGGATAGGAGCACAATGTGAAGTGCTGTTAATTAAGTAATCTTACTGTGAGGCGGGGGCTAAAGTAATTGGACGCCTTACCCTAAAGTTCATTTTGAGTACTGATAAAATATCCAGGTCTATTTTTATAAGGTATGCCTTATTTTCTGAATTTCAGGACGAAATTCCGTTATTAAGGGGAAAGTATATAATACCCTGTATTTTTATGGCCTTTAAAATTGGGGATTTATTAAATTTAATTGAGTTATTAATTTAATATTAATCTGGAATTTTATTTAAAAATATTTACTAGCGTGATGAGAGTTAGTAATTATTGGAAATTTATTGAATATTACTAGATGATTAAAGTAAAATATGAGATTGAATTTACTAATATTGTCACGAGTGAATAACATAACAATTATGGAAAATTAAGTCGGGACACACCTATGTCATGTCGGGACTAAATTATTATTATAAGAAGTGAATAAATTATAAGTCACCCGTATGGTTATTTCGAGTGCTCCAACGTTTCCGGAAGGATCGAGATAGTAAAAAAAGTGTACCCGAGAGTTTAGTTTGAGTCTCGGGGAATTTTTAGGCATAATTGGCATCCCGGGAGGGTATTATAGTTATTTTGTATTTTTGGGTAATTAAACCCATGAATTTTCCTAAGTTATATCAGCTATTAGAGACGAGATTTTAGGGTTAACAACCCCAGAAACATAGAATGACCATTAGAGAAGAAAGGTGGAGAGTTTTTCAAGAATTGATTTCAAACCGTAGCACCTCTTTCAAGATTAACACCACCGGGGCATAGATCGTAAGACGAGGAACGCAACCATATCCTTATCACCAAAAAATCAGACCTTCAAATTCCAAGCAAGTATCTATATTTCTACTTTTCTAGTTAATTTTTCACCCATGTTAGAATAGGATTGAAAGATATATGTTTCATATAAGAATTTGACGATTTAGGGAATTTAAATCACATGTTTTAGCGGAGATAAATATATCATGGAAATCTCAACAGATGTAGAGGATTACCCACGAAATTGTATTGGTTTAGAAGTGAGAAATTTGGAAAAAAAATTGAAGATTGGAAATTTAATGTAAAACTAGGGTTCTTAAATACTATGATGAATTACCCCCTTTAATTCGATATGTTTCATGAAATTCTATATGATTCACGTAGGAAATCATGTATATAGGTATATGTAATCGGTAGTAAACTTGTTTGGGAGTTTGGGTATCATTAATGGCGTTTTGGAGGAAATTCTAGGATGAAACCTATAGGTCAAAATTTCAGTTTCTGGGCAAAGAACTGCTTTATCGATCGATGGACCCAAGAGTTTCGATTGATCGACTGATTGATCGATCGACCCCTTTCCTCAATCGATCGACCCCTCCTGAAAAACTTCTTGTTTTCCCCCTTTTTGTTGAATTGGGATTAAATACGTAGGAACCCTTTAATATCATTTAAAGAGTATAATGGGTCATGAAGAGGACCGGTAGGGTCTATGTAGACTCCGTTGAGTGAAAATTTATATGGGATGAAATTCTGGGTTAACGGGGGGTTTCGTCACATAATGGAAATTGTGCGTACGTTCACTAAAGAATTGAGAGACTCATGAATGACTTAGACCAGTAGGTTAGAGAGGGTGAACCTACTAAAATTATCTTTAGTGAGAAAGAATAGTTCAAGAGATGAGAAGTAAGTATGGAATGATTGTAAGTGAGAATAAAAGAGACGAATCCTTTATGCGAGATAATTGGGTGAAATTGTACTAAGTACGGTTAATAATAATTATTTTGGGTCGTGGGTGAACCAAACTGGAAAATGTGAATATTTATATATATGTCCGTGTGACTGTGTGCATGTACTAAATATTATATTTGTGAATAATCATACCCGCGCTACTTTCTATCACAGAGGTTGCCGTGCCAGGACAGTCTTATCTCGATGGGACCTTTATGGGGGATATTAACTTGTACCCTAGGACATAGGATTCCTTGGTACAGGCTATCTGAGAATGATAGTCAGACGGTCCTAAGAGACGTGAGGGGTATGTGATGACCTCTTAGTGACTTGGAACTATGCTTCGCCTCCATTTTGTGTGTATTGTGTTAAGACAGTTCGAGAGTGATTCCGAACTAGTATTCCCCTTAGTACGAGTGATATGGGGACTTGATAGCAGATTATGCCAGCACTATAGATTTTATGTGGGGTGCCGATATTATATATATTATATGAGTGATTAATATGTATACTTATATATGGAAATCGTCTACTATGAGTATAAGTAGTTAAGTATTGAATAAATGCTTCAAAATTGTAGAGAAAGTATTCGGGAACTTTATAACGATACTGAGATATATTAAGTAACGTAAGTAATCATGAATATATTGATCTCTAAACTAAATATCATAACCTTGTAACTTCTCGAAATAAAATCATCGGGTGATAAGTTAGATAGACATATGACGCATTTAGTCGTATGGTAGGCGTGCACACTATGATGTAGAAGGCTTTTTATTTCCTTCTAATATTTGTTTTCTCCCCACCTGGGAAGATATTTACATAGAGTCCCTTGAGGTAGTTGAATGCAATGAACTCTTTGTCAAGAACACGACCACTTCTATCGGATCGGGTAAAAATTATAAGTCACCCATCAATAAAAAAAATTAAGCTACCTACAATGAATGACACATTTATCTTCACTATTGTGTAGTATCTCTTAAAGAACTCTTGTTTTAGATCAATGAGATAGAGTGGAGGACCCAGGATTTTGGGTTAGGGGGTACAAATTTTTTTACAAAAGCCAGGTGCTCGAGGGAGGTAATTTTTTTAGGCTTATTTTTACTTTTTTTGCAATTTTTTAACCCTAAAAATGTTAATATTTATATTCACCCATTTTTTCTCCCACTTTGTTTATAGATTTTTTTTTTCAAAATACCTCAATAAAATATTACTCTAAATTTTAAATAATGATAAAAACAATTCAACATAATTCCTCTAATATTAAACTAAAACAATGTAATAATTTTAACCATATAACAATGTACTCATTTTTACAATGAACTTATTCAACAACAAACTAATTTTATTCATATAAATGTTGAACTTATTCAAAAATAAATAAAAAAAGCTACTCTTCTCTATTTCAATCTCAGATGCGATGTTCTTCTTGGAGCTTGGAGTTGGAGCTTGAAATTTAAATGAAGAGATGCTCAACGTCTGTTACTAGACTACTGCTCAGATGCTCGGAGGCTGAGATGCTCCAACTAAAATGCTCGGAGGCTGATACGCAACAACTGAGATGCTCGAAGGATGAACCTAGAGGAGGAGAGGGCGGCTGCTCTGAGTCATAGCGGAGCTTCTCGGAGCTCCTGTTCCTGCTGGATTGTGCAGCGGAGAAAGGAGAGGAAGGTGATCGCGAGGGAGTATAAAAAAATTGATTTAATAAAACGCGTGCAGGTATTGTAGCAGATATCGTGTGTAGATTAAGATTTTTTTCTCTTTGTACCCCACAAACTTAATACCTTCTATTATGGAACACAAAGGTAAAAGAAAAACAACCTATACGTGGGATTTTTTTTAAATATCTTGGTGGGTGGCCACCCACCCTTAGGATCACCTAGGTTATCCCCTAATGAGATATCGGTGACTGTAAGGACATGTTTTATAAATGTTTGGGTTACTATGTAGGCATTTTAGTTTTATCCTAGATCTCAACATATATGTCGTATACTGCTACACTCAACTCGTCTAAGTACAATCATATCTTGAAGGCCTCAATCCTAATTATGTGTTTCATGTCCCCATCATCATCAATATCATGCGTCATGCTCAATATCTACATCGTGGGTTCGTGGTATTGATTTTTCGAAGTTGAAGAAAAATAAATCTATCTTGATGGTAATTTTATGCAGAAAAAGTCATCTATCTGGATCGATCCATTTAAGAAGAAGATGGAACCGATTCGGATGACCGAACAGACCTGGTGATCTTTCTCATACCGGTCTGAGGGGCTCAGAAAAATCCGGTGCATCATATTTTGTTTGCTTCTATAAATTCCCACTTTGGAGCCTGTTTTATTCAAGACTTTGTGGGAACACTTTATTGACCCAATACGTCAAGTCTTCATATGTTTCAAACATAAAGACTTTGAGATTCACAAACACTCAGAATCATATGTGTGAATCATTCTAAGTCCAGTCATACCCATTCCTGGAGCATCTTGTGTTGAGAAGAAGGTTCTCTACACTGCTGAACTTGGAGTGTCTTGAGGGAGCTCTTGCCGACGACAATGAACCAGTGCCTGAGGGTATTCGCTTGTCAAACTATATTTCTTTATGTATGTAAGTGTTTAGAAACCATATTGAAATAATAAGGTTTTTCCCTTTTGGGAGATTTTTCCCAATTTATTGTGTGTGATTAATCCTTGCTTGATGTGAATATGTTGAATGTTTAATCAATTAGCTTTAGATGCATGACTTTGGTGTGTGTTTAAATCGGGGCAATTAAAATTTTGAATTAATTAATGTTTTTTCTCCGATTGAAAAAAAATGCAATCTCAAATTGGTATCAAAGCCAATTACACAATTTCACCGTGTAATTTTTTGAGGCCCTATTTGGTAATCCCAAAATTATAAATTGAATCATTAATAAATTGCCCCATTTACAAATTGACTCATTAATTATGTTTGGTTTCATTAATGAAAGGATTCATTAATTGCCCCATTTTAGCTCATGTGCAAAATCTGAAATTGGATCATTAAATGGCGTTTGTTCAAATGGAAAAATCTTTTAATAAAATTCTAGTTTTTAACTGGTCTAATTATGCATACTGGAAAGCCCGTATGAAATCCGTTCTTAAAGGCGTTGACGAACGTGTGTGGATTCTTGTTGAAAATGGGTGGACACCTCCCACTGTCACTGTTGAAAACGTGACAAGTTTAAAATCTATGGCTCAATGGACCAAGGATGAATTTAAATGGTTCACGTATAATTCTAAAGGGCTTAGTGCCATTTCTGGATCCATCACTCCTGACGAGTACCGACGCATAATGACGTGTATCACGTCTAAAGAAGCATGTGATGTTCTTCAACTTACCCATGAAGTGTGACACCACGCCTAATTAAATACCAGGTGATCAGTCTTCTATTAATTAAATTCAGAATATCCAGTTGGTTCAGATAATGCAGCACTATCGAAAATCATAAATTTTATTTAATTAAAACTAACGACCTAATATCTAAAAAGGTTGATGTCGAAATTTTATCTTGTTATTAACCATCATTAAGTAAGGAAATAATTAACTAATACTTTTCATCCTAAAAACACAAGGAAAGAACTAGCTGAATTAAAATAAAGAACTGGAGTGAACACTTCCAGTCAAAATCTCATACAATAATCCAAAGCCATGAAATAAAAGTCTACTAACAGAATAAAATATCTAAATCTATGAATGTAAAATAGGAAGGGGCGACACGTCCAACTGAAGTAAATAACTGATAGATAAAGAACGATAGAATATGAAGCATCTACTAGGAATGTCATTTAGTTTCCACAGCAGTAATAACTCGTCAAATGAGTGGGATCTCCTAAGCCTAGTGTCCCTGTGACTGAGCACCTAAAATGAAGGAACAAGAAGAGAGATTTGCGGAAAAATGGGTCAGAGACCGAGTAAAAAACAATTTAAATATAGCAAGTGCTTAAATTGATTAATTAGCAAAAATATTATTCATGTTAACTTAGCTTACTCATTTGAGATGCTCACCTCTTATCTAATGTGCACGCCTAACGAGCCTAACTATCCATACTAGTCACGATACTCTGCCTGACTATACGTAGTATAACCACTCGGCCAGATAAATAATATAGATAGCCCAAAAACAATATATTGTTATTATTTAGGAATCGATTTATAGATGATTTAGCTCATTCTCATAACATTCTTAATTCTCAACTGGTTATCCAATAAGTATATACTTTAATAAATCTGCCAATATAAAACACATAATAGGAACTTAGTATCCATATATAAAATATCGATATGTATACATATATATATACTGCACCCATGGTTAAGAAACCCCTGGTGTTAGGCATACTCGGATATCTAGTCCCATTACAACGCTCACGCATAAAGGACTACAGGTTCAATCTATCAGGAACCAATAAAACATATACACATATTGGAGGCGAACATAGTTCTAAGCCGATGGGCCACACACATACCTACGCACCCATACGACCATCATTATTATTGTTCTCACAGATAGCCTGTACTTAGGTTCCATGCTCTAGTGGTACAACTCAAAATCCCTCGAAGGCACACAAGATATGGTCGTCCACAACGCGCTAACCTCCGTTCAATAGCCAGTAGCTAGGTATGTCATACACATAATATTCTAAGTAATAAGCATGCACACAATTTATATAACTTAATAGGCGTTCACGCAACCTGATTTCCATAATACGTAAGCAGTATTACTATTTCTACCACTCACCCTATTTCTTTCATATATTACCTCTATGTAACCTACCTCCCTTCCTAGGTTATATAAACTTTCTATATCCTGAGAACAATCACACTCCCAACTAAATAATAATTCGGAATATATGTTGCCCGATACTCACATGGGTTATTACTCTCACTTGGATAAAACTAGGATGACTTTTAACTTGATCGGACCCTAAAAAGCCATTCTGGAATCTCGTTAGAAGTCAAGGAAATCTCGTTTAAATGAGGTCGTTCGAACGAGTTCGTTCGAATGAAGTTATCACTTTGAACGAACTCCCTCATTTCGTTAGAAGGGTCATTGGAATTTTCGTTGGAAGTCTCGTTCGAATGAGGTCGTTCGAACGACATGGGTAGGTCTTCGAACGAAAATTCCGAATAGGCCCTGTTCTTCCCCGAATTTGATTTTTCTAACATTTTAAACCTCAAATCCAACCCTAATCACATCTAACCTCAACTAAGATAATATTAAACTATTTTTAATCATTGTGGGGAATTCCCTAACACAATTTGGGGCATAAGTCCTCATACTTTCAAAGGAAAAATCAACAATTACTCAAATCTCTAAAATTTCTTTTATAATGAACCCGGAATTTTAATTATCCAAACCTCTTATTATAATTTGTGATTAATAAATGAAATTCCCAAATTTTAATAGTCTAACAAAGGGAAAAACCCCTACATGCATACCCATCTCCAATTCATAAGGTTTCTTTACAATTCAATCTAATTAAACCTAAGTTTTCATTACACCAAGTTTATTTCATCAAACCTAAATTAACATGAACAATATATGCTAAAAGAGGAGCAATATAAGCACTTTCCTTGGGATGAATTTTTGATTCTCTGATTGAATTTGGTATGTGGTTGATCCTCTCGTCGCGATCTACACTTTGGCATAACTATTTATGAGAAATCTCCAACTTTTGGTTTTGTTCTCCAATGGGTTTCCTTACTTCTTGGTTCTCCCTCTCTTTCTCTCTCTTTCTCATGTAGGTTGCAACTGACAGACCACTAACCCTCTATGTTCCTATTTTAATCCTATTTTTGTCCATTTAATTACTAAAAAATCCCCAAAGGCTAAAATACCCCTCCGGGGTGTCATTTTGGGCTAAAATGCCCCGGACTCCAAATATAACACCCAAGCAGTGTTTTCTAACTATATCAACACTTCCGGATGCACTCAAAATTACCATCCGAGTTATTTAAAAATAATTTACCTTTTTAACCCCCAAATAGATAATAGTGACGCGACTCATACGCGCGTCCTAAATGATTACATCTTAACTTCCGTGTATCTCGTCCTTGGCCATATTATTATCTCCGAAACCATTTATTACGTTACTCACTATGTAATGTTCGACATTAATTATTTTCGATAACTAACTCTTGTCATGCTTGTAATTATTACCATTAAATCAGATTAATTATAAATTAAATTTTCTCCCTTAATTAATTAATCCAAATTCTCATAATTTCATAATAAAATAAATATGCATAAAAATACGGGGTATTACATGAAGGCACGAACACTATTAAAGAATCTAAATTGTAGAACCTAACTACACAGTTTGAGACTATAAATATGCTTGAGACTGAATATTTTGATGAATTCTATGCACGATTGTCTGCTATAGTTAATACTAGTTTCAACCTTGATGAGCACATTCCTAATGCATGTGTAGTTAAGAAAATCCTAAGTTCTTTGCCTAAGAAGTTTATCCCCAAAGTCACTGTGTTAAATTCTTTAGTAAATCTAAACACTCTTAAACTACAAGAGTTAGCAGGTGATCTTCAGACCTATGAAATAGATATGTTTCCTAAAGTTGTTAAAGAAAAAGATAAAGAAATAACTCTTAAATCCCAAGACAAAAAGAATTTTGAGTCAACTGGGAGGAGGGTAGAATCGTCTAAACGGAGTGAGGAAAATACGTTAGATCCTGATTTTGACTTCGATTTAAATGATTTGGTTTTGTTTGCGAAGAATTTAAAGAAATTTCTCGAGTTAAAAAATAGTGGCCAATTTAATGACAAAAGGAAATTTGAGAAAAAAATGTCAAGAATTTTGAAAAAGAAAAGAAAGACACACCCAAAAGAAACGAAGAGAGATGTTATGAGTGTGACGATAAGGGTCATAGAGCATTTGAGTGTGCTACAAGGCTGAACACACTAGCCAAAGAAAAAGTCAAAGTTGTTCTTAATGCTACCCTGAGTGAAGATAGCGAGGTCGATGATGATTCTGGAAACATCACCACCAGATAAGGTGTTGACAAGCTCAAGCAAGTGATAACAATGGCATCACATGAGAATATATATATATATATATATATATATATAGAAGGAGGTGAGGAGATGACGATGAACACTTGAATATAAGTGGTTCAACCAATCCGGCCTACGTCCACTATGAGTGTGTGTGAGTAATATCACTAAATGAAGGCACTAATGGCCATGGATACAATCTCTCAAGCTTTCTCTATCTATTGTGTAAAATGACAGAGTTTCAGCTAGGGGTGTCAAATACCGATCCTTTATAATGTTGAGGATGACCTCTATATATAGTTCTTGGGGGTGTAATGTACCCCCAAGCATGCAATGAACATGTGCATAAAGATCCAACCAGTATCAGGATGACACCTAGTTGATCTTAAATAAATAATGATGACCTCAATATTACCTCATGTGGAGGGAATGATTCAGTTATAACAGAGTTGTCCACATGTCCCAAGTCAAACATATGTGTGCAAATGCTCAGCTGTCTTCGCTTAATGCCAACCTCGGCCTGGAAGAGTACGAGGTTGGTGATGTTCGACATTCTCCATCTCTGAGACCAAATTACATGATGACCTCATCTAGGATGCCAACCGAGGTAATATGTTTAGAACGTCGTCTAAGGCTGATATTGTCATGATGCCTGATAATTGAGCTTGACATGAGTCCTTATTGACTAGAGCTGAGGCCGATGTTGGTGCTGATGTTGATGTAGTAACTTCGACTGAGGCCGAAGTTGATGCTAATGTTGATGGATGATTATACAAATGAGTTCTTATTGACCTTGAATGATGTCTAGGCGAGGTTGATGCATGGGGTTGCAGGGATGTCGGCTGAGGCCAATCTCCCCGGTGACGACCCTGATCATAGATGGCATAGGATTTTGTCACCTCGTCTCCAAAAATGGACGAGGTTAGTAGCACTGATTAAGAGGGCACAATTTGGGCATATCAATCACCCCTAGACCTTAGTTACCTATGTAAAGTAGGTGATTGAGGGCTATACAAGGCCGAGGCCAAGCTTTCTTGTGTGCCGGTATATTTTTGACATGTGTCAACTTCTAAAGTGGGTAGCGTGCCTGAAAAATATGTAATGACATGGGCTTGTCTTTTGGTCTCCCAAGGTAAGGATGGGCCTTGGGACGTGTGCAAAATGATTTGAGGGTTCTAAACCCTTTTTTCTCCTTCTTCTTCACTCTTACCCATTTTTCCCGCATGTGCTCTCTGCTCTCTTTTTAAGAGCTCAATCGATGATGTGTTTGAGGATTTCATTGTTCTCAATTTTCTTCTTCTTCATTTCGTACTTCCTCAGGTATCGTTTTTTACCTTTCCTTTCCATTTTCAGCCTTATATTTCCACTTCTGCATTTTCTGGTGAGGATTTAGGTTTTCTGGTGGTAGTTTGAATTTTCTGGTGAACTTTTTCTTAGTTGTTCTTGGTTTGAAATCTTTCAAAATCCAAGTTTGATCTTAGTTTAAGTTATGCCAAGTTGTTTGTTTATGGTTTAGAGTCCCAAGTGTAGGTTCGGATGCCTTATGCTCAAACATCTCTATAATCTTATAGAAGAGTTCCCTTCTCTTAGAGAGAAGACCTTTGCAAAAATTAGGCAGATAGAGATAGCCCACGAGGAAGCTCGTAAGGCTGAGGCCTTTCCTGTCAGACCCATCTTCCTTCCTCCTCTGAAGATAATATACCCTGAACTAGCTGAGCCTATAGAGAATCCAATAGACCCCACTCCCATGTCTGAGTCTGAGTCATCTACCTCTGACTCTATGTCCATAGACTCTTTCCAAGAGGCTATGGATTATTCCATTAGGCAAGAACAAGTCCCTGATCAGGACGAGGTCCACAGTCGTGCCTCGTACCACAATAGTGCTAGAACCTCACAGACTTCTTCTGATGTCGAGATTGTGGGGCCGATCGTGGCTTTCCCCCACCCATTGATGATATATCCCTATCGATCGCTATCGAGGTTGAGTTCTCTCAGAGGTTTCTCGATGGTGTCCCAGTATTTTCCTAGGTCGACATTGCCAGGGATGAAGATAATGGTCATGAAAGTGATATTAACACCTCAAAGGCAGGATAGAGAGGTTTATCACCGGGTATGGCCTCTTAACCTTTAGGCACATATATTCAATAGGTCCTACCATTAAGCTTAAGAGACCTCTGAGAGGTGAGAAGGCCTTTGATAGCCGAGATGGGGAGATCTGTGTGTATGAACAGATATTTAAGTTGGGATTCTATCTCCCCATCCGTCCTTCAATTAGAGCCATACTATCATATATCAACCTAACCCTTTCACAATTATCCCCCAACGCCTGGAGGGTGATGATTGGGGCCATTATCCTTTAGAAGGCAGCCCACTACTCATACCTTCCTGTTAGAGTTTTCATAGGTTGCTACGTCCCATCCTCTACCAAAAACCACCCCAGCTACTACCACTTCCTAGCTAGGAAGTCAGACAAGAAGATGCGGTTGGTTACCCAGACTTCAAATCACAACTAGAAACCACAGTATTTATTTGCCTCTGGGGCATGGAAATTTGCTCCTTGTGCCACCTCTTCATCGTTGGATCTGAGGACACCTCTGAAGTGAGGAAAGGTGTCCCTAGATGCTAAAGCCGACCCTGGGCTTAGCCAAGATAACCTTCTGAAGGTTACGAATTTTCAAGAGTAAGGGGAACATGGTTGGATGGTTAAATACTAACATCTGATGACCCCCTATTACCTCTTTGAGATTGGTCTGAGGGGAAGTTCTCTGACCGAGCTTCGTAAGTATTATTTTCCATAAGTTGTACCTCTAACTTTTAATACCTCTAATTTACTAACTCAGATACTTCTTTTTGCAGAACGCCTAAAAGGAATCTCTGATGACTTATGGGAGATGTCTACCCCGAGCCTCGTGAAGCTAATAAAGAAGGCTGGACACAATTCGGCCCCACCTCCTCCCAAACAGAATGTCAGCACATCCAAGGCTGACGTTATAAATAAGAGGAAGACTACCACTGACTCAGAGGATCAGAGGTCGAGCAAAAACTAAAAGGGAGATCGTGCCATCCCTATCTCAATAGATGATGCTCTGGCTGCTCGTCTGGCCCAGCTGAAGATCAGTGACAGTTTTATAGGCCACGGTCTGAAGGCAATGAATGTCATGGGCTCTGTAATGACCGACGCAGACAAGCATTTTCTATGCTCCCTAGATACCCCCTTGCTGGCCGAGTTTAACCTTCATAGGTCAATTCAGGTACCAACTTCTGCATTTTTGTTCTTCCTAGTGTTACCTCAGCCTAGATGTAGTTTAAAACTTGAGCTCATGCATCTGAATTTTCATTGCAGGGTATTCTGTCCATGCACCAATTCGTTGATTGGACTCTAAGGAAGATTCCACTTATTGAGAAGGGAAGAGAAGCCCTGAAGGTCCAGGCCTCGTTGAACGCTGAAGTTGAGCGTCTGAAGGAAGAGCTCAAAGAGTCTGACAAGATGATCAAGCATAGGTATAGGGACATCGCCGCACTCAAGAAGGACAATTAAGTATCCTTGAAGGCTAAAGATGATGCCCTTAAATTCCAAAATTAATGCTACGGTCAAAGCCTCACTGGAGGATGCCTCAGAGAAGATCCTTATTGACTACAAGGTCTCTAATGAGTTCATTAGTTTTAGATTTGAATACTTTGAAAGAGGTATTAAAGTAACTGGGAAGTGGGCAGCTTCTAAGGAACAGGATCCAGGGAGCTTATCTGCCTCAAAGTTTATCGATCTAGGCTTTGGTGATCCTCGCTTTGCTCAGGCCTTGCAAGAGGTTGAGGAGGAAGGCGCTGCTCCTGCAAAGACTACACAGTTGGAGGTTACTAAAACTGAAGAGGCCATTCATCAGGACGACGCTACATAGGTGACTAAGGTCAGCCAAGAGGACACCATTCCAGCTTTAGATACTTAGGCCTTTCTATGTGAAGCTTTTAATTTATAACTTCTGCTTATTTTTGCCTGTAATTTTTCTGAACTCTGATGGATCTTCAGCACATTTGATTTGTAAATCTGACTACTTAAATGTAATATCATCTTCTTCAGAGGATTTTGCTTCTTTCAATGAATGCCTTCTCTTTCATGTTGTCATGGTCAATGATGATGTTTACCTTAAGGTCTGAGGTCATCATAGTGTCATGAAGTTTTTTCCTCATATTTTTTTACCAACTTAATGATGTTTAGGGTCTGAGGTCACCAAAATATGATGTTTAACTTCATATATTATCACTAAATCAATGATGTTTAAGGTTTAAGGTCACCATAGTATGATGTTCACCCTCATATTTTATCACCAAATTAATGATATTTAAGGTTTGAGGTCACCAAAATATGATGTTTCACCTCATAATTTTCACCAAATTAATGATGTTTAAGGTTTGAGGTCACCAAATCACGATGTTTATCCTCATAAATTGTCACCAAATTATGATGTTTAAGGTGTGAGGCTATCAAATTATGTTGTTAATCTCATACCGTGCCACCAAGCTAATGATGTTTAAGGTCCGAGGTCATCAAATTATGATATTTAACCTCATACTGTGTCACCAAAGTATGGTGTTTAAGGTATGAGGTCATCAAATTATGATGTTAACCTCATATTGTGTCACCAAAATATGGTGTTTAAGGTATGAGGTCACCAAATCATGATGTTTATCCTCATAAATTGTCACTAAATTATGATGTTTAAGGTCCGAGGTCTTTAAATTATGATGTTAACCTCATACTGTGTCACCAAGGTATGGTATTTAAGGTATGACGTCATCAAATTATGATGTTAACCTCATATATTTCACCAAATTAATGATGTTTAAGGTCTAAGGTCACCAAATCATGATGTTTATCCTCATAATTTGTCACCAAATTATGATGTTTAAAGTATGAGCTTATCAAATTATGATATTAATCTCATACATTTCACTAAATGAATGATGTTTACACATAGTGAAACACTATTGACACAGGAACCACTCTTTTCATTAATATCCTCTTCATAAAATGATACATGTATTAAAAAGAAATAATTGCAACATCATTTGTAATATTTCTTTAAGTGGTCATCGTTCCAAGGGTTTGAAAAAAGTTCCCCTTCGAGATTTTCTAGTCGGTAAGTACGAGGCACAACCTCATCGACCACTCTATAAGGGCCATGCCAGTTTGGGTGGAGCTTTTTTGCCTTTTTCAACGTCTTCTTCAGTACTAGGTCTCCCACAGCTATAGGTCTTGATCTCACCCTTTGATTGTAGAACTTTGTTGTTCTCTGTTGGTAGGCTGCCTGTCTGATCTCAGCATCTTCCCTTCTCTCATCAATTAGATTTAGGTCGAGTCTTCTCTCTTCCCTGTTCTTCTCATGGTCATAGGTCTGAACTCTATGAGTGGGAAGTCCTACTTCTGTAGGTATGATGACTTCTGAGCCATGGGCCAACATAAATGGCGTCTCCCCCGTTGGTGTCCTTCCCGTTGTTCTATAGGCCCATATCACTGCATAAACCTCTTTTGTCCATATCCCCTTGGCTTCTTCTAACCTCTTTTTAATCCCATCAATGATTATTCAGTTCGTGACTTCAGTCTAGCCATTTGCCTGACGTCGGCCAGGAGAAGAGAAGAATTGCTTAATCCTGACTCTCGCACAGTATTTCTCTAAGGAAGCATTCTTAAACTGGGTTCCGTCATCTGAGATGAGGGTGTTTGGGAGACCGTATATGCATATGATGTTCTTCCAGATGAACTGGAAGGTCTTCTCCTCAGTGATAGTGATCATGGGATCAGCCTCTACCCATTTCCAGAAGTAATCGATTGCTAGTATCAGAAATTGATAGTTGTTCACAGCTCTTGGCAATGGTCACACCAAGTTAATCCCCCAATCTGCAAATGGCCAAGGTGAGCTGATTGACGTCATAGGTTAATGAGGTTGATGAGGGATATTGGATAATCTTTGGCACTTGTCACACCTCTTCATGTATGCAGCAGCATCTTTGGCCAAGGTCGTCCACCAGTATCCCTACGTAATTATCCTCTTGGCTAAAGGTCTTCCTCCTATGTAACTGGAGTAAGAACCCTCGTGTATATTCTGCAGGACATGGGGGACCTCTGTGGGATTGACACCTCTGAGGAGAGGTAGTAGGAATCCTTTTTTAAATAGGACATCTCCTATTATTGAGAACTTGGCAGCTCTGTACCTCAACTTCTCCCTTTCTAACTTTGATTCTGGCAGCTCTCCCTGTCTGATATATCTGATAAGGGAGTCCATTCATGAGTCCCCTAGGTGCAAGTTGAGGCAAGTTCTGGAAAACTCTTCATCCTCAATGGTCAGTTTGAGCAGGATCTCGACTAGTACTATCCTTATGATGCCTGTCCTTGTTGCTGAGGCCAACCTTACAAGTGCATTCGCACGATTGTTGTCTAACCGGGGTATCCTATTCATCTTCACTTCTATGAAGCTTACTAGCTTTGTTCTGACCCTATTCAAATATTTGTCCATCCATTCATCTTTGGCCTCATATACTCCTAAGATTTTGTTGACAACTAAGCTTGAGCCGCTGTGGACTAGGAGTTGGCCAACATTAAGAGATTTTACTAATTAGAGGCCTACTACCAAGGCCTCATACTCTGACTCATTATTTGATGCTTTGAAGTTGAATATAAGTGCGTATTCAATGTCGGTACCATCTGGTTCTGACACTATCATCCCTGCTCCACTTCCACTTTCACAGGACTATCCGTCGACGAAGAGGTTCCAAACGTCTTCATCTGAAGAGAAGTTTCCCTCTGATAGGGTCCCTCGCTTGAAGAGGTACCTGTCTTCCTCATTCTCAACTATTCTTTTTCTGGCTTTGCCAGACACAACCTCTTCCAAATTTTTAAAGATGTTATTGTCTGGTTCTCCTACAATCTCTTGACTATTCTCAATCTCAACCTCTTCCCAGGTGAACTCTGCTACAAAGTATGCAAGAGCATTCCCTTTGATGGAAACCCTTGGTTGATAAATAATATCATATTCCCACAACTCGATGGCCTAAGTCATCAACCTGCCCAACTTCTTATGCTTGTGGAGGACCTGTCTTAATGGGGAATCAGTGAGGATAACTAGAGAGTGGGATTGAAAGTATGGCTTCATCTTCCTAGAAGCATGTATCAGGGCATAAGCCAACTTTTCCATTCGAGGATAATTCTCTTCAGACCGTTGAAGGGCCTTACTATTGAAATATACCGGCCTCTGTACTCCATCATCTTCCCGTACTATAATTGCACTTATAGCTGACTCTGATACTGCCAGATAAATATACAACTTCTCTCCCACAATGGGTCGAGATAAGAGTATAGGGGATCCAAGGTATGATTTGAGCTCCTTAAAGGCTTTATCACACTCCTTGTCCCATTCGAAGGCCTTTCTAATCACTTTGAAAAAGGGAAGACACTTGTCTGTAGATCTAGAGACAAACCTGTTGAGTGCAGCAACTCTTCCAGGTAGCCTCTGAACGTATGTTATAGTTCTTAGTGTCTTCATTTCAAGCAGAGATTTGATCTTCTCGGGGTTAGCCTCTATTACCCTTTGAATGACGATAAATCCAAGAAACTTTCCTGCTCCTACTTCGAAGACACACTTGGTAGGGTTGAGCTTCATCCTGTATAAGCTTATGGTGTCAAAAGTCCTCTCTAGGTCGAACACGTGAGTGTCGGCCTTCAAGCTCTTTGTCAACATATCATCCACATATACTTCCATGGTCTTGGCAATCTAACTCTCGGACATCTTATTTACAAGACGTTGATAAGTGGACCATGCATTCTTTAAGCCGAAGGGCATGACCTTGTAGCAATAGGTCCCCTTATCGGTTATGAACATTGTCTTCTCTGAGTCTTCTGGGTCCATAAAAATTTGTTTATACCCTGAATATGCATCCATGAAGCTCATTCCCTGCTTTGGCATCCACCATCTAATCAATTCTCGATAGGGGGAAGTTGTCTTTTGGAAAAGACTTGTTCAAATTAGTGAAATCTATGCACATCCTCCATTTCCCGTTAGCTTTTGGCATGATGATGGCGTTAGATAACAACTCAGGGTATATGACCTCTCTGATGAACTTGGCCTACTCCATCTTTTTGACCTCTTCCTTAATGACATCGTACTTTTCCCTGGAGTAAACTCTTCGTCTTTTCTTGATTGGCTTGGCATCTTCTGCCACATTGAGTTTGTGACAAATAATATCAGGGTCATATCTGCATGTCTCCAATCAAAGACACTCTTCCACTTCTTTAAAAGTTTTACCAGCTCTTCCTTGATTTCGGGTCTTAGGGCTTTATCAATTTGGATGATTTTTTTTGGCTCATCCTCATTGAGGACGATGGATTCTACCTCTTCCGTGGCCTCTCCATTCTTTAATTTTATTTCATCCCTTGGATCAAGTGTATCAATGTTATATGTGGTTATTGCCCTCTTATGGGCCGCTCTCTCTTCCGCCGAGTTGAAGTAGCATTCTCGTGCTAAGTCTGGTCACCTAGCACATCCCCTACCCCATAGGGGGTCAGGAATTTTAGCATTTGGTGGACCGTTAATGGTACGGCTTTAAATTCCTTTAGGGCTACCCATCCCATGATGAGGTTTTAGGCCGAGAAGACATTTTCATCCATTACGAAAAAATTGATCTTTCGGGTCAACCTCTTAGGCCATTCGTCTCCCATTCATACATCCAACTCATACATGCCCAACGGATGGACCTTTTCACCGCTAAAGCCAATTAACGGATGATGATAATGTACAAGCCTAGCTATGCTGAGGCCTAGGCTCTTGAAATATGGCCAAAACATTACATCAGCTGAACTTCCCCCATCGACTAGGATTCTCTGCGCCTCACATCCATTCACCGTTGTAGTTATTACCAAAGGGTCATCGTGCTGAGCTAAGATACCTTTGAAATCAAGTCGGGAGAACCCATTTATAATAGTATTCATATCTACCTTCTTTCTCTTCTACTTAGCTTCTGCCACATAAGCTTTATGGTCGTCCACTTCTGAGCCACCCCTTCTAGTCCTCCACAGATGGTGTTAACACCAAAGGAGATCATACCAACCCTCTTCACAAGGGCGTTGTCATATTTTGGTGGGAGGTCAGGGTCATCCTCATCCTCATCATCTGAGTCCTCATCTCTCCTTGCTGGGGGATATTCTCGACATCTATCGTTTCTCTTCTTTTTAGGGTTGTCTCTTCCCTTCTTAGAAGCTTTACCTTCGATATACTTTTTGATATTTTTGGACTTCAACGTCTTCTTGATATCTTCCTTCAAGGCGAAGCACTTGTCAGTCATATGACTGTGGTCTTGGTGGAACTCGCACTACAGATTCTTGTTCCTTTATGCGGAGGAGCCTTCAGCTTCTCCGGCCATTTCAGGGACAAGTCATTTTTTATTTCATTGAGGATGTGTTCGCAGCTCACAGTTAGAGGAGTATAGTGTGCAAACTTGTCGTCTGTAGACCTCTTTTTTCCATCTTTCTTCCTTTGGAATTTCTCGCTGCTACTTCCGTTCTCATCCTCATACTTTGCAGCCATAGCCTCTTCAGCGTTTATGATCCTTCCTGCAGTTGCGAATAGCTCTGCCATGGACTTGGGAGGGTCTTCAGCAAGCTTCCATAATAACTTCCCCTTTTGGAGTCCTCCGATGAGGGTTGTCATAACTATATTTTCTTCGTAATCTTTAACCTCAATTTTTTTTATTGAATCTAGAAATGTTGTCTCTTAGGCTCTCTTTCTTGCCTTTCTTGACGTACAGCAGATGAGTGGTCTTCTTCTGAGGTCTTACCCCAAAATAGAAATTGTGAATAAACCGTTCAGCCAAGCCCTTAAAAAGAGGAAGAGATAGCTTATCATTCCCGGGGAGCCCTCTAAGAACCCTCTTTGTAGTGGGTCTTGAATTTTGATGAGGTCCCCTATCTTCTCTTCAAGACATTAAATGGAATCATTCCATATCTTTGCAACGTTGGACTGTCTGAGGTTGTCCCCAACCCCCTCTAAGGGATGAACTGAGGGTTCCCCATCCGCTGCACAATGTCGACTGTTGACCTCTTGACCATTGTCTCGGGCTGGATGAGGTCGTCCATGACGAGCCCAATGTTCACCATCTCCCCTCTGAGATCCAGCGTCACTTCGTGATCTAGATAGCCTCTGGCCTAGGTCATTGACTGGGCCGAGCCTTTCAAAGGCCTACCCTCTGCTGAAGCGATCAAAAGCTAATCCTCTTTGTTGGGCACTACCATCTATTCTTCCTCCACAACCTCAGCTCTATTGGATAGGGCGTACAGTATTATTCGAAACCTCATACGGATCCCAGCAGTCCTCTAGATCATCCTTTACCTCCATATCATGATACCTATCCTCAGGATAAGGGTTTCCTTGCCTCCTTATACGTAAATGCCTAGGGTCAGCAACATGCCTCCTTCGCTGAGGGGTAGGTTGATCTTTTCACAGTGCCTAGGGTGGTTCCCTGTCTTGAGGATGTGGTTGAACAACTTCCGGAGTAATCATCTCCGATGAGGCCCCAGGTGGCCTCATTATATTTTGACCGAGCTGAGCAAATTGCTCCTTCATTTCTTACTGCGTTGCTGCCAAGAACATCAAGGCTGCTTCCATCTCAGCCATTTTGAACTGGGGTGGTTCCTGGATAGAACTAGGTCCTCAAGCACCAAATAGTAAAGGAGGTGGTGGTAACTTCGGTGCCATATTAAAACTAAAGAGCTTGTGAAGAAGATAAGATTAATACCTTAAAGGAGCTCTTTCAACGGTGAAACAGATCCACACAAGGGGTGAGGCCTGGTTCACCACCAGAGTCTCCGGTGAGGTTGAGCGTAAAAAGAGAAAGAGATAGCTTATCATTCCCATAGACGGCGCCAAAAATGATGATGCTGGAAATAACACCACCAGGTAAGGTGTTGACAAGCTCAAGTAAGTGATAATAATGGCATCACAAGAGAATATATATATGTATATATGCAGAAGGAGGTGAGGAGATGAGGATGGACACTTGAATATAAGTGGTTCAACCAATCTGGCCTATATCCACTATGAGTGTGTGTGAGTAATATCACTGAATGAAGGCATTAATAGCCATGGATACAATCTCTCAAGCTTTCTCTCTCTACTGTGTAAAATGATAGAATTTCAGCTAGGGTTGTCAAATATCGATCCTTTACAATATTAAGGATGACCTCTATATATAGTGCTTGGGGGTGTAATGTACCCCCCAAGCATGCAATGAGCATGTGCATGAAGATCCAACCAGTGTCAGGATGACACCTGGCTGATCATAACAAAATAATGATGACCTCAATATTCCCTTACGTGGAGGGAATGATTCAGTTATAACAGAGTTGTCCACGTGTCCCAAGTCAAACATATGCGTGTAAATGCTCGACTGTCTTCACTTGATGCCAACTTTGGTCTGGATGAGTATGAGGTTGGTGATGTCGTACCTTGTCCATATCTGAGACCAAATTACATGACGACCCCGTCTAGTCTGCCAACTGAGGTTATATGTTTAGAACATTGACCAGAGATAATGTTGTCATGATGTCTGATGATTGAGCTTAACATGAGTCCTTATTGACTAGAGCTAAAGTCGATGTTGGTGCTGATGTTGATGTAGTAACGTCGGTTGAGGCCGACGTTGATGCTAATGTTGATGGATGATTGTACAAATGGGTTCTTATTAACCTCGACTGATGTCCAGCCGAGGCTGATGCATGAGGTTGCAGTGATGTCGATTGAGGCCGACCTCCTTGGTGACAACCCTGATCATAGATGGCATAGGCTTTTTTGACCTTGGCTCCTAAATGGACGAGGTTAGTAGCTCTAACTAAGAGGGTGCACTTTGGTCATATCAGTCGAGTTGGTGGATTAAGGAGAAGAATCACCACATGAGTGCAACTTCACCGCATTCATGGCTATCCACGTGAGAGATTCTGATGCACCTCACGACGATGAGGATGCCTCTTTGCATGGCGACCTCGACACTAAGAGTTAGAGAGGGGATGCGGGGAGTGAGAGCGAGAGTGACCTTAGTCGTGCTTATGCCGATTTATAGGCTTATTCACTTAAAACCAAAAGGCATAATAAAGGTTTAGTTCTTAGGATTGCAGTGTTAGAAAAAGAGTTAGGATAGATGAGAGAAAATGAGTACTCTTTGTGAACCGCTTTGAGAGAGATAGAGAGTCTGTTTGTGGAGAGAGAGAGAGAGATAGCCTATTTGGAGAGAGAGTTTGTTTAAAGAGAAAGAGAAGTGTTTTGAGAAAGTCAAAGGGGACTTGACAAAGCAAGTGGTTAATTTGACGAGAGATATATGTGCATCCAAATAGGCTCATAAGATTCTGGAAGACCTTTTTGCCTAGCTCACTCACGATCTTGAAATAGCACAGGAAGTCAAAGCTCAAATCGAGGATTGATCTGGAAAGATGCTCCTCGCCCCTGAATTAGGATTTGGTGAGAGGCCTGGAATTGGTTTTGATGGTGAATCCACTTCACAAATTGCACCTGGACCAGTCCCTAAGTTTATAACGTATCCTTATGGTCATCCACTAAAACCCAAGAAAGTTGTTCGGCTAAGAAAATCAAATCGAGGAAGGCCTCGGGCTGTGTACTTTTAAACTTATTTTAAAAGGAAAGGCCACCTGAGAGAGGTTTGCTACAGTTTGGGTCAGACATGACGTACTTATGCTCCATCACACCGCATGTGTAATCTCATGAGACTGAGAGAGCAAGTTGAGTTTTTAGTTGCTACTTCTGAGAGTTCAATGGTAGAATTCCAATGGTTATCTGAACCGTCTCTGGATACTACCAACTTTGTGACTAGATTCACTAGCAACAAGGGAAAACAAAAGGTTACCTCCACTTGGGTACCTAAAAATGACAACAAAGCTCTTATTGCTCATGTTTCTCTAAGAGCTTAGAATACCTCACATTGGTATTTTGACAGTGGATGTTCTAGACACATGACTGGTGACGTCTCATTTTTTACTTCCTTAGTCGATTGAAAGGAAGGTAAAGTAACTTTTGGTGATGGGAGCAGGTCTAGCATTGTAGGACAAGGTACTATAGAGATATCGGGATTTCCTAAGCTAGAGAATGTGTTGTATTTTAAAGTTTTAAAGGAAAACCTTCTCAGCATCAGCCAACTATGTGACATTGACTTTGCAATTAAGTTTGACCGAGATGATTGTAATGTTTATGATCAAGCCGTTAAACTTGAATTGTAAGGGGTGAGGACAAAAGATAATTTCCATGGGATAATGCCTAAGTCCTCATTTGTCTGCAATAACACCACCATCGCTCCTATGGATCTGTGGCATCAGCGTCTAGGTCATGTGAACTTTAGATATTTAGATCGATTAGTAAAAAAGGACCTAGTATGTGACTTACCATATCTTGGAAGACCAACTTCCATAGTTTGTTGACCCTTTCATTTAGGAAAGAAAATTTGTATCCCCCCATAGGAAGTTGAATTCCATTACCACCTCCAAGGTACTTGAGTTAATTCACATGGATATTATGGGTCCTACTCGTACAGAAAGTCTAGTTGGTAAGAGGTATATCCTCGTGATGGTGGAGGATTTCTCCAAATATTCCATTGTAGGTTTTCTGAGGGAGAAATCAGATGTTGTAGAGTTCCTAACGACCAAGTGTCATGTCCTGCAAAACCATCACGGTGTCACTATCAATAGAATGCAGAGTGACAGTGACACTAAATTTATGGAGCTTAAAGTAGATCTTTACTGTGTCTATCGCTTGCTATACGATTAATGGGGTTCACTTGCGTCCACACACACTTCTGACACCTTATGAATTGTGGACTTTAAAGAAGCCCAACCTGGCATATTTTCATGTTTTGGGGAGGAAATGCTACATCCTACGGGATAGAGAGAAATTAGAAATTTTTTACTCTCGGAACGATAAGGGAATACTGTTAGTATATTCATCGAATAATAGAGCATACCAGGTGTTTAACCTATGCAAATCTAAGTTGTGGAGTCAATTGACGTCACCGTGCAAGATGACCAACCTCCTACATTAGTTGATCCCATTCGTTTGTGTGAGGATGAAGACCTTTCTGGTAATGATCCCCTTGTCACTCACAC
This sequence comes from Sambucus nigra, assembly GCA_949130495.1. Classification (NCBI taxonomy): domain Eukaryota; kingdom Viridiplantae; phylum Streptophyta; class Magnoliopsida; order Dipsacales; family Adoxaceae; genus Sambucus; species Sambucus nigra. The sequence goes on from OX422207.1 coordinate 404,690,202, forward strand.
ACCCAGGGTGGACCCTACTCTTGGCTCAGGGGACACACCTTCGTTGGTTCGCAAGAGTCATGATCCTACTGCTATTTTAGGAGATCCTACACTAGGGTTCAATACTCATGCCCAACTTGAGAACGTTGTTAGCCATGTCTGCTACACAGCCAAAGTTGAGACCAAAACCTATAAAGAATCACTCAAGGATGAACATTGAATATCTCCTATGTAGTATGAGTTGCTTAAGTTTATAAAGAACGATGTCTTGGAACTTGTCCCCCGACCTAGTGAGACTAACGTGATTGGTACTAAGTGGATTTTTAAGAATAAAATGGATGAAAATGATACGATTATCCGCAACAAATCTAGGCTGGTTGCTCAGGGTTACACACAGATTGAGGGTGTAGACTTTGAGGAGACATTTTATCCTGTTGTGAGGCTTGAGTCCATCCGCTTATTACTCGCCATCACATGTCATCTGAGCTTCAAGTTATATCATATGGATGTCAAGAGTGCCTTTCTAAATGTTATTCTATAGGAGGAAGTATACGTGGAACAACCAAAAGGGCTTGAAGATCCTAAGCATCCAGGACAAGTCTATTATCTGATAAAATCCATTTATGGTTTGAATCAAGCACCCCGTTCTTGGTACGAGAGACTTACTTCCTATCTTTTAGCCCGTGACTTCAAGAGAGGGGGAGTTGATCAGACGTTGTTTGACAAAATAGATGACGATACTGTTTTAGTTGCCCTTGTCTATGTGGACGATATAGTCTTTGTATCCACATGCTCCCAGCATGCTCACAACTTTTAGGAAGAGATGAAGAGTGAGTTTGAGATGATCATGGTTGGTGAGCTTACATTCTTCCTTGGTCTTCGGGTTCGTCAGCTAGAGGATGGGATGTTCATCTCCCAATCCAAGTATGTTAGAGACCTCGTGAAGAAATTTGGTTTGGACTCCGCTAAGCATGCACGTACACCTATGAGTACATCTAGAAATCTTAGTAAGGACACTTCAGGAAAGGATGTTGAGCAAATCATGTATCGGAATATAATAGGCAGTCTTTCCTATCTAACTGCTAGTAATCCCGACATCGCCTTTAGTGTTGGATTCTGTTCACGATATCAAGCGTCCCCTAAAGAGTCACACTTACTCGCCCTAGAACGTATTATCAAATATGTGAGTGGGACTCTTTTCTACGACATTTGGTATTCCTTTGATACAAATGACGGACTGTATGCCTATTCGGATGTCGATTGGGCTGGGGATGCACATGGGTGTATGAGCACTTCTGGTGGATGTTTCTTCTTTAGTTATGCTCTTGTCTCTTTGAGCAAGAAGAAAAACTCCATCACTTTGTCCACTGTGGAGGATAAGTACATAGCCACCGGGAGTTGTTTCACGCAACTTTTGTGGATGAAGCAGATGCTGGAGGATTGTAGGATATCACATGACACCATGACTATTTCCCGTGATAACACGAGCGCGATACACATATCCTGCAATCCTATCGAGCACTCGCACACAAAACACATTAGGATACGCGAGCACTTTATCCATGAGCTTGTAGAGGAAAAGGTCATATCCTTGAGTTTCGTATCTATCGACCTTCAGTTATCCGATATTTTCACAAAGCCTTCAGATGCCCTTAGATTCGAGAGCCTTAGGAGATCTTTAGGTAATTACAAAGTTGACTGAGGGATGTTCACCATGTCTGAAGTAGGATGCATTTTTCATGTTCATATCCTGATTCCTATCTCTAGATTGTATCATTTGTATCATTATTTGTTTGATTTTTTTTTTTTTAAAAATTGAAAAATCCAAAAAGATTTTATTTTTGAATAAGAAAAAAATATTTTCGTTTTATAAATTTTTTGAAAAACTCAAAAAGAGTTTTGTATTTTTTTTACATTATTTGTGGATGAACATTTATGATATCCATAGTCATAACTTCATTTCATATTACACGTGACTGTTTGAGAGTGATTTGAAATGCTACATCATTTCATCCATGTGCTTTACATTGTTTAGAGTCTTTGAGATATGATTAGTGATATCTTTTATATGTTTAGCTCCTTATTTCCTTTAATGCACACATGCACGAAATTATTTGAATATTGTACTTGTCTTTCCCATATTGGCTTAAGTGTTCCCATCTCAATTCTGTCTATACAACGACCAAAATGCAAAAAAACATGACAAGATAGTAGTGCATGTAAAACCCGTTTACCGTGAGGATTTAATTACAACAAAATATGATGAATGAATCATGGGAAAAGGGCTGTGAGAGTTCAAAGTTCACTCGTCGTGAAGCCACCGTTTGAAAAAGAGCCCGAAAAATTAAGTGGCAATAAAAAGAAAATTTTGCCAAATCAAATGGGCCAATAGGTTTTAGTTTCATCACCTCAAAAGAAAAATATAATGTTTAATTATTTCTGAGGGAGTTTGGATGGAAAGAAATAAAAAACGGGGTTGCACGTCCTTAAAAGTCATGAAAAAGCGTTTTAAATGTTTTGGACGTTAGTGGCATGAAAATCTCTTTGAGTTTTGATTTGTTGATTTGATTAAGTTACGTTCTTTTAATTCCAAAATTTTTACACCCAAGGAAGATGTTGAATTCATTCGTTAGGAATATCCAACATTCATCGTGCATATATGTTATGGTTGTATGTGTTGATTTTCCTATCGAATCTGTTCACAAGCCTACATTTTCGCTATCATCGACTTGGTTGTTTTAGTGTTATTTCATGGTGTGATTCTTGTTGTATATTTTGTAAGAATTTTTTTTGAAAATTCAAAAAGAGAAAGCGGTTCTTCTTGTGACCATCTCCGTGTGCATCTATTTATGTTCTTCTTATTCGTCTATTTGAGGATATCATAAAAAGGGGGAGAACGAATTATGGAGGAGTTTTTTTTTGTTCAAAATAATAATTTCCTTGCTCATAATTGATATTTATCTTTGCTTATCATTATATTTCAAACTGTTGCGCGTCACTGGTATTTGTGTCTTGCCTCATGTGTGTAGGTATCAAATTTCAGATTCTTTAGCACTCCCTCATGAGGACAAAGGAAAGAACTTGAAGATGTTGTGTTTGTTTGAAGACTTGTCATCCATATAGTGTTTTCAGTTTTTGAGTTTAATGGGGATATTACATTGCATGTCATTTGTTTTTTGAGGGAACATAATTCGGATTTTTTTATGTATGTACCGACATAGACAAATGAGCAGATTTGTAAGGACATGATTTATAAATGTCCGGGGTTAGTATCTAGGCATTTCAGTTTTATCCTAGATCTCAGCATATATGTCTTATACCGCTACAGTCAGCTCGCGTCTCAGCATGATCATATCTTGACGGCCTCAATCTGAATTATGTGTTTCACGTGCCCGTCATCATCAATATCGTGCGTCGTGCTCATTATCTACATCGTGGGTTCGTGGTATTGATTTTCTAGTTCATAAGTTCTCTTATACAGAAACAGAAAGAAAGTAAAATACTGACCGATCCGGAGCTGAAGAAAAACGAACCGATCTGGTTGGTAATTTTATGCAGGAGAAGTCATTTGTCCGGACCGATCCGTTTAAGAAGAAAATAGAACCGATTCGGATGACCGAACCGATTCGGTGATCCTTTCCGGACCAGTCCGACGGGCTCAGAAAAATTCGACGCATCAGATTTTGTTTGCTTCTATATATTCCCACTTGGGAGCGTGTTTTATTCAAGACTTTGAGGGAACACTTTATTGACTTAATACATTAAGTCTTCATATGTTTCAAACACAAACATTTTGAGATTCACAAACACTCAGAATCATATGTGTGAATCGTTCTAAATCCAGTCATACCTATTCATGGAGCATCTTGTGTTGAGAAGAGGGTTCTCTCCACTGCTGAACTTGGAGTGTCTTGAGGGAGCTCTTGCTGACGGCAACGAACCGGTGCCTAAGGGTTTTCGCTTGCCAAACTGTATTTCTTTGTGTATGTAAGTGTTTACAAACCACATTGAAATAAAAAGGTTTTTGCCCCTTTGGGGGATTTTTCCTAATTTGCTCTGTATGATTGATCCTTGCTTGATGTGAATATGTTGAATGTCGAATCAATCATCTTTAGATGCATGACTTTGGTGTGTGTTTAAATTTGGATAATTAAAAGTTGGATTTAATTAAATTTGTTTCTCCAGTTGAACAAAAAGCGCACTCTCAGCCACCATTGAGATCGATGAAGAAAATGGGTTTATTATATATTTTTTTGTGGTAAATAACATAACTCGATCTGACCTATATTGTAAAGATCTAGTTCTAGCATTGGCTATTTCATAAGTGAACAAAGAGAAATAGATAAATGAGGAATCATTCATGTTAAAAATGATTTGTGAAAAAACCCATTTTTAGAGTAGATATAAAAAACCTCGCCTAATATATCTTTTGGCGTCTCTTTATGTTCTCGCAATTTCAAATGAATGACAACATTCAAAAGTTCAGGTTCAACCTATGCTCTCTTTTGATCAATCCATCAATGTTGTCAAAACTCTAACCAGCAAGAGGTTCACCACATTTCAAATAAATAAATTCTAACTTTTGATCCCACTCATAATTATGATCTTAAAATTTATATAGATGTTGTCGAGAAGATGATCCCAGTGTTTCTTTTTAACAATGGGTCAACATTAAATTTTTATCCTCGATAAACTTTCTGATGTTTTGTCAGGACAACTTCCTTGAGAATTAGGTCATATGATAACACACGTCAGGTCATTGGCTTATACAACTCACGCTGGGGGCTATCCTTATCAAACCACAGGTCGACTTTCAAGTAATAGATATCCCCATATGTTTTAACATTCTTCTCGATAGGAGGGTGGGTTCTCCATATATTCACAAAATTAAGAGGGTGGCTTGTTTCGTACATTAAAATATTAAATACCAATAATTCTGGTGGTGTTGATACCAACAGTACAATCCCTGAGATTCAGCACAGTATGAGTGAAATGCGACTATTGGTGTCACGCCCCTCCGTTTCCCAGGTTCACTGATATAAAGTTAAATAAAATAAAAAAAAATTCTATAGCGGAAAATTTATTTCATAAGAGTCCGGCAAGCGTACTTTATTACAACAAAGCTCTTTCTTAACTCACGACTGAAATTAAAACAGCAAGATTTGAAGTTCGTAGGTAACTTGCATGGTCATCCAAATATGGTCTCTTCCTCTGATCATGACTATGGGAATTACACCTATTCCTTATTTTGCCGTCTATGCAAAGTAACCATGTATAGAATATAAGAGATCATAATGAGACTCAAGGGAAAATAATCGGAATCAAAGTTGTCAAGAATGAAACACGTATATCATGCAGAATCGTCCCAGTAATTAGAATGAATTAATAGTTAAACTGAAAATTTAATTCCTAGCAAATTTAATTTTGTAGAACCTAATTTCTTAGTAGTGGTTTCCATTCGTCTTGTTATAGTGGTCTTGATCTTTAATTGGTATTTCTATTGATAGAAATACGAATATAGGTGAGATGGTTGTCAATCGTATTGGAAACTTTCCTGTTTAAAGAAGAATTTTGATTTTGTTCAAAAAATAATTTAGAGCATATTAGTACAAATTGTAAACTCAAAGACGGTTCCGTCGGTATTATTAACCTTGGGATTTGTAAAAAACACTTGATTCAATATTCTAAAGTGTGCTTCTTGTTGTAATTTTCCAAAAATTGAAATCAAATATGCATGTTTTATAAAGTTTTGGGGACAAACTTTAGTTACTAAACTTCTGAATTTTTTAAACATAACCTTTACTTCTCTCAGAAAACAGGATGACCCTATATATGAAATTAAAGGGAAAAATTAGGGTCATTGGATCAGCCATGCGCTCTCATACACGGATTGCAGATCATCACACACATCGGGTTATATATAACCCCCCAATGTTGACCTATTTTCTGATTTTTATTTTTTTGGTTATTAGTTGAGTAACACAACACCCAAGGTCCGGATTCCTTGATGACCATTACTCGAATTTTTACAAGGAATCCAATTAATGTAAATTTATGGAATGAGGTAGAATTCTTAAGCTTTATTTTTCCTACTTAAAACCGGAATATGAACCCAAACTTTAACCTATCAATTTGTAAATCTTGGGCCACATTTGATCAATGGGGTAGTTGGAGGATGATCAGTGACTAAAAACGAACCATACCACATTTTTATTTTGATAAATCGAATACATAATGGGGTGTATTCAATGTATTCAGAAATTTATTTCAAAAAGAAAATTAATTATTTTTGGCCTTCAAAGCTAGATTAAAATGTGATTAAAGGGTGCACCTCGATTCTCCAGAACATGGGCTTGAGTCCCTTTATCTTGAAACTGGGTGAAGCTTCAAATAAAAAAAGTCACCTTTAAAGCCATTCTAGTGCTTTAGATGGGTTAAATTAAAGTGTAGAAGCAATAATATTGACGTACTACTACATAAAAACAACAATACGTAATGGAAAACCATTAAACTATATAAAATGATAGTATACAAATTTTGCTAAAAATAAATAAAAAAATCTAATTTTGTGGTGTTGCTATAGGTGTTTAGTAGCATGTTTATGGGGGTTTTAAAGGGCTGGTGAAGGGCTATTGATTGGTGGTGGTGGGAGGTGAGAAAAGCACCTGGTTTGGGGTGTCCATGGGGATGCAGAATGCTTTTCATTTCCCCAATGTGCTCAAGCAACTCATTGAGAAGCTTGGAATGTTGGGATTTCAGGGGCTAGTGTGCAAAGAAATTTGATTAGGGTTAGGTCATAATATTTTTGGATTTTGTTTGCTAAAAGGTTCTTAAGACTTCCAAAAAGTGATTTATGGGCGGTTATAAGTGATATTTTCAGGTTTCTAAGGTTTAGGGAGATAGTTTTGGTCATTTTTGCATGGGTGAAACGTTTATTTTAAAAGCTTTAGGTAAGGGTAAAGTTTGATTGAAATTTTTTGAAGTTTAGTGGTCAAATTGTGAATTTTTTCACGTACCAGGAAGATTTTTAACATTTTAAAATTTATTGGTTTTTTAAGGGGAACTAAAAGTACTTGCATGACTTAGGTAGGTATCAATTTGAAGGCTCAAACTTACGTTATCAAAGCTATGGGTAGATAATTATTGGTATGATTTTGTTGTAGATTTCTATTGTTTGCTCCTTAATATTTATTAGGGATTTGAAATTTCTAGGTTGTTAAAATTAGAATTGAAGATTGACCCCTTATGACATAAGGTTCAAAGACAAGGTTAATCTAGAATATGACCCCCACAGGAATGTAAATGTCGTTAACATGTACAAGAGAATGGACTTCCTAGTCAAGAATGGTTCTTGATCTTCATCAATAAAGAATAACTGAGACAATAACTTGGAAGTTCCTTCGTCTACCTCATACCTTGGGGTATCACCCATCTCCTATAGAGTTAGTTAACTATCTTTGAAACAACCGGAAAAGACCCTTAGGTGTAAGAAAATAATTTTAGAGACTCCCTGAACGGTAAGTTTATTAAAGATGGTGAAAATTTCACCTTTCCTAGTTTCGTAGAGACCCTCGTATGACGAGTTGTAGAAAAATATGAAACCAAGACTAAAGATCTTATTCAACAATAAAATTACCTGGAAAATATAATTTGGTTACTCTCTTGAGACTCCACTAATCGAGCCTACTAAATTGACCTCTTCGCAAAGTCAAAGATGAGACCAACAGAATACCAGAGCTTGGGATGAACATCTGAAGGGATTACCCAGAGCACACCAAAGAACCCAGTGGATATGATCTGTCTAACTGATATGTCACTGAACAACTTGTGGAATGTCACCACAGCGCCATCTGTAAATATTTTTGTTAATCATATCATGTGAGAAGAATATAATTTATCCCACTGTGCCAAAAATAATGTATTTTCCTCTTCTTTTGATTGTGTTCTTAACATCATATTCCTTTGAAATTTTATGAATGATGTGTATATTAATTCGAATATATTGTACTGAATTATATTAATTCTGCTGAATGAACTAATTAATAAACATATTAAAGTGGCTTGTTCAATGAAAAAATCTTAATTGATCTAAATAAGAAAAATATTAAATAGAATAAGTGCGTTCATATTAACAATGATGAGATCGTAGTTATGTAGCATCAGATATCAACATACCCAGAATGTCAGCCGATAAAGAGTAATTTGAGAATACTTTTCCAGGAGTCATAATTCATAATAAGATATGAGTTAGTCAAGAAGTTAAGCATTGGGTTCATCTGCAACGTTGACTGCCCGTCATGGATGGCTAACATTGTCCTCGTGCCTAAATTCCCAGGAAAAGATCACACGTGCATTGGCTATCGATATTTAAACAGAGCATCTCTGAAGGACGATTATATCTTATTTAACATATACATTCACATAGATAATACAACCAATCATCCCTTAAATCCTTTATCGATGGATTCACTGAATATATTCAAACCAGGATACATTTTGCTCATCAGCAGAAGACAACATTCACCACACCATGTGGCTTTCTCGGCTATATTGCGATGTCATTTGATCTAAAGAATGCCCAAGCTATATACCAAAGGGAGGCTACAACCATACTTCATGATCAATTGTACGAGGAGGTTGGGGTTTACATTGACGACGTGATTTTCAAATCCACTTATACAGATCATACCATAAACATTTTGGTTTATTTTTAGGTTATTTTAGTTTTGGTTTCTAATTGAAAAGTATACAAAAAGATTTGGTTTTCTTGGTATCATTGGATGAATATCAAATACATTATTTTTGGAATCGTTTTTAGAAAATGTATATAGATTTCCGTTTTCTTTATTTTGTGAATATCGAGTGTTGGTATAGTTAAAAACTTGAGGAATACATTATGCTATGTATTTTAAAATTTGTGAATTAGGAACTTTGGAAGATAGTGTAAACGAATTGAAGTTATGCGTAATAAATACCTTTAGCATTCTACAAGAAAAACTCATGTTGACTATGTATTGGTATATACCACATCACACACATGCACAAGTGAATTTAAGGTTTTCATTTAAAATATGTCCAAAAGGCTACATTGAAATTGTTTTCACGCAATCAAGTTTGATTTCATTTTCTAGATTTGTTAAGATGTGTGTAACACCTCTTATTTTCGTAGACATCAGGCCTCAATGCCTAATATAAAGAATGTCTAATAATATATATCATTATCAACATCAATGATAAATAAATAATTAAAATGAACCATCCATAACAATAATATAAATGATGGGAATAAAACTGATCTGATAATAATAAAAGTTTCAAAAACTTAGTCAATAAATAAATGAGTTTGAAGAATGCTAAATGTCTCAAAACCTAATCAACAACTGTGGAATTCCCACGGATTCATAACAATGTCTATGAAATAAAGAATAAGTAGATAGTATGATACAAAAGGAAATATTGAAACAAAATAAAAAAACCTAAGGATAAATAGTTGTCTAATCATCTGAAATGCAGGTTTGACTACATAACCCTATTGCTCCTGTTTATGAACACCCGAAAAGGGTTTTAAGAAAGTAAAGAGTGTTAGACCCCATAATTCTCAAGAAATATCTAACTTTCATTAATAATATTAATTGAGACTGATTTATATATCATGCCATCCTAGCGGCATACACATCCAAAATACCTCACCCAACTTGTCCTATAGTATAAGAAAGTTGAAGTCTAACTACGCTAGACATAGATACCATGGACAACTCTAAGTCCCAAAACTATAAAATATTCTACCCAACCTCACCCTCAGCCTACCACTTACGAATATAACTCTAATTATTTACCCAAAGTAATAAGTAGTGGGTAGTACACATATACAATGTAATGACCAAATAAGTACAACATCACATTCAGAATAGTAGCACAAATAAACAATATATATATATATATATATATATATATATATATATATATATATATATATATATATCTACATACTAGGATATGCCCGTGCCTGAAGACACGTTGATAATCGCAAAATAGCAAAAAATTTCAAAATATGTAATTGGAAAAGGACACAAATTCTGTTCCCCGACAAAATAAAATGTAATTTTAAAAAAAGTCTACACGACATGAATTCATATTTTTTTATAACCATAAAGTCTACACGACATTAATTCATATTTTTTTTACCTATGTTGAACACGACACCACGTAAAAGCGGCACAATATAAAATATTTTTTAGAACCGAAAATGATTCCGATAAAAATAAAAATAACATGACGCTATAATGTCGTGTCATTCTTATTTTTATTGGAATAACATGACATTAACTTTTGAATGTGTACATTGTTGATAGAACCATATGTCATCTTTAGTTCGCAACAGATAAATATTTTTTAGTGCTAATTATACGATGTTATGTGACATCGTGTTCATAAGTAGTGTTATCATGTATTAACCTTTTGATAATGTTTTTACTCATATTAAATTTGGTGTCAAAATTTTTAAACATGTCAAAATTGGGTGAAAAAAATGTCATGTACTTTCATGTAAAAATGGACGTAAAAGTTGTTAACCACGTCAAAATTGGGTGTCAATATTGTTATCATCATTTTAGTCCTGTATTTTCATGTTAAATTAGTTGTCAAAATTGTTAATCATGTTAGTCTTGTCATGTTGTGTTTGTATCCAAAAAACCATGTTCATAGCACATTTACAATAGATAAACAATTTTTAAAATAACTTATGCTACGAACATATTAGTTTAAAAAATACGGCACGACACATACGATTCGATTTGACATAATTAGATTCAACCCAACACGACACGATTGGACACGATTGGTGAATAATTAAAAAAATAATTGGTCTAAAAAGGATCGATAGTGGATCTACATAATGTTTATAACATGACATTAATTGGGTCACTAACCTGTCCCATATATGAACAAATCCACTTCTAATTTAAAATTAGCAACAAAGCAAGAGGGAATAAATTTTAATGTATTTATTTCCAATCGTTCACCACATTAAAAAAATGTCAGGCTCACAAAGATGCACCCAAAACCACACAACAATTTAGTTTATCTAACCAATATAACATCTAAGATAACCCAATTTATTAACCTCTCATATGATCAAATAGATGAGAGTTGTGCAAAGAATCATTCCAAAATATTGAATCATTTATAATTGGTGTCATAAAGTAGATGACAATTCCTCTATAAATAGATTGATCCTTTGGCGATGATGTCAATGGAGGCGATGGCGATGATGATGGCGATGTAGATGACGATGAGTGATGACCTGATGAACCAAAAATAAGAAAAAGCAAATGATACGACGTAAAAACTGCGTATTTCACCCGTTAACCTACGCGTTATTAGCCCCCTCGGGTATCTTAATCCCTATATTTATGCTCGTTAACCAGACAACCTCGGATTTCTATGTTAACATGTTTTGCAAGGGTTAATTGAGCTTTTGTAGGTATTTGGATGCTTAGTATGAAGTTCGGAAGCATTCCGGTGAAGTTCCGTACACAATCGCACGCGCAAGGGCATTTTAGTCTTTTCACAGTTTGGGTACCTGGCCCAACATCTCACGGAAGTTGTATCCATCCTCGCTAGCTTCGCGTGGCCGCGAACGGTGCGTGATTCCGATTCATAACGAAGAAGTTACAGCGTTTATTGCAGAGGAAAAACAAGAAAGCAAAAGAGGAGAAGGAGAAGAGAAGAAGAAGAATGCAGTAGGCTGCTGCATTCTGCCCTGTTTGATCGATCGATCGACGCTTATGGTCGATCGATCGACCATTCTGATTTGGCGAAATTTTGCCTAGGTCGATCGATCGACCAAAGGGGCCGATCGATCGATGCTCTGTTTTCTGCAGATATTTTGCCTTCTTTTCTTTCTTCTTTATTTTTAATCCAACTTACTATATAAGCCAAATTTTGGTTTGTAATAAGGGAGACCAGACTCATATATTCTGATTTAGATATTTTAGTTAGGTTTTGGTTTTGGAGAGTTCATTTTCTCTTCTTCTTGGATTGACAACCCATGTGGTTTTGTAAGATTGAGCTATTCACTTCCTCTCCATTAATATAGTTTGTTCTTCATCTTTTCTTGCCTAGTAGTTTAGTTTCCATGCTTTCTAACTAGTTTACATGCTTTAATTCTTGCTTTCCTAGTCTAATTAACATAATTGAGTTTAGTTCATTATGCACCCTTAGATAAATAGGGTCGGGATTTCATTTTCGCCATTTTCGGGCCCCGAGCTCCGAAAACTAGGTTTCGTGCAAAATCGCGTTTAATTGAAACCGCGTGTATTAAAGTTGGATTGTTATGCGTTTAACTTTATTTGTCACGCAACTTTAGTGTTTATAGCGACAATCCGAATTTAATTCACGTGTGACCATTTTTGATTAAATGTTTAATCTCGCAACTTTGGCTTAAATTCCTTATTGCGTGATGTTTATGCTTAATTGAAAATGATCGATTAAATGTTTTCGAACCGAAATCCTAATTAGTAGTTGTTTCGATCCGTTTGGTAGGATGCGATCCCGATCCTCGCTTTCCTTTATTTTAGCATTAACTTCTCTTTTCTTTTGTCACCATAACCACCTATCACTTTTTCTTATTTCTTTTACACCCTTTTATTTTCAGAAGTAATTAAACAATTAAAATCTAAAATTCAATCACTCCCTGTGGATTTCTTACGATAACCGACTTACCGCTGTGCTTGCTTGTCAATTGTAGTAGTAGCTTAGGTTTTCTTTGTATCGCGGCGGAGAAACACACAACGATTGTGTCCTCACACGAACACACTTTTTCCGCCCAGTCACAAAATGGCGTCGTTGCCGAGGAGTGTGTTTTAGATTGTAATTGTTTTATTATTTCATAGTATTTTTTCCTTTTGTATTTGTATTCTTTGTTTTAACCCTTTTTGCAGGATTTGCATACTTTGAGCGCTTAGAAACTTTGATTCGCGGTTGCTCACTTTATTTCTTGGATTCTCCATCTACAAATAATTCGGTAATCATGTCCTACTATTATAGTTATTACGGTCATTCTAATGATTCTTACTTTGGGGATAGTTTTCAAGTTTTTCATTTTCAAGATTTTCTTGAAAATGAAAGACTTGAAAACATTTATCGGAATGAAAATCATTATTGGGAGCTTGAGTTGGATTCATTATTCGAATCCAATGTCGATTCTTATTTCATTACTTTCGAAGACGAGTTTCAACCAAATGAGGAGTCCGAGGCTCTTGAGCCGAGGAAGCTTACTTTGGAAGAAACTTTGCTTCTTTACTCCCAAGGTTTGGAAAGCTTAAATGATGCTGGAATGAGACTCGGTGCACTTTGCGATGAGATGAATTCTTTTGCACAAAACAACGAGGAGGTGGAAACTTGTGTTTCACCTAAATTTTTCGAAGAATTTCTCATCGAGTGTGCATCTCTCTTCCCCGAAATTCAATCTCCTTCTGACGATGAGTCGATTGAGATTGAATTTGTTTCACCACCATATTCGTTTTCCGTGATTGAACCATTAGAATTACCAGTTGATTCCTATGAGTCGGTAGAAACTTTTAAAATTTCTACGCAATTTGCCGACGAGGACTCTTTGCCGACTTTGTTTGCTACGATGGAACATATCCCCGTGTGTGCACTATCTCCCATTCCACTTGAAAAACCTTTGGGAGATGAGTCGATTTTTCTTGGACCTCTAGTGTTCTTGTCCCCCTTGTTATCCAAATCCCCCATCGTCCGCCAAAAATTTCAAATTGGCGATGGTTCACTTTTTTCACCGCCCCCATGCCTTCCGTTGTTCAAACGGAATTCCTATTTTTCGGGAGGCATGTTCGATTTGGAGGGTCCACCATTTATCTTTCAAAGTCAAATCCCTTTTTGGGTGGACCCTCAACTATTTAGACTTCTAGTGTATAGTTAGTGTGAAGTCTAAATAGTAGGTTGTAAATAGTTAGCTTTTTAATTTTCTTTCTTTCCTATTTTTCTTTCCTTTTAATTTAGTCTAGTGTAATTAGTTAACTTTTTGTTAGTTGTTTTTGATATGCTCGGTACTAACTTGTTTTGTAGATTTCATTGGACTCATGCTTATGGAGATCGCTCCAATTTTGGGTAATAGCATTCTTTCCTCTCTCTGTGTTGTGTTCTTAATGCGCATTGAGGACAATGCAACATTTAAGTTAGGGGGTGTAGGATATTCTATCCATTTCATGTGTAGTCCATGGATTTGCTCACATTTAGTTACTAAGTATGCCTTTTTGTGAAAAATTTGAAAAATTTCAAAAATATTTTCTTTCTTTTTTCTCTTTTGTTGGGCATTTTGCCTTGTTTCCAGTGATAAATTTCAATAATTGCCCGATCCAATAGACAACTCAATGATGCATGTTCTCGATTTTAGAAGTTACTGAACTTTAGTCCTCAAATCATTGATATTGTGAATAACTTCATGAATTAAACTTTATCCCATGAGCATATGCACTTTCCTTGTTATATTGATTTGGTTTAAGACTTTTATAACTCGGTAATCTTTTGTTGCATTGTATATACTTACACCGAGTAAGCTTTGTAACTTTCGTCGTTTGTGAGTGTTATACACTATTCTTTTCTCATTGAAAACGTTGAATTCATTGGTAATCTCACTATTCTTTCATTTGACCGTTCATTAATTGAGTTCATACTCGAAATGTTTTACTTGAGCATGATTTTCATATATTGTTTTGACTTGAGAATTGCGTAAACTTTGTGAAATGATCATAGGCAATTTGTGTTATATCACCCATGTTAGCCTTGACCTCACGTTATATGTTTACCCTCATTAACCCCTTTGAGCCTAAATACTAACCTTTCGTTTCATTACCCAAAATCCCATAACCAACTCTAAATTGGAGTTATAAACCATACATACACCTTCCATACCTTTGTTTGGAATGTTACTTGGGATTGAATGTTTTTATGATGTCGGTTGCAATTTAGGCATATGAGAGTTTGATAAGCAAAGAAAAAAGAAGTAGTAAAAAAGTGAAGAAAAAGAAAAAGCAAAAGAAAAAAAAGAAAACAAAAGAAAACATGAGAAAAAGAAGAAAAGAAAAAGAAAGAGAAGTTTGTATATGTTGTGTTTGGGTGTTCAATAAGCTTTGATTACTCTCCAGTTGTTATATCTAATGCTTGTTTGGAAGTTACTTTCCAATTTTGTTATTGCACGCATTCTCCCATTATCCCGAGTTTTCATCCCGAACACTTTGAATCCGTACATACATTCCTTCGTTTCGCACCCTAGCCATACTTACATCATAACCCTATTAAAGTCCTATATGATCTTAGGGTGCATTTAATTTAAAAGTCATAATAGTTTTGATAATCTGTGAAAATGCATTTCGCCTCTTTTAGTGAGCGGTATCCTTTCATTGAGATTACAGTTTTTCAGTTTATATATAGCGTTCTTCTTTTGTGACATGTGCGCGGCCTAGTTTCCATTTACATTTACTCTTTAGCCCGCATGTCCCGTGTATTACCTCCCGTTTCGAGTGATTTCATTTGTTGAGCGTAATGCCCATGAGGATTGAATATATGCTTGCTTTATGTTTATCCGGTTTATATAAGTTTTTCACCAAATCACACTTTGCATGTGCTCTCCCCCCTCCCGCTTTTAAAGTTTCAATTCTATGAGGTGCATTCAACATGTTAATGATTTGGACTTTTGTGTGAATTCATTCACTTTGCTAATAATGTGTTTGAAATATTTTTCGTTGTTGTTGAGTTTGTCGCATGTTGGTTTGGGCATATTTTGAGGAAACTATGTGATGTTTGTGGGTATCATCCCTGAAAACCCTCACGAGACAACACTCGTCCATTAGGGTAACCTAGGGGTTTAACGGCTTATTGCATACGCTAAATGCAATCGTTCGGCCGTGAAAGTGGCCTTATCTTTTTATTGCTTTTTATACCATACTTTTATAATTATCCTGCTTTTGGTTTGCTTGTAGTTCTTGTTGTTTCCTATTTCATTGCTAGGGACTAGCAATGTGTAAGTTAGGGGGTGTGATACGACGCAAATATTGTGAATTTCACCCGTTAACCTACGTGTTATTAGCCCCTAGGGTATCTTAATCCCTATATTTATGCTCGTTAACCAGACAACCTAGGATTTCTATGTTAACATGTTTTGCAAGGGTTAATTGAGCTTTTGTAGGTATTTGGATGCTTAGTATGAAGTTCGGATGCATTCCGGTGAAGTTCCGTACACAATCGCACGCGCAAGGGCATTTTAATCTTTTCACAGCTTGGGTACCTGGCCTGACATATCACGGAAGTTGTAGCCCTCCTCGCTAGCTTCGCGTGGCCACGAACGGTGCGCGATTCCGATTCATAACGAAGAAGTTACGGCGTTTCTTGCGGAGGAAAAACTAGAAAGCAAAAGAGGAGAAGGAGAAGAGAAGAAGAAGAATGCAGTAGGCTGCTGCATTCTGCCCTATTTGATCGATCGATCGACGCTTATGGTCGATCAATCGACCATTCTGATTTGTCGAAATTTTTCCTAGGTCGATCGATCGATGCTCTGTTTTCTGCAGATATTTTTCCTTCTTTTCTTTCTTCTTTATTTTTAATCTAACTTACTATATAAGCCAAATTTTGGTTTGTAATAAGGGAGACCAGACTCATATATTCTGATTTAGATAGTTTTAGTTAGGGTTTGGTTTTGGAGAGTTAATTTTCTCTTCTTCTTGGATTGACAACCCATGTGGTTTTGTAAGATTGAGCTATTCACTTCCTCTCCATTAATATAGTTTGTTCTTCATCTTTTCTTGCCTAGTAGTTTAGTTTCCATGCTTTCTAACTAGTTTACATGCTTTAATTCTTGCTTTCCTAGTCTAATTAACATAATTTAGTTTAGTTCATTATGCACCCTTAGATAAATAGGGTCGGGATTTCATTTCCGCCATTTTCGGGCCCCGAGCTCCGAAAACTAGGTTTCGTGCAAAATCGCGTTTAATTGAAACCGCGTGTATTAAAGTTGGATTATTATGCGTTTAACTTTATTTGTCACGCAACTTTAGTTTTTATATCGACAATCCGAATTTATTCCACGTGTGACCATTTTTGATTAAATGTTTAATCTCGCAACTTTGGCTTAAATTCCTTATTGCGTGATGTTTATGCTTAATTGAAAATGATAGATTAAATGTTTTCGAACCGAAATCCTAATTAGTAGTTGTTTCGATCCGTTTGGTAGGATGCGATCCCGATCCTCACTTTCCTTTATTTTAGCATTAACTTCTCTTTTCTTTTGTCACCATAACCACCTATCACCTTTTCTTATTTCTTTTACACCCTTTTATTTTCAGAAGTAATTAAACAATTAAAATCTAAAATTCAATCACTACCTGTGGATTTCTTACGATACCCGACTTACCGCTGTGCTTGCTTGTCAAGTGTAGTAGTAGCTTAGGTTTTCTTTGTATCGCGGCGGCGAAACACACAACGATTGTGTCCTCACACGAACACACTTTTTCCGCCCGGTCAACAAATGTGCAAGTCTAGTTAATATACCCCAAAACATGATATTGAAAGACAATGCATATGTATAAAAGAAATAGTATACATTCATTATTTCAATCTCGGAAGTGGCTGGTGGATCACACGATGAAGCTCGGGTATTCAAAGTCATTATCATAATGGATAGGCAGTAATCTTAATAAATCGAGGGACAATTAGACCTGGGTTTTTAATCTTGAGAATGCTACTCAAATGTTCAATTCTTTCAGGGAAATTGACTATTGGCCTATTTTGGAGAATCCACCAAATGGGATGAAGATATCAATTGTGCGGGCCGAGAACAGTGATTGGTTATTCACCTTGCTGCTACTCAGAAAGTTGATGAAATGGAGTAATGAGAGCTGGATAATGAATAACAGATAAAGGCATATACATTTATTAAAGTCATATAGATGAAAAGTACATCCTTGAGACAAAATACAAATCCCACACATGTATCCAAGAGAAGACTTCCCCGACTGCATACTAATTTCATGGCAACTTCATGCTGGTTTAAATACTGTCAAGTGAAAATACACAAAGAAATTACTCACTCGACTGCAGATATAAGTACATAGAACCTTCAGAGTTTTACTTATTCTCTCATCATCATACCTTGAAATGAGTTCCCCTTGAAAACCACCAGCCACCATCAAATTATCTTTAACAACCATAGTGGTTATCTGAAATTTGGAAAGCGTTTGAGCCAAAGATCTAGGGGTACTTCAACAGAAGAAATTTTTCTCCGTTTATGCCGGGAACTGCATTTTTCGGATCCATTTTCCATTGAACCATCTTCTCTACTGCGATGTGCATCTGCGGGGAATACATTCAAGCTCAAATCGCACATGATGTACTAACCTTGTTAATATGATAATTAAGTAATGAAATATCAAGTGTCATTAAAATTGAAGAGTGGGAATACATCAGTTCCAATTTTATAACCCATGTCTTTCTGTTCAGAAAAATAAACTAAAGAAGAAAATAAACTTCAGGTGTTGTATGGTGTCGCAACAGCCAAAAGTAACCAACTTAAATATTAAGAAAGGGCATACATTGTACTTAGTAAAGAGAACACTATGAGTATGGATTTTCCTCACCGATTAAAGTTAACCCTAAGAGGGTCAACATGAGGGATCATGTCAAAGGACAGCTAGAGCAATAGAAACTTTAAAGTCATCTGCTACCCAAGTTATTCCTATATCATTTTGGTTAAAAAAACAAAAGAAAACCCGGATCACATTTTCAGGAATAATGTTGAAAGTTGAAATAATAAGAATTACACTGGTACTTTAGTTGCAGATCAGTACAATTTAACCCTTAGAAAGCGCAAAAATTTCTTGTTAACACTTCTCATTGCATAGGTGACAACGGTTCTCTTGGTGGAGCAATTAAGGCTTCTATGGAGACAACCGAGGGCAATTGAGAAGAGTTGCACCGTCCGATTCTATGAAAAACTGTTGCATCCAATAACTTGGAGTTCTTTAATATTGTGAGGAGTTAAATACAATTGCCTCTGGGTTCCACTACCTGTCATTGGCATTCACAAAAAGAGGTGCGTAGCTTGCCATTTCAACAACACCCTCTTCTCCATCCCAATGAGGAATACAGCTTCATCCAGGGCTGCCAACAGACTTTCGGTGCTCGTATCTTTTCCAGTCATAGCATACTCGCTTACAAAAGCCTTCGGACCATTACGTGATGTACGATCAAAAGTATTAGACATTGAAAACACATCGCTTGATCCTTTATAAATATAATAACAATACATATCAGCGGGGTGGTCCAATTTTCAAGAAGACCCGTCACAGTTGGAGATAATTTTGACATCTAGATAGGCGCGCTTTATAGCATTGTAGAACTTGGGGTAGTTCCCGCGATAATTTTTCTTCCAGCAATCCTCATTCCCAATTGCAACATATTTCAAATTGAAAGGTTCTGGGTGTCCTATTGCAGCTCGAACAGACCCCCATTTCGAGTCATAGGCATCTCTTGCAAACTCAATACCATCGAGAGCTTCTTGCACAAAAGGTAACACGTTGGAAGTAACCACTTGATCATTATGAATAATTCCATTGTTGAATACCCATATCGGCAATGCACCCAAATCTTCTTCCAGCATGAGAAACTCAAAATGGCCAAGTCCATCATCAGTCCAGTAACCCCAAACATCACCAAAATGTCCAGATCTCTCTTCCCATGGCCGGATAGTTTATTTCCATCGAAGCGCATTTCTTAGCTAAATACCTTCAACAAAATAGCCACCTGGGAATTTGATGAATCCTAATTTCAAATATACAAGCATTTTAAACAGATCGTTTCGAAAACCATGTCCCTTATATGTATCTTCGGGCATCACTAACACTTAATCAAACCATATAACACCTTTTTGGTTTGTTGTCAACTACAGTCTCGCATTATGATTGGCTCCTTCTGCTTCCAATGACAGCTCTATCTTTGTCCAATTTGACACATCAGCAGCTACGATGCTTTGAGTAGCCATCGTTTATAATCTAGATGAATCAGTTAATGACATAGATACATCAATAGATTATAGTGAACGAATATATAGAACAACATTGTAGCTCTTCCCTCATTCAATATTCATGCCCTAGTATACAGGGACCCCATTTCTACCAGGTTGTGGGCGATATGTCACCTCCTGGGCCATCGTCATATCATTCACAATGTCATGGTGCTCAACATCTTTCCCGCGAAGAACAATACATTGTGCTGTTATTGCAGTAGCGGCTCACCAATTGGACCGACCTGCAGGATATTATAGCAGTTACTATTAACTGTAATGGGAATTGAAAACTAAGTTCAGTAAAAAAAATGAATGAAGAAAAGGTTGATTCAAGAAACATATCAAGTTTTTCACAACCTTGTGTTACTCTGCTGATGGAACTTGCATATTAGCTAGAGGAAGTAGTAAATATATTTGTAGGTACGATGTTTCCGATTAGGTATTACTGCACAGATTTCAAATAACCCACAATTTCCAACTTGTATAGAAACCCATACACCACTCGATCATCAAGAATGTGGAAACCGACAATATCAAATTCATTACATTGAATCACCCATATACAAATTATAGTTCAATACCAAAATCCAAAAATAAAATGAGAATAGGTTGCCATTAGAAAAATAAAGTGTTTGATTACGAACTTCAGGATGAAAAACAAAAATGGATATAAATGAAACAAAGTGTTTGATTTCTATTTGAATCATGATATAACTTCTTGTTCAGAACTCAAATATTACTCTCCTATTCTCTAATGTTATTATTCTCCTATTATGAGTGGTCGGATATTATTTATTATCTTTTCTTTTCTTATTTGTTATCAGTGAATGAATATATTCTTAATGTGCATGTGCACTGTTTGGTTCTTTGGGTGCGGTGTTGTCCCACATTATCGGAAAATGCAATATATTGCTATTTAAAAAGAAAAGAAAAAGAAAAAGAAAAGCAAATGCAATATACGACGTTGCAACATAATTGGTTTAGAATTATAAGCTATTAGAGTAAATTTGGGTCACTTTTCGTGTTTCAACATACATCATTATAAACAACCTGTTAACATATTGTCTGATGTTCTAGTCTTTCTCCAAATGAAATTTGATACATTGACCATATGCTCAAGGTTCTCTATGAGGTATGCATCAGACAATCTTATTTTCTCTGTACTGTCTTTGATAGATACCATTTTTTATATTTTGTTCAAGCATTGGTCATTATTGTCTTATTTCCTATGACGTGATCATCTCTAGGATTCTTTAGAAGCTACCATTTTAATTCGACGTGGTCGAGGAAGTACTGTACCTGACATTCTACTCCTTCATTTTAGCCTTTTTCTTATGTTTTATTTTCTTTCTCGAATTACTGATGTTTATGCTATAATTAGTATGATGGAAATTATGTGAAGGATGAAGTATGGCATGCTCTAATTGTCGTGATAAGCAATGCATCTAACCTCCAAGGATGAAGGATGAAGTATGGCATGCCCTTAAAAGGCATGCCTTATAAAGTTAGTTAATGTGGAAATTCTATTATACCGAGTAATTAAAGGTATCTTATTTATCTGAATACACTCTTAAGGAATTTTCGATTTCTTTCATTAGGAAACTCTTGGTTAATATGGTGAAATGTTGGTCAACAATGTCGGTATACTTGATATAGAGGAACCAATAAGTGTAAATTCATGTTTCTCTACAATTTTCTATATTTGATTTTTTTGTTCTTTTTTATCATCAGTGTCTTCCATGAAAAAGGCTAACGCGTAACACAATGAAGTATAACGCGTAACACAATGAAGTATATGGTACACTAATTTCAAATAGAAATGCAGAACTCAAATAAACGGATCAGGCATATAACGCCTAACACAATGAAGTATATGGTACACTAATTTCATTGAAGATGTGCCATAGAGGAGAATGGATTCATAACATATAACACACATAGCTTGGATGAAGTCTATGGTACACTAATTTCAAAACTACTGCTTACTGTTTTGAAATTATATAACTTTATCCAAGTTGTGTTCATCAAATCTATGTTCATCCAATCTTCTACTTCATTCCAAAACTCCCATTCCTGAAACAATATTGTTTTTGTCAACTATCAAATTAACTAAATCTAAATGGAAAATCGTTTCAAATTAGTGTAAACTTAACACCCAAGCAATGGATCTGGAATAAAACTCAATGATGAAGTGCATTATTGAATCAAGTTAAACATACCACATTGTTGAATCAAGTTAAATTCCCAAGAAAAATGAAATGCATTCATGTATTCATGAATGAATTAAACATAAGTAAAGAGCGAAAACCTAACTAAAAAATAGGGTTTCAACGAATATCATTTCAGTGCTTGAAGATGGAAAAAAGGATGGATCTTAAGATGCTCCATGAAGTCAATGTAGCCCAAATTTCATATTTTAACCTATATCATTCTCAACAAAATCCACCAAAAATGACCCAAATAAAAAGTTGCTGGGAATTATTAAAGCATATGGGGGAGAGAGAGTGGCAGACATAGTAGAACCCCAAAATATGGACAAATAGGCCAAAATCTAAATAAGTTGTAAACTTAATAATCAAATCATAGGACACTGAATCCAAAAAACTACCAGATGTTAACTCATCTTAAAACCCAAAAATATGCCTCAAAGATCTTGAACCTGAAATAACAAATAGCAAATTAGTACATTGATATCAAAATGAATACAAAATACTATTAATACAAATTACTGAAAAGAGGTTATTAATAAAGATCATATTTTCCGGCGAGCATCATATTTTCCGGCGAACTGTGTTTGCCTTAAACTTCCAAGTTTGATCTTTAAACTCCTTTATTTTACAAGTGAATCGTGTTTGTAGTTTTCGGAGTTTTTCCCAAGTTTAGGGTCGTCCTCTGATGCTCAGACCTTTATACCAGCTTCTTGAGGATTTTCCCTCTCTCAGAGAGAAGACCCTAGAAAAAATTAGGCAAATGGAGAGAGCTCAAGAGGAAGCTCGTAGGTCACAAGAGTTTCCAATTAGACCCTTATTTCCACCACCTCTGAGGGTTATATATCCTGACCCCCCGGAGAACTTCTATTATACAGGGGTGCTTGCTGATCCAACACCTATGTCTGAGTCTGAAGCTTCTACCTCAGACCCCATGTCAGTGGACTCTTTCCAGGAAGCTATGGATTTTACACCTCGGCCTGATCAGGCCCATGATCAAGTCGAGGTATCCAGTCGAGCTTCATCCCATAATGGGTCCAGTACCTCGGCCTCTTCTTCAGAGGTTGAAGTGCTTGAGCCGAGTGTGGCTGTGCCACCCATTCTTGATGCCATACCCCTGTCGGCCATCACAGGGGAAGAGTTTGCTCAGAGATTCCCTAGTAACCCATCTACATCTGCTCCGGCCGACGTTGAGCTTGATGATGAGGAGGATGCTGAAAGCGATGTTGATATCTCTGAGGCGGCCGAGTTCGAGAGCACAGTCACTGAGGTTGATCTTCTGTGCTTCAGATATGTGTACTCCATCAGTCCTTCCATCAAATTAAGGAGACCTCTGAGGGAAGAGAGGGCCTATCACGGTCGAGATGGGGAAATCTGCCTGTACGAGTAGATGTTCAAGTTAGGTTTTCGCCTACCCATTCATCCCATCATCAAATCCATTCTCTCTTACATCAACTTGGCCCCCTCACAGCTATCTCCCAATGCCTGGAGAGTCATCATAGGGGCCATTATTCTATGAAGGGCAGTCCACCAATCTGACCTCCCAGTTCAAGTCTTTGTTGGTTGTTATGTCCCAACCTCGACCAAAAACTATCCGAGCTACTATCATTTTGTGGCTCGGAGGCCTGAGAAGAAAATGCTCCAGGTGACTCAGACCTCAAATCATAACTGGAAGCCCCGTTATTTTTTCGCCTCAGGACCATGGGAGTTTTGCCCATGCGTCCCCTCTTCCACACTTGAGCCGAGGATACCCCTCAAATGGGGCAAGGTTACCATGTCTGCCAGGGCCGATCCTGGTCTAAGTCTTCAAAATATGCAGAAGGTGAAGGACCTGCAAGACCAAGGGGCACATGGTCTGTTTGTTAAGTTCGAACACTTGCTGACCCCCCAGTATCTCTCGGGGACGAGCCTGGGTGGAAGTCCCCTTGTTGATTTTGGTAAGAATTTTTATTTCAAGTCTAACCTCTGAACTCATTCATGTCTGATTTCTGACCTATATCTTTTAACTTTTGCAGAGCGACCACCAGACATCCCAGACAAACTGTGGGACATGGCCACTCCGAGCTTGACGAGGCTTGCCAAAAAGGCTGGTCTGAACGCTCCTCCCCCAGCTCCCTCAACATCCAAATCTCAGGCTTCCAAGAAGAGGGCCCCAGAATCCCATGCCTCTGAGGATCAGAGGCCGACCTTAAGGTAAAAGAAGGCCTCAGATGCTGCAATTCCAATCTCTTCGGCCGACATCCTGACGACTCGTCTGGGTCAGCTGAAGTTGACTGATAGTGTGGTCGGCAACAGCAGGCAGGCCATGGACGCACTCGCCTCGGTAATGACCGAGGCCGATAAGCGTTTCTACAGAGCTATGGACACTTCCCTGCTGGTTGAGTTCGGCCTTCACAGATCCGTCCAGGTATGATTTGTTCCCTTTTCAAAATTTTATAAGTGTAACATCTGACTTTTCTCCCGTTTAACCTCTTCATTAAATGTGCAGGGAGTGACTGCTATGTATCAACTATCGAACTGGGCTATGAGGAAATTGCCCCTTATCCAGAAGGGGCAAGAGGCCGAGAAGGTTGAGGGTGCCCTGAATGCTGAAGTTGACCGTCTAAAGTCAGAGCTGCAGAACTCTGAAAATAAGGTCAAGGGGTTGGAAAAAGACATCTCTCTGCTCGTCAAGGATCACGCCCAATCCCTGAAGGCCAAAGATGATGTCCTGCAGCAGAAGGTCAGCTCGGCTGTGAAGGCTGCCCTTGCAGATGCCTCACCCAAAATAATTTCTGACTACAAAGGCTCAGACGAGTTCATGGGTTTTGGATTTGAATATCTTGAAAGAGGTATCAAGGCCACTACCAAATGGGCTGAAGTAAGAGAGAAGGAGGTCGGCACCCTAAAGGCCTCTGACTTTGTAGGTCTCGGCTTTGCTGAACCTCCATTTTCTCAGGCACTTCAAGAGGTAGAGGACGAGGCTTCTGCTCCAGCCGAGACTATAACTCTGGGAGGGACCGAGCTCGGAGGGACAGACCATGCTGATGATGTGGCCGAGGTGACCAATGCTGATCAAGTCAACCCAGCCGAGACTGTTAATGTTCCCCCCTCAGACCTTTAGTCTTTTTTTTACTTGTAACAAAAATTTGCATTTTGTAACTTGTAACACCTCGGTACTATATAAGGAATATTTGAGGAATATTTATAATCAATGTCTCTGAATGCCATATGATCTCTTTCTGTTACTGAATGTCAATCTCTTCTATTATTTTGTTGTAGTGTTCTTGTTTATACTCAATAATTCTGGCCTCAGGTCGCTTCACCACTGAATTGTAATTAGGGTCTGAGTTCATCACCTAAGATGTTAGCCTCATAATAAATTTCACCAAATTAATGATGTTTAGGGTCTGAGGTCATCTGTTAAGGTGTCTGAGCTCAGACCTCGTCACCACCGAGTGATGTTATGAGGGTCTGAGGTCATCACCTAAGATGTTATCCCAATAATAAATCTCACCAAGTTAATGATGTTAAGAGTCTGAGGTCATCTGCTAAGGTGACTGAGCTCAGACCTCATCACCACCGAGTGATGTTATGAGGGTCTGAGGTCATCACCTAAGATGTTATCCCCATAATAAATCTCACCAAGTTAGTGATGTTAAGAGTCTGAGGTCATATGCTAAGGTGTCTGAGCTCAGACCTCGTCACCACCGAGTGATGTTATGAAGGTCCGAGGTCGTCACCTAAGACGTTAGCCTCATAATTCACCAAATTAATGATGTTAAGGGTCTAAAGTCATCTGCTAAGGTGTCTGAGCTCAGACCTCATCACCACCGAGTGATGTTATGAAGGTCTGAGGTCGTCACCTAAGACGTTAGCCTCATAATTCACAAAATTAATGATGTTAAGGGTCTGAGGTCATCTGTTAAGGTGTCTGAGCTCAGACCTCGTCACCACCGAGTGATGTTATGAAGGTCTGAGGTCGTCACCTAAGACGTTAGCCTCATAATTCACCAAATTAATGATGTTAAGGGTCGGAGGTCGTCTGCTAAGGTGTCTGAACTCAGACCTCGTCACCACCGAGTGATGTTATGAAGGTCTGAGGTCGTCACCTATGACGTCAGCCTCATAATTCACCAAATTAATGATGTTAAGGGTCTGAGGTCGTCTGCTAAGGTGTCTGAGCTCAGACCTCGTCACCACCGAGTGATGTTATGAAGGTCTGAGGTCATCACCTAAGATGTTAGCCCCATGATAAATTTCTAGTCTAAAGAACGAAGCAAGAACTGATATGGAAACTGATCTTTATTAATAACCTCTTTTCAGTAAGATAGTACATTTACATAAAATTCCATGCAACATCATATGTAATATCTCTTGAGATGATCAGCATTCCATGGGTTAGTGAAAGGTTCTCCTTCTAGGTTTTCTAGCCTGTAACCAGGCACAACCTCTTCCGTTACTTTGTAGGGGACATGCCAGTTTGGGTGTAGCTTGTTTGCCTTCTGTAGGGTCTTCTTTAGAACTAGGTCTCCCACTGCAATGGGTCTTGACTTCACCCTCTGATTATAGAATTTTGCTGCCCTCTGCTGGTAGGCTGCTTTTCTGACCTCTGCGTCTTCCCTTCTTTCTTCGATAAGATCCAGGTCTAGCCTCCTCTTCTCCCCATTGCTGTCAGGGTCGTAGGTCTGAATCCGATGAGTTGGCAGTCCTACTTTCGTTGGTATGACGACCTCTGATCCATGTGCCAACATGAATGGGGTTTCTCCTATTGGGGTCCTTGCTGTGGTTCTGTAGGCCCATAACACAGCGTAGACCTCTTCTGTCCATCTCCCCTTCGCATCTTCTAACCTCCTCTTAATTTCGTCCAAGATAGTTCTATTAGTGACCTCGGTCTGGCCATTTGCTTGAGGTCGGTCAGGAGATGAGAAGAACTGTTTAATCCCCACTCTTAGGTAATATTTTTCTAAGGAGGAGTTCTTGAACTGGGTCCCATTATCCGAGATGAGAGTGTTTGGGAGGCCATATCTTCATATGATGTTCTTCCAAATGAACTGGAAGGTCTTATGCTCCATAATTGTTATCATCGGTTCTGCCTCCACCCACTTTAAAAAGTAGTCAATGGCAACTATCAAGAATCTAAGTTGTTGATAGCTCTTGGCAAAGGTCCTACTAAGTCAATTCCCCATACCGCAAATGGCCATGGAGAAGAGATTGACGTCATAGGCTGATGGGGTTGATGAGGGATAGTGGAGAACCTTTGACATTTGTCGCACCTCTTCACATAGTCTGCAGCGTCCTTAGACAAGGTAGGCCACCAGTATCCCTGAGTCACTACACCAAATCCTGCGAATGGTCACGCCCAGTTGGTCACGGCCCAAGTCCGCGACCAGCTGGTCGCGGACTTGGGCCGTGACCAACTCAATTTTTGGCGTGACCATTTTAATTTTTACACTGAGTCATGGATGCTTTGGAAGTGGTCACGGCTCAAGTCCCTGACCACTGTGGGTCACGGACTTTGGCCGTGACCCAAGGTGTGACCATGTTGGCGCCAAAACCCCGCCAAAATTCCCTCCAACTTGGTCGCGGATGGGTCACGGACTTGGACTGTGACCACCTCGGAAAAAAAAAATTGGTCGCGCAAATGGGGTCACGGCTAGGGGCCGAAACCAAATTTTGAAGTGGGTCACGGCTTGGGGCCGTGACCATACCTCATTTGAAGGGCTGTTAGTTGCGCATGGTGGTCAGGGCTGGAGGCCGAAACCAATTTCTGAAGTGAGTCACGGCTTGGGACCGTGACCATACCTCATCCGAAGGGAGTTTGGTCGCTCATGGTGGTCTGTTGGTTGAGCATGGTGGGTCACGGCCTAGGGCCGTGACCAGTGGTCAGGGGATAACTAATTGGTCGCGGAGGTTGGGTCACGGCTCTAGGCCGTGACCAGGTCCACATATTTAAAGATGATTTACTTACAACGCTACTCAAATTTCTGCCATTCGCGGTTAAGTTTGGACGATTTGGGCGATTTGGGATTTCGTCTATTTGGGTTTTTTGTTGATTTCATCTGACAATCGTGAAAGGTATGTGTGTATGCGAGTGTATGTGTGTGTGTGTATGTATATGTGGGTGTATGTGTGTGTGTGAATTTCGATTTGTTATGATTTGTGGCAGCTATTTGTGTGTATATGTGTGTGTGTATAGATTACGAAAATAAACCCTAGATTGTATGTGTGTGTGTATAGATTACGACAATAAACCCTAGATTGTATGTGTGTGTATTTTTTTTACAAAATAGTATTCAAAACTCTAGACATTATGTGTGTGTATGTATGTGTGTATGTATAGATTATGTCAATAAACCCTAGATTGTATATGTGTATTTTTTTTGACAAAATATTATTCAAAACTCTAGACATTATATTTTTTTGACAAAATATAATTAAATGTTTATATAATAAGTAAAAAAAATTACAACCGCCTTATTGTTGGTTATATGTATGCATAGATTTATGTCAAAAAAAGTTAGGGTTTAAGTAAACCCTAGATTGTATGTGTGTGTATGTATAGATTATGTCAATAAACCCTAGATTGTATGTGTGTGTATTTTTTTGACAAAATATGCTTGTCTTGTTTTTTTTTGACAAAATATAATTAAATGAAATTTTTTTGACATAAGAGTCGCAAACACGTGTGCACATTACTATAGTGAGATATTGTTGGCTTGGTTGTTGGATACTATGTTGTATTTATTGAATTTATACTAGTGTCGATAAATGTACATGTTATTAAATTTGTTGGGTGTGTTCTTGATTTACCTATGAAAAAGTATATCATATATCTTGCGATTAATGTGCATTTTTTTACGTTTACGTCAAGATATTATGAGGCTACAACTTGACATGGAACAATACAACTTAATTCCGTTCATTCATATTTTAACTTGACATGTATGCTATAGTTATGTTGATTTTATACAGTTCTGTTTTAGTTTGAAATTTTTTGTGATCAACTTGATTGAATATGTATTTTAAAACCTTCAAATGGCGGCGTAATAATCATAACTACATTGTTTACGTATTGCAGACCTAACCAATTAGATACCACTTCTTCATTACATACCAGCTCTTCATTACACACCAGGTACTCTTTACTTTAACTAAAGTAGTTATATAATTGATATGCATTATTTATTAAATCTTTTAGATGATAGAAGGAGTACGGGATAATTATTGGTTGTTGGCTTGTTGTTGGATAGTATGTTTAAAGGAATATGTGATAATTAGAAGGAGTACGGGATAATTATTGGTTTGATTGTTGGATAATATGTTGAAAATATTTTAGACTCCCTGTTTCAGAATACGACGATAATTTGCTAATGTCTAGATATAAGCTTAAAAACATGGCGTTAGAGGGGAGAAACCCAAAACATCCCACAAGCGGCCCTGTGATAGGTAAAAATACGAAACAGTCCTCGTACGGTCCTGTGAGCGGCACCAACACCTCGCACGGGACCAATGTAACTCGTAGGAACTGACTGCGCTATCACGGGATCCCCGGTTTGAGAATACGACGATAATTTGCATATTTCTAAACTTAGGCAAACCATGGCGTTAGTGGGGGAAAACCCGAAACAGCCCCCGAACGGTTTCGTGGGAGGCACCAACACCTCCCACAAAATATATGTAACTCGTAGGAACTGACCGCGCGATCACGGGACTCCCGATTTGAGAATACGGCGATAATTGAAAAATATCAGGACTTAGGCTTAAAAACATGGCGTTAGAGGGTGAAAATCCAAAACAACTCCCGAACAGCCCCCGAACGGCCCCGTGGGTGGTACCAACACTTCCCACGGGACCAATGTAACATATAGGAACTGACCCCACAGCCGCGGGACTCCCGGTTTGAGAATAGGAGAGATGTGAAAATGGGAATAAAAATTAGTCCGAGATGAATAGGAGAGAGGTGAGAATGGGAATAAAAATTAGTCATGGTTCGAAAGTTATTCTTGGGTTTGCAATTTGTGACCGCTCATCTTATTCACTTGTCGCGCAGGACCAATGTGACTCGTAGGAACCGACCGCGTAGTCACGGGGCTCCCGGTTTGAGTGTACGATGTAAATTTGTAAAAAATTAGACTTAAGCATAAAAAACATGTCATCGAAGGGTGAAAATGTAAAACAACCTTAAAACGGTCCCGTAAGAGTCACGAACACCTCGCACGGGACCAATGTAACTCGTAGGAACTGACCGTGTAGTCACGGCGCTCCCAGTTTGAGTGTGCGACGTAAATTTGTAAAAAATTAGACTTAAGCATAAAAACATGCCATCGAATGGTGAAAATGTAAAACAGTCACAAAACGGTCCCGTAAGAGTCGCGAACACCTCGCACGGGATCAATGTAAATCGTAGGAACAGACCGTGTAGTCACGGGGCTCCCGGTTTGAGTGTACGACGTAAATTTGCAAAAAGTTAGACTTAAGCATAAAAACATGCCCTCCGAACGGCCCCGTGGGTGGCACCAACACCTCTCACGGGACCAACGTAACTCGTGGGAACTGACCCCGCAGCCGCGGGTGTCCCGGTTTGAGAGTACGATGATAATTTGCTTATTTCCACACTTAGGCTTAAAAACATGGCGTTAGAGGGTGAGAACGCGAAACAGCCCCCGAACGGCCCCGTGGGTGGCACCAACACCTCCCACGGGACCAACGTAACTCGTGGGAACGGACCCCGCAGCCGCGGGTGTCCCGGTTTGAGTGTACGACGGTAATTTGCTTATTTCCACACTTAGGCTTAAAAACATGGCGTTAGAGGGTGAGAACTCGAAACAACCCCCGAACGGCCCCGTGGGTGGCACCAACACCTCCCACGGGACCAACGTAACTCGTAGGAACTGACCCCGCAGCCGCGGGTCTCCCGGTTTGAGAGTACGGCAGTAATTTGCTTATTTCCACACTTAATTTTTATATTTCTACTTGGTTACTGATAATTTTAACTCATATATGCAATTTTTCAGCTTGATTAGTTTTTTTGTAAAATTACTTGGTTACTGATACTTTTATTTTTTGTATCCTATCATTTGTAGGATTTTTGCGCGTGGATAAAATGAAGGAGGCAATGTTTTACAACATGATGATTATTTATATGTTGTGGACATTCAGGATAATGTTTTTTATGTGTTATAGCCGTGCAGGCTTTTATTGTTTAGTTTTGTGGCCGTGCGGGCTTTTATAATTTGATTGTTGAATTTTATAGCCGTGCGGGCTTTATAATAAGCAGGTTTTTCATTTACAGGTTTTGGAATGTCAAGAAAATAGAGGAAACTCTGCCCAATTTTTTTTTGGTCTGTGAATTATTAAGACGTGTAATATTTTTATGTTTGTATATATATTTGTTTATTAACAACATTCTCAATTCGCAATTTGTGATTTTTTTTTATTGTTTTGCCTATAATAAATATTTGCAACACCTCGTAGCAACCGATGATGCACTCACAGGAACCCCAATTTTAGGATTGGGCAAAAAAAAATACATTTTTTTTAAATTACAGATAAATATGGTCATGGACTTTGTCCATGACCATTTTTACTTTTTTTTGTCGCGCTTAAAAATGGTCGCGGCCAAAGTCCGCGACCATTTTTTTTATTTTTTGTCACGGTAATGGGTCGCGGACTAGGGCCGCGACCAATTTTTTTTAAATTTTTTTTGTCACACACATGGGTCGCGGCCAAAGTCCGCGACCAATTTGTCACGGTCGTGGGTCATGGACAAGGACCGTGACCAATTTTTTTAATTTTTTTTTGTCACGCACATGGGTCGCGGACTTTGGCCGCGACCAATTTGTCACGGTTGTGGGTCATGGACAAGGGCCGCGACCAATTTTTTTAATTTTTTTTTGTCACGCACATGGGTCGCGGACTTTGGCCGCGACCAATTTGTCACGGTTATGGGTCACGGATTAGAGCCGCGACCCATCACGGCATGGGTCACGGCCTAAGTCCGCGACCATCTGCCGTGACCCCTCTCGGCCGTGACCATTTTTTGGTCACGGACTTGGGCCGCGACCCACGAAAATGGTCACGCCCGAAATGGTCACGGCCCAAGTCCGCGACCCACAGGTTTGGTCAGGGATTTTGGCCGTGACCAATCGCCAGTTTTGGTGTAGTGAGTGATGATCCTCTTGGCTAAGGGCCTTCCCCATATGTGGTTAGAGTAAGAACCCTCATGAACCTCCTGTAAGACTTGGGGTACTTCCATGGGATGCACACATCCGAGGAGAGGCAGTAGAAACCCCTTTTTGTACAAGACATCTCCTACTATTGAGAACTTGGTAGCCCTGTATCTAAACTTTCTCCTTTCCATCTTGGACTCAGGTAGCTCTCCATCTCTTAGGTATCTGATGAGAGGGTCGATCCATGAGTCTCCTAGGTTCACATTATGACAAGGGCTACATACCTCGTCCTCCTCGATGCTTGCTTTTCCTAAGACCTCGATTGGAATGGTCCTTCCCAAATCTATCTTAATTGCCGAGGTCAGCCTTGCCAATGCATCAGCGTGATTGTTGCTCAGTCGAGGCACTCTCTTCAGCGTTGCTTCTTCAAACTACTCTAACAACCTTCTTACCTTCTTTAAGTACTTGGCCATCCTTTCATCTTTGGCCTCGTATACCCCCAACACTTGATTGACAACCAACCTTGAGTTACTATGGAGTAAGAGTCGCTTTACTCGAAGAGTTGTTGCCAACAAGAGACCTGCTATCATGGCCTCATACTCGGACTCATTGTTAGAAGCCTGGAAGTTGAATCTCAAGGCGTATTCAATGTTGGCGCCATCTGGAGCCGAGAGTATTAGCCCCGCGCCGCTTTCACTATCACAGGAAGAGCCATCAATAAAGAGGCTCCATACGTCTGCATCTGATGAGAAGACCCCTTCTCTCATAACCCCTTCTTGAAGAGGTATCTAACCTCTTCGTTCTCCTCCACTCTGCTCCGGGTTTTGCCTGGGATGACCTCTTCTCGGCCTCGGAAGACGTTTGGTGCAGTCTCTTCCGAATCTCGGAAGACACTACGGTTCATCTCTTCACCGTTATCTAAGTCTGCGAGGGCCTGCCCCTTGATGGCTGTCCTAGGCTGGTAGGTAAGATCATATTCTCCTAGCTCGATGGCCCAGGTCATCAATTTTTCGGACTTCTCAGGTTTGTGCAGAACCTACCTTAGTGGGGAGTCAGTGAGGACTACCATGGAGTGAGCTTGGAAGTAAGGCTTCATCTTCCTTGAGGCATGTATGAGGGCATAAGCCAACTTCTCCATTCGGGGATAGTTCTGTTCAGACCCTTGAAGAGCCTTACTGTTGAAGTAAACAGGCCTCTGGATTCCATCCTCTTCCCGTATGATGGCCGCATTGATGGCTGATTCAGAGACTGCCAGATACACAAACAACCTTTCCCCCATGACGGGCCGAGACAGCAATAAGGGAGACCCCAAGTAGGAATTGAGTTGGTTGAAGGCTTTTTCACACTCTTCGTCCCACTGGAAGGACTTTCTTAGGACTTTAAATAATGGAATACACTTGTCCGTTTCTCTAGAAACAAACTTGTTAAGGGCTGCCACTCTTCCAATGAGTCTCTGGACATCCTTGATACTCCTAGGAGTCTTCATGTCGAGCAAGGCCTTGATTTTCTCAGGGTTTGCTTCAATCCCCCTCTGATTAATGATGAACCCCAGGAACTTCCCGGCTCCTACCCCAAAGACACACTTCGCCGGGTTGAGATTCATTCTATACGAGTCCATGACGTCAAAGGTCTTCTCAAGGTCCTCTACGTGCGTACATGCTTTCAGGCTCTTCGTTAGCATATCATCCACATACACCTCCATGGTCTTACCTATTTGCTCCTCGAACATCTTATTGACAAGACGTTGATACGTTGCCCCCGCATTTTTCAGATCGAAGGTCATCACCTTGTAGCAGTACGTCTCTTTGTCTATAATAAAGGCTGTCTTCTCAGAGTCTTCAGCATCCATAAAGATTTAGTTGTAGCCTGAATAAGCATCCATGAAGCTCATGAGCTCGTGACCTGCCGTTGCTTCCACCATCTGATCTATTCTAGGTAAGGGATAGCTGTCTTTTGGGCAAGACCTGTTCAGGTCAGTCAAATCTACACACATTCGCCACTTCCCATTGGCCTTAGGCACGATGACTGCATTTGAGAGCCACTCCGAGTAGGTGACCTCTCTTATGAACTCAGTCTCTTCCAACTTTTTTACCTCTTCTTGGATGACGTCATACTTCTCCTTGGAGTACACCCTTCATCTCTGCTTGATCGGCCTGGCATCTCTGTCTACGTTGAGCTTGTGGCTCATGACCTCAAGGTCGATACCAGGCATGTCTGCGTGGTTCCATGCGAAGACACTCTGTCTCCTTCTGAGGAAGTTTACCAGCTCTTCCTTGATCCCTGGCTCTAGGGACTTACCAACCTGGACGGTTTTTTCCGGCTCGTCCTCATTTAGGACGATGGATTCTACCTCTTCCGCGGCCTCACCCTTCTTCAATTTTGTTTCGTCTCTTGGGTCAAGAGTGTCAATGCTGTAAGTGGTGGTTGCTCTCTTATGGGCCTCTCTCTCTTCGGCCGAGTTGAAGTAACACTCTCGTGCCGTGGTCTGGTCCCCTTGCACTTCCCCTACTCCATAAGGAGTCGGGAATTTTAGCATCTGATGGACCGTCGACAACACGGCTTCAAACTCTTTGAGGGCCACCCTTCCTACGATGAGGTTGTAGGCCGAAAAAACATTTTCATCCATGACAAAAAAGTTTATCTTCTTGGTCAGCCTCTTAGGCCACTCATCCCTATCCGTACATCCATTTCATACATGCCCATGGGGTGCACCTTTTCACCACTGAAGCCTATCGATGGGTGATGGTAGGGAACCAGCCTTGCCCTGCTAAGACCCAGGCTCTTGAAACAAGGCCAGAACATCACGTCTGCTAAGCTTCCTCCATCTATGAGGATCCTCCCTACCTCACACCCATGCACCCTTGTTGTTATGACCAAAGGGTCATCATGGGGGGATAAGATGCCCTTGAAGTCGAGTCTGGAGAACCCCACTACAAAGGTGTCCATGTCAACCTTCTTCCTCTTCTGCATGGCATCGGAAGACGTTAGATTCACAACCTCAGGCTTGGCCACTGACTTGGCCTCTGCCACATGAGCCTTCCCATCGACTACCTCAGAGCCACCTCCTGCAAATCCCCCACATATGGTGCTAACACCGAAGGAGATCATGCAGACCCTCTTCACCGGGGTGTTGTGATCCTTTGGCGGGAGATCCGGGTCATCTTCATCATCTCCCTCTGAATCATCGTTCCTTCTGGCCTGGACATCGCCACGACATCTATCATTTCTTCTCTTCTTAGGGTCTTCTCTTCCACCCTTCGGAGCCTTGCCATCCACATACTTCCTCAGCTTTTCATATTTCAGCATCTTTTCAATCTCATCCTTTAAAGCGAAGCATTTATCTGTGACATGGACGTGATCCATAGGTTTTTGATCCTCTTATGTGGCGAGGCCTTCAATTTCTCCGGCCACCTCAGAGTCCGGTCAGTCTTAATCTCATTAAGTATGTGTTCACAGCTCATAGTCAGAGGAGTGTAATGAGCAAACTTGTCATCACCTGACCTCTTCTTCCCCTCTTTCTTGCTTTGGGACCTCCCAGTGCTACTGCGGTTCTCCTCCTCATATTTGGCTGCCATCGCCTCTTTCGCATTCATCACCTTCCCTGCGGTCGCCAGCAGCTCAGCCATAGACCTGGGGGGGTCTTCCGCCAATTTCCACAGTAGCTTCCCCTTCTGGAGGCCTCCTATAAGGGCGATCATGGCTATGCTCTCTTCATAATCTTCCACCTCCAACTTCTCTTTGTTGAATCGTGCTATGTAGTCTCTTAGGCTTTCACCCTTAGCCTGTTTGACGTGCAGCAGGTGGGTAGTCTTCTTTTGAGGTCTTACCCCAAAGCAGAAGTTGTGGATGAACTGCTCAGCCAAGCCTTTGAAGTTCTCAATTGAGTTCTTCGGAAGGGAGGTGAACCAACTATGAGCTGCCCCTGTCAAGGTCCCTGAGAAGGCCATACACTTCATCTCATCAGGGATCGAGTAAATGTCTGCTGCCGACTGATACATCTTGATATGGTGAACAGGGTTATTGATGCCATCATACTTGGGAGTCACTGTGGGAGGCTTGAACTTGGCTGGGGTTGGGAACCCCACTATCCTAGCCATAAATGGGGAGCCCTCTGAGTACCCCCTCTGTAACGGGTCCCTGCTTTTAATGAGGTCTCCTATCTTCTCCTCGAGGCGTTGGATGGAATCATTCTAGGGTCTTCTGTCATCAACTTGGCCGAGGTTATCCCCTGCCACCTCCTTGCGATGGACAGAGGGTTCCCCAGCCATAACACGTTGATTGTTGACCTCTTCCTGTTCCCTGGCTCTTCCTTCACAGGGTCGGCCTTGGTCTGGCCGACCTTGCCTACCCCCTCTCTGAGAGCCTGCTGCGCTCCTTGACCTTGATAGCCTGTGTCTTAGGTCATTCACCGGGCCCAGCCTCTCGAAGGACGACCCTCTGCTCAACCTGTCAAAGGCCGACCCTCTTTGTTGGGCCTCTTCTCTTCTTCGACCGACACATCCTTGACTCTGCCTAAGAGGTCGTACAGTGTTTTCTGACACCTCATACGGCTCCCAGCAGTCTTCTGGGGCCTCTTCAGCTTCTAGGTCATCATACCTGTCCTCTGGGCAAGGGTTTCCCTGCCTCCCCAGGTGCAAGCGCCTAGGGTCAGCAACGTCCCTTCTCCGCTGGGGTGCAGGCTGGTTCTTCATTGGCGCCTGGGGTGGTCGCTTGCCGTCTGGATGAGGCTGAACTGCCGCCGAAGTTATCATGTTCGGTGAGACTCCAGGTGGCCTCATCATCATGGTTTGGCTGAGCTCGGAAAATTGCTCCTTCATGGCTTGTTGTGTTGTAGCTAAAGATTTTAAGGCTGCTGCTACCTCCGCCATTTCGGACTGGGGAGGAGCCTGACTGGAGCTAGCCCCTCCACCTATGGGCGGCGGAAGAGGCGGTGGTAATTCTGGTGCCATGTGTTAACAATAAAGAGCTTGAGCAGCAAGTCAGCTTAATACCTTAAAGGACCTCTTTCAATGGTGAAACAGCTCCACGCAAGGGGTGGTTCCTGGTTCACCACCAGAGTCTCCATTGAGGTTAAGCTGAAGAAGAGGAAGAGATAGCTTCTCGCTTCCTACAGACGGCGCCAAAATGATGATGCTAAGAATCAGCACCACCGTGTAAGGTGTTTTCAAGCTCAATATAGGAATAACAATGGCAGCACAGTTATATAGAGAGATAAGAGAATGTGATGAGGATAAGAGGAATCAACACCGGAATATAAGTGGTTCAGCCAATCCGGACTACGTTCACTGTGAGTGTGTGAGTAATATCACTGAATGAAGGCACTAATGGCCATGGATACAATCTCTCAAGCTTTCTCTCTCTACTGTATATTTAGACAGAGTTTTAGCTAGGGTTGAATAACTGGGATCCTTTTGCAAAGTAGGGGATGATCCCTATATATAGTGCCTAGGGGGTGTAATGTACCCCCCATGCATGTAATGAGCATGTGTGTGGTAGCCTCACCAATGTGGGAGTGCCATCTGTCACTGTCACCTGTAAGGAATGATGATGAAATATTCTCCCTATGTGTGGAGAATAATCTTGTTACAACTGATTTGTGCCCAGGTGTCCTTATCCAAATGTCAACAGATGCTCGGCCTCCATATTGGTGGATGACCTCGGCCTGGGAGAGATCGAGCTGTAAAGGCTTGATGTCCGTTCAATCCGAGATGTGTTATAGGGAGTCTCGGCCTGATCTCAGCCGAGACATTATGCTGGGGTTAGCCCCAACCGAGGTTGTACATATAGCATGCTGACAATTACTAAGGCTTCTTGTCACCTCGGCCCGAGCCGAGGTTGGACTGGTTTCATGTTGAAAATTACCAAGGCTCCTTGTCACCTCGGCCTACCATCGGCCGAGGTTGCCATACCCAGGTATATGAGGATGCGGTTGATGCCTGGGATGCGCGTAGTGTCCATTGAGTATGTAGGTGGAAGTGTCGGCCCAGGCCGACACTGGTCTGGCCGAGGGATGATATCGTGGGCCCATGGCTTATCTAGTGTCGATCAATATCTCGGCCCAAGCCGAGGTTGGTGTCTCTTGGCCGAGGTTACACTTGGGGCATATTAGTGTGTAATCCTAAAATCATAACATTTGAACAAATTTGAGATAAACCTCTAAAAAATCAAAATCCCCATATCATAAACCTCTAAAAAATCAGAGTTCAGAATAATATGAAATAAAAAACATGATAATATAAAATAATGCATACATTTGGGTATTTTCACAAATACCTGGAAAGCATAAATTTTTCACACCTTGATAATACTTGGAATGCTTACAAAACTTTAGTGATGAATGATAGATTAATAAGATAGCAATAAAAATTACAATACGAAATTTCAACAAACCAATAAAATCCCCAATCGTATACAAAAAAACCAACCAGATTCGTAAAAATGTAGACCCCCATTTTAGAAACCTAACCCCCACACATGTAGAGATCCAAGTGGGTCTTTTATCCTTTGTAAGCACCTAAGATGTAAAACCCTAAATTTCAAAACAAATATTTACAAATCACAAAATAAATGTTAGATGTATATATAAATGTGTATTTATAGGAAAAAATAACCATAGATAGATGTAAAAATGTGTATGAATAACCCTAGAACCACCATAGATCGGCGACCTGATATTGAAACCCTTGGTATTATGTTTGAGGTAGGTTTATTTTGGGTTGCTGTTGAGAGATCGGGAGAGTGTGCGTGAGAAATGGGAGAGGATGTGAGCGGGAGAAAAGTAGAGAATTAAGTGGTTCTTCCAAAAGTACCCCCAATTTTGAATTGAAGTTGAAATTTGGTAAGTATAAAAAGAGGGGGAATCCAAAGAATTGAGGGTAAAATAGGAAGTACAAAAAAACTCAAATAGATGACATCATACTTGAAACTTATGACATACATAAGTTTCCTACTTTATTATATATATATATATATATATATATATATATATAGACACACACACACACCCATCACACAAAGGCTCCAACCTTTGAGAATATCTTCCATGCCTCTATCGATTCAATCCATAGGAAGTCCCATTGATCGATCGAAAATAGAGTGGTGGTGTAATGACACTGTCATTGATTAGTTTCTCATTGTGATGCAAAAAGACAACTTTTACTACACTTATTTTATAGATATAGCTACGAGTTTGGTTATCGAATCCATGGAGAATGTATTCAGAATTCAATTGATTTATTACTTCAAAAATAAAGGTGAAAAAGATCATCCTTGTTTCAAAACATTTTATATTACAATTAATCAAGAGAATTATTTAAATTAAGTTAATTAACAATAGCTAAACTATAGGTTGATACTTGATAAATAAATAATAAATATATAAGTATAACTATAGATTATAAAATATGCAATAAATAAATATATATTACAATAAATGAACTTCACGAAAACTACCGTAACTTCATCATCCAGACTCAAAACGACATGCAGCCAGAGGCCATGCGAAGAAAAATAAATGAAATAAGCTCTCATGGATTTCTGCCAATTGGGACATGAAGTCAAAAATTGCAAAAATGCCTATGAAATTGCATCTAACAATGAAACTTTATTGAAATGTAACCAATTGCTCTATTAAGCATTTCCACACCCACAAAAGCTCAAATAATCCTTGGAAAGCATATATATAATGAAAATTAAGGTTATTCAATAAAATATATCAAATATATGAATTAACGGCCACAATAATGTTAGAATGCATAAGAATAAAGAGAACTAATATACAATATTCGTGACCAACCACACCCCTTAACTTATGCATTGCTAGTCCCTAACGATGAAAAAAATGAGACCCAACCCAAAAGAGAGAGAAAACTAAAAATATTTATTTACAAAGGATATGTCCAACTTTTGCGGGCGCACTGTTGTATTTAGAGAATGCAGCAAGCCAATAAATTTCTAGGTTACCCTGATGGATGAGTGTTGTCTTGTGATGAAACTGTAACACCCCATGATTCTGAGACTGAGAAATTAAGTTTTTGGGAAATAAAATTTATTTAAATTGGAGAATTTTAAAACATCGGAATTGAGGCCCAAAAATAAAGAACATTTCAAAGTATTTCAGATGATGATTTTGAGAGTACCATCGATCCCGGAAGGGTCGAGATAGTCAAAATGACTGTCATTGGGTTTTATTTCGGCTCTGGATTATTTTTAAGTCAGTTTGACTCTAATTGGAGTAAACGAGTCATTTAAAGTGTGTATTAACATTTAAATTTGGGACTTATGTTTTAAGGTTTCAGAGGCTTACGGATTAAGCTCTCAATTAGAGAAAGAGAGAAAGAAAAAGGAAGAAAGAAAGAAGGAGAAAAGAAGAGAGAGAGGAAGAAAGCTTGGAGATTCCGGCCCAAACGCGATCCCGTGGATGATTCAACCTCTACAAAATCTGAGGCAAGTGTTTAATCTTGCTAAATAAGTTATTTGTGTATTTTATTTCATAATTTGTTGGTTAAAGAATTGGTTTTTGGGTATATTTATCAAAACCTGAGTTTTTGGTTTAAATCTTGAAATTTGAAGTTTACACATGGATTTATGGAATATAACTTGATGAAACTAGATGTAGGATGAAATTTGATGTTGGGAACATATTTGGATTGAGGAAAATTGGGTAGAAGTTGTATAATTTGGGTTTTGGAAGTTTTTGGAAGTTTTTGGTTTTGGAGAATATAGCCATTTTCGTGGCTTTCTGAACTGGCCGAATCGATTCGGCCCTACCGAATCTATTCACCAGATTGCAGAAGCCTCAGGTCTTTAGGGACAAATCGATTCGCCCCTAGCGAATCGATTCAGAAGGTTGCAGAATCTCAGGTCCCTTGGATCTAATCGATTCGGATAGGCCGAATCGATTCGGAAACAGGGCATTTTGAGTAATTTTCTTTGTGGTGATTTCAAACCCTTTTTGGTTGGGTTTGTTGATTTGGGGGTCTTCTCAAATGATGTAAGAGGAATGTTTTTGGAGACACATAAGGGGTTTCTTACATATTATGATTTTGGGACTCCTTGGTATAATTGGGGAGAAATATGTCCATGTATGTATTAGAGTTGTGTATAAAGATTTTGGAGATACCTCGTTAGGGTTTAGAATGCTAATTATAAATCCAAAGTAAATTATAGAGACGATAGGGGGTTTAGAACTCCTAGAGGGAGAGTTGATAAGGTATGTTGGGATATTATAGGCCGATATTCATACTGAATCCTTATAGCGATATGATTCTATTAAGTTATAATCGGGGACTAACGAGAGAGAGAGGTCATGAATCCTTAGAAGTGTTTAAATTAAGGAACAATTGCTAATGCGATAGGAGTAAGGGTTCGCAAGAACAATGGAACCTTAGGCAAAATTTGGGAACGATTGGATCGTACTACCAACTAGAATATGACGTTGTATAATTCTAGTTAGGATAGTTTACACATAATTAGGTGGAAATAATCACATGGGATTCCAACACTTGAAACAAAGTTGAATAAGTTGAGGTTTGTAGACTTTTGGTTAGGGGTATACCTTTAGTCGAAATTTGTATTGGAGGTATTGATTTGCTCTCGGATATAGATGGTATGTATAGTAATGGTTTCTTACACCAAATTTTGGGTGATAACCTTAATGTGCTATATATAAGTATATATATACATATGATTTTTGGGAGACTATTCATCATAGGAAAAGTGATTGAATATGTTTCAAGTGAGAGATTATATTCACATATCGAGGTAAAATTTAAAGGAAATTGTGGTGATGGCTTGTATATTGAGGATTATGTATACTTATAGCCGAGTTTATATATCTCATACTTATGAACAAGAATTAGTTGTATATAAGGATATGTGAATATATGTATATATATCTATATAGATATGAATATATGGATATAAATATGTTATGGACATACATGGTATGGACATTTAAACCTTATATGATGGTTTAATATTTGATCATATGATTGGATCATATGGATGTATATATTATGCATGTGAATGATATATATACTTATTTGGTTAAGCATACCCTGCTCATGCTATCATTGGGAAGTTGCGCGCATAGAGGGTGAGCATCCTGGCTAGAAAAGTAGGGTGTGGATATTCCTCAGGTCATAGTCATCCCGTGTGTTATTATGTGATTTATATTTTTTATATTTTTGGGATGAGACGTGGTGGGTATGTTTCGTCTCATTGTCGGTTTGGAGCTATGACCGCTTCCCGGGATGTCATGTGCGTGAGTTTACCACGAGATGGGTGTCATATAGTCCCACCATGGTGGCCCCAGTATTTCTACATGATCCAGGCACTGGGAAGATGATATCATTGATGCAGTTTATCGGCGCTATATATAGCCGGGTATTTATTTGTGCATGGACTTTGTACATCATATATGGTATGTATACATGGTCATGGGATTGGATGATGGTGTATATAT
Organism: Sambucus nigra; assembly: GCA_949130495.1. Taxonomy (NCBI): domain Eukaryota; kingdom Viridiplantae; phylum Streptophyta; class Magnoliopsida; order Dipsacales; family Adoxaceae; genus Sambucus; species Sambucus nigra. The sequence continues at coordinate 404,733,081 of OX422207.1, forward strand.
ATATATGGTAAGAATGAAATGCCTATATATATTTATATATCCTATAGATGAAAGGATATAGAATCTTTGTAAAGTACATCTTGGATGATTATGGTGTACTAGATTGATGGGGGTTGATGTATCGCAGTTAAGGAATATTTCGGTTACATCATCCCAAGGATATTATTGGTGATGTTAGTTGTAGTAGTAGTATAATATTGTATACATGGCATTATGGATCTCTAGGATCGACATTGTTCAGGAGTAGTGTAACGGGGTTGTTCCTTGTTTGGATTTCGCTTTGCGAGACACCCCACACAAGAAACGCAGTGCAGTGTTGAGATTGGAGAAAAGTTCTACCAATTATGGTATGTACGACATTATGGATCTCTATGATCGACATTGTCAAAGAGTAGTGTAACGGGGTGGTTCCTTGTTTGGATTTCGCTTTGCGAGACATCCCACGCACGAAATGTAGTACATTGTTAAGAGTAGAGAGAAGTTCTGTCGATATTTATGTGTGGCATAATGGATCTCCAGGATCGACGTTGACAAGGAGTAGTGTAATGGGGTGGTTCCTTGTTTGGATTTCTCTTTGCGAGACACCCCACGCACGAAACGCAACGCAACGTTGAAATTGGAGGGAAGTTGTGTCAATAATAATTTTGCCTGCTTATTAATTAGAAATTTAAATCATATATTTCAACCCAAATGCATATTGGGTAACTTATTAAATTATAATTGGTTAGATTATAAACCGGAATCCATTAAGCCTAATAAGGCACTTATGATTGAAAATAAATACTTAATTGTGTTTAGAAAAGGGGTGGATTGTTGGGTTATTATAGGAAGGTAGATCTCGTGGGTATAGGCTAGGCCTATGATAAGTTAGGTTGTCCTAATAAATGGGGGTAATTTAACTAAAAGTTGAGGACGCGAATAGGTGCGCGCCTTTAGATGAGAGGTGAGTTGGGATTCCACGAGAGTGCGATTCCACTTTAATTATGAAATAAGTGCACCGATATTTATTATGCACGGTTAACACACTTACTAAATATTTTTCACAAACTTGGGCTCTGACCCGTTTACTTTTCTCTCATGCCTGTATATATATATATATATACAGGTTTCCTACCGCATGGATGCCGGATGACTTTCTATTCAGAGTTTTGGGAGCCGCGACAGGTGCGGATTGTTGCGGGATGTAGAATGTAGTCGCTTCCACCTTTGAAAAATTCTAGGTAGGATTCATGTTGTATATCGGGTTTGTACCCAAGGGATGTTTATATATATTTACATTTATTTCCATTCCAGTTATTGTATTGGCTGTGACCCGACAACTTATTCGGGTCTACTTTTTCTGTTGTAGTTAATTATTTCATTTTTATTCTAGCATTTCATTTATCTTAGTTCTTTCATGAATCTTTATTTTCTTTATTAGTAGTGTTAGTTTGTTGTCTATTGCATATTTTCTTTAATTTTAACATCACGCCTATATGATATCGGGTAGTTAGTCCTATATTATATAGTACCGACAGTTGATGTTGAGACTGGATCATCTGAAACTCCTGATTTGATATAGTATAAGGATGGCCACCCGTTATTATTTTAGGCGGGGTGTTACAGAAACCCACAACGTCTCCTCTAAGTGCACCCAAACAACCAAGATGACAAGCTCAACAGCAACGAAATGGATTTCAATAAATTATTAATAAATAAAATGAGACTTTACCCAATAATACATAATCATTAACATTGTTAGAATAACATCATCACAATTCAAACCTGAAAATGTTGGAGAAAGAGTGAGCACAAGAGAGAAAAATTAATTTCGCAAAACTTTTATAATCCCACTAAACATTAAAGCGCACATGGATCAAATCTCTCTAGTGATTGAACTCAAAAGATAAAAAGACTATGAATGGAGTGTAACACACATGGGATATGTGAGCATAATGAGTAAATGTAAAAGGAAGAAAAGATTCGCACATGGCATTAGTGATGAATGCAATATATAAAATAAAAAATTATAATCTTATTGAAAGGATACCATTCATTAAAGGAGATGAAATGAACTTTAACTTATTATTACAACTATTTTGACTTTTGAATCATATTTACCCTAAGATAACATAGGACTTTCTAAGGGTTGTAATGTAAGATATGCTAGGGTGTATGAAAAGAATGGTATATTTACGAATTCGAAAGGTTTGGGGAGAATACTAGAGACACTAGAAAATCATAAGCAATTTCAAAATTACAATATGAAAATCCATAACAAGCAATGGATATGAAAAAAGAGTAACACTAACTTTATATTAAATTAATAACTACATGATTATTGCTTTTTTAGTCCTTTTTCTTTTCTTTTCTTCTATTTTGTTTTATTTTTGTTTGTTTTCTGAAGAACAAAAAACTCGTATTCTTAATTACAACCATGAGATAAAAACATAATGAAATACTAAGTACAACTCCAAGCAAAGGTATGCAAGGTGAATATATGATTTATAACTCCAATGTGGAATAAGTTAAGGTAATTTGGGTTTAAAATGAAAGGTTAATATTTAAGCTCAAATGGTGTGACTACAGAAAGTGTTTATAGTGAAGTCACGGTCAATACGGGATAATTTAAAAAGTGGGCATATGATCATTTTCGAAGGTTTATGTAATTCTCAAATCAAAAAACATTGAAAAACATGCTCAAGTCATAAATTTCATAACAAACTTAATTAATGAATGATCAGTGGAAGAGTAAAGAGATTACCGACGAATTTGACGTTTTCAAGAAGGAAGGAATAGTGTATAAACACTCATAAATGAAGAAAATCACAATGATCACTTGGTGTAAGTATATAGAATGCAATAAAAGATCACCAAGTTATAAAATCCTTAGGTCAAATAACTAAACAAGGAAGTACATGCGCTCATGGATTCAAAGTTCAATTCATGATGTTTTTAATAATATTAATGATTCAGTGACTAAAGTATAATAAATTATAAAATCGAACAAATGCATCGGATTGGGAATTTATTTGAATGATCATGGAAAACAATGGAAAAATACCCAAAAAAGTAAAATAAGAAAGAAAATATTTTTTCGAATTTTCAATCTTTAGTGCAAAAGCCTGCTTGTGATAAACATGAAATCAAATCAATGAAACTACCAATGAATGGGAAGAATAATCCTCAACCCTAACTTAAACCTTGTATTGTCCTCAATGTGAATTAAGAACACAAGTTAGAGACATGAAGAGAAAGATACCACCCAAAATAAAGTGATCCCCGGACAAATAAAGCCCATTTCTTCTACAAAACATGTTAGAACCAAGCATAACAAAAATGAAGAATAGAAAATTTAACTAATTTCACTAGACAAAAATTAAAAAGAAAAACAAATCAACATAATATGTACAAATAATAATTTTAACTTCTAACTAACTATACACTAGAAAATGAAAATTTTGAAGTTCCACCTAAAAATCGACTTGACTTTGAGATATCAATGGAGGACCCTCATTTGATTACATGATAAAATAGTTAACCTATCCATGATAACCTAGATACAATCATTACACCATTGTGACGTAGGTAGTCCTGTAATAAAGTCCATGGAGATACTTCCAATTCCATACTAGAACCTTAAGATGTTATGAAACACTTGGTGGTCTCTAGTGATTTACCTTCACCATCTCGCATGTATCACAAATGGAAAAAAATAACACAATGTCCTTATTCATTATCGCCCACCAATAATATGCCTCAAATTCTATTAAATCTTATCCCCTATGAGATATACTGTAAATCGAGACACATGCACGACTGTCAAAACTGCACATCTCAAGTCCTCGTCTACAGGCATAGCCAACATGTTGTGAAACTATAAACCCCCACCAAATAAATCTAATGATATCTCCTCGATTTTAAACTCTTTGACCTTCTCCTAGAAAAAAAGGGTCTATAGTTTGGAACTTCACAACCCGAGCAATGATCTCATGTATGATGGTAAGAACTGGCATAAAAGCATTTTACAGCTTATCTATTTTACAAAAAGAACCCCATTGTGACTTAATAATTGAAGATAAAGTCATAGTCGATTTATGTCTAAAGGCATGGGCTACCACATTCTCCTTGCTCAGATGATATGGGATGTCAAAATTATTTCTTTAAATCCAACCAATGTTGTTGTATCATGTGTAACTCATCTGTGTGAACACGCATTGTAGGATCTTATGTTTGGTGAAAAGGGAAATTCTATCCACCAAAAGGTAATGCCTCATCACCAAAAGTCCAAATACGATTGTTGCTAACCCCAAGTTAGGGGTTCGATAATTTCCTTCAAGATTCTTATGCTTTTAGGAAGCGTAAGATATATACCTCTCTTCTTGCATCAACAAACCCCTCATTTTTTTATAATGAGGCACTTGTATACACCATGTAGACGACCCCACTTTATAGTAAGGAAAGAATCGAAGTTGAAGATGGTCTATTCGTAATCCAAAACTGTCGACATCATACTCAGAGTAGCCAAAATCCCGCTTTCTATCATATTGATATTGGTATAGAGTTGGAGTTTTTTTTATGATTTGTAAGAATACTCCAAGAGATGTTCATGATCGTTGCCATTTGAGAATAAATCGGAATGTCATCAATGAATAAGATAATAAATCGATCCAAAAACTCTCTGAATAGATTTTTTTATAGAATCCATGGAAAATGTTGGAGCACTAATTCATTTAAAAGGTATAAAAATAAACTCAATACACCCATATTGTGTCAAGAAAGCTATATTTGACACATACTTCTCCCGAATCCTTGACTGATGACACCCATATCTTAAATTAATCTTAGAGAAGTACAAGAGCATCTCAACTTTCAACAAGTCGTCAGTACAGTGTAATAAATACATATTTTGTATGGTGACCTTGTAAAGCTCCCTATAATCCATGCATAATCTCGGCGACATTCTTCTTCTTACTAAACAAGACTGAAACTCCCCACAAGAAGTATTACTCTAAATCAATCCCTTTCCAAAAAACTACTAAATCTTCTATTGAAGATCTCTCATGTCTAAAGGGTCAATAAGTTATGGTGCTCAATATATCCTCATAGTGTTTAGAGCTAAGTCGATAATGAAATCAATATCCATACCTGGCGGTGATTAGGATTTGTCTTAAAAGATGTGACGAGACTCCCTTTAAAGTATCATCTTTTATAATAAACATCCAGACTTGACCCTCCATCAAGTCGTCGTATCAAAATCGAATACATATTATTTCCTAGAATTGTAAAAATAATGCATATCCATTAAAATACACACTCGTATGAAATTGGTAAATCCAATCCATCCTAAAGATAACTTCATAAAAAGACGTGTACATAATAAAATGATTGGATACAAACCATAGCACCCCAATATCTACACTTATATCGCAACAAATATGGAAAAATAGTCATACTCCATTATAATAGAGAATCTATTTGCAACCAAGGAGAAAGATCTATAAATAAATGAATGTGATCCACCCATATCAAATAAAAAACACCCTAAGCACCCATGGATCGATAACGTGGTTTTATTTCCCTTGGAGTGACAACATACACACTCTCATACTATAACTATGTTTCCCCTTGTTGTTGGGTCAATCATGGCACCGGTAATGCTAGAATGACCATAACTGGTGGGGCCAATAATTGTTGGCATTTGTGACACCTCGTAAAATCCATAAATAAATTAATCAGGACCGAATATAGATAAAATAGGAGTCTGGAATAGTTGGTATTATTTTAAGCATGAGTAAAAAATAAACTAAAGTGTAAAGATAAAAAGCTGACAACAATAATAAGAATAAAGCCAATATAACATTGATACTAATGACTATATGTAAAAGACTCCATCATTGGAATATAAAATTGTCTGGCATAATAAAATCCAACTCTGAATGTAATAATGCTAGCTCCAACATAAAGTAAATCCCAATACAGTATCTGGCACAAAAATAAAGGAAAATGCGATGAAAGGAAATGAGCATGCTGACTCGACACCTACATCCTAAAATCTAGAAGCATGGAATGAATAAGAAGGCAAATGAATGAGGGTTATGGTGGCAGTTGCTGCCTTGGATTTCAAAATATATTTCAATAACATGATTAAACCTATCAAGTACATAAAGAGTTATACTTAAACTAAATTTGTTCTATAATAATAATGATGCATGTTCATCCCGTATTCTGGTTACTTTTGAGTTAGCCCAACCCAAACAATCTAAATATCGTGCACATGTCTAATCCTAAATCCCAAGTGAACATAGTCATATGTAATTATAAATATTTCACTATCATTTATAATTAATGGATTTCTATAATCAAAGTTTCATATGTACATCACTTGTATACTCACAGTAAAAGGGAAAAAATCACATAAGTCCAATATCCAAGTAAGCATATCCCTATTCTCATCCAAAAGATGGGTTATGAACAAGACCACCTATAAAGATATGGAGGCCTATCCCTATTGCATTAGGGTATCACTCATACGTACTAGGTACATTACGTACGTTAACATCCAAAAACCTAAAACGGAAGCCTCTAATTGATCATATTCCCATTCTCCTTCATATATGAGATAAAAAACAACAAAACTAATCTAATCCAATATGTTTTAAGTGATTAAGTCAAGGTTTAAAGGTGTTAAATTCAGATTATGGGTGTAAGAATCTCGAGTTCATATTTCTATCTAATTCAACTCATATTTAATTTAATTTATAATTAAACAATTGCGCTTAAATTCATTACAATGATTCAAAATATATCAAATTCATCCAGATTGCAAGGTTAATTCATAGAATTTAACATCAAACTATCCTAATTCATTAACATAAGATTAAGTCTTCTCTAATTAAGCTAATTTCAAAAATTAGTTTTTACATTATAAAAAACATATTATAAATTTGTTAATGAAGATGCTAATGAATTACAACTATCCTAACATAGATCCTAATCGAATTCTTAATTGGAGTTAAATTTGTTAATTGGACCGATTGAAAAATCAAGTCCCCAAAACCCTCAATTCTTCTTCAATCCTTGGTGCCTTTTCCCTAATATTTGTAGATTTTCTCCAATGTCTAAATTTGTTTTAGGATTGTCACATTAACTTAACAATACAGTTTCTCGTGAAATTAGGGTTTGACCTATTACCCCGTAATTTAATGTATTAATTATATGATGAAATTATTATTTATGATTATATGTTCCTATAGTGACATGTGATGTCACTATTTATATTTTCATAGGTGTTGGCTATATTAAATTGAAATCAGACTTAAGGCACCCTAATGAATTGACAATTATTTAATACATAGTTTAATTATTATTAATATTAGACTCATACCAATTAAAATATTAAAATGGTTGTTTGGTACTTTGGTTTAACGTTTGGGACATGTAAAATATTTAGCCAGGACTTAAAATAATGGATGTTAAGCCTTATGGATTAGTATATAGCTTGGGCTAGGATTTCAACTATTTTAAATTAGTTTTGGATTTAATAGGTTAAGGTCCATAGGGGGTCTAACCCAAATTTTGATAACATTATGAAAAGGGGATTAGGGTTAATCTAGGTTACCTTAACACTTTTGGTGGAGAACTCTGGAGCTAAAGAGAGGAGGCTAATTAACAAATAAAGGATTTGGGGCTTTTAGCTTGAATTTCAACCTATTACTTTAGGCAAGTTTACTTAATATATTTTACGATTTTTTTTTGTGTTATAATATAATTATTGATTAGATGTTAAACCTAAATTAATTAGTCAAAATGTTTAGGTAAATGAATTTACTAATTGGGTTATTAGTCATATTAATGATTCAATATTTGATTTGAACTATAATTGTTAGGATGCTATTCTACACTATAAATCAAACAAAAAACTTTAGTTCATGAAATAAATGATAATATATCAGAATTTAATTAATCAAAAATAGAAATTTAGTTTTTTTTGATTAATTAGGAAATCTTCTTTTAAATTTATGTAAAATTTGATTAAAATCGTAATTACATGTTAGAAATTATGTTAGAACATGTATACATGATTATAGTATATTATTTTAGTGATTTGGGAGCTAGGGTATTCGTTAATGGAGCTTTAGGGATTGAATTCCAATAAAGAAGAAGATGATGGAAATCGGGATTGTCGATCAATCGACATTGGGAGTCAATCGATTGACATCGATCCCTTTCATTTTTCATGAGGTTGAATCAAGGTCTGATTGGTTGGGTTAACGGACCCAGCTTAGGATGAACCTTCCTTCTGGTGGTTTACCTAAGTATATTCGATTAATATTGAGCATAATCTTGATTAATAGATGTTAATAAACTCGCAACATTTGGTTTAAGACTTAAATTATATATATATGGTATTAACTATCTCGTACATTATGTGAAACATACCGAATATGCATACTTGGAGAATAAGTACTAGATGGTATATTCATTTGGACCATACGACGGTGATCACTGCACTATTTTTGTAAAGAGAAATGGGTGTACCCCGGGGCAAGCTACAATGCCACTTCGATGTCCCGAAAGATAGAGACAGGCTTACCCTGGACCGTGCGACCGTGACCACCTTAGTACTCTGGTAGAAATGGATGGGCTGTACCCATGGCTGGCCGATAGTGATCACCTTAGTTTCCCAGTAGATAGAGATGGCTTTTACCCTGGGTTATGCGATAATGACCACTTCGATACTCTAGTAGTCAGTTATAAAATACTTTGTATGAACCATATTGAAGAAACCCAATCCTAGGAGCCCCACTAAGCACCTCCTTAGGTCCCTAGCACTCACTCCACCACAAACCCTAAGTCATATCTCGAGTACCGATCTAAAGGCCACCGAGTGCTCTCGGGCCTCGTTTGACTTCATTCATCTTCCTCCCCTAAAAGAAAGCTCACTAAATCTTATAAGTGATCTGGACCCTCTTTACAAAGGTGCGTCCTATGTGCTAATAAGCTATATGGTTCAAACGAATGGTCTATTTTAGTATCAAAAACTGATCTGGAGGCCATCGACCGATCCTGTGCCCCGTTTGACTCTGATCAACTTCCTCACAGTAGTGAAAACTTAATGGATCTTTTAAGGACTATGAATCACCTTTCCAAAAAAATTCCCCCTGCACTAATCGACCTGATGGAACGAAGAAATGGTCAGTTTAACCCTAAAAACTGATCTAGACACCACCGGGAACTCTCAAGCGCTGTTTGACGCTAGTCAACTCTCCATCTTAAATGAAGCTAAATGAATCATAGAAGGGATTTGAATACCCTTTCGAATAGTCCACCCCAAGTGCGAATTAGACTTACGGTATGGATGAAAAACCCATTTTACTCTGAAGAGTCATGGGGCACTTTCGAGCCCCATTTGACACTGGTTAACTCAGCGAACCGAATAATGCTGAATTGAAATCTCAAATGGATTTGAATACCATTTCAAATAGTCCGTCCCTTTCATGAATCGGACGTGTGGTTCGGATGAACAATCCATTTTTTGCCAAAAAGTTCATGTTCGGTAACCATCGACCGCTTTCGAACCCCATTTGATATCGGTAAACTCTCGAACTCGACAGTGGTTCAACGGATTCTTAATGAAATTTTAATACCCTTTCCAACAGTCTACCCCATCATAATTCTGACTCACAGTTCGCATTTTACTATCGTTTTTCCTAAAAAATTATCTCAAACTGCCAAATGGCACCCCCAAGACCTTACATATCGGCAGTGTGCTTGGGGTTCTATACCGATAGGACCTGATTGATCAAAACCTCCTTGTCCCTATAAATAGAGGCCATGATCTCACTTTCAAAAGAAACCCTGAACATACCTCTTAACAATTATCATAATATTCTCTTAAACTCATAGTTGTTACCCTCTTAAAAACCCTTCCCCCATTCCTTCCATCCCTTTGACACTCCATTTAGTGAATGCCCCCCCCCCCTCATCTCCTTTTACCAATATCATCTCATTGTGAGATCAACGCATCTACAAGCAAGATCCACTTCAAGTCTTCATAAGGAGATCCAATTTTCCATCCTTGTCTTTAAATTCTCTTATTTTAGAATTAGTTATTTTATTTATACTTTAGCACTTCATTTCATTACATCATATATACACATACTTAATTTTCATAAAAAATTAAAACAAGAAAAAGAGAGTTTAGTTATAAATTCCAAAAGAGGGATTCTAACCACACATTCTCACACTCAAACCACGTTTATCTCTATTCATACATATAAGAGAAATCCATCATTTGGATTTATGGGTTAAATTCCACCTCACATTATCTTCGAACTACATGGTCTTTGATGCCCCTTGGGCTTTGTAGGCGTCTTGGGTAAATTCCTGGATTCCAGTCCTCCCTTCTTCAAATTTGTTACATTATTTTTTATTATATATCTATATAATAAGGAGTAGAATAGTTTTACTATTCCATAAGATGATAAGCTATGTAGAGGTGAGGATTGAGCCACCAAGGCATTATATTAAGGGTGAGATCACAATTCACACCATAGGCCATTCAACTCACCACCCTTGAGTTTATAATTTATATGACATTTATAATTTTAACCTACTATAATTATCCCCCCCCCCCCCCCATTTTACATCTAAAATTTCACTATAATTCAAATACAAAGGGTGTATTAGTAATACATAAAAAAGAGAATATTTTGGTACTTATTTTGGGCACACTTTTACTGATATTCTCTACTTCACTCATCTTCATTGCCTCTCTCTTCTCTATGAATTATTTTAAATTTTCACGCTTTTTTATTGTCAACTAACTTTTGACGCCTCGAAACAATAAACACCTAGAACTACACAAAAAGTACAACGTGTGGCTCTAAAAGTTTCAGATCAAGGTTTTTGAGACGCAACTTCATCATTTACACAGTCAGACCTACACACAATTAAAGGGTCACACACAATCCAACCCAAACTCTATCTCCATCATTTCTCTAAAAGTTTCAGATAAGCTCTCTCATTTCTCTCCCTCCCTCTCGCTCTCCACTCAACCGTTAAACGACCACGAAAGGTCGGATTCTTTTTCAATTTTTTTAAAATGTATATTTAGGGTTTTGGATTTACCATCAGGGGGTATTGTTTTCCAAGGTTATAGATGTTAGGACTTGAAGTTTTTTGTACATTTTTTTGTCATTGTTGTGTTTGATTTTGATTATTTATGCGTTTGACAAATGTTTTTGTATCAGATTTTGAAACATGCAGGGGTAAGTCTTCCATGAACACCGTGTGCTCGATCTTAAACCCCCTCTCCATTTATGAAAATCACAGTTGCATAAGGTAATATTTCTTTAGATTTTTAAGAGTTTGTATGTTTCAATTTTTGTCTCTTTGTTTTTTGTTTATGGAAAATAGGGTTTTGATTTTATTCTTTAGAGATTTGAACAAAAATGGGGTTTCCATATTTTATGCCCTTTTCAACTGAAAAGTCAAAAGCCCTCTCTGTAATCTCTTGACTTTTAGATTTTGTATAAATTTTATATGTTCTACTAAATTTTTGTTCACTCAATGATTATAAACCATAGCTTAGCTCTCTCTCATTCTCACAAACACATCCAGTTGGAAATGGCTCTGTGCTGAAAGCCAAGGAAGGCTCATGCTTCTTTGTCACACCATGATAAAAATCAGGTATACTTTCTTTTTTCTCCATCTATAACATCTTTTCATAAAATGGGTTGTGTGTACACTAATTGAGAAGTTACCAACAAAGTTGGGTCTGATCTATTAAATGAGATATTTTTTTGTGCAGATCTGCCCATACTTTTTTTTGTTCAAATCTATCTAATTGGATTCCAATTTATTTGATCCTACTAAAATGATATGCGTGTTTTTTTTTCATCTCACTTTTCAGTGTTGCCCCTGCCTTGCTCTCGGCTAGAGTGATGATCCTACCCCACCACCATGGCACTATGGAAACGAAACATACGGTACTTTAACTATTTTTAAATTTTATAACATTATATATGGAGCTGACAGATCATGAAAGTGTTTGACATCTTTTATATGGTATTAGTTGTTGGGTAACATTTGGGTTTCTTTAAATAGTCGACAACGACAATCCCCTCTCTCCGCGGGTATCTCTCCTTTTCTTTCTGTTTTTTTTACTTTGATGTTTTGGAAGATCGAAGTGAGGATTGGTTTTCATAGCTGATTTTTGAAGCAAGTAGAAGGGTTTTGTGTTTGATTGGTATTGAATTCTTTATACTCTCAATTCCGTGTTGCATTTTAGTACATGTACATATTGTCATATATGTCTTATGCCCATTAATATACCCAAATGCTCTATTTTCTCTCTTTTTTTGTTCTAAAATAATTTTCACTGGAATTTCATTCAATTTTTTATTTTTCGCATCAGGTTTTTTGCACCAGTGGTAGCTGACGACGATGGTACGGTAACTAAGATTTTATTCTTTTTTCTTTATTTTTATTTGGATGTCTTAGCTGATTTTTATTTGGATGCCTTAGAGAAGTTGAGGGATTTTAAAAATTTGTATTTTTTGTTGTCCCGTAGGTATTTGACAATAAATGCAAGTGACACTTTAGGAGGATATTTTTATACTTTGTAAAGTTTGTAGTCCTTTGGGGGTGTAAGTTAATATATATGATAAAAATGAGGTTAGATTCAAAATGCTGTCAAGTTTGAGTTATACCCCTAAATTTGAAATTATACGAAATGCACACTTGATTTCAAATTTGTGCATCTTTGGTGCTCATTTGATTTGATATTATGGAGCATTTCAAATGACTATTGGGCCATTGTATGGAGAGCTTTAATCTATTAACTTAAATTTTATGTCAATCTACTTAGTCAGGTGGGTGGGTAAGGGAAACACCAAGCAACCTTAAGTTTTAAACCTAAACAACTCATCTATTTGGTTTGGTACATATACCAACTCATCTATTAAACGTAGTTATTAAACAGGGATTGTTTGGTGTTAAAAGGGGAAACTTATGTCCATGTATTTCTATTGCTCACTAAGCATATTTTGGTATTTCGATGTTAGTTTATTTCTTGGCTTTTTAAATTTTCAGTTTGTTAATTTATAAAGAGATCATTTGTTTACCTAACTCAAGAGATATTGTCACCTTTTTTTTCTATTTCTACAATGTTGCATAATACTCAGGTATGAAATATTTTTTTATTGATTACAATAATTTTATATTTGGGGTGTGTTTAAGGGCTAATACTTAGCATGTCAAATGTTTGAGATTCCATATTCAGGGTACGCGATCTCAAAATTTTAAAATATTCAAAGCATGGAAATCTCTCATAATTTTAAAAGATTCAAATCATGTCTGTAAACCCTACAAACATGATTGCTATAGTCAGATTTAAAACTAATAATTTGGCTACATTAATTAATTAAGTTTCTCATTTTTTGTTAAAATTTAAACGGATTTAATATTTTATTCACTATTCTCTCCACACATTGCACACATAATATATTTTAGAACTCGAGAGTGGAATCAGAATTTGTTCTCGTGTATGTTTAATATAGTTTTTTTTTATAATGTTTTTGTTAACAAGAATTTTAAATATCAAATATGTTTTTCTATGTTGATCTTAAGTCTTATGACGGGAATTATTTAACTAAAGAGTGTCATAGTCATGATGTATTAACAATAAAGAGTGTCATTGTTACTTGGCCATATTTGTGTTCGGTAAAAAAAAAGATTTTGTATTATGTTTCATTTTAATTCGGTTATGTTTCTATTTTTTTTGTAAATAAATTAAATTAAAATTTCTTATTATGTCATGTCGCCTTTTTTTGGATTATATTCGTGTTATGTTAACCCTATGTTCATTTAAAGATAATTATTTTATGAAATTTTGTTGGGGAACAAAATTTTTGTTGTTATACAATTATATGCTTTGGAAATTTTACCCGTATTACGATTACGTACTTTGGAAAGTTTCGCTGTGCCTTCAAGCACGGGCATTCCACTAATATATATATATATATATATATATATATATATATATATATAAAGGAGGAGGTACTTTTGCCACATCATATAAGTTTATACACAAAACCTATATAAACAAGTTTTGTATCTATAGGTTTTTGAACCCACGTGTTATTCTCAATCTTTAAATCCATGCTCCCTTTGAACCCATGATTCCCTAAAATCTTGCCATTACCTCCAACCTCTCAAATCTGTCATCCCTGACTCTGTCTTACACGCCCACTATCTTACCTCTCCAGCAAACCCAGACCATCTCGCAAACACTCAAGTCATTTCTCATTTTGAATTAGGTTTCAAAATAGAGCTTTCAAACCCTCGGCCTCAAAATAAGGCTTTTAAACCAATTTCGTATGTAACTTCTCTCTCTACCCATTTTCGGTGGCTTTCAAAATATGCAGGGTTTCAAAATATGTTTTTGTCCATTTTTCTGCAACAACTCGAAGCTGTTGGCGAAGGCAGTTCACAATTTTTTACGCAAGGATTTTAAAGGTAGTATTCACTTCATCATTTCTTCTACTTATATTTTAAAGGTAGTTCACAATAATATATTATGTTTTTGACGCAGGGCTTTTAAAGGTATATTCTATTTTCTTCTTTGGGCGTTGATGGTTGATACAAGGATCTTAAAGCTGTTGGTTTGTGTGTGACCACCACATCAACAAACCAAAAATCCATGGTGGAAACAGGGAGGATGCGAGAAGATCTCTCTCCAATGGTGGTCTCAGCCAACAGATGGATTAGGTTTAAAGTTGCAAAAATATATATGACGGTGAAAGGGCGTCCTATTCTACGATTTATGTTCTGAGGTGTGAATATTGGTACAGTTATATTATACATGGGTTATGCAAATTAACCTTTAATAGATGTGTATATTGATACCTCTCAGTCTTGCAAAGACGCAAAGTCATTTTATCTCTCTCTCTTTTTATTTTTTGATTTTTTTTCACTCTCTTCTTCCCCTCTGTACTCTATCTCATTATTTTTGTTCGAGATTCTTTAGTTTAGAAATCTCCAATGATTGTTTAGAGATGGTGTTGGAAATGTTTTTAACACTCTTCTTCCACTCTCCACCGTTCAGAAGAAGTTTTTTTTCGTTTACAGGGAGGTTTGGTTTTAAGGTTTTTACTGATTAGTATGTGGATTTGAGAATTTTTTGGGGGGCATTTTTTTTTAACAAATTATTTTCCCTTTTGAACTGGTGGACATCTCCGTCTATGAACAACATAATATTTATCTAAACCTATGGCTTTCACTTTGTACTACTAAACCAACAAATCCAATCACCTCAGTGTACTATTCATATTAACCTTGAATAGTGAACGAAACTTTGGACCAGTTATTTTGGTGAAGATCCATTTTTATTTCAATTTATTTTTCCCCTTTAACTAATCTATTAATGATTTTTACCCTGCTCTTTATATTTTCTCTCTTCATCTCTTTAATATTTTCCTATCACTCTAATTTAGTTGGTGGACCAGTTATGGTTTGATGTTTGTGAGTGTGGATTAGTAGATTGACGTCTTCATTCCAGAAGAAGACTCTCCCTCTTTCTCTCTCTATAGGTATTCAACTCTCTAATTTTTTACCCTCTCTCTCTCTCATTTATTACATTGTTGTCTATTTTTCTAGAGAAAAGAAGAAGCGGGGGAAGACGATAAGGACATTTTTTGTGACACCCCATCTAATTAAATACCGAGTGATCAATCCTTTATTAAATTATAATCAAAGTGACGGTTGGTTCATTCTTAGCATCACGGTCGTAAAAATAACTTTACCAATTTAAACACCCTAAATAATTAAGCTAAGTGTCAAAACCATTTTATACATTAGTTTCCAAATTTTATTTATATAAACCAAAATTTTATAAATTTACATAATTCTTAGATAAAGAATCACACAACAACTATCCGGGAACATGTAATCCAAATAACTAAACATCCAACAAATTAATTCCAACATTTAAAACTTTAAGGAAAAACATCCTGACAACAATAAATCCCAAAGTGTAAATACTGGAAATAAACGAATCATAATATCCAATGAAACAACTGAATAATGGAAAAGGGGGACACATGCCCAACTGGAATAAATAATGCTAGTAGTGGAATCAAATAGATGAGGTCGTCTAAGCAAGAGGCCTACAACTCCCACCTAAGCTGCAGCGCGTTCCTTCCAAAGGATCCTATGCAAGACGCCCCTGTGGCTGGGCACCTGTAATATATACATATATATACAAGAGAGAAAAGAAAATGGAAACGGGTCAGAGTCCGATTGTAAAAACAATTTAAAATTTGTTTAGAAAGTATTTAAAATGTTTACTGGCCAATGCAACAACATATTAGTGCGGCACTCCCTTGAGAAATTCTCACCTCTCTTCTAATATGCACACCTATCGCACTAACCTTCCCGATGGTTTAACTTATCTTATCTTAGGTTGCTCGTAAGATTTAAACTGACAAATCCAACTATTTAAGAGGTAAATTTCATTTAATAACAAAGTTCTCATTTAAACTTTATTTGCTAATAAAGTTTTCCAGTAACATATTATACTTTTCAAAACACGTATTTCCAGATTAAAATCATTATCCATTTCTTATTTACCATAAACACAGTAGGTAGTTTCCAAATTTAAGAATTAAATATATACATTAAATACTCATATAATATATATATTATACAGCAGCCCACATAATAATTATGGTGCCGGCATACTCTGCTATCTAATCCCCGTATCACTCGTACTAAGGGAAATACAAGTTCGGAAACACTCTCGAACTGTAATAACACAAACACAAACAATATTGAGGCAAAGCATAGATTCCAGGTCTCTAAGAGGTCATCACATGCCCTCATGTATCTTAGGACCGTCTGAACTATCGATCCGATAGCCTGTACCAAAGGATATCTATCTTCTAGGGTACGAGTCAGTATCCCCCATAAAGGCTCATCGAGATAAGACTGTCCCAGCGCGAAAACCTCAGGGATAGCAAGTAGCGTGGGCATGATTTTCACACGTATATCGTATATGCATAAACACAGTCATATAAATATACTACTATTTTCATATCAAGTTTCGGTACATTATCACGACCCCTAATTTTTATATTTATCCTTATTACTCGTTATTAGTTATCACATATAACGTTTGTCTCTTATCTTAATCCGTGGGATTGTCCCAACTTATCATGTGGCACTCGTGGGTTTCTATTCTCCGAAATGTAATTTCAGTAGGTACTCATTTATTTTCCAACGTAACTACTTTACGCGTCTCCCCCTTTAATACATAATTCCATCGTCCCTTATATGTAAACATCCCCGTAAAAATATAAATCTCGTCTTACATTAAAGGTCTCATATCTTTAATAAGTCCTACTGGTCATCTTTATCTCCCAAAATATTTTAATAAGGATGTCCAAAGATTATTACTCATTTAAATTGAATTCAACTATTTAGAAGGGGAAATATAAGTCTGCTAAGAGGGGTCGATCGACCGATGGCAGGATCTCAATCGATCGATGCGTCGATTGATCAATGATCCTGGTTCGATCGATCGATCAAACAGGTATGGCGAATCTGCAGAATACCTGTTACGGGTTCTATCATCCAACATCATCCAATTCCATATTTTTAACACCCAAACTCCTAGAAATTTATACTACAAACATCCTAAACCCAAATGGACAATATTTAACGTAAAGCATGCGAGTTTTCATCAAGATTCATGGATTAAAAGTGCCCAAATTTATACAATTCTCATAAACCCTAAAGATTTCTTTAACTTAATTCAAATAATTCTTTCTCCAGAAATTCTACTTCTAATTCATCAAAAATCCGTGGTTAAAGCTCTACATATCAAGGGGATTTCCAGAATATCATTTACATCACTACCACATGCAATTTTCTAATCTCTAACATGGGGTTTCTTTCATAGAACTCATCCTAATCAACTCTAAACTAACATGAATGAAGCATTAACGAAATTAATCAAGATAAATACTTGCCTGGGAATTTTTGGTCTCTGATTTGTGTTGAAATTAGTGTGGTTGTGATCCTTGCGATGTGATCTATCGTTTGGTGGCGACGGCGGCCCAAACGGAAGGGTTTTCGGCCTAGAATTCCTTGGCGAGCTCTCTCCTTCCTTATCTAATGGCCATCACTTGTTTTTGGTTGTGTTAAGCCTAGAAGGAATCCCTAATCATATGATATAACCTTTTAATTTTCGTGGGTTTAATTACCCAATATTACGAAATGTCCAAAACGCCCTCCCGGGGTGCTGAATAGGCCTAAAAATGCCCCGAGACCCAAACTAAACCCTCGGGTACACTTTTCTAACTATCTCGACCCTTTCGGACACTTTGGCACACTCAAAACGACCATACTAGCAACTTATAATTTATTCACTTTTATTAATCAACATTTAGTCCCGACGCGACACGGGCGCGTCCCGACTCAAATTTCCAAAATTGTCATTTTATTCACTCGTGACATTTAATAGTACCAATATTATATTACTTTACTCATTAGTAATATTCAACAAGTTTCCAATGATTACTAACTCTCATCACGTTTGTAATTATAAAAATAATTAATTTTTGGATTTATATTAAATTAATAACTCACATTAAATTTAATAAATCCCCAAATTTAGAAAGCATAAAAATATGGAGTATCACATACTTCCCGCCTAATAACAGAATTTCATCCCGAAATTCGAAAAATAAGGCATACCTGGTAAGAATAAATCTAGATATCTCTCGCGCATATCTTCCTCGCACTCCCAAGTGGATTCCTCCACATTATGATGCTCCCACTGGACCCGTACAAGTGAAACTACCTTCGACCTCAATCTTCTCTCGCTATGGTCTAGGATAGCCACTGGTCTCTCCTCGTAAGAGTTGTCAGGATGTAAGTCTATATCTTCTATCATGATGTGGGTGTGGGCCATATCATCCCGGAGGCATCGTCTCAATGACGAGATGTGGAATACATCGTGAATGTGATGTAAATGCTTTGGCAGTCCCAATCTGTATGCTACCGGCCCAATCCTCTCGATAATGGGAAATGGTCCCACGTACCTCGGGGCCAATTTCCATTTCTTCCCGAATCTCATCACTCCCTTCATAGAAAATACACGTAGTAATACTTGGTCCCCCACATTAAACTCTCGAAAGAACCATTTTGCATCGGCGTAGCTTTTCTGCCTCTCCTGGGCTACCTGATGTAATAACCCGCGTAATTTTGGGCTATTTTAATTGATTTTTGGAAAATGGAGGAAAATAAAGTTTTTGATAAAATTATTTTTATTACTCAAATATGTTGGTTATTATTTTTAAAGGCGATAATTTCAAACGGTTTCGAAAACGGTGTTAAAACGGATTTTAAAATGTTTTTAACTCTTAGAGTTGTTTTGACTTCCAACTCTTCATTTCTTTGCCTTATTTAAAGGAGTCTTTTGGATCCCAACTCTTCATTTCTTTGCATTATAAAAGGAAGTCATGGGCAACCCTTTTAACATACTTTTGGCACAAATTTTGGCAGCAAATATATTTTATATTCCTCTTCTTTTTATATACACATTGGCCCTTGAGATTTGTGAGTTCCAACCTTAAATTAGAGGTGTTCTTGGGGCTATTTTATTGGAGGTTCTTGGAGGAACTTTTGTAGATCTTTTGAGTTGATCTTGAGGATGTGATCATTGGTTTCTCATCATGGTTTGAGGTATGGGGTTTTACACAATATGCTCCTTCAATCTCGCGAGTGTCGTTCTCTTTGAATTCTTGTTTAATTGAACTCATATTTGAATTGATAAATTCATTGAAATCTAGAAAATAATTGTTGAAATTATTTTGATTCATGTGGTATCATTATATTGTTGATGAGCACGTTGTCATGAGATTTTAATATGGCACGGATGTTGGGCACCCGCCAAAATTCCCGTTTCCCGGGCTATGGCTTGATAAAGCATATACGGATGTGGTGAGGCCTGGTGACCCGTTTAAAGTGTTATTGATAAATTTATTGATAAAATGCTATTGAGATTTGCATTTTGATTTGAATATTCATACTCGTGTTGTTACATTCTATTCAACACTAATAAATATTTGTTGAGCATCTTTCCTATCGTATTGTGTACTTCCCCATATTTTCTTTTAGCTGGTAGGTTGGCATGGATTTGAACCCTGTGGACCAATTGGGATGATTTTAGAGTGGATTATTTGGGAAGAATTTTTAATACAATTTGGAAGATTTGTATTAGTTATTTCATTGATGTATAGAGCATTTTTATTCGAGTTAGATAGTTGTAATTTTAATTCGAGAGACTTGTTGTAATTGAAGAGATTGATATTAGTGGATTTATATGATTGTGGGTTTATTTAGATGCACTATACCTTGTCACTTGTGGATTTGGATTTATTTTATCGCATTAGAGCTCCGTTCGCTCTCCCCGGGCGGGCGGCGTGTTACACCCGAATGTGACTCCTATCCATCTCAATCCTCGCGGAGGTTTCCTGAATCACCTCTGGGACTAGCAACTTGTTATCCCCCTCCTCTAGCCAACAAGTTGGGGAATGACAAGGCCTGCCATACAAAGCCTCGAATGGAGCCATGCCAATCGTGAACTGATAAGAGTTATTATAAGAGAACTCTACCAGTGGAAGATGTGGCTCCCAACCTCCTCCAAAATCAAGGACACACATGCGTAGCATATCCTCCAGCATCTGATTAGTACGCTCTATTTTTCCATCTGTCTGTGGGTGATAAGTTGAACTCAACCTCAACTCTGTACCCATAGCCTCCTGAAAGCTCTCCCAGAAACGCGACACGAAAATCTTATCTCTATATGACATAATATTCAGGGGCACCCCATTTAATCTGACAATCTCAGTAATGAACAACTGAGCATACTGACCCATGGTATAGTCTGTCCGCACCGGCAGAAAATGAGCCACCTTGGTCAAACGGTCCACAATCACCCAAATGGTGTCGTGGCCCCGTTGTGATGTAGGCAACCTAGTAATAAAATTCATAGAAATACTCTCCCACTTCCACGCGGGTATTTCTAATTGCTGAAGCAACCCCGACAATTTCGGATGGTCCACCTTTACCAGCTGGTAGGTAGAACACTTGGACACGAACTCAACAATGTCCCTTTTCATTCCACTCCACCAGTATTGCCGCCTCATATCCTGATACATTTTATATCCCCGAGGATGTACTGCAAATCGGGACCCGTGAGACTGGGTCATCACTGCATGACGTAAGTCTTCTCCTTCTAGGACCACTAATCTCCCATTAAACCTCAAACCTCCATCAGAACTAGCAGAATATGACTCAGCACCCTCAGCTAAAAGTCGTACAATCTGCTCCTGGCAAAACATGTCTACGGTCTGTGCTTGTATCACCCTCGTAACAATCTCGGGTGTCACTATCATGACAGATATGAAGGAATGGGCTACTGCATCCTGGTTACTCAACTCTTTCCACTTTGCCATCCAGATGTCCGCTACATCATCTACCGGTCTACTGCTCAACGCATCCGCAACTACGTTGGCCTTCCTCGGATGGTACTGTATGTCGAATTGATAGTCCTTCACAAACTCTAACCACCTGCGCTAATGCATATTCAGCTCTCGCTGAGTGAATAGGTACTGCAATGACTTGTGGTCTATGAACAAGCCAAATTTCTCTCCCAATAAATAGTGCCTCCATATCCTCAGTGCAAAAACGACCGCTGCTAACTCTAGGTCGTGGGTGGGGTAATTCTTCTCATGCGGCTTAAGCTTGCGGGAGGCAAAAGCTATAGCCTTCTCCTCCTGCTGAATCCCCCAAGTCCCCGTAAAGAGGCATCGGTGTAAACCAGGTACTCCACGCCCGACTTGGGTAAAGCAAGGACCGGTGCTGAACTAAGCATGTCTTTCAGCTCGTCGAAGGCCAATTGACAAGCATCATCCCAAATATATGGTACCCCCTTGCGAGTTAGGTTCGTCAATGGACCCGCTATTTTGGAGAACCCTCGAATAAATCTCCTATAGTATTCGGCTAATCCCAAGAAACTACATACTTCCGTAGGTGTCGTGGGATGTCCCCACTCCCTCACCGCTGACACTTTACTCGGTTCAACTGCTATCCCTGGTTCAAAAACAACATGTCCCAAGAACTGCACTTCACGTAACCAGAACCCTCATTTCTCGTACTTAGCATACAACTGATTCTCTCGTACAGTCTAAAGAACCTGCCTCAAGTGCTCGGCATGCTCCTCCTCGAAGTGTGAATATATCAGAATGTCATCTTTAAAGACGATGACAAACTGATCCAAGAACTTTCTGAAGACTCGGTTCATCAAGTCCATGAATACGGCTGGAGCATTTGTGAGTCCAAATGTCATTACTCTGAACTCATAGGACCCATATCTCGTCAAGAAATGAATCTTTGAAACATCATGCTCCCTAATACGTAGCTGATGGTATCCTGACCTCAAATCTATCTTCTAAAAGAAAGTTGTTCCCCTCAGTTGGTTGAATAGATCATCGATTCGAGGCAATGGATACTTTTTCCTTATCGTGACCTTGTTCAGCTCCCAGTATTCCACACATAGCCTCAGTGAACCATCTCTCTTTTTCATAAACAAAACTGGAGCGCCCCAAGGTGAGGTACTCCTGCGAATGAAGCCCTGACCTAATAGTTGCTCTATCTGATCTCGTAACTCGCGCATTTCCGCCGGAGCCATACTGTATGGAGCGCGCGCTATAGGTTGAGTATTCGGTAATAAGTCTATGACAAAATCTATCTCACGACTGGGGGGTAGGCCTGGTATCTTCTGAAATACATCGGAATACTCACGAACAACTGGGATCGAGTCTAAAGGAATCACAACCTCCTTATAGGTATCCTCCTCTATGTAATACAAATGAGAGGTTGAGCCTCCCTCTGGGCGAGGCATCGCCACTACAAACATCTCTTGCCCTAGAATGGCAAAGACAATACTCCCACCAAAACAATTTATCATGGCTCTGTAAGCTGCAAGCCAATCCATATCGATAATAACGTCGTGCTCGTGCATATCTAAGACTAACATGTCCACTGGTAATACCAAGCTACCAATATCTACCCCCATACCCCGGCATATAAAGAAAATCAGTGATCCATTTCCCAGTGGTGAGTCTACACACGTTACAGTGCTCTCTGCTGTGGCTAATAACCCTAAGGCCTTCGCAAAATGGGTAGCTATAAAATAGTGCGTCGCCCCAGTATCAAATAAAACCTGACCCATAGTACCATGGATAGGAAACATACCCTCAATCGTGGGAGGTGCATGTGGAGCTGCTGCTTGGTGGACGTTATAGACACGTCCGTACTGTAACTGCCCATGCTATACTGGAGCGGCTGCAATGGCTGGTAGGGCTGGAACCTGAGCTGGTGCTGGGAGGGCGGCTGGAAAAAGTGGCATTTGTGGCTCATTACGGGCACCCTGCTACGGTGGGGCCTTATCACCCTCTAGACAATCCTGGTGCTCATGGACATTCTTGCCTCACACGAAACATCGGCCTCTGAAATTACCTCCCCTCTAACCCTGCTGACCAAGGCCCTGCTGGCCGTTACCGCTGTAATACCCCGTATTTTTGGCTATATTTATTTTTGGGATTAATTAATTAAATGTGAATTAATTGGGAATTAATCCGGATAAAATACTAGCGAGATGTGAGTTGGTATTTGACTGTATTGAGTATATACGATGTTATATGAATATTGAATTATGAAATTTGTCGTGAGATTGATATACGGCAATCTGGTCATTTTATTGGGACGCGTGTGACAGTCGCGTCGGGATATTATTATTTTAATTATAAAAGGGAATTTAAATTCTATTAACCATATGGTCGTTTTGAGTGCGCCAACGCGTCCGGAAGGGTCGAGATATTCAGAATACACTAGCCGGGGGTTTAGTTTGGGTCCCGGGGTATTTTTAGGCCATACCGGCAACATAAAGGGCATTTTGGTAATTTTGTATTTTTGGAGAATTAAAAGTGACGAAAATTGGGAGTTTTAATCTGATATGGATTTGACCCACTAAGCCACTAACCAATCCTTAATGACCCAATAAGCTACGGAGGTTATCAAATTCGATTTCCAACTTTCCCAAAGAAAATCCTAGCCACCATAGCCACCTTTGGAGAAGAAAGCTTGTAGAGAGGAAATTCTGCAGAGAGAGAGAGAGAGATAGCTTCAGCAAATCAACATCAAAATCAGAAATAAACTCAAGGCAAGTGGTTTAGTATCATTTAATTTCAGAGAATTCTCTTTCGATGTATAGGAATTTAATAAAATTGATTTGTTCTTGGTGTAATATGAAAACCCATGTATTTTGGAACTTAAAACTTGAAATCTTGAGGAGAATTGCATGTAGAATGATAGGTAGATGATTATACTGAGGATATTAGTGATTGGGTGAAATTAAAACGGATTTTTATTAGGTTAATTCATGAATTAAAATTTTAGGGTTTGTGTTCTTGAATAATTGGGGGAAAGTGATGAGACTTGATGATTTAATGATGATTGGGATGAATTAACTCAGTAAAACAAGTGAGTTTATAACCTTGTTATGTTTAGGAGTGATTAGAGACCTTTAAACATTGTTGGGACGATGTTTAGAGGAGATTGTAGGAGTAAAAATTGATGAAAAACGTAACTAAGAAATTCTGGGCCGAAACTGGTCGCTCGTTAGAAGACCTTCCCAGGTCGTTCGAACGAGGTTCTAACGAGTTGAATAGTTGCTTATAACGAGGGAAGACTTCGTTCGATACCTTCGTTCGAACGAACTATATTTCGTTCGATACATTCATTCGAACGAGATGTCGTTAGAAGGTACAGTTCGTTCGAACGAACTGGAATCTCTTTCGAACAGCCTCGTTCGAACGAGACTTCTAACGAGCTGGCAGTTTAGGCCTTTTTGGCCTGTTTTGATTTTGGGAGTCCCGTAAACCTGTTTGAGGGTAGAGATAACATTCCCTTGATGATGTATTGTTAGATTTGGGACTTTTGGGTTATTATGAGGAGTAAATTATATATGAGTGATTTAAATCAATGGACTGTTTGGGTTAAGGCGTGAGTGTCTACTACGACGTGAGAATAGATTATGGCGCGTATGATTATAAACCGGAATCGAATAAAGTGTGTAAATTATATATTGGTACTAGAATGAGAATAGTACTACAATTAAACTACGGGATTACTAAGATGTGTGTTTACTTAGTATTGGTATATGAATTGTGTGTATGACATACCAACCATACTTGCTATCACGGGAGGTTTGCGTTCGCTTAGGGCCCTCTAATCCTTGTGTTGCCCGGATTTAGACTGGTTACCTCGATGAACATAGGTCAGAGAAAGACTTATTGGGATGTTAATAAGTCCGCTGATCGTGGGAGCGCAGGTATGTGCGTGACCCATGTGATGTGACTGTGTTCGCCTCCATTATTTGTGATGTTGTTATCTGTGAACTATTCCTGAGAGATTCGGAATATGTGATCCTTATGTACGTGATGTACCGGGATGGATAGCAGAGTATGTGTGCACCGCAGCCTAGTCACGGGGTGCTTATATTGTATATTTATGTTTTGGGAATATACGCTTAATAAACTGGGAACTTTCATATAGTATTGTGTGTAACTATGGAATAAAATAGAGGGATAATCAATAACGAGTTATATTACTTTTGTATGAGAACCTGAAGTTACGTTAAACCCTATTTAATTGAGATCGTTATAATGTTAATGAGAACCGAGTAATAAGGGTAGAACCAATGGCAGTCTAGGAAGATATGATGTTACTTAGCTAGTAGTTGTGTCATTTTAGATGGGTACTTACGTTAGGAGTGCACAGTTAGACGAGAGGTGAGAATTTCATGTGAGTGCACGTCCTAACATGTACTTTGCATTTAATGTTTTAAATGTTTTTAAAGCACTTGCAGGTTTTTAAAATATCTCCACATTCGGGCTCTGACCCGTTTGCTTTCAAATCTATTTTTTCTTGTAAAACCATTTTAGGTGCCCACCCACAAGGACACCATGCATAGGATACTCATTCAGGTGACGAGCTGTAGCTGTTTGTGGAAGCTACAGGGATTTTCTTGTAGACGCTTCTATCATTTGGATTCCAGATTCGTTATCTATCAGTTGTAGGGCATGTTGCCCATTTCTATTAGAGTCATCTTTCCATTTCAGTTTTTCAGACTTTGTCATGTATTGATTCAGTATTCAGTATTTCGTTACTTATTTCAGTTGTGGGATTTGTAGTGAGGAGTTTTCCTCCAAACTTTATTTACATTATGTGATGGTTATTCTATTTACTTCAGTATGGTGAATGGTGTTGTTATTCTTCATTACACTTGTTGCATGTTAATCAGACATCAATTAAAATTTGGCAACTTACTTTTTAAATACTAGGTGGTTAGTAATAATAAAACGTATTCGACAGTGATGCTATTAACTGGACCAACTTGGCATTTTGAATTAATTTAATAAAGGAGTAGCTACCCGGTATTTAATTAGTCGGGGTGTCACAGGTGGTATCAGAGCATCAGGTTCTAGTGTCCTTTAGGATCTGTACGGCTATTATGTTTCCGCTAAGTTTCTTTGATATAGAGCCCTATATTTTAGGACAGTTGTACTCTTTTTGTGTATGCTTCGTTCTTCAGCTATTTTAAGTTTATAACAGCGAACTTATAAACTTTATTCTTATTTCAGATGCCTCCACGACGTGCACGACGAGTTCCCAGGGATGCAACGCCCAAACCCCATCCCGCTCCAGTTCAGGGCATGATGAACGCCGCTGAGGTTGCAGCTATAGTAGCCCAATCGGTAGATGTCGCAATTGCCGTTGTTCAGCAGACACCACCTCAGGCGCCGGTTGCTGCGCCAGTAGAGGCAAATGCATTCCCGTCTTCTTGGGAAAGTGTACGTGACGCTTTTCAGAAAGCGCATCCGCCAGAGTTTGCATTTAGCTCAGATGTGGTAGTCTCGAGCCAGTGGAAGAAGGATATGCAGAGGCACTTAAGGATGTATGAGTGCACGGACGTCCAGAAGCAGGTGCTAGCTACTTTCAAGCTAGTTAGATCTGCGCTACAGTGGTGGGAGTCTATTACCACCGTGGAGGAGAGGGATACTCTCACTATTCAGGACTTCTGGGTGAGGTTTGACCGCAAGTACTTTCCGTCGGCTGTTCACACGGAAATGAGGAGGAAACTGATGAATCAGAGGCAAGAGGGTAAGACCGTGGCCGAGTATGAGGCCGAGTTCATGAATCTGATGAATATCGTTCCAGACGAGATACCAACAGAGAAGAAGAAGATTGAGAAGTTCACGGACGGGTTGACATGGAGGATCCGTCAGCATCTGTTAGGGAACCTTTCGTTGGCCACGTATTCTGATGTGGTTAACGCTGCTTTGTTACACTTACAGGACCACCTCTTTCATATGGATGAGAGCAAGAGGTCGGGAGAGTCTAGCCATCAGGGCAGGACAGGAGGACATGGTGCCGGTGGGGCACAATCTGTTCAGGGGCAGAGACAGGGTGAGAAGGGTACCTAGCAGGGGGATCAGAAAAGGTTCCGATCAGGGAACTAAAGACAGGGACAGGGAGGTTTCCGTCAGGGCCATCAGGGTCCAAACGGCCATCAGGGCCAACAGGGGCAGAATGGGCAGTAGTTTCACAAGGTCCAGCAGGGCCAAGGGAGGAACGGTAACGGCCATCAGGGCCGGGGACCGCAGGGGCAGAGAGGAGGGAACTTCCCAGGGAAGTGTTTTGTTTGTGGCAAGACTGGCCATAAGCGACAGGATTGTCTTGATAGGGGCAGGGCCCCACAGCAGCAGCAGCAGGGTGCTCGCCAGGAGCCACAGAGGCCTATGTTTCCCGCCGCTCTCCCCGCACCGTCACAGATGGCAGCATTTCCACCCATTCCAGCAGTCCCAGCTCAGCAGGGGCAGCTACAGTATGGACGTGTCTATAACGTCCACCAGGCAGCAGTTCCACAGGCACCGCCCGTGATTGAGGGTACGTTTCTTATCCATGGCACGATGGGTCGGGTATTGTTTGATACGGGTGCTACACATTGTTTTATAGCTACATATTTCGCGAAAGCCTTAGGATTGTTAGCTACGGCAGAGAGCACAGTGACGTGTGTCGACTCCCCATTGGGGAGTGGGTCACTTATTTTCTTTATATGCCGGGGAGTGGGGTAGAGATTGGTGGTTTGTTATTACCTACAGACATGTTGGTATTAGATATGCATGTTCACGATGTGATTATCGGTATGGATTGGCTCGTAGCTTATAGGGACATGTTTGATTGCTTCAGCGGGAGCATTTTTTTTGCCATTCCTGGGCAAGAGATGTTCGTAGTGGCGATGCCTCGCTTAGAGGGAGGATCGACCGCTCATCTGTATTACATAGAGGAGGATACCTCTAAGGAGGTTATGATTCCTTTAGATTCGATCTCGGTTGTCAGGGAGTATTCGGATGTGTTTCAGGAGATACCAGTCCTACCCCCCAGTCGAGAGATAGACTTTGTTATAGATTTGCTACCGGGTACGAGACTTATAGCATGCGCACCGTACCGTATGGCTCCGGCAGAGATGCGAGAGCTACGAGATCAGATAGAGCAGCTGCTAGGTCAGGGCTTTATTCGCAGGAGTACCTCACCTTGGGGCGCTCCAATTTTGTTTGTGAAGAAGAGGGATGGTTCACTGAGATTGTGTGTGGACTACTAAGAGTTGAATAAAGTCACGATACGGAATAAGTATACGTTGCCTCGAATCGATGACTTATTCGACCAGTTGAGAGGAGCTTCTTTCTTCTCAAAGATTGATTTGAGATCGGGATACCATCAGTTGCGTATCAGGGAGGAGGATGTCTCGAAGACTGCGTTCTTGTCGAGATATGGTTCTTACGAGTTTCGGGTTATGCCTTTTGGTTTGACCAACGCTCCAGCAGTGTTTATGGACTTGATGAACAGAGTGTTCAGGGATTTCCTAGATCAGTTTGTCATTGTCTTCATTGATGATATACTGGTTTACTCCCAGACAGAGGAGGAGCACGCCGAGCATTTGAGGCAGGTTTTGCAGACACTTCGTCAGAACGAGTTGTATGCAAAATATGAGAAATGCGGTTTTTGGCTGAAGGAGGTCCAATTTTGGGGACACATTATTTCCGACCAGGGAATATCTGTTGATCCGGGGAAGGTATCCACGGTGAGGGAGTGGGGACAGCCCACGACACCGACTGAGATTCGTAGTTTCTTGGGCCTAGTAGGATACTACAAGAAGTTTATTCGGGGTTTCTCGAAGATAGCAGGTCCTTTGACACATCTGACTCGTAAGGGTGTGCCATTCATCTGGAGTGATGCCTGTCAGTTGGCATTCGATGAATTGAAGGATAAATTGACCTCAGCACTTGTGTTAGCATTGCCGAGACTGGGAGTTGAGTATTTGGTTTACATCGATGCGTCTTTGCAAGGGCTTGGAGGTGTATTACAGCAGGAGAGACAGGCCATAGCTTATGCTTCCCGTAAGCTTAAGCCTCATGAGAAGAATTACCCCACGCATGATTTGGAATTGGCAGCAGTGGTATTTGCCCTACGGATTTGGAGGCACTATCTTTTGGGGGAGAAGTTCCAACTGTTCACGGACCACAAGTCCCTACAATACCTGTTCACGCAGAAAGAGTTGAATATGCAGCAGCGTAGGTGGCTTGAGTTTGTGAAAGACTACCAGTTCGATAGCCAGTATCACCCAGGTAAGGCTAACGTGGTAGCAGACGCGTTGAGCCGTAGGCCAGCAGATGAGGTGGCAGCGGTGTGAAAGGCAAAGTGGAAGGAGTTGGGACACCAGGATGCAGTGGACCGATCTTTCATGTCTATGATGACCGTTACACCGCAGATTGTCACGTAGGTCATACGGGCACAGGCTAATGACTCGTTCTGTCAGGAGCAAATAGTTCGATTACTAGCAGAAGGAGCCGAGTCCTATACCGTTAGCTCAGACGGGGATTACGCTTCAATGGAAGATTGGTGGTTCTGGAAGGGGAGGAATTGGGACACGAGGTGATGGCAGAGTCGCACGGCTCACGGTTCGCGGTGCATCCCGGAGGGGACAAAATGTACCAAGACATGAGACGACAGTATTGGTGGAGCGGTATGAAGAGAGATATCGCTGAGTTTGTTTCGAAATGCGCCACTTGTCAGCTTGCAAAATTGGATCATCAGAGACCGGCAGGACTGCTACAGCCGTTGGAGGTCCCAGTGTGGATGTGGGAGAGCATATCCATGGACTTTATCACGGGGTTGCCTACGTCGCAGAGGGGTCACGACTCCGTTTGGGTAATTGTGGACAGGTTGTCCAAAGTCGCTCACTTTTTACCCGTAAGGACTGACTACACTACGGGACAGTATGCCCAGCACTTCATTTCAGAGGTTGTGAGACTTCACGGTGTGCCCCTAAATATCGTGTCTGACAGAGACAAGATATTTGTTTCGAGGTTTTGGGAGAGTTTCCAGGAGGCCATGGGCACGGAATTGCGGTTGAGTACGGCTTATCATCCGCAGACCGATGGGCAGATAGAGCGCACAAATCAGATGTTGGAGGACATGCTACGCATGTGCATTATTGACTTTGGTGGTGGATGGGAGCAGTACCTTCCACTGGTAGAGTTTGCTTACAACAACTCCTATCAGTTCACTATTGGCATGGCCCCGTTTGAAGCGTTGTATGGTAGGCCTTGTCGTTCCCCAGCATGTTGGTTAGAGGTGGGGGACAACAAACTACTTGGGCCGGAAGTGATTCAGGATACTTCGGCAAGGATTGAGTTGATTCGGAGTCGCATTCGGGTAGCTCAAGACAGGTAGAAGAGTTATGTTGATGCGAAGAGGTTTTTCAGAGAGTTCCAAGTGGGGGACCAGGTTTTGCTCAGGGTATCTCCTATGAAGGGGATTATGCGTTTCGGGAAGAAGGGGAAGTTGGCACCGAGGTATGTGGGGCCATTTCCTATTATCGAGCGGATCGAACCGGTTGCGTATAGACTTGGATTACCGGAGCATTTGCATCGAATTCATGATGTGTTCCATATTTCCTCGCTAAGGAAATACCTTAGAGATAATTTGGCTCATTCTCACATTGCTGTGGAGGACATCGATCTCCAACTGGATAGCTCCTACGAGGAGGGGCCGATTGCTATTTTGGACCGAAGTGAGAGGAAGCTGCGGTCAAAGATAGTTCCGTTAGTGCGTGTTCAGTGGCGACATCATAATGTCGAGGAGTCCACATGGGAGCGCGAGGATGAGATGCGCGAACGTTATCCAGAGTTGTTCATACCAGGTACTTTCTAGTTCCGAATTTCGGGATGAAATTCAGTTATTAGGGGGGGAGTATGTAATACCCCGTATTTTTGGCTATATTTATTTTTGGGATTAATTAATTAAATGTGAATTAATTGGGAATTAATCCGGATAAAATACTAGCGAGATGTGAGTTGGTATTTGACTATATTGAGTATATACGATGTTATATGAATATTGAATTATGAAATTTGTCGTGAGATTGATATACGGCAATCTGGTCATTTTATTGGGACGCGTGTGACAGTCGCGTCGGGATATAATTATTTTAATTATAAAAGTGAATTTAAATTCTATTAACCGTATGGTCGTTTTGAGTGAGCCAACGCATCCGAAAGGGTCGAGATAGTCAAAAAACACTAGCCGGGGGTTTAGTTTGGGTCCGGGGGTATTTTTAGGCCATACCGGCAACATAAAGGGCATTTTGGTAATTTTGTATTTTTGGAGAATTAAAAGTGACGAAAATTGGGAGTTTTAATCTGATATGGATTTGACCCACTAAGCCACTAACCAACCCTTAATGACCCAATAAGCTACGGAGGTTATCAAATTAGGTTTCCAACTTTCCCAAAGAAAAACCCTAGCCACCATAGCCACCTTTGGAGAAGAAAGCTTGTAGAGAGGAAATTCTGCAGAGAGAGAGAGATAGCTTCAGCAAATCAACATCAAAATCAGAAATAAACTCAAGGCAATTGGTTTAATATCATTTAATTTCAGAGAATGCTCTTTCCATGTATAGGAATTTAATAAAATTGATTTGTTCTTGGTGTAATATGAAAACCAATGTATTTTGGAACTTAAAACTTGAAATCTTGAGGAGAATTGCATGTAGAATGATAGGTAGATGATTATACTGAGGATATTAGTGATTGGGTGAAATTAAAACGGATTTTTATTGGGTTAATTCATGAATTAAAATTTTAGGGTTTGTGTTCTTGAATAATTGGGGGAAAGTGATGAGACTTGATGATTTAATGATGATTGGGATGAATTAACTCAGTAAAACACGTTAGTTTATAACCTTGTTATGTTTAGGAGTGATTAGAGACCTTTAAACATTGTTGGGACTAAGTTTAGAGGAGATTTGAGGAGTAAAAATTGATGAAAAACGTAACTAAGAAATTCTGGGCCGAAACTGGTCGCTCGTTAGAAGACCTTCCCAGGTCGTTCGAACGAGCTCGTTCGAACGAGCTTCTAACGAGTTGACCAGTCGCTTCTAACGAGGGGAGACTTCGTTCGATACCTTCGTTCGAACGAACTGTATTTCGTTAGATACATTCGTTCGAACGAGATGTCGTTAGAAGGTACAGTTCGTTCGAACGAACTGGAATCTCGTTCGAACAGCCTCGTTCGAACGAGACTTCTAACGAGGTGGCAGTTTTGGCCTTTTTGACCTGTTTTGATTTTGGGAGTCCCGTAAACCTGTTCGAGGGTAGAGATAACATTCCTTTGATGATGTATTGTTAGATTTGGGACTTTTGGGTTATTATGAGGAGTAAATTATATACGAGTGATTTAAATCAATGGACTGTTTCGGTTGAGGCGTGAGTGTCTACTACGACGTGAGAATAGATTATGGCGCGTATGATTATAAACCGGAATCGTATAAAGTGTGTAAATTATATATTGGTACTAGAATGAGAATAGTACTACAATTAAACTACGGGATTACTAAGATGTGTGTTTACTTAGTATTGGTATATGAATTGTGTGTATGACATACCTACCATACTTGCTATCACGGGAGGTTTGCGTTCGCTTAGGGCCCTCTAATCCTTGTG
Source organism: Sambucus nigra (assembly GCA_949130495.1). Lineage (NCBI taxonomy): Eukaryota > Viridiplantae > Streptophyta > Magnoliopsida > Dipsacales > Adoxaceae > Sambucus > Sambucus nigra. Next base: position 404,766,260 of record OX422207.1, read on the forward strand.
TTGCCCGGATTTAGACTGGTTACCTCGATGAACATAGGTCAGAGAAAGACTTATTTTGATGTTAATAAGTCCGCTGATCGTGGGAGCGCAGGTATGTGCGTGACCCATGTGATGTGACTGTGTTCGCCTCCATTATTTGTGATGTTGTTATCTGTGAACTATTCCTGAGAGATTCGGAATATGTGATACTTATGTACGTGATGTACCGGGATGGATAGCAGAGTATGTGTGCACCGCAGCCTAGTCACGGGGTGCTTATATTGTATATTTATGTTGTGGGAATATACGCTTAATAAACTGGGAACTTTCATATAGTATTGTGTGTAACTATAGAAGAAAATAGAGGGATAATCAATAACGAGATATATTACTTTTGCATGAGAACCTGAAGTTACGTTAAACCCTATTTAATTGAGATTGTTATAATGTTAATGAGAACCGAGTAATAAGGGTAGAACCAATGGCAGTCTAGCGAGATATGATATCACTTAGCTAGTAGTTGTGTCATTTTAGATGGGTACTTACGTTAGGAGTGCACAGTTAGACGAGAGGTGAGAATTTCATGTGAGTGCACGTCCTAACATGTACTTTGCATTTAATGTTTTAAATGTTTTTAAAGCACTTGTAGGTTTTTAAAATATCTCCACATTCGGGCTCTGACCCGTTTGCTTTCAAATCTATTTTTTCTTGTAAAAACATTTTCGGTGCCCAGCCACAAGGACACCATGCATAGGATACTCATTCAGGTGACGATCTGTAGCTGTTTGTGGAAGCTACAGGGATTTGCTTGTAGACGCTTCTATCATTTTGATTCCAGATTCATTATCTATCAGTTGTAGGGCATGTTGCCCATTTATATTAGAGTCATCTTTCCATTTCAGTTTTTCAGACTTTGTCATGTATTGATTCAGTATTCAGTAGTTCGTTACTTATTTCAGTTGTGGGATTTGTAGTGAGGAGTTTTCCTCCAGACTTTATTTACATTATGTGATGGTTATTCTATTTACTTCAGTATGGTGAATGGTGTTATTATTCTTCATTACACTTGTTGCATGTTAATCAGACTTCAATTGAAATTTGGCAACTTACTTTTTAAATACTAGGTGGTTAGTAATAATAAAACGTTTTCGACAGTGATGCTATTAACTGGACCAACTTGGCATTTTGAATTAATTTAATAAAGGAGTAGCTACCCGGTATTTAATTAGTTGAGGTGTCACAACCGCCCCGCCACTGGCCCTGTTTGCCCTGATGCTGACCCTGCTGCTGGCGATATTGGCCTTGCTGGCCCTGCTGATTAGGTAGAATTCTCCTGCTTCAAGTTCAGTAACGGTAGAATTCCTCTTCATACTAAGCAATGGTAGAATTCTCCTCTTCATACTCAGCAACGGTAGAATTCTTCTTCAAGTCTTGTGAACTCCTCTTCATAATCAGCAACGGTAGAATTCTCCTACTTGAAGTTCAGTAACTTTTGCCTCATCTCATTTTACACGGCAGATGGAAAATACTTGCGGTCAAATCTCTCCCAGAATGACTGAATCGGGATAGTATCCCTCTCCTCCAAGGTGGTGGTGGACTCCCACCACTGCAAAGCAGCCCCCACCAGCTTAAATGAAGCCAACAACTGTTTCTGTACGTCTGTGAACTCATACATACGTAGATGCCTCTGGATATCTTTCTTCATTTGGATGACAATGATGATATCTGAACTACCTGAAAACTCTGGGGGATGCGCCTTCTGAAAGGCATCCCTAACTCGCTCCCATGCTGATGGAAGTTGTGTAGGTACTGACGCCACTGCTTGAGCTTAGGGTGGATCCTGCTGTACTACTGCTAACGCGGTATTCACCGCTTGAGCAACAATAGAGGCTACCTCATTAACATTCATCGTTCCCTGAGCCAGAGCTGCTGGATGCTCGGCTTGGGCACGCCTATCCTTTGGTGCACGTCTCAGAGGCATCTAAAACGTGAAGAAATTTATTAGTCTACAGTTATTATCAAATCTCAAATAGCTGAAGACGTAATCGTAAAATCAAGAATACAACAATCCTAAAATAGGGCTCTATAACAAAAATGCTAAGCTGAAAGCGAAATAAGCCGTACAGATCCTAAGGACACTAGAACCTGATTCTCTGATACTACCTGTGACACCCCACCTAATTAAATACCGGGTGATCAGTCCTTTATTAAATTATAATCAAGGTAACGGTTGGTTCATTCTTAGCATCACTGTCGTAAAAACCATTTTAAGCTAAGTGTCAAAACCAGTTTAAACATCCTAAATAATTAAGCTAAGTGTCAAAACCATTTTAGACATTAATTTCCAAATTTTATTTATATAAACAAACATTTTATAAATTTACATAATTCATAGATAAAGAATCACACAACAACTATCCGAGAACATGTAATCCAAATAATTAAACATCCAACAAATTAATTCCAACATTTAAAACTTTAAGGAAAAACATCCTGACAACAATAAATCCCAAAGTGTAAATACTGGAAATAAACGAATCATAATATCCAATGAAACAACTGAATAATGGAAAAGGGGGACACATGCCCAACTGGAATAAATAATGCTAGGAGTGGAATCAAATAGATGAGATCGTCTAAGCAAGAGGCCTGCAACTCCCACCTAAGATGCAGGGCGTTCCTTCCAAAGGATCCTATGCAAGACGCCCCTGTGGCTGGGCACCTGTAATATATACATATATATACAAGAGAGAAAAGAAAATGGAAACAGGTCAGAGCCCGATTGTAAAAATGATTTAAAATTTGTTTAGAAAGTATTTAAAATGTTTACTGGCCAATGCAACAACATATTAGTGCGGCACTCCCTTGAGAAATTCTCACCTCTCTTCTATTGTGCACACCTATCGCACTAACCTTCCCGACGGTTTAACTTATCTTATCTTAGGTTGCTCGTAAGATTTAAACTAACAAATCCAACTATTTAAGAGGTAAATTTCATTTAATAACAAAGTTCTCATTTAAACTTTATATGCTAATAAAGTTCCCCAGTAACATATTATACTTTTCAAAACACGTATTTCTCGATTAAAATCATTATTCATTTCTTATTTACCATAAACACAGTAGATAGTTTCCAAATTTCAGAATTAAATATATACATTAAATACTCATATAAAATAAATATTTTACAGTACCCCACATAATAATTATGGTGCGGGCATACTCTGCTATCCAATCCCCGTATCACTCGTACTAAGGGAAATACAAGTTCGGAATCACTCTCGAACTGTAATAACACAAACACAAACAATATTGAGGCGAAGCATAGATTACAGGTCTCTAAGAGGTCATCACATGCCCTCATGTGTCTTAGGACCGTCTGAACTATCGATCCGATAGCCTGTACCAAAGGATTTCAATCTTCTTGGGTACGAGTCAGTATCCCCCATAAAGGCTCATCGAGATAAGACTGTCCCAGCGCGGAAACCTCAGGGATAGCAAGTAGCGCGGGCATGATTTTCACACGTATATAGTATATGCATAAACACATTCATATAAATATACTACTATTTCCATATCAAGTTTAGGTACATTCTCACGAACCCTAATTATGATATTTGTCCTTAATACTCGTTATTGGTTATCACGTATAACGTTTGCCTCTTATCTTAATCTGTGGGATTGTCCCAACTTATCATGTGGCACTCGTAGGTTTCTGTTCTCCTAAATGTAATTTCAGTAGGTACTCATTTATTTTTCAACGTAACTACTTTATTTGTTTCCGCCTTTAATACATAATTCCATCGTCCCTTATATGTAAACATCCCCGTAAAAATGTAAATCTCGTCTTACATTAAAGGTCTCATATCTTTAATAAGTCCTACTGGTCTTCTTTATCTCCCAAAATATTTTTATAAGGATGTCCAAAGATTATTACTCATTTAAATTGAATTCAACTATTTAGAAGGGGAAATATAAGTCTGCTAAGAGGGGTCGATCGACCGATGGAAGGATCTCAATCGATCGATGCGTCGATCGATCAATGATCCTGGTTCGATCGATCGATCAAACAGGTATGGCGAATCTGCAGAATACCTGTTACGGGTTCTATCATCCAACATCATCCAATTCCAGATTTTTAACACCCAAACTCCTAGAAATTTATACTACAAACATCCTAAACCCAAAATGGACAATATTTAACGTAAAGCATGCGAGTTTTCATCAAGATTCATGGATTAAAAGTGCCCAAATTTATACAATTCTCATGAACCCTAAAGATTTCTTTAACTTAATTCAAATAATTCTTTCTCCAGAAATTCTACTTCTAATTCATCAAAAATCTGTGGTTAAACCTCTACATATGAAGGGGATTTCCAGAATATCATTTACATCACTACCACATGCAATTTTCTAATCTCTAACATGGGGTTTCTTTCATAGAACTCATCCTAATCAACTCTAAACTAACATGAATGAAGCATTAACGAAATTAAGCAAGATAAATACTTGCCTGGGAATTTTTGGTCTCTGATTTGTGTTGAAATTAGTGTGGTTGTGATCCTTGCGACGTGATCTATCGTTTGGCGGCGACGGCGACGCAAACGGAGGGGTTTTCGGCCTAGAATTCCTTAGCAAGCTCTCTCCTTCCTTCTCCAATGGCCGTCACTTGTTTTTGGTTGTGTTAACCCTAGAAGGAAGCCCTAAGCATCTGATATAACCTTTTAATTTTCGTGGGTTTAATTACCCAAAATTACGAAATGTCCAAAACGCCCTCCCGGGGAGGGGGTAAATAGGCCTAAAAACGCCCCGAGATCTAAACTAAACCCCCGGGTACACTTTTCTGACTATCTCGACCCTTTCGAACACTTTACCACACTCAAAATGACCATATGAGCAACTTATAATTTATTCACTTTTATTAATCAACATTTAGTCTCGACGCGATACGGGCGCGTCCCGACTCAAATTTCCAAAATTATCATTTTATTCACTCGTGACATTTAATAGTACCAATATTATATTACTTTACTCATTAGTAATATTCAACAGGTTTCCAATGATTACTAACTCTCATCACGTTAGTAATTATAAAAATAATTAATTTTTGAATTTATATTAAATTAATAACTCACATTAAATTTAATAAATCCCCAAATTTTGAAAGCATAAAAATACGGGGTATTATATTTGTATACGTCGTTTCCGATTTTATAGAGTTTTATCACTAATTCCAAATTTATTGGGGGTGTATTTAGGTATTTATTCTGGGGGTATCTGTTGGGGGATTTTATGTTATATTTTTTACTGGGTATTACTCAAGGGGATTATGTTATATTTCGAACACGGTACAATACTATAAAGTCATATTACCCGTGAACTGGCCGCATATTATCATCAATTTTATTAAGTAGCAAAGTAATTCTTAAAGTTAATTTATTAATTTTAATAAAATCGATTAGTTCTATATTATAATTATTGGGTATTGATTTCAATAAAATCTGACAAGTTTATGTTGATGGTATTCGAAATTTGGTTGCATCACTCTACATCATGGATTTGCATACATAGCATCATAGTGAGATTAGACAACTCATCTCTTAAAGTAAATACATTGTAAGTTTTGAACACATGGCTGAAGATAGCAGTTAGTAAGAGTGTACGTTTCTTTTTTTTACTTCAACAATGAATTATTTTAAAACTTTTGAACTAAAAAGCAATGGGTAATCTGATAATTTCAATTATTAAACAAGTAGTCAAAAATTTGTCAAACTGGGTATCATATTGTAGACATAAGTTTTAATAATAAATATAATTATTATAAATTTTAGTACTTCAATATTTGGATTATTTTTTTTTAATTAAAGTGGGAATCTTATTTTAATTTTGAGTTTTAATAAGAAATGTAATTTATTATAAATTTAATATTATTCGGATGTTAATATTTGTTTGGGAGGGTACTTTTCTTTTCATTACAATCTCAAGCCATCTATATTTACTAACTCTTTTTTTTTTCTTATTGGATAAGTCCAAATTGGTGTTGCTAGCTTCTCCTCGAGACTCACAAAAATTTTAAAGAAAAAATCTCCAATGACAAGACCGGAAGGGCATGCCTAAACAATTGTATTAAGATCACAAAATTTACTCTCACCTAATAAGTCTAGGCTATGAGAACAAGTGGATACAAGGTGCATTTGAAGCATGAAGGGCTAGATTAACGCAGAGCATGACTCAATTTACTATAATAGGATTTGTACTTTTTTTATAGTTTTATATTTAAAGGTTTTTAGTAACTTTCAATTTCACAATGAATCTAGCCTGCTTTATATTTGTTTATTTGAATAAAAAAATAAAACAAAATCTGGCACGTATATATTTTTTTATCAATGTTGTGTTCCAAGTTCCTTAATACAATTACATGGTCAGTAGTGAAAAGTTGGGTTCATTTGATACCTAAATAAAAAGAGTAGTGTTTTCATTTTTTATTATATTTTTCTACAATTTTTTGTACTAATTAAGGAAATATTGTAACCATAATTAGCCGACATTTACTTAGTGTGATGTATGAGTTTTTTTTACCTGTATTGTTAGACTAATCAAGAGATGTAGATATATTGCATTGAATAAATTATGTAGAAATATTGCATCAAATAAATTTACAGTAACACTAGGGTTATCCCTTTTTGTTACCCTTTTTTGTTACCCCCAGCTTCAAAGTGTTGTACCTTTCTTCGTCTTTTATGCCCTGGTGGGACCTATACAAGTAAAGACGAAGCAAGGTACAACACTTTGAAGTTGGGGGTAACAAAAAGGAGTAGCCATAACATTATCGTGCCATCTGCATGGGTATTTGCCCATGTGAAAATTTAAATGTTCTAAAAATATTGCATGTGATTTTTTGTGGGTGACTTTACTATTTTAATAATAATCATGAACGTGTGAAAATGTAAATGTTCTAAAAATAGAGAATTGTTTAATTAATTAAAGTTTCGTATTTGTATCCGTTGCGTACTAGGAGTTTTGCTCGTTCCTATCGAACAGTTGAAATTGAATATGGAAAAATTATATCTAATATACACACATTAACTTATAAGGGTCCAAAATATTCAAAAAAAATTAACAACCGTGCCATCAGCACGTTTACATCCTAATATATCTATATAATAAGTTATAATGGTGTTTTCACTATTCATGGAGAGACACTTCACGATTCAGATCGAAGCCAACAAGGCATGAATCCGAGGGTTGAGATTAAAATACACCTCTTACCATTTTTCCCCTTAAGTATTTTAGTTCCCTATCTTTTTTAACCCTTTATTTCCTTTAATCCCCTACCCAAAATTCAAATACACAAACAAAATTAGAAATTAACCCTTGATATAAAATACCAATTACCAAAGACCACACTCTCTCTCCCCGACCCTCATTTCAAAAGCACAACCCCTCTCTCTCTCAATATCACTTTCACCCATTCTCTTATATGCACCCAAACAAAATCTACTACCACTGCCTCAGCCCAACTGCCGCACCTCTCTCCCCGCTGCACCTCACATCTCTCCTTGCCACTACTCCTCTCTCCACGTCGCCTCTTCTCTTAGGTAAGTTTTGAATTTTTTCGATTTTAGGGTTTTATGGTTTTGATTTTAGGTTTAATCGATTTTACGTTTAAGATATTAGGGGTTTATGTTTGTGGTTTTAAGATTTTTGCTTTTTGTAATTTAGGGTTTTCTATTGGATTTAAGGGTGTTGTAATTCAGGGTTTTGTAATAATTTAAGGGTTTATTTTGGTTTTACAGGACTTATTTGAGCTATTTTCATTTTGATGTTCAAGACATAGAATTTTTTATGTTCCTGGCATATATGATGTTCAAGACATAGCATTTTTGTAGATATCAATTTGAACGAATGTGGATATTTATCAATTACTTTTGCATCATTCTGTAGATACTCAATTGTTTCTTGCCTCACTATGTTTATCTTAGAGTAGATTTTATTTATATTTTTGTGATTTGGTTCATTGTTAAAGCCATTTCACTTGTATCTCTGAGTTAACTCTTCTCTCTCTCTCTCTCTCTCTCTCTCTCTCTCTCTCTATCTATTTATCTATCTATCTATATATATATATATATATATATATATATATTTATCTATCTATCTATCTATCTATATATATATATATATATATATATATATATATATATATATATATATATATATATATATATATATATATATATCATGTTTTTGTTTGATCTTTTTAGGGCTTTTGTGTTCCACATTTGGGGTTTTATTCAGTGTTTTAACTTTTAGGGATTATTTTTGTCACTATTTTATATTTTAGGTACTAACTTTATGTTTTCCCAATTTTTTGTGGTTTCAAATTTTTAGCGCTCATGATATCTCAGGTAATCTCTCATTCGTGTTTATTTTTTATTTGTAGGTAAAATTTGGTATTGATATTCGTTTAGGTGTTCATATAGTTATCATGTTTGTTAATATAGGTGTCCAAATGGGTTGTGACGTTATTGATTTGAAATGGAAGCTAATCTTATTCTATTTGAAATGGATTTCTCTAACCTCTCTATCCCATTTTTCCATCCAGGTGTGTGTTTAATTCTTCTCTCACGCCTCGCTCATCCATGTAACTTATATGATGTTTAGCTCATGGTGTTGGGGTTTATTGGATGGGAAAACAAAACCCAATCACTTTTGATTTCATAGAGGAGGTTGTTTCTTACTCAATCATTTAGGGAGGTTGAAAGATTTTATAGTTGTTGCACTCAATCATTTATGCTTACTCAATACCATCTATAGCCGTTGCACTAAGATAAGTTGAAAGTTGTTATCACGATTCATTCCTTTCCTTTAGATTTTACATTTATGAATCTTGATTCAAAATTCAATTTGATTGTATAAAGCGCCATATTTTGGAAAGTTCTATATCATTTTGGTCATGTTTTTCAAATGAAGGTATGTTGTATAATAACGATACGTAGCTGAACCTCATTTTGTTCATATCGTAATTAATTATGATATGTAGATGAACCTCATTTGGTTCATTTTGTATAATTACGATATGTGATTTTTGTTTATATTTGAGTTGTATGATATGTAGAGCGTATCAGGCCAATTTCTCTTAATCATTATCGAAGTAGTAATTGTAAATTTCTTTTCAAGACATTATATATGGTAAATGAGGCAATTGGTACTTCTTTCAAATATTGTATACTATTTTATTTATGTTGTATTCAAGCATTGAATGATGGAAGTATTTAATATACGGTTGTGTAGGTCACATTGTTTAGGTACTAGAAGTGGAAGTGCTCTTCACAAATTTGAATTTTTTGGCATTTCATATTTTTACAGCTTTAGTTTATGTTTGTAAAAGCATTAATCGACTTATATTTTATCAATTTAATTGGGCATTAGCGTTTTTGAGTAATATTTTGTCTCCATTTCAAAATTTGTATGGGTGTTAGCATTGTTTGGGGTTTCTACATATATGGGGTTCAATTTGGGACTTTTTTTTGTTTGATATTAACCTTTTATAAACATTGTCCTGCATTATCAATTTTTAGACTATTTCTAATTCATATTTCCTATAGGTTGTAAAGACTTGAAGGCATTGAATAAAGAATAATATTAGGGGGTACTTATGTTAATTTTTAAAAAATTTACCACGCTTGTCTTCATTTTTACAGTTGGTGTATCTAGACATGAATGTTGGAATGTGATTTTTTGGGTGGTAAAGATGTTGTGATTGTTGACGGCATCATCACTGGAGAAGACCAACTGATGAGTTGGGTTGAACAAATCCTGCTAATTGTCTACAGAGTCAATTAGTGTGGAGGATATTTCAAGGTCATCGGTAACACCAGAAGTAATCCACCCCACCAAGTAGGGATTCAATGTTGTAATCCATGCCACTCTTCATATTTGTCCTTACTATGGCAAAATGTCCTTAGTGTCCTCCCAATGGGACCCACCATTATCTATACCATGAGGAACTTTTCTTTCAAGATTTTGAGAGGTGATGTGTACATTTCATATGCTTTTGTGTTTCTTTTATTGGGTTGGGATTTTACGTATACATATTTTTATGTTTATGCATATTCTCATTATAGTGCCCACAATGTGATTTCAAGTAGGAAGGGTGGTTCACATACAGTTCAAGGAGAAGTTGATATATTCCCCAATGTAATTCAGATAGAGTAAAAACTTACATTCTTCCTGGTATTTACATAGAAAAGGTGAGGAGGTGGTGGATAATAGTAGTGGAGCAGGAGATCGAGGTAGTTGAGGAGGCGGTGGCTAATAATGGTGGAGCAGGAGACGATAAGAGTTTGAAAAATGACTTGTATACGGCGATGGCGTATGGGGATTTGGAGAAACTCCAGAGACTGGTTGAGTTGGAGGGGTGTTCAGTTTCGGAATGAGATGGACATGGTTATTACCCCTTGCTCTCTCTTCTTGACGATAGGCAGACCCAATCAGGTAATTCATTCTCTAATTTTTTAAATTTTTTTTTTTTGAGTTTTGATTATGTGGTGTGATGATTCTTGTTGGTAGGCAGACCTATGCCATAATTTGTAGGATATATGCACTCATACCATGCACCCGAGCTTTATAGGTATTTATTTGATCTCCAGCAGAGCTTTAGCTTGAATGAATCATTTGATCTTGAGCTTGAATGAATCATTTTTACTTTAGTGAATCATTGAGAATGAGTGTTGTGTATAGTGAATCACAGTCAATAGGTATTTTATCTGATTTGATTTCATGTGTTGTGTATAGAGAGTAAATGTGGAAGCTGAAGATTAGAGAGTGAGGGAGTCCGTGGCTGTGGCCTCTAAATGGTCCCGATGGTAGGCAAATTTGGGTGTTTGATCCAAATCTTGGATCTCCAGAAGGCCTAGATGAGATCCAAAATATTCGTCAAACTATGTGCTCCCGATCTCATGAACATTTAAATATATGATGCCACAAAAGGTGCTCTGCGAGTTGGGAAATATGTTTATGGTTTTTGATTTGTCTTGAAGGCCCAAGTTTGAAGCATATTTTTTTATGTTAATTTGATTCCGTCTACGATGTGCATTTCTAAATTGATTCAAGATTTATTAGTTTATTGTGACACCCTGACTAATTAAATACCGGGTAGCTACTCCTTTATCAAATTAATACAAAATGTCAAGTTGTCTCAGTTCATAGCAACACTGTCGAAAAACGTTTTAACAATCACTAGCCACCTAATATTTAAAAAGTGAGTTGTCAATTTTAATTAAATACGATTAACATATAGTAAGTAAATTATGAAATGCTAACACAACCACCACAACATAAAGACAATAGAGTAACCATAAAATAATAATGAGTCTGGAGGAACACTCCTCACAACAATCCAAATGATGAAATAAAAAAGTACCAAATCTGCATCACTAAATTAATTACAACCCAAAATTTTGAAATAACTGAATAAATAAAGTGTCTCTAAAAGGAAATAGGGAGACATGCTCAACAGATGAGAAGATATGGATAAATAGAGTCAAGACCGAAAGTGGAGGCGTCTACTGTCAAGGTTCTGTAGCTTCCACGACAGCTACAGTATGTCACCTGAATGGAACTCCTATACTTGGTGTCCTTGAGGATGGGCACCTAAAAGGTCTTTACAAAAATATATTTGGAAGAAAACGGGTCAGAGCCGGATAGTGAAAAACAGTTGAAAATATAGCAAGTGTTTTAATGACAATGAAACAATGAATGCAAAATACATGTTAGGACGTGCCCTCACATGAAATACTCACCTCTCGACTATTTGTGCACTCCTAACGTCCCCGTACCCAATTCTAGTTATTCCCATATGTAACTAGTCCAATCATAATACCTAACATTACCATACGATTCACGCTTTAATTCCAACATCTTCATTGAAACAGACAACTTTACATTTATTATCGATTTCCCATTTTAGTAATACAACTTACTAGAGCATTCCCACTTTTATTGTTATAAAAACGTTGCTATTATTTACATTCGCATTTGATACATGACATTGCATTTCAATTAACCGTATATTATTCTCATCACAAATATACAATATTAGCACCTCGAGGCTAAGCTGCGGTGCACACATACTCTGCTATCCAATCCCGGTACATCACGTACCTAAGGACCATGCATTCCGAATCTCTCAGGAATCGTTCTCAGATAACAACAATCACAAATAATGGAGGCGAACATAGTTCACATCACATGGCTCACGCACATACCTATGCTCCCATGATCAGCAGAGTTATTAACTTCTCAATAAGTCCTTCTCTGACCTATGTCCTCGAGGTACCAAGCTAAATCCCCCCGTAGGCACACAAAGATTAGCTGGCCCTGATCAAACGCCGACCTCCCATGATAGCAAGTATGGTAGGTATGTTATACATAGAAAAACACATATACTAAGCATTCACACTTCTTAGATATCTCAGTATATTAATAGAGGTATACTTCTCATTCTTATCCCATCTTTTACTGTTATACGTTTATAAGTTCCCGTTTTAAATGCATTAGAGTTGTCAACTCTTCTCACGTCGTGATTAGATACTCATTTCCAAATCCACAATTGTCATCCGGTTTAATATAAGGTTCTAAGTTTTACTCCTCAACGTACACCAATCTCCCAAATATACCCACTATTTGATGAGGGAAGGTTATAATTTCATTTAAATAAGTCTCCGGAATATTTGATATAAAATCAGGCCTAAAAGGCCATTCTGTCAACTCGTTCGAACGAAAGGCTTCGAACGAATTACCAACTCGTTAGAAGGGATACTGTCATCTCGTTAGAAGCTCATTGAAACAAGGTCGTTCGAACGACATGAGAAGGTCTTCTAACACGATGGTAGAACACACCCAAAAATCTGCAAAGTCCATTTTTCTTCCTTTTTCTCTTTTCTAAATCTCTCCTATGATCATCCAAACTCAGTTTTAATATGTTTAAACTACACTAAGTCCTCCTAGGTTACTTTTTAACATATACATGGGGTCTATACCTCCTAAATTAACACGTAATCATCATAATTTCCCAAATCTTATCCCAAACCCTATAAATATGAACCCAAAATTTAATGTCTACAATTACTCCTTATAAATCCGTTTTTACATCATCAAAAGATATATTTCGTATATGAAATTTATCCACTAACATTCTACATGCAATTCCTATATGAGATTATGAATTCTACCTCAAATTTCATGGGTTTTTCATCAAACTTTCAATATAAGACATATCTTCAATTCTAAGCATGGAAGAAATATTCACTTGAAAATTATGTAATTAAACCAGTTGCCTCAGATGTTCTGATTTGATGTTGAAGGATGAAGGTTGATTATCCTCTTTCTCTCTACAAATTCCTCTCAAAGATGGTGATGGTGGTTATGGGTTTTCTTTTGGGAACCTTTTAAGCCTCTCCCTATAACTCCCGTAGCCCACTACTTGACAAATGCGGATAATGGACTTAATGGGTTCATTATTAATATTAATTTAACATCTAAAATTCGTGGGTTTTAATTCCCCTATTTTTAAAATTACCAAACTATCCTTTTGGGTTGCCGGTATGGCCTAAAAATGCTCCGGAAGCCAAACTAAATCCCCGACTAGTGTTTTCTGACTATTTCGACCCTTCCAGACACGTTGGCGCACTCAAAAAGACCATTCGGTTGATAAAAATATAATTCCCTTTTTAATTTAAATAATTTCATTCCTGACGCGACTAGCACGTGTGTCCCAACTAAATTTTCAAATTACCATATTTCAGGCTCGTGACAATTTTTTTTATATTTTCAATACTCATGAAATTTTCAATTTTAACATCATAATCAAATAACAACTCACATATTGCTAGTATTTATATCCGGATTAATTCCCAATTAATTCTAATTTAATTTAATTTAATTAATCCCTTAAATAAATATCGATAAAAATACGGGGTATTACATACTCCCCCCTAATAACAGAATTTACTCCCGCAATTAAAAACTAAAAAGTACCTGGTAAAAATATATCTAGATAGCACTCGCGCATCTCATCCTCGGGCTCCCATGTGGACTCCTCGGCATTATGATGCCGCCACTGAACACGTACTAATGGTATTATCTTTGACCTCAGTTTCCGCTCGCTTTGGTCCAAAATAGCAATCGGCCCCTCCTCGTAGGAACTATCTGGCTGAAGATCGATGTCCTCTAAAGAAATGTGAGTATGGGCCAAATCATCCCTAAGGTATTTCCTTAGCGAGGAAACATGGAACACATCATGAATCCTATGCAAGTGCTACGGTAACCCAAGTCTATACGCAACTGGCCCAATCCGCTCGATTATAGGAAATGGCCCCACATACCTCGGTGCTAGTTTCCCCTTCTTCCCAAAATGCATAATCCCCTTCATAGGAGATACTCTGAGTAACACCTGGTCCCCCACTTTGAATTCTCTGAAGAACCTCTTCGCATCAGAATAGCTCTTCTGCTGATCCTGAGCGACCCGAATGCGACTCCGTATCATCTATATCCTTGCCGAAGTATCCTGAATCACTTCCGACCCAAAGTGTTTATTATCTCCCACCTATAACCAACATGCCGAGGAATGACAATGTCTATCGTACAATGCCTCAAATGGAGCCATGCCAATGGTGAACTGGTAGGAGTTATTATAAGCAAACTCCACTAGTGGAAGGTACTGCTCCCATCCACCTCCAAAGTCTAGGATGCACATATGCAACATGTCCTCCAACATATGATTTGTCCTCTCGGTTCGCCCATCAGTCTGCGGGTGATAAGCTGTACTCAATCGCAACTCCGTACGCATGGCCTCGTGGAAACTCTCCTAAAATCATGAAACAAATATCTTGTCTCGATCAAACACGATATTTAGAGGCACCCCGTGAAGTCTCACTATCTCCGCAATGAAAATCTGGGCATACTGTCCCGTAGTGTAGTCTATCCTCACGGGTAGAAAATGAGAAACTTTGGTCAACCTATCAATAATTCCCCATATGGAGTCGTGTCCCCTCTGTGACGTAGGTAATCCCGTGATAAAGTCCATGGATATGCTCTCCCATATCCACATCGGAACCACTAATGGCTGTAGAAGTCCTGCCGGTTTTTGATGATCCACCTTTACTAGATAATAAGTGGCGCATTTAGAAACGAACACAGCGATATCTCTCTTCATCCCGTTCCACCAATATTGGCGTCTCATGTCTTGGTACATCTTATCCCCACCAGGGTGTACCGCGAATCGTGATCCGTGCAACTCTGCCATAACCTCATGTCGCAAGTCTTCCCCTTCCGAAACAACCAGTCTCCCATTGAAGCGTAATCACCCGTCTGAATTAACGGTATAGGACTCGACTCGGCTAGTAATCGAACTATCTGCTCCTGATAGAACGAGTCAATTTCTTGGGCTTTAATCACTCTCGTAACAATTTGAGGTGTAACAATCATCACATACATGAATGATTGGGTCACTACATCCTGGTGTCCCAACTCCTTCCACTTAGCTTTCCACACATCGTCCACCTCATTTACTGGCCTACGACTCAATGCGTCGGCTACCACGTTAGCCTTCCCCGGGTGATATTGGATATCAAACTGATAATCCTTCACAAATTCAAGCCATCGTTGTTGACACATGTTCAGTTCCTTCTGCGTGAAGAGGTATTATAGAGACTTATGATCTGTGAACAACATAAATTTCTCCCCCAAGAGATAGTGTATCCAAATCCTAAGAGCGAATACGACCGCCGCTAACTTTAAGTCGTGGGTGGGGTAATTCCTCTCGTGAGGCTTAAGCTTACGGGAAGCATAAGATATGGCCTGACTCTCCTACTGTAGCACACCTCTGAGTACTTGTAAGGACGCATCGGTGTAAACTAAATACTCAACTCCCGGTCTGGGCAATGCTAACACAGGTGCTGAGGTTAACTTGTCCTTCAACTCATCGAATGCCAACTGACAGGCATCATTCCATATGAATGGCACACCCTTGCGAGTCAGATGTGTCAAAGGACCCGCTATCTTTGAGAAACCCCGAATAAACCTCCTATAGTATCCTGCTAGGCCCAAGAAACTATGGATCTTAGTCGGTGTCGTGGGATGTCCCCACTCCCTCACCATGGATTCCTTCCCCGGATCAACATATATCCCCCAGTCTAAAATGATATTCCCCCAAAACTAAACCTCCTTCAGCCAAAACCCGCACTTCTCATACTTGGCATAAAGCTCATTCTGACGTAGCATCTGTAAAACCTGTCCCAAAGGCTCGGCGTGCTCCTCTTTTGTCTGGGAGTAAACTAGAATGTCATCAATAAAGATGATGACGAACTGGTCTAGGAACTCTCTTAACACCATATTCATCAAGTCCATAAACACGGCTGGAGAGTTGGTCAAGCCAAAAGGCATAACCCAAAACTCGTAGGAACCATATCTCATCAAGAAATCAGTCTTCGAGACGTCCTGATCCCTGATACGCAACTGATGGTATCCCGATCGCAAATCAATATTTGAGAAGAAGGAAGCTCCTCTCAGCTGGTCGAATAAGTCATCGATTCGGGGTAACGGATATTTATTCCGTATCGTGACTTTATTCAACTCCCGGTAATCTACACACAACTTCAATGATCCATCCCTCTTCTTTACGAACAACACAGGGGCACCCCATGGCGAAGTACTCCTTCGGATAAACCCCTGACCCAATAACTTCTCTATCTGATCCCTTAGCTCTCTCATCTCTGCTGGAGCCATATGATAAAGTGCGCGGGTAATTGGTTGAGTGCCCGACGTCAAATCGATCATGAAATCTATCTCTCTACTAGGCGGTAATCCAGGTATATCCTAGAATACATCAACAAACTCCCTCAGGAATCGAATCAAGTGGCATCACCACTTCCTTAGCAGTCTCCTCCTCTATATAGTACAAGTGAGTGGGCGATCCTCCCTCAGGGCGAGGCATCGCCACTAAAAACATCTCCTGCCCAGGAATGGTAAAGGTAATACTCCTACTAAAACAATCAATCATGGATCGGTACGCAACTAGCCAATCCATACCAATAATCGCATCATACTCAGTCATCTATAATACTAACATATCAGCGGGTAAGGTAAACCTCCCGATCTCTATACCCACACCTCTACAAATAAAGGAAATCACATAACCCCTACTCAACGGTGAATCTACGCAAGTTACCGTTCTCTCTACGGTGTCTATCAACCCAATAGTGCGTGCAATTCTCGTGGAAATGAAACAATGTGTGGCCCCCGTATCAAATAAAATACGCCCCATAGTCCCCTGAATAGAGAAAATATCCTCAATAGCAGGTGGATCCTGTGGGACTGCGGCATGCTAGAGCTGGTACACTATCCCATACTGAAGATGTCCCTACTGGACTGTGACCACTGGAATGGGTGGTAATGCTGCCATCTGTAGTGGTGCTGAGAGGGCGACGGGAAACATAGGCCTATGTGGCTCGTGTCGAGAACCCTGCTGCTGCTGCTGTGGGGCCCTGCCCTTATCAGGACACTCCTGGCATTTGTGACCAAACTTGCCACTAATGAAGCACTTCCCCGGGAAGTTTCCCCCTCGCTGTCCCTGCTGCCCACGGCCCTGCTGGCCGTTACCATTCCTACCCTGACCATGCTGGCCCTGCTGAAACTACTGCTGCTGACCATTCTGGCCCTAATGGCCATTCTGACCCTGATGGCCATGTCTGAAACTTCCCTGGCCATTCCTGAAACCCCCAGATCTGAATCTCTTAGGATCCCCTTATTGGGAACCCTGATCTCCCTGCCTATGCTGACCCTGAGCAGATTGTACCCCGCTGGCATCATTTCCCCTGGTCCTGCCCTGATGGCTGGACTCTCATGATCTCTTGCTCTCAGACATGTGAAAGTGGTGATCCTGGCAGTGTAGCAGTGCTGCGTTAACCACATCCGAATAAGTGGCCAACGAGAGGTTTCCCAACAAGTGCTGACGGATCCTCCAAGTCAATCCATCCATGAATTTATGAATTTTCTTCTCCTCGGTTGGAATTTCATCCAGAACAATGTTCAAGAGATTGGTGAACTCAACCTCATACTTGGCTACGGTCTTTCCCTCCTACTTGAGGTTCATCAACTTCCTCCTCATCTCATTGTGAACAGCTGACGGAAAATATTTGCGGTCGAACCGCACCCAGAACTCCTGAATAGTGAGGGCGTCCCTCTCCTCCGCGATGGTAATAGACTCCCACCACTGCAATGCTCATCCTAATAGTTTAAAAGTAGCCAGTATCTGCTTCTAAACATCCATGCACTCGTACATCCTTAAGTGCCTCTGAATGTCGTTCCTCCACTGACTGGACACAACAACGTTGGTGGTACCTGCAAACTCTGGAGGGTGTGCTTTCTGAAAAGCATCACAGATGCGTTCCCAAGAAGACGAGAATGCATGAGCCTGAACTGGCGCCACTGCTGGTGCCTGAGGTGGTGCCTGCTGTACAACTACGAGGGCGGCATTAACCGCTTGATCTATAATGGCTGCAACCTCTGCAGCATTCATGGTGCCCGGAACTAGTGCAGGTTGTGGCTCGGGATGAGCATCCCTATGAACTAGTTGTGCGTGTCGTGGAGGCATCTTAAATGAGAATAAAGTCTATAAGTTCGCAGTTATTATCTCAAAATAACTGAAGAGCGAAACATACACAAAAGAATACAACAGTCCTAGAATATAGGGCTCTACATCAAAGAAAGCTCAGCGGAAACATAACAAGCCGTACAGATCCTAAAGACACTAGAACCTGATGCTCTGATACCACCTGTGACACCCCGACTAATTAAATACCGGGTAGATACTCCTTTATTAAATTTATACAAAATGTCAAGTTGGCTCAGTTCATAGCATCACTATCGAAAAACGTTTTAACAATTACTAGCCACCTAATATTTAAAAAGTGAGTTGTCAATTTTAATTAAATCCGATGAACATGTAGTAAGTAAATTATGAAATACTCACCTCTCGACTATTTGTGCACTCCTAACGTGCCCGTACCCAATTCTAGTTATTCCCATATCTAACTAGTCCAATCATAATACCTAACATTACCATACGATTCACGCTTTAATTCCGACATCTTCATTGAAACAAACAGCTTTACATTTATTCTCAGTTTCCCATTTTAGTAATACAACTTACTAGAGCATTTCCACTTTTATCTTTATAAATATGTTGCTATTATTTACATTCGCATTTGATACATGACATTGCATTTCAATTAATCGTATATTATTCTCATCATAAATATACAATATTAGCACCTTGAGGCTAAGCCGCGGTGCACACATACTCTGCTATCCAATCCTGGTACATCACGTACCTAAGGACCACGCATTTTGAATCTCTCAGGAATAGTTCTCAGATAACAACAATCACAAATAATGGAGGCGAACATAGTTCATATCACATGGGTCACTCACATACCTATGCTCCCATGATCAGCATACTTATTAACTTCTCAATAAGTCCTTCTCTGACCTATGTCCTCGAGGTACCAAGCTAAATCCCCCTGTAGGCACACAAAGATTAGCTGGCCCTAATCGAACGCCGACCTCCCATGATAGCACGTATGGTAGGTTTGTTATACATAGAAAAACCCATTTACTAAGCATTCACACTTCTTAGATATCTCAGTATATTAATAGAGATATACTTCTATTTCTTATCCCATCTTTTACTGTTATACGTTTATAAGTTCCCATTTTAAATGCATTAGAGTTGTCAACTCTTCTCACGTCGTGATTAAATACTCATTTCCAAATCCACAATTGTCATCCGATTCACTATAAGGTTCTAAGTTTTACACCTCAACGTACCCCAATCTCCCAAATATACCCACTATTCGATGAGGTAAGGTTATAATTTCATTTAAATAAGTCTCCGGAATATTTGAAATAAAATCTGGCCAAAAAGGCCATTCTGTCAACTCGTTAGAAATCTCGTTCAGACGAGGTCGTTCGAATGAGTTCGTTCAAATGAAAGGCTTCGAACGAATTACCAACTCGTTAGAAGGGATACTGTCATCTCGTTAGAAGCTCGTTGGAACGAGGTCGTTCGAACGACATGAGCAGGTCTTCTAACACGATGGCAGAACACGCCTAGAAATCTGCAAAGTCCGTTTTTCTTCCTTTTTCTCTTTTCTAAATCTCTCCTATGATCATCCAAACTAAGTTTTAATATGTTTAAACTACACTAAGTCCTCCTAGGTTACTTTTTAACATATACATGGGGTCTATACCTCTTAAATTAACACGTAATCATCATAATTTCCCAAATCTTGTCCCAAACCCTATAAATATGAACCCAAAATTTAATGTCTACAATTACTCCTTATAAATCCATTTTTACATCATCAAAAGATATATTTCGTATATGAAATCCCTATATGAGATTATGAATTCTACCTCAAATTTCACAGGTTTTTAATCAAACTTTCAATATAAGACATATCTTCAATTCTAAGCATGGGAGAAATATTCGCTTGAAAATTATGTAATTAAACCAATTTCCTCAGATGTTCTGATTTGATGTTGAAGGATGAAGGTTGATTATCCTCTTTCTCTCTACAAATTCCTCTCAAAGATGGTGATGGTGGTTATGGGTTTTCTTTTGGGAACCTTTTAAGCCTCTCCCTATAACTCCCGTAGCCCACTATTTGACAAATGCTGATAATGGACTTAATGGGTTCATTACTAATATTAATTTAACCTCTAAAATTCATGGGTTTTAATTCCCCTATTTTTAAAATTACCAAACTACCCTTTTGGGTTGCCGGTATGGCCTAAAAATGCCCCGGGACCCAAACTAAACCCCCGGCTAGTGTTTTCTGACTATTTCGACCCTTCTGGACACGTTGGCGCACTTAAAATGACCATTCAGTTGATAAAAATATAATTCCCTTTTTAATTTAAATAATTTCATTCCTGACGCGACTGGCACGCACGTCCCAACTAAATTTCCAAATTGCCGTATTTCTGCCTCGTGACAATTTTTTTATATTTTCAATACTCATGAAATTTTCAATTTTAACATCATAATCAAATACCAACTCACATCTCGCTAGTATTTATATCCGGATTAATTCCCAATTAATTCTAATGGAATTTAATTAATCCCTTAAATAAATATCGATAAAATTATGGAGTATTACATTTATCCATTTACTTTTCCCTTTTGATACATTTCAAACCTTGAAACTTCAATTATGTCCAACAGGATGAACTCTCATAACTATAGTGTTGTAAGAAGCAACTATAAGGAATGATATATGATTCCCTATAAGAGTTCATCTATGAGCACTAATATATGATTCCTTGTAAGAGTTCATCTATAAAAAGCATATGGCTCTCATATCAGTGTTGAGAAGCAGCTATGTGAAGCAGCTATCAGCATTTCCGTGAGAAGATATGCGATGAGAAGAATCAACGAGTGATGGATGACCAATATGCTGATCATATCAGTTTATGAATTTACCACAAGTTTGTCTTGGGGTGGAGATCTTATTAAGTGCACTTCTTATTTCTTTGGTTGATAATTTCTTTAGCTCCTGAGGAAATACCAGTTTCTTCTCTAATGATATGGGTGAGGCCAAGCTAGAAGTAGATCAAATGATAAAGTCACACCAGTATGAGTTCAATGATAAAGTAACAACAATTATTTTTCTATAAGCTTTTTGTTCTGCCTATTAATGTTTATTGTTTTCTATAATTGTGATATTATTTATTAGTGTATGCATGACCTAACAGCAGTGCTCCGTAGCGGTTTCAGGTTCGAGTGGGCATCAAGTGAAACCATATGCGAGCGATTCCATCAGGTGGGCAATGTGGTTCCAGTTCGACTTTATTTTCTTGTTATTGTGCGGATCTGCCATATCCACTCAACTATAGCACCTCCAGATCTGGTATGTCTTTTAACGAACTTTTTCATCAAATAGAGTTTATATTTTATTTTTATTTTGGAATCACACCGTAAAGAGATTTTATGAATTTCAAGTACATGTCAAGTAATATTATCATCTCACTTTTTATCCTTTAAATGTAAATAGTTTCACTTGGGGCAATGGAACTCTTGCCTCATCAGTCAGCAGAGAGCAAAGTTGTGAATGGGTAACCGGGAGTGCCTTCGAGCTGTCATCTATATGTAATACCCCGTATTTTTATGGACTCTAAATTTGGGGAATTATTAATTGAAATTGAGGTATTAATTTAATATTAATCCGAAAATTTATTTTAAATATTTACTAGCATGAAAAGAGTTAGTAATTATTGAAATTGTTGAATATTACTAGATGAGTAAAGTAATACATAAGATTGATGTTATAAAAATTGTCACGAGTGAATAAAATGGCAGTCATGGAAATTTAAGTCGGGACGCGCCTATGTCGTGTCAGGACTAAATTATTATTGTATAAAGTGAATAAATTATAAGTTGCTCATATAGTCATTTTGAGTGCGCCAATGTGTCCGAAAGGGTCGAGATAGTCAGAAAAGTGTACCCGAGGGTTTAGTTTGGGTCTCGGGGCGTTTTTAGGCCTATTTGACATCCCGAGAGGGTATTATAGAGATCTTGCATTTTTGGTTAATTAAACCCACGAATTTAATTAGGTTAAATCATCCATTTGGAGTTGTCTCTTAGGGTAAGAAAACTCAAAACCTTAGAACGACCATTAGAGAAGAAGGTAGGAAGCTTTCCAAGCAATCCAAGGCCAAGAACTCATCCGGTTGCAACACCATCACCACCAAAACGTAGATCGCGCGACGGGGAACGCAACCATACCATTTCATCCATGAAATCAGAACCTTAAATTTCAGGCAAGTATCTATCTTGCTTTGTTTTTGGTTAATGCCTCACCCATGTTAGTTTAGGATTGCCAAGATCATGATTTATGAAAGAAATTGCTAATTTACCCATCACATGTAGAGGATTACCCACGAATTACTATTAGTTTAGAAACAAGAAATCTGGGAAATAATTAGAGGAATGGATAATTCTTCCAAAATTAGGGTTCTTGAAGATTATGCCGATTTTACCCCATTAATTCGATATCGTTGATATAATTTTACATGTTTCACATAGGAAATCTTGTATATATGTATATAGAACTTGTAGTATCGTTATTTGAGAATTTTAGACTTGTTAATGACATTTTTGGAGGAATTGGAAGATGAAACCCGTAGGTTTAATTTGCACTTTCTGGGAAAGAACTGCTTGATCGATCGATCGACCCAAGAGCATCAATCGATCGACTGATCGATCGATCGACCCCCTGGCATACATCGATCAACCACTCCTGGAAAACTGCATATTTCGCATCCGTTGGTTTAATTCGATTAAGATGCATGGGAACCCTTAATTGTTGTTGTTAGAGTGTAATGGGATATAGAGAAGAGAAGTAAGGCTTAGGTAGACCCCATTGAGTAAAATTTTAGTGTAGGATGAGATTTTGGGTTAACGAGGAATGATTCATGTGTATAAGAAATCATGAGTATATGTAATAAAAAGATCGAGACTCGTAAGGGAGTTAGACCCGAACGCATGTGAGTGCATGCCTATTGAAATTAGACTTAGAATACTTCGAGAAAGGAGAAGTGAGTATGAAATGGATTATAAATGAAAATAAAAATGACGAGTTTGTTATGCGTAATAATCGTGTAAAGAGTGTTAATAACGGATAATTATGATTATGAGTCATGAGCACACCTAATTTAGAAATATGAATATTTATATAAATATGACTGTGTGATTGTGCATATATTATATATCTGTGTAAAAGAATCGTACCCGAGCTATTTGCTATCATGGGGGTTTCCACGCCGGGACAGGCTTATCTCGATTGGACCTTTATGGGGGATAACGACTTGTGCCCTAGAAGAGAGTATCCTTGATTACATGCTATTTGAGTGATAGCCAGATGGTCCTAAGAGATGTGAGGGTATGTACTGAGCTCTTAGGATCGGGAACTATTCTTTACCTCCATTTGTATGTGTTTTTGTGTTAATACAATTCGAGAGTGATTCCGAACTAGTATTTCCCTTAGTATGAGTCATATGAGGACTTGATAACAGAGTATGCCAACACCATAGATTGTATGTGGGGTGCAGATAGTATATATATATATATATATATATATATATTATATGAGTCATTGCTATATATATATATATCTACTTATATATGGAAACTTTGCGCCATAGATTTTATGTGTGGTGCCGTTAGTATATATATACTATATGTGTAACTAATATATATACGCATATCTATATGGGAACTTTCTACTGTGATTATAAGTAGTTATGTAATGAATAAATGTTACAACTCTCTAAAGGTGTTTGGGAACATCATAACAGTACCGATTTGTTCTAAACAACATAAGAAATCTTGAAGAGATTAATCTTTCGAAACTGAGTAGTATCACCCTGTTAATTCTCAAGATGAAAATTTATGGAGAATAAGTGAGATAGACTTTTGAGGTTTAGTAGTACGGTAGACGTGCACACTATATGAGAGGTGAGAACTCTCAAGAGAGTGTTGCATACTAGCATGGTTGTTGCATTTGCAGGTAAGCATTTTAAATACTTGCTAAACTATTTTTAAAAATGTTTTACAATGGGGCTCTGACCCATTTTGTTATCTCTCTTTTATATATATATATGTATATTGCACAAGTGCCCAGCCACAGGGGAGTCATACATAGGTTCTTTGGATTGGACGCGATGTAGCTTATGTGGGAGTTGCAAGCCTTTGTTTTAGACGACCTCTTCATTGATTCGATTCTTGTATAGTTCTTCATAGTTAGGGCATGTGTCTCCCATTTCTCCATTCAGTGTAGATTTGTCAGAGATGTATGTTCATTTATTTTCAGTATTCGGTACTCTTTGGGTATTGACTCTTGTCAGGATTATTTTATTTGTAGTTTAAATTGTGGAATGGTTAATCTAGATGGGTTTATTCTTTTGTGTTGATTGCTATCCGTAGCGCTTATGTGATTCTTAAACTGTTAGTTGTTTAAAAGGTTTTCAAATTTGAAATTTAATGAATATGGAAAAAAAATTGAATTGTTTTGACACTTAGCTTAATTATTTAGGGTGTTTAAATTGGTAAATTTTATTTTGCGACAGTGATGCTAAGAATGAACTAACTGTTCACCTTGATTTTAATTTAATAAAGGATTGATCGCCCGGTATTTAATTAGGTAGGGTGTCACAGGTGGTATCAGAGCATCAGGTTCTAGTGTCCTTTAGGATCTGTAAGGCTTATTTCATTTCCAGCTTAGCATCTTTGATATAGATCCATAATATTAGGAATGTTGTATTCATCTCTATGCACTGCGAATTCGTGCTTCTGCGATTTGTTTATGCGAATGATGAACTCATCCAGATTATTTAAATTTTCAGATGGATCATCAAGAAGAACTAGCTAATGCTGGTAGGAGAGTCAACCAGCACGGTCGACTCACACCTCAGGTGTCTCCAGAGAGAGTATCAACCGCCGAGTTAGCAGGTATTGTGTCACAGGCAGTTACCACTGCGGTCTTATAGTATCAAGAACGTAGCACACAGCTTATGGGGGGCAAAATATCTAGAGAATATAGTCAGTCTGTCATGACTGAAAATAACAAGTGTGTGAAGACACAAAAATTGCAACAACAAGCTCCTCAAGACCGTAAAATACACAAAGGTAAAAAATTGTGTAGGGAAACCCAAAAGCGTCAGGGCCAACAATGTCGGGGTCCGAGTGAGCCACGAAGAGGTGTTTCAAATGCAGAATGGACGATCATGAACGTCAAACTTGTTCGAATCAGTCTGGAGAGGAACACCAACCCAACCAGCGAGAGCTTTCAGGACTCTGCTATAAGTGTGTACAAATGGGTCACAAGTGGAGGGACTTGTGACACCCCGCCTAATAAAATATCGGGCAATCTCCTTTATCAAATTAAAACAGTAGTCTCATATGGATCGTTCTTAGCATCACTGTCGAAAATCTATTTAATTACTAATAACCTATTAGGTCGGTGTCAAAATTTTACTTAACTACTATTTTTGGAACTACAAAATTAAAACATCCACATAGTTTTACGAAAATGAAACTAAAATGAAATAGAATAACCAAACACTCGGTCAAAATATAAAACCATATCGAATGCTGTACTCAAAGAATAAATAAATGCAATTGTACCATTGGCCCTAATGTGTATACAGTACCTCCTAACTAGAGTACAAGAATGAAAGCGTCTATCGAGAACCTGCATGCATCCACAGATGCTGTACGTCTGACTCGAAGGAAGTATCATCCAGCCGTCCCTATATATATATATATAGCAAGAATGGGAAAATTAGATAAACGGGTCAGAGCCCGAGTTTTGAAAATATTTAGCAACTACATAAATGCCTTATTTTTAGAAAAAGGTTTTATCTCATATTTAAATTTGGTATCGCACTCCCATGAGATACCCCTCAAATTTCCACTAACAGTACACTCCTAGCGCATCCCTCTAAACATCGTAGTCAAGCTACCAAGCTAAACTAGTCTAACACCCAACTACTATCAACCCTAGATAGTCCATGTAATGTACAAAGGGCTAAACTTCTCCCGAGTCTCAACACTAAGCCATGTTCCTGCATGGGGTGTCTCGCATAGAAAAATCTAAACAAGGAACTCCCCCCGATACACTACTACACGTCAAGGTCGATCATCGAGATCCTCTAGTCCCTCAGTACAGAATATATATATATATATATATACCATAAGAATTACTAATATTAGAGCACTAAGGATTAAACTTCTCCCCAGTCTCAACACAATGCCATATTCGTCCGTGGGGTGTCTCGCAAAGCGAAATCCAAACAAGGAACACCCCGATACACTACTTGGAGACAAGGTCGATCGTCGAGAATCATTAGACCCTCGGTACTCGATTTATCCATGTAAATATACATATTACCATATACATCCGGATTCATCTCCCGGAATGAGAATTAATTTACTTTATTTCCATTTATCTCAAAACTTTCCATTTCCTTTCTTATATCCAGGAAATGTATTTAAAAGCCAACTCATTATCACGAATTGCTTTAACAAATCATATAACTTTTTAAAAGCCAGTTTTATTATTATTGTTGATACCAAAATTAGTATGCTGATGTGGACAAATAATAAGAAGACACGTGTCAATTTACACGGCACAATAGCAACGAGGAAGATTGTTTCCCGGACCAACATACTTACTACGAGCAACAAGTATATTCTGAGGAACTGTTATCTTCCGAGGAACTCCAATGCTCCGAGGAACGCTTGGACGACGTGCAACTAAGGCGGTTCGAGCTGCATCTCGACCACAGCATTAATTGCCGGACAATCAACAGTTCAACTATTCATTGAATGCTTATCATCTTAACGCGCACGTTTGAAGAACATTAAATGAATTACCCTTTCATATGTGTATCATTTAATGTAACACCCTTCCATGTACAGCCTAAGGGCTATAAATACCTTGTATCACCCTCATTCAAAGGGGCGGAATTTCTTGATAGCACTTGTAATCGAGAATTCCCAAACACTCAGCAATAACATACCAGTGGACGTAGGCCATTCATATAAGGCTGAACCACTTTAAAATCTTTTGTCTCATTTATTTATCTGTGATTAAATAATTAGAGTAATCTAGTTTTTTACATCAACAGATTGGCGTCGTCTGTGGGAATCGATTGTTATTATCGTTTTTCACCAAAAATCATTCATCATCAATGGCGGATAATCCAGAATCTAGCAATCGAAACACTGGAAATACTGGAAATCCTCCAAATCCCTCTGCACCTCCAGATCTGGCCGGGATTATGACGAATCTAGCTCAAGGACAAACCGCCATGAAAGAAACAATGAGGCAACTCATACAAACCCTCCATGGCGGTGCACCTGCACGTTCAGGACAACGAAGTGGTCAGAGGCAAACTTATTTACTTTCTTCACGATCCAGGCGTACTGAGTCATATCGTAATGAGGAGTCTGATGATTTCTCTTATCAACCTGGGCGAACTTCGTTAATAAGGGCTACAGATACTGATCAACGTATAACTCTCTCTCCAGAAAGACCCAGTGCCTTAGAAAGACTGAGTAGGGTGTCTCCTTTCAGTCGATTAGGCCCTAGGAGGAATAGGAGTCGACCTAAGACCATGTCGAGGAGTTTTCGACAACCATCAGATCTAAGAGAAGGATCAGCACAATCACGACCAGTTGTTCGTCAAGATAAATCTTAGGAAGCTACTTCAGAACGATCTATTACTCGAACCAATAGGCCCGAGGAAGGAAATGAAGCGTGGAAAGGATCCCTTCAGCGGTTGGAGGATAGATTGGGAGAAATGGCTAAGGTGAAGAATCCCCTACAACGAACTTTTGTTCAGGGGACACCTTTTGTCCAGGCCATTATGAATTTTCCTACACCGTCAAAGTTTAAAGCACCAGTAGTGACCCCCAAATATGATGGAAAGATAGATCCTGTTCTTCATATAGAGCAATATCAAGCTGTCGCTGATATCTATGCTATCCCTGACGAGATGAGATGCAGAGCATTCTCAGGAACTCTTACTGGAGCTGCCCAGATATGGTACAACAATCTTCCTCGGGGTAAGATTTCAACTTTCTTTCAGCTGGCTGAGTTTTTCATAGGCAATTTCTATTTTAGAGCAAAGCCAGTAAAATGAGTAGCACACTTGTTAAGTGTTAGACAAAAATCTGGTGAGAGTACTAGAGATTACATAACTCGTTTCAATAACGAGAAGTTGGAAGTCATAGATTACGAGGAGAAGACATCAATCACCGCCTTGATGAGTGGTTTGTTGCCTAATAAGTTGTATTACACCTTGGCAAAAGATCCACCTAAAACTATGTCAGAGTTGATGGCAAAAGCGACCAAAATCATGAATGCCGAGGAAGCTATGGCTGCAAAGAAGAATATGGATAAAGACACCAAGGTGGACGTCGACAAGTCTTAAAATAAAGAGCATAAGGGCAATGGCGGTGACAAGTGTTCCAGAAATAATAAGTCATCATGGGAAGTCCTGAAGAAATTCGATAATTATACTCCCTTAAAAATGGGTATTAATCATGTCTTGGAAGAAATCGAGAATAGCGAGGAGGTAAAGTGGCCGAAGAAATTGAGGTCAGATCCTGATGCGAGGAATAGGGATAAATATTGCGAGTTCCTTAAAGATCATGGCCATATGACTAAAAATTGCATAGCTCTTCAGAACGAGATTGAAACACTCATCCGAAGAGGAAATATAGCAAAGTTTGTTGATCGGGGAGGTGAAAGAAGAAATAATGATCGAACTAGAGAAAGATCTAGATCTCCTCGTCGAGCAGAGGAGAAAAAGAAGAGAGGCCATGAAGATGATGCTGAGGATGACCCTGATCTTCCCAAGAAACCAAGGCAGCCAGAACGAGAGGTATTTTCCATACGTTTTGGGTCATTTGATTGTAATGTTATTACAGGAGGCGATGCAGGAGGAGGAGATCTTACTGCAGAAAGAAAAGCTTACCTCAGAGAGGCACAAGCTTGCTCATATATTCAGCGAATAAATTTGGCCGAGGAGGATCGTCCGAGGAAGGTAAATAAAGAGAAGATGGTTATTGGCTTTTCAAAAAATGACCTGGCAGATGTTCTTTACCCTCACGACGACCCTTTGGTGATCAAAATGAGGATGAAAGAAGTAGTGATTTCAAGGGTGCTGGTAGACAATGGCAGTTCGGCAGACATCATGTACTATTCATGCTTTGACAGTTTAAATTTGAATTATCTTAATTGGAGCCTTATCACAGACCTCTTCTGGGTTTCGCTGGCGAGAAAGTTTTTCCACTTGGGACGATCAAGTTGGATATATTCATTGGAACTTGGCCTGCTTGTCGAACAGAAAGAATACGCTTCTTTGTGATGGATAAGAATGTGCAATCCGCTTACAACATCATCATGGGAAGAGTTGGTTTGAAGAAGTTCAAAGCAGTCCCATCTACAGTACATCAGTGCTTAAAATTCCCTACAAATTTCGGAGTAGGAGTTGCGAAAGGTGATCAGAAAGTATCTCGGGAATGATATTATTCATCTGCCTAGCAGGAGGTGATTGAAGAATCAAGGAAAAAGACTACTACCTTCCATGTAGAAGAAGATACATAGATTGAAACTCGCGATCCCAGAGATGAATCCCATCTTGTAAAAGGACAGGTGGTGGAATCTACAGAAAATGTTATTCTGGACGACGAGCACCCTGAACGAGTAACCCAGATAGGTTCAACGTTGGATGCTTCAATAAAATAGGAGTTGATAACTTTCTTGAGAAACAGGAAGAAAACTTTTGCATGGAGTCATGAGGACATGCCAGGAATAGATCCAAACTTCTTATGTCATGAGCTCAATGTGAATAAGGAGATCAAGCCTGTAAAGTAGAGAAGAAGGGTATTTAGCCTCGAGAAGAATCAAGCTATTCAAGAGGAGGTCGACAAACTCCAGAAAGCCCAATTCATTGAAGATGTGAAGTATCCGGAATGGTTGGCAAATGTGGTGATGGTGAAGAAGAAAAATAATAAATGGAGAATGTGTGTTGATTTCACTGATCTCAACAAGGCATGCCCAAAGGATCATTTCCCATTACCCAGAATTGACCAACTAGTGGATGCTACCTCGGGGCACGAGCTGCTCAGCTTCATGGATGCTTACTCTGGTTACAACCAGATCAAAATGAAACCTGAAGACAGGGAAATCACTTCTTTTATTACCCCTAGGGGAACTTATTATTATAATGTTATGCCTTTTGGTTTGAAAAATGCAGGAGTGACATATCAACGGTTGATGAACAAGGTTTTTGCTGAACAAATCAGTTGCAACATGGAAGTCTATGTCGACGATATGCTGACAAAGAGCAAGAAAGCTGCTGAGCATCTAGTTGACTTAGGTCAGACCTTTGATCAACTCGATAAATATAAGATGAAGCTTAACCCGACGAAGTGCAACTTTGGAGTACGAGAAGGAATGTTCCTCGGGTACATCGTCAACCAGCGAGGCATTGAGGCAAATCCAGAAAAGATCAAAGCTCTTTTAGGGTTGCGATCTCCAACGACGAAGAAAGAAGTTCAGAGTCTTACAGGACGAGTTGCAGCGCTCAATAGATTTGTATCTCGAGCAACTGATAGGTGCCTTCCATTCTTCAAAACACTCCGAAAAACTTTCGAGTGGAATGATGAATGTGAAAAAGCCTTTCAAGACTTGAAGAAATATCTGGGAACACCTCCATTGCTGTCCAGACCAGTGATGGGAGAAAAGTTGTACTTATACCTGGCAGTATCAGAGAATGCAGTCAGCTCGACAATGATCAAATTGGAGAATGGAGTCCAAAAGCTAATTTATTACACAAGTAAGGCTTTCCGAGGTGCAGAGATCAGGTACCCAAAGTTGGAAAAATTGGCATTGGCATTAATTGAAGCAAGTAGAAGAATGAACCATATTTCCAGGCCCATACCATCATCGTGTATACCGACATGCCATTAAGACAAGCCCTTCATAAGCCAGAAAAGTCAGGAAGACTGATGTACTGGGCAATAGAGCTCAGTAAATATGATATTGTGTATGAACCCAGATCATCCTTAAAAGGGCAAGTTGTAGCAGACTTTATAGCAGAGTTTACATATCCTGATACCCCCGAGGAACAAAAATTGCTCGCTGACCAACCTGTGGATGTTACAGGATCAACAGACATAAGTCCAGACCAACTCCGGTTGGTAAAAGGGCTTGTGGATGTAGAAAGATCATCAAATTCAAACCCAGACCAACTCCGATTGGTAAAAGGGCGAGAAGAGATGGTCGACGAGGAGCGAAAAATACCAGGGGATGATGAAACAAAACAGCAAATATTTCATCGAGGAACGCTGTCAGATAAGAATTTTGAAGACGAGTTACCTACGTGGAGATTGTATGTAGATGGGTCATCTTGTACAACAGGTTGTGGAGCAGGGATTGTTTTGAACACCCCAGACGAGATTGACGTGGAATATGCCTTACGATTCCAATTCGAAGCTTCCAATAATGAGGCTGAGTATGAAGCCTTAATAGAAGGTCTTAATTTAGCAAAGATTATGGAAGCGCAATAAGTGATGGTATTCAGTTATTCTCAATTAATTGTGAATCAGATGATGGGAACGTATGCAGTTAAAGGAGAAATAATGGTCAAGTATCATGCAAAGGCGATGGAGTTGATCAGAATACCGAGAATGGAGAATGCACAAGCAGACGCACTGGCCCGATTAGCATTAGCTACTCGTACCGAGTTGCGAAGAACGATACCAATTGAGGTGTTCGAAAGTCGAAGCATAGATGAAGGCCTGACGATGAATGTTATTTCCCTTGATTTAGGACCATCTTGGATGGATCCTATCAGGGCATATGTTGAGGAAGGAGAATTATCGGAGGATAAGATCGCTGCCAAGAAATTGAAGTTTAAAGCTGCTCGGTATGTACTAACTAATGGTGTTTTGTACAGACGAAGAATTATGGCAGGTTTGCAAAGATGTGTACATCCCTCCGAGGAGAAAGAATTGATTTAAGAGATCCATGAAGGGTCCTGTGGAGCCATGTAGCAGGTTGAACACTTTTGCAAAGGGTGATGACGCAGGGATATTACTGGTCGACGATGAGGGCTGATTGTATAGCATATGCCAAGAAGTGTGACAAGTGCCAACATTTTTCCTCCATCCGACGAACTCCATAAGCATTGTTGACACCCATAACTTCTCCTTGGCCATTTGCCATATGGGGAATTGATTTGGTTGGACCATTGCCAACGACCCGAGGAAGATTCAAGTACCTCGTCGTTGCAGTGGATTATTTTACTAAGTGGGTAGAAGCTGAGCCACTTATTGATATGACATACGAGAAGGTGTACCAGTTTGTTTGGAAGAATATCATCTGCCGATATGGTCTCACTCATGCCATCATTACAGACCATGGAACACAATTTGATAATGAGGAGTTTGCCGCCTATTGTCATCAGTCAAATATTTTGAAGGTTCATTCATCACCAGGCCATCCTCAAAGCAATGGGCAGACTGAAGTAACGAACAAAACATTACTAAATGGTTTGAAGAAGAGGCTAAGTGAGGTTAAAGCAAATTGGATTAATGAGCTACAGTTAGTATTGTGGGCTTACCGAACAACTCCCCGAGCAGCAACTGGAGAGTCCCCATATATGCTGGTATTTGGAAGTGAGGCTGTAATACCTGTCGAGTTGGGTCTACCAACACACAGAGTGCTGAATTTCAATTCCCCAGTCAGTGATTTGATGAGAAGATTAGATTTGAACATGCTCGAGGAGGTTAGAGAAGAAACAACCATTAGGAATGCTGCATATCAATAACGAACAGCTCTGTTCTACAACAAGAGAGTGAAGAAATGCGATTTAAAAGAAGGAGATTACGTGCTAAAGAAGGTAATTCAGAAACACAATAAATTGGAAGAAAATTGGCAGGGACCTTATCTAGTTACAGAAGTTGTTCGACCAGGAACTTACCGAATAGCAACTCTAGAAGGAGAAGAATTCAAGAATGCATGGAATGCTGAACACCTACGCAAGTATTATCAGTAATGTAAAATGTAAAGCAGTTCTATCAATATGAATAAAATGATGATGTTTCACCATCTTCTCTCCTTTTATTGAAAGTTTTTCGGGGAATACTAGTGTTGTACACTACGCTGCTCGAAAGCAAAAAGAAGATGATAGTTCAGACCCACGACCAACTCCGGTTGGTAAAAGGGCGAGAACAAACTATACTCCTTTGGTTAGGAGGCATACACTAGCGTGACCAACTCCAGTTGGTAAAATAACTAGTGGACACTGATAGTTCGAGAGTGATCAACTTCGGTTGGTAAAATAGCGAGAACAAACTATACTCCTTTGGTTAGGAGGCATACACTAGCGTGACCAACTCCGGTTGGTAAAATAACTAGTGGACACTGATAGTTCGAGCATGATCAACTTTGGTTGGTAAAAAAGCGAGAACAAACTATACTCCTTTGGATAGGAGG
The DNA here is from genome assembly GCA_949130495.1 of Sambucus nigra. NCBI lineage: Eukaryota > Viridiplantae > Streptophyta > Magnoliopsida > Dipsacales > Adoxaceae > Sambucus > Sambucus nigra. The sequence continues at coordinate 404,800,372 of OX422207.1, forward strand.
CATAAACTAATGTGATCAACTTCGGTTGGTAAAAGAGTTAGTGGACATGATAGTTCAAACCCATGACCAACTCCGGTTGGTAAAAGGGTAAGAACAACATTCTTAAAAATGCCAATTTCGGCTGGTTAAGAAATAAAATATGCCAACTTATGTTGGTCGGAAGGTAAAACTATTCCAGAAAATACAAAATATTCCAAACTGAACCAAGTATGGTTGGTCGGGGATAAAAATCCACTAACTGTAGTTGGTCGACGAGGATAAAATTAGCGACCTTGGTTGGTCGGACACATTTTATGAAATTTTTTTTACCAAGTATAGCTGGTCGGGGATAAAAACCCATTAACTATAATTGGTCGACGAGCACAACTTAACAACCTTGGTTGGTTGTAAGAAATTTTAACATTTTTATACTCATTACTTTATTATTAAGTGATCGAGCAATATTACTGATACTTGTAAATTTTATTACTAAGTTGATCGGTGAACCACACAATATTGTTATGCAAGCACAAATATAAAGTGTTTGATAAACACAAGACAATAGCAATACAGATTTGCAAACAGAAAATGAAAGTCTTTCATTAAAACTCAAAATAAATTACAAGTTACATATGCGTACTAACTATTACATTGAAATCCCTACTCTATTGGATTCTTTCCCTCTTCTTTTGAAATAGGTTCCTCGCCAGCAGGTGGATCATTTAAAGTATGAGGAGAGTTAATAAAGTTCAAGTCCTTCAGCATCCTAACGTTCATCACAGAAGGTGTGTCTAGTAGATGCTCAGGACGAGATACCTCAATTTGGGAATGAAGATTGTAGTCACCAAGGTATTTTGAAATTAGGCTCCGAGGAATGGCACGAGCAGGGATCCATTCCATGTCCAATTTATAAGGTGGCACGGGCAAGTCTAGTAGCCCAGGAGCATGATAATCCCATAAATAATGGCCCTGCTCTAGTTTTAATGCACCCAGAGCGTTCAACCATCCCTGTTTATAACCTTCGCCATTGGCATGTTCAATACGAGCATCCAAATGACAAAGGACCTCATTGTAACCTGCCATCCAGAACTCACGAGGTTGTTTGTGGAGTTGGAAAGTTAATCTCTCTAACTGCTCATGAAGGATCTTGGCAAAAACGTCCTTATTATCCAGAGCAGACTTCGTCGCAGTAAATTGATCCTCCAAAGTTAGGATTTTCTTGGACATTTCAGACAAAGCCCAATCTTTGGCATTCAGTTGGTACGCTTTGGTTTCCAATGTTGACAGAGTACGAGTTTCTTCAATACTACGAGGAGTTCTTGATCGACCCCGAGCAGCTGGAGTACTTCGTTCCTCGATCACATCCTGCGCAACTCTTCCTTGACCACGAGAACCTCTTCCTCGTCCCTGAGCAGCAGTAGAGGTATTGGACCTTCTCAAGGTATCCAACTCTTGCCTTAATTTGGCATTCTCAACCTCTAAGAAGGAAAATCCCTCATCGGTCACTGGGATTACCGCTATTGAAGAAGAGGCTGCAGACTTATATTGTGATAGCTCTTTCTGCAAATTATTATTCTCTGGCTAAGCAGTTCAGCAATTTGTCTACAACCTTCAACTTCTCCTTTTAGGGTCCTCTCCCTGACATCATACCCATCAAGGAGTTTGTCGTAGCCCTTCTCTGCAGAAAGCTGTTTATATTTCTTTTCATACCCCTCATGTAACAAGGCATTTGACTCCTTGTACTGATCCTTAAGATCTTCTAGAGTATATTGAAGCTCCTCGATCATATCATAGTAGGCCACGTTATTGGCCACAGCTCGATCAAGTAAGTCCTTCAGATATCAATAAGCTTCTACTGCCTGCTCTGAAGCACCATGGCCAAGGATGTCGGCAACTTCTGATGCACTAAGGTCTGTGTGACCAGCTTTATAATACTCATGGAATTGCTGCATCAACTTTGTGTCATTAGCAGACAGCATATCCATCCTGGCCAGAAACTAACAGTAAAAGAAATCACCAAAAAGAAGATCAAGACAGAATGCAGAAAGAGAAGAGACAATCATATGGAAGAAAAGAACTCAAATTTTATTAGATCATAAGGCAAAGTTACAAAGATCTGGGATATAAAGTACAAGTGAAAGGAAAAATAAAAGAGAATACCGAACAACTTCACACCTTTTCCTTGTCTCCCAAGACTTTCTCGGGAGGCTGGGACGAGGAGCTTGGTTGCTCGGTGGGAACAATAATCTGGTCGGCTGGAGTTGGGATTTGTTTAGGAGGAGAAGGAAAAGAAGAAATCTCCTCAGTAGATGTCTGGTTAGGTTGTGGAGCAAGGACTTGATCACCCACTATCACTGAAGACTCCTCGGATGCAGCTTCATCCTCTTCTTCATCTTCAATAGCCGGAGGAGGACCAGGAAGATGTTGTTGAAATAGTTCTGAGTCCTCGCTCACCTTCAGCTCCTGCAGGGCAACAACCCAACCATCTCGGAAGTATTTCAAACTCCCATTGTTGACCTGGGTCATCATTGCTGGTACCCCCTATCCCATCCTTTGTCCTAACCAGTTCGAAAGGATTTCTTCACAGCCGCTTTTCTCTTTATTTTCTCCGAGGAGAGCTTCTTGGATAGAAGATCCTCGGTGGCTTTCAATTTGGCCTCCACCTCCTCCTTCTGGCGATTTACTTCTCACAGAAGGGTCAGCTCTTCCTCGGCCGACTTCAACTTAGCCTCAAGCTCCCCAAAGCTTGTGAGCTTCTCGGCATAATCTTTATTCTCTCTCTCCAAATCCTTCACTTTATTGCCCAACTGTACCTTCTCTGCTTCAGACGCAGTCAACTTCTTTTCCCATTCCCCCCTATCCTCGTCGTATTTCTGACGGGATTCCTTCAGAGATTGGGCCAAACCCTGGAATGCATCCTCTACTCCAGACGAGGAGCTTGAAGCCTTGAGCGCTTCCTCTTTCTTCACAATGGTGTTAAAGCAACTCACCAGCTGAAAAAAGAAGGTAGTGATGAGTTAGTGCCGAGATACATATATTGATAGAAGGAAAGAAAAAATTCAAGATAAGAAGAAACTTACTGAAGAAATGTGATGAGTAGCTAGGGATGTCAGCATATCCCTAGACATGCTTTCCTCGATGCCTTGGACTTCATGAATAGTCCAAGTATTTACCGAGCTCATTGCAGAGCTCGGGGGAATAATAGTAGGAACACCAGCTCCACTAGCTTGGAGCTGAGGAGCGGTTTCAGAAAAACTGACCGAGGAGGATTTCTTCAATCTCCTCAGTGGTACTTCAGCAATTTCAGCTAAAGAACCTTTGGTGCGGGAAATGGTGACCACTTCCACAGAATTACTTCTCTTGCTCGGAGCCATTGGAGGCTTCTCGGCATCCTTCTGAGCAGCAACGGAAGGAACATCATCCACTTTCTTTGTCCCCTTTGGGACTTCAGCCTTGTTCCTCTTTCCATCCCCAGCAGAGGAAGTCTCCTCGAAGATAGCAGGAACTCTTATCTTGCCCATCTTCTAACTTAGAGGAATGTGAGATTCTGGTGAAGATTCCTCGGAAGCTGGCAATGGGTCACTAATGCTGACCACAGGACGAGCAGTAAAGGATGATGTGTAGCTCCTATACTGCAGAAAATATGAAGCAGACCTTATGTGCTCGTCTGCAACTCTTCTATGCAAATTCCAGATATGTTTCAGATGCTTTATATTAACTTCTAATTCTTTGGGAGTTTTTCTTTTACTGTCAACTTCAAGCAAAAACATAGCGAAATATCAGTCGTACATTTTGTCAAACATAATGAAATCATAATTTCAGAAATGAAATAAAATGAAAATAACCTATCCCATTGCCATATGGGGGCATCTGGGACCCTCATATACAGCATCTCCAACCAAAGGGGCATGTTGCCAATTTTTTATAACTACCCCATGTTCAAAATAATCCCTATTTGCATCAGAGAGGTTGACTACTAAGGCCCTATTCAAAAACCTAGTTTTTAAATAAAAAACATTGTCTAAAACAGCCCATATATAACAGTACATAATCTCAGGAATTCCTATACGAGTTCCATGAGTTTGATTTAACCTATACACCCCATTAACTATTCTCCAAGTGTTGGGGGCTATTTTTGCACGGACAACGTCGAAATACTGCCAGAACTCTAAGCATAAAGGGTTTGGTGGAAAACAAAATCCACATTCAGCAATAAAGAGGCTAGGGAACCAATGTCCCTCAGCCAAATCAAAATAACTTGAAGGCTCAGAAAGAACCTCCAAAATTACCCAAGATGGAATAGAGAAATCAGAACGGAATTTCTCAAGAGACTCAATAATGTAAACCATGATGAATAAAAGAAGAAGGAAGAAGAGCTTACAGGTAAAAAGGAGATCTGTTGACAAACAAACGAAGAAAAGGATGGACGCACAGGAGAGAGAAAAGCTATAGAAAACTCGAAAACAAAAATCGAAAAGGTAGAAGACGATGGGATTGCCTTTGAAGTTTAAATACTTTTCCTTGGGAAACGGCGAAATAAATGATTACAAAAAGGAAACTATCACGCTACCGGCGGCTAAAAGGACAAAAAGGGCACGAAGATCGAAGCGCCTATAAAAATGCAAAAAAACGGATTCTGCGAATTTGGAAGGAAATTCAAATATGAAGAAAAGGCTCCTAAAACCCAGGAAAGTCATTTAATATTTATCATATACCGAGAAAGAATGTTCCATACTCCTCAAAGTTCGAAATATGAAACATTGGGGGCTTCTGTTGATACCAAAATTAGTATGCTGATGTGGATAAATAATAAGAAGACACGTGTCAATCTACGCGGCACAATAGCAACGAGGAAGATTGTTTCCCCGACTAACATACTTACTACGAGCAACAAGTATACTCCGAGGAACTCTTATCTTCCGAGGAACTCCAATGCTCCGAGGAACTCTTGGACGACGAGCAACTAAGGCGGTTCGAGCTGCATCTCGACCACAGCATTAATTGCCAGATAATCAATAGTTCAACTATTCATTGAATGCTTATCATCTTAACGCGCACGTTTGAAGAACATTAAATGAATTACCCTTTCATATGTGTATCATTTAATGTAAAACCCTTTCATGTACAGCCTAAAGGCTATAAATACCTTGTATCACCCTCATTCAAAGGGGAGGAATTTCTTGATAGCACTTGTAATCGAGAATTCCCAAACACTCAGCAATAACATAACAGTGGACGTAGGCCATTCATATAAGGCTGAACCACTTTAAAATCTTTTGTCTCATTTATTTATCTGTGATTAAATAATTAGAGTAATCTAGTTTTTTACATCAACAATCATAAAGATGCTTTTCCATTTTATAACATCCCATTTCCATTTTCATATCCAGGAAATGCATATAAAAGCCATTTTTATTATCATAAAAATGATTTTCATACCACATGCTTCCATTTCCCTTCTTCCATGCGGGAACTGTATCCGAAGACAAAAAAGTTTTTCCCATTTCCCTACTTCCATCCGGAAAATGTATTTAAAGCCAATCCATTACCATGAATTTATTTAACATATCTAAGACCGTCCCTCCGGGTTTCCCCACAGGACGCGCCTCTAAATGTCTATCATCTTCTAGGGCCTATCAAACAAGACCACCTGGGAACCTACCGAAATGTCGGGAAGCAGCCATATGCCTGCGGGATAGTCATAACCACACGTAGAATCACCTAACCAGCGCAGTAAACATATATAATCTCCCATATGGCCTATAGGACTATATCCACCCTGCATTCATTAGTCAGGGGTCTTCACCTCACGCGCGAACTTTCCTTATGATAGCATTTAGAGAGGCGTGTATCCATAAATTATCATTTATGAAAATCATTTCCTTTTTCCATTTGAAAATTTTCATTTTTACATTTTAAAAATCACTAACATCATATCATATATATACTTTATTCCCATAGTATATACATATACCATTTTCCTCCTCGAATATATATAAATGCCCATATTTGCCAATTACATCTAGTGATGACCAATAATCCCAAAGATTCTCTCAAAGAATCATAATCATTCATTCATATATGCATGATACTAAACCCAAAGTATATCCTTACTTTAATAAACAATATATACCTAAATCCCATCTACGGATTTATTTGTTATCTCCAATTATAACACTCCACAATCGATTCTAATTATGCTTCCTATACGCATAATCATATGGGCCTAAATTCCAACTAATAATATCCTAGGGATTTATCTTTCCCAAATAACTTTAAATTTAATGGGTTATGGATTACATTTCCATCAACCCAAGGATTACATCTGGTCCATATAATCACTTAAAGGTCCCCATCCTAATTTAGGAACCCTAAACCATCATATTCTACAATTATTCTATTTTCCTCGAAGATATAGTTTAAGGGTTATACATTTTAAACCCTCCTAGATTTCCTTAATTAAAGGACCATATAGTCCTAAAAGGTCCCTTATGTTATCACATATTTAACCTCAAATCAATATGAATCGGAATCTATCATATCCAAGTCATCCTAGAAAAATTTCCTATCTGTCAGCAGGGTCAATCGATCGACCCTTGGCCATCATTCGATCGATGGCTTTGATCGATCGAACCCCCATGATCGATCGATCGATCATGGAGGGCAGCTTCTTCTCCGAGAAACTGTTTCAGCCATGGAAGCTTCCCCCAAGCTTCCATTTCCTCACCCAACGACCTACAACTCCAACCAACAACAAATACACATATAATACGGGTTCTAAATGTCCTAGAACCCGAAATCACCAATTAATTTATGTTAAAACCTAAGTTCCTCAAATTATAAAATTTTAGGGGTTTATTCGTTTTAACTCCCGAAAACCCGTTTTATCCACTAAAATCCAACCCAAAATATTTAGGGTTTGTTTATACCAAACTACGATATGAGATTTATGCTCGAAAGTAAATAAAGCAAGTAAACACTTACCTCGTGGATACAATCCAATGACCTCGAGCCGAATCCCACGGAGTTTGGCCAGAACCTCCCCTTCTCTCCTCTTCTCTCTCTTCTCTTTCTTCTCTTTCTCTTTTCTACCTCTCTCCCTCTTTATATAGATAGGAAAAAGGGTTTTACCCCTAAAAACCCAAAAACGACTCGTTTACTCAATTACGAGCCCGTTTCACTCCAAAATTCTCCAAAACTCAATTTCGATAATCGGACACTCTTTTTCGATTATCTCAGACATTTCTAGACTCATGGTGCAGTCAAAATTCCCATCTGAGGTACTTGACCGCAATTCACTATTCTAACCCTTATAATTTAATGCTGGTTTTCCAATTAAAATCTTACCTCTTTTGTCGCTTTACTCAACTGCGACATATAATTAAAATACTTCGACCTATTTAATCCCAAAAGTAATTACAACACCCATTGAAAATTATTAAATCCTTGAACATCCCAAAAATCACTATTTCTAGAAAGTCTCCAAATTGCCAATTTATACTTAATTATGGAATTTAATTGTCTCCAAAAGGACGGGTTGTTACATACTCCCCCCCTTATAATGGAATTTCGTCCTCGATATTCGAATACAACCTACACCACCAATCCTAGAATCGCTCCAAATCCTAATATCTCAAAGGGGAACGATACTAACCCAATGGTTCCAAACCATATACCATACAGCTACCAAGGACGTAAAGTGACTCTAATATCGTCACATTGCACTCATCATTTCTAGTGCCTCACGAGATAAACATTAAATTTATATACTAAGCCCCTTCTATTTTAAGCGGTATATAAACCAACTTACTAAGGTTCCCATACACATTTCTAACCTATGCACATATGCACATCCATAGTGAACGTCTAACACGTAACACTCTCTCCCAATAAGGGTCTCCTTTCCTCGGTGTAATACTCACCTATGGGTCCTCCCAACCCGCGAAATTTCATTCTCCTAACCTCGACGCCACTAACTCTGCTAAACATACATCCTAAAAATACAACGGCCTAAGAATTATCCTACCAATGTGAAACGAGTGTAATCCTAAGTATGTCCCTAGTGCCCAAGGCCTCTCTCAACTTCTGACATTTGCTTGGTTTCATGCGTGGGACATCTCGCCAAAGCGAAATCCAAACAAGGAACCCTCTCGTTACACTACTCCCTCACGTTGTCGATCATCGATATATAGTGACCTATGGAACACTAGTTGGACGTCCTAAATCCTACCGCGCTAACCTACGAACGCATTTCTACTATTCTATCCTTCCGCCCATACGAAAGGAAACCTAACTAATTGAAGTGCCCACTTTCTGTTAAAGTGTCGCGAACATCATACCCAAAACATATTCCTCAAAATTTTCCTTTTCATTAAGGCTTGGCCATAAGCCTCAAATCAATCTCTCTAAGTCCTACTTCACCCACCCACTTGTGGCGAAAGGACCACTTTAGTGCTTTTCCATAACACAGTATTTCCATAAGAATACTATCATCATACGACTCAAAGTCTATAGTGGTTCATCCACACTATAAGACCTTTTCACAAAACCCACATCCTTGCATCCTATAACATCTCTCCACTCCCGACGCCTCTAAGATTCATGTGTGGAGCATCTCACAAAGAGAAATCCAAACAAGAAACCCCTCTACACACTCCTAATTAACTTTGTCGGTCATGGAGGTCCGTTATTTCAAATATGAAACCGGGATAATCCTATCCCCTAGTCCAACAAAAAGGTGGTCTAAACTCCTATCTCTAACTAAGAGTCACACCACCCAGCACTCACACAAATTTTAAGTCCTTGGGCAATCAATAATGAGCTTAATCTTATAGCTCAACCATAATCCCGCGGCCTTAAATCATATCTATAAGGTCGCCACATACTCAAATCACGATAATGAAACCTCTGCTAATCGAAGTTCCATCTACCCATAATAATAAAGGCGAACCCAACCTATATCCAGGTGAGAAATTGCAACAACAACCCGTTCCACCCTGGAACTGCGGACACGATAGTCTTGCCATCATTAGCCTGCTATCGCTCCAAAAATACCAATACATATATACTCACCATATCACCATACTCATATAGACATATAAAATGAGTATCCCAAACCAGATATATATATATCAACACCCGCCTCTATGGCGAATGAAAGAAAATAAAACTCCGCTACCGCGGACAACACATAGACATACATGATATAATGTTATCGATACCTCCATAACTCAATTTACACACATGAGTCTAGGGCTAACAACCACCGCGACTTTATCTAGCCACACCGATTATACCTCTTCCTTCTGAGGTGAAACTCATAAAAACATTCTTCGTTTCAATAACTTCCCCGGGTGGATTTCCACAAATGGGGTCCTCAACTATACACATTTTCTATAATACTCTTCATCCACAGTCGGCCTCTGGCCGATCCTTAGGTGAATAACCCGAAATAGAATTCTTCTCATTCCTGCTAAATCGTGGGGACTCACTGTTAAGACTATCTGTAAGATCCCATTTGAACCCTTAACTTCAAAGGGTAATTCAACTTTAGTACCACTTTCTACTACAGCGGTACTGCGGTACTAATAACTACTATCCTTTAGTAATCGCCACCAAAACCCTTAACAATTGCCACAAGGAGAGTGACATCTACTAAGGTCCTCGTCCCCAACTTCTACCAGCTACTCCAGCTAGGCCCCACCTCCTGCTGCCATCCAAGACTCGCACACGAATCTCAAACGAGTGCGTAAAAGATTACTATAATCTTATAATATGGCAGGAGAACAAAATCTCACAAGAGAAATAAACAATTCTACTCCTGATGCTCTATATCAAATCGAGAGCAACGCTGAAAGCGTAGTACATCTGCACAGATTCCTAAGGACACTAGAACCTAATGCTCTGATACTATCTGTGACACCCCACCTAATAAAATACCGGGCGATCACTCCTATATCAAATTAAAACAAGAGTCTCATATGGATGGTTCTTAGCATCACTGTCAAAAATCGATTTAATTACTAATAACCTATTAGGCCGGTGTCAAAATTTTACTTAACTACTCTTTTTGGAACTACAAAATTAAAACATCCACACAATTTTACGAAAATAAAACTGAAATGAAATAAAATAATCGAACACTCGGTCAAAATATACAACCATATCGAATGCTATACTCAAAGAATAAATAAATGCATTTGGACCATTGGCCCGAATGTGTATACAATACCTCCTAACTAGAGTACAAGAATGAAAGCATCTATCGAGAACCTGCATGCATCCACAGCTACTGCAGCTGACGTCTGACTCGAAGGGAGAGTCATCTAGACGTCCCTGTGTCTTATATATATATATATATATATATATATAACAAGAAAGGGAAAAGTAGATAAACGGGTCAGAGCCCGAGTTTTTTAAATATTTAGCAACTACATAAATGCCTTATTTTTAGAAAAAGGTTTTATTTCATATTTAAATTTGGTATTGCACTCCCATGAGATACCCCTCACCTTTCCACTAACACTGCACTCCTAGCACATCCCTCTAAACATCCTAGTCAAGATACCATGCCAAACTAGTCTAACACCCAACTACTATCAACCCTAGATAGTCCATGTAATGTACAAAGGGCTAAACTTCTCCCGAGTCTCAGTACAAAATATATATATATATATATATATACCATAAGAATTACTAATATTAGAGCACTAAGGATTAAAGTTCTCCCCAATCTCAACACAATGCCATATTCGTGCGTGGGGTGTCTCGCAAAGCGAAATCCAAATAAGGACCCCCCCCGGTACACTACTACGCGGCAAGGTCGATCGTCGGGATCCATTAGACCCTCGGTACTCGATTTATCCATGTATATATACATATTACTATATACATCCGGATCTATCTCCAGGAATGAGAATTAATTTACTTTATTTCCATTTATCTCAAAACTTTCCATTTCCTTTCTTATATCTAGGAAATGTGTTTAAAAGCCAACTCATTATCATGATTTTCTTTAACAAATCATATAACTTTTTAAAAGCCAGTTTTATTAACATAAAATTGCTTTTCTGTTCTATAACACCACATTTCCCTTCTCATATCAAGGAAATGCATATAAAGCCATTTTTATTATCATAAAAATGCTTTTCATACAACATGCTTACATTTCCCTTCTTCCATCCGGGAAATGTATCCGAAGCCAAAACATTTTTCCCATTTCCCTTCTTCCATCCGGGAAATGTATTTATAGCCAGTCCATTATCATTAATTTATTTAACATATCTAAGACTGTCCCTCCGGGTTCCCCACACGACCCACCTCTAAATGGCTATCATCTCCTAGGTCCTATCAAATAAGACCACCTGGGAACCTACCAAAACGTCGAGAAGCGGCCATATGCATGCGGGATAGTCATGGCCACACTCAGAATCACCTAACCAGCGTGGTAAACATATATAATCGCCCATATGGCCTATAGGACTATATCCACCCTGCATTCATTACTCAGGGGGCTTCACCTCACGCGCAAACTTCCCTTATGCTAGCATTTAGAGAGGTGTGTATCCATAATTTATCATTTATGAAAATCATTTCCTTTTTCCATTTTGAAAACTTTCATTTTTACATTTTAAAAATCACTAACATCATATCATATATATATACTTTATTCACATAGTATATACATATACCATATTCCTCCTCGAATATATATAAATGGCCATATTTGCTAATTACATCTAGTGATGACCAATAATCCCAAAGATTCCCTCAAAGAATCATAATCATGCATTCATATATGCATGATACTAAACCCAAAGTATTTTCTTACGTTAATAAAAAATATATACCTAAATCCCATCTACGGATTTATTTGTTATCTCCAATTATAACACTCCACAATCGATTCTAATTATGCTTCCTATACGCATAATCATATGGGCCTAAATTCCCACTAACAATATCCTAGGGATTTATCTTTCCCAAATAACTTTAAATTTAATGGGTTATGGATTTCATTTGCATCAACCCAAGGACAAAATCCTGTCCATATAATCACTTAAAGGTCCCCATCCAAATTTAGGAACCCTAAACCATCATATTTTACAATTATTCTATTTTCCTCGAAAATATAGTTTAAGGGTTATACATTTTAAACCCTCCTAGATTTCCTTAATTAGAGGACCATATAGTCCTAAAAGGTCCCTTATGTTATCACATATTTAACCTCAAATCAATATGAATTGGAATCTATCCCATCCAAGTCATCCTAGAAAATTTGCCTATCTGTCAGCAGGGGTCGATCGATCGACCTTTGGCCGTCGATCAATCGATGGCTTCGATCGATCGAACCCCCATGATCGATCGATCGATCATGGCGGGTAGTTTCTTCTCCGAGAAGCTGTTTCAGCCATAGAAGCTTCCCCCAAGTTTCCATTTCCTCACCCAACGGCCTACAACTCCAACCAATAATAAATACACATATAATACGGGTTTTAAACGTCCTAGAACTCAAAATCATCAATTAATTTAGGTTAAAACCTAAGTTCCTCAAATTATAAAATTTTAGGGGTTTATTCGGTTTAACTCCCGAAAACCCGTTTTATCCACGAAAATCCAACCCAAAATATTTAGGGTTTGTTTATACCAAACTAGGATATGAGATTTATGCTCGAAAGTAAATAAAGCAAGTAAACACTTGCCTCATGGATACAATCCGATGACCTCGAGCCAAATCCCGCGGAGTTTGGTCGAAAACTCCCCTTCTCTCCTCTTCTCTCTCTTCTCTTTCTTCTATTTCTCTTTTCTCCCTCTCCCTGTCTTTATATAGATAGGAAAAAGGGTTTAACCCCTAAAAACCCAAAAATGACTCGTTTACTCAATTACGAGCCCCTTTAACTCCAAAATTCCCCGAAACTCAATTTCGACAATCGGACACTCTTTTTTGACTATCTCGGACATTCCGAGACTCACGGTGCAGTCAAAATTCCCATCCGAGGTACTTGATCGCAATTCACTATTCTAACCCTTATAATTTAATGCTGGTTTTCCAATTAAAATCTTACCTCTTTTGTCGCTTTACTCAACTGCGACATATAATTAAAATACTTCGACCTATTTAATTCCAAAAGTAATTACAACACCCATCGAAAATTATTAAATCCTTGAACATCCCAAAAATCACTATTTCGAGAAAGTATCCAAATTGTCAATTTATACTTAATTATGGAATTTAATTGTCTCCAAAAAGACGGGTTGTTACAGGACTGTCCTCAACCAAATGTTATTTTTCATCAAGATACTCAACAAGGCCAAGGAGAAAGTGGAACTATACAACCGGACCAAAACCAAAAAAGCCGTAAAAACCGGAGTCAGGATTGCCCATATAAGAGTAAGATACCCGAGCAGCGGGGGCAGAAACAGCACGAATGTGTGTACGACACCCAACATACTGAAACCCAGCAGCCATCGTCGTCCATTGATGGGACGTTTTTTCATTCTAGTACTATGGGGAACATTTTATTTAATACTGGGGCATCATACTGTTTTATAGATACTCGCTTGGCACGGACCTTAGGATTTTTTGACATTACTAAAGTATGGTGTCATGCGTAGACTCATCATTTGGGGAAATGGTCATTTATTTTCTGTATACGCCGAGGTGTAGGTATATAGTTTGGTAGTTTGGTTTTACCTGCAGTCATACTAGTTTTAGTCACACGTGAGCACGACGTCAATATTTGGCTTGGATTGGCTCGCTATGCATAGATCCATGATAAATTGATTCGGTAGGAGTATTACCTTTGTCATTGCGTGGCAAGAGATGTTTGAGTGGCGATGCCTCGCCCAGAGGGGGGATCTTCCACCTATTTTTATTATATAAAGGAGGATACCTCTAAGGAGATTGTGATTCTCCTTGATTCAATTACAGTCGTTCGTGAGTTTCCGAATGCATTTAAGGTGATAAGTGGATTAAGTATCGAGGTATTTTGTGGAAAGTGAAATCGCACGTACTAAAATATTTTTTCCGAAGCGAGTATAGGGGACAAGAGTATGGTGTCTAGTAAGGGACAACGATTAAACTGGTTTTATTTTGGTTTAGACAGGTGTGTCACGTTCGGGGACCATCCGTGCAGCCAACACGATTTACAAGGTAGAAGTATAAGTTTTATCCTCGACAAATTAGGCGTGTTTTATGTGACCCGAGCGAGTCACTACTTCTTTGTTCATTGCTAGATTAGCATGTGAGATGAGTTTAATGCATATAACTACAAACGATATTATTATGTGAATATTTTCCTAGTGTAGCGGGATTATCTTTAGTGCAATCCACGGAGGATGAATGGGTGTATTGATAGTGTTATACAATTTATTGAGATTACTCGTTTTAGTGATGTGGTATACAAGTATGATATTGTCTTGGTTACAACTTTATAGAAATGGTTAGTATGATAGTAGGTAGTTATTACAAGGCTATCGATATAGTTGTATTAGTGCAACATATTTTGTTCTGGCGAGGCCTCACCTGCGAGAGGGCTGAACTCACACTTATATTATCTACTTTAGGGACTCGGAGGGGATAGTGTGATCGAAATATTCGATCCAGGTGTGTATAGAGACCTTGTTGTTATGATTTAGAATGTATTGGGTTTACTGTGGAGCGAAAATATTTAACTCATTATGATGTCTAGTGCTCAAGACTTGGTGATAGGAAGAGCACATTGATATATCTATCCTTTAGAGAGGTGATTGTTAAGAGTTAGACTCATATGTTTGGGATCAAGATTTTGAGAGTCCTGATTGTTTGTGTAAGAGGTTTGCAAATAGTGGTTACCACCAATACTGGATGATAGTGGATTGGAAAAATGTTCTTTATGTAGGTGTAATTAAGGGAAATGATAAAAAATTTCTGTCAAGAAACGGAGTAAAGGGGTACATGTTGTGGACAGAGGGCCTAACAGATTTTGATAACCGACAATGCTAGGTAGTAGTGTATCATGGGGTTCCTTATTTGGAATTCGTTTTGCGAGACATCCCACGCATGAAACTTAGTGTAAGGTTGGAAATAGGGAGATGTTTGGTCATTAGTCCACAAAATTGATACCTCGGTCATAATAGGAGCAGGTAATTATATCTGTAAGTTGAAATTTGAGTTATGATTTAAGGCTAGAGGAGCCGATTGTGTGGTAAGAAAGCATTGGAAGTTTTATTTTATCACCACGAGTTAAGGGGTGGAATGATGATAAGGAGTATTTAAAATTTTGATTTTTAGGGTGATTGAGAGTACCCAAGTGTTGTAATCACATTGCGAGCACTAGGGAAAATAAAGAATTGGGTATTAAGTGTGTAGCGTATGTGATGCTTATGCTAGTATGTACTGTTTATAGGGTGTGTGGGCATCCTTGTTATTTGATGATCGAATCGTCCGAGTTGAGGGGACGTGGGAATGGACATGTGGAATATATGTTTGTGGGACTAGCATTACGAGGAGGAAGTGGTAGAGTGGATTAAGCATCACAAGAAGAACAATAAATCCATATATACGTGTACGATCAGAGTTGCATGCCGAATCTGGTTAAAAGGCTGTGGGAAACCATTTATAAAGGGGTATTCCTTGAGAAAGGTAGAACTTAACTATATGTAGAACACTCAGAGCGGAGTTGTAATTAGTAAAATGTGATAGAGACTTGCACATATAAAGAGTGATGATGTTAGTATCGTATAAAAGATCCAGAAGTGCGCATCGTCGAGAAATGTGCACGGGTCGAAACTTTTGGTATACACCAAGGAAAGAAGGGGAGTATTAAGTGTCACTTAATGTGAGACATTTCAAGGAAAGTCGATGGTGAGCAAGACATAGTGAGTAGTCTCCGCGAGCACCACTTATAGATAGAAATCGGTTGGAATAAGAGGATCAACTAGAGAATTTGGTGTCTATCGACAATTCCTATGGTGGAAGAGACCGATAAAGTCGGTAAAGCTTCTTGGATGGGTTTCCATCCTCGAGGCAAGATCAAGGGTTCATCCGAACGTGTGGAACAAATTGCCCAGGAAGGAAGTGATTGACATTCCTTTTTGGTGATTTACAATATTAACTAGTGTGCCCCAGTCTACGTTTGAAAGGAAGGGATCGCGCCGGTACGTGGTCCTACACGGTATTATTTTCTGAATTGGGATGAGATTTTTGAATCCCACCTTAAATATGAGATTTCAGGAAACAACGGAGATAACGTTTCGTGATGAGTGGGAGGTATCACCCATAGTCGAGGAGCAGACGCACGATGATTAATGATTAGTGGGGCCGCATGAAGGTAATTTTGGAATCTTGGTGATCATTTCATTTCCACAACAGATATAACTAGCAAGTGAAGTATAGTATGGTAGAGTTCCGGGGAATCACTCGTACCTATTTGTCGTGAACGAGGTGCTTGTTGAGGATTTTGTGTGGAAGAACCTTAACTATTCTCCTTTTGTATGTTTAGAGGTGAGTGGATAATCAGAATTTTGGATCGGTCGAGAATAATCCGATGTTTATGGTGGAAATTCCTTGACTATTTTAGGCGAACAAGAGTGGTTAGATGTTCGTATGGTTTCTCTCAGTGGGATTTTTTGTTTAGATAAATTCGAGTAGTTGTCATGTAGTGCGGTGCAGTCTCCCAATGATATTGATATTGAAATAATGGGAATTAATAGTGTATATGCGTGTCTTATGCGAATATTGTCGGTTAGGAGCACAATATCAAGTGTCGTTAATGAGAGTGTTAAACAAGCTTGCTGTGAGGCGGGGGCAATAGTGATTGAGCGCCTTACTATGTATATAGTTTGCGTCCTGATAAGGTATCCAAAATTGTTTTACCAGGTAGGCCTTAATTTTCTGAATTTCGGGACGAAATTCCATTATTAGAGGGGAAGTATGTAATACCCCGTATTTTTATGGACTTTAAATTTGGGGAATTATTAATTGAAATTGAGATATTAATTTAATATTAATCCATAAATTTATTTTAAATGTGTACTAGCGTGACAAGAGTTAGTAATTATTGAAATTGTTGAATATTACTAGATGAGTAAAGTAATATATAAGATTGATGTTATAAAAATTGTCAGGAGTGAATAAAATGGCAATTATGGAAATTTAAGTCGGAACGCGTCTGTGTCGTGTCAGGACTAAATTATTATTGTATAAAGTGAATAAATTATAAGTTGCTCGTATAGTCATTTTGAGTGCGCCAATGTGTCCGAAAGGGCCGAGATAGTCAGAAAAGTGTACCCGGGGGATTACTTTGGGTCTAGGGGCATTTTTAGGCCTATTTGACATCCCGGGAGGGTATTATAGAGATCTTGCATTTTTGGGTAATTAAACCCACGAATTTAATTAGGTTAAATTAGCCAATTGGATTTGTCTCTTAGGGTTAGCAAACTCAAAACCTTAAAACGGCCATTAGAGAAGAAGGGAGGAAGCTTTCCAAGCAATTCGAGGCCAAGAACTCATCTGGTTGCACCACCACCACTACCAAAACGTATATCGCGCGACGGGGAACGCAACCATACCATTTCATCCACGAAATCAGAACCTTAAATTTCAAGCAAGTATCTATCTTGCTTTGTTTTTGGTTAATGCCTCACCCATGTTAGTTTAGGATTTCCAAGATCATGATTTATGAAAGAAATTATTAATTTAGATACTTTAAATCACATGTTTAGAGAGATTCAATATATTCTGGATATACCCATCACATGTAGAGGATTACCCACGAAAATACTATGAGTTTAGAAACAAGAAATCTGGGAAATAATTAGAGGAATGGATAATTCTTCCAAAATTAGGGTTCTTGAAGATTATGTTGATTTTACCCCATTAATTCGATATCGTTGATGTAATTATACATTTTTCACGTAGGAAATATTGTATATATGTATATAGAACTTGTAGTACCGTTATTTGAGAATTTTGGACTTGTTAATCACATTTTTGGAGGAATTGGAAGATGAAACCCGTTGGTTTAATTTCCGGTTTCTGGGCAAGAACTGCTTGATCGATCGATCGACCCCCTGCCATCGATCGATCGACCACTCCTGGAAAATTGCATATTTCGAATCCGTTGGTTTAATCCGATTAAGATGCATGGGAACCCTTGATTGTTGTTGTTGGAGTATAATGGGATATAGATAAGACCAGTAGGGCTTAGGTAGACCCCGCTGAGTAACATTTTAGTATAGGATGAGATTTTGGGTTAATGAGGAATGATTCACGTGTTTAAGAAATCATGCGTATATGTAATAAAAAGATTGAGACTCTTAAGGGAGTTAGACCCGAACGCAAGTGAGTGCATGCCTACTGAAATTATACTTAGAATACTTCGAGAAAGGAGAAGTTAGTATGAAGTGCATTATAAATGAAAATAAAAATCACGAGTCCGTTATGTGTAATAATCGTGTAAAGAGTGTTAATAACAGACAATTATGATTATGGGTCGTGAGCACACCTAATTCAGAAATATGAATATTTATACAAATATGACTGTGTGATTGTGCATATATTATATATCTATGTAAAATAATCGTACCCGAGCTACTTGCTATCATGGGGGTTTCAGTACCGGGACAGGCTTATCTCGATTGGACCTTTATGGGAAATAACGACTTGTGCCCTAGAAGATAGTGTCCTTGATTACAGGCTATTTGAGTGATAATCAGATGGTCCTAAGAGACGTGAGGGTACGTGGTGACCTCTTAGGACCGGGAACTATGCTTTGCTTCCATCTGTATGTGTTTTTGTGTTAATACAGTTCAAGAGTGATTTTGAACTAGTATTTCCCTTAGTATGAGCGATACGGGGACATGATAGCAGAGTATGCCAGCACCATAGATTGTATGTGGGGTGTACATTGTATATATATATATATATATATATATATTATATGTGTAACTAATATATATACACATATCTATATTGGAACTTTCTACTGTGTGTATAAGTAGTTAAGTAATGAATAAATGTTACAACTCTCTCAAGGTTTTCATTAACTTCATAAAAGTACCAATTTGTTCTAAACAGCGTAAGAAATCTTAAAGAGATTAATCTTTCTAAACTAAATATTATCACCTTGTTAATTATCAAGATGAAACTTTATGGAGAATAAGTGAGATAGACTTTTGAGGTTTAGTAGTACCGTAGACATGAACACTAGATGAGAGGTGAGAATTCTCAAGAGAGTGTCGCATACTAGCATGGTTGTTGCATTAGCAGGTAAGCATTTTAAATACTTGCTAAACTATTTTTAAAATTGTTTTACAATCGGGCTCTGGCCCGTTTTGTTATCTCTCTTTTGTATATATATATATATATATATTACACAGGTTCCCAGCCACAGGGGCGTCATGCATAGGTTCTTTGGATTGGATGCGTTGTAGCTTATCTGGGAGTTATATGCCTTTGTTTTAGATGACCTCTTCATTGATTCGGTTCTTGTATAGTTCTTCATAGTTAGGGCATGTGTCGCCCATTTCTCCATTCAGTGTAGATTTGTCAGAGATGTATGTTCATTTATTTTCAATATTCGGTACTCTTTGGGTATTGACTCTTGTCAGGATGATTTCATTTGTAGTCTAAATTATGTAATGGTTAATCTAGATGGATTAATTCTTTTGTGTTGATTGCTATCCGTAACGCTTATGTGATTCTTAAACTGTTGGTTGTTTAAAAGGTTTTCAAATTTCAAATTTAATGAATATGGAAATAAAGTTTTGAATTGTTTTGACACTTAGCTTAATTATTTAGGTTGTTTAAATTGATAAATTTTATTTTGCGACAGTGATGCTAAGAACGAACCAACTGTTCACCTTGATTTTAATTTAATAAAGGATTGATCGCCCGATATTTAATTAGGTGGGGTGTCACACCATAATGGTCATATGCAACCCCTTCCATTATGGCCATATGCAACACCGGAGTAGATACAATGGGTTTTATTGAGCTTTGAAGACCTCAACTCCTTGCATAAAAAAGTTATATCTGTAAATGTAGGACAATGTTAATTATCTATTGTAGGGAGTATGATGAAATGAATTAGCTGAATATTATTCTTTGTAAATTCATATGATGGTTAGGCTTCACTGTACTGTCTTTTTAAAGCTACTTTCACTTCTAGACTAGATATGGTATGATTATACAAAAGAAACTTGATGCATATTTATACGTTTTCCAGTATTATCCCTGTGACACCCCGACTAATTAAATACCGGGTAGCTACTCCTTTATTAAATTAATACAAAATGCCAAGTTGGTTCAGTTAATAGCATCACTGTCGAAAACATTTTAATGATTTCTAACCACCTAGTATTTAAAAAGTAAGTTGTCAAATTTTAAATTAAATCTGATTAACATGCGATAAATGAAATGTAAAAGAATTACATCACCAAACACCATAAGGTCTCAATAAAGTAACCAACAAATAATAATAAGTCTGGAGGAAATACTCCTCACAACAATCTCAATATGGAAATAGATGAAACACTGCATCCTGAATTAATTATAAACCAAAGTCTGAATAACTGAAATATACAAAGTCTTTAATAGAAATGGGCGACATGCCCTACAAATAATGAAACTGAATATGGAGTCAAGACTGGAAAATGAGGCGTCTAATATCAAAGCCCTATAACTTCCACAACAGCTACAGCCCGTCACCTGAATAGAGATCCTATGCATGGTATCCTTGTGGCTGGGCACCTAAAAAGGTTTTTACAAAAATAGATTTGAAAGCAAACGGGTCAGAGCCCGAAAGTGGAAAGTATTTTAAAAACAACAAGTGCTTTAATAACATTTACAACAATGAATGCAAAATACATGTTAGGACGTGCTCTCACATGAAATACTCACCTCTCGTCTAACTGTGCACTCCTAACGTTCCTGTACCCATTCATGTGTTAGTTATATCTAACTAAACCGTCATAAGTTCTAACCCAACTACTCGATTTACAATATGAATTCCCAAAGTTATCACTTAAATAAATAGCTTTACTTAACTCGGATTTTCAATTATTATCATTATAATTCACGGCATGTTATCCCTTTTTAACTTCTCAAGGAGTTACTATAAATTATTCTCGCAGTTTAAACATAACAAATTCCTTTTCATTGAACCGTATATTATTCACATCATAAATATACTATACAAGCACCCCGAGGCTAAGCTGTGGTGCACACATACTCTGCTATCCATCCCGATACATCATGTACATAAGGATTACAAATTCCGAATCTCTCAGGAATTGTTAGAATAACACCACACACAGAAATGGAGACGAACATAATTCAACATATCCATGGTCACGTACATACCTACGCTCCATATTCAGCTGGCTTAATAACTCACAATTAAGTCATTCCCTTGAACTATGTCCTCTAGGTACCACTCTAAATCCGGGCACACAAGGATTAGATGGACCTAAGCGAACGTAAACCTCCCGTGATAGCAAGTGTGGTAGGTATGTCATACACATAAAATCATATACTAAGCATTCACACATCTTAGATGTCTCAATACTAATAAAGGTACATTCTACATCCTTATACCATTATTCCAATTTTATACATTTTAAGTCTTTCGATAATATAAAATGTAGACTGTCGACACATCTCACATCATAGTTTCTTGTACTTAAAACCTATCTCAAAGGGTCTATTAAGTTTCCTATTATTTCCCCATATAACATCATTATTCTTAAGGTCCTTACTTCTTCCCCAAACCTCATTTCATCAATTTATTCAAATTTACTCTTTTAACCCTAATATTATCTCACTCATCGAGTTTCATTAGATTTTAGAATAATTCCTCAACTTGAATTCTAATTAAGGTCCAAATTTTATAACCATACCTACTGGTCTTCCTTAAGTCTAAGGATATTCATAAAGTCTCCAATAATATTTTCTAAGGGTTAACATCATTAAAATTTAACTAGGGGAAATTTTACTCATTCTGGGAAGGTCGATCGATCGACCTTGAACCTCGATCGATCGATGGTGGTCGATCGATCGACTGATGAATGTCGATCGATCGATCGCACCAGGTTGGCTACGGACTGCTTCGTTTTGCAGTCCTCAAATTGTCCCAAAACTCCATTATAATGCATGAAACTCTAATCTAACGTTATAATATCATCATACAACCATCCTACAACATTGTTAATGTTCTAAAACCAATAATTCATCAACCAAGGGCTTTATTTGGATCAAAACTTCATCAATAACCCTATTTTTCTATTTCTTTCAAGAACATTAATAAATCTCTTCTTAAATCCGTTTTTAGATCAGCAAGGGTTATATTTTGAATTCATAATTCGTCCAGAATATGTCTACATGCAATTCCTAACATAGTTCATAGTTTTAATCCTCAATTTCATGGGTTTATATCAATCTTCCAAGACTAAATTCGATAATTACCTAAACATGGAAGAAAACATTCATGGAATTAATTGTAACTAAATCACTTGCCTTATGTTCCAGATTTGTTGTTGGTCGAAGATGGTTGAATTCCTCTCTCTCTCTGCAGAATTCTCCTCTCTCTCTCTCTCTCTCTCTACATGCTCTTCTCACAGGATGATAATGGAGGTGGGGGTTGGTTTTTGGTAAGTTAGAAATAGTTTCTTAACTTCTCCCGTAGCCAACAACTTAGATTGGGGTTGGAAATGGGTTAGTGGGTTTAATGATAAGTTGTAATTAAAGTCTGATTTTCGTCGGTTTTAATTTTCAAATTTCCGAAATTACCAAACTACCCTTTTGGGTTGCCGGTTTGGCCTAAAAATGCCCGGGACCCAAACTAAACCCCCGGCTAGTGTTTTCTGACTATTTCGACCCTTCCGGACTCGTTGGCGCACTCAAAATGACCATATGGTTGATAAAAATAAAATTCACTTTTTAATTCAAATAATTACATTCCTGATGCGACTGTCACGCGCGTCCCAACAAAATTTCCAAATTTCCGTATCTCTATCTCGCGAAAATTTTAATATTCTCAATATTCATATATTGTCATATATACACATTCTAATCAAATACCAACTCAGATCTCGTTAGTATTTTATCCGGATTAATTCTCAATTAATTCATATTTAATTTAATTAATCCCATAAATAAATATCAATAAAAGTACGGGGTATTACATACTTCCCCCCTAATAACAGAATTTCGTCCCGAAATTCAGAAAAGTAAGGCACACCTGGAAAAATTAGGTATCCTCCAGTATTCAAAACAATTATCAAGAAAAGCCCAAATCACTAAAATTCTCGCTTCACAATAAGCTTGTTTAACATACTTGATACCTTATCAGAATAATCTTTGATAAATGCACCTTACGTTGTGCTCTTATTAAACTATCTTCGAATAAAAATAGCCCATACATCATTAGCCGCACTATTTTTATTAGTATTGTGAGTCCGCACCTCACTACTAACTCCCGCGTTTATCAAAACTCCAAACTCCCATCCAGGGATGAATCAATAACACAACTGACTATACTCATCCATTCCTTGAAGTATCACGACATTGTGACTTTTACACTTCAGCCTGTTGGTGTCACACAAACCTTTGTAAGAACCTTGTCCACCATAAATAGATACGGGTGCTTTTCCCCCAACTCTACCATTAGGTAATATCTCCCCCTCATGACTACAATATACCTCACTAGTTATACCCGAATTGGAATTGAAAATATAGCAATGAATTCAAAATTTATTTCATACAATCCATCAGTCGTTAGTCACCTTGCGCCTGCACCTCGGGTTATAGGTGATACAACCCTCAGTTTTAATCGTTATTTCCCACTACTTATTGTCACCCCACCTAAATGTGGATTTCGGGGATTTCATCCCAGTTCTAAATAATACTACGTCGAACCACGTACCGGCGTGTTCACTATCTAATAGTGTAAATCACCCCAAGTATATAACAATTTCTCTCCTTCTTGACAACATGTCCCACATAATCGAAGGAACTCATTACTTATGAATAAGTTGGCTACCTCTCAAGAAAATTCTCCAACTTGACCCTCCCATTCTTGGAATCGTTGTCTTGATACAAAATTATTTGGTTGATCATCTAACCTCAACTGTTCTGCTACTTACTATACCTCTTTCAATGTCGATATTCACATAAAAAATTTCCCCGTTAAATGATACTTAATGATCTTATTTTCCCGACGAATACCAAAGGTTTAGACCTTTACACTTTTCACCACTTTGTGCATATCTAGACTTTATACCTGATTGACATCCTCATTCTATTTACTCGTGAGTCATCCTCAACATTCGATTGATCGGAATTCTACTCCAAATTTCTCATAATAATTTATTCGCCTTCTCAAGAGATATCCCTTTATTAAATGGCTTTCTACTGCATAAGTTTGAACATACTACACTTACTACACATGATATTCACTTACACCTTTTCTTATGACGTTTAATCTCATAAGTAATAATCTCACCCGTCTATTTTCCTCTTCCTTTGATTTATACTTTAGTAAATCAAGATGTCTACGCCCCTTATAACCCAACCATACGGTTTTTAAACATTATATACGCTTCATACAAATCCCAAATTCTTTATTGTCACTATAATATAACGGTGCTATACCACTTAGGCGTTCTCAATCGCTTCTGAATTAGAAATCCTAAATCCTCCTTATCCTCAATGCGTCCTTCAACGCGTTGTGACAAAACCAACATTATCAGTACTTATATCGTAATTTACTAACAACTGGCTCTAATGGCCTTACATCATAATTTACTCCTTGTAACTTCCCGTGATAATTACGTACTCCCATAACGATAGAGGTATCCAAATCATGAACAAAGGGCTACACATCTCATTAATACCAACCTTACGCTAAGTTTCATGCGTGGGGTGTCTCGCAAAGCGAAATCCAAACAAGGAACCCCCCAGATACACTACTACCTAACATTGTCAGTCATCGGAACCCCCCAGATACACTACTACCTAACATATTCATGGAATTAATTGTAACTAAATCACTTGCCTTATGTTCCAGATTTGTTATTGGTTGAAGATGGTTGAATTCCTCTCTCTCTCTGTAGAATTCTCCTCTCTCTCTCTCTCTCTCTCTCTCTCTCTCTCTCTACAAGCTCTTCTCACAAGATGACAATGGAGGTGGGGGTTGGTTTTTGGCAAGTTAGAAATAGTTTCTTAACTTCTCCCGTAGCCCACTACTTAGATTGGGGTTGGAAATGGGTTAGTGGGTTTAATGATAAGTTGTAATTAAAGCCTGATTTTCGTGGGTTTTAATTTTCAAATTTTTGAAATTACCAAACTACCCTTTTGGGTTGCCGGTTTGGCCTAAAAATGCCCCGGGACCCAAACTAAACCCCCGACAAGTGTTTTCTGACTATTTCGACCCTTCCGGACTCGTTGGCGCACTCAAAATGACCATACGGTTGATAAAAATAAAATTCACTTTTTAATTCAAATAATTACATTCCTGATGCGACTGTCACGCGCGTCCCAACAAAATTTCCAAATTGCCGTATGTCTATCTCGCGATAATTTTAATATTATCAATATTCATATATTGCCATATATACACATTATAATGAAATACCAACTCACATCTCGTTAGTATTTTATCCGGATTAATTCTCAATTAATTCACATTTAATTTAATTAATCCCATAAATAAATATCAATAAAAGTACGGGGTATTACAATCCCCTCCTTTTTTCCTCATCTAATGTTTTTTCTTTAGTTTTTCAAGTTCGTTCTTGATTTTATTTATTTCAGTTGGTATGTTGCTACTATTTGATAGACAATTGTCAAAACTTGCCATATTTATGTAGTTAACTTTTATTACACAGTGAAATTAAACCCACTATTTTTATGTAAGAATTTATTTATGTGTATGCCAATATTATCCCCCTACTTTTTTGCTCATCTAATGTTTTTCAGAGATTACGAGGAACTAAAAAATCCTGTTTTATGTTTGATTATTGAGTTTAGTTTTTCAAGTTAATGATTGATTTTATTTATATTAGTTTGTATGTTGGTACTACTTGATACACATTTTTCACAACTTGCCATATTTATGTAGAATTTTTGAAGAACGAATGCTACAACATGCTATTACATATTTGTGATTCTTATCAACTTAAGTTGTTGGTGTTGTTTTAAAAATTAACGATCAATGTTCTCAACCTCGGTACACAAAAATATTGCCTTTTGAAAATTAACTGTTTTTTTTTGTTTTATTTCTCACCAACATCTAATAAGACATGACCTCGACCTTTTTCCCCATTTTCTTTTGTTTTGTTTTGTTTATATTCCCCTCTTTGATTATAGGTCTTTGTTGTTGCACGGACAATTATCATTGGTTTGTGGAAGTTCTCTTCATTGTCGCAATCAATTGGAGATGGCTAAGTAGGTGGGATTGGAAATTCATAATAGCAGCTAATTCAGTTGTTGTGGTAAGAAGATCGATGGGATATTTATCCACTTTCTTATTTCTTAATTTATTGCTTCACTGTGGATTTATTAGAGTAATGGTCATGGTGACTGATCTTATGCTCCTAGGTTATATTGGTTCCCATGATCAATTGTGTAAATTTCTTTTTTAACATGTGAGGGTGATATCCAAGCAAGAATCATACTCAAAGCAAAGCTCCAGTACAAAAAATGTTCATCATTGGAATAATCACGATTGATATTCATCCTAGATAATTCCAGGAAGGTCTTGAAGGTCAGGGACGTAGTGTCCCAATAGGTACTCCGATTATGGCCGACTCTAACCACTGTAAGTATGCACTCCTATGTATTCTTCAAACGATACGTATTCACTCCTCTATATCTCATTCTTGATGAAGAAAGTGAAAGTCCTAACTTCTATAAAGAACAATATTAGGAAAGTCCTTCATTTTCTATAAAGAAAATAGGGCATATCTCATATTATCTTTTTTGATTTGTTCTTTTTTGACAAATGTGGTGTTGAGTGACATCCTCCCTAAACATGCCACAACTTGATCAAAATAATGAACATCGATAATGCTTTGCGCTTGATATGGTGTTGCGTGCAATTGACGATTTTGAGTGTCGAACATAAAGAAGATATATGACACTTTGATTCAAAGTGTCTTGAGCGATAATGTGTGAATTGACATATTTAGTGTAAAAGATGACACATTCATCCCTCTTTCGATTTAGTTCCTCCTCGATTGGCTCAAATTTTTGGTTTCAATGTAGTGTGGTTGGCTTCAAAATGGCATTTATGATTTAGTGTGTTTGTCTTTGTATAAAAGATTAATTTTATTTAGTTGTTGTTTTGTTCTTGGATATTATATTAGTCTTAGGTTTTTGTGTGTCGATTTTACACATTTAGCATTGAAGTCATGAATGCAGTCAAACAAAATGTTCACATATTTGTTGTTCGAGTATTGTTTTATTTCTCAAATAATGTGGACAGTCCTATAAATAAAGGAAAATTTGCATAAATTTTGTAAATTGCTTACACGTTTGTTTACACATTCAATACATTTGAAATTTTCTTCGTGCCTTTGGGCACGTATTTTGAGTTTTTTTTGTCATTTTGCGATTATCAGCGTGCCTTCAGGCACGGGCATACCCTAGTATATATATATATATAGACACACACACACACACACATACACACACATAATGGATTTCATATTCTTGCATGTTTGTGTGTTGTCTAATGTATAGATTCGTTCTTCTATAATGAGTTGTGATTTAGAAAACACTTACACTATATTTTGAATTATTATTTTAGGAACACTCCTATGGATGAACTCACTGCGTCCTTTTTTCATGACGCTAGTTGAATGATTCCATTATCCATTTATATTACGCACATAAGCACACACTTTATTCAGTCTAATAGGAGAATATTAACACCTTCCCCTTAGAGATCGAAAGGGTGAGATAGTTGCCTAACACCTTTCCATTCTGCAACTTAGCCCCCGAACCTTTGAACTAGTTGGTTTCATTAGCATCACTATTGTCATTGATGTCATTCTCTCGAGGAAGTAATATTTTTTTTGCCTTTTATATGCAAAATGGTTTGGCGACTCAATCTTGACATATTATCCTGCATTGACGACAACCGAGCACCCCCACGAAAGGGCGCAATTTTGTGCACATGCACAAAAAAAGGGGGACCCATTCCCCCTCGGTATGGACACACACACACACACACACACACACACACACACATATATATATATATATATATATATATATATATATGTGGATATATATTCAGATACATGCTTCCTGATTAGATGTATAAAATAAATATCTTTCTAATATTCTATTGAGATGAATAATATGTAATCACAAGGTTCACTTGGGTCTGAGATTATACGCATATGATAGCTAGGATTGTTCAGTTTCAGATAACTTAAAAGCAACCAAAACTCAACTCGATTATTATAGTTGGTAGGACTGCAGTTAACGTTATTGATTTAGTATTTTCAAGATAAAGGCCATGGGTATACCCTCACCCTACTTCAGTCTTTTTATACCCTAGTGTAATACCCCGTAATTTTAAATGACTTTAAAATGGGTTATATATTAAATTAATGGATTAATTGGATTTTATTATAAATTAATTCATTCGGGTTTTATCCGGACGGTGGATATTAAAATGGATGATTCTGAAAATTAATTTAAGATATTTAGGTAATATATGAAATGATGTCATTGATATGACTGTATGATATAAATTAGGTAATTTATATTTTTAGTCAGACGCGGTATGGGACGTGTCGGGACTAGTTTATTAAATTAAAAAGGAAATTTATTTTCTATCGACCTTATAGTCATTTCGACTGCGTCATTGCGTCCGAAAGGTTTGAAATAGTCAGAAAAGTCTATTTGGATGTTAATTTTGAGTCTCAGGTCATTTGGAAATGAATAGACAACCCGAAAGGGCATTTTGGTCATTTTTCCAGGGGGATGAATAATGATTTCGGATCTTGGCCTATTATAAGTATTGGTAGATTAAGTGTATGTGGGTTATTCATCTCCTCCACACAAAATAGAGAAGTCATCTTCCTAGAGAGAGTGAAAGAGTGCTTGGGAAGGGAAAAGTCTACTTGAGAAGGAGTAGAACAAGAACTAAGGTTCACCACCACCAACCACCACCGGAGTTTGACCGGAGAAGGGACAACCAACTGAGATATACTACACCAAAGGATCAGACCTTCAGTAAAGGCAAGTGTTTGATAATGGCAATTTAAGTTCGTATATTGTCCATGTTAGAAATAGTATGAAAAGATAAGATTATTCATCTTTGGAAGAAATAATGGAGTGATTAAATGGATTTCTGGAAACTGAAATGATATAGGAATTAAACTCATGTTTTAGGTTGATAATAATCCAAGAAATAATCATGAATCTGTTGAAGAAATTATGAAAACCATTGATGTGTTCTTGAAGATGATATGTTGATAATTTTCTGGAAATAAGGTGATAAACATGATTTTAATCTGTAAGGGGGTAGTTTAGATAAGATGGAGGCGTAACCCCTTTTAAGTATGGTTATGGCAAGGTTAATTAGAGAAACACTAGTGATTTAGCCACAAGACACAAAGAGCAGTTTGGAAGGTATGGAACCCATCTTATACTCACAAATCTCGTGTATAACCCTCAATATAATAAAGAACTTTAGAAATAACTTAGCTAGAGGGAGAGAGAAGCAAGCACCCTAGATACACCTTGGTAGGCAGACAAAACATACCAAAAACCACTCTCAAGAGTCTCTGTTTGCGTATTAAAAGCTTCGTAATAAATGACAATGGTGAGTGGATAAGCCCTCTAATTTGCAATAATTCTCTCTCTGATGTATCTCTAGCAATAACTTTTTGAACTCTCAAAGGATCATTTTTTTCTCCTCAAAGGTGGTTGGGGTCCTTAAATAGCCCCCCACACCACCCCCGAGGCAACTCAGTCATTAAAGATTATGAAAGACATCCCTCATACTTTATGTCACAACATTAAATGCCTGATGCACTAGTTGTTTCCTACGTCATAAACATTAAATGCCAAGACATGCCTTTTGCCTAACCACTGTATGTCAGGGGGTTATTGTCGCAGAGGTGGCTCACCAACTATCTGACAGCCCCAAATACCACGGTGGTTTACTCAAGTGCATGTCTGACATTGTTTAGAAGGCTAGTGACATCACCCACAGTAGATGTGATATTTAAGTAGAGGGTTGTTTGGTTCATAAGTCAATGCCCGATGGAACTCCAAGCTGCTCCGCTTGAGGTTCCACGGTTAGGGTCCTTCGGTGTTTTACCAGGTGTATCTAAGATGGTCAGGACAAGCCCCAACGGTGCCCCACTTCTCAATCCTCCAAACCAAATCCCTCTAAAGTTCCCACGGTGAGGTTGTTCGATAGAGCATGAAAACTCTCCCAGGCCCTGCCAAGCCTGGTCTCTCGCGAGTACCGTTCGACCTCACGCCCATTCATTATTCTCGTTACAACATTACAGTCATTATAACTCGTAGTAAATATAAACAAAGCTATAATATGTCAAAGCAACAATAAGCTAAAGTACGAGTTGCCACGCTGAGCTGCCTCACCAAGATGCCACGCTTGAGTTACCACGCTGAGCTGCCTCACCAAGATGCCACGCTTGAGTTGCCACGCTGAGCTATCTCACCAAGCTGCCACGCTTGAGTTGCCACGCTGAGCTGCCTCACCAAGACGCCACGCTTGAGTTGCCACGCTGAGCTGCCTCACCAAGATGCCACGCTTGAGTTGCCACGCTGAGCTGCCTCACCAAGATGCCACGCTTGAGTTACCACGCTGAGCTTATCCTCAGAACACTGTTGCTAATTAGTGGATTATCCCTAATCCCAGGATTACCTTCAGGCCCCCTCTACATTTGCCCCTTCGTGGAGGGATTTGTTGTGGGAACAAGAAGTGCCTCCACGAAAACTTCTTAATCCGATGAACCTTCTCTGTCTGGCCTGCAGCTTTTTCTAATGCGAAGCCTCAACCGTTCCAGCTTGAATATCTGAAATTCTCCCGAAGAACCTGCTAATATTCTCGCAGTAATGTTCGAAAAAAGAGAAAAAATTCTCCCCGATGTAACTGAGTCATAACTAAACAACGTTTGAGCTTCTGTCGAGGGGACATCGTGCCTTTTTTGAACCGTTGGGACACCTTCTTCGTTGGGGGGTTTATTGGATATGTCAGAGAAAATCTTGGCGCCCAAAACTGAATCTTGCTTAGGAAGGTAACGGTGGCTGTTCCCTAGGTGTCACTTCATTAATTGATGGCAGTTCCCCAGGTGTCACGTCATTGAATGACGTAGCGTTGTCTTTTCCATGTCAGAACACTTCCCGAAGTGCCACGTGTACATTTGAAATGATTGCAGGCGGCCACACACGTGCAATGGTGGGAAACTTAAACGACGAACTTTAAAAATTAAACGGCCAAATCACTTAAAGCCATTCTTTTTCTTTCTTTCCCACTACTTGCCTCAAATTTCCTTCGTTTTTTAGAGAGAGAGAGAAAAAGCTTCCATTGTTGATCGTCTGAAACCTGCTGTTCGACCTTGTGCCGTCCTGTTCTTGCTCGCATCATCTTCGCCACCTCCTGTGGTTGTTCTTCCGCCATTGTCGTGCTCAGGCTCCTCTGACTCAAGGTTGTTTTTTGTTTGCACTAACACTCTGTCATGGCTTCTCAAAGTTATCCCACCATCTCTTCAACCAGTGCGCCGCCTGCTAATGCTGTTGCCACCACTACTGGTGCCTCTGCCTTGGACGCTGTCCGTCATGATCAGTTAAGGTTTTATCGTGGCTCTCCCATTTTTGGCGAAGATGATTGCTTTGCTGCTGCTTGCAAGACTGTCAACTTTGAATGCAAGTTTGAGTCCTTAGTGCTGGGTGACGAGGACGAAGAACCCTCGAAGTGGGGCTTTCTTCCTCCAGAGGGGACTCTCCGGTTTCGTCTGGAGCGAGGGGACTTCCAATGGTCCCAAATTGACTTCGAAGCACCAGGTGGTTCTCCTGCCCATTTTGCTGCTTGGAACTCTCACATGGTGAGTTCCTATGGTGATATTTTGAGTAAGATTGGCCTTCAACGGGCCAAATGGTTTGGTGAGTTTACTCTCTCCAAAAATAATGCTGCTCTCCCCATTCTTGTTTCTCGTTGGAACGTGACGACTCACACATTTATTGCTGCATGGGGCGAGTTCACGATAACCCTAGAAGATGTCTGCGAGCTTCTGGGGCTCGAAGCAACAGGTCATGAGACTTCTACCGATGAGCCTCTTGACGCCGAAGAGACTGCTGACCGTTTGGCGTTGGATCGAATATGACGAAGTTGCATCGGTTCTTCAAACAAAGCTACCTTCACTCCCCTGATTAATTATTTCTTCAAGGGTTCTAGTGAAGGTAGTTCTTCAATTTCAACGGATGCCCCTGGCCAAGGTACTTCGTTAGAGCTCCCTGCTTACATCCTTGTGATTCTGCCCTGTTTTCTTTTGACGGGAAAACCAAACGATCAGCCCCGAAGGGACCTTATCAACATATCCCTTCGTTTGGCTCGGGGCATCAAACTTCCTTTGGCTGCAATTGCCCTAGGGTCCCTCTACACCTAGCTTGACAGAACGTTGTTCGATATGGAACGATCCCTTGGCCGTTATAACCTGGCCAATTTTGCTAATAGCATCCTTCTAACCAGCTTTCTTTACGTGCGCTTTCCTGTTGTGGCGGCCAAGGCCAACCGTCCTCTTTCTGGGGAAACCATTTTGCCCCCCCGCTCTTATATTTATCACAAGAGGCAGAGCCGAAAAGAGCTGATCGCCTCAATTGATCGTTTTGAGGACTTTGTTATGAGGCCTTACGGAGAGGACGCCTTTGTTCACACTTGTGATTTCTTTCAGGACGAATCCAGGGTGGTACAGGTGGGGGTAGACATTGAAGATCCTCAGTTAGCCGTGGTGCTTCTCCTTTCTCCGGGGTATCTGCCTTCCTACACCGAGTGGGGATATTCCAGCGAACATTACAAGCCCAATCGGTGTAGTCGTCAATTTGGGTTTGATCAGGGGGCTCCTCGCTCAGTTTTCCAATCCTCAAACCCGAAGGTTAGCTTTAGTGAGGCATGTTCCTTATTTTCCTCCACTGCTGCGTGGGGGATAAGTGAATCAATGGCTGGGAGAGTCACCATTCCCTCCAACAAGAGGCAAGGGAATGTGACCAGTCTATTTGCCACGAAGTTCTGGCCGAGACAACTGGCTAACATTACTGAATTCATAGATGGCGAGCCGGTTTACCCTCCAGTTCTTTCATTTGCTGCGATGGAGCTGGGACTCAAAGGCAACTCCATTCTGGGGATTGAGTTCCCTCTAAGAAAAACCCCTAAGGGGCCTTCCGAAGAGCTACCTCCGTTATGCCCCATGACTCCCACTGCCATATCCAAAGCGAAAGGTGCTGGGGTATCCAGGAAGACTGCTCCTTCGACTGGAGCTACTGGTGATGAAGGGTCTTCGCAGCCGTCGACCAAGAAGGCCAAGAGTGGGGTGGCTTCCACGAAAAAGGCAAAGTCCAAATCCCAGATTCCTGTGGCAGCCCTACCCATAGCCTCCGTTCCTCCTCCCATATCTCCTGAAAGGGCCGAGAGGTTAAGGAGGGAGGCGCAGGCTGAGGTAGATCGGGTGAATGCAGAGTTTCAACGGCGCGCTGTCGTCGTTCCTCCCTCGGTTGTCTTCCCCACGATCGTCGTCGATCCCACTGAGCCAGCTGCAAAGAGGAGAAAAGGTTCGAAGGTTCCTCAAGCCACTGGTAGTGCCATGACAAGGCTGAGGAGGAAGACTTTAGGCACCAAGTCCCAGCGGAAGCAAGTTTCCTCGGTGCAAGCTTCTCATTCTTCTTCCCAATCTGAGGTATGTACACTTATCTTGTTCTCTTTTCTTCTTTGGTTAGAGCAAGTCGGATTTACTTATATATATTGTTCTTAACTACTTTGGTGCAGGGACTTAAAGAAACGGGGCCTCGTTCTCCTAGCCCCCCAAGTCCCGCCATTAGCCGTTTCGTGGGCGGTCGCTGTGGGGCCATCTCATCCGATACGACCCCACCCCGTTCGCCAATGACCGGGCTTACTTACGCCCGTCGTTCAATCTCAAGATGGGCGGGGGAGGCAGTTGGGGAGGGTGAGGTTATAGAGCCCGTGGGTGTCTCTTCGGCACCAGAGACAACACAATCTGAGATGCCTACTCCAGTCTCCTCTGGCTCACTGGCTTCCTCTGAGGCTGTTCTCCCCCTCATTCTGGTTGCTGCAGGTGATCCTGAGGTAATTATTTCATAATTAAATTTGTCTGATCTGGCATTCCTTCTCTTTCACCCCGTTCTGTGTGCTGAATTTAGGATGTTGGTTGCCCTAGGTCGAAGTATCCTCGCTGCTAGCAAACATTCTCCGTCCAACGGTGCTGGCGAGACCTCTGGCCACAGTGCCCCTTTTCAACGTTCTGACTGAGGTAAGTTATTCTTGGATACATTTCGCACTTTTTTCTGTATTTGTTCCTCTTTACTAACATTGGCTTTTATATTGCAGCTTTCTCCTGATCTTTCACCACCCTCATCTATTCCCGATGAACCCCTTGCTCTTGCTTTGGTACCTTATGTGGGCGAGGGAACTATGCCGATGGTTGAGGTTTCTGGGGCCAGAGACCCCGTTGAGGCCGATGAGGTAACAAGTCCCCTCCCAACGATTCCTGCCACTTTAACCTCCGTGATAGCTCCCACTCCTGCCCCTGTTATGATTCAGGTACTTTCTTAATTCTCTGCTTAAACTCCTTCTTATAATAGTGACTTAACAACGAAAACGTTTGTTAAGATTTTTATATAATCTCCACCTTATAACGGTGACTTAACAATGAAAACACTTGTTAAGATTTTTATATAATCTCCACCTTATAACGGTGACTTAACAATGAAAACACTTGTTAAGATTTTTATATAATCTCCACCTTATAACGGTGACTTAACAACGAAAACACTTGTTAAGATTTTTATATAATCTCCACCTTATAACGGCGACTTAACAACGAAAACGCTTGTTAAGATTTTTATATAATCTCCACCTTATAACGGTGACTTAACAATGAAAACGCTTGTTAAGATTTTTATATAATCTCCACCTTATAACGGTGACTTAACAACGAAAACGCTTGTTAATATTTTTATATAATCTCCACCTTATAACGGTGACTTAACAACGAAAACGCTTGTTAAGATTTTTATATAATCTCCACCTTATAACGGTGACTTAACAACGAAAACGCTTGTTAAGATTTTTATGTAATCTCCACCTTATAACGGTGACTTAACAACGAAAACGCTTGTTAAGATTTTTATGTAATCTCCACCTTATAACGGTGACTTAACAATGAAAACACTTGTTAAGATTTTTATGTAATCTCCACCTTATAACGGTGACTTAACAACGAAAACGCTTGTTAAGATTTTTCATATCCTTATTTGGGATTTTCTTTTCAGGTTGCTCGGGAAGATTCGCCCCCAGTCCTCTCACCTGTAGGCTCACCCTTTCGAGAACCTGACGCTTCGGAAAATTCAATTCATGATGATCAAGGTTCTATAACTGGTGCTGCAGTCGAGAGCGAATCTGGGTGTGAGGTCCCTCTTCCCGACCTAGCTCCTCACTCGTTCTGCCTCATGGTGCTTCGGCAATCTCCTCAAATGCCCGTCAACCATTGGCTGGTGATTGAAAAATTGGTGGATCGCCATCCTGAGACCTTCACACCGGATTTCCCGCGCTCAAATATTCATGTGATGAGTCACATGCTGCAAGGCATGGCGATCGTTGTTGCTGAAATTTCTAGTACCCCCACTGCCAGTGTTACCAGATCCCTTCTCAACTAATTTCTAGGTTTTCTGAAGGAGTTGGGGCGTGATGGTTTCCGTTTTGACTGGCTTATAACGCATCTGAAGACTTTGAAGAACCAGCAACTGATCGTCCAGAGGGAAGTGCTGATAAAGCACCAGGAGGACCAACGGGTTGAGGAGGTTAAGTTAGCTGAGCTGGCACCTCTTTTGGAATCGGCGGATGAAGAAGTAACGAATGTCGAAGAAGCTCTGCGTTTAGCCAAGCTAAAACGGGAAAGGCTCCTTATTGAACGTGCCCAGGTGCAAACCAGGCTAGAGGTTGCTGTCAACGCTCAAAATTCCTTTGCATCAGCTTCTTCGGGCCTTCCCGGGGATTTTTTCTCTTCCCCGAATCTGTGGTTTCTCTTAGGGTAGTAAAACTCCTGTACATATTTTCTTTCTTTCATTCATGTAATTTTTGGGCAATAGTTCCCCATTTTGCTTGTAATGCTCTCTTCTTTAATGAATGAAAGAATGTACATTTTTCAATTTATCTTTGAGTTATGCCTGCTTTCATATATCAATGTCTATACTTCACATCATCAATAAAACTTGTATATTCATAATAAAAAGACCCAATACATCGATGGTACAACCTAACTGTCTACACATGATATACTTTCAGCCATTTATTGTTAATTTTGAATGGCCTATCTTCCTCCAACTTAGAAATTAGGCAATAACCTGAATCATGAGCTTCGTTCACGATGAAAGGTCCCTCCCAATTGGCTGCGAACTTTGGCAGAGGAAGTCCCCTAATGTGTTTCACTGCTGCCTTCAAAATGAGATCTCCCTCCACGAACCTCCTTGGTCTTACCATGTTATCATATGCCCTAGAGAGCTGCTTTGTATACATTTGAAAATGTTGCATCGCGTTGTCTCTGTGTTCATCCAATGCCTCCAACTGCACATGCCTATTCTGAGGGAGCATGCTACTTCGCAAGGCGTATCGAGCCGAGGGAACTTCCAACTCCACTGGAAGAATTGCCTTAGCCCCATAGACAAGGGAGAACGGAGTGTACCCTGTGGGCTTCCTCTTCGTCGTTCGATAGGCCCACAACACTGTTGGTATCTTGTCATCCCACGATCCTGGAAAGTCCTCCATCGTTTTAGCCAAGATATTAACCAGAGTTTTGTTAGTTGCTTCAGCCTGACCATTCCCCTTCGGGTATGCCACCGTTGAAGTGTGATGAACAATGGAGTACTTGTCTGTGAGCATCGTTACTTCTGAGTTGACGAAGGGAGTCCCATTATCTGAGAGAATAACCTTTGGGATCCCAAAACGGCAAATGATATACTCTCTGATGAAGCTACTCACTACCCCAGCCGTTGCCCTTCTAAGTGGTATTGCTTCAGCCCATTTTGTAAAGCACTCCGTTGCTACCAGTATCCATATCTTGACCCTCGACGAAGGATGTATCGCCCCCACGAGGTCGAACGCCCAATTGTGGAAAGGATAAGGCGTTGCCAGAGAGTGTAAGTCCACCGATGGGGCATGGATCATATTTCCATGAAGCTGGCAAGCCTTGCATTTTCGGACAAATTCGGCGGAGTCTTTTTCCATCATTGGCCAATAATACCCCAACGTCATCAGCTGATCATATAACTTGGCCCCTCCCATGTGAGCTGGGTCATGGGCTTGTTTGAGGACCTCAGTTGCTTCTTCTTTTGTAATGCAACTCAATGGCCTGTTGAAGTACCCCCTTCGATAAAGCTGCCCCTCTTGGATATAGAACCTCGGGGCCCTTCGCCTTAGTCCCATCGCATCCATCTTCTCTGTTGGGACAATTCCATCCTAAATAAAGTCGATATAGGGCTGCTTCCAGTCTGTTTGGGCTTCAATGAAATGGCACTCAGCTGCTTCGAAAAATAGCTGACACTTCTCACAATTCCGCTGTAGTTCTGCCGCATCCTGTTTCATTTTAGGCCAAAAATATCCCCCTCTTTGAATTCTCCTATAAAGAGGT
Organism: Sambucus nigra; assembly: GCA_949130495.1. NCBI lineage: Eukaryota > Viridiplantae > Streptophyta > Magnoliopsida > Dipsacales > Adoxaceae > Sambucus > Sambucus nigra. Next base: position 404,838,235 of record OX422207.1, read on the forward strand.
ATCTCAGTTGTTTCGCAGTGCTCCTCATGTGTTTTCTTCAACCTCCGCTCTGCCTCCTCTGGCCCAACGCATCTTGATAACCATCCCCCTGCATTTCTGTAGTAAAGATTTCCTTGGTTTGTAAAGTATTGGGCTAACTCTCTTAGTCCCATAGCTCCTTCGCCAGACTCCAGTTGCTTCCTGATCTCTCCTCTCCAATCCGCATCTCCCTCCATCGGTAGTATTGACTGCACCACCGAAGGAGCTGTTCTTTGTTGGATCGTAACAATAGTCGTATCGCTCCTCATGACCATCTTTTGAGCAATAGTGGCATAAGCGTCTGGATGACGGTTCATCGTTCTGGGATGTCTTCTAATTGTGGTCCGATGGAACTGGCTGAGGAGCCTTTGAATGATCGTCCTGTACGGCGCCAAACTCATGTGCTTCAATGCATATTCTCCGTTAACTTGCTGAATTACTAAATTCGAGTCACCCTTGATGCAGAGTGAACGAATTCCCCTTCGAAGAGCCTCCAGCAACCCTAGTACCAACGCTTCGTATTCTGCTTCGTTATTGGAGCAAGGGAAATCCAGTTTGTAGGAAAGACAAATCTCCTCCGTTCCTTTTGAAAGGATGACCCCTGCCCCTCCTTTTTTCTCTGCCAAAGACCCATCGAATTGCATCGTCCATTCCTCATCGGTTGCATCGAGATAGTTGGCCTGTAAGTCGTCTCCCGAAATGTCTTCTTTAGGTGGTTCAAACGTTCCTGATGGAAAGATTGCCAACAGATCAGCATACGCCTGGCTCTTGATAGCACGAGGAACCACACACTTTAAATCATATTCGGAGAGAATAAGGAACCACCTAGCTGCCCTGCCAATCAAGATAGTTCTAGCCAATAAATACTTAATAGGATCACATCTAGTTACAATATGAATTGTAAAAGACAGCATATAATGTCTAAGTTTTTGTGCTACAAAGACTAAGGCCAAACAATGCCTTTCTAGGATGCTATATCTAATCTCTGGCCCATGTATGATCCTACTGAGGTAATACACTGGTCGTTCTTGCCCGTCGATCTCCTGTGCCAGCAAAGCTCCAACGGACCTTGTAGTGGAGGTGAGGTATAGCTGCAACGGTGCTCCTGCCTGTGGAGGAACCATGATTTGCGGTGAAACGAGCAGTTTCTTCAACTCATCGAGGGACTCCTGGTGATCCTTTTCCCACCTGAACTTTGTGTTCTTTCGCAGCAGTTGCATCAATGGGTGTGTTACCTCGGCCAATCTTGGTACAAATCTTCTGAGGTAGGAGACTTTTCCGAGGAAGCTTTTTAGCTCCTTCACCGTTCTTGGGCACGGCATTTCTAAGATCGCGCGTTGTTTATCCTGGTCCATCTGCACCCCTTATCGATCAACCACAAAGCTTAGAAACTTCCCACGTTTTACTCCGAAGACGCACTTCAATGGGTTCATCTTTAATTTATACTTCCTACATCGAGTAAACACCTTCTTTAAGTCGTTTAGGTGGGACTCCTCCTTCTTCGATTTGATGACCAAATCGTCCACATAGAATTCTACAAATTTGTGGAAGAAATCGTGAAAAATGGCCATCATTGTTCTTTGATAAGTAGCTCCCGCGTTCTTAAGTCCAAACGGCATTACTTTGTACATGAAATTGCCCAACGGGGTTCTGAACGCCGTTTTCTCTGCGTCCGCGGGGTCCATCTTGATTTGGTTGTACCCTACGTACCCATCCATGAAGCTATACATCTCATGCCCAGCCGTGGCATCTATCAGCCTATCAATGGAGGGTAGAGGGAACTCATCTTTGGGGCAAGCCCTGTTCAGATCTCTAAAATCCACACAGATCCTTATTTGGCTCTTGTCCTTCTTCCCTACTGGCACAATGCTAGATAGCCACATGGGATGGTGTATTGGTTTGATGAATCCTGCTGCCAATAAACGTTGAACCTCTTCCTTGATCTTCAAGTCCAACTCAGGTTTATAAGTTCTTGTTGCCTGTTTTACCGGGATGGCTGAAGGTGTCACGTTTAGCTTGTGGCAGCTCACTTCCTCATCTAGCCCTTCCATTTCGGTATACTTCCATGCAAAGACATCTATGAACTCCCGGATTAGCCCAACCAGGGCTTCTCGCTTCGCCTTACCGAGATCCTTCGCGATGAAGATGGGCCTTGGGTCTTCCCCTGCTCCTGCCAGGTTCAACTGCTCCAACTCTTGTGCCTGGGGCTTCGGTTGATTTGCCATGTAGTCTGGTTCTTCGGCGACCTCCTCCACGAACTCCTGTATGTTGGAGTTGTCTATCACCATACACTGTCCCTGTTGATCTATCAAGAAACACTCATATAACGGGTCAGCCCCATCCTCGGTCTCTTCGGCCGCCCTCTCACATCGTTATAAACGGTATACTACCTTCCCCTCCTCAGTGACCACCTTCTTGCATTGCCTGTTGGTAGCTGTTGCCAAGGCCTTCCTCTTCCTTTCTCTCGAAGCCTCAGCGATCCTTCCCCCCGAAAAGCGACTCAGCACGCTTTGCCGTTGGACCTCATGCTCCATAGGGTCCACTCTAAGCCTTGCTTTGTTTTTGAGCTGCCTTGTGGTATTTTGAGGTCGAGGGATCACCTGACGGGTTTCTTCGGTCCCTACCCCTTCGTTACTCGTGGCTTCTTTACTTTACTCATTCAGAGGCCCCATTCTATCTTTGATCAAGGGAACCCATGCCCCCTCCATTCTTCTTGTTAGGACTCGAGCCTCCTCTTCCAACTCCGTATAAAAGGCCGCATCTACAAAGTGAGCTTCCTCGATAGCAAAAGGCCTTTTTGTAGCCCTAATGGTCACTTCTGTTCCTTTGACATTCGCCTTGGCGCATTGATGATATGTTGAAGGAACTAAACCTTGATTGTGCATCCATACTCTTCCTATTAGTAAATGATAGGAAGTTGCACTTTCTATTACATGGAACTTGATGTGGGAACTCAGATTTCCCATTACAATTCCCACATTCACATACCCAATGGATTTGGAAGATTGGTTATCATATCCTGAGATCACCAGAGGCATGGGGACCAACCTTTCTTCTGGGATATTAGTCACGTGGAAGGAGTTGATCGGCATAATGTTGATAGACGCACCCCCATCCATAAGCGTCCTCGCAAAACTAACCCCGTTGACACTGGCCGTCACATACAAGGGTCTGTTATGAGGGAACCTTACAGCTCTATCTGCATCGTTGAAGGTCACCTCTGATAGGAACTTTTTCACCAGCCTCGCCATGGGTCCCCGCCATTTCAGCGAGGGAACCGCGTCCTTCCTCGCGATGTCTAGAATCGCCTGAGTTATTTCCAGTCTGCTCTCCTTTGGTATCCCCACTTGATCGAAGAACCAAGCGAATTTTGGGGATTTTGAAACTGCGTTGTATTCAACGACTGCCTCCATTTCCTCGCCTTCAACGCTGTATACGTCTTCCGCGTCTTTAGCGCTTGCTTCATCGTAGGCTAAAATTACGTTTGCCATTCCTGTGGTGCAATATTCCAGAGTTTCTTCGAATTCTCTTTGCCTCATTGTTGACCTTCCTTCCCCTCTTTCCGCCTCACCGTCGTAGGCCGTCACCAAGTTGGCCCCATGCACTGGAAGCGGGTTGTTGTTAACGTTCTGTGGGGGGATCTGCAGCGTCCCTGCCTTCATGTACTTGTCAATGATTCTTCTCAGTGTGAAACAGCTCTCCGTCGGGTGCTGGATCTTTCGATGAACCTGACAATACCTAGGATCTGCCTTTGTTGCGTCATCGGGTTCTTCTGAAGGAACGCCTTTTGGTAGGTAGACCGTTCCACCTTGGACCATGGCGTTGTAACAACTCACTGCCTCTTCTATCGTGCATGGTAACGGTGGTGGGTCTTCCCTATCCCTTCCGAACTTCCTTTTGTTGTCCTTCTTTGCCGCCTTACCCCCATTTGTTCCTTCGGTGTATCCCACTCGTGGGGGTTGAGGCCTTCCTCCCCCAGGTTGTATCAGTTGCCTGAATATCATAGGCACCGCCACCGGGTTTGGTCATACGACCAATGAGATGTTCCTTGCAGATCTTAAGAACGCCGAAAAAGTTCCCTCGCGCGTCTCATTGATAAGATGGCAGATGTACTCCGGGAGTAGTCCTTCGGCACATATTTGTAATAGTTTGGACTCCTTGGCCTCCTCTCTCACATCCAGAGACCTTTCCCTGAACCTCCGAACGTATTCCACCACGTCTTCTCCTGGTCGTTGCTTCTCTCTCCCTAGTTGGGTCAGAGTGAATTCATCCTCTGCTAGAAAGAACTTTTGGACAAACAGCACGTGCATCTCTTCCCACGTGGAAACACTTTTAGGGGCCAAATGAGAATACCACGTGTATGCTTTATCGGTTAGGGATTTGGAAAACTCCCTCAACCTGAGCTTCTTGTTGTTGCAATACGCCCCCAGGTGCTCAATAAAACGTTTAATGTGCTCTTTCGGATTCCCACCCTTCCCTGTGTATTTTTCAAAGATGGGGGGAATATAATCCCTTGGGTATGGCTCATCGTTGTATTCCTGAGGTTAAGGTGTCCTAAAGTCGTCATAGACTGAAGCTACCTCGCCTATAGACTGTGAGGAAGCCTGCACAAATTTTAACATCTCCTTTTGTATTTCTCTCCTCATTTCCTCCATGGGCGATGGGGCAACGACCAATGGGGGTGTTGGCTGAATGACCGTTATAGTTGGAGCCATCGTTACAGCTGGCGCCGTTGATACTCCGGAGATTTCCACCGCCGGATTCACGATGAAGGGTATGCTTGCCGGGGCTGCTCCCGTTGTACCTACGCCTGGTGGAACCGTTGGAGCTGCCCCTAGTATTACGAAGGAATTGGCTTCGAGTCCTCCCAGCACCGTTGAAGCTGCAGGAGTTTGCAAGAACTCATAGAACTTACTCATAAGGAGGGTCATTTGGGCAGATCCTAGCCCAGCGCTCGTGGAAGCCTGCGTCACTCCCGGAACGCCTGTTGTTGCCTGAACTGGGGGCACTTCTATTCGAGGAGCTCCGCTCCTTAAAGCCTCCAATTCTACCGCTGCTTGCTCTTCACTGTGTTGGATATCATCAAAGTTGAGCCTTCGATTAACGTTATCTTGCGCCATACTTCTTCCTTAGAAGAATGCCTCCCCAGCGGAGTCGCCAAATGTAAGAGGGTAGTTTAGATAAGATGGAGGCGTAACCCCTTTTAAGTATGGTTATGGCAAGGTTAATTAGAGAAACACTAGTGATTTAGCCACAAGACACAAAGAGCAGTTTGGAAGGTATGGAACCCATCTTATACTCACAAATCTCGTGTATAACCCTCAATATAATAAAGAACTTTAGAAATAACTTAGCTAGAGGGAGAGAGAAGCAAGCACCCTAGATACACCTTGGTAGGCAGACAAAACATACCAAAAACCACTCTCAAGAGTCTCTGTTTGCGTATTAAAAGCTTCGTAATAAATGACAATGGTGAGTGGATAAGCCCTCTAATTTGCAATAATTCTCTCTCTGATGTATCTCTAGCAATAAATTTTTGAACTCTCAAAGGATCATTTTTTTCTCCTCAAGGGTGGTTGGGGTCCTTAAATAGCCCCCCACACCACCCCCGAGGCAACTCAGTCATTAAAGACTATGAAAGACATCCCTCATACTTTATGTCACAACATTAAATGCCTGATGCACTAGTTGTTTCCTACGTCATAAACATTAAATGCCAAGACATGCCTTTTGCCTAACCACTGTATGTCAGGGGGTTATTGTCGCAGAGGTGGCTCACCAACTATCTGACAGCCCCAAATACCACGGTGGTTTACTCAAGTGCATGTCTGACATTGTTTAGAAGGCTAGTGACATCACCCACAGTAGATGTGATATTTAAGTAGAGGGTTGTTTGGTTCATAACTCAATGCTCGATGGAACTCCAAGCTGCTCCGCTTGAGGTTCCACGGTCAGGGTCCTTCGGTGTTTTACCAGGTGTATCTAAGATGGTCAGGACAAGCCCCAACGGTGCCCCACTTCTCAATCCTCCAAACCAAATCCCTCTAAAGTTCCCACGGTGAGGTTGTTCGATAGAGCATGAAAACTCTCCCAGGCCCTGCCAAGCCTGGTCTCTCGCGAGTACCGTTCGACCTCACGCCCATTCATTATTCTCGTTACAACATTACAGTCATTATAACTCGTAGTAAATATAAACAAAGCTATAATATGGCAAAGCAACAATAAGCTAAAGTACGAGTTGCCACGCTGAGATGCCTTACCAAGATGCCACGCTTGAGTTACCACGCTGAGCTGCCTCACCAAGATGCCACGCTTGAGTTGCCACGCTGAGCTATCTCACCAAGCTGCCACGCTTGAGTTGCCACGCTAAGCTGCCTCACCAAGACGCCACGCTTGAGTTGCCACGCTGAGCTGCCTCACCAAGATGCCACGCTTGAGTTGCCACGCTGAACTGCCTCACCAAGATGCCACGCTTGAGTTGCCACGCTGAGCTACCTCACCAAGATGCCACGCTTGAGTTGCCACGCTGAGCTTATCCTCAGAACACTGTTGCTAATTAGTGGATTATCCCTAATCCCAGGATTACCTTCAGGCCCCCTCTACATAATCCAATCCCTTGATGATTCTAAGATGTTTAGAGTACTGGAAATCGTTCATATATGTTGACATATCATGTAGTAATAATTATAAATCATTTTGGAGGTTAATATGAAGGTTTGAATGAGTAAAAATGGAGAAACCCGTAGTTGCTGAAATGTATAAAATCAGGCTGTGACCTGAGGGATCGATTGATCGACCCCTGCCTTCGATCGATCGACCTCCCCAGAATATGTAAAGTTGTTTCTTTTTAAATGTTGATTCTTATCCCAAACCTTTTGTGGATCTTTGGTGATAATTATTTGGACATTATGGGACTTAGAAAATATCAGTAAACCCTTGATAAGATTTGAATTAATTTGATTTGGATTCAAGTGATGAAAATGTTGAAAATTATATCAAATGGAATTTTGGTTGCTAGATTCATTTGTTAAATTCTAAATGGAGATGTATGAGGATTAAAGATAGGAACAGTAGGGGTGATTGAATATAACACCTGGGTATCCTTAAGTTTACAAGAGGGTTTAATCGTAAGTGAAAGAAGATGTGTTTATAAGAGATTCGAAACTATCGGTTTTAACCATAATTAAAAGGAGAACTAAACTCGTCGTAATTAGGGAGAAATGATGTTATGGACCAGTAGGATATTAGTGACTTCTTACTGATTATATGTTGAGGAAAACGCTTTTTGAATCTTGTGTATTGAGGGAGGGTAGCGTTAGGATTACAATTTGAACATCAAGGACTGAGTTTAAGATCATTATTGATTTCGCAAAGGTATGAGGTTATCCCGATCGCATAGTTGAAGTTATCGGACCTCCTCGATCGACAAATTTAAGTAGTAGTGTATTGGAGGGGTTCCTTGTTTGGATTTCGCTTTGCGAGACGCTCCGCGCATGAACCTTAATGACGTCGGGAGTGGAGAGATGTTATAGGATGCGAGGATAAAAAAATTATAAGAGCGTAGTGGTATGGCTCCTGGATAGAGATGGGAGTTTGGAATAAATTTGGTTGAAAGAGGGTATGAGGTTATCCCGATCGCGTATTTAAAGTTGTCAGACCTCCTCCATCGACAAAATTAAGTAGTAGTGTATTGGAGGGGTTCCTTGTTTGGATTTCTCTTTGCGAGACGCTCCGCGCATGAACCTTAACGACGTTGGGAGTGGAGAGATGTTATAGGATGTGAGGATAATTAAATTATGAAGTAAAGATATGATATTTTAATACGTGGAATTTAAAAGAGATATAATGCTACGTATGGGAAATATCTTAGGGTAGTGATAATTACTTTATTGATATTATATTATAGGTATGATAATACCTATTTGATTGATTGATGATTTATGTGTATGACATACCTAGCTTACTTGCTATCGGTGGGAGGTTTGCGCGTGAGGGCAGTCATATCCTGATGAATCCATGGGATCTTTGATTTGTCGCTCGAGAACATAGGTCTATGAAAGACTTATCGGGGAGTTGATAAGTCCGCTGATTGTGGGTACGTAGGTATGTGCGTGACCCATGGATACGAGAACTATGTTCTCCTCCAATTTGTTTGTTGTTGTTTGTGGTTCATGGAATCTTACCGAACCTTTAGTCCCCTAATTCGGTGACCTGCGATGATGGGACATGATAGCAGAGTAATGCATTGCACCGCAGCTGTGACTCGGGGTGCCGTATTATATATGAATATATATATAATGGATTAAATGATTAAATGGATATATTGTGGTTAAATCTATCTACGGTGATAATTGTAGGTAAAGGTGAATAGAGAAAGATAATGGAATTAAGTTAATGAATGTTTATGCTTATAGAATTGAAAATCTTAACTCATGTTAATGAGAAACGATTCATATTAATGAGTAATGATTCATGTTAATGAGAAACGATTCATATTAATGAGTAATGATTCATGTTAATGAGAAACTAATCATATAAAGGAGAAATGTAAATGAATAATAATGTGACGTATGGTATGGGACATACGGGGATTATGATATGGGAATGGAATTATAATATGGAGACTAGAAAAGAGGAACCATTAACTAGGAGGTTAATAGGAAATGTTAAGTGTGCACTCAAGTTGAGAGGTGAGAATAGCAAGTGAGAGTTGGATCTAACATGTACATAATAAATGCTTTATTGCACTTGTTAAATACTTGTTGTTTTAAAAAGCATCTACACATTCGGACTCTGACCCGTTTCCTTGCATATTTTCTCTTCTATTGTATCTCTATATCAAGTGTCCAACAACAGGGACGCCAACCTTAGCGGATTATGACAGACTATGGATTTATGGAGTTTTGCTTAGACGCCTATCTTCATTTGATTCACAGTATTCTTAGTTAGGGAATGTCGCCAAAAGGATTTTCAGTTATCTTTTCTATCGAGGTCAAATACTATTATATTCGGGTCTTTTTAATACATTTAACATTGTTGGGATTATTGTAAAGGATTTATATTATTAGGGAATGTTTATTCCAGTTGCATTTAAATTCTTTTGAGTTATTTATTGTGTTATCAGTGTTGTAGAATAAAATGTGTAGTGTTATTCTTAAACTGGAAATGGTTTTGTTGAAATTTAAATTTGGAAAGTTTTTAACACCAGTTTAATTGGGTATTGGGTGAGTTGAAAATGTTTTCGACAGTGATGCTAAGAATGAGCCAACTGTATATTCTGTTTTAATTTGGTATGGGACTGGCCACCCGGTATTTAATTAAGCGGGGTGTTACAGGTGGTATCAGAGCATCAGGTTCTAGTGTCCTTTAGGATCTGTACGGCTTATTGTGTTTTCAGCTTAGCATTCTTTGATGTAAAGCCCTATGAGTAGGATTATTGCTTTTCTATTTACGCCTACAAAGGTACGATCACTGCGGCCGAAGTTGCTGTAATTGTCGCTCAGGCAATCAATGCAGCTTCAACTGCTGTTTAGAAGGCTCCAGCACCGACACCGGCACCGGTTGTGCCACCCGCGCAAGGGCAAGTGTTTCCTACTGCATGGGAGCTAGCGAGGGATGCCTTTCAGAAAGCGCACCCACTTGAGTTTCAGGGAGGATCAGATGTTGTGACTGCTAGACAATGGAAGAAAGATATCCAACGGCACATGAGAATGATCGAATGCACTGAGGTTCAACGTCAAATACTAGCCACATTCAAGCTAGTAGGGGCAGCTTTGCAATGATGGGAAGTTACGACCACTATGAAGGAGAGGGACATAATGACTATCCAAGACTTTTGGATACGATTTGATGGGAAGTATTTTCCTTCCGCCATCCAGACAGAGATGAGGATGAAGCTACTTGATTTGAAACAGGGAGAGAAAACTGTGACAGAATATGAGAAAGAGGTTACGCGATTAACTAATTTGGTACCAGCTAAAGTACCTACTGAGGAGAGGAGAGTCCTAATGTTCAGTGATGGGTTGAACTATAAAATTTGCCAACATTTATTGGGGAATCTTTCATTACGTATGTATGGCAGACGAGGGCCATTGGACTGATAGCGGAGATCGTACTTAAGAGGTTATGAAGTATGTTCGAGTATGATGACCGTAGTCGAGGTCACCACTATAATGGAAAATTGAGGAGAGTCATCAGTAGAAGTTCTTGAAATACGTGAATTGTGTATGTTCCCTAACGAAGGAAATATATTGAAAGGCTTGGGTATATAGTGGAGTGTGGTTAACTAGAACTGAAAATTTGGGGTAAAATTTTTCTTGACTCATCGGAGTAAAGTTATAATATTGGGATTCAACAACCATCACCCGCAAATGAGGGTATGTTTTCCTATCTAAGGAAGTATGAGGCGTATTGATTTTTGTAGTGATTGATATTGTGTGGGCCAAAGGGTTGTTAAACTTAGCCTATGGCATCGTTATTTATGTAGACTCACTGAGGAGTGTGGGACACCTATATATTACTTGTTATCATGTGGGTTTGATTTTTATGGGATTACTTACCTTGGGCATGTCCGAGCATGATGTGTCTATCGGCATGCATTGACTTGTGGTATATGAGGGCATATGTCTGCATCTTGTCTTCTATAAGAGAGTAGATGCGTAGACTCTATTTGAAAAAAAAAAAAACCAAATTTTTGTTTTAAATCGATAAACCTGATATTTTTTTTATAAACCAAATTTTTATATATTATTGACTAAGGACCTTAGGAGTTTTGATGACCGGCTACTTTAGGAAGTAGTGTATCGGGGTGGTTCCTAGTTTGGATTTCGCTTGCGAGACACCCCATGCATGAAACTACTAACCGTTGGGAGTCGAAATAAGTTAGGTCGTTGGGAAACGAGTTTATAACCTTTGCAAAAACTTTTAATATTGAAAGCGGTATGAGAGGGTGTATGGGCGCCCTGGATGATTGGATTGTAGTATTTTTCATAATTGTGTACAAAGGTAAGTAATTGAGACTTCAGGATTTATTTGTTCACTACGAGAGGATCATTTTTCCCAAAGTTTGTCACGAGGACGGTATAGGGAAGCTTAGGTAAAGTCTAAATTTAATTCAGTTGAAACTATATGGTGAGGCTTGGTGTATAACATCGATAGGAATTTTGTTAATGTACTGTATGGGCGGTACATCTTGGATTTCTCGCGATAAGAGATTTATACTCGAATTTGACCTTACCGGTATGAATTGTATTCCTGAATTTCGGGACGAAATTCTGATATAAGGGGGGAAGTATGTAATAACCCGTAATTTTAAATGACTTTTAAAATGGGTTATATATTAAATTAATGGATTAATTGAATTTTATTATAAATTAATTCATTCGGTTTTTATCCAGACGGTGGATATTAAAATGGATGATTCTGAAAATTATTTAGGTAATATATGAATGTGATGTCATTGATATGACTGTATGATATAAATTCGGTAATTTATATTTTTGGTCAGACGCGGTATGGGACGTGTCGGGACTAGTTTATTAAATTAAAAAGGAAATTTATTTTCTATCGACCTTATAGTCATTTCGATTGCTTCGTTACGTCCGGAAGGTTCGAATTAGTCAGAAAAGTCTATTTGGATGTTAATTTTGAGTCTCGGGTCATTTGGAAATGAATAGACAACCCGAAAGGGCATTTTGGTCATTTTTCTAGGGGGATGAATAGTGATTTCCGATTTTGGCCAATTATAAGTATTGGTAGATTAAGTGTATGTGGGTTATTCATCTCCTCTACACAAAATTGAGAAGTCATCTTCCTAGAGAGAGTGAAAGAGTGCTTGGGAAGGGAAAAGCCTACTTGGGAAGGAGTAGAACAAGAACCAAGGTTCACCACCACCAACCACCACCGGAGTTTGATCGGAGAAGGGACGACCAACTGAGATATACTACACCAAAGGATCAAACCTTCAGTAAAGGCAAGTGTTTGATAATGGCAATTTAAGTTCGTATATTGTCCATGTTAGAAATAGTATGAAAAGAGAAGATTATTCATGTTTGGAAGAAATAATGGAGTGATTAAATGGATTTCTGGAAACTGAAATGATGTAGGAATTAAACTCATGTTTTAGGTTGACAATAATCCACGAAATAGTCATGAATCTGTTGAAGAAATTATGAAAACCATTGATGTGTTCTTGAAGATGATATGTTGATAATTTTCTGGAAATAAGGAGATAAACATGATTATAATCCAATCCCTTGATGATTCTAAGATGTTTAGAGTACTGGAAATCGTTCATATATGTTGACATATCATGTAGTAATAATTATAAATCATTTAGGAGGTTAATATGAAGGTTTGAATGAGTAAAAATGGTGAAACCCGTAGTTGCTGAAATGCAGAAAATCAGGCTGTGACCTGAGTGATCGATCGATCGACCCCTGCCTTCGATCGATCGACCTCCCATGAATATGTAAAGTTGTTTCTTTTTAAATATTGATTCTTATCCCAAACCTTTTTTGGATCTTTGGTGATTATTATTTGGATATTATGGGACTTAGAAAATATCAGTAAACCCTTGATAAGATTTGAATTAATTTGATTTGGATTCAAGTGTTGAAAATGTTGAAAATTATATCGAATGGAATTTCGGTTGCTAGATTCATTTGTTAAATTCTAAATGGAGATGTATGAGGATTAAAGATAGTACCAGTAGGGGTGATTGAATATAACACCTGGGTATCCTTAAGTTTACAAGAGGGTTTAATCCTAAGTGAAAGAAGATGTGTTTATAAGAGATTCGAAACTATCGGTTTTAACCTTAATTAAAAGGAGAACTAAACTTGTAGTAATTCGGGAGAAATGATGTTATGGACTAGTAGGATATTAGTGACTTCTTACTGATTATATGTTGAGGAAAAACTTTTTTGAATCTTGTGTATTGAGGGAGGGTAGACTTAGGGTTACAATTTGAACATCAAGGACTGAGTTTAAGATCATTATTGATTTTGCAAAGGTATGAGGTTATCCCGATTGCATAGTTGAAGTTGTCGGACCTCCTCGATCGATAAAGTTAAGTAGTAGTGTATTGGAGGGGTTCCTTGTTTGGATTTCGCTTTGCGAGACACTCCGCGCATGAACCTTAACGACGTCGGGAGTGGAGAGATGTTATAGGATGCGAGTATAAAAATATTATAAGAGCGTAGTGGTATGGCTCCTGGATAGAGATGGGAGTTTGGAATACATTTGGTTGAAAGAGGGTATGAGGTTATCCCGATCGCGTAATTAAAGTTGTCGGACCTCCTCCATCGACAAAGTTAAGTAGCAGTGTATTGGAGGGGTTCCTTGTTTGGATTTCTCTTTGCGAGACGCTCCGCGCATGAACCTTAACAACGTCAGGAGTGGAGAGATGTTATAGGATGAGAGGATAATTAAATTATGAAGTAAAGATATGATATTTTAATATGTGGAATTTAAAAGAGATATAATTCTACGTATGGGAAATATCTTAGGGTAGTGATAATTACCTTATTGATATTATATTATAGGTATGATAATACCTATTTGATTTATTGATGATTTATGTGTATGACATACCTAGCTTACTTGCTATCGGTGGGAGGTTTGTGAGTGAGGGCAGTCATATCCTGATGAATCCATGGGATCTTTGATTTGTCGCTCGAGAACATAGGTCTATGAAAGACTTATCGGGGAGTTGATAAGTCCGCTGACTGTGGGTACGTAGGTATGTGCGTGACCCATAGATACGAGAACTATGTTCGCCTCCAATTTATTTGTTGTTGTTTGTGGTTCGTGGAATCATACCGAACCTTTAGTCCTCTAATTCGGTGACTTGCGATGTTGGGACATGATAGCAGAGTAATGCCTTGCACCGCAGCTATGACTCGGGGTGCCGTATTATATGTGAATATATATATATATAATGGATTAAATGATTAAACGGATATATTGTGGTTAAATCTATCTACGGTGATAATTGTAGATAACGGTGAATAAAGAAAGATAATGGAATTAAGTTAATGAATGTTTATGCTTATAGAATTGAAAAGCTTAAATCATGTTATTGAGAAACGATTCATATTAATGAGTAATGATTCATGTTAATGAGAAACGATTCATATTAATGAGTAATGATTCATGTTAATGAGAAACTAATCATATAAAGGAGAAATGTAAATGAAGATTAATGTGACGTATGGTATGGGACATACGGGGATTATGATATGGGAATGGAATTATAATATGGAGACTAGAAAAGAGGAACCATTAACTAGGAGGTTAATAGGAAACGTTAAGTCTGCACTCTAGTTGAGAGGTGAGAATAGCAAGTGAGAGTTGGATCTAACATGTACATAATAAATGCTTTATTCCACTTGTTAAATACTTGATGTTTTAAAAATCATCTACACATTCGGGCTCTGACCCGTTTCCTTACATATTTTCTCTTCTATTGTATCTCTATATCAGGTGTCCAGCAACAGGGACACCAACCTTAGTGGATTATGATAGGCTATGGATTTATGGAGTTTTGCTTAGACGCCTATCTTCATTTGATTCACAGTATTCTTAGTTAGGGCATGTCGCCGAAAGGATTTTCAGTTATCTTTTCTATCGAGGTCAAATACTATTGTTTTCGGGTCTTTTTAATACATTTATCATTGTTGGGATTATTGTAAAGGATTTATATTATTTGGGAATGTTTATTCTAGTTGCATTTAAATTATTTTGAGTTATTTATTGTGTTATCAGTGTTGTAGAATAAAATGTGTAGTGTTATTCTTAAACTGGAAATGGTTTTGTTGAAATTTAAATTTGGAAAGTTTTTAACACCAGCTTAATTGGGTATTGGGTGAGTTGTAAATTTTTTCGACAGTGATGCTAAGAATGAGCCAACTGTATATTCTGTTTTAATTTGGTATGGGACTGGCTACCCGGTATTTAATTAGGCAGGGTGTTACACCTAGTTACTACTCAACTAGGACACAAGTGTCGAGCCTGCATGCACATATTTCTCTCTCTATTTATCTTTTGATCGGATTAGGTTTAGTCTTATGGAGTTGGTATGTATAGTTTATTTTTGTATGCGATGAATTATTAGACAGTTGTAGAATGTGATGGCTATATTACTGTTCTTGGTTTGGTATCAAAGTTGATGGGGTTCACCTATGTTATGTTTAAGATGCTCACATTGTGTACTAGTTTTATTTCCAGTGATGCTTAGAATGGTACTCAATTGTTTAGACTCCTATATTAATCTAATTTGGACCTGAAAAATCTAGTTTGATTTGTATGGGGTGTAATATCTGGTATTAGAGCATTTTGGGTTCTATTGTTATTCAAATGTTGAGTTCGTCTGTTGATTTCTACATTGCATTCTATGATTACATTAGATCTTTACCGTTTAGGATTTGTACTTTGTGTAACGACGACTGCTTAGGGAGTTATGCGCCATTGTTCCAAATGAACGATTCGAATAACGCCAAGTGTACTGCGAGGGTTTCGTATTTGGATTTCCTTTGTGAGATGTACCATTAATGTGGTGGACTTTAATCAGGAATTGGGGACTTTAGGACGTTAGACCTTTAATAATTTCTAAGCGCATGGTTCGAGGAGAAATACTTTTACTCACCAATAGTAATGACATTAAAAGTATGATTTTGAAAAACTTACTTGTTCAACCGTGTCTTAGCCAGCAGGAGAAGTAGTTCAACTACATTTTTCAGTATAGACTCAGAGTGATTGATATTGAAATGAATAATGATGTCCACATTATCCACTTTAATACGAGAAGATTTTTTTTAATTGGCCTAAATCTCATGTGAAGGTTTGGTAGGTTTTATTGGGTAAACAATTAAACACCACTTATGTTCATATGATGGGTATTACCTTCCTACAATAGTAGGACTGCCAGAACTTTCTAAAGTATAAAGATCCTAAGATTGAGAAGTCAGAGCCCAAAGTAGGCCCAATGGTTAGAGGCGGTGCAGCATTGACCCGAGTAAGGAAGACCACACTAGTAAAAGGAACCGCATAGAGAAAGAAGACCCCAAAAGGTTCTAAGAGTAGATAATATGATTTTTTACAGCTAATAGAGTGAAGGAAATTACTACCAGCGGGGTCACGACTAAAGAGAGAAAATCGAATGAGGAAATATTTTACAGTAATGACCAAATAGTCAAGGTCTATAGGGCCTCTAGTGGGGTCATCATTTCAATAGTCCCATCAAATTAAGATGTTACAAACATGACTAAGCAATCCACTTCGTTAGTATTGGCTATAAAACAACCTATGTTATTTAGGATACTGTCACACCCCAAAACTCTCATCCTGAAGTATGGGATTCATTATGAAGTTTGGGTACGGGCAAACCTCCTAACTAAAGGAAAGTGGGTTAGTTCACTTTGACTAAGGCATTCAGCTGGAACAAAGTGGTTATGCTATTTGAAGTTATCAGATTGTGGGGAGATGGGTTATTTTCGATCATTTGGTAGTTGACGTCTACTACTACAACTATGGAATTTTTGTTAAGAACATATATAAGGAGGGGTACCTCCGAGGCAAAATTCGGTATTTAGCCAAGAGCGCTCCTAATCCCTAGGAAACTTCGTGGGCATATTGGGTTATCCATATACCGAATGTGGGATTGGTAGTGCATGGATTTTGGGTTGTGATCGATAATTCCTCGATCACTGATTAGGCATAAATTCTTCCTAATTTATCCCTTGGTTTAGTTACTTTTAGCACCTCGAACAATGTAATTGAGTCGGATTTATCTCATAACTGTGCTACTAACTGATTCTGATGAGTACACCGAGTTTCTGGTATTTTGTAGTGATTTTGCAGGTATTTGATGTCAAGAAACGAAAGAAGGAAATCGGTAGAATCAATAAAGAAAGAAGGAAAAGTATCAAGGGCAAAAGCGTAATTTCTACACGGAATTCGGACGAGTTACATAAAGAGAAGTTGAAGACATCTCATTCACGAGCACAAAGGAAGAAACGACACCCCAATCAGAATTCTGGAACAAAAGTTATGAGCAGTCAAAGATGAGCCAAAAAGTCAAATATCCGGACCGATCCGCCCCTACCTCGGACCGGTCCGCCTTGACAAACTCCAGAAGACCCCGGATCGCATGCAAATCGAAGGAGGCCAAAATAAAAAGAATCGGTTTCTCCCCCGGACAGATCCGACCGAAAATAAAAAGAATCGATCCGCCTTGGGGGCAGACCGGTCCGCCTGAGACCCGAACCGGTCCGGTCTTCGAGATCTAAAAATCTTTTATCTTCCTAAAAAGACTCCTAGTGCAGTTGACTTCCGATATTGTTGTAGAGTATTAAAGACTCGATTTATTATTGTTATAAACATGAATAATTAGTAGGTTTTCCTGCTTCTTTTCCAAAAACCCTAGTTTAGCTAAGAATTGGAGATTTATTTCGAAGATTGAAGATTTATTCAGTGATTTTTGTGAGTATCAGTTTCATTCATTGTTGCACTTATTGTTTGAGTAATTTTAGTGAGTAATTTTTATTTCTAATTCGTTTCGACATCTAATTATCATTTTTCGTAGAATAATCATGAATTCCTGCACATCAATTAATGTTTTCATTGAATTCAACATGTTAGGCTAGATTTACCAAGGTCGGGGTACATGAACCCAACTTGAGGTGTTAGTGTATGTGTGTAAAATTAATCCGATGAATTTATTGATTGGCTATGATCGTATCGCATAATGAAACAATAATTGTATATCTTTATATCACGTTTGCCTCTGGGAACTCGTGATGATTTAGAGTGAAATTTGAGTGTCACTATCGCGATACTGATTTACTCATCCTCAAATTAGGTATGACGCGGGCTTGAACCTCGTATACATAATGCTTGGGAGTACTAAATTCCTGGTCAGATCAATCAGATAAATTTATGATTAATATTACCACTGCACTACACTAGGGTTGGGGGATTGTATTCCCGTCCTAGTTTTTCACATCACTTTGTCAAAAGTTTCAAAATCAATTTTCATTCATATTTTAGGTAAATTAGCGTAGTTCCATTTTTCATAATTTCATCTTTGCATTTAGTTGTAATCATTCCCAAAATCAAATCATTTTCCTTTTATTTTTAGAGTCAAGGTTATGATTCCTCCATCTTTTCCGTCGTCACAACTTCATTGTCCTTTTTCCCTGAGGATCGATACCCGACTTGTCGGATTATTACTTGAGCGACAGGCTTACACTTGAGCCTAGAGTGAACGCATTTCTGAGACACATTTTCAGTCGCGTCAATCACACCTGTTATGCAACACCGGGTTGAATCGGTGGGTTGGGTTGCTTATATTTTTGAGGTGGCATTGTCTTAATTTGTGGGTTGTTGCTAGTTGACTTCAAAGAGAAGTTGTGCTTGTCCCAAAAATGGATTTGGGCAGTTTTCCTGGGAGTTGCTGGCATGGATAGGTGTAAAAATGGGATTACACCAATGTGGCACATGTGGGATCATGGGATAACTCCTTGGACACCTGTTGGGATAATGATGCAACAGTTTTAGAGCAGTTCCATGGAAGTTATGGGTCAGAATAGATGTAAAAATGGGAATGCATCAGTTGGACACTTGAAGATCATGGGTAACTACTCTAGACACTTGTTGGAAGGATAATATAACAGTTTTGTGGAGAAACCTGGCAGGATTTGATTAAGACACATGTTCTAGGAGTTAGGGATGTCAACTGCATTTTTGTACCTTATTTATAATCATTTTCCCCTTGTATTTTTAGGCAGTCAACCTTAGGCCGAAATTGAGTGTTCCTTTGTAATCGTGGAGTGATTAAAGAAAGGTTGGGAGTTGAGTTCCTGTAATTTCGTGTCTGTTGTGTGTGTGCCTCATATATGTGATTTGGTTTGCTATTTTTCTTACTATAATCGTGTTAAAGAAGTTCGTGTTGGTGAACCTCATGTATTGGTTGGCTGATCAAGGTTTGTGGGAAAAACTTGGTGCCTCACCGGAGTATTTCAGAAAAAAAATATTCGAGTGACAATTTATATCAGAGCTGAGTTTTGGAGCAAATTCTGGTGTCTTTAAACCAATTTTTGAAGGGAGAAGTTCGAATTTGTCAAGGGTAGCCCATGTTTGGCAAGAACTTTCTTGAATTTTGCAAGAAATGGCAGGAGGCAGCAGTGCAGAATTGCGAGAAAGGGTGCAAAAATTGGAGGAATTCTTTGCAAATCCTCCAACGGATCTTACACATGCATCACTCTCAGTCAAGTTGGAAGAATTGCAGTTGGAATTGTAATGTGTTCGAATGGTGCAAGAAAGTCACATCCGGTAAACTGAAGAAAAGGTTGAGAACCTTGCTGCAGATGTGGGTGTTTTAGCTGAAGAGCTTCGTACTCATTTGGGTAGACTTGATGAGGATGCTGGGTTGTTGAAAAAGGTATGGCTCAATGTTGGGAGCAATGACACCAGTGCTGTTGGTGTTAAGAAGTACAAAATTCCAGAACCGAAGGCGTTTGTTGGTGCAAGTTCGGCAAAGGAATTAGAGAATTTCGTGTATGATATGGAATAGTATTTCAAGAGTTCTCATATCAACAAAACAGAGAAGGTTGCAATCACCACAATGTACTTATGTGATGAGGAAAAACTTTGGGGGAGAAATCGGACCGAAGATAAGAGCAGGTCTGAGATCAGTTCGTGGAGTGAACTAAATAAGGAATTTCGGGATCAATTCCTACCAGCAAATTCAGGTTGGCAAGCGAGGGAGGTGTTGCGATGCGTGAAGCATGACAAGACTGTGCGGGATTACGTGAAAGAGTTCACGTCGATGATGCTAGATGTTAATGGGATGTCCAAGGAAGACAAGGTCTTCTATTTAATTTCCAATCTTCAGCCTTGGGCACAGGCTGAATTGAGGAGACAAGGTATGGGTGATTTTTAGCAAGCAGTGCAGTAGCGAATAGCCTACTGGATCTCAAACTTGACCGATCAGATGATGTTTCATCTAAGTACAAAGGTAAAGACAAGGTTATCTCAGAATCGGGCAAAGATGGAGGAACAGAAAATGACAAGGGAAATGGGGCTAATGGACATCCAAACAAAGGCAAGAGTGGCTATTCTGGGTGTTTCATTTGCAAGGGTTCACATCGCGCAAGGAATTGTCCAACGTGGGAGAAACTTACTGCAATTCAAGTGGAAGAGTCAAGACGTGACTCGAATTCTGGTGCGGGAGATGGTGGTGTCAACTCCTTGGTTATGTTGGGCGGACTCCAAGCAAAGGAGTTTGGATAAATGGGCGATTGAAGCCTTGGTATGCGCGCGTTGTAGGAACCTTGCATTACCAAGAGAAACTTCTACATTAGATGGTGAAAACGTGGAGGTTATGATCCTGCATGGATATATTGAATCGAGTGGAGTTTTGGTTCGGTGTTACACTTGGGTTGAATCGAATACTTGATGCTGTTCTCGGTGAAGTTCAAGGTAATGGGAAATTTTCAGTGGAGTTAAAATTTTCTCGATATCAATGAGGTCATCGAATTCTTTTAGGGGGGGAGGGTTTGTCACACCCCAAAACTCTCATCGTGAAGTATGGGATTCATTATGAAGTTTGGGTACGGGCAAACCTCGTAACTAAAGGAAAATCGGTTAGTTCACTTTAACTAAGGCATTCAGCTAGAATAAAGTGGTTATGCTATTCGAAGTTGTCAGATGGTGGGGAGTTGGGTTCTTTTCGATCATTTGGTAGTTGACGTCTACTGCTACCACTCTGGAATTTTTGTTAAGGGCATATATAAGGAGGGGTACCTCCGAGGCAAAATTTGGTATTTAGCCATGAGTGCTCCAAGTCTCTAGGTAACTTCGTGGGCATGTTGGGTTATCCATATACCGAATGTGGGATTGTTAGTGCATGGATTTTGGGTTGTGATCAGGAATT
This sequence comes from Sambucus nigra, assembly GCA_949130495.1. Classification (NCBI taxonomy): domain Eukaryota; kingdom Viridiplantae; phylum Streptophyta; class Magnoliopsida; order Dipsacales; family Adoxaceae; genus Sambucus; species Sambucus nigra. Next base: position 404,859,188 of record OX422207.1, read on the forward strand.
CCTCGAGCACACCTGTTATGCAACATCGGGTTGCATCGGTGGGTTGGGTTGCTTATATTTTTGAGGTGGCATTGTCTTAATTCGTGGGTTGCTGCTAGTTGACTTCAAAGACCAGTTGTGCTTGTCCCAAAAATGGATTTGGGTAGTTTCGTGGGAGTTGCTGGGCTTGATAGGTGTAAAAATAGGATTACACCAATGTGGCACATGTGGGATCATGGGATAACTCCTTGGACACCTATTGGGATACTGATGCAATAATTTTAGAGCAGTTCCATGGAAGTTACGGGTAAAAACAAATGTAAAAATGGGAATGCATCAGTTGGACGCTTGGAGATCATGGGTAACTACTCTAGACACCTGTTGGAAGGATAATGCAACCGATTTGAAGGTAATTTCATGGAGAAACCTGACAGCATTTGATTAAGACACATGTCCTAGCAGTTGGGGATGTCAACTGCATTTTTGTACCTTATTTATAAGCATTTGCCCCTTGTATTTTTAGGTAGGTAGCCTTAGGCATAAATTGAGAGTTCCTTTGTAATCGTGGAGTGATTAAATAATGGTTGGAAGTTGAGTTCCTATAATTTCGTGTCTATTGTGTGTGTGCCTCATATATGTGACTTGGTTTGCTATTTTTCTTGCTATAATCATGCTAAAGCAGTTCGTGTTGGTGAACCTCGTGTATTGGTTGGCTGATCAAGTTTTGTGGGAAAAACTTGGTGCCTCATCGGAGTATTTCAGAAAACAATATCCACGTGACAGATACCATTGTGGGATGGGTAAGGTTACTTTTATGGATCGCGTGCATGTGCATGACTTAGACATCGAGGTGTTACCAGTATTTAATAATCGTGAATTTACTACAATTACAATATATATTATTATTGAGATTTATTTATACGTGGATACCCCAGTGGGTAAGGGATATTTTATGTACTGATTTTGGAGACAGAGAAATTTTTTAGTTGAATTAGTGTTTAGTTTATTTGTTTTGTTTTATTTCACTTTGATTAATATCTTTCAATTCGGGGGTAGGTTTTTAAAATTATTTTTTTCGGGCAGGAGATATTTTTTATAATTATGGTTGGGACCGAAAGTGGGTCTAGAAGAATTTTGTATTACAAAGATGTGACTTTGTCTGGGGAGATCAGTCTATCTTTATAATCAATATCGATTATCGAAGAGTTTTATAGACATATTTGATTTCATAACATAATTACCACTAGTCTAATAGGTAAAATTTTGTATAGATTTGGCATTGGGTATCAGGCTTATTATGAGGGCACCGTACTGAATGGCTTTGTGGGAAATGAAAGAGTCAAGTGGAAAGGTTGAACAACTTGAGATAGGGGTTCATAGGGAAGATAAAATCTCTAAGGTGAGCCTCACCTTTCTTTATGAAGAAGAAGGATGGTTCGCTCCAGTTATGTGGGGACTATCAGGAACTGAACAAGGTCGCAATACAAAACATGTATTTATTTCTGTTAATCGATGAGATATTTAACGAGTTAAGGAGTGCATCATTCTTCTCCAAGATTTAGTTACGCTCAGTGTATCACCAGTTATATATTACAGAGAACATTCCAAAGATGAATTTTAACGCGGCATAGAGCATATGAATTATAGGTTATGCTGTTTGGGTTGAACAGTGCACTAGCAGGGTCCGTGAACATGATGAATTGGGTTTGTTGACTATTTTTGGATCGATTCATAATCATCTCTATTGATGAAATTTTAGTATTATTTTTGTATATACTATAGGAACAAAAGTTGTATGTTAAGATTTGTCTTTGAGAGGTACAGTTCTTAGACCATGTTGTATCTAAGATCGTGATTTTAGTTGTTCCTTGTAAGGTCATCTGAAGTTATAAATTATTGATAGACCACGATGCCTACAGAGGGTAGGTGTTCCTTAGGTCTATCGAGGTATCATAAGAGGTCCATTCAGGGGTTGTTAAAGATTTTTGGGCAATTAGTCCACCTCAGTCGAAAGGGGTACCATTTTTAGAGTGTAGATTGTCAGAGTTCTTTTTAGGAGATCAAGGAGAAGATCACCACCATAGTAAATCTTGCGTGAGTTAGAGGCGGTGTGGAGAGTACTTGTTAAATATAAATGTACCACTCCAGGAGACGTGTTGAAGCAGTAGGATATCCCTATTGCTCATACTTCCATAAATCTTAAGCCTCGTGAGGAAAATTACCCTATTTATGATCTGAAGTTGGAAACGATAATATTTGTGATTTTGTAAAATATACTTTGGGAGTGTGTCTTCGACCTCAAAAAGAGTTGACAAGGTCATGATTAAGAATAAGTTCTTATTATCGTGTGTTAAGAATCTATTCAATCAATTGACGAGAAGTTTTTTATTGTGATGAATTCTCCATTTGTTTTAATGATGACATCATGATAAAGCAAAAGAATTTTATGTAATGGTGGTCGTTACACCCTATTTTTAGGTCAAGGCCTATTCGGGCTCAAACATGGAATATTATTAAGAGAAGGTATGGAGGCTGGAACTGGGAAGAATCCATTTATATTTTAGTGAATGTGGAAGGTTATAGTTTTAAGAGAAATTGGCTGTACCAGATGGTACAAATCTACGAAAGGTAGTTTTTGGACAAGGTGAATGTTTCATGCGTTGCTTCACATTCCAAAAGAAAGTGGGTGTGCAGTAATTTGGGGAATTCATATGTTTGGTGTGGTGAAGCATCTATTGTTATATTTTGTGCCCATGGGTGGATCTTTCTAATAAAAGAGGTAGAGCACTAGAGACATTCAAGGATTTACAGTTTTGAAATCCCAATGTGTAAGTTTGAGAGTATACTCATTAATTTTTTATAAGGTCTAGGGGTTCCAAATAGGTCATGGAATCAGTTGAAGTCATCTAAGTTAGATTAACCATGTTGATTAAAATTTAAAAGTTAAAAAATTAATGTACGGGAATGTATTCGAGGCACCTCAAAAGAAGAGGCATTCATAAAAGAGTATTTGAAGATTATCGAAATTGGCAAAAGATCTTTCGTGACGAACAAAATCTTGGTTGAGGATCCCAAGAGGTAGGTCAGGCACGTTTGAATACCTCCTTAAGGATGGAAATTGTGAAGTTTGGATTCCAAAAGGAAGTGGTTATTCCAATTCATAGAACCTTTTTCATACTTGTCGATAGGGAGGAACAAATATCATTTAATCACACATTATCATTGCCAGTGCAAACACAATGCTGATATGGGTACACCACAGAGGAAGTTGTTACAGGACATGTTATTACCTCAATGGTTGGATTTATTGGTCGAATCTTAGTTGATCGCGAATTGTAATACGAATTACGATGAAATTAGGTCATAACACAAATAAATTCGGTATGTTGTAAGAGGACGCTATGAGCGAGATATTCTTAGACGTTCAAGTAAATATATAATGAATTCGAACTTCAAGGATAAAATTCCATGTTTTAGGGAGGAAAAATGTAATACCTCGTAATTGTAATGTATGAATTAAATGATAAAATCAATATTTATGATTATATGCACTGACAATGACATGTGATGTCACCATTTATTTTTTAATAGGTGTTGGGAATATAAAATGGAAATTGGACTTAAAGCACGGTAATGGATTCATAAATATTTAATAAATAATTTAATTATTATTAATCATAGACTTGTACCGATTAGAATATTAAAATGTTCAGTTGCTACTTTGGGTTTTGTGACTCCCCGCCTAATTAAACCTTGGGTGATCAAGCCTTAATTTAATTTAAAATAGGTTTCTTAAATGGTCCATTCTTAGCATCACTGTCGAAACTGTTTAATTATTAACCACCTGAGTGAAATTATGCTAGTGTCAAATTTTATCGTCATTAAACAGGTAAAACAACTCATGAAAAAAATATAAATCAAGAAGTACTAAAACCAACCATCATAAAAACTGAATTCAGTAAAGTCTTGCCGAAAACCACGATTGAAATAAAACTAACTCAAAATCCAATATATCAGAATAACTGCAAATATAAAGATTGGACAACATGTCCCAAACTGAGAGTAGTAAAACTAAGATCCTACGCTAGATCTGAAAAAGAGAATCGTCTAAGCACTCCCTGCAACATCCACACGTGTTGTAGCTCCAAAATCCCCGGAATGAAGTAATGCTGGGTGTCCCTATGGCTGGGCACCTAAAATATTTTTCAAAATATTTTATATAACAAGAGTTAGTACTCAAAACATTTTAAAAACATTTTGCAAGCAGTTATCACAAATATGAGTTATTGATTATACATGTTAAGACTTCAGACACTCTCTTGAGTTACTTAACCCCTCACTTATATTGTAAGCCTAACGTTGGTACTTAGTCCACCTAGCTATGCTACCCAAGCTAACTAGTCTAAAATACTCCACTGAACTTATCTACTCGCTAAGTTTCCATATGACACACACAATATTCTAATAGTCCATATCTCATTTGTTATATACGTAGATAACTTATTCATCTCTTGTTATCTTTATTCTTTTTATAATTAAGTCTCACTACTCAATTACTATTAAAATGTTATCAGTCCATCTTATTATCTACTATTATATGCTAGTAGATTATTGAAATACGCAAATATTGCTTATTTCATCATCCGAACTGACGCATTTTAGCCCCCTCAGGTATCTTATTCCCTATATTTATGCTCGTTAACCAGATAACCTCGGATTTCTATGTTAACATGTTTTGCAAGGTTTAATTGAGCTTTTATAGGTATTTGGATGCTAAGTGTGAAGTTCTGACCCATTTCACTCAATTTTCATACGCGATCTCACGTCCAAGGGCAATTTAGTCAATCCACATTTTGGTTACCAAGCCCATCATCTTCACGAAAGTCGTAGCACTCCTCACAAGCTTCGCGTGTCCATGAACAGTGCGCGATTCTGATTCAGAATGAATAAGTTACGGTGATTTCAGTTGAAGAGAAATCTAAACAAGCCAAAACAGCAAGCAGCTTGGCTGATACCTGTTTGATCGATCGATCGATCAAAAGGATCGATCGATCAATCGTTCATTTTTCATCCATCGTGGGGAGACAGTGGGCTTGGATTTTCACCATCGATCGATCTATGGTTTGGGTCAATCGATCGATCCCCTGTTTTTAGGAGATATTTTTCTTCCCTTTCTTCTTTTCTTTTATTCCACTTACTATAAATACCAAATTTTGTGTAAATATCAGATATTAAGGTTGAGATTTTTTTTAGGTTAGAATAGCTTAGGGTTTGAAGGTTTTGGAGAGTTCTTCTTTGATTCTTCTTGGTTTGACACCCAATTGGGTTGAATATTGCACTATTCATCATCCTCTCCATTAATATAGTGTGTATTTCATTATTTATTTCTTTCTAATTTTGTTTACATGCTTTCTTTAATTGCTTTCTACTATAGATTTACCGCATTTCTTTACCGCTTTCATTTATCGCGTTTCTACCATGCTTTCAAGCTAATTTAAATTAGGTTGTGGTTGAATGGAACTCACTCGAGTTAACGCGTTGCTTGGCTTTGGTGATGGCATTTGCGAGTCTATTTTGGGTGCGTTGTCCTAGTTATTGCACCTAGGATATTTGACGGGGCATATCATGTATGTCCCGTGCTTACAACTTTTCGTGCATAATTTTCGGGGTATTTGTTGATGCCAAAATATTATTAGGCTTTTATGCAGATTTAGGGGTGTGACAATCCTTGATTCAATTAACTGTCTAAATGAGACGCATTCGTAATAACTCGTCGACCCATGTATCCATTTTATACAAATTAACTCGGGTGAGGGATATTCGACGCAACCTATAGTTTTACTCGCTTTGTTAATCTAGTTTAATTTACACTCGCATAGATTAATATGTCCCTTTTATGCATCTTTTCCGTTTTAGTTTATAATCACCTATTTCCTTTTTATTTTTGGAATATTAAATCATATAAATTCTAGCAACTCGTCTCAGTGGATATTTTCGATACCCGACTTACCGCTATACTCACTAGTTGAGTGTAGTCATAATTTAGGTTTTTGTAGCAGAAAACAACGATGAGCGTTTGACACGCGCTAGTTTTCACCCCTGATCGAAATGGTGCCGTTACCGATGATGAGTTTGTTTTAGAATTTATTTGATTTAGTATTTCATAGTATTTTCTTATAATTTGTATTATTTGCTAATATTTTTGTAGGACTTCTACATTTTAGAATCTAGAAACGCTCGAATTTTTCGTGCATGCATCTACTTAGTGGAATTCGCCACTTCGAGCCATTTTTGGGGTAAGCATGTCTTATTCCAATTCTTTCGGTAATCATTGTGATAATTCTCAAAATTCTCGCAAACCTTTGACTTTTGGTCAATACTTAGAATCCCAAAAAATTGCAACATCTAAAACAACTTTGGGCTAGTATTATAAAAGTCCAGCTTTGGAGTGCGTGTATTTTGATGACGATGATAATGATTTTGGGCCTTTACCTCCTTATAATAGGAATTTTGAAATGAATTTCAATTGTTTTCCAAATTCCTATAATAATGAGTTTAAGTTTAAGTCCGAGGGTAATTTTGAAAGTTCCCATTTTCAAGTATCCGCACCTCGACCTATGACATTCAGTGAGGGCTTGCATATGCTTGGAAATTAGAAAATTGAAAATCATTATTGGGAAGAAAATCATTTGTTGGAACATGAATTGGATTTATTATTTGAATCCGACGATGATTTTTCTTCCGAGACTTTTGAAGTCGAGGAATGTTTTGAACCAAATGAGGACTTTGTGCCTACTTTGGAACAAACCGTTCTAGACTTTGCCCATTGCGTAATAGATATTGAAAGTGAGGATGAAAATGAGGTAATATCTATTTGCAATGAAATGATTTCTTCTTTTCCCCTCAAAGAAGAACATTTCATTGGAAATGATCTTATTTCCTTCGAAACTCATTATTCATGCGATGATGATTTATCTCGTGAGTTTGAATTTCTTTCCTCCCCATTTTCATTTTTTATTATCACACCGTCACAAGTACCCGATGAATTGGTTTCAAACTTTAATGTGTTAAACCTTTTCGCCAATGAGGAGTACTTGCTCGAGTCGCCCTCCACAATTGTATCTTTACCTTTGTGTGCATGACCTCCCATTCTGCTTGATAAATCCTTGGGAGAATATTCGGCTTTTCTTGTTGCCCACATGTTTTTGTCGCTCGTTTAATCCAAAGCCCCCATCGTCCCTCCAAAACTTTTAATTAACGATGGTTCCTTTCTTCCTCGTTACACATGCCTTCCGTTGTTCAAATGGAATTTATATTTTTCCGAAGGCATGCTTGAGAGTGAGAGTACACCGGTTATCCTCCAAAGTCAAATCATTTTCATGGTGGACTCTCAACTATTTAGACTTCTAGTGTACAATTAGTGAGAAGCCTAAATAGTAGGTTGTATATAGTTAACTTTTTATTATTTCTTTCCTTTTTAATTTAGTCTAGTGTAATTAGTTAAATTTTTGTTATTTGTTATTTATTTTTGCTATGCTCGGTACTAACTTATTTTGTAGATTCTTTGGACTTGTTCTTCTAGGGATCGCTCCAATTTTGGGTAATATTGCTCGTTTCCTCTCTTTAACTTGGTTCTTAATTCACATTAAGGATAATGTCAGGTTTTAAGTTATTCAAAAGTCATAATAGATTTGATAATCTGTGAAAATACATTTCGCCTCCTTTAATGTGCGGTATCTTTCCTTAAGATTACATTTTTTCAGTTTTTATATAGCGTTCTTCATCTGTGACATGTGTGCGACCTAGTTTCCATTTTCATTTACTCTTTATGCCCACATGTTCCGTGTATTACCACCCTGTTTCGAGTGAATTCACTTGATGAGTGTAATGCTCGTGACGATTGAATATATGCTTTCTTTATTTAGTATCCGGTTTATTTAAGTTTTGCCAAATCACACTTTGCATCTGCTTGCTCCCCCTCCCATATTTTAAGGTTTAAATTCTATGAGGTGCATCCTATAATGTTAATGATTCAGAATTTTGTTTGAATTCATTCACTTTGCTAACAATGCGTATGAAATCTTGTTCACTATTGTTAGGCTTGTCGCATGTTGGGTTGGGCTTATTTTGAGGGAACCATGTGATGTTTGTGGGTGTCATCCCTGAAAACCCTCACGAGACTACACTTGTCCACTAGGGTGACCTAGGGGTTTAACGGCTTATTTCATATGCTAAATGCAATCGAATCGCCCGTGTAAGTGGCATTTTACTTTATACCATATTTTTGTACTTATCCTACTTTTGGGTTGCTTGTAGTTCTTGTTTCATACTATTTCATGGCTAGGGACTAGTAATGTGTAAGTTAGGGGGTGTGATAATACGCAAATATTACGTATTTCATCCTCCGAACGGATGCGTTTTAGCCCCTAGGGTATCTTATTCCCTATATTTATGCTCATTAACAAGGCAACCTCGAATTTCTACATTAACATGTTTTGCTGGGGTTAATTGAGCTTTTATAGGTATTTGGATGCTAAGTGTGAAGTTAGGACGCATTCCACTCGATTTCCATACGCGATCGCACATTCAAGGGTAATTTATTCAATTCAGATTTTGGGCATCAGGCCCATAATCATCACATAAGTTGTATCCCTCTTCACAAGCTTCGCGTGGCCGCGAACGGTGGGCGATTCTGATTCAGAATGAAGAAGTTATGGCGATTTCAGCGGAAGAGAAATCAAAACAAGCAAAAACAGCAACCAGCTTGGCTGATACCTGCTTGATCGATTGATCGATCAAAAGGATCGATTGATCGATCCTTCATTTTTTATCCATCATGGGGAGACAGTGGGATTGGATTTTCACCATCGATCGATCGACGGTTTGGGTCGATCGATCGATCCCCTGTTTTTAAGAGATATTTTTCTTTTCTTTTCTTTCTTCTTTTCTTTTATTCCACTTACTATAAATAACTAATTTTGTGTAAATGTCAGATATTAAGGTTGAGATTCATTTTTAGGTTAGAATAGCTTAGGGTTTGAGGGTTTTGGAGAGTTCTTCTTTGATTCTTCTTGGTTTGACACCCAATTGGGTTCAATGTTGCACTATTCATCATCCTCTATATTAATATAGTGTGTATTTAATTATTTCTTGCTTTCTAATTTATTTTACATGCTTTCTTTACATGTTTTGATTTAATCTCTTTCTAGTGTAGATTTACCGCGTTTCTTTACCGCTTTCATTTATCGCATTTTTACCATGCTTTCTAGCTAATTTAAATTATGTTATGGTTGAATGGAACTCACTCGAGTTGATGTGTTTGCTTGGCTTTGGTGATGGCTTTTACGGGTCTATTTCGGGTGTGTTGTCCTAGTTATTGCGCCTAGGAGATTTAATGGGGCATATCATGTATGTCTCGTGCTTATGACCTTTCGTGCGCAATTTCCAGGGTATTTGTTGAGGCCAAAATCTTATTAGGATTTTACGCGGATTTAGGGGCATGACAATGCTTGATTCAGTTAACTGTCGAAACAAGACGCATTCATAATAACTCGTCGACCCATGTATCCATTTTATACAAATTAACTCGGGTGAGGGATATTCGACGCAACCTATAGTTTTACTCGCTTTGTTAATCTAGTTTAATTTACACTCGCGTAGATTAATATTTCCCTTTTATGCGTCTTTTCCGTTTTAGTTTGTAATCATATTTTTCCCTTTTATTTATGGAATATTAAATCATATAAATTCTAGCAACTCGTCTCAGTGGATATTTTTCGATATCCGACTTACCGCTATACTCACCAGTTGAGTGTAGTCGTAATTTAGGTTTTTGTATTGAGGCGTTGAATAGAAAACAACGATGAGCTTTTGACATGTGTTACTTTTCACCCTCGGTCAATTATACATACTGTATACATTTATCACATGACATATATTAAATATTAGTTATCACTAATATGTCCTTATAACACACATAAAGAACTCTTGGTTCGAAATGATTCATCGACACCAAGTAAGAGTTTGGTTCGGAATAATACATCGACCCCAACTATTTATATATATACATATTCTGGTTTGGGACTCTTTCATCACGACACTAGTTCTAAGGTTTTGTTCGGCATTTTACATTGACCCCAAACATATAATAACCCTATGTTAGTTCGAAATATCTTATCGACCCTAACATAATTAATTTAGGTACGCTTCTCTTAACCTAAAAGTTCATACAATTCAGTAGGTACACACCTGACCTATCAATCATGTTAATACATAATATTTTATTCTCTTATATTAACCGTACTGTTAATTTATTATTTATCTCACTATCGCATTTAATTGAGTATATGCACTACTCTAAGGGCCCTAGTTACCCCTCCAATTAATTCAGTAGTTAATTCATCTCTATCATACTCATAATTATTGTGAATTCATGTTAACTCTCCTCATAACTTAAATTCACCATTTTCGATACTCGGCCTGTTCGTTCTACACTTATGAATTCATTTTCTAAATCTTTCTCTCAATGACTATAATGGGTCTTAGCTCTCTACCTACTGGTCTTTATCAAGTCCTTGGATAGGTATAAAATCACTCTAAACTTCCCAATAAGTGACGACCATCGAAGAAAATTCACTCAACAAGATTTTCCAGAAAATAGCAGGGGTCGATTAATCAACCTTCATCATTGATCGATCGATCTTTATAGTCGATCGATCGACTGTTCAAGGCAGCCTCGTCCTGTTACATTTTTCTTAAGTTTTAACCAATCAAAACTCCATTAAACTTCCTGGAACTCTCTACTAAAATAACCAATCAACTTATATATGTATAGAGACTATTCCTAACGTGAATATATCATAAAATCTTTAGGGAAATCATCCAAGAACCACCAATATCCATATTTTCTGAAAACCCTTGATATATGGCTTCTTTATCTTAAATCATCACATACTCAGATTTATATTTCGTAATAACAATCCGATTTCTTCTATAATTAAATTCTCTACAGGTGTAAATCTAACTACATGCAAGTCCTATCCCAAACATGCATTGAAATCAAATCCTTCTTCAAGAATTATTCACAAAACCATTTATTCTACTCATCTTATACATGGATATTCTAACTTAGATTTTAAATTTTGTAAGTAACAACTTGCCTTGATTCAGAGATGATCTGATTTCATGGTTGATGAAGGGTTTGATTGTTTGTCCCCTTCAATCTCCACTCTTCAATTGCTTGAATTGCAAGAATTTCTTTGAATCTCTCACACTTTTCTTTTTATGCTTTGAGAATGACTTTTCTTTTCTCTCTAATGGCTTCTCCGTGAGTTATGAGTTTTCTAACCCTAACTCCTTATTTAATCATATGATAAAAGACTCCAAAATTCGTAGATATTCCCACTCCTATATGTTAAAAAACTAAAACTTCCCTGAATGGTCCCGACTTATCCCAAAAATGTCCTGGGACCCAACTAGTACCCCTGGGTATACTATTTTGACTATTTTGACGATTTCGGAGCTAACCGTGACCTCTAAATTGTCATTTGAGTCACTAATATAATATATTTATTATCTCAATCCCTAAATTTGGTCTACACGTGAGACGCAGTTGAGATATAACCAAGCACGTCTATAATTAAACATTATGCCGTACACATTAAATATCCCATATTTACTATTCTCACTTAGTAAATATGGCTCTTAATATTAATCTGTATTCTCTCAATTAACATTAAGAAATTATAATTATTATTTACTCACTTAATAATTAAAATTATTATTACTAAATTACTCTGCTCACGTAATTTAAATAAATCAGTATTTTCCATTTAATTACAGACTTAATTAAATTCTAAATACACAAAAATATGGGGTATTACAGGTATAGTTTTGGGGTATGTAGAGTGTTTAGTTTGGAATTAAAATAATGAATGTTAAGCCCTATGGGTTAGTATATAGGTTGGCCTTGGCTTTCGACTATTGGGAGTCAGTTTTAGTCTTAATGGGTCAAGGTCCATATGGGATCTAACCCAGATTTCATGGTTATGATTATAAAAAAAAAGTGATTATGGTTAATTTAGACCACTTTAACACTTTCCGTGGAGAACCCTAGAGCTAAAGAGACGAGGCTAATTGGAGAAGAAAGGATTTAAGGTTTCTTGGTTGGATTTCAACCTATTTGGATTTAAGGAAAGTTTACTTTCTATATCAATACAATTATTTTTGGTTATAATATAGTTATTCATTCCTTGGTAAACCTAAATTGATTAATCTAAAATTTTAGGTAAACTAATGAACTAATTAGGTTATTATTCATGTTAATAATTCAATATGAAATTCAAAAAATTATTCACAGAATTAAATTGGATTTGAACTATAATTGTTAAGATCTTATTATATACAGTAAATTAAACAAAAGTCCTTAATTATAAAAAAATGATAATATATCTGAACCTAATTGATCAAAAATAATAATGTAGGGTTTTTGGATTAATTAGGAAATCCTCTTTTAAATTCATGTGGAATTTGGTAAAACTCGTAATTACTAGTTAGAGCTGATGTTAGAACTTGTGTGTATGATGATAGTATGTTATTTTGGTGATTTGGGAGATTGGGAGTTCGTTAATGGACGGTTGGGGACTGAATTACCATAAGGAAGAAGATGATGAAATCTAGGACTATTGATCGATCGACACTTGAGTCGATCGATCGACCTATTCTATTTTGCCTAATGTTGGACTGGGGTTTGTCTGGTTTGGTTAATGGACCTAATTTAGGATTTCCTTCTTGTGGTTTAACTTAGTAGATTGAGAGTTATGATCTGATCAATATTAAGGATAGTCTTAATTAATAGATGTTCATGAATTCACAACATTTGGTTCAAGAATTGAAATCTTTATATATAGAATTAATTGTCTCATATCTTATGTGCAACATACCGGGTATTCATACTCTGGAATAAGTACTAGATAGTTTTTTTTTCTTATGGATTATAGGACGACGATAACTTCACTATTGTTGTAAATAGGAATCCTGGGTCGGCCGACGATGCCACTTTTTATCCCAAAAGATAGAGATGGGATGAGCCTAGGCCGTGTGACGATGACCACTTCGGCACTCTCATAGAAAGGGATGGTATGTACCATGGGTCGTAAGATGGTGACCACTTCTATTTTTCGGTAGATGGAGACATGTTTTACCCTGGGCCTTACAAAGGTGACTTATTTTGTAATCAGGTCGTCACTTATAGAATACATGATATGAACCGTACATATATGGATATAAACGTAAAGACATGCTTCCTACTTATATGTATACACTCGAGATATGTAAAATAAACATTTTATGGATATTCAATTGAGATAATTAACATTTAAATATGGGGTTCACTTGGGTCTGGGATTATACGCATATGATAGCTAGGATTGATTAGTTTAGGATAACTTAAGGGATACTAAAAGAAGAAAAGAATATGTGTAATCGTATTATAGCCCAAACTGACCTATGTTCTCATATTTTTTAGGCTTGTTGTTAATATTGTTGATTTACTATTTTTTGGACATAGGCTATAGATGTAGACTCACCCTTATTCAGTCTTTTTCTACCTCTAGGTGTTGCTCTGTTAGGATGTAGGTGTCGAGCCTGCATGCTCATTTTTCTATCGTTATCTATCTATTGAACTGGAATAGGTCGAGTCAAATGGAGTTGGTATTTATATTTCATTCTGTTATGGGTTGTATTATGAGAGAGTTCTAGCATGCAATGGTTCTATTACTATACATTGTTTTATAATAGAGTTTATATGGTTTACCTATGCAATGTTTCAATTACTTACATTATGCACTAGTTTTATGTCTAGTTACGCTTAGAATAATACTTAATTATATAGAATCCAATTTTAATTTAATTTATAATTGATCAATATAGTTTAATTTATATGTGGTTTCATAGTAAACTTTAACCCAATGAGCCTAAAAAAAGTACTCAAAATGGGCCAAAACTCTACCCAAGTCATGTACTAACCCAATGGACTTAAATAATACCAGTTAAAGTAAAAATTGGACATTCAAATGTCCCAAAGATAAAAAAAAATGACAAATTATAATAAATTAAATCTTCCATTAAGTTAACTTATAAGCTCGTACGATTGAATTAATTTGGAAATATAATTATTATTTATTTACGTGTGACTCGATATTATGAAAACCTACTTTACGATCGGTGATACCTGATACCGAGGGGATTATCCAAACAAGGAAACCCTCTTGACACCGAATCCTTCACCATTCCATATTCGCCCATAATATTAAGTTACTTCAAATATTTATTTAATATATTATCGTGGTTTATGAATGTTACAAAAATGATGAATCACATGACATTAATATGAATTATATAACATGAATAAAATATAATAGGTGACCTCATATACCACAACAAGAAAATAAGTGATTATTTACTCTAATTAAATAATGTAGAGAAAATACAGGGTATTACATTGTTAGTATTGTTGTGCCTGATATCCCTACAATCCTCTTTGACCATGGGCCCCTTGATTGCCCTTAGGGTATCTCTTAGTTATGTGTATCACCTCACCATAAGCGAATAATGTCTCATGAAACATCTTGTGCTAATGTTTCCCTACTATTGTCCCTATTTTCCTTTACCCTACTAACATTGTCCCTACTGACTCTATTGTCCTTGGCCCTCTTGTCCCTTTCGTCAATGATCATCATACCTTACACGGGGCTAGTAGCCATATTATTTCCCTTAAGCTCCTGGGACTCTTATTTAAGTAAAGTGTCTCCCATCCCCACCTCTTGTCATGCATGTCTAGCTATTTGTGTCCTTATTGGACATCTTTTTCCCCTTTACCTTATGAAACTCACCATAATCCTATTTATGCATTACAAATTCATTAACTACCTAGGTGTAATTGGTGTAATTTAGGTTCCCCATCAGCATTGGTCTGATCCTCCAAGTGATTCCTATAATAAGCACTCAACCTTTATAGCCTCGGTGTCCACCTCCCCGAGTGGAAACAAAGAGAGGATATTGAACTCCTTATCATACTCAACAACTAAATGATCACCTTACAATAACTTTAGAAGTTATTCTTCTTATTCCCATTCATTATCGGAATTAATTACTTAGCCTTAAATCTATTCCAAAAACAATGTTATGGGAATATTACTCCTTTTCATAACCGTGGTTATAGACACCCCATCCTAGGACCCCTTTAATAACCTCCTTAGGTCCCTATCACCCACTCATTCATCGCAACCCCTATGTCATACTCTAAGAACTAATTTGGAGGCCACCAGGCACTCTCGAACCCTATTTGACTCTAGTCAACTTCCTTGCCTGGTCAAAATCTCAATGGATCTTCAAAGGGCTATGAATAACCTTTCCAACAGTGTGCCCTGTGTGTGAATTGACCTTGCGATTCAGATGAACGGTTTATTTTACTACTGAGAACTATTATAGAGGCCACCAACTATTTTTCAGCCATGTTGACTTGGGTAAACTTCGTCACTTTAGTGAAAGATCAATAAATCTTTAAAAGACTGAGAATCCCCTTTCTAAAGGTCCTCCCTATGCGTGAATCGGCCTTACAGTTCGGACAAACAATCCATTTTACTATAAAAAATGATATGGAGGCCACCGAGGGCTCCCGGTCCCCGTTTGACTCTGGTCAACTTCCTTGAATTAAAAAAATAAATGAATCTTTTAAGATCTATGAATTCCCTTTCCAGTGTTCTACCTCGTGCACGAATTGGCCTTATTATTCAGACGAACGATCAATTTTACTATTGAAAATCAATCTAGAGGCCACTAGGTGCACCCAAACACATTTGACTCAAGACAAATTTATCTTGTGAGAAAAATCTGAATGAATATTCGAAGGTCTCTGTATCCCATTTCCAATGGGCTGTCATATGCATGAATCTTCCTTACAATTCGAACGAATGATTTGTTTCCTCGAAAACTGATCTAGAGTCCATCGGGCACTCCTAGGCCCTGTACGACCCCGATCAACTCTTTATCTTGAATGAATCTTAATGAATTTTCAATGAGTTCTAAATACCCGTTCCAACGGTCCACCTCATGCACGAATCAGCCTTATGGTACAAACGAACGACCCATTTTACTCTAAAACTTTTCCAATTTAAACACCCTACTTAATTAAGCTAAGTGTCAAAACCATTTAAACCTTTATTCTCATTTTATTAAATCTGGTTATAAAACCTTAAACCATTAACGTCTAAAGAGTCACACAATAAGTAGAAGAATAAAATGAACATTCAAGAGTTTACCCAACAATAATAAATCCCAACATTAAAATACTAAGGAAAAAATCCTGACATTAATAATCCCGAAATAAAGATACTGAAAATAAAAGAATTACAATCTTTGACAATATCAACTAAATAATGGAAAAAGGGTGACACATGCCCCCACTGGATAAAGCTGAACTAGAAGTAGAGTCAACAATGAGGTCATCTAAACAATGGCCTGCAACTCCCACAAAAGCTACAGCGCGTTCCATCCAAAGGATCCTATGCAAGACGCCCCTGTGGCTGGGCACCTGTAATACATACATATATATACAAGAGATAAAGATAAGTGGAAACGGGTCAGAGCCCGATAGCGTATATGATTTAAAAATTCATTTAGCAAGTATTTAAATTGATTACAGGCCAATGCAACAACATATCAGTGCGACACTCTCTTCAGAAATTCTCACCTCTCTTCTAATGTGCACTCCTATCGCAACTAACCTTCCCAATGGTTTATCTCATCATACATCACACTATCTTTCCCCAAGGATTTAACATATATTAGGTGACTCTCAAGATTTAAGATTTAACAACATCATGGTTTAAAAGGATAATTTCATTTAGTAAAAACGCTCATTTTAACTTTATTGATTCATAAAGTTTTTCAATATCATATTATACTTTTCAAAACAAGTATTACCAATTTGAGTCATTACACATGTCTTACTTACCATAACACAGTAGGCAGTTTACCAAATTTCAGAAGTTCATATATATATTAAATACTCGTATAATATATATATTCTAACAGCACCCCAGATAAAAATTATGGTGCGGGCATACTCTGCTATCCAATCCCCGTATCACTCGTACTAAGGGAAATACAAGTTCGGAATCACTCTCGAACTGTATTAACACATACACAAACAATATTGAGGCGAAGCATAGTTTCCAAGTCCAAGAGGTCAGTACATACCCTCACATCTCTTAGGATCGTCCGACTATCGATCCGATAGCCCGTACCTAGGATTTCTATCTTTTAGGGTACGAGTCAATATCCCCCATAAGGCACATGAGATAAGATCGTCCCAGCGCGGTAACCTCAGGGATAGCAAGTAGCGCGGGCATGTTTTTCACAAGTATATAATATATCAATACACGATCATATATATATACCACTTTTATTATATCAATTTAGGTTTATCCCATAACCCACATTCACAACATTTATCCTTATTTTCCCATTATTATATATCAAGTATAATGGTTCGTTTCTAACTTTAATTTGAAGGGTTTTTTCCAACTTACTACGTGACTGGACATAAATATTGTAAATTTATTCCCCTAATTTCAGTGCATTTGTGAACCCGAGTGATGTAACCTATATGGATTTGATGCACATTTATGCTACTAATCTTCGTCGGCAAGTATTTCGTGTTTCTTTCTTCTCTTATTGGTTTTACAGGTTAATTATGCAAGCAGCGCAAAAGAGAAAGCGAGACAATGAAAGAAAAGCTAAGAAGGCAAGTTTAAGGGCATTTTGGTAATTCTGCAGCCAGATCCCGAAGGAGGAGTCAACTGGAAAGTTGAAGAGCTCGGAACAACGAGAACACTAGAAAAAAAAGGCACCCAAATCCGAGCTACGGTTGATGAGTTATGACCTGTTGAAGTTGAAGAAAAATCCAAGGAAGAAAGGAAAGAAAACAAGAAAAAAATTCTAAGTGTTGAATGGAAGAGAAAGCACCCCAGACCAGCAAACATTCGTGAACCCAGGGGCGAACCGCTTTGGGGGGCGAACCGGTTCGGGGTAAATGCGAACCGGTTTGGGGGGCCTGATGCGCGAATTTGCCTCCTTTATTCAGATTGGCTCTAAGGTTTCCTTCTTATACAACATCAAAATTTTGTGGTTTAATCCTCTACATCACAAAAGGTTTCCAGAATATCATTTTTGAGTCATCACTACATGAAATTTCCTATCTCAAATTGGGTTTTTCTTCCACACAATTCATCCTAATCATTCCTAAACCAGTATGAAAGATGCATCAACGAAATAAGCAAGATAAACACTTACCTGGGATTTTCAGAAATCTAGTTTGGTGTGGTTGCGTTCCCCGTCTCGCGATCTACGCATTGGCAGTGGCGGTGGTGTAAACGAATGAGTTTTTAGCCTTGGAATGCCTTGAGAGCTCTCTCCTCTCCTCTCCAATGGCCGTTCTAGTGTTTTGAGTTATCTAACCCTAGGTGATAACCTAAACATCTGATATAACCCCTTTAATTTTAATGGGTTTAATTACCCAAAAATATAAAATGACCAAAATGCCCTCCCGGGGTACTAATTAATCCTAAAATAGCCCCGAGACTCAAACTAAACCCCCGGATACACTTTTCTGACTATCTCGACCCTTCCGGACACGTTGGCGCACTCAAAATGACCATACAGATAAGTAAAAATATTTCACTTTTATTAATCAACATTTATTCCCGACGCGACACAGGCGCGTCCCGACTTAAATTTCTATAATTGTCATTTTATTCACACTTGACAATATTATAAAAGTAAATCTCATGTATTACTATACTCATCCAGTAACATTCAACAAATAAAAAATTTCCAATAATTACTAACTCTCGTCACGCTAGTAAATATTTAAAACAACATTACGGATTAAAATTAAATTAATTTATCTCAATTAAATTTAATAAATCCCATAATTTAAAAGCTATAAAAATACGGGGTATTACATACTTCCGCCCTAATAACAGAATTTCATCCCGAAATTCGAAAAATAAGGCTTATCAGGTAGCACAATTCTGGATATCCTTTTTCGTACACAAACTAACTACACATTACGGCGCTCAATCACTATAGCCCTTTCTTCACATCAACATTGTTTCACATTCTCATTGGAGACACTTCACATTGTGCTCCCAACCGACAACATTCGCATAGGTCACGCCTATACGTTATAAATTTCATTATCTCACTTTCATTAGGAGGCCGCACCTCACTACATGACAAATACTCGGATTTATTCATATACAAAACTCCCATTCTGAGAAAATATTACGAACATTTGATCACTCTTGCTCGCCTAAAACAGTCATGGAATTCTACCACAGTTATCGGATGTTCTCTCGACCGATCCATAAACTCTGATTATCTACTCACCTCTAAACATACGGAAGGAGAATAGTCGAGGTTCTTCCATAACAAAACCTTAATAATCACCTTGTACGCGACAAACGGGTACGAGTGTTTCTACCGAGCATTCCTGAAATCATCGTACCAATATTCCAAAATCTCCTTCACGTGGCTTCACAAATCTTTAATCACCGTGCGCCCATTCCCTGGCTACGGGTGATACATCCTACTCGAAACGAAACCTTATCTCCGATGGTTTTTGAAATCCCATATCAAAGGTGGGATTCACCAATCTCATCCTGATTTAGAAATTTATACTACGCCGGATCATGTACTAGCACGACCTTCCTTTCAAAGGAAGTATGGGTCATACAAGTTATTATTGTAAACCAACCCAAAGGAATATCAATCACTTCCTTCTCGACGGATTAATTCACATGTTCGGGATGAATACTTGATCTTGTTTTGAGGATGGCAACCCATCCAAGGACTGTTCCGACTTTACCGACCTCTTCCAATTTCAGCAATTGTAGATAAACACAAAATTCCTTGGTGTATACCGGAGGTTCTACCCGTGCTCTTCTCTTCACGAAGCGTACTTCTGGACCTGTTATACCGTACTAAAATCATCACCCTTTATATGTGTGAGTCTCTCTCACATTTGATTACTAACAATTTTTGCTCCGAGTGTTCTTCATAATCATTTAATTCTGCTCCATTCAATGAATACTCTTCTTAAATGGCTTCCCACAGTCTTTCTATTCAAATTTGGGTGTGTTATTCTAATTGCACACCTATGTATGGATTATCTCCCCTCATGTGACGTTTAATCCACTATATCACTTCCACTTCGTTCTGTTAGCCCCACAAACACATTTTCCACACGTCCATTGCCACGCCCCTTCATCTCGGACGAGTTTTAACATCAGTTAACCAGGATGTCTACACACCCTATAAACTGGGCATCCTAGCATTAGTATCACATACGCTTCATACTAATAAACAAATTCTTTGTATTCCCTGGTGCTTGCAGCATGATTGCAACACTTTAATCACCCTAAAAATCAAAATTTTAAATCTTCCTTATCATCGTTCCACCCCTCAACTCGTGGGGTAACTTTCAATGCTTTCTTACCACAAGATCCGGTTTCCAATAGCTTTAAGACAAAGTTTAACTTCTAACTTACATACATAATTACTTGATCCCATTTCGACCAGGGTACCGAACTCATGGAGTAGTGACCAGACGTCTCCCTATTTCTAACCTTACACTAAGTTTCATGCGTGGGATGTCTCGCAAAGAGAAATTCAAATAAGGAACCCTCCTGATACCCTACTGCCTAGTATTTCGATTATCGAGATCCGTTAGTCCTCCTTCCATAGCATTTTCCCCTTTACTCCGTCTTTTGGCAGAAAAGTTACATTTCCTCCCGTAATTACACTTAACAAAGAACATCTCACCAATTGTACTATCGTTCAGAATTGGGTGTTGGAAATTACGTTCCATGAATCTCGAATACATACAATAGGAATTTGAAACTCCTTCCCCTAATAATAGGGTATCACTCTTATTAACCTCCTATCTAAAGGATATATATAATAATGTACCCATTCTATTACCAAGTCCTGAGCGCTACCCACAATACTGAGTTAAAAAATTTCGCTCAACCGTAAACCCGATACACACTGAATCATAACAACCAAGTCCCTTCGCACCGATATCGAACATCTCAAACTCAATATCCCCTCCGAAGTCTCTAGGATAGATAATATATAAGTGCGGGTTCAACCCTCTTGCAGGTGAGGCCTCGCCAAAACAGAACACATTGCACTAAAGCAACTACTCCAATAGCCTTGCAATAACCGCCTACTATTGTACTGGACATTTCTATAAAGTTATAATCAATAACATACTATACTCGTATAACACCTCGCTAAAACAAGTAACCTCAATAAAGTATATAACACTATTAATATACTAATTTATCCTCCGCGGATAGCATTAAGGAAAATCTCACTATACTAGGAAAAATATTCACATGACGATACCGCTCGTAGTTATACACATTAAACCCGCCTCACATGCCAATTTAGTAATGCACATAATACAATGACTCGCTCGTGTCATAGAAAACATGTTTCACCCTCTGAGGATAAAACCTATAATTCTGCCTTGCCAATCGTCTTGACCGTACAAATTGACTCCAGATGTAACATGCCTGCCCAAACCAAAACAAAACTACTATAATCGTTGTCCCTTACTTGACACCACACTCTGTCTACATACTTGCTTCGGAAAATATTTTAGCACGTGTGATCTCACTCTTCGCAAGATATTTCGATATTTAATTCACTTACCATATGAAATACATTCGAAAACTCACAAACTACTGGAATCGATTCCAGGAGAATTACAATTTCCTTAAAGGTATCCTCCTTTATATAATAAAAATAGGTGTAAGATCCTCCTTATGGACGAGGTATTGCCACTCAACATTTCTCGCCCCGACATGGCAAAGACATTACTCTCACCAAAGCAATCTATCATGGCTCTATAAGTTGCGAGCCAATTCATACTGATAATAACGTCGTGCTCATGCATATGTAATAATAACATGTCTGATGGTAATACTAAGCCACCAATCTCTACTCCCACACCCCGGCATATAAAGAAAGTAAGTGAATCATTTCCTAGTGGTAAGTCTACACACGTCACAGTGCTCTCTGCTGTGACTAATAGCATTGAGGCCTTCACAAAATGAGTAGCTATAAAACAATGCGTCACCCCTGTATCAAATAAAACTTGACCCATAGTACCATAGATAGGAAACATGCCTCTTTTCTCGGTTGGGGCCTGAGATGTTCATATCTGGTGGACGTTATAGACACGTCCATACTGTAACTGTCTCTGCTGAACTGAGGCTATTGGAAACAGTGGTGGAGCTGGCTTCTGTGGTTTATTACTAGCACCTTCCTGCCGTGGGGTCCTATTCTTCTCTGGGCAATCCTGACGCTTATGGCCATATCTTCCACATTGGAAGCACCTCCCCCGAAACTGCTTCACTTCACTACGTTGTTGACTAGTCTCGATTTTTCCCTGGTCTTGTTGACCTCGACGCTTTTGGGCTTCCCTGCACAATTCGTTACCTTCGTGGCTTTTACGGGCCTGAGGATCTTGTTGTTGCGATTTTTGTGTCTTCACACACTTGTTACTTCCAGTCATGACAGACTGACTATACTCTCTATATATTTTGCCCCCCATGAGCTGTGTGCTGTGTTCTTATTACTGCAAGACCGTAGTGGTAACTTCCTGTGCCACAATACCTGCTAACTCGGCGGTTGATATTCTCACTGGAGATACCTGAAGGGTGGGTTGATCTTGCTCGTCGACTTCCCTAACCGTTTTAGCTAGTTCTTCTTGACGATCCATTTGAAAATTTCAATAAATTTGGATGAGTTCATCATTCGCATAAACAAATCGCAGAAGTACGAATTCCCAATGTATAAGGATGAACACAACATTCCTAGTATTAGGGCTCTATATCAAAGATGCTAAGATGGAAATGAAATAAGTCGTACAGATCCTAAAGGACACTAGAACCTGATGCTCTGATACCACCTGTGACACCCCGCCTAATTAAATACCGGGCGATCACTCCTTTATTAAATTAATTCAAGGTGGACAGTTGGTTCATTCTCAGCATCACTGTCGAAAAATAAAAGTTTTCCAATTTAAACACCCTAATTAATTAAGCTAATTGTCAAAACCATTTAAACCTTTATTCTCATTTTATTAAATCCGGTTATAAAACCTTAAACCATTAACGTCTAAAGAGTCACACAATAAGTAGAAGAATAAAATGAACATTCAAGAGTTTACCCAATAATAATAAATCCCAACATTAAAATACTAAGGAAAACATCCTAACATTAATAATCCCAAAATAAATATACTGAAATTAAAAGAATTACAATCAATGACAATATCAACTAAATAATGGAAAAAGGGCGACACATGCCCCCACTGGATAAAGCTGAACTAGAAGTAGAGTCAACAATGAGGTCATCTGAACAATGGCCTGCAACTCCCACAAAAGCTACAGCGCGTTCCATCCAAAGGATCCCATGCAAGACGCCCCTGTGGCTGGGCACCTATAACACATACATATATATACAAGAGATAAAGAGAAGTGGAAACGGGTCAGAGCCCGATAGTGTATATGATTTAAAAATTCATTTAGCAAGTATTTAAAATTATTACAGGCCAATGCAACAACATATCAGTGCGACACTCTCTTGAGAAATTCTCACCTCTCTTCTAATGTGCACTCCTATCGCAACTAACCTTCCCAATGGTTTATCTCATCATATATCACACTATCTTTCCCCAAGGATTTAACATATCTTAGGTGACTCTCAAGATTTAAGATTTAACAACATCATGGTTTAAAAGGATAATTTCATTTAGTACAAAATGCTCATTTTAACTTTATTGATTCATAAAGTTTTTCAATATCATATTATACTTTTCAAAACAAGTATTACCAATTTGACACATTACACATGTCTTACTTACCATAACACAGTAGGCAGTTTCCCAAATTTCAGAAGTTCATATATATATTAAATACTCATATATAATATATATTCTAACAGCACCCCACATAAAAATTATGGTGCGGGCATACTCTGCTATCCAATCCCCGTATCACTCGTACTAAGGGAAATACAAGTTCGGAATCACTCTCGAACTGTATTAACACATACACAAACAATATTGAGGCGAAGCATAGTTTCCAAGTCCAAGAGGTCAGTACATACCCTCACGTCTCTTAGGACCGTCCGACTATCGATCCGATAGCCCGTCCCTATGATTTCTATCTTCTAGGGTACGAGTCAATATGCCCCATAAGGCACACGAGATAAGATCGTCCCAGCGCGGTAACCTCAGGGATAGCAAGTAGCGCGGGCATGTTTTTCACAAGTATATAATATATGCATACACGATTATATAAATATACCACTTTTATTATATCAATTTAGGTTTATCCCATAACACACATTCACAACATTTATCCTTATTTTCCCATTATTATATATCAAGTATAATGGTTCGTTTCTAACTTTAATTCGAAGGGTTTATTCTAACTTACTACGTGATTGGACATAAATATTGTATATTTATTCCCCTAATTTCAGTGCATTTGTGAACCCGAGTGATGTAACCTATATGGATTTGACGCACATTTATGCTACT
The DNA here is from genome assembly GCA_949130495.1 of Sambucus nigra. NCBI lineage: Eukaryota > Viridiplantae > Streptophyta > Magnoliopsida > Dipsacales > Adoxaceae > Sambucus > Sambucus nigra. The sequence goes on from OX422207.1 coordinate 404,883,849, forward strand.
AGTCTTCGTTGGCAAGTATTTCGTGTTTCGTGCTTCTCTTATTGGTTTTACAGGTTAACTATGCAAGCAGCGCAAAAGAGAAAGCGAGACAATGAAAGAAAATCTAAGAAGGTGATTTAAAGAGCATTTTGGTAATTTTGCAGCCTGATCCCAAAGGAGGAGTCAACTGGAAAGTTGAAGATCTCGAAACAACGAGAACACTAGAAGAAACGGTACCCAAATCCGAGCTACGGTTGATGAGTTATGACCCATTGATGTTGAAGAAAAATCCAAGGAAGAAAGGAAAGAAAACAAGAAAAAAATTACAAGTGTTGAATGGAAGAGAAAGCACCCCAGACCAGCAAACATTCGCGAACCCAGGGGCGAACCGGTTTGGGGGGCGAACCGGTTCGGGGTACATGCGAACCGGTTCGGGGGGCTTGATGCGCGAATTTGCCTCCTTTATTCAGATTGGCTCTAAGGTTTCCTTCTTATACAACATCAAAATTTCGTGGTTTAATCCTCTACATCACAACAGGATTCTAGAATATCATTTAATTCATCACTACATGAAATTTCCAATCTCAAATTGGGTTTTTCTTCCATACAATTCATCCTAATCATTCCTAAACCAATATGAAAGATGCATCAACGAAATAAGCAAGATAAACACTTGCATGGGATTTTCATAAATCTGGTTTGGTGTTAAATTTGGTGTGGCTGCGTTCCCCATCTCGCGATCTACGCGTTGGCGGTGGCGGTGGTGTAAACGGATGAGTTTTGAGCTTTGGAATGCCTTGAGAGCTCTCTCCTCTCCTCTCCAATGGTCGTTCTAGTGTTTTGATTTATCTAACCCTAGGTGATAACCTAAACATCTGATATAACCCCTTTAATTTTCGTGGGTTTAATTACCCAAAAATATAAAATGACCAAAATGCCCTCCCGGGGTACTAATTAAGCCTAAAATAGCCTCGAGACTCAAACTAAACCCCCGGATACACTTTTCTGGCTATCTCGACCCTTTCGGACACGTTGGCGCACTCAAAACAGCCATACAGATAACTAAAAATATTTCACTTTTATTAATCAACATTTATTCCCGACGCGACACAGGCGCGTCCCGACTTAAATTTCCATAAATGTCATTTTATTCACACTTGACAATATTATAAAAGTAAATCTCATGTATTACTATACTCATCTAGTAACATTCAACAAATAACAAATTTCCAATAATTACTAACTCTCGTCACACTAGTAAATATTTAAAACAACATTCCGGATTAAAATTAAATTAATTAATTTCAATTAAATTTAATAAATCCCATAATTTAAAAGCTATAAAAATACGGGGTATTACACAAATGTCTTCCCACGTGCGATTCTGACTTACAGTTCACATTTTACGATCTTTTTTCCAAAAAACCAACCTCAAACAACCGAATGACACCCCTAAGACCCTGCGTATTGGAAGTGTGTCTGGGGTTCTATGCCGATAGGCAGGTCATGAACCCTGTGGATCAACACCCCTTTTCCCTATAAATAGAGGCCATGAACTCGCTTTGAAAGTCACCCCTGAACATCCCTCTCAACAATTGAGAGAACAATCTCTCGAATTTAGAGTGGTTCCCCTCTTGAAAATACCATTTTCCACATTCCTTCCATCCTTTTCATACTCATTTTAGTAAATTCTCACCGCTCTCCTCATACCAATATCATCTCGTTACGAGATCAACGCATTTGTAATCAAGATCCACTTCAAGTTTTCATAAGGAGGTCCAGTTCTCCACCATTGTCTTTAAATTCTCTTATTTTAGCATTAGTCACTTTCTTTTCACTTTAGTTATTTACTCCATTACGTTTCCAAACGTTTATTATTATTATTTGAACATACTTTATTTTCTTAAAAAATCCAAAAACCCGAAAAAAAAGGGTTTACTCATAAACTCCAAACGGGGAATTCTTGTCACATTTTCTCATACTAAAACACCTTTTTCGACACACAGACATATAAGAAAAGTCCTCGATTGGATTTATGGATTCAACCCCTCCTTGTATTGTCTTAGATCTATGCGATCTTTGATTCCATTTAGGCTACGTACGCTTCTTGGGTGAATCCCTAGACTTGAGTCCTCCCTTATACATATATGTTACCTTATATATATATATATACAAAAAGTGTCTTGTAAGGACTCCTTGTGGTGCAGACCCCGATAAATATCATTATTTTAAAATGGTATAAAAATGAATTTTTTAATAAAAACTTCATGGATATGATCTCCATGATGAGAAGATCGTCTCCAATTTTTTCGTCAAAATATTCAATAAAAAACCCGTTGAGATGTGGTTATATGTGAAAAAATAGTATAAATATGCATTTTCAACCGTTGAAATGTTAGGTCAGTGCCTGCCGCTTTATTTATTGATTTTTTTATGAACCTTCATGGATATGATCTTCTCACTATCGAGACCATATCCATTTAGTTTCGTCAAAATATACAATCAAAAAGTGGGTGAGATGATTACCAACATTTCAACAGTAAAAAATGCATATTTATATCATTTTTTTACATATCGCCTCATCTCAACGGGTTTTTTATTGAATTTTTTGATGAAAAAAATTAGAGAATATCTTCCAACCGTGGAGATCATATCCATGAAGTTTCATGAAAAAAATATTTTTTTTACTATTTTAAAAAATGGTATGTATCAGGGTTCGCACCATAAGGAGTACTTACAAGAGAGGACATATCTCTCTCTCTCTCTCTCTCTCTCTCTCTCTCTCTATATATATATATATATATATATATATATATATATATATATATATATATATATATATATACTAGTAGTGACCCGTGCGATGCACGGGCAGGTTAACGCATTTTGAAATATTTTCTTGAAATATATAAATTATAATGTAATTATTATCGTTATTTCAAAAGAAGATCGTAACCATAGCCATGAGCATGTAAATATAAGTAATGTGGTGAGTAAAAAGTACAAGTTAAAATGAGTAAAAGGAAGTAAATGGTAAAAACCATAATATCGTAAAACGAACCATAGTCAGAAAATCCAAGTTAGAAAAAAAAAACATTACAGCGTGAATTTTAAAATGAAGTAGTAATTTAAACTGGCGACAACTGCTTTTTGCATAAAGGACAACGATATTCATTTTGTATGAGCCACTCCAAATATGAACTTTCGGCATACTCGTAGTGGGTAAATCCATATTTCTTGCTCAAAGCCTTCCAATATTCCCATGTCTTGATGTAAACGCATCTCCTGGGTTGCGGGGTAAAAAATGCAATCTGGTATGTCATCGAAAGTTGAGCATACATTAGTATATTTTAATGAGAAGTAAATATTATTGAACCATACGTCATAACCGATGTTGTAAATTGTGTGTAATTCATTCCTCATTCTTCGTGACTAGAGGTTTTTTAATCCATTTTTTAGATTTGGGAATGAAGAAAATAAGTTAGATTTTTAACATTAATGAAATCTAATGGTAAATAAAATAGGGATTCAATATTATTTCACCACACACCATAGAATACCGTAGATTAACCTCCACCCCTTGATTTTCTAGGAAATGAATCTACAATCAAATTGGTAGTCATTTTTTTAGATGATAAATGTGAAATAATTTGTGTTAAATAGTAATAAATATGTTGTTTAAGACTTACAGTGTTTGCAAGGTCCAAGTTGATCTACATTATATATAAAAGTTGTTAGACAAAATGCGTGCTAGTAATAAATAGCAATATGTGAAAACATGTAATGGTTGAATATCTGACCATAAATTGTCATGTAGTTTTGCCTAACGTTCTTCATCACGAATTCTTATAAAAAGGAAAAACAAAAAATGAAATTAGTTGCAGTAATTATTGTTGTTAAAATATGTTCATAAGTTATAAGGCCATGATGGTTGATTCATTTCCTACCAAAGAAAACTTTTCTACCAAAGTTATTATTTTAAAAATACAGATTTAAGCATAAATGATTATGGCTATGTAATAAACATTTAGAATCATTGCTTATTTTTATGCAATCTAGAAAACAGTATTCATAACGTCTAACCATATTGTGTTAGTACCTGAGAATCACTGGATGATACATTATTTGTATGTTGTCTTATTTGTTGATCCTCCCAAATGTTGAATTCTTCCACGCATATGACGTCATCTTCTATGTAAATTAAATAGTCGTCTAATTACTCATTAGTTAGTGTCTCTTTTGTCACCTTGTCTCGGATAGTTTGTAGTGTCCATACCTGTGGAAGATTGTTTAATATAGCATACAATAGAATATTACCTCGTGGGAATAAACCCTCTTTGTTGAGTTGGCCTTGTATTTGTTTTTCTTAGAACTATAGTGACGAATGCACATATTTGGATCCATTTCTTCTTGTTTGAATTGTATCCATAACGGGTGGATATCTCTCTCATCCTCCTCTAGTAGTTTAATTAGTACACTTGAATTGCTTGGCTTATTCTATTGAAGAACAACGTCTGTTGCATTCTTCCATAGTGGAGGTAGTCTCTCGATTATTTTATCCATAATTAGTTGTTCAGACATGGATCTCCAACAGAATAAGACAAGCGATTCAAGTGTACTGATTAAACTCCTAGAGGAGGCTGAGAGAGATATTTAGACATGGATCATCCAAAGCCTATAATTTGTGACCTAATTCCACAATTTTTATTGCGTCTTTGTGAATAGAAGTTCCCTTAACTAATATGTTATAGAATTTATGTTTAACACTTAGAATATCGTAAAATCGCATTGGGTACCGATTAATAGGTGGTCGGCCCATAATAATTTGTGAAGAGTATAGGATAATTTTTTATAATTTTGAAGACTCGATATACTAATGATTAATTGTAACATTACACCTCAAAGTATGTAAAGGATAAAGAATTTTAAGTTGACAATGACTCAACATATTTTTTGAAAAAAAAATGGTAAGTAAAAAGTATAGGAAATGCATTAGTAATTTCCATAGATTTTTCATAGCAATAGATTCGCATCGTTCAACAAAAAACTTTTTGTATGTAGAAATGCATTTGAAAACTTCTTTATGCACAATGTTTTTTATGAAATTTACAGGAACTCCTTCTTGGAGAACTAACTCTTTATAAGTCTACGTACAACTTCCCATGAGAAAACACCGGGTTTGGTAAATAAAGTCCAACATGACAAAGAGTTTGACCTCGACTTTTGTTGATAGTCACAGCAAAATCCAACTTGATTATAAATTGTCATCATTTCATCATGAAGGGCGAACTACTAACAGTAGGTGATAAGTCGACACATTTAATGAACATAACTTCACTGATCCTCGACCTCGTAATTACTTTAGCTTCTATGACTTTCCCCCCATCTTGGTGATCACTAATCAAGTTCCGTTGCACGACGCTAAAGATTGGTTAAGGTTTCATAGGAGAATTATAGGAGATCCAATTTTGAGCTGAAATATATGATTTGGAATCCCGGGGAATGTAATGAATTAAGAAAATCAGGAGGATACATGGTGAGGTCAGTGCCATCCTCTTTCGAAGGACATAACTTGTCCGTGCTATTATATACCTAAAGTGGTTCTGGAAGCATCGACAGCATGATGAAGTTCAACTTATCCACATCGGTATTTTTGTGGCCAGAATTCCACATTCATTCAGGTATGTTAGATCGTTGAAGTTCATCTGAAGATCAGGATATATTTTTAAAATTAATTCTCTTAGTCTCGTTTCACTATTTATGATGAGAAATTGTTCGGGGATTTATATCCAATTTGGCTTAATGTCTGTACCGAATGATTTTGAAGGTACCTTTCCTTCGCCAGCTAGTTTAATCTATTCTGTGAAATTGAGTAGAGTTTGTCGTGTTACGCCATCAACGAAGCCCGATGAAACACGCATATTTTTCTTGAGGTACAAAACTTTGCAATGCTTCCAAATCGATGACCTTAGCAACAAAGACCCAACAATATGTTCATGTCTAGATATGGGTACAAAACGTAATATTTTCCTGAAATAACCATCTAGCATAAATAATTTACCACCAAACGGTCGATCGGCAGAAAAGTTAACTCAATTTTTTAAAATATCTTTAAATGCATGGTGGACTGCCTTGACAGCTTAACGACTTATGATTGGCGCGTCATCCCAGATGATTAATGATGTTTCTTGTATCAATAATGCTAAATCCATCCTCAAGCTGATGGAACAACTTGATGATTCATCTAGATTAAGAGGTACTTTGAAACGGTAATGGGCGGTTCATCATCCTGGCATGAGTAAAGAAGCTATGTCTGATGATGAAATGGAAAGAACTATTTTTCCGTTAGGTATAAATTTTAATATTAACATTTTCCTCAAAAAAGTTTTCCCCATTCCTCGACTACTGTAAACTAAGTAAAGTCCACCATGTTGAAGTATGGACGATTCCATAATTATGTTAAAAAATTTGAGTTGATCATCGTTTAAGCCGACGTGCCACGACTAGAAAAATTGTAACTCATTAGCACTGTTGTAATCAAGCTCTTCTTTAGAACCCTATTTGTAACAAACTCCGCTGCACATGAAGATGGTAGCGACATGGGAGGTAATTCAGATAGGGATCTTCAATTTTTTGTAATATGTGTTCGATCTCCATATGGTAGCGGCATGGTAAGTGATATTGTAATCGTTCAATCGCAGGATATTGGGATTGAAAATAAAATTTAAAGATTCACCAACATGCCTCAATAGAAGATATGTATCGATAGTCGAGGTATTATTTGACTTCATCGACATCTTGGATGCTAAGTTATCCACCCTTATTAATGTACTTGTATAGGTAGTTAATAAAATTTTCTTTTGCACAATATTCGATATTTATATAGGCATTATATTTTACAATTAGATCCCGGTTATACTAAATAGCCCAATGATTGCCCACATCAAAGCCATTAACCATGTACATTTTATTAGTATTACGATGCCTATTAAGAACAAATCCAGTTTCTTCAACAATAATTTTGTTGGGTAGCCTTTCGAGCATTTTTTATTGACCATACAGTGAGGTTCATAGCACCACATGGACCATGTATCATACACCACAACATAATTTTAAAAGCTAGAGGGTCTGGGGCCTCATCTGGAAGTTCGGCAGAGATAATGGTGTCTATTTCCTTAAGAGAACATGGTTTATCATCCTCAGCTAATGTGAGAATAATGTGGGAGTGTGGCAGGACGCGCTTCTGGAACTCGATAACATGAATATCCATTCACAGTAAATAGTTATTGAATTGTTAATGCATGAAATACGTTTAAGAGTAATGAAAAAGGGTGGATACAAAAGAGTAGTGAGATAATTTTTTTTAATATCATTCGATGATCGTACACGTAACGGTTTTACCAAAGAAATTGTGTTTCTTAAAATCTTCCATCATTTGCTTCAACTCCAATTGAAATAATCTAGGAACTATGTCATGCCTATCTTCAATGCGTTGATCTGGCAACATGTATACCCCGTGTTGGATCTATGGACAATTTCGATTGCACATGAATGTTATGAAGAAATCTAGAAATCTTACTGATCGATAAATTTCCATTGCTTCTTGATAGTGTTGGATCATGTTACGTGGATCACGAGTAAAAGGTGAGGGAAGAACATATCTTCTACTAATCGTTAAAGCATTAGTATCACCAAAATTAACTACATCCATAATTCCTTTAAATAGATTTGAACGGAACTTGTTCTATTTAGCACGTACGTAGCAGAGTCTTTTTTGTTCAATATCTACATAGAAATCGACAACATATTGTTGGAACAGATGATCACCTTGTAGTATCATCTTACTTTCATTATCGCGGAATTGTAATCTATATATATAAAGATATCTCATTGACACACCAGTATTCTTGTTGATGGAACCAAGAGTGAATTGTATATTTCTGCGCCGCCCATCTATCCCGTAAGGCATGTAGGAGGGGTGGGCCTCATATATCCTTTTAAGTGTTCCATTATGTTTCTTGACAATAATGTCACGGTTATTTGTATCCTAAGATCCATCACCAATGATAAGTTTCGCCACTTCATTTGTGGTAGGTCTGTTGTATTGTCGTCCATCTCTTGAATGTAACATTCTAACGTGGAGGTTATTAGTATCGTTCTCAATTAATGTCTCACGTGTTTTTTGAAACACTCCAACGTAAGGTTTTGTTGAATCTACCATAAATTTCAAACGCACTAATGTATCATGGTCAGTTTGATTAGCCCCATTCGAATTGATACACCTCAATCTGTTGGATATTTCATGATCGGTGTCATAAATGTATAGTTGGATGAACTTAGGCGCATATCCAGGATTAGGAACCGATTCGATGGTAATTTTCTCCACTAATTCTAAAAACTTAAGGACCCCTTTCATCTAGTACGATGTGATCTATTTTTCCTCCCATTGACATAAATGACAACATTGTGTTATACTTTCATACGTGCTCTTTGAATCTAGAGTTACGAAATTGAGCCTCTAGATACTCCGGTGTGTTGGGAAGAGAAGGTAGCATCACTTGTCCCGCCTTGCAGCATAATGACAATTTAAGTCATGATTTGGGGTTCTCTCATTTTTTTTCCTCAATCCACATAACTGCATTGTCGTGGGAGCACGTTGATGTGGGTTCACCAAAATTCGATCGTACAACAATATTACGACACATTGAATGGAATTGGTATGTGTTTGCTGTAGAGAAGATATAAGATTAGTTCAGGTATCGAGTTTATGTATAACTTTTGTATGTTTATATTATCTTATATTTATGTAACTATCGTAATGCGATTACAGGCGGAAGTCGACCTATCTGTATGACACATGATATTTGTTGTGATGTTTACATCTATGGATGCGCAAACAGTTTATTAATTACCACAATTACCTACAATTTCGAAAGATTAATAAATAGGAATGGCATGTTACTAAATTGTAAAATCCCGAGCGTTATGGAAACGAAGTTGTGCGTATAGCTCTACCATTTGGCGTATGTAAACCGCTAGTCAAATGTACATTAGTATCATCGATATTGGGTGCATGTGGTACTTGAACACCTTGCAGTCGTCTAAGGGGCAATAGTGGCAATGTAACATATATCATCTCTCTCTCAATGGATCGAAGACGTCTTACGAAGACTTGACCCATACGATTTGAATTGCGTGAAATGATAAGGCGTCGTCGCGTATATAAGCGGGCAGGACACTATTCGATTGAGCGTGTGCTGGTAAAATTCTCCGTCCTCATTGAAAATTATTTTTTAGAACATAAATATCAATTTTGTAATAGTAAAGGTTAAAAAAAATAGAATGTGGCAATTTATTTAGACTATTGACTCACTTTATTATTTGATTAAAAGGTAATGGCATGAGGTATTGTAACTAATTAATCAATATTACCGTTTAATATTTATGTTCTTAATATATATATATATATATATATATATATATATATATATATATATATATATATATATATATATATATATATATATAATTATTTTTATTGTAATATAATAAAATATGGTTTAAGCAATTATAAAATCATTTCGACAATAATATTTATTTCATAGCAAATACAAATATTTCAAGGAACAAAGAATTGATTTAAAAATAATATAAAAATATTTCCATCTTATAGAAATGATTTCAAAAAAATAAAAAATGAAATTTAACTGTAATAAATTAGTTTCGTATTATAATAAATCAACACAATATATTTAAAAAAAATCATTATTGTGTAGACAGATAACCTATATATGAGCATAAAACGTGTTTATCTTTTTCGAAAAACATTAAAATTTATACTTTCTTTATTTATATATATTAGAGGAGTAAGCAACATAGCGCGTTGGGAGAGACCATACGAAATATGGGATATATAATGCAATTGAAAAGAAGATGACACCTAGTATTGATAAAAGAAGATATGAAAAAAATGTAGATAAAAACATTGGTAAGACATTAATTATTTTTAAGAATAATTAATTGATTTTCAAAAATCAAAATTCTAATAAATTATGATTTCATGTTTAGAGTATCGTGGGACAAGTCCGGAATCAATGGACATTAACGAAGAAATAGTATCTGTGATGAAGGAGGTTAATAGACCCATAAATGAAAAAAAAATGATCTTATAATTTGTTTTTTTTTTGTTTATTTAATTATTATTTTTATAGTAATTCATAATTTCTATTATAAATGAAGAGAGAGACATAATTTTCATAGAAAGGATGCCCATTATGTAGTCAGGTAGCAATGAACCGAAAAAGAACCATTTTATTGAGTAAATAACTACTTAGACTTCTCATATGTAAATAAAAAAGATAATGGTTTCGATACACGGTTTAAAGCAGTCACACCAATTTATCCACATCGATTATTTCCATGCATTAAACAATGATTTGGCATTCCATATAAACGCTTACACAAGTGTGAGAAAATTTCATCACATAGTTTAGATAGACTAAGTGAAAAGGATGATTATTGAAGGAGTTGTTGAGATAATACATTGGTACATCTTTGATAGAAACAATGAAGCTCAAATGAAGAAATCAATGGAGATTAATGAAGAAATAGTCTCGGTGATGGCAATGATTAACAGACCGGTACACAAAAAATGAAGAAAGAAAAACGAGCATATATATATAAATGTAGCTTTCTCGGCTCATCGCATATATTGTAACACGAAAATTATAACAGACCCGTTGAAAAATGTAGCACAGACCCGTAAAAAAGTATTACAGGCCTATAAATTATAACAGACCCGTAAAAAAATGTAACATAGACCAGTAAATTATAACAATTTTGTTATAACTAGTAAATTATAAATTATATCAGGTCTGCTATCACCCACTCTTAAGGGACCTTGGTAGTAATTGCTTCAGTTTCTCGGGTCGGCAAATGTGTAAGTTATATATGTTAGTTACATATATAACTTACACAACATCAATATATGTACTTATGTTACACATTCTGCACACACACGGGGAAGTGGGTTGTTTTGTATCAATATATATATATACTTCCCTACCCAATATATACTTCAGTTATACATCATCAATATATATACTAACATCTCTTACCACACTGGAGGATATGGCCTAAAAAGTATATATAAAAGAGGAAGATGGAGCAAGAATATAGAGATGTGTTATATATGTTATATACGTTTCTCCCAAAACACAACTACATCCTTATTTCACGTAACCCCCACGTCATCATTTCATTCAACCTCTCTCTATATCCTCCTCTCAGGACCTAACTCGCAGCCAATTCAGGTGGAAAGAATTTTGGAATGGTTCTTACGGTCTTGCTATACCTTGGCAAGGATATAGAGAGAGTGGATGAAAATATTATGTGTGATATTTTTGGAGGTTCAGCTATATAGGTAGGAGTATATGCTGGTGTTTTATAGTTAGGTACATGTGTATAGAAATTGATGACAATAATATAGTTTAAAGATATAATTGACGTAATCTCTCTTTTCACTTAATAGTACAAAGCGAGAAGAATGAAGTAGCAGCTATGCTTTTGGCCCTATTCATTTAAGTTACAAATCCATCTTTTATATACACTGTGTTATAATTATGTTTACTTATTCACATTTTTCAGGTAAACCCAAATACACTTATTTGATGTTTTGGATTGTTTATATGCTAAAAAATTAGGGATGGAATTTTGTAGTTCTCATATATGTACAACATGTGTATATATAATAATACTAGTGGTGACCTGTGCGATGCACGGGCAGGTGTAACGCATTTTGAAATATTTTATTCAAATAAAAAAATTAAAATGTAATTATTATCGTTATTTCAAAAGAAGATTATAACCATAGACATGAGCATGTAAATATAAGTAATGTGGTGAGTAAACAGTACGACTTAAAATGAGTAAAAGGAAATAAATGGTAAGAACCATAATATCGTAGAACGGACCATAGTCAGAAAATCCAAGTTAGAAAAAAAAACTACATTAAAAAGTCAATTTTAAAATGAAATAGTACTTAAAACTGACGACAACTTCTTTTTGCAGAAATGACAACAATATTCATTTTCGTTGAGACACTCCAAATATGGATTTTTAGCATACTAGCAGTGGGTAAATCCTTATTTCTCGAACATATCCTTCTGAAATTCCCATGTCTTGATGTAAATGCATCTCCTGAGTTGCGGGGTGAAAATTGCAATCTAGTACGTCAGTGAAAGTTTAGCATACATTAGTATATTTTAATGAGAAGTAAATATTAATGCACCATACATCATAACAAATGTTGTAAATTGTGTGAAATACATACCTCATTCTTCGTGACTAGGAGTTTATTAGTCTATTTTTTAGATTTTGGAATGAAGAAAATAAATTAGATTTTTCACATTAATGAAATCTAATGGTAAAAAAATATGGATTCAATAATATATCACCACACACCTTAGCAGATCGTAGATTAACCTTCATGATTAGGCATAAATTCTTCCAAATTTATCCCTTAATTTAGAAGATTTTATTACCCCGGACAACGTAAATTGAGTTGGTTTATCTCATATCATTCCTAACGGTTTTGTCTAACAAGTATCCCAAATTTTGTGTATTTCTTATTGATTTTCCATGTAGTTAATACATGAAAGAAAGAAAGAAACTGGAAGAAGAAAGAGATAAGAAAGAAGACGAAGAAAAAGGGAAAAAGAGTAATTTCCATGAAAAATTCGGTCGAGGACCCAAAATAAAAGTCGAAGATCTCGAATCTACGAATGCATAGGAAGAAAAGGCATTCCAATTTGAGTTCTAGAATATAAGTTTTGAAGACCCGAAGATGTGAGATAATTATGATATTGACAAGAAATTGAGAAGCAAATCAGGACCAATCCGGATGGTACATAAAACGGATTGATCCGGGTACTAGAATTCACTGAATAAAGTTATGTCTACCGGACCGATCCAGTCCTCCTAAAAAATGGATCGATCCAGCCCCCAAAGATCTCTGCATAAATCATGTTTAGCGGACCAATCCGGATGAAATGAAAAATGGATCGATCCGGTTATCACCCAAACCAATCCGAAATATCCTGATTGGATCGATCCAGGGTTCGAGATTTTGGAGCTGTCTTCTTCAAGATAGAGTCTTGCATGACTCCAACTCTTGTATTTTCATAGTGCATAAATTTCTAATTCCTACTAGACATTAAGAGAGCTTCTAATTCGTTTAAAGAAGCATTGTAATTAGTTTTGAGGAGAGAACAACAAGAAACACTAGTTTTTATGTAACTTTGATTCCAGTTCTGCAATTCAAGTAAATTTGTTCCAATTCTTGCTTTCATTATTGTTGTAGTTAATTCATTAGTTAGTAATTTCATTCTTCCTAATCTTAAGTCATTAGTTAAAATGTTTTCTTTTAGTAAGAGCATGTTTTCTTCTTGTTTTAATATGTTCGGTTAAGATTTTATGGGTCGGGGTGCATGAACCGCACCCGATGTAATTCACGATAGTGGAAATAGTTGTTTGGAATTAAAATCTTGGATGAATCATGTCTTATAAGTGGTACAACCGTCGTATGACTTTTGATTTTGTTTTCCCTAGGTAATCGGGATGCTTAAGAGTGCGATGCCAGTATTGGTTAATACGACACTTCTTTACTCGTCCTTTGCTTAGATATTGTGCGGTCTACGATCCCTTATATATGTAATACTCATGAGTACTAAAGACCGGGTTCATTTAAGGTCCTAATTCCAATTCTAGTATCCTACAAAGTGAATTGCTAGGGTGTGGGGGATTGTAATCCAGCCTATTTTTATCATTTAATAGTTAAAGTTTTAGTTAAATTGCTTTTGACTTTCCGTTTAATTAGAGTAGTTGCATTTTATTTAGTCATAAATTTCATTAGTTAATCATTTTCATATTTGCATTTAGTTGTAGTTGTCCTGTATTCCAAATCACCTTTTCATTCTTTTTACAGTCAAAGTTAGATTGTTCGCGTCTTTCCAACGTCGTTACGAATTCGTTCATCCTGTTTCCATGAGGATCAATACCCGACTTATCATATTATTACTTGAGCGAGAGTTTTTCACTTGAGCCTATATAGTATGCACACTAGACACATTTTTGGTGGCGTCAAGTATTTGGCACCGTTGTCGGGGATTTTAGGTAGACTTAGGTTAGATAGAGTCTATCTAAAACATTGACCAAAAATCAAAAAACATAATATATATATATATATATATACATAAATTCATCTCTCAAAAGCCTTTAATGCAAAATCCTGAACATACTCAAACTCCTCACCTTACTCCAACCAGAATCTACGGAAACCCGATTGTTGAGTATAACTATGAAAGCCCCTACACACCTCGCGTTCCACAATTCTAGGTTCCACTTCCTACTCCTGAGAACTCCATAGGTAGTTACACCCTAAGTCGATCCTCGAGTCACACATCTAGGACACCGAGTCATTTGAAGAGAGTGCGAGCGTGATTTCTGACGCAACGAGTTTCGATACTGGAGAGGGAGATTTACCCTATCGTCCTATGAAATATTTACTTTTTCTTGAGCGGATTGTCACCCCTGGTTGAATTTACTTCCTTATAATTCTGGTCAGATAAACTTTTGCAATGGGATGATCCAGATTCTCCCGACATTTCACGTCATGGATTCGGAGAAACCATACCTGCATATCCGTGAGTTCAAAGACGCGTGTGACACATTTACCAATCAAGATTGCACGTAGGATACTATTTTCCTAAAGCTTTTCCCTTTTTCCGTAAAAAAATAAATCCAAAACCTAGCTATGGTCTTTACCCTCGAACTTCGTAACTTCCTGGAGAGATATGCAGTCTAAGTTTATCTCAAAATTCTATCCACAACACAAGACCAACTCTGCCAAAACTCAAATCCGAGGTTTTTGATAACACGATAATGAGTCCTTTGACAGGTGTTGGGTACGTTTCCAAGAGTTAGTAAGAGCATGCCCCTATTATGGTTTTGACAAACACCTAATGATCTCTTTCTTCCATAATGGGTTGACAGTAGCTTCCAAACAACTTGTGCAAACAATGTGTGAAAGACCCTTTTAGGATTTAAACTTCTGTGATGCCGAGACCCATCTTAGGTATGTCTTAGATAATACTCAAGCATGGGACACATATGATCCTAACCAAGCCCGACCTAGACAAACATCTATCACTCCGATTACATCTGGTCTACACCATTTGGATAGTAATACCATAATAGACCGTCGATTCGATCAGTTTTAAAGAGATATGAAATAGTGGTTTGATGGTCGATTGAGAGATATCTCGGGATCTAGTCATGGATTGAAAGGAAAAGTGTGTGATATCTATGAGGCAGGCCATTCCACAAAGGCATTCCCGATGATTTTCGCCTACAAGGCCATGCACACCGAGAAGGTGGATGTTATAGGAGGATTCAAGAAGAATTTTAACACCCCGCATGGGAACTCGTATAACCCTTCATGGAGAAATTATCCTAGTTTTAACTATGGACAACCACAAGCCAGGATGAACCCACATTAATAGGTTATCCCACCTCCACCACCTCTTCAATACCAACAAGCATCAAATTCTCCAGCTCCATATGTAGCTTCACCTCGGAGGACCCTTGAGGATACAATAAACCAGTTCATAAATTCTTAAAGTGCAAACAATGCTAGATATGAACGCATGTTCACCGACATAAATGCGAACATCTCCAAGATGAAATCCTCATTGAGTATCCAATAGGGAAAATTTCCTTCCTAGGGATAAAGTCCTCCCGAAGGTCAAACTAGTGTTAGCTCCAAATCCACTGAACATCAGGTGAAGTGTGAAGATTTAACCACTCTTCTTAGTGGGAGAGTTGTTGATTTATCATCTCCCCCACGTGACACTTCGAAAGATAAGGAGAATTCGCTCGGCACGAAAGAGGCTAAAGAGATCTCCTTGAACAAGAGTGACAACATAGAGACTAATGAGCCCTAAGTAGTTCTAAAGACACCCTCTGCTGCACCATTTCCTAAAGATTAGTTCCTTCCCATAAAAGGGCCATAAGTGATGAAGTGCTCGAAGTCCCTAAAAATGTGAAATTGAACTTACCTTTCCTCGATGCAATACAACAAATTACAGCCTATGCAAAAGTCATAAAAGACTTATTGACTGTCACGAGGAGGATGAAGGTAAATAAAAATGTTTTTCTAGCACATAACGTGAGCTTCGTTCTACTTAATGATATCCCACCTTAATATAAAGATCTCGGTGCACCCACCATTTCCTACACCATTGGATAGAATAAATTCGAAAAGGACTTACTCGATTTGGGGGCAAGTGTCAATATCCTCCCCTATTTAATATAGAGGCAAGTTGATCTGGGTGATCTTAAGCCCACAAGGATCAGTCTCTAATTATTAGATCGAACCGTGAAGATACGTAGGGGTATAGTTGAGGACGTGATAGTCCAAATGGAAACTTTATACTTCCTGGTAGATTTTGTCATTTGGGACATGAAGCCCTCCTTCGCCTCGAAAAATCATATTATCATCATTCTTGGATGACCATTCTTAGCTATGCCTAATGCATTGATCAATACTAGAAATGGGCAGATGCAACTCACTTTTGGGAATATGACTTTAGAAATAGACATCTTCAACATAGACCAACAAGCAGGGGAAGAAGATAATCTCCACGAAGTGAGCTTAATTGATAAGATTTTATAAGAGAACTTTGAGGAAAATTACTTTGGATACGCCTTAGAAGCTTGCCTCGTGTCTAGTTAAGAAAGTGAGGGATTTTATACCTAGTTTGAAAGGGAGATAGAGGAGTTGAGAGGCTTACTCGATAAGAGAGCGTCGGGCGAGGACGCAAGAGATGTTAGTTGGGTTTCTCGATTTGAAGAGTTACCATCGAGGGAGGCATGCATGGTGCCCTCTAGCGACACATTCCTGACTCTCGAGTTGAAGAAACTACCCTCCAATGTTAAATATGCTTTCCTATGAGAGAGGGAGACATTTCCTGTTATTGTCTCCTCTAGCTTAGATGAAGAGCAAGAGGGTAAGCTTTAAAAATTTTGAGGAAGCACCAAAGTTCTTTTAGTTGGTGTATAGGTGATCTAAAGGGGATAATCCCTCTAATTTGCACCCATAAGATTCACCTCGAGGAGGATGTTAAGCCCTCGAGAGAAATGTAAAGAAGGTTAAACCCCACAATGAAAGATGTGGTGAGGACTGAAATTATAAAATTGTTGCATGCCGAAATTATCTACCCAATCTCGGATACAAGTGGGTGAGCCCCATTCAAGTCATCCCAAAGAAGTCGGGCATGACTGTGATTGAAAATGCCAAGGGAGAGTTAGTTCCCTAACTTACCACCACTGGGTGGCGCATTTTCATTAATTACTGGAAACTCAATGTAGGAACTAGGAAATACCATTTTCCCTTACCATTTATCGATAAAATGCTTGAAAGAGTAGCGTGCCACCTTTACTATTGCTTCCTAGATGGCTATTTCAGATATAACCAAATTGAGGTAGATGTACTTGAACATGAGAAGGAAACCTTCACTTGCCCCTTTGGAACGTTTGCCTACAAACGTATGCCGTACAACTTGTGTAATTAATCGTGAACTTTCAAAGGTGCATGTTGTGCTTATTCAGTAACATGGTTAAGAGGGGATATATAGTGTTTATGGACGACTTTAGTGTTTTTGGCACCTCTTTCAACCTTGGTCTATCCAATCTTGAGAAAGTATTAGGTTGATGTGTGGAAAAGAACCTAGTGCTGAATTGGGAGAAATGTTATTTTATGGTAACTGAGGGTGTAGTTCTTGGCCACATCGTTTCATCCAAACGGATCGAGATTGATAGAGCAAAAATAGATGTCATAACTGACCTATCCCCACCTTAATTCCTAAAATACATGCGTTCCTTCTTGGGACATGCGGAGTTTTATAAAAGGTTCATTAAGGACTTTAGCACCATCTCTAGACCCTTAAGCAACCTTCTTATGAAGGACGCCCCATTCGAGTGGACGAAAGCATGTCAAAGTGCTTTTAAAAAATTGAAACACGTGCTTGTGTCCTCTCCCATCATGAAAGCTCTGGATTGGTCCTTACCATTTAAGCTCATGTTTGATGCTAGAGATTATGCCATAGGAGCTGTTTTGGGCCAAAGAAAAGACAACAAGGATCATGTCATCTACTACGCTAGTCGGACGTTGATCGGACCATAACTCAACTACTCCACCACGGAGAAAGAATTTATAGCGGTAGTTTTTTCTCTTGAAAAGTTTCGATCCTATCTTATCGGTTCCCCCATAACCTGTTTCACCAACCACGTGGTTTTAAAATATCTACTTGCGAAGAATGATGCAAAACCGCGCCTTATAAGGTGGATCCTACTCCTAGAAGAGTTTAACCTCTCCATCAAAGATAAAAAAGGATTATAAAACATCGTTACCGATCACTTATCACCACTTTCTTCTGATATACCTAGTGATCCTATACCCATAGACGAGTATTTTACGGATGAGAAATTATTTTCCACCTCTACTTTTCCCTGGTTTGTGGATATAGTGAATTATCTTGTCACGAGAGTCGTCCCTCCCGATTGGATACCACAAGATAAGAAGAGGTTCGTCACTTGGTCGCGCATGTTCTTCTATGATGATCCATTCCTTTTTAAATATTGCGCCAACCAAATCATCCGAAGATGCATACCGGATGACAAAATTTCAAAAGTCATCCAATTCTGTCATTCGAAAGCATGTGGAGCCACTTTTTCATGAAAAAACAGTCAAAAAAATTCTCCAAAGCGATTTGTATTAGACCCCAATTTTTGGAGATTTAAACAACTGTTGAAAATCTTGTGAGAGGTGTGAATGGATGGGGTCGATTACCCAATGAGACATGATGCCATTAACCTCGATTCTCATCATTAAAGTTTTCGATTGTTGGGGTATTGACGTCATGGGCCCTTTTCCCCCATCCTTTGGATACCTATACATCCTAGTCGCGGTAGAATATGTTTCTAAGTGGGTGGAAGCGATAGCAACCAGGACTAATGCCAATAAAGGGGTGATAAATTTCTTACACGAACACATACTTTCTCGCTTCGGTGCACCTAAAGAGGTAATTAGTGATAACGGTACGCACTTTTGCAACTAGCCATTTGAAAAACTTATGAAAAAGTATGGTGTCATTCACAAGGTTGGACCAACCTATCACCCACAAAGGAATGGGCAGGCCGAGTTGGAAAATCATGAAATCAAACACATACTAGAGAAGACTGTCAATCCTGATCGGAAGAACTGGTCCCTTCGATCGAATGATTCGCTATGGTCCTACCATACTACATATAAAAACCCACTCAGAATGTCCCCATTTTGATTTGTGTATGAAAAATCTCGCCATCTTCCCGTTGAGTTATAGCACAAGGTGTATTGGGCAATTGAGTGGGTAAATTACGGTATGGATAAAGCCGGTAAAGCTCATAAGCTTCAACCAAATGAGTTATAGGAGACAGGAAATGATGCATATAAGAATTGCAAGATGTCAAAAGCTCGGATGAAACTCGCACATGATAAAATTATTCGAAGAAAAGAGTTTCAATCGGTACAAAACGTACTCCTCTATAACTCCCAGCTTCATCTATTTTCGGGTAAATTGCAATCTCGATGGACTGGTCCATTCATTGTGAAAATCATGTCCCCCCCCCCCCCCCCCCCGAAGATATGAAACTGGATGATCCAAAAGGGGGAACACATTCAAGGTCAATGGACAATGCCTAAAGCCATATGTTGAGGCATGCGTAGAAGAGATCGACACCATTTGGTTGTCGAATCCCGTTTACGGGGTAAAGTGAGCTCGAACTGAGTGGTCGTCGGACCCCCGACGTGTATGGGGTGAATTATTGTGTATAGTAGTTTCACGTAGGTTAGGATAGTAGAGTCCATAGGATCACATCATAAAAGGAGAGGAATTTTAACACCATCATGCTTTACGAGGCAAGAATTTAGAGCCACAGTATTGAGGAGATAGGTAATCGAGTCAAAAAAGTGTCGGGTCATCGGTAGGTGCAGCCAAAGTCGCAAGAGTGGAGCATGACATCCAACATGGGAACTAGAGTTGATCTGGGCACCGTATCAATCCGGTCCTGGACACCCGAATTGGTCCGGTGTGGGAATTATCGAAAAATTAAGGAGTTCAGATCAGTTCGGTCCTGGGAACCCGGATCGATCCGATTTCTGCAACTCCTTACATTCCCAAGGTTCACCCCCTTTCTCCCTCAATCCCTCTCATTCCCTCCCATTTCATCCCAAACCCTTCCCAACACCCTTTTACCTCCTAAAAACCTCCCCCCTTTCCCTATAAAAATCTACCCTACCCTCTCCCCTATGCCCGGATCATCACATCTATGTTAGCCGATGCCAGAATGGCACCCCCACGGGATTTCCCATGCCTCCCAACTCCTTTTGGGGAAACCACTCGGTCAAAATTTGAAAGATAACAGGCACACATCCAAGCCCGTTTAGCCCCGGAGGATAGTGATGATGAAGAGGTCAATAGTGATAAAGAAGCGGATGAGGGAGGCAATGATGACAGCAGTGAGGAAGATGAGGAGGATATCGTGATGGTCGAGGGTGATGCAGATTGTGATAGTGATAAGGATTCTGATTTTTCACCTGTCAATGCAAAAATTATGTAACACCCCGTAATTTTGAGGATTTAATATTTAATTATTTTTGGGAGTTATCAAAATATTTAAATTGGAGAAACTTAAATTCATGACTTGGAGAATTTATTTGAGTGAGACGAATTATTTATAATTGGCGACTTTTAAGTTAAGGATTCAAAATCTCGTGTGTCATTTTGGGGTCGAAATTTGGATATGTCAAAAAGTATTTCAGATGGAAATTCCGAGTGCGCGGTTGCGTCCAGATGGGTTGAGATAGTTAGAAAAGAGTACCCGGGGGTAGTAATTGGGTCTCGGGGTATTTTTGGGCATAGCCGGGCCCACACGGGATGAGTTGGGCTTTTTTAATTAGGCCCACATGGCCAAAAATGGGATTTAGTGTTTTTAACCTAATTGAGGGATTAGGGAACGACAGTCAACACAACTCTAAATCTAGGGTTTGAGAGGAAAGTTGGGGGAACGCAAATCAAGAACCAATTTGGGGATTTTGGAGCCAAATTAAGGGACAGCACCAATGGATTATGACACCCCGCCTAATTAACCCCGGGTGATTAGTCCTAAATTAAGTTAGAACAGTTTTCTCAGTTGGATCATCCTTAGCATCACCGTCGTATTTTTAATTACTAACCACCTAAGTGAGAAAAATTAGACCGGTGCCAAGTTTTATCTTTCATTAACTTAAATGAAAACTCATGCGGAAAATAAAATAACACAATTAATCACAATTAATTAAAACAACCATACATAATTAAATGACTAACTGAATAAACCATCGGCCCAAAAATCAAACAATTATAAAATAAAGACAAGTAATCAATCTCAACAAGTCTGACAGAAACTAAATGAACTGTGAGCGACATGCTCGAAATAACTGATAGAAGTCTCTACACTATAATGAAAGAATGAGGCGTCTATCAAAACTCCCGCAACATCCACATATGCTGCAACAACGGATTTCCCGAAACAGATTCAAGCCTGGCGTCCCTGTGGATGGACACCTAAAAGGATTTTAAAATTTTTTATAGCAAGGGTTAGTACCCAAAAACATTTAACAAATTCATATTTTAGTTAGTGTCGCACTCCCTTGAGCACATCCTCACCCCTCCTCTAATGTGCACTACTAACGCCTTATATAAATTCACCTAGTTTTTCATTTTATGACTAGATAAATTATAAAGCCCTTTGAAAACACCCTACTCTAACCGAGTATACCTTAATTATGATTTTTAAGTTATTATCATCATCAACTTAATTAAATAATTTCCCTTTTTAAATTTCATATAACTTCCACATCTGTTATACATATAATACAACTCATGCTTTGTATTAATTAGCCCGTATATAATTATTTACTTAATTATATACTCAGTCACATTACAGTATTCACAAACATACAAATATAACATTTAATAATTGTATTTTTTTCCCCGAGTAAAGTCTCACCGGGTAAAATTCCTCTAAAGTGCTATCCCACTAGGTATATTCACCTGACCTACTTACCC
The DNA here is from genome assembly GCA_949130495.1 of Sambucus nigra. Lineage (NCBI taxonomy): Eukaryota > Viridiplantae > Streptophyta > Magnoliopsida > Dipsacales > Adoxaceae > Sambucus > Sambucus nigra. The sequence continues at coordinate 404,906,033 of OX422207.1, forward strand.
CAAGTCAGAATTTCTCCCTAACTTGGTTAATACATATATATTTGAGGCGGTCATATTCCTTCTCTGAAAGTGAGATGCCCCTCACCCATATAACGGACGCTATGACCTGTGATTATACTTGCCCTACTCCTCAAGCTAGGGGATTCATCCACTACGCGCAACCTCCCCCTTTAGCACTAGAGAATATAATAATAATATCTATCACTGATATTAAAGCACACACCATATACATATATATATATATATATATATATAAAATAAGGAGTAGAATTTGGACACTATTCTATAAAGAGATAAGCTAAGTAGAGGTTGTGATGGTGCCAACAAAGCAAGAAATGGATGGCTGAGATCATTTCCCCTCATTCTCCCCTTACACTGATTCGGCCAAACCCTAGCCGTTTCCTCATTCTCTCCCTCCCAGTCCTTTTGGCTCTCCCCCTTTCAACACAAACCCTCCCAATAGGAGACCTACTCGCCTCCGCCCTCCGCTTGCTGCCGCCCTTAGGTAGTCTATCTCCCACCCTCTTACACATGCATACACACACACACACACACACACTCACGCACATACGCACACACTCGGAATTGACGCACTTTGGGTTTCCATTCTTTTGGGTTTCCTTCTTTTATGTACATGAGGATCTGAAACCCTTGATTTATATTTTGGATTTTGGAAGAGGCTCTGCGAAATCTGGGTTTTGTTATTTCAAAATAGGGACTTCACATCAAATTGGAACCTATATTCTTGGCTCTTTAATATTCTTTGTTGTTATACTTATTTGTTTTGGACTTCAAAATAGGGACTTCACATCTTGGTATTGTGATAAAGATTAACCTTGAAGGCTTGAATAGTTCATGATTGGGTTGGGTAAGTTTTTTTTATTTATCTTATTTTATGTGCTTAGTATTTGCTGACTTCACATTTTTATACGAAAGTTGATTTTTATTTGATGTAGGGTATCGATCCACATTTCATCTCTAATAGAATGATGTTGTACTGAATTAGGGGTCATATGTTAGGAGGATTAGATTAGTTTGTGTTCCTTTGTAAAATTACATAAATATTTACTTATAACAATTTTTAACTATACTTTTGTTATTTTTTTAGTCTTGCATGCTAATGAGAAATAATGTTGTGTATAATGTTTGAAAAGGATGCAATTGTACATACAATTATTTTTCGTAGTTAAGATTTAATGGCAGTCAATGTAATAGTTCAGGGGTAGCACAGATATAAACGATTGGATACTTAAAGGATCTTCAATCATAGATATAAAGATGGAAGAAGTGGCCAGCTGATGAGTATAGTTGATGATCTCAAGCAGGGGGTATTTGAGATTGATGATCTGAAAGCATGGAAGTCAGTTTTTATATGCATTGGGGATTTTCATGATTGCCAAATAAGAATGGTATCTACTTCCCCTGGCTTGGGCTTGGGCTTGGACGGGAACTGCAGTGACATGGTTCGTGGTAATAGGCCATGATTGTGGACAAAAATCATTCTTGAAGAACAAATTAGTGGAAGACAATGATGGAACTCTAGATTTTTTACCGTTGATATATCCGTATGATGTTACACAGGTGGTTGATTTTATTAGTGGAAGACAATGTTGGAACAAAGTAGTGGAAGACGAGCTCTTGGTTTATTTTTAAGAGGTATGAGCTCGGTGTTGCGCAGGTGGCTAATTTAGGCTTTGGGTGCCCGATTAGTTCCGGAATTGGGTTTTTCAAAATTTAATGTTTTTCTTTTAAAAAAAGTATGATTTTTCGATTTGGGTTTTGAAATTAGGTATTTAAATCCACGTGTGGTGCATATACTTTTAGTTTGGCCACATCCATATTTGGCACATGATCTTTTGAAATTAGTCTTGCTTGCTAATGAGAAATAATGTTGTGTATAATGTTTGAAAAGGATGCAATTGTACATACAATTATTTTTCATAGTTAAGATTTAATGGCAGTCAATGTAATAGTTCAGGGGTAGCACAGATATAAACGATTGGATACTTCAAGGATCTTCAATCATAGATATAAAGATGGAAGAAGTGTCCAGCTGATGAGTATAGTTGATGATCTCAAGCAGGGGGTATTTGAGATTGATGATATGAAAGCATGGAAGTCAGTTTTTATATGCATTGGGGATTTTCATGATTGCCAAATAAGAATGCTATCTACTTCCCCTGGCTTGGGCTTGGATGGGAACTGCAGTGACATGGTTCGTTGTAATAGGCCATGATTGTGAACAAAAATCATTCTTGAAGAACAAATTAGTGGAAGACAATGTTGGAACTCTAGATTTTTTACCGTTGATATATCCGTATGATGTTACACAGGTGGTTGATTTTATTAGTGGAAGACAATGTTGGAACAAAGTAGTGGAAGACGAGCTCTTGGGTTATTTTTAAGAGGTATGAGCTCGGTGTGGCGCGGGTGGCTAATTTAGGCTTTGGGTGCTCGATTAGTTCCGGAATTGGGTTTTTCAAAATTTAATGTTTTTCTTTTAAAAAAAGTATGATTTTCAGATTTGGGTTTTGAAATTAGGTATTTAAATCCACGTGTGGTGCATATACTTTTAGTTTGTCCACACCCATATTTGGCACATGATCTTTTTATACAGTTATTATTTTTCCATTAGTTCTATCAATGCTAAATTATAGTTTTGGCTGGTTTTATTACATTATTGTACTCTGTTAGTCTCTATTTTAGAGAGTTTTTTTAGTTTTTGAGTTGTACATTATCAAAGGGACGTAAGTTAATGTCGTATGGTCGTGAACAACAGGAATAGAAGTACAATCATGCCATTGGCTAAGTTTAGCATAACAGTTTGCAATTAGGCTAACTACTGAAACAAGCTATGAATATCTTAACCACATAATATTTTCTAATGAACGTCATTTTCAGATGCTTAAATCTTTTTGTTGAGACACCTTTTGGTAAACTCAGAGTTATGGATCAACACAGGTAATGTTTTTTATTGTTTAACTTGATTGGGTCCTTTCATTGTGCTATGTAGGATTTTTTCTATGTTGAAGTTTCCCAAATAAGTTTGGTATATGTTTTATAAATAGGTGTATATGTCTCCCTCAATTTACAAGTTTTACTTTCTTGCCCAAAGTTATGCTTAAGCCGATGACTACCTTCAGGTAATAATAATTTCTCACATATATTGGTGTGTTTAAAATAACATATATGCATACTCATATATGCAGCATATATGCAGGCTGCGCATATATGCATAATATGCTACATATATGCAGCCTGCATATATGCTGCATATAAGCATCTGCATATATGCAGCATATGCTTTACAAATGTTCACCATCTCAGCTCCAAATTCCCCCGCTCAGTTGTTTTTTCCACCTAAATAACTGTTCAGCCGTTCAAATTTGCATATTTCAATGCAGAACTGATGTGGACTCCGTACTGCATTGGAGGAAAATACTGCATTGGAATTCATGCTGATGTGGACTCCATACTGAATTGGAGGCTAATGTGGACTCCATACTGAAAATACTGCATGAATTGGAGGAAAATACTGATGTGAACATTTGGCTTCATGGAAATCCTCCAAATTATCTCAGGTATTTCAACCCCTGGTGTATAATTTTAAGTTTTTATACATGTTAGATGTAATGGCTTAGATATACATGGCATTTCAATTGTTGTTATTTATTCAAGAAGGACAAATTATACATGTATGGTTTTTAATACATGTTTGGTTTAGGCCTCTCATTAGATGTCTCATCTTCAAAAGTGAACATACCTTCGGTAAATTTATAGCCACATACTGTAGCTAAACTTTTCTAGCACCCTGTTCACAGAGATAATATGCAGGTGCCCTATTTTTGTATTTGTATGCATATATGTTGACCTTTACATTTCTTATTAGGACATTCTGAACCAAGTTTCCATGTTTCCTTGCAATTTATTAAATTTTTGGCAAAATTATATCTTACTTATTTTGCTATAATGATTAAGGGACTACCGACCAGGTTCTATGCACCACTAGCATCTGCAAATCCTAACCCCACAACAACATCCACATGTCTATTTAATCATAAAATGAACCATCAAATTAGGTGATGTGATATTGTGCCCTGCATTTCACAGGCCTGTGTGTGTTTATGCCCTGCATTTCAGAATATTTGTTGAGAAAGTAAAACTATCATGCACCTAATTCAAGTCTGATATAGATTAGATGAACGAATTCGAGGTAAGATCTCCAACATGTAATGTGTTTCTTTGACAATGTGAACCGTGGTAGAATTACTGCTGGCTTGACAGTCATTGACTGGACGGCCTTTTGTTGATGAAACACTATAACAACTGAATTGTCAGCTATCGATCTTTTGTAGGAAATGAGCTTTGTATAAGTGGGGAATATGTTAAATCACTCAAAGAGTCTGAACAGTATGTTTTGTATAACATCAAAAACCAACTGATTGAATGTGTTGGTATATAACTGTTATAGCTTCAATTGAGTTCTCTCATTTAATGTGTTATTTTATCGGCATGTTCTGCATTCAAGGCTGAAAATGACTGAATCTTCAGTTCTTTTGAAATTCTTTTGATGTATTGATGAATATTCCGAAGAACAAATAAGAAATTATCAGTGTGTTCCAACCTTCGTATGTTTTCTATATGTATAATATCCATATCTCTCATATGTTGGTTTATTTTGCCTTAGTTACTCATGATATTTGTGTTCTTCGATGTAGTAGTTACTCAGGTATGTGGTTGGATTGCGAGTGGAAAGTTTGCCTCATATCCCTTCCACGATCCACCCCTTAATAGGTATATTATTCGTTCATTATAAATATCTCTAACCTTTGTTCTTTAAAATTAGGATCAATGTTCTATCAAATTTTATTAGTAGATTTTGATATGTTATCTTTCTTATAGTTCATAGCCAATATTTTGTTGGCAAGGTATATCTATCAATGTTCTAATAGTTGAATGACTCTTTTTTACTATTTTTTGTTTCACAAACTCATGTATCACCTATGTACATTTGGTTTTGAAACATCAGATATTATATACTCTTACTTTTATTTAAAACTATGTTGTGGTATATGAAATTGTGAATTTTATGTTTGGTCATATCTATGGTAAAAAGTTACCCCAAAATTGTGACGCCTAGGTCAGATCTGTATGATATGTTCTTTTGTAGCAATTTAAAGCCTATGATTCTTTGTTTGTTCAAATGGTTCGTTTTCCCATCAAAACTCCCATAATCTTAAATCTAACTCCTCAATTTTCCAGATCTTCTCTACTCCTTCAAAATTATCCGACACCACTATTCTAAACAGATCCGTAAGTTTTTGTGTATGTGATAATAAAACTCATTTATATTCCATAATTCATTAATTGCTTAGATATCTTGAATGGCAGGGCCAAATATGGATCAATTCGAAGCCTTTTTTCGGAGAGTGGATTTGGATTAGGATGGTCAGATCAGTGGATCCCAGGCTGTCAATTTTCTCCAAGGCTCCAATATGCCTAAAAAAGTCCTCGCTCAGGTAATTTTACACTACTCACTCTTTTAATCCCTAATTATAACTATGCTCACGTAATTAGATTTTTCTAATTTTTCAACTTGATTTCCACTTTTACTTAGACAATTTCATGTATTGGTATGCGCACAGGTCCTGATCAAATTTGGAATTGTTGATTCTATGCTGATGCATCCTAAATAGTGTCCGTAATATGTTTGTGCTTTATGTCAATTCATGCCTGAGTTCAAGTATGTGTCATACATTTTCTGGACTATTTTTCTTCATTTGTAGTAACTGTTTTTAGATACAGATGATATATTTGCTCATGGATCTAATCTTTTTTGCTTTAAATAGTTTAATATTTTCCTTTCTTACTTGATCTCCAAATTAAAGGTTTGAATTTTGGGACATTTGGGTTTATTAGGTGCGAAATATGTTATAGATATGTGAGAGTTACTAAGACCATGACACGAGGTGGTATTTCTTTATTCTAGCAATTTATTTTTATAACACTATCTATTCAAAATTCTTACGCTATAAACAAATTTGCTCCGTTTTTTTTTCTCATGCTTTGTTTGTAGAACTTTATGATAATAACTATCTTCTATGGTGATAACAACTGAATGCTCCAATTCGAGGTAACAAACTCCAGAAATTCATCATAGAGAAACTTACTCCTGCAGTAAAATTTCTTTCTGAAGCAGATGCTGCTTAAGATCAGATAAATCAATATGTTTTTTATTGATTGGGAACAATAGAATCAACTGTTGTTCTCTTGGCTTATTTTGTCAATGATTGAGTCAATTCTTATGAGGATGGTCGATTGTGAAACTTTGGCTCAAGTATGGAGACTCTCGAGACCTACTTTGCTTCTTAAACAAAATGCTAGGATTTTTCAATTTAAGACTCGATTGCTGAATACTATTAAAAGTTATTCCTCTATTAATGACTTTCTACGCAAGATCAATTGATCAGTTAACTTGTTTTGGATATGTTTTCACTGTGAAAGATGATATCGATGCAATTTTTGATGGATTTACCTCTCAGTATGATACCTTCATTGTGTCTGTAAGTTCAAGATCTGAGTTCATTTATGTAGCAGAGATAGAATCTCTCTTACTTGCCCATGAAAGTAGGATTGAGAAACATCTCAAGTAACTTGATTCATCTAATTCGAATATTGTAAATCTTGCTACTCAGAGTCGAAATCAATTTCATAAGAAGAGATTCAATGGTTTTTCTACGCAAGGTTTCTTTTAACCTAATTTTAGAGGATAAAATATGGAAGTTTTAATAGGAATCCAAGTGATGTTAGATGTTTTAATGGAGGCAGAGGTTTTAATAGTTGAGGAGGCAGGTCTAATTGGTCTCTAATAGTCCACAATGTTAGATGTGTGGAAAACTAGGACATGTTGATTATTGTCATATTTGACTTTCAAATGGTGTTATTTTGATATTTTTCAATCTCCTTTATTTGCAAAAAAACTAACATAATTCGCTTTGTTCATAGGTGCTACACTCGAGTTGATTCAAGGTTTTCAAGATTGGCATAGACAATATGTAGAACCAACTTCAGACGAGGAATTTTATTTCGTTTCTGGGGAGACAGACCATACCCTTACAAAAGAAGACTACAAAGATGATGGAAAGAAGATAAATGACTTGACTGAGAATATGAATGAAGGTGATATAAAAACATGCAAAATTAAATGAATTCAGAAGAAAAGGTACCAAGTGTTAGTTATTTGTCTACCTAACTTATATTATTTCTTGATGTTTATGCCTCTGAAGAAAACTGTCGTACCGTTGGAGTTTGTATTATTATTATTATTATTATTATTATTATTATTATTATTATTATTATTATTATTTTCTTTTTGTATAAAGTTATATTTTTTTCCATTACTTTTCATTTTAGTTGGATTTTTCTGTTTAATCAGACATTAACTTCATTTGTTGCAGAAAATTAAAAGGGATTTTTGCCTATGACGGACAACAAAGATGGGTACTCTTCACTCTATCCATTCGGGTGGAAGGAAGTAACCATCGAAGGACAAGACAAGGTATTCAAAGATGTTATTGAACCATTAGAAAATGTCAGCGTAAATGTTTTCCCTACTAGCAAACAAGACATACGAGACCTTGGGTCCCCAAAGGAGGTGGCTTAAGATTTAATTAAAAAGGTTTTCGCTCCCCCTAACCAAAAGACAAAGCTAATTGATGCATCAGATCATGATGTTAATGGGATAAGTTATTACACTTACCCGCCATGCTCTCGGTCCAATCATGAAGATATTAAAGTTCTGTGACATGAAGTTGTTAATAATTTAGCACCCATGGGGTTAATATATTCTAGGATTTGTTCTTCTTTGAAACTAACTTAAATTTTAATGACATTTTATAGGTGCTACACTGATGTGACACTGGATCTTTATCAATTTTTAAGCAAATAAGGTCTAGGGTGAGAGATGAAGATGCATCTGAGGACTTTGTGAGAATGGGCATTATTTGAATGTTGCGAAAATGCACCAAACTATGGTTTCATTGATGTATCTTTTTAGTTTGGTACATGCCATTGATGATTTATAATTTTACGTTGTAGAGATAACTCATGTCATGTTGAATCTTATCTGAGGCATGTGGAGGGTTAAAATAAAAACACCATTTTCTTTAGTATAGTACCTCTTTTACTCATATGTTCTTTATACCAATTTGCTGCAGATAATATGTTTGTGCTTTGATTTCAAGAGGAAACTATGCTTAACTTTTTTATTGTTGGATTGGTTATCCCTTAAGAGGGCGAATGGTCCAATAAATAAAGGAGATTATGTCCATTTTTTTTGAAAAAGTTGACACTTAGTTTATTTTGAGGCACAATGTTAATTCGATTGATGAATATTGTAAATTTCATGCTATATGTAAATTTGTTTGATGAATTTAGACTATTTGAAAGAATGTTGTTGGACTATTTATTATTTGTTTATCGGGGTGGATATTACAATAAATAAAGTGTATTATGGTCAATTTTTTCAAAATTACACTTTGTTTTGTTGGGGAACAATTTTTTTTCTTTTCGCAGTTACGTACTTAAGAAAAAAAATCGTTTTGAAATTACGTATTTTTAAAATTCTCCCCGTGCCTTCAGGCACGGGCATTCCGCTAGTGTGTGTGTATATATATATATATATCCCGGCTATATCGTGTACTAAGTCCGTAACACAAGCCTATTCAATTTTATAATGAGTTTGTGGTCCAACTCGAATTATTAATTAATTTACACATTAATTTCTTTTGGTATCGCCATAACCAATATATCCGGACTTACTTTCGTGGCCCGAATTAACATCAGCCGAGTCTCAATCCCCGACTCTAAATTATTTAGCCTTTACCTAAATAAAATTTATATCTCGGTATTTCTCAACCGTTATTCCCGGGCTTCTTCACTATATCCGTATTTAATCATTTCGAACAACTTTCAGAAATTCAACCTTAGTGTGTCACACCAAATTTCTCCAAATCCCAACAAAATTTTAAATTATGATGTCACACTAATCCGCCTTCAAAATCTAATTAATTTTATTCACTATTAATTAGATTTTAAATCCATGTATTAATTACTCCAAATTAAAGCATGGAAAAATGTTAAATTTAAATTTCTCTACATATAAAGGAAAACTGGGTGAACTGTCAAACTTTTCGGACCATCGATCGATCGATGGTCCCCCTTCTATCGATTGATCGAGCAGGTCCTCATCTTCCTCGAGTTCGTTGTTTCAGCCATGGACGCCCACCTCCAAACCCTAGTTTCTTCTACACTGAAAACTAACCATTCCCATCGACATTAAACATTAAATACCTTATATAAAACCTCTATAAAGTTCGTCAACATCAAAATTTTCACTTTCTCTACTGTTTTCACAGATTTGGGGTACAATTACATTTAGTCTTTAACCTATTTAAACATCAATTTCTTTCCACCAAATTTGTCTCTAATTTATTCGCTTTACACATCTTACCAGATATAAATACACAACCCAGATTATATATGATCTTCTAATCCATTTATAAATCAGATTCATGATTTACCAAAACCCCATGTTTATACACCTTTTAAAACCCAAAAAATAATTCTTTGATTACACACATCACATGAATATGAATTGATATACACTTTGCATGCTACATCAAGTTAACCACTTGCCTTAAGGTTAGTAGAGTTTGAATTTGGAACCGCGAGTGATCAAGGTTGAAGATGACTCCTTTATGCTCTCCCGTGATCCCCAAATTTGGCTTTGGCTGCTGTTAGGGTTTCCTAACCCTCTAAGTCCTTTCTCTAATTAATTCAGATGTTCCCTTGTTTCTTTTTATTTGATTAATTAACCTTAATCCCATTTTTTCCTAATGGGCCAAGCCCAAGTGACCCAAATGCCCCTGTGTGGGCCCGACTATGCCTAAAAATGTCCCGTGACCGGTTTACTACCCCTGGGTACACTTTTATGACTATCTCGATCCATCCGGACTCAATCGTACACTCAGAATTGGCATCCGAATTAATTTCTAAAAAGTCCTTATTTCGCACCCAAATTAGTCTATACCGACTCCCGGCTAAAATAAGTACATATACCGTTATTAATATCCGAAATGATGTAAATACAATATTACTATTCACTTAGTAAATAAGTTTTGCTTAAATATTAACCATTCACTTCCCGATTAATATTTAAATAAAATTTCCCTAATTAATTAAATTAAAATTACGACTCACAAGTAATTTTCAATTCCTAAATTAATTAAATATTTAATGCTTGAAAATACGGGGTGTTGCATACTCCCCCCTTTACAAAGGAATTTCGTCCCCGAAATTAGGTCATACCTGTGATGAAAAGCTCTGGATATTGTTCCCGCATGTCCTCCTCCCGCTCCCAGGTAGAATCATCAACGTTGTGATGACCCCACTGTACTCTAACTAGTGGAACAACCTTGGATCGTAACTTCCACTCGCTACGGTCTAGAATAGCCACCGGTCTCTCCTCATATGAGATGTTTGGCTGTAAATCAATTTCCTCGAGTGGAATGTGCCAGAAGGCCCTCTCGCTCATGCGATATTTCTTCAGCGATGCCATATGGAACATGTCATGTATCCGCTGAAGGTGCTCCGGCAATCCCAGCATATAGGCTAAAGGACCCACCCTCTCGATAATAGGGAAAGGTACCACGTAACTCGGTGCTAACTTACCCTTCTTGCCGAACCTCATCACCCCTTTCATAGGGGACACCCGGACCAATACCTGATCCCCAACCTCTAACTCCACATGTCTCCGTGAAGCATCAGCATAACTTTTCTACCTATTGTGAGCGATCTGAATTGTGACACCCCGACTAATTAAATACCGGGTAGCTACTCCTTTATTAAATTAATTCAAAATGCCAAGTTGGTCCAGTTAATAGCATCACTGTCGAAAACATTTTATTATTACTAACCACCTAGTATTTAAAAAGTAAGTTGCCAAATTTTAATTAAAGTCTGATTAACATGCAACAAGAGTAATGAAGAATAGTAACACCATTCACCATACTGAAGTAAATAGAATAACCATCACATAATGTAAATAAAGTCTGGAGAAAACTCCTCACTACAAATCCCACAACTGAAATGAGTAACGAAAAACTGAATACTGAATCAATACATGCCAAAGTCTGAAAAACTGAAATGGAAACATGTCTCTAATGGAAATGGGCAACATGCCCTACAACTGATAAATACTGAATCAGGAATCCAAATGAAAGAATCGTCTATAAGCAAATCCCTGTAGCTTCCACAAACAGCTACAGCTCGTCACCTGAATGAGTATCCTATGCATGGTGTCCTTGTGGCTGGGCACCTAAAAATGGTTTTTCAAAAAAAATAGATTTGAAAGAAAACGGGTCAGAGCCCGAATGTGGAGATATTTTAAAAACCTGCAAGTGCTTTAAAAATAATTTAAAACATTAAATTCAAAGTACATGTTAGGACATGCACTCACATGAAATTCTCACCCCTCTTCTAACTGTGCACTCCTAACGTAAGTACCCATCTAAAATGATACAAACTACTAGCTAAGTGACATCATATCTAGCTAGACTGCCATAGGTTCTACCCTTATTACTCGGTTGCCATTAACATTATAACGATACCAATTAAATAGGGCTTAACGTAACTACAGGTTCTCATACAAAAGTAATACAACTCGTTATAGATTAACCCTCTATGTTATTCCATAGTTACACACAATACCATATGAAAGTTCCAGTTTATTAAGCGTATATTTTCCACAACATAAATATACAATATAAGCACCCCGAGACTAAGCTGCGGTGCACACATACTCTGCTATCCATCCCGGTACATCACGTACATAAGGATCACATATTCCGAATCTCTCAGGAATAGTTCACAGATAACAACATCACAAATAATGGATGCGAACACAGTCACATCACATGGGTCACGCACATACCTACGTTCCCACGATCAGCGGACTTATTAACATACCAATAAGTCTTTCTCTGACCTATGTTCATCAAGGTAACCAGTCTAAATCCGGGCAAAACAAGGATTAGAGGGCCCTAAGCAAACGCAAACCTCCCGTGATAGCAAGTATGGTAGGTATGTCATACGCACAATTCATATACCAATACTAAGTAAGCACACATCTTAGTAATCCCGTAGTTTAATTGTAGTACTTATCGCATTCTCGTACCAATCTAATATATATACAACTTATATAATCCCGGTCCATACTTATACGCGCCATAATTTATTCTCACGTCGTAGTAGGCACTCACGTCTCAACTCAAATGTCTATTTGATTTGATCCACATTTATATAATTTACTCCCCATTATAACCCAAATGTCCCAAGTATACTAATACACCATCAAAGGAATGTTATCTTTATCCTCGAACAAGTTTACGGGACTCCCAAAATCAAAACAGGACAAAAAGGCCTAAACTGCCAGCTCGTTAGAAGTCTCGTTCGAACGAGGCTGTTCGAACGAGATTTCAGTTCGTTCGAACGAACTGTACCTTCTAACGACATCTCGTTCGAACGAAGGTATCGAACGAACTCGTTCGAACGAAGGTATCGAATGAAATATCCCCTCGTTAGAAGCGACTGGTCAACTCGTTAGAAGCTCGTTCGAACGAGCTCGTTCGAACGACCTGGGGAGGTCTTCTAACGAGGGACCAGTTTCGGCCCAGATTTTCTCCAATCTCGTTTTTCATCAATTCTTACTCCTCAAATCTCCTCTAAAATTCGTCCCAACAATGTTTTAAGTTCTCCAATCATCCTAAAACATACTAAGGTCATATACTAACATCTTTTAAGGAATTAATACATCCTAAACATCATTAAATCACAAGTTTCTACATTTTCCCCCAATTTTCAAGAACATGAACCCTAGAATTTTAAATCATGAATTAACCCAATATAAATCCGTTTTAATTTCATCCAATCACTAATATCATCAGTATAATCATCTACCTACCATTCTACATGCAATTCTCCTCAAGATTTCAAATTCTAAGTTCTAAAATACATGGGTTTCATATTTCACCAAGAACAAATCAATTTTATTAAATTCCTAAGCATGGAAAGAGCATTCTCTGAAATTAAACGATATTAAAACACTTTCCTCTAGTGTCTCTGAGTTTGGTGTTGATTTGATGAAGCTTTTTCTGCAGAATTCTCCTCCTCTCTCTCTCTCCAAGCTTTTCTCCAATGGTGGCTAGGGTTTTCTTTGGGAAAGTTTTGGAAACCTAATTGATAACCCCCATATCCTATTGGGTCATTAAGGGTTGGTAAGTGGGTTTAGTGGGTCTATTCCCAATCAGATAAAGACTCCTAATTTTCGTCATTTTTAAATTCCTAAAAATACGAAATTACCAAAATACCCTTTATATTGCCGGTATGGCCTAAAAATACCCCTGGACCCAAATTAAACCCCCGGCTAGTGTTTTCTGACTATCTCGACCCTTCCGGACGCGTTGGCGCACTCAAAACGACCATACGGTTAATAAAATTTAAATTCACTTTTATAATTAAAATAATTATATCCTGACGCCACTGACACACGCGTCCCAATAAAATGACCAAATTGTCGTATATCAATCTCACGACAAATTTCATAATTCAATATTCATATAACATCATATATGCTCAATATAGTCAAATACCAACTCACATCTCGCTAGTATTTTACCCGAATTAATTCCCAATTAATTCTCATTTAATTAATTAATCCCAAAAATAAATATAACCAAGAATAGGGGTATTACATACTTCCCCCCTAATAAATGAATTTCGTCCCGAAATTCGGAACTAGAAAGTACCTGGTATGAACAACTCTGGATAACGTTCACGCATCTCATCCTCGCGCTCCCATGTGGACTCCTCGACATTGTGATGTCGCCACTGAACACGCACTAACGGAACCATCTTTGACCGCAGCTTCCTCTCACTTCGGTCCAAAATAGCAATCGGCCCCTCCTCGTAAGAGCTATCCGGCTGGAGATCGATGTCCTCCACAGCAATGTGAGAATGAGCCAAATTATCTCTAAGGTATTTCCTTAGCGAGGAAATATGGAACACATCGTGAATCCGATGAAAATGCTCCGGTAATCCAAGTCTATACGCAACCGGTCCGATCCGCTCAATAATAGGAAACGGCCCCACATACCTTGGTGCCAACTTCCCCTTCTTCTCGAATCGCATAATCCCCTTCATAGGAGATACTCTGAGCAAAACCTGGTCCCCCACTTGGAACTCCCTGAAAAATCTCTTCGCATCAGCATAACTCTTCTGCCTGTCTTGAGCTACCCGAATGCGACTCCGAATCAACTCAATCCTTGCCGAAGTATTCTGAATCACTTCCGGCCCAAGTAGTTTGTTGTCCCCCCCCCCCCCCCCTCTAACCAACATGCTGGGGAACGACAAGGCCTACCGTACAATGCTTCAAACGGAGCCATGCCAATAGTGAACTGATAGGAGTTGTTGTAAGCAAACTCTACCAGTGGAAGGTATTGCTCCTATCCACCTCCAAAGTCAATAATGCACATACGTAGCATGTCCTCCAATATCTGATTTGTGCGCTCTGTCTGCCCATCGGTCTGCGGATGATAAGCTGTACTCAACCGCAATTCCGTGCCCATGGCCTCCTGGAAACTCTCCCAAAACCGCGAAACAAATATCTTGTCTCTGTCAGACACGATATTTAGGGGCACACCGTGAAGTCTCACAATCTCTGAAATGAAGAGCTGGGCATACTGTCCCGTAGCGTAGTCAGTCCTTACGGGTAAAAAGTGAGCGACTTTGGACAACCTGTCCACAATTACCCAAACGGAGTCGTGACCCCTCTGCGACGTAGGTAACCCCGTGATAAAGTCCATGGATATGCTCTCCCACATCCACACCGGGACCTCCAACGGCTGTAGCAGTCCTGCCGGTCTCTGATGATCCACTTTTACTAGCTGACAAGTGGCGCATTTCGAAACAAACTCAGCGATATCTCTCTTCATACCGCTCCACCAATACTGGCGTCTCATGTCTTGGTACATTTTATCCCCTTCGGGATGTACCGCGAACCGTGAGCCGTGTGACTCTGCCATCACCTCGTGTCGCAATTCCTCCCCTTCCGGAACCACTAATCTCCCATTGAAGCGTAATCCCCCGTCTGAGCTAACGGTATAGGACTCGGCTCCCTCTGCTAGTAATCGAACTATATGCTCCTGACCGAACGAGTCATTAGCCTGTGCCCGTACTACCTTCGTGACAATCCGCGGTGTAACGGTCATCACAGACATGAAAGATCGGGCCACTGCATCCTGGTGTCCCAACTCCTTCCACTTGGCCTTCCACACCTCTGCCACCTCATCTGCTGGCCTACGGCTCAACGCGTCTGCTACCACGTTGGCCTTGCCTGGGTGATACTGGATATCGAACTGGTAGTCTTTCACAAACTCAAGCCACCTACGCTGCCGCATATTCAACTCTTTCTACGTGAACAGGTATTGTAGGGACTTGTGGTCCGTGAACAGTTGGAACTTCTCCCCCAAAAGATAGTGCCTCCAAATCCATAGGGCAAATACCACTGCTGCCAACTCCAAATCATGCGTGGGGTAATTCCTCTCGTGAGGCTTAAGCTTATGGGAAGCATAAGCTATGGCATGTCTCTCCTGCTGCAATACACCTCCAAGCCCTTGCAAAGACGCATCGGTGTAAACCAAATACTCAACTCCCAGTCTCGGCAATGCTAACTCAGGTGCTGAGGTCAATTTGTCCTTTAACTCATCAAATGCCAACTGACAGGCATCACTCCAGATGAATGGCACACCCTTACGAGTCAGATATGTCAAAGGACCCGCTATCTTCGAAAATCCCCGAATGAACCTCCTGTAGTATCCTGCTAGGCCCAAGAAACTACGAATTTCAGTCGGTATCGTGGGATGTCCCCACTCCCTCACCGCGGATACCTTCCTCGGATCAACAGATATCCCCCAGTCGGAAATAATGTGTCCCAAAAACTGGACCTCCTTCAGCCAAAACCCGCATTTCTCATATTTTGCATACAACTCGTTCTGACGAAGTGTCTGCAAAACTTGCCTCAAATGCTCGGCGTGCTCCTCCTCTATCTGGGAGTAGACCCGAATATCATCGATGAAGACAATGACAAACTGATCTAGGAAATCCCTGAACACTCTGTTCATCACGTCCATAAACACTGCTGGAGCGTTGGTCAAACCAAAAGGCATAACCTGAAACTCGTAAGAACCATATCTCGACAAGAACGCAGTCTTCGAGACATCCTCCTCCCGAATATGTAACTGATGGTATCCCGATCTCAAATCAATCTTTGAGAAGAAAGAAGCTCCCCTTAACTGGTCGAATAAGTCATTGATTCGAGGCAACGGATAGTTATTCCGTATCTTGACCTTATTCAACTCTCGGTAGTCCACACACAATCTCAGTGAACCGTCCCTCTTCTTCACAAACAAAACTGGAGCGCCCCAAGGTGAGGTACTCCTGCGAATAAAGCCCTGACCTAACAGCTGCTCTATCTGATCTCGTAGCTCTCGCATCTCTGTCGGAGCCATACGGTACGGTGCGCGTGCTATAGGCCTCGTATCTGGCAATAGGTCTATAACAAAGTCTATCTCTCGACTGGGGGGTAGGCCTGGTATCTCCTGAAACACATCCGAATACTCCCTGACAACCGGGACCGAATCTAAAGGAATCACAACCTCCTTAGAGGTATCCTCCTCTATGTAATACAGATGAGCGATCGATCCTCCCTCTGGGCGAGGCATCAACACTACGAACATCTCTTGCCCCGGAATGGCAAAAACAATGCTCCCGCTGAAGCAATCAATCATGGCCCTATATGCTACGAGCCAATCCATACCGATAATCACATCGTGAACATGCATGTCTAATACCAACATGTCTGCAGGTAATACCAAACCACCAATCCTGACCCCCACTCCCCGGCATATAAAGAATATAAGTGACCCACTCCCCAATGGTGAGTCGACACACGTCACTGTGCTCTCTGGTGTAGCTAACAATCCAAAGGCTTTCGCGAAGTGTGTAGCTATAAAACAATGTGTAGCCCCCATATCAAATAATATCCGACCCATACTGCCATGCATAGGAAAAGTACCCTCAATCGCAGGCGGTGCTTGTGGAACTGCTGCCTGGTGGACGTTGTAGACACGTCCATACTGTTGCTGCCCCTGCTGGAATGGGTGGCAATGCTACCATCTGTGGTGGTGCGGGGAGAGCGGCGGGAAACATAGGCCTCTGCGGCTCCTGGCGAGCACCCTGCTGCTGCTTCTGTGGGGCCCTGCCCCTATCAGGACAATCCTGTCATTTATGGCTAGTCTTGCCACAAACAAAACACTTCCCTGGGAAGTTCCCTCCTCTCTGCCCCTGCGGTCCCCGACCCTGATGGCCGTTACCGTTCCTCCCTTGGCCCAGCTGGCCCTACTGAAACTGCTGCCCATTCTGCCCCTGTTGGCCCTGATGGCCGTTTGGACCCTGATGGCCCTGACGGAAACCTCCCTGTCCCTGTCTGTAGTTCCCTGATCGGAACCTCTTCTGATCCCCCTGTTGGGAACCCTGCTCACCCTGTCTCTGCCCCTGAACAGATTGTGCCCCACCGGCACCATGTCCTCCTGTCCTGCCCTGATGGCTAGACACTCCCGACCTCTTGCCCCCAGTCATATGAAAGCGGTGGTCTTGGCAGTGTAACAAAGCAGCGTTAACCACATTAGAATACGTGGCCAACGAAAGGTTCCCTAATAGGTGCTGACGGATCCTCCATGTCAACCCATCGGTGAATTTCTCAATCTTCTTCTTCTCTATTGGTATCTCATCCGGAACGATATTCAATAGATTTGTGAACTCGGCCTCATACTCGGCCACGGTCTTACCCTCCTGCTTCAGATTCATCAGTTTCCTCCTCATTTTCGTATGAACAGCGGACGGGAAGTACTTGCGGTCAAACCGCACCCAGAAGTCCTGAATAGTGAGAGTATCCCTCTCCTCCACGGTGGTAATAGACTCCCACCACTGCAGTGCAGATCCAACTAGTTTGAAAGTAGCTAGCACCTGCTTCTGAAAATACGTGCACTCATGCATCCTCAAGTGCCTCTGCATATCCTTCCTCCACTGGCTCGAGACTACCACATCTGAGCTACCTGCAAACTCTTGCGGATGCGCTTTCTGAAAAGCATCACGTACATGTTCCCAAGCAGACGGGAATGCATTTGCCTGTACTGGCGCGGCAACCGGCGCCTGAGGTGGTGCCTGCTGAACTACGGCAATTGCGGCATTTACCGCTTGGGCTACAATAGCTGCAACCTCAGCGGCGTTCATCAAGCCCTGAACTGGAGAGGGCTGAGGTTCGGGCGTTGCATCCCTGGGAACTCGTCGTGCACATCGTGGAGGCATCTGAAATAAGAATGAAGTTTATAAGTTCACAGTTATAAACTTAAAATAGCTGAAGAACGTAGCATCCACAAAAAGAGTACAACAGTCCTAAAATATAGGGCTCTATATCAAAGAAAACTTAGCGGAACATAATAGCCGTACAGATCCTAAAGGACACTTGAACCTGATGCTCTGATACCACCTGTGACACCCCGACTAATTAAATACCGGGTAGCTACTCCTTTATTAAATTAATTCAAAATGCCAAGTTGGTCCAGTTAATAGCATCACTGTCGAAAACATTTTATTATTACTAACCACCTAGTATTTAAAAAGTAAGTTGCCAAATTTTAATTAAAGTCTGATTAACATGCAACAAGAGTAATGAAGAATAGTGACACCATTCACCATACTGAAGTAAATAGAATAACCATCACATAATGTAAATAAAGTCTGGAGAAAACTCCTCACTACAAATCCCACAACTGAAATGAGTAATGAAAAACTGAATACTGAATCAATACATGCCAAAGTCTGAAAAACTGAAATGGAAAAATGTCTCTAATGGAAATGGGCAACATGCCCTACAACTGATAAATACTAAATCAGGAATCCAAATGAAAGAACCGTCTATAAGCAAATCCCTGTAGCTTCCACAAACAGCTACATCTCATCACCTGAATGAGTATCCTATGCATGTGTTCTTGTGGCTGGGAACCTAAAAATGGTTTTACAAAAAAAATAGATTTGAAAGCAAACGGGTCAGAGCCCGAATGTGGAGATATTTTAAAAACCTGCAAGTTCTTTAAAAATAATTTAAAACATTAAATGCAAAGTACATGTTAGGACGTGCACTCACATGAAATTCTCACCTCTCTTCTAACTGTGCACTCCTAACGTAAGTACCCATCTAAAATGATACAAACTACTAGCTAAGTGACATCATATCTAGCTAGACTGCCATAAGTTCTACCCTTATTACTCGGTTCCCATTAACATTATAACGATCCCAATTAAATATGGCTTAACGTAACTACAGGTTCTCATACAAAAGTAATACAACTCGTTATAGATTAACCCTCTATGTTATTCCATAGTTACACACAATACCATATGAAAGTTCCAGTTTATTAAGCGTATATTTTCCACAACATAAATATACAATGTAAGTACCCCGAGACTAGGCTGCGGTTCACACATACTCTGCTATACATCCCGGTACATCACGTACATAAGGATCACATATTCCGAATCTCTCAGGAATAGTTCACAGATAACAACATCACAAATAATGGAGGCGAACACAGTCACATCACATGGGTCACGCACATACCTACGTTCCCACGATCAGCGGACTTATTAACATACCAATAAGTCTTTCTCTGACCTATATTCATCAAGGTAACCAGTCTAAATCTGAGCAACATAAGGATTAGAGGGCCCTAAGCGAACGCAAACCTCCCGTGATAGCAAGTATGGTAGGTATGTCATACACACAATTTATATACCAATACTAAGTAAGCACACATCTTAGTAATCCTGTAGTTTAATTGTAGTACTTATCGCATTCTCGTACCAATCTAATATATATACAACTTATATAATCCCGGTCCATACTTATACGCGCCATAATTTATTCTCACGTCGTAGTAGGCACTCACGTCTCAACTCAAATGTCTATTTGATTTGATCCACATTTATATAATTTACTCCCCATTATAACCCAAATGTCCCAAGTATACTAATACACCATCAAAGGAATGTTATCTCTATCCTCGAACAAGTTTACGGGACTCCCAAAATCAAAACAGGCCAAAAAGGCCTAAATTGCCAGCTCGTTAGAAGTCTCGTTCGAATGAGGCTGTTCGAACGAGATTTCAGTTCGTTCGAACGAACTGTACCTTCTAACGACATCTCGTTCGAACGAAGGTATCGAACGAACTCGTTTGAATGAAGGTATCGAACGAAATATCCCCTCGTTAGAAGCGACTGGTCAACTCGTTAGAAGCTCGTTCTAACGAGCTCGTTCGAACGACCTGGGGAGGTCTTCTAACGAGGGACCAGTTTCGGCCCAGATTTTCTCCAATCTCGTTTTTCATCAATTCTTACTCCTCAAATCTCCTCTAAAATTCGTCCCATCAATGTTTTAAGTTCTCCAATCATCCTAAAACATACTAAGGTCATATACTAACATCTTTTAAGGAATTAATACATCCTAAACATCATTAAATCACAAGTTTCTACATTTTTCCCCAATTTTCAAGAACATGAACCCCAGAATTTTAAATCATGAATTAACCCAATATAAATCCGTTTTAATTTCATCCAATCATTAATATCATTAGTATAATCATCTACCTACCATTCTACATGCAATTCTCCTCAAGATTTCAAGTTCTAAGTTCTAAAATACATGGGTTTTCATATTTCACCAAGAACAAATCAATTTTATTAAATTCCTAAGAGTGGAAAGAGCATTCTCTGAAATTAAACGATATTAAAACACTTGCCTCTAGTGTCTCTGAGTTTGGTGTTGATTTGATGAAGCTTTTTCTGCATAATTCTCCTCCTCGCTCTCTCTCCAAGCTTTTCTCCAATGGTGGCTAGGGTTTTCTTTGGAAAAGTTTTGGAAACCTAATTGATAACCCCCGTAGCTTATTGGGTCATTAAGGGTTGGTTAGTGGGTTTAGTGGGTCTATTCCCAATCAGATAAAGACTCCTAATTTTCGTCATTTTTAAATTCCTAAAAATACGAAATTACCAAAATACCCTTTATATTGCCGGTATGGCCTAAAAATACCCCGGGACCCAAATTAAACCCCCGGCTAGTATTTTCTGACTATCTCGACCCTTCCGGACGCATTGGCGCACTCAAAATGACCATACGGTTAATAAAATTTAAATTCACTTTTATAATTAAAATAATTATATCCTAACGCGACTGTCACACGCGTCCCAATAAAATGACCAAATTGCCGTATATCAATCTCACGACAAATTTCATAATTCAATATTCATATAACATCATATATGCTCAATATAGTCAAATACCAACTCACATCTCGCTAGTATTTTACCCGGATTAATTCCCAATTAATTCTCATTTAATTAATTAATCCCAAAAATAAATATAGCCAAAAATATGGGGTATTCACATGAAATTCTCACCTCTCTTCTAACTGTGCACTCCTAACGTAAGTACCCATCTAAAATGATACAAACTACTAGCTAAGTGACATCATATCTAGCTAGACTGCCATAGGTTCTACCCTTATTACTCGGTTCCCATTAACATTATAACGGTCCCAATTAAATAGGGCTTAACGTAACTACAGGTTCTCATACAAAAGTAATACAACTCGTTATAGATTAACCCTCTATGTTATTCCATAGTTACACACAATACCATATGAAAGTTCCAGTTTATTAAGCGTATATTTTCCACAACATAAATATACAATATAAGCACCCTGAGACAAGGCTGCGGTGCACACATACTCTGCTATCCATCCCGGTACATCACGTACATAAGGATCACATATTCCGAATCTCTCAGGAATAGTTCACAGATAACAACATCACAAATAATGGAGGCGAACACAGTCACATCACATGGGTCACGCACATACCTACGTTCCCACGATCAGCGGACTTATTAACATACCAATAAGTCTTTCTCTGACCTATGTTCATCAAGGTAACCAGTCTAAATCCGGGCAACACAAGTATTAGAGGGCCCTAAGCGAACGCAAACCTCCCGTGATAGTAAGTATGGTAGGTATGTCATACACACAATTCATATGCCATAACTAAGTAAGCACACATCTTAGTAATCCCATAGTTTAATTGTAGTACTTATCGCATTCTCGTACCAATCTAATATATATACAACTTATATAATCCCGGTCCATACTTATACGCGCCATAATTTATTCTCACGTCGTAGTAGGCACTCACGTCTCGACTCAAATGTCTATTTGATTTGATCCACATTTATGTAATTTACTCCCCATTATAACCCAAATGTCCAAAGTAAACTAATACTCCATCAAAGGAATGTTATCTCTATCCTCGCACAAGTTTACGGGACTCCCAAAATCAAAACAGGCCAAAAAGGCCGAAACTGCCAGCTCGTTAGAAGTCGCGTTCGAACGAGACTGTTCGAACGAGATTTCAGTTCGTTCGAACGAACTGTACCTTCTAACGACATCTCGTTCGAACGAAGGTATCGAACGAACTCGTTCGAACGAAGGTATCGAACAAAATATCCCCTCATTAGAAGTGACTGGTCAACTCGTTAGAAGCTCGTTCGAACGAGCTCGTTCGAACGACCTGGGGAGGTCTTCTAACGTGGGACCAGTTTCGGCCCAGATTTTCTCCAATCTCGTTTTTCATCAATTCTTACTCCTCAAATCTCCTCTAAAATTCGTCCCAACAATGTTTTAAGTTCTCCAATCATCCTAAAACATACTAAGGTCATATACTAACATCTTTTAAGGAATTAATGCATCCTAAACATCATTAAATCACAAGTTTCTACATTTTTCCCCAATTTTCAAGAACATGAACCCTAGAATTTTAAATCATGAATTAAACCAATATAAATCCGTTTTAATTTCATCCAATCACTAATATCATCAGTATAATCATCTACCTACCATTCTACATGCAATTCGCCTCAAGATTTCAAGTTCTAAGTTCTAAAATACATGGGTTTTCATATTTCACCAAGAACAAATCAATTTTATTAAATTCCTAAGCATGGAAAGAGCATTCTCTGAAATTAAACGATATTAAAACACTTTCCTCTAGTGTCTCTGAGTTTGGTGTTGATTTGATGAAGCTTTTTCTGCAGAATTCTCCTCCTCTCTCTCTCTCCAAGCTTTTCTCCAATGGTGGCTAGGGTTTTCTTTGGGAAAGTTTTGGAAACCTAATTGATAACCCCCATAGCTTATTGGGTCATTAAGGGTTGGTTAGTGGGTTTAGTGGGTCTATTCCCAATCAGATAAAAACTCCTAATTTTCGACATTTTTAAATTCCTAAAAATACGAAATTACCAAAATACCCTTTATATTGCCGGTATGGCCTAAAAATACCCCGGGACCCAAATTAAACCCCCGGCTAGTGTTTTCTGACTATCTCGACCCTTCCGGACGCGTTGACGCACTCAAAACGACCATACGGTTAATAAAATTTAAATTCACTTTTATAATTAAAATAATTATATCGTGACGCGACTGTCACACGCGTCCCAATAAAATGACCAAATTGCCGTATATCAATCTCACGACAAATTTCATAATTCAATATTCATATGACATCATATATGCTCAATATAGTCAAATACCAACTCACATCTCGCTAGTATTTTACCCGGATTAATTCCCAATTAATTCTCATTTAATTAATTAATCCCAAAAATAAATATAGCCAAAAATACGGGGTATTACATGAATCCTCCCTCGGATCAGCTCTATCTTGGCAGATGTCTCCTGAACAATATTTGGACCCAATAGTTTGTTATCCCCCACCTCTAACCAACAAGCGAGTGAATGACAAGGTCTCCCATATAGTGCCTCGAATGGTACCATGCCTATCGTGAATTGGTAAGAGTTGTTATACGCAAACTCTATCAGAGGAAGATATTTTTCCCAACCTCCCCCAAAGTCTAATATGCACATTCTAACCATATCTTCCAGCATCTGATTGACTCTCTCAGATTGTCCGTCAGTCTGTGGGTGATAAGCTGTACTCAAATGTAACTCCGTGCCCATGGCCTCCTGAAAACTCTACCAAAAGTGGGCCAAAAATATCTTGTCCCTATTCGACACAATATTTATCGGTACCCAGTGCATCTTAAAAATCTTTGTTATGAATAGTTGCATATAACGCATCATCTCAAAGTCTGTGCGAACCGACAGGAAGTGGGCCACTTTGGTCAATCGATCCATAATGACCCATATGGAATCGTGACCCTTCTGCGATGTCGGTAACCCTGTAATAAAGTCCATGGAGATGCTCTCCCCCTTCCACATGGGAATCTCAAGTGGTTGTAGCATCCCTGATGGTCAACTTTCACAAGCTAACACGTGGCACATTTCGAAACAAACTCTGCTATGTCTCGTTTTATTCCTGCCCACTAATACTGCCTCCTCGTATCCTGATACATCTTATCCCCATCGGGACGTACCGCGAATGTCGACCCATGAGACTCTGTCATAACAGTGTGCCTCAACTCCTCATCCTCTGGCACAATCAACCTCCCATTAAGGCGTAAGCCTCCCTCCGAGCTGATCGAGTAACCCTCTGCTCCCTTAGCTAGCAACTGGCTCACCCTATCCCGGCAGGTCTGATCCTCTGCCTGAGCCCTCATAACCCGCATAATGATCTCAGGTGTGATGGATAATGCTAACATAAAAGCCCTGGCTATATAATCCTCATATCGAAGTTCTCTCCATTTCGCTTTCCAGACTTCTGATATTTCCCGAGTCGGTCTCCGACTCAATGCATCTGCTACCACATTAGCCTTACCAAGATGATACTGAATATCAAACTGGTAGTCTTTCATGAATTCTAACCATCGCCTCTGCTTCATATTCAGATCCTTCTGAGTGAAGAGATACTAAAATGATATGTAATTCGTGAATAATGTGAACTGCTCCCCCAGAAGATAATGTCTCTATATCCTCAAAGAAAAAATGACCGATGCTAACTCCAGGTCATGAGTGGGGTAATTCCTCTCCTGGGGCTTTAGCTTCCTGGACGCATAAGCTATAGTCCTTTCCTCCTGCTGAAGCACACTCCCAAGTCCCTGTAAGGATGCGTAAATGTAAACCCGATACTCTAATCCTCCTTTCGACAATGCAAGCACGGGTGCAGATGTCAAATTGTCCTTTAACTCGTCGAAAGATAATTGACAATGATCACTCCAAGTGAAAGGTACCCCTTTTCGGGTCAGATTCGTCAAAGGGCCCTCAATCTTTGAGAATCCTTTGACGAACTGCCTGTAATAACTGGCCAATCCTAAAAAACTGTGCACTTCAGTCGGTGTCGTGGGCTGCCCCCACTCCCTCACCACCGATAATTTACTCGGATACACCGTAATACCCCGGTCTGACACCACGTGGCCAAGAAACTGAACCTCCCGTAGCCAAAATCCACACTTATCGAATTTGGCATAGAGCTGATGATCCCGCAGTGTTTGTAAAACTATACGCAGATGTTCTGCGTGCTCCTCCTCGGTGCACGAGTAGATCAGGATATCATAAATGAACACTATGATAAACTAATCAAGAAACTCCCTAAAAACCCTGTTCATGAGGTCCATGAACACTGCTGGTGCATTGGTGAGCCCGAATGGCATCACCCTGAACTCATAAGATCCATATCGCGATAGGAGAGCGATCTTAGGAACATCCTCCTCTCGATTACGTAGTTGATGATACCCTGACCTCAAGTCAACCTTAGAGAAGTAAGACGCCCCCCTCAACTGGTCAAATAGATCATCAATCCTAGGCAATGGATACTTATTCCGTATTATCGCCTTATTCAGCTCTCTATAGTCCATGCATAATCGTAGTGAGCCATCTCGGTTCTTTACAAGTAATACCGATGAACCCCACGGTGATGTACTCCGTCGAATGAAACCTTAACCCAGAAGCTATCGAATCTTCTCTCTCAACTCACGCATCTCTGAAGGGGCCAAACGATATGGGGCCCGAGCAATTAGCCTCGTCCCCGGGGCTAAATTGATTACAAATTTGATTTCCATGCTAGGTGGCAACCCTAGTATCTCCTGAAACACGTCCTCAAAGTCTTTCACCACTGGGATTGATTCCAACGGAATAGCCACGTCTTGTAAGGTTTCCTCCTCAATGTAATACAAGTGTGTGCGTGACCCTCCCTCAGGTAGCGGTATTGCTATCAAGAACATTTCCTACCCTGGAATGGAGAACACAATGGTCCTCTCGTAGGAAAACTGGGCGAACTGTCAAACTTTTCGGACCATCGATCGATCGATGGTCCCCCTTCGACCGATCGACTGAGCAGGTCCTCGTCTTCCTCGAGTTGGCTATTTCAGCCATGGACGCCCACCTCCAAACCCTAGTCTCTTCTACACTAAAAACTAAGGTTCCCATCGACACTAAACATCAAATACCTTATATAAAACCTCTATAAAGTCCATCAGTATCAAAAATTTCTCATTCTCTACTGTTTTCACAAATTTGGGGTAAAATTACATTCAGTCTTTAACCCATTTAAACATCAATTTCTTTAAACCAAATTCGTCTCTAATTCATTCAATTTACACATCTTACCAGATATAAATACACAACCCAGATTATATATGATCTTCTAATCCATTTATAAATCAGATTCATCATTTACCAAAACCCAATGTTTATACCCCTTTTAAAATCCAAAACAAATTTCTTTGATTACACACATCACATGAATATGAATTTAAATACACTTTACATGCTACATCAAGTTTACCACTTGCCTTAAGGTTCGTAGAGTCTAAATTTGGAATCGTGAGTGCTCAAGGTTGAAAATGACTCCTTTATGCTCTTCTGTGATCCCCAAATTTGACTTTGGCTGCTAATAGGGTTTCCTAAACCTCTAAGTCCTTTCTCTAATTAATTCATTCGTTCCTTATTTCTTTTTATTTGATTAATTAACCTTAATCCCGTTTTTTTCCTAATGGGCCAAGCCTAAGTGACCCAAATGCCCCCGTGTGGGCCCGACTATGCCTAAAAACGTCCTGTGACCCGTTTACTACCCCCGAGTACACTTTTTCGACTATCTCGACCCATTCGGACTCAACCGTCCACTCAAAATTAGCATCGAAATTAATTTCTATACAGTCCTTATTTCACACCCAAATTAGTCTATACCGACTCCGGGCTGAAATAAGTACATATCCCGTCATTAATATCCCAAATGACGTAATTACAATATTACTATTCACTTAGTAAATAAGTTTTCCTTAAATATTAATCATTCACTTCCCGATTAATATTTAAATAAAATTTCCCTAATTAATTCAATTAAAATTACGACTCACAAGTAATTTTCAATTCCCGAATTAATTAAATATTTAATGCATGAAAATACGGGGTGTTACACGGATCAAACACTACGAACGATTCAAGGCAAGTGGTTAACTGTTGTGATTTCTAAATTGATGATAATCAATTCATATCATAGTGATGTGTAAACCAAAATTCGTTTTGGGGATAAATGGGTACAAAAATGGTGTTTTTGTTCATGGAACTATTGAATGAGATTCAAAGTAAAAATTGTCGTGTTGTATATCTCTGAGTATGGATATCTGATTTGAATGAGAATCCGGAATTTAAACTGGTGGGATTTGGATTTGGAATTTGGTTGGTAGAACAAAGTTGATGAATTTTAATGGAAAACCCGTTTCGGGAAATTATGAAAGTAAGTGGAGAAAATTGTGTATCTTAAGATCCATATGATGTGTAGGATGTGGGTTAAATATATTTATATGGTGGGGTATTTCCATTAGAGGTTTGATTTAAGGTTTATAAACCTTGGATTTTCGTCAATGGTGGAAAACAGAGGTGAAGGAGAAGATGATCGATCGATCGAGGGGAATTGGTCGATTGATCGACGGTCAGGGATTTCTGGAAGTTCACTCCTTTTCCCTTATGGAGCAAATTATTTCTCTTCCTTTTGAGGTTTATTTATTTAGAGTCAAATAAATACAAGGGATACCTTCTAGTCACTTTTAAGAGATTTAAAGTTGGGTTTAGGAGGGTGATAATTGTATGTCACAAATGGATGTATTTTGAGAAAATAAATATTTGTGTTAATATCAAACCGAGGAATAAAATTCGGGTATTGTAGTTGGGTGATTCTACATTATTAAAGGGATTGAGGTGAAATATTTAATTATGGACCAAGTGGGCGAGTCCGGGTATGTTGGTAATTATAGGAAAATATAATTGGGGAATTTATGGAGATAAATGTGTGACATATTGTGGGCGAATATGTGGGAATGAAATTATGAGATGTAAAATGGACCAAGTGAGCGAGTCCGGGTATGTTGGTTAAGTGACACCAAAGTATTAAATTGATTTTTGAGAGAGAGTAATTAATTTGGAGTCGGAACATAGACTCGGGAAATATTAAGTTACGGGCCAAGTAAGAGAGTCCGAGGATAATGGTTGGATGACACCAAGTTATTAAATTAATGGATGCGATAATTAATGAAGTTCGACTCGGAGGGTAGACTCGGAAAAGTATTAAATTAATTGATGTTGTAATTAATTAGTTTAGGGTCGGGTTGTAGACCCGGGATTTGGTATACATTAATTAATGTGTAAATTAATTAACTAGGAGTCGGACCACAGACTCGAATTTGGGTTGATTAATTAATGTGTAAATTAATTATATTAGAGTCGGAACACAGACTTGGATTTTTGTTGATTAATTAATGTGTAAATGAATTATATTAGAGTTGGACCACAAACTCGGATTTGTGTTGATTAATTAATGTGTAAATTAATTAAATAAGAGTCGGATTGTAGACTTGGGTAGGTATTAAATTAATGGGTGTAATAATTAATTTAATTAGAGTCGGAGTGCAGACTCGAGTAGTTATTAAAATAATAGGTGTGTTAATTAATTTAATTAGAGTCGGACGATAGATTCGGGGATGTATTAAATTAATGGGTGTGTTAATTAATTTAATTAGAGTCGGGCCATAGACTCAGGGAAAGTATGATATTAATTGAGGTGTGGATTAATTATATTAGAGTCGGACCATAGACTCGGGAAGGTGATAAATTATTAAGTGAGAAAATTAATTATGTTGAGTCGGGCCACAGACTCAAGAAATTACAGTCAGTGTACGGGATTTTGAGTACACGGTAAAGCTGGGGTTTATATTAAATATATACGGTGTAGTGATAGTATATATATGTGTATATATTGTGTGCGATATTAAAAATTAGTGACTAGATATTTATTCAATTTATATACTCTAATGCTATCAACGAAGTTTGCGCGATGTGGGTGAATCCCCTAGCTTGAGGAGTAGCGAGAGTATATCCCCAGGTCATAGCGTCCGGTATATATGGGTGCGAGATTATCTCACTTTTAGGGAAGGAATATGACCGCCTCCACTGCGTTTATATTTTGGGCCAAGTTAGTGAGCGATTCTAATTTCGGGAACTAGGTTTTGTGAGCACACCTAGTAAAATAACATTTTAGAGGGAATCATCCGGCGAGGGTATACTCGAAGGGATGGATATACGTATGTTATAAGTGTAGATATTGTGGTAAAGGTACGTATATAATGGTAGTAAATATTGTATGCGGGTAATAATACAATGTGTGATGTATTTACTTTATATAACTTATGACACGGTTATATACTACTATTTAAGAGGAATTAATCAAGTCAATTGTGAGATAAATTATAATTCATGAATCATTATACTCGGGTTAGAGTAGTATGGCAAGGAAAGGTTATACCAGGACTAGTTGGACGGGGTTGTACAACTAGGTGGGGTTAAGGTAATCGGTAGGTGTTCACAATAGTGGATGGGTGACAATGTCCATAAGGGAGTGCGACACTAACTTAAATATGAAGCTCATTCATGCATTTTAAATTACTGCAGCTAATTCACTTGCTAAATATTTTCAAAATGTTTTGGGTTCTAACCCTTGCTATAAAACTATTTTCAAAACCTTTTAGGTGTCCAGCCACAGGGATGACAGGATTGATATTCTATTCCAGGGACACGGAGTTGCGGCATATGTTGATGCTAGCAGGAGTTTGGATTAGACGCATCATTCATTCATTCCTAGAGTAGGAATCACTTATCAGTTTCAGTTTTATTTAGGGCATGTAGCCCAGACTTTCAGTTCAGTTTTCAGACTTATTTTACTCCAGTGTTGGATATTTGTATTGGATTATTTATTTGGTGGATGGTGGTTTATTCGGCAAGTTGTGTAATTATTTATTCAGTTGAGTTTTATTTAGTTGTGTGAATGGTTTATATTTATTTTCGCATGTACTGTTTTGTGTAATTAAAAAGTTAAAATTGGCCCCAGCTTTTGGAATACTAGGTGGTTAGTAAGTTTTAAAAAGTTTTCGACAGTGATGCTAAGGATGATCCAACTGAGATTCTTATTTTAATTTGGTATAGGACTGATCACCCGGTATTTTATTAGAAGGGGTGTCACAAATTATTCGGCGTCTTTCGGTGGGGGTTCATGATTTGACGGGTTCCTCACAAAATACAATAAGGACCAAGCAGCGTACCGGAGGGATACCATCGTGATCCACCGTCTCCAAGCGGAGATGTATCGGATGGCTATGGGTGCACCACCACCGTCCTATTGCTTTGACGGATATGATCCCAACATGCCCGATAGCTCTAATCCCCCGCCCCGGTGATGTTTTTTTCTTCTAAATATTGGTTGTGTAACTGTTGGTTCTCATCACATGGTTGTTTATTTCCTTTTCCATTTGTAATACATGTTAGTCTATCTATATAAAATTTTGCATTTTCCATATTTGTTCGTTTTATTTATTCGCACTTTTAATTCACTTTGAGTTAAGATTTTAGTCATTTTTGCTTGAGGACAATGCAAAGTCTAAGTTAGGGGGGTCACCTTGCGTCTTTCTAAAACTTAGATGCCCGGAAATTTCAAAAAAAGAAAAAAAATTAAAAAATTTTGAAAAATCTAAAATTATTTTTCTTCAGAATAAATAAAAATTGGAATGCAAATTTTTCAAAAATATCATTAAAATTCGGTTTAAAGTCGCAAATTGTAAAAAGATAGTACAAAAAGGCAAATTTGACTAGAGATGGAAATTGAACGAACATGACGACTTAACGAATAAATGTGGAGATTAACAAACCCGGTAAGATTTTGAGCCCATCATTTTCGTGAGTTTATAAATCAAAATGAGTTAATGATTAACTCAAAGTTCAATTCATCATCTAATAAGTTGTAGCGATCTCAATACCATTTCTTTGATCGGTTGAGGGAATAGTGTGTAATGTTGCCTTGAAAAATGTGCTAAAATCTCTAAATTAAATTAATCTTGTGACGCATATGGTAAAGCAACTCACATTTGGACAATGAAGTAGGACCTCGTTTGTCACCCAAAAATAAGGGCCAGAAAAAGTCATGAAAAATTACCCTTTGTGAAACCCAATTTGAGCCGAATAAGTTTGCCCTTTCGTTTGACAACCCGAAAACACCAAATTGGCCCAAAATTGTGAAATTCATAATCCCAAAAATTGAGTCCAAAAACTGCAACAAAAAGGGGGAAAAGAATAGCAATGCTCAACAAAAATAGGAAGTAAAAAAATTTAAAAAAAAATAGAAAAAGAATAGAAAATGAGAAAAAGACCGGAAAAGCACTAATGGACATCATAAGAAAATTTTCCGATTCCGAAATTCCCAATCACTCCCATTTTACCCAATACACCTTTTGATCCAATAAAGTCCTAACCGAGTCCAAATTGTGAAATTGATTACTGCATCGAGAGATAAACACAAAAAGATAATAAAAGAGATTAAAGGTGTGAATTAGAGGCGATTTTCCCGTTTCCCTAAAACCATAATCCCATGATGAGATCCATTTACCATAGAATTCCGTCTTTGTATTTGTGTGCGTGAACTTCGTTCCAATACATTTACTCTTTATATCTCGCACACCGGGATAAATGGCCACACTTTCGAGAGATTAATTTGTGAGACCATCCTATGAGATTTTAAAATCAAAACGAATTTTCGGATAAGTAGCGTAATGGTCTACCAATTGAAATTCGAGGTTTAATTTTTGGCTTTGCACACATGCACTATGATTTGAGACCCTTGAACATGAGTTGATGATGACTATTTTCTAGAAAGGTTTAAATTATACAATTTTTGCGTATTTTGAATTTTCCTTGAGTCAAATTTTGTGGGTATATTCACTGCAAACCCTTACTAGACACAACTCGTTCTACTAGGATAACCTAGGGGTTTAAAGGCTTATTGCATATGATAAATGAAATCACTCGCCCGCAAAAGAGGTAGTCTATCCCATTTTAGAGTAGGATCATATTTTGATTCTTTTACATTGCTCGGGATGATCAAAGTTCTAAGTTAGGGGGGTTTGATTAGGCATAAATTCTTCCAAATTTATCCCTTAATTTAGAAGCTTTTATTACCCTGGATAAAGTAAATTGAGTTGGTTTATTTCATACCATTGCTAACGGTTTTGTCTAACAAGTATCCCATATTTGTGTATTTCTTATTGATTTTGCAGGTAGTTAATACATGAAAGAAAGAAAGAAACCAGAAGAAGCAAGAGAGAAGAAAGAAGACGAAGAAAAAGGGCAAAAAAGTAATTTCCATCAAGAATCAGGTCAAGGACCCAAAATTAATGTCGAAGATCTCGAGTCTACAAATGCGTAGGAAGAATCGGCATTCCAATCCGAGTTATGGAATAGAAGTTATGAAGACCCAAAGATGTGAAATAATCATGAGATTTTGAGTAGATATTGAAGAGAAATTGAGAAGAAAATGAGGACCAATCCGGATGGTACAAAAAACGCATTGATCCATGTACTAGAATTCACTGAATAATGTTACATCTATCGGATTGATCCGGCCCCCAAAGATCTCTGCTTGAATCCTATTTAGTGGACCAATCCCCATGAAATGAAAAACAGATCGATCCGATTATCACCCAGACTAATCCGAAATATCCTGACTGGATCGATCTGGGGTTTGAGATTTTGGAGCTATCTTCTCAAAGATAGAGTCTTGCATGACTCCAACTCTTGTACTTTTATAGTGTATAAATTTCTAACTCCTACCAGACATTAAGAGAGCATGTAGTTCATTTATAGAAGAATTGTAATTAGTTTTGAGGAGAGAAAAACAAGAAACCCTAGTTTTTATGTAACTTTGATTCAAGTTCTGCAATTCAAGTAAATTTGTTCCAATTCTTTCTTTCATTATTGTTGTAGTTAAATCTTTAGTTTGTAATTTCATTCTTCATAACCTTAAGTTATTAGTTGAAATGTTTTCTTTTGGTAAGAGCATGTTTTCTTCTTGTTTTAATTTGTCCGGATAAGTTTTTATGGGTTGGGGTGCATGAACCCCACCCGTTGTAATTCACGATAGTGGAAATAGTTGTTTGGGATTCAATCATAGATGAATCATGTCGTATAACTAGTGAAACTGTCGTAGGACTTTTGATCTCGTTTTCAATGGTAACCGAGATGTTTAAGAGTGCGATGTAAGTACTGGTTAATACCACACTGATTTACTCGTCCTTTGATTACATATTGTGCGGGCTATGATCCCTCATATATGTAACACTTAGGAGTACTAAAGATCGGGTGCATTTAAGGTCATGATTCCAATTCTCGTATCCTACGAAGTGAATTTCTAGGGTGTGGGGGATTGTAACCCAACCTATTTTTATCATTTCATAGTTAAAGTTTTAGTCAAATTGTCTTCGTCTTTCCATTTAATTAGAGTAGTTGCATTTCATTTAGTCACAAATTTCGTTAGTTAATCATTTTCTAATTTGCATTTAGTTGTAGTTGTTCCATATTCCAAATCACATTTTCATTCTTTTTAGTGTCAAAGTTAGATTACTCTCATCTTTCCAACGTCGTTACGAATTCGTTCGTCATGTTTCCATGACGATTGATACCCGACTTATCAGATTATTAGTTGAGTGACACGCTTGCACTTGAGCCTATATAGTACGCACACAAACACATTTGTGGTCGCGTCACTTCACCCTTGATTTTGTAGGAAATGAATCTACAATCAAATTTTTAGTCATTTTTTTAGATGGTAAATGTGACATAATTAGTGTTAACTAGTAATAAATATGTTGTTTAAGACCTACAGTGTTTGTAAGGTCCATGTCGATCTACATTATATATAAAAGTTGTTAGACAAAAGGCATGCTAGTAATAAATAGAAATATGTGAATACCTGTAATGGTTGAATACCTGATCCCAAACTGTTATGTACTTTTTCCTAACATTCTTCATCATCAAACCTTGTAAAAAGGAATAATAAAAAATGAAATTAGTTGGAGTAATTATTGTTAAAATATGTGCATAAGTTGTAAGAACATTATTTATTTATGCTATTGAGTAATCATTCTTAATTTGTTGGAGTAGTTATTCTTAATTTGTTAATAGTAAATGTTAAAAAAATAGAGTGTGGTAATTTATTTATGCTATTGACGCACTTTATTATTTGATTAAAAGTTAATGGCATGAGGTATTGTAACTAATTAATCAGTATTACCATTTAATATTTATGTTCTTAATATATATATTATTTTTATTATAATATAAAAAAATATGTTTTAAGCAATTATAAAATCATTTCGAACATTATTAATTTTTTACATAAAATGAAAATAATTCAAGGAACAAAGAAATGATTTAACAACAATATAAAAATATTTCCAACCTATAGAAATGATTTCTAGAAAAAAAAAAAGAATTTTGGCAGTAATAAATTAGTTTCAGATTATAATAACTCAACATATGTTTTTAAAAAACACATCATTAAAATGAAGGAAGTGTGACACCCCGCCTAATAAAATACCGGGCGGTCAATTCTGTACCAAATTAAAATGAGAGTATCATATGGTTCATTCTTCGCATCACTGTTGAAAACCAATTTAATTACTAATAACTTATTAGGCTGGCATCAAAATTTTATTTAAGCAATCTTTTTAAACAAACCATTTAAATAAACATCCACACAGTTTATATATAAAACTAAAAATGAAATAAAATAACCGAACACTCGGTTTAATATAATACAATCAAATTGAATGTCGCGCTAAAAAGGAGGAAAAAGAATAAATAAATGCAATTGGGCTTTCGGCCCGAATCTTTATACAACACCTCCTATCTAGATTACATGGATAAAAGTGTCTACAGTAAACCTGCATGCATCCACAGCTGCTGCAGCAAGCATCTGACTCGAAGGAATCATCATCCAAGCATCCCAGTGTCTGGACACCTATATATGTATACATACATATAGAAAAAGAGGGGAAAATAGATAAACGGGTCAGAGCCCGAGTTGTGAAAATATTTTGCAAGTGGATAAATGCTATATTTTTAAAATATGATTTCTCTCATAATTAAATTGGTATCGCACTCCCATGAAATACCCCTCACCCCTCTTCTAGTAGTGCACACCTATCACATTCTTTTAAATTATCCTAGTTAAGATACCCAGCCTAACTAATCTGTTCACCCATCATCTCAAAATTCTAATACCCAAGTACTAAGGGCTAAACTTATCCCCATTCCCAACATTTCTCTACGTTCGTGCGTGGGGTGTCTCGCGAAACGAAATCCAAACAAGGAACCCCCCGATAGAGTACTACCTGGAAATGTTGATCGTCGCGATTCATTAAGCCCTCAGCACATAGCGCATACATATAAAACTCATATACAAATATATATAGTTATCACTATAACCTTTGATTCGTCTTTATATAGATCCGGATATATATATATATATATATATATATATATATATATATCGGAAAGGGAATAATACCTTATTATTCTTTTAACGTTATATATATATCATATCTCAATGAATATAATTATACTTTTTACAGTCACAAGCATAATAACTATCCTACCGAGCTATAACTCGAGGATGCAGTCTCATAGTGCTTATCCGAACCCGAGTTTACTCACTATACCTCAGTTCCAATCCAGACTCTCTCATGGTCATGGTAAAAATATACACAATGGTGGGGGCGGTCACATTCCCTCTGCAAGCGGAGTACACACACATCGCTTTCGAACGCAGGACGATATGACTTGGGGATATACTCTCCCTTCTCCTCAAGCTAGGGGATTCACCCACATTGTGTAACCTCCCCGGATTGCACTAGAGAAATATATAATTTGGTTGTTCCAACCCTACGCCAAAGGAAAGACCGTGGAACCAGCCTCTAAGATGTAAATATATCAAACACACATAGATATATTTATTTATATCATCACATATATATACTTTAACAACTTTTGTATATATATTTATAATATCGCTTCCCAATATATATATGGCTATAACTACCAAATTCTCATAGCGATAACCAATAATCCTGAATGTTCCCATTCGTAATAGTATATAAGTATTCGTAAACTTAAAATACTAAACCGATAAGTATTCTCTCACTTGAAATATGACTCGTACCTTAATCACGATTAAGGATTTATATGATTGCAAATATATCAATTTGTAATAATCAAATAAGTATACCCTCAACTTATTTTTAGTCTTATAGGTATCGGGTTACCTATAATCATAGTCGTCAATCGACCTCGGATAGACGCTCATGCAACTCTAGCCTTTATCCTCAATTTCTATCCTATCTGCATCCTCGGATTGATTCTAAACATATTGGTGGCATATAAAGATATTTCTACTCGCTTAATGTATATATAATCCCCCGCCAAAATATTACCCCAAGTGTTACTCATTTCGAACACCCCTAAATTAGTAATCCCTGGACTTTATTCAATTAACCCAAGGCATACATCTCACTTCAATATTAATTTATAGGTCCCCACTCTATTTTTGGGAACCCCAAACATCCATCCCCACAATTTATTTTCCTCAAAACCCCTCATTAAGTGCCATACCATTTTGCACTTTCCTAGTTCAAATAAATTCCCTTAATTGGCTAGGTATGAATTCCCCTAGTTGGATATCTATTTCCTCAAATAAAAAAGCTAGGATTAATTAATTTGGGAATTTATCCCATATACACAACATAAGTCGAAATGGCCAAAATATATGTACGATCAATCGATCGACCCCTGGTAGGCATCGATCAATCGAACAGCGCATCGTCTTCCTCGAGTCTGTTTCGGCCATTAACAAAACCTCCAAGTTTTTATTTATTACCCCAACCTCAAAAAATTACTTATCTATATTTAAAGAGGGTTCTAAAATCCTAAAACAAAAAAAACCTTCAATTTCAATAAATTTCTAAATTTCTTAAATCAAATATTTTCGTGGTTTACTCGTTAATCTTTCAAAAAACCCGTTTTGATTCACGAAAAACCCAACCCAAAAATATTTATAGTTTTATAAACCAACTATAATATGAGATTTTATGCTTAAGGAATAAAGCAAGTAAACACTTGCCTCGTGGATAAAATTTGACGACCTTGAGTCGAATCCTGCGAAGTTTAGCCGGGAATCACCTTTTTCTCTCCTCCTTTCTCTTCCTTTCTTCTCATCTTTCTTTTCTCTCTTTTTCTTTATTTCTTTCTCCCTCTTATCGTGCCTTTATAATGGAGAAATAAGGGATTCTCCCTTATGAACCCAAAAATGACTCGTTTACTCAATTGCGAGTCTCTACTGGTCCAAAAATTCCCAGAACCTAAATACCCCTCGGATACTCTATTCTGACTATCTCGGCCATTCTGAAACCAGTCGCGCACTCGAAATCTCCATCTGGGTCACTTAATCGCAATTCACTAATTGAACCCAACATAACTTAATACGGGTTTTCCAATTAAAAGATTATCCTTTGTCGCTTTACCCTACTGTGACATATAATAAAAATGATCTAACTCATTGACTTAATCCTAGAAATAAGTATAACACACATAGAAAATCATCTAACTCTCATAAACTCCAAAAATTATGATTCATGATAATTCCTCAAATTTCCAAATTACACTTACTTATGAAATTTAATTATCCGTAAAAGTGTGGGGTATTACAGGCAACCTATATATGTGTATAAAATGTGTTTATCTTTTTCAAAAAACACCTTAAATTATACTTTCTTTATCTATATATATTCGAGGAGTAAGTAACAAACTGCGTCGGGAGAGACTATACGAAATATGGGATGTAGAATGCAATGGAAAAGAAGATAACACCTACGTGTAGAAAAAAGAAGGTAAGAAAAAAAATATAGATAAAACATTGGTAAGACATTAATTATTTTTATCAATAATTAATTTATTTTAAAAAATCAAAATTCTAATCAATTCTGATTTCAAGTTTGGAGCATCGTGGGAGATGATATATTACAAAGTCATGACCAGAATCAATGGATATTAACGAAGAAATAGTATTTGAGATGGCGGAGGTTAACAGACCCGTAAATGAAAAAAAAATGATCTTATAATTTGTTTTTTTGTTTTTGTCTATTTCATTATTTTTTTATAGTAATTCGTATTTTCTATTAACAATTAAGAGAGAGCTATAATTTGCATAGAAATAATGCCCATTATGTAGCCAGGTATCAATAAACTGAAAAAGAACCATTTTAATTAGCAAATAACTACTTAGACTTCTCACATGAAAATTAAAAAGATAACGGTTCAGATACACGTGTTTAAAGCAATCAGACCAATTTCTCCACATCGATAATCCCATGCACTAAACAATGATTTGGCATTCCATATAAACCCTTACAGAAGTGTGAGAAAATTTCATCACGTATTTTAGATAGACTAAGTGAAAAGGATAACTATTGAAGAAGTTGTTGAGATAATACTTTGGTACATCTTTGATTGAAGCAATGAAGCTCAAGTGAAGGAATTAATGGAGATTAACGAAGAAGTAATCTCAGTGATGGTAGTCATTTATAGACCCGTACACGAAAAATGAAAAAGAAAAATGAACATATATGTAATGTAACTTTCTTACCTCATAGCATAAATTGTAGCACCGAAATGATAACAAACCCGTTAAAAAATGTAACACAGATCCGTAAAAATGTAATACAGACCTGTAAATTATAACATACCCATAAACAATGTAACACAAAACCGTAAATTATAACATGTCTGTTATAACACGTAAATTATAAATTACATCGGGTCTGTTACCACCCACTCTTAAGGAACCTTAGCAGTAATTGCTTTAGTCAATTGGGTCAAAAAGTGTGTGAGTTATATATGTTTGGTACATATATAACTTACACAACATCAATATATGTACATATGTTACACAGTCTGCACACACATGGGGAAATGGGTTGTTTTTCATCAATATATATATATATATACTTCCCTATCTAGTATATACTTTAGTTAAACATCATCAATATATATACTAACAACTCTTACCACATTGGGGTAAATGGGTCTAAAAATTATATACAAAAGAGGAAAATGGAGAAGGAATACCGAGATGTGTTATATATGTCATATACGTCTCACCCAAAACACAACTTTCTCCTTATTTCACATAACCTCCCTATCACCATTTCATTCAACCTCTCCCTATATCCTTCTCTTAGGACCTAACTCGCACCCAATTCAGGTGGAAAGAATTTTGGAATGGTTCTTACGGTCTTGCTATACCTTGGCAAGGATATAGAGTGAGTGGAGGAAAATAGTATGTGTGATATTTGTTGAGGTTCGGGCATATAATGAGGAGTTTATGCTAGTGTTTTATAGTTAGGTTCATCTGTATAGAAATTGACGACAATAATAATGTTTAAAGATATAATTGATGTAATCTCTCTTTTCACTTAAAAGTACAAAGCGAGAAGAATGAAGTAGCAAATATGGTTTGCGCGCTATTCAATTAAGTTACAAATCCATCTTTTATATACATTGTGCTATAATTGTATTTGTTTGTTC
Organism: Sambucus nigra; assembly: GCA_949130495.1. Taxonomy (NCBI): domain Eukaryota; kingdom Viridiplantae; phylum Streptophyta; class Magnoliopsida; order Dipsacales; family Adoxaceae; genus Sambucus; species Sambucus nigra. Next base: position 404,946,160 of record OX422207.1, read on the forward strand.
ACACTTTTTAGGTAAACCCGTGAACACTTATCAGATTTTTTAGATTGTTTATGTGCAAAAAAATAAAGGATGGAATTTTGGAGTCTTCAGATATGTACTACATGTGTGTATATAGTAAGATACGTTATGAAATCCCAATTTAAAAAATATAGTTTGGTGTATAAAATCCAGTTTTTAAAAAAATGATATTTGTGTCTTATGATATATATGTATTTACAATGCACAACACATATCGCACATACCAAACACATGTGTGTATCTATATCAGTTTGAATAGAAAAAAAAAAGAGAAACGAATCAAAGTATCATTCTCTTTCAAACCAAAAATAGTGCAAACAAAAGAAGAAGAAAAAATGGCTCTCCCTTACCTGTTATAAAGATCCAATTTGTTTTAACCAAAGTCAATTTATTACATATTAAAACAGGAAGAAACAAAAAGTTAACAATAATGGAACCCTATACTCCACATAAATACACCACGCACATACACTTAAGCCAAATATATAAAGAAATCGAAAACATAAAACAACATATATAAACCACACAGAGACACAACGTAAAATGCTTAAATACCTGGACGTGAAGAAACAAACAAACACACACATTGAAAATCCTAGACGTGTTTTGAAACTTCCAAATCCGGAATGAGGTGGTGGTCTGGTTGGGGTAGGATGGTGAGTTTTAGTCATGAATGAGGTGATGGTTTGTGATTACTATGCAAATGGGTTTACTAGGTGAAGAATTTTGCTATGAACTTGTTGGCAGAGATTGAGATAGACAGGGTGAGGTGGTAGAACGTGGATGAGAAGTATTGATAAATGATGCATGTTTTTTCTAACTGAACGATGGTGCTTTTCTTTTTTAACTGAACCAACGTGGGAAGCTGGAACGGGTCGTGGTTTGGAAACTTATTTGAGACTTTAGGATGTGTAACACTTGTAATTTTTTTTTAAACTCAAAAATCTAAGAATTTAGGATTCACCTTTTGGAGGCTTTTCAATTCTCCTACTACATACATATATATTTTAAGATACATTATAGAATCCCAATTTTAAAAAAAATAGTTCGGTGTATACAACCCCAGTTTATAAAAATAGACATTTGTATCTTACTACATATACGTATATACAATGCACAACACATATCACACATACCAAACACATACGTGTATCTATATCAGTTTGAATAGAAACAAAGTAAAACGAATCAAAACCTCATTTTCTTTCAAACAAAAAAAAAGTGCAATCAGAAGAAGAAAAAAAATGTCTCTCTCTTACCTTTTATAAAGACCCAATTTCTTTTAACCAAAGTCAGTCTACTACGTATTAAAACAGGAAGAAAAAAAGGTAACAACAGTGGAACCCCATACGAAAACAGCTAACACCATGTTATACACTCCACATATATACACCATGCACATAAACTTAAGTAAAATATATACGGAAATCAAAACCATAAAACAACATATATAAACAACACAGAGAAAGAACGTGAAATGTTGACGTGTTTTGAAACTTCCCAATTAGGAATGAGGTGGTGGTTTGGTTGGGGTAGGATGGTGAGTTTTAGTCGTGAATGAGGTGGTGGTTTGGGATTAATTTGAAAATGGTTTTACATGGTGAAGAATATTGCTATGAAGTTGCTGGCAGAGATTGAGAGAGACAAAGGTGAGGTGGTAGAATATGGATGAGGATTATTGATAAATGATGCGTGTTTTTTTAACGGAACGATGGTGGTTTTATTTTTTAACTGAACCAATGTGGGAAGGTGGAACGTGGGGTGGTTTGGAAACTAATCTGAGAGTTTAGGATGTGTAACATGTGCAATTTTTTTTTAAAAGTCAAAAATCTAAGAATTTAGGATTCACCTTTTGGAGGCTTCTCAATGCTTCTACTACATATGTATATATTATAAGATATATATATATATATATGCTTGTTTTCTTGTGTCTTGTTCGATTTACGCATTCGTTCTTCTATAACGACTTATGAATCGACATACACGTACATCATACTTTGAATTACTATTTTAGGAACAATTCTAAGGATGAACTCACTCCACCTTTGTCCATCATGCGAGTTGAGCAATTCCATTATCCATATATATTTTTCACGTAGGCTCACAACACAGAGGTTAACAAGAGAAGACTAACACATGCCCATAAGAGACCAAAAGGGTGGGATAGGTGCCTAACACCTTCCCACCCTTGAACTACTTGCTTTTTCAGGCATTAATATTTCCCTTGATGTTGTTCTATAGAGGTGGTAACATTTATTTTTCATATTTTGTGCAAAATAGGTTGGCGACTCTATCTCTACATATCACGCCACATTGACGAAGCTCGAGCACCTTGAGAAAGGATGCAGTACCACACGCACGCCGAAAGGGAAGGAAAGGGGGAGGATAGGATCCTCCTCGGAGACCTCTGACCCCACCTCAAAATGGACACCGTGGACACTCCACTAGGGAAGTTTTAAGATGACTAAACTCTTTTTTTTGCATGGGTGTTATTCTTTTCTTCATGTGTGCATATGAACCTACCTGTATGTTCAATTTTCTCCTCTATTTACCTTTTTGTATATATCTTTCTCATGTATATATCACTTTTCACTAACTTATAGACTTTGCACACTTGTATATACTCTCCATGTACACTCCACACACTTACACTTAGCTTCATTTTCTACTCACACACTTTATACACCATTTAGAATATCCATGTTTAGGCTTCACTAGCACACACCCACACTTCCCACACTTGCATATATCTCCATGCTCACTTACACATATCACACGCCACTTGTAGTTAATCCATGTGTAGGCTCATTACCACACACACTAACTTGTATATATTCCCATGTCACTTACTCAATCACATGCATTAATGCGTAGTATAACCTCCATGGTATATTTACCTTTCATAATGCTTGTAATTGCTCGCTCATTAGTATAGTGCCCCCTTTACTCATCATTCCAGCAATTAATTATAAAAAAATAACCTCTCTCCATAATATTTTAATTAAGACTCATGCATTTTTTCACGCTACATGACTAGGAGCATGGAAATATTGGCCGAAAGTTTGTCTTGTACTGGGGGCCACCATGTGATTAGCGCTAGTCCTGTGGGTCATTATTAGGCCAAGAGATATGAGAGGAAACTTCCATTGGCCTCATACTTTCAACGTATATTGAATGGTTCCCCATAAATGTATTGCTTTGACCGAAATCATAACGGGAGGTATATAGTAGGGAAATTGTTCATGTACGTTGAGTATATCGAATTCGTTCTCACAGAATTATCCCCACAAGGTATATAGTGAGGTAATTCATGTACACTCATGATTTCTAATGACTTGTCCACACTTACAGATGAATCATTTCCCTTATAGGCAAGAGCTATATCGTGAAAGTCATACCAATAGGGGAAACTATTTCCCTAACCCAACAGGTGCATAAACCTCATATAGGCCTCAAACCTTGGACACTTATAAATAGTTTTTTGATGACCATGAGAAACTCTGCTCAAATTATTTCTCGGCGTGCTGATTTAAGTTTTTCATTAATTTTCCCTTTTTTTAAAACAGGACCATGTTCATGAGCCTAGAAACAAGTCAAACTGTGTCTTACTTACTTTCAAACCCTATTTTCCCAGGCTCGGGTCTTGTCCAACTTTTTTTCTATATTTAGGCAAAATTAATACAAGTGAGAACCTAATAACAATATTAATAAAAATAATCATGCTGAGATTCCTCTCATTTTTCCCTCATTCTTTGAAAAATAAAAAATACCAAAAATCTTTCCCTCTTTCTTTTAAAAAAAATCGAATAGTTTTCATTCTCCAGTTGATCGCATACCCGATTTTGGCCTTACTCCCTGTTGGCTTCGGTTTTCCATCAAACCGCCACAAAGCTCCTCCTGTTATTCAACTACATCATTAGAGTTTGGGATTTACTATCTTGACCTCTTCATGGAGAGCACTGACCAAACACCGAATGTGCATCCCTATCTGATGACCTTCTTCCCCAACTAAATTATAAGATTCACAACCTTCAAATCGAGGTCTATTAAATGTAGTGTCATCGAGCCCAGGTTCCTGAAGAACCCAAGGTCCTCTTTCCTTTTTCCATGGGTCCACCCGCTCCTTAGCCTATCTGGTTCCTAGAAGAGTATTAACATGTTTTGCTTGACCCACCTATCAATGGGCCATCTCCAACTCAACTACCTATTTCTAACCTTCCCCGACATGGGACTAACCTATTTCTAAACTTCCCCAACTCAACTTAGATTTAATTGTGACCACACGGTATCAGAGCGTTAATTTCATACTCCTATGAGGTACATAGTTGGGCTTACTTCTAGGATAGTTAGATCGTAGGAATAAGGAGGATACGATATTTAGACAATAATTAAGGAAATTTGACTTTAAACCTACATGACGAGTGTATGAGATACTAGGACTTGGCTCAATGGAAAGATATTAATGATACGATTAGTAGCAATAAGGTGAAGATATTCATATGGGAATTATGAGCATAATTGTTGATTACGATTGGGAGATAATTGATTAATTTTGATAATCAAATTTTATGGGGTGAAAGAATCATTATGACTTTTGGGATTACTAATGATGTGTTGAGGATTAAAATCATGAAATAGTAGTTATTTACTTTATTCAACTTGAGTCTTATAGTATACGAAACCTTTATTCCCATATTACCTATTCATTTCCTTGTTAAGTTATTATGAATTATCAGAAGATAATTGCTCGTTGACAGTAAATCAATTTATAAATGTTTTCATAAACCTTATGCTTTAAGTATAAAGATTCCATAATTACATCCAACAATATAATTTTTTAAACATGTATTTCTATTACTTTATAATAAACTTTACATTAGCTAGCTCCTTATTCGGTATAGTTCAATTACTTTCAACACATGTAAGATCCTTTAGTTAAGATTTGAATAAATGTGCAATTAATTTTAGAACTCTTTATTAATAAATATCTAAAAGGTATCCCAGAATTATTATTCAAACATAGTACCTTTATGACCTTTATCATATGAAATTGTTACACGTTTCATTATCAGTTGTGTACCGTAACCATCTAGATTAAGATAATAATTGATTTAGACCCCATTACATCTACTTACGTTCATCCTATTACCATTGTCCAGGATATCTTGTTAGCTTCATCGAAGAGTAAATCCTAAATTTTATATTTGTGCTACCTTTTGATAAATATAGAAGATCCTAATTTTTAATGGAGGATAATAAACTCCAAGTAACTTCAGGTCACCCAGGTTTGAGATATGTCTGCACCTGATAGGACTTAACTTGGAAACATAAACACTAAATGAACTTTTGAAAGAATACAAATCCAATTTTTATCACCATCCAGAAAGGTAAATGTTATACTTAACAACTTATATCGTAACTTTACTAGGGAACTTAACCATATGATGTTATAGAATGTTGTTGCTACCAAAGAACCAGGTGATCATTAGCTAAACTCCGCAATTTTAAAAATTTCACCACTACCGTCGTTCATCCGAACCTTACAAAGAAAACCATCGAACAATAATATTTCAGGGTCCTTTTGTAAAGAAGTGATAAAACCCGAGAATGAGAACCAAGAATTATTTTATAATAGAGACACAAACCTATAACTGAGAAATATATTACATATCTCTATTGAATATCTACATTAAGAGATAGCACCAAAAGATCATCATTCTATGTTCGAAATCCACCACAGAAACTTAGGAAAATATTATTTAGAAAAGTAATAACATCAATGTCGATATAAAAATGATATTAATAACTTTTAAGGAAATATCGTAGTTGTCACCAAAACCAAATAGGATACTAGTGTTCCAGTAAAGATCTCAAACTTCTTTCTAATTCAGAATGAAAAGAGGATTGTATGAAAACGATTTTTTGTTAGTTTAGTATTTTATACACCTTGAGGACACAAATCAGTATGAATGGTAGTAAACTGAATCATCAATTTTGCAATTTTTGCTTCCAACAAAAACTAGTTTATTATTTTCAATTTCCTTATATAAAGGATTTATCACAATTTGATTAACGGAAAAATTCCAATAGTTCATAGTGTAGAAAAATAGACATACCTAGAAACTCGGATTACATTTTGTGATAAGAACATATTGTTTTAGATCATATGAACAACTACAAGTGAGGGAAATTAGACAAAACATCATCATGATTCAAGGGTATCTTTACACTATTAAACAACTCAGTTTTACTAACTACAAGCATCAATGGATACGACTTCAGATACATCAGTTTATATATATTAGTTTAGATGAAAAAAACTCTCATAAACATATTCTCAATAGTAGTATTTATACACTGAACAGTGTAGATGTTAGTAACTTTATTCACATGACTATACAAACTATGGGTAAGGAAACTCTTTACATTCTCAATAGTAAACCTTGAATTACGAAAATTCCATCCAATTCAGAGATCCGAATTTTTCAAATTTATAGGCTATAGCTAGAATAACCTGATGTACCTTCAAGTAATCCTTTTATCTTGCATGAGTACAGAAGATCTCCAAAGAGTAGTTTTACACTATTAGATATTACACTTGTAGTAACCTTAATAAGTAAATGGAAAAAAGAGATTCGATTTAGTTATCGTATTAGATTTGTTATCATTTAACTTTTCTCACATTTTCCATAATTAGTAAGGTCTGAAAGACATTAGAACTTGAAGCCATTTTTAGCATAATTCTAAACTAATATTTATTAACTTAAAAGACACTTTCCCTTATCATCTAGAACTTTTACCGCATACTATCTAGAATTAGTAAACATTGAATTAAATTTGATAAATTTTTCGAGAAAATATTTATTTCAAATTAAGGATTACCATTTTGGATTACGAAAACTGAAGGATAAGAAATTTCAATTACATATAAATTCTCTAAACTTAGATCAACTGGCTATTAGAAATATATATCATTAGCCTAGAATGCGATATTTTTTTCGTTCAATTATGAGAATCTTAAAAATATGTTTTATGGTCTAGTTAACATCAATATTGTGTGAAACGAACTTCAAACAACGAGATTATATGTAAATCCTATTACCAAAACCCCCGTTTAAATAGACGATGCCTAGGAAACTTGTAAAAATGTCGATTAAATTATTCAAAACACCCATCTATTTCCGATCATGATTACATTAGTAACTTTATATGATTAATGAGGGAACTGGCCTTGGTAAACGACAAACCTATAAACTATCCTTCCAAATATAATTTATACATTAGAAGGTGTACGCACTATGAGAATTTGAAACTTCGGTATATCGAGATTTTGAGGATGAATTTTTTTGGGTGGATAGATTATGATAACCCGCGATGTAATTTATTATTTACATGAATTAATGACGACTCAAATTATTATTTTTCACCAGGTCAGATGTAAATGTCATTGTGACACTCGACTACCGAGATGACATTTTTATAATTTATTTTATTATTATTACATTTTAATTGTGACAAATACCATGTTGTCACAATTAAAATGTAATAAAATAAATTATAAAAAGTCATCTCGGTAGTCCAGTGTCGTAATGACATTTACGGTTGACCTGATTAAAAATAAAATTTTCAGTCCTTATTAATTCAATTAATTAATAAATTAAATTAGAGGTTATCACACAATCAAAGCCTAGGGGTGATTTGACATTACCCCATGACAATAGGTAGGACAAGGGGTATGTCGGTCGGCAACCCCTTATTTTGGAAAATATCATCATTCCTCTTTTATCAAAATAAATTAAAGAAAAAATCCTTATTTTAAAAAATTGCCCTGGGGCCATTTCCTTTCAATTACTCGTTTTCTCTATTTTATTCTCCTCGAAAAATCATTTTCATTCCAAAAATAAAATTCCTATTAAAAAAATCTTTCCCTGAGCTAATTACTTTTACTCCTATTTTCTAGTAATAATAAACATTTTGCCCTCCAATTCTATACTTTCTCTGTCTTTGCATAAAATAAACAATCTTAGTGAAAAATTAAAAGAACATATAAAATAAGGCACTAAATCAATAAAATACCAAAAATAGGAAATTAATATTTTTTCCTGTATATTTTTTCTTCACTTGGTTACATTTACAGATGGAAAAAAAAGAAAAAGAAAAATACAAGTTGGACTTTGCTCGAACCCTCTAATGACGCTCTTTCCCTAGTGATGAGCGAAGTATCCTCCACTCTCAGAACCTGAACCCTCATTTGAGGTATCCGGTGACACAAAATAGGAAGGAGCCAAATTTTTTATATAATCAGGTATTGAGGTCATCTAGTCCTTGATATCCCTCAGCCATCTGGACAACACTCGAACATACTCCAAGCAAAAAAGTTATAGTAAAAGACAAATCGATCAGTAAAGGATATACGTGAAGCCGGAGGTCCTCATCCGCAAGCCCCATCATCCTAGACACTGACGCATTGGGAAAGGTAAACATGCTCAGTGACTCCCCTCTATTCAGTTGAAAGTTATAGGAATGGGGGAGTAACCTAAATGATCGGAGCCTCCTCAGTCACCGCTTCCACCGACATGCCACAACCTGTGCTATAGGTTGATCCCATCGACATGCTAGTACCCTTGCCCAAAGCTGTGGAGGGTGGAGGCATGTTCTTCATGTCATAGATGTTGGAGGACATCAACCAACTTGTTAAAAAATCTAGATAATCATAGCTCACCAGCGTATTTGTATATTGCGTATAAGGCTCACCTATAATCGTCGTCGCTCGAGCATTGCCAGACATCTCCCTCACTTACCTCATATACATAGGGGCACTGAGGGTGTGACCTCCACCACCTCCACAACAATCTTCCTCACCACCCTCTCTATTAGGTACCAAATATACCCAAACTCATGCACAATCAACTGTCGCATCTGCGAAAGTAGGCCCTTCACCCTCGTATCCTGCAAAGTCACCCCCAGAGTAAAAGGACACCTACAATTTCCAACAGATAATCAATATCTACTCAAGAAATAAATATGCCAAAAAGAACTTATAAAGGATAAAAATATAACCCGGTCGCACGATAAGGCATTCAGATCTCATCGCACATTCGCCAAAGATAAAGAGTGGTTTGACTTCCAATTGGACATCCGCCACCAGAACATCCAACAGAAGTCCCCCAAGTCCTCATCCTCTAGGTTTATCAACCCTATAATATGCCCTATCAGCTCATAGAACCACATATACAAACAACTGGAATCAACAAAAATGGAACAAAAGAAGAATGCCAGGAAATGCATAGAATGGAAAGTAAATCTAAAATTACCTTCAAAACATACGTGGCTCCAATAAAAGTCTGTCGACAACACCGATTGAAAGCATCCAAAGAAGAATAAAGGTATACCGAGGTCAAGCTCCCCAGTCATACAACTGGATGTCCAAAATCATCCTCAAATACGATCAGAACCAAAAAAGGACAATGTTGACACTCATCGCCACAAAAAATCCAACAAGAAAAGGTAAAACATATTGAAGGGTCGTATGTCTCACCTGGTTCTAGTTGGTCACATCCACACTCCTCTTCAGGAGCGTATCCTTCAAATTAGAAATGCCGATAGAATCCCGACATATGATCCTACCCATGTCTACCAATGATGCCTACACCGCCACCTATGCTACCGTCAACATGCGATCCACCACTATCTGAAACCCCTCACAATCAACCCTCATCCGTTGTTCAACGTCAGTGGGAGTGAAATTCATCTTCGCGAATCCAAGATGAAAAGTATGGGTAGTGTCCCACCACATATCCCCTACAGCACACAACATCACAGTAGAATGCAGTGTCTCATCCGAATGTAATACCCCATATTTTTATAGCTTTTAAATTATGGGATTTATTAAATTTAATTGAGATAAATTAATTTAATTTTAATCCGGAATTTTGCTTTAAATATTTACTAGCGTGACGAGAGTTAGTAATTATTGGAAATTTTTTATATGTTGAATATTACTGGTTGAGCATAGTAATATATGAGATTTATTGTTATAATATTGTCACGTGTGAATAAAATGACAATTATGGAAATTTAAGTCGGGACGCGCCTGTGTCGTGTCGGGACTAAATGTTAATTAATAAGTGAATATTTTATAAGTTGTTCGTATGGTCGTTTTGAGTGCCCCAACGTGTTTGTAAGGGTCGAGATAGTCATAAATGTGTACCCGGGGGTATAGTTTGGGTCTCGGGGCGTTTTTAGGCCCAATTAGTACCCCGGGAGGGCGTTTTGGACATTTCTCAATTATGGGTAATTAAACCTACGAAAATTAAAAGGATTATATAAGATATCTAGGTTGTCTTCTAGGGTTAGAACAAACAAAGACAAATGACGGCCATTGGAGAGGAAGAGGAGAAGCTCTCCAAGGAGTTCTAGGCCAAGAACACCTCCGATTGCACCGCCGTCACCACCAACGCGTAGATCGCGAGACGGGGAACGAAACCACACCAATTTTGGCACCAAACCAGATTTCTAAAAATTCCAGGCAAGTGTTTATCTTGCTTATTTCGTTGATGCATCTTTCATATTGGTTTAGGAATGATTAGGATGTATTGTATGGAAGAAAAACCCAATTTGGGATAGGAAATTGCATGTAGTGGTGACTTAAATGATATTTTGGAAACCCTTTGTCATGTAAAGGATTAAGAGTTTGATTAAGAAAAGAGTTCTAATTAGATACAAACACTAAAAATTTTATTCCGGATGATCGGACCATTGGAATCGCTTGAAATTTTAGTATATTGTAGCGAACGGCGAGACAGGACTGCTGACAAAAATTCAGCTTGATCGGACGGTCGGATTTCTAAAAATATTATTTTTACTAGAGAGTTTTATGTTTTGAGGACTTTAGTTGTGAATAATATTGCTATGAAGTTGTTGGGAGAGATTGAGAGAGACAGAGGTGAGGTGGTAGAACGTGGATGAGGATTATTGATAAATGATGCGTGTTTTTTTTAACTAAATGATGGGGATTTTCTTTTTTAACTGAACCAATGTGGGAAGGTGGAACGTGGGGTGGTTTGGAAACTAATCTGAGAGTTTAGGATGTGTAACACGTGTAATTTTATTTTTAAAACTTAAAAATCTAAGAATTTAGGATTCACCTTTTGGAGGTTTCTTAATGATTCTACTGCATACGTATATATTATAAGAAAAAACATATATATATATATATATATATATATATATATATAATGCTTGTTTGCTTGTGTCTTGTCCGATTTACGCATTTGTTATTCTATAACGACTTATGAATCGACATACATGTACATCATACTTTGAATTACTATTTTGGGAACAATTCTAAGGATGACCTCAATCTGCCTTTGTCCATGATGAGAGTTGAGCAATTCCATTATCCATATATATTTTTCATGTAGGCACACAACACACAGGTTAACAAGAGAAGACTAGCACATACCCATAAGAGACCAAAAGGGTGGAATAGGTGCCTAACACATTCCCACCCTTGAACTACTTGGTTTTGCTGGCATTAATATTTCCCTTGATGTTGTTCTCTAGAGGTGGTAACATTTATTTTGCATATTTTGTCAAAATAGGTTAACGACTCTATCTCTACATATCACGCCACATTGACGAAGGTCGAGCACCTCGATAAAGGATGCAATCCCACACGATAGGATCCTCCTCGGAGACCTCTGACCCCACCTCGAAATGGACACAACGTCCACTCCGCTAGGGAAGTTTTAAGAGGACTAGACTCTTTTTTTTGCATGGGTGTTATTCTTTTCTTCATGTGTGCATATGAACCTACCTATATGTTCAATTTTCTCCTCTATTTACCTTTTTGTATTTATCTTTCTCATGTATATATCACTTTTCACTCACTTATACATTTTACACACTTGTATATACTCTCCATGTACACTCCACGCACTTACACTTAGCTTCATTTTCTACTCACAAGTTTTATACACCATTTAGAATATCCATGTTTAGGCCTCACTAGCATACACCCACACTTCCCACACTTGCATATATCTCCATGCTCACTTGCACATATCACACGCCCCTTGAAGTTAATCCATGTGTAGGCTCATCACCACAAACACTTGTAATACCCCGTACTTTTGGCTATATTTATTTTTGGGATTAATTAATTAAATGTGAATTATTTGGAAATTAATCCGGGTAAAATACTAGCGAGTTGTGAGTTGGTATTTGACTATATTGAGTATATATGATGTTATGTGAATAATGAATTATGAAATTTGTCGTGAGATTGATATACGGCAATTTGGTCATTTTATTGGGACGCGTGTGACAGTCGCGTCAGGATATAATTATTTTATTTATAAAAGTGAATTTAAATTCTTTAAACCGTATGGTCGTTTTGAGTGCGCCAATGCGTCCGGAAGGGTCGAGATAGTCAGAAAACACTAGCCGGGGGTGTAGTTTGGGTTCCGGGGTATTTTTAGGCCATACCGGCAATATAAAGGGTATTTTGGTAATTTTGTATTTTTAGGAATTAAAAATGACGAAAATTAGAGAAGTAAATCTGATTGGGAATAGACCCACTAAACCCACTAACCAACCCTTAATGACCCAATAAGCTACGGGAGTTATCAAATTAGGTTTTCCAACTTTCCCAAAGAAAACCCTAACCACCATAGCCACTTTGGAGAAGAAGCTTGGAGAAAGAGAGAGAGAGGGAATTCTGCAGAAAGAGAGAGGAAATCACCATCAAAATCAGAGATCGAACCAAGGCAAGTGATTTAAATTACATTCTTTATGCGGTGAATGCTTCTTCCATGTTAGAAATCTTAATAATCATTCTTATTTAAGAGATAAAGGAAAACCCATGAAATTTGAAAGTTATTAGTTTAATTTTGGGTATAGGTTTGCATGTAGAAACGTTATTGGAAGATTGAATTCAGAGATTTCATATTTATGTGATGTATCAACGGATTAAATTCTGGGAATTGATGATGATAAAAATCTAGGGTTTATGTTCTTGAAGAAAATTGGGAAAAATGTAGAGACTTGTGATTTAATGATGTTTAGGATGTATTAATTCCTTAAAAGATGTTAGTATATGACCTTAGCATGTTTTAGGATGATTAGAGAACTTAAAACAGTGTTGGAACGAATTTTAGAGGAGATTTGAGGAGTAAGAATTGATGAAAAACGTAATTAAGAAAATTATGGGCCGAAACTGGTCCCTCATTAGAAGACCTTCCCAGGTCGTTCGAATGAGCTCGTTCGAACGAGCTTCTAACGAGTTGACCAGTCGCTTCTAACGAGGGGAGACTTCGTTCGATACCTTTGTTCGAAAGAACTGTATTTCGTTTGATACATTCGTTCGAACGAGATGTCGTTAGAAGGTACAGTTTGTTCGAACGAACTGGAATCTCGTTCAAATAGCCTCGTTCGAACGAGACTTCTAACGAGCTGGCAGTTTAGGCCTTTTTGTCCTGTTTTGATTTTGGGAGTCCCGTAATCTGGTTCGAGGATATAGATAACCTTCCTTTGATGATCTATTGATAGGTTTGGGACGTTTGTGTTATTTTGAGGAGTAAATTATATATGAGCGATTTAAATAAAAGGGATAGTTGGGTTGAGACGTGAGTGTCTACTACGACGTGAGAATAGATTATGGCGCGTATGATTATAAACCGGAATCGTATAAAGTGTGTAAATTATATATCGGTACTAGAATGAGAATAGTACTACGATTAAACTACGGGATTACTAAGACGTGTGTTTACTTAGTATTGGTATATGAATTGTGTGTATGACATACCTACCATACTTGCTATCACGGGAGGTTTGCGTTCGCTTAGGGCCCTCTAATCCTTGTGTTGCCCGGATTTAGACTGGTTACCTTGATGAACATAGGTCATAGAAAGACTTATTGGGATATTAATAAGTCCGCTGATCGTGGGAGCGTAGGTATGTGCGTGACCCATGTGATGTGACTGTGTTCGCCTCCATTAATTGTGATGTTGTTATTTGTGAACTATTCCTTAGAGATTCGGAATATGTAATCCTTATGTACGTGATGTACCGGGATGGATAGCAGAGTATGTGTGCACCGCAGCTTAGTTCTCGGGGTGCTTGTATTGTATATTTATGATGTGAATAATATACACTTAATTAATGGAAACCTTCATGTTAATGTTGTGAATGTAATTACGGTATTGTTTCTAGAAAAAAACATAACGGGTTAGCTGATAGTGAAATATATTGCATATTGAACATCTGAGTTTACGTTAAACCCCTATTTAATTACGAGCGTTATAATGTTAATAGAACCGAGTAATAAGGGTAGGACCTATGACAGTCTAGCTAGATATGATGTCACTTAGCTAGTGGTTTGTGTCGTTGTAGATGTGTACTTACGTTAGGAGTGCACAGTTAGACGAGAGGTGAGAATATCATGTGAGTGCACGTCCTAACATGTACTTTGCATTTAATGTTTTAAATGTTTTTAAAGCACTTGCAGGTTTTTAAAATATCTCCACATTCGGGCTCTGACCCGTTTGCTTTCAAATCTATTTTTCTTGTAAAACCATTTTAGGTGCCCAGCCACAAGGACACCATGCATAGGATACTCATTCAGGTGACGAGCTGTAGCTGTTTGTGGAAGCTACAGGGATTTGCTTATAGACTATTCTTTCATTTGGATTCCTGATTCAGTATTTATCAGTTGTAGGGCATGTTGGCCATTTCTATTAGAGACATCTTTTCATTTCAGTTTTCAGACTTTGTCATGTATTGATTCAGTATTCCTTTATTTATTTCAGTTGTGGGAATTGTAGTGAGGAGTTTTCCTCAAGACTTTATTTACATTATGTGATGGTTATTCTTTTTACTTCCGTATGGTGAATGGTGTTATTATTCTTCATTACACTTGTTGCATGTTAATCAGACTTAAATTAAAATTTGGCAACTTACTTTTTAAATACTAGGTGGTTAGTAATCATTAAAATGTTTCGACAGTGATGCTATTAACTGGACCAACTTGGCATTTTGAATTAATTTAATAAAGGAGTAGCTGCTCGGTATTTAATTAGTCGGGGTGTCATAGGTGGTATCAGAGCATCAGGTTCTAGTGTCCTTTAGGATCTGACGGCTTATTATGTTTCCGCTAAGTTTCTTTGATATAGAGCCCTATATTTTAGGACTATTTAACTCTTTTGTGTAAGCTTCGTTCTTCAGCTATTTTAAGTTTATAACTGTGAACTTATAAACTTCATTCTTATTTCAGATGCCTCCACGATGTGCACGACGAGTTCCCAGGGATGCAACGCCCGAACCTCAGCCCGCTCCAGTTCAGGGCTTGATGAACGCCGCTGAGGTTGCAGCTATTGTAGCCCAAGCGGTAAATGCCGCAATTGCCGTAGTTCAGCAGGCACCACCTCAGGCGCCGGTTGCCGTGCCAGTACAGGCAAATGCATTCCCGTCTGCTTGGGAACATGTACGTGATGCTTTTCAGAAAGCGCATCCTCCAGAGTTTGCAGGTAGCTCAGATGTGGTAGTCTCGAGCCAGTGGAGGAAGGATATGCAGAGGCACTTGAGGATGCATGAGTGCACGTATTTTCAGAAGCAGGTGCTAGCTACTTTCAAGCTCGTTGGATCTGCACTGCAGTGGTGGGAGTCTATTACCACCGTGGAGGAGAGGGATACTCTCACTATTCAGGACTTCTGGGTGCGGTTTGACCGTAAGTACTTCCTGTCCGCTGTTCATACGGAAATGAGGAGGAAACTGATGAATCTGAAGCAGGAGGGTAAGACCGTGGCCGAGTATGAGGCCGAGTTCACGAATCTGTTGAATATCGTTCCAGATGAGATACCAATAGAGAAGAAGAAGATTGAGAAGTTCACGGACGGGTTGACATGGAGGATCCGTCAGCATCTGTTAGGGAACCTTTCGTTGGCCACGTATTCTGATGTGGTTAACACTGCTTTGTTACACTGCTAGGACCACCGCTTTCATATGGCTGAGAGCAAGAGGTTGGGAGAGTCTAGCCATCAGGGCAGGACTGGAGGACATGGTGCCGGTGGGGCACAATCTGTTCAGGGGCAGAGACAGGGTGAGCAGGGTACCCAATAGGGGGATCAGAAGAGGTTCCGATCAGGGAACTATAGACAGGGACAAGGAGGTTTCCGTCAGGGCCATCAGGGTCCAAACGTCCATCAGGGGCAGAATGGGCAGCAGTTTCACCAGGGCCAGCAGGGCCAAGGGAGGAACGGTAACGGCCACCAGGGCCGGGGACCGCAGGGGCAGAGAGGAGGGAACTTCCCAGGGAAGTGTTTTGTTTGTGGCAAGACTGGCCATAAGCGACAGGATTGTCCTGATAGGGGCAGGGTCCCACAGCAGCAGCAGCAGGGTGCTCGCCAGGAGCCACAGAGGCCTATGTTTCCCGCCGCTCTCCCCGCACTGCCACAGATGGCAGCATTGCCACCCATTCCAGCAGTCCCAGCTCAGCAGGGGCAGCTACAGTATGGACGTGCCTATAACGTCCACCAGGCTGCAATTCCTCAGGCACCGCCCGCGATTGAGGGTACGTTTCCTATCCATGGCACTATGGGTCGGGTATTGTTTGATACGGGGGCTACACATTATTTTATAGCTACACATTTCGCGAAAGCTTTAGGATTGTTAGCTACGACAGAGAGCACAGTGACGTGTGTCGACTCACCATTGGGGAGTGGGTCACTTATTTTCTTTATATGCCGGGGAGTGGGGGTAGAGATTGGTGGTTTGGTATTACCTGCAGACATGTTGGTATTAGATATGCATGTTCACGATGTGATTATCGGTATGGATTGGCTCGTAGCTTGCAGGTCCATGATTGATTGCTTCAGCGGGAGCATTATTTTTGCCATTCCGGGGCAAGAGATGTTTGTAGTGGCGATGCCTCGCCCAGAGGGAGGATCGACCTCTCATCTGTATTACATTGAGGAGGATACCTCTAAGGAGGTAGTGATTCCTTTAGGTTCTATCCCAGTAGTCAGGGAGTATTCGGATGTGTTTCAGGAGATACCAGGCCTACCCCCAGTCGAGAGATAGACTTTGTTATAGATTTGCTACCGGGTACGAGACCTATAGCACGCGCACCGTACCGTATGGCTCCGGCAGAGATGCGAGAGATACGAGATCAAATAGAGCAGCTGTTAGGTCAGGGCTTTATTCGCAGGAGTACCTTACCTTGGGGCGCTCCAGTTTTATTTGTGAAGAAGAGGGACGGTTCACTAAGATTGTGTGTGGACTACCAAGAGTTGAATAAGGTCACGATACGGAATAAGTATCCGTTGCCTCGAATCGATGATTTATTCGACCAGTTGAGAGGAGCTTCTTTCTTCTCAAAGATTGATTTGAGATCAGGATACCATCAGTTGCGTATCAGGGAGGAGGATGTCTTGAAGACTGCGTTCTTGTCGAGATATGGTTCTTACGAGTTTCGGGTTATGCCTTTTGGTTTGACCAACGCTCCAGCAGTGTTTATGGACTTGATGAACAGAGTGTTCAGGGATTTCCTAGACCAGTTTGTCATTGTCTTCATTGATGATATTCTGGTTTACTCCCAGACAGAGGAGGAGCACGCCGAGCATTTGAGGCAGGTTTTACAAACACTTCGTCAGAACGAGTTGTATGCAAAATATGAGAAATGCGGGTTTTGGCTGAAGGAGGTCCAGTTTTTGGGACACATTATTTCCGACCGGGGGATATCTGTTGATCCGGGGAAGGTATCCGCGGTGAGGGAGTGGGGACAGCCCACGACACCGACAGAGATTTGTAGTTTCTTGGGCCTAGCAGGATACTACAGGAGGTTCATTCGGGGATTTTTGACGATAGAGGGTCCTTTGACACATCTGACTCGTAAGGGTGTGCCATTCATCTGGAGTGATGCCTGTCAGTTGGCATTCGATGAATTGAAGGACAAATTGACCTCAGCACCTATGTTAGCATTGTCGAGACCGGGAGTTGAGTATTTGGTTTACACCGACGCGTCTTTGCAAGGACTTGGAGGTGTATTGCAGCAGGAGAGACAGGCCATAGCTTATGCTTCCCGTAAGCTTAAGACTCATGAGAAGAATTACCCCACGCATGATTTGGAGTTGGCGGCAGTGGTATTTGCCCTACGGATTTGGAGGCACTATCTTTTGGGGGAGAAGTTCCAACTGTTCACGGACCACAAGTCCCTACAATACCTGTTCACGCAGAAAGAGTTAAATATGCGGCAACGTAGGTGGCTTGAGTTTGTGAAAGACTACCAGTTCGATATCCAGTATCACCCGGGTAAGGCTAACGTGGTGGCAGACGCGTTGAGCCATAGGCCAGCAGATGAAGTGGCAGAGGTGTGGAAGGCAAAGTGGAAGGAGTTGGGACACCAGGATGCAGTGGCCCGATCTTTCATGTCTGTGATGAACGTTACACCGTAGATTGTCATGAAAGTAGTACGGGCACAGGCTAATGACTCATTCTGTCAGGAGTAGATAGTTCGATTACCAGCAGAGGGAGCCGAGTCCTATACCATTAACTCAGACGGGGGATTACGCTTCAATGGGAGATTGGTGGTTCCAGAAGGGGAGGAATTGCGACACGATGTGATGGCAGAGTCGCACGGCTCACGGTTCGTGGTACATCCCGGAGGGGATAAAATGTACCAAGACATGAGACGCCAATATTGGTGGAGCGGTATGAAGAGAGATATCGCTGAGTTTGTTTCGAAATGCGCCACTTGTCAGCTTGTAAAAGTGGATCATCAGAGATCGGCAGGATTGCTACAGCCGTTGGAGGTCCTGGTGTGGATGTGGGAGAGCATATCCATGGACTTTATCACGGGGTTGCCTACGTCGCAGAGGGGTCACGACTCCGTTTGGGTAATTGTGGACAGGTTGTCCAAAGTCGCTCACTTTTTACCCGTAAGGACTGACTACACTACGGGACAGTATGCCCAGCTCTTCATTTCAGAGGTTATGAGACTTCACGGTGTTCCCCTAAATATCGTGTCTGACAGAGACAAGATATTTGTTTCGCGGTTTTGGGAGAGCTTCCAGGAGGCCATGGGCACGAAATTGCGGTTGAGTACGGCTTATCATCCGCAGACCGATGGGCAGACCGAGCGCACAAATCAGATGTTGGAGGACATGCTAAGCATGTGCATTATTGACTTTGGGGGTGGATGGGAGCAGTACCTTCCACTGGTGGATTTTGCTTACAACAACTCCTATCAGTTCACTATTGGCATGGCTCCGTTTGAAGCATTGTACGGTAGGCCTTGTCGTTTGCCAGCATGTTGGTTGGAGGTGGGGGACAACAAACTACTTGGTCCGAAAGTGATTCAGGATACTTCGGCAAGAATTGAGTTGATTCGGAGTCGCATTGGTGTAGCTTAAGATAGGCAGAAGAGTTATGCTGATGCGAAGAGGTTTTTCAGGGAGTTCCAAGTAGGGGACCAGGTTTTGCTCAGAGTATCTCCTATGAAGGGGATTATGCGTTTCGGGAAAAAGAGGAAGTTGGCACCAAGGTATGTGGGGCCATTTCCTATTATTGAGCGGATCGGACCGGTTGCGTATAGACTTGGGTTACCGGAGCATTTGCATCTGATTCACGATGTGTTCCATATTTCCTCGCTGAGGAAATACCTTAGAGATAATTTAGCTCATTCTCACATTGTTGTGGAGGACATCGATCTCCAGCCGGATAGCTCCTACGAGGAGGGGCCGATTGCTATTTTGGACCGAAGCAAGAGGAAACTGCGATCAAAGATAGTCCCGTTAGTGCGTGTTCAGTGGCGACATCACAATGTCGAGGAGTCCACATGGGAGCGCGTGGATGAGATGCGCGAACGTTATCCAGAGTTATTTTTAGCAGGTACTTTCTAGTTTCGAATTTCAGGACGAAATTCAGTTATTAGGGGGGAAGTATGTAATACCCCGTACTTTTGGCTATATTTATTTTTGGGATTAATTAATTAAATATGAATTATTTGGAAATTAATCCGGGTAAAATACTAGCGAGTTGTGAGTTGGTATTTGACTATATTGAGTATATATGATGTTATATGAATATTGAATTATGAAATTTGTCGTGAGATTGATATACGGCAATTTGGTCATTTTATTGGGACGCGTGTGACAGTCGCGTCAGGATATAATTATTTTATTTATAAAAGTGAATTTAAATTCTTTAAACCATATGGTCGTTTTGAGTGCGCCAACGCGTCCGGAAGGGTCGAAATAGTCAGAAAACACTAGCCGGGGGTGTAGTTTGGGTTCCGGGGTATTTTTAGGCCATACCGGCAATATAAAGGGTATTTTTGTAATTTCGTATTTTTAGGAATTAAAAATGACGAAAATTAGAGAAGTAAATTTGATTGGGAATAAACCCACTAAACCCAGTAACCAACCCTTAATGACCCAATAAGCTACGGGAGTTATCAAGTTAGGTTTTCCAACTTTCCCAAAGAAAACCCTAGCCACCATAGCCACTTTGGAGAAGAAGCTTGGAGAAAGAGAGAGAGAGGAATTCTGCAGAAAGAGAGAGGAAATCACCATCAAAATCAGAGATCGAACCAAGGCAAGTGATTTAAATTACATTCTTTATGCGGTGAATGCTTCTTCCATGTTAGAAATCTTAATAATCATTCTTATTTAAGAGATAAAGGAAAACCCATGAAATTTGAAAGTTATTAGTTTAATTTTGGGTATAGGTTTGAATGTAGAAACGTTATTGGAAGATTGAATTCAGCGATTTCATATTTATGTGATGTATCAACGGATTAAATTCTGGGAATTGATGATGATAAAAATCTAGGGTTTATGTTCTTGAAGAAAATTGGGAAAAATGTAGAGACTTGTGATTTAATGATGTTTAGGATGTATTAATTCCTTAAAAGATGTTAGTATATGACCTTAGCATGTTTTAGGATGATTAGAGAACTTAAAACAGTGTTGGAACGAATTTTAGAGGAGATTTGAGGAGTAAGAATTGATGAAAAACGTAATTAAGAAAATTATGGGCCGAAACTGGTCCCTCATTAGAAGACCTTCCCAGGTCGTTCGAATGAGCTCGTTCGAACGAGCTTCTAACGAGTTGACCAGTCGTTTCTAACGAGGGGAGACTTCGTTCGATACCTTCGTTCGAACGAACTGTATTTCGTTTGATACATTCGTTCGAACGAGATGTCGTTAGAAGGTACAGTTCGTTCGAACGAACTAGAATCTCGTTCGAACAGCCTCGTTCGAACGAGACTTCTAACGAGCTGGCAGTTTCGGCCTTTTTGGCCTGTTTTAATTTTGGGAGTCCCGTAATCTTGTTCGAGGATATAGATAACCTTCATTTGATGATGTATTGATAGGTTTTGGACGTTTGTGTTATTTTGAGGAGTAAATTATATATGAGCGATTTAAATAAAAGGGATAGTTGGGTTGAGACGTGAGTGTCTACTACGACGTGAGAATAGATTATGGCGCGTATGATTATAAACCGGAATCGTATAATGTGTGTAAATTATATATCGGTACTAGAATGAGAATAGTACTACGATTAAACTACGGGATTACTAAGACGTGTGTTTACTTAGTATTGGTAAATGAATTGTGTGTATGACATACCTACCATACTTGCTATCACGGGAGGTTTGCGTTCGCTTAGGGCCCTCTAATCCTTGTGTTGCCCGGATTTAGACTGGTTACCTTGATGAACATAGGTCATAGAAATACTTATTGGGATATTAATAAGTCCGCTGATCGTGGGAGCGTAGGTATGTGCGTGACCCATGTGATGTGACTGTGTTCGCCTCCATTAATTGTGATGTTGTTATTTGTGAACTATTCCTGAGAGATTCGGAATATGTAATCCTTATGTACGTGATGTACCGGGATGGATAGCAGAGTATGTGTGCACCGCAGCTTAGTTCTCGGGGTGCTTGTATTGTATATTTATGATGTGAATAATATACACTTAAATAATGGAAACCTTCATGTTAATGTTGTGAATGTAATTACGGTATTGTTTCGAGAAAAAAACGTAACAGGTTAGCTGATAGTGAAATATATTGCATATTGAACATCTGAGTTTACGTTAAACCCCTATTTAATTACGAGCGTTATAATGTTAATAGAACCGAGTAATAAGGGTAGGACCTATGACAGTCTAGCTAGATATGATGTCACTTAGCTAGTGGTTTGTGTCGTTGTAGATGGGTACTTACGTTAGGAGTGCACAGTTAGACGAGAGGTGAGAATATCATGTGAGTGCACGTCCTAACATGTACTTTGCATTTAATGTTTTAAATGTTTTTAAAGCACTTGCAGGTTTTTAAAATATCTCCACATTCGGGCTCTGACCCGTTTGCTTTCAAATCTATTTTTCTTGTAAAACCATTTTAGGTACCCAGCCACAAGGACACCATGCATAGGATACTCATTCAGGTGACGAGCTGTAGCTGTTTGTGGAAGCTACAGGGAATTGCTTTTAGACGCTTCTATCATTTGGATTCCGTATTCAGTATTCTATCAGTTGTTGGGCATGTTGCCCATTTCTATTAGAGACATCTTTTCATTTCAGTTTTCAGACTTTGTCATGTATTGATTCATTATTCCTTTATTTATTTCAGTTGTGGGAATTGTAGTGAGGAGTTTTCCTCCAGACTTTATTTACATTATGTGATGGTTATTCTTTTTACTTCAGTATGGTGAATGGTGTTATTATTCTTCATTACACTTGTTGCATGTTAATCAGACTTAAATTAAAATTTGGCAACTTACTTTTTAAATACTAGGTGGTTAGTAATCATTAAAATGTTTCGACAGTGATGCTATTAACTGGACCAACTTGGCATTTTGAATTAATTTAATAAAGGAGTAGCTACCCGGTATTTAATTAGTCGGGGTGTCACAACACTCACTTGTATATATTCCCATGTCACTTACTCACTCACATGCATCAATGCGTAGTATAATCTCCATGCTATATTTACTTTTCATAATGCTTGTATATGCTCGCTCATTAGTATAGTGCCCCCTTTACTCATCATTCCAGCAATTAATGATAAAAACATAACGTCCCTCCATATATGTTAATTAAGACTCATTCATTTTTTCACACTACATGACTAAGAGCATGGAAATATTGGCCAAACGTTTATCCTGTACTAGGGGAGACCAATTGATTAGCGTTGGTCTTATGGGTCACTATTAGGCTAAGAGATATGAGAGGAACCTTTCATTGGCCTCGTACCTTCGACGTATATCGAATGGTTCCCCATCAACGTACTGCTTGACCGAAATCATGAGGGGAGCTATATAGTAGGGAAATTGTTCATGTACGTTGAGTATATCGAACTCGTTCTCACAGAATTATCCCCACAAGGTATATAGTGAGGTAATTCATGTAAACTCATGATTTCTAATGACTTGTCAACACTTACAGATGAATAATTTCCCTTATAGGCAAGAGCTATATCGTGAAAGTCATACCAACGGGGGCAACCATTTCCCTAACCCAACAGGTGCATAAACCTCATACAAGCCTCAAACCTTGGGCACTTATAAATAGTTTTTTGATGACCATGCGAAACTCTGCTCAAATTATCGCTCGACGTACTGATTGAAGTTTTTGTTATTTTGCCCTTTTTTTAAAATAGGACCATGTTCATGAGCATGGAAACAAGTCAAATTGTGTCTTACATATTTTCAAATCCTATTTTCCCAGGCTCGGGTCTTGTCCGACTTTTTTTCTATATTTAGGCAAACTTAATACAAGTGAGAACCTAATAACAATATTAATAATAATCATGCTGAGATTCCTCTCATTTTTCCCTCATTCTTTGAAAAATAAAAAGTACCAAAAATCTTTTTTCTCCTACTTCTAAAATACTAAAAAATTTATCCCTCTTTCTTTTTAAAAAAATTCTAATAGTTGTCATTCTCCAGTTGATCGCATACCCAATTTTGGCCTTACTCCCTATTGGCCTGGGTCTTCCATCAAACCGCCCCAAAGCTCTTCCTGTTCTTCAACTACATCATTAGAGTTTGGGATTTACATTCATAACCTCTTCGTGGAGATCACTGACCAAACACTGAATGTGCATCCCTATCTGATGACCTTCTTAGCCCAACTAAATAATAAGATTCACAACCTTCAAACCGAGGTCTATGAAATGTAGTGTTATCGATCCCAGGTTCCTGGAGAACCCGAGGTCGTCTTTCCTTTTGCCATGGATCCACCCGCTCCTTAACCTATCTAGTTCTTAGAAGAGTATTATCATATTCTGCCTACCCCACCTATCAATAGGCCATCGCCAACTCAACTGCCTATTTCTAACCTTCCCCAACATGGCACTAACCTGCCAGTACCCATGGATTCGAAGGAGGAGAAATTGAAAAAGTTCAATAAAGGCCTCAAACTACTAATAAAAAAGTTCGAACAAGTTAAGACATTCAGTAACTATATGGACTACCCATATGTCTTGCTATCCCAAAGCTAGACTACTAGAGAAGTTTAAGATGCCAGACATCGAGAAGTTCGGGGGAAGTGGACCCTTAATTGTTCATTTTCAAAGCTATCACCAATCTGTGATCCTCCTTGGTGCCTCCTAATAAATAATAGCCCAAATGTTTGAGCAGACCTTGAAAAACATTTCCCTTCGTTGGTTTCTTTCCCTAGAATAATCCAGTATTCGTAGTTGGAGGATGTAGACTAAGAATTAATGTATCAGTATAAGTATAATGAGGATTTAGAGATTCTGCATCGAGATGTAGAGCTTATTAACTAAATACCTATGAAAAAAGTCAGTAACTTCATAGGAAGGTGGAGAGAGGATGCTTCTACCATGAGCAACAAACCCTCCGAGAAAAACCAACTTTGTATCTTGAAGAAGAACTTCTTGCCTTATATTCGAGTGCCTATTGGGGATAGTATTACCCACACTTTTCATTCCTTTGAGATGCTAGTGTAGAAATTGGGGAAGGCATTACCAAAGTGGAATCTAAGATTAAGAAAGTGAGCGGACAATTCACTCCCGGGAAGTATGAAAATCCCGCAATGCTACAATCTCAACCATCAATAACATTTCCCAACCATCTACCCACCGGGCACCATAAAGTTTCCCCAATTCTACCAAAAAAGATTACACTAGGATCCATGCTCCCCTATCTAAAGTCTATCAGGCCCTGTTAAGTCAAAATCTCATTATATCCTTGGACCCCCATCCATTAACAAATCCACTCCCTAAAAACTTCAAGTTCGATGGCCATTGTGATTTCCACCAATTCGTTGGTCATACTATCGACCAATGCTACCACCCATGGAATATTATTCAAGTCCTAATTGATACGGGTCTTATCACCCCACCGTCTAATCCTACACCCAATATCACTTATAACCCACTGTAGCACGTAGAACTACCATCTTTCTACAAAGTGACCCAGAATTTGACCCATCTATTCAAATAGTTCCCAAGAAAGTACCCATTGTTCCTATAGTCGCACCCAAACTGTTCAAGGTTTGCCAATATTCTCTCTTACACCCTACATGCTTCACCGATTAATCTTTGTCACTCCTAACAAGGTAATGCATCATCACCCGTAACTTATTTGAAGGGAAAAACGTGGAGTTATTGGCTGTGTTGGACCAACTCTTAGAGTTTAGATTGAAATTGCCCTTCGAGATAACTGTTCATTGTCAAAAATTTAGTTCCTTGTTCATCGAAGTTTGGAGGTGGTCTTGGGAATCAAATGAATGGGTGGTACCTATTGATGAATTTAGTCTAGATGATGCAATACAAATAATGGTCAATGCATTTTGACAGACAAGGGAGTTTTTTAGCATTTTGAGCTACTCACCGCTTTAATGTTTTAGGGACAATTGGGCCCTTCAGACCTGAACCTCCCCACTAAGTGAGAAGATTTGTATGATAAAGACACTAAGGTTATTGAATTTATTAATTTCTCATGGCAAGAGGACATAGTCACCACCATATGGGGGGTGATTTTAATAGTTCAAATGACGAACCCAACTAGGAAGAAGCCACTATACTATCCATCATGTGTGGAATGATATCTTTTGAAGATATGTAGGGAGAAATCAATAAAAGGGTCATTCAACCGGTGGTAGATGAAGAAACGGGGTTCTTGTTCTTCCACACCTTAGTAAATCACATGACTAGGTTAGGTGGACACTACAAAGATCCGATTCCTTATATGATCGAGATATATAAAGGAAAGGGAGTTGTTGAAGAACTTCCCGTGCTAGAAATGACCATTGAAGGGAGTAAAGTCCTGAACTATATTAATAAAAACAAAGATAATATCACCCTATAGGGGCTTTTCATGTCCTCTCGGTTGCACTGGAATGCTTTGATAAAACTCCTCACTAGGCCTATAGTCCCTCTTTCCACCACTCCCCAGTAATCTGTAAATATGGTTGGGTCCTTGACCTCTTCCAAATGTCTTTTCTTTTTCAAATAAGAGATATGGAAGATTGGCCCAGATCATAATTATTCCCTAAACATCTCAGTTCAAGTCTTGGGAAAGACAGTCCCACTTTCACTCATTGAAAATGGATCTGCTCTTAATGCTCGTCATCTCAAAACCTCTAAATGTTTGGGATTATAAGTCTCACTCATACATCCATCGTCATGCGTGTTTATGAGAATACCCGCCGATAGGTAATGAGGTCCATAAAACTCATAATAGGGGATGAACCTATCTATACTGTCATCGAGTTCCAAGTCATTGACATACCTATAAGTTTCTATCAACACCTTGGAATTCTATGCCCTTATAGAATTCAAGGGATATCTCTTTTTCTCTTTATCAGAAACTGAAGTTCTTTGCCAAAGGAAAGGTTATCACCATTTTGGGGGATGATAATAGTATAAATCATGCCAACACTAGCAAACCGGTTTTGGAGATCTAATATGTGATGAATAATATGATCCTTTATGGATTTAGAGTTGATCGAATCCCCCTTTTAGCAGGACGTTATTTCAAATATTGAGTCTATCCGGAACACAACCCTCATGGAAATGTAAATGATATTCAGATGTTTAAGAACATTCAGATGTTTAAGGACACAACCCTCATGTTTGGAATGAGGATAGGGCAAAGCTAGTACGTGATCCTTAAGCCCATATTCCTAAAGGAGGAACTTCCCCATGTGGCCTGGGTTACCATCTCTAACCATAAGAACTCAAATTACTCCGAAAACCAAGATAAAAAATAGGATTATAAGATGAAAAGACTATTTTAAGAGACTTTTTGAATGGAAGATTTATTAGGGAGGGTTAAGAATTCCCTTTCCGTGGCTTCCCTAATTCGTGATATGACCATATTGACAAGAAGATGAAACCAAGTCTTGAAATCTTCTTTCAAGACAGTAACTCTTGGGCCAGAGACTGCCAATATAAGCCTCTCACCGAGAAAGCCATGACAATTACCTGGGATTCTGAGGAAAAGGATTTTGAGGACTTATTCGATCTATAGACATTGGGGCTAAGTCTTTTCATGATCCACTCATGTGTCGCACCATTAAACCCATCCACTCAAATAAAAGATGATAACATGACTCTCCTCAACTAGATTGTCGTGCTAGTCCAACCTGCTCAGATTCGACTTGACCCTTTTTTTTACCATATCCAAGTCTCTTCGCTTAATGTTGTTCTTTTTTCTGATATTAATATAATTGAGACCTCTTTTGACAAGGTTCTCAGTGTTTCTTAAACAGATTTTTTTTTACTCGTTTGTTATGCCTTACAATAATTGTCTTGATTCTAATCAAACTTGTGATGATGATGATTTTTCAAATGAACAATTCTTAGCTGATCTTAATAAGGAGAATAAAAAACGCATAACCGCCTTCAAATTAATGATGATGAGACTTTTGTTATTAACATCAGTTCTAGTAGCCATTATCATGGGATTAGGGTAGGGTACACCCTTACAATCATGAACATGTGAAATTTGAGGAACTACTAAAAGAATTTGTGTATGTCTTTGCATGGTCCTATCATTACATGCTCGGCATTAACCCATAAATAGTTCATCATGAGATCTCGACATTCCCAAAATGCAAGTCGGTCAAACAGAAGCTATGGAAACTACATCGAATGGTCGCTAAAAGTCAAAGAAGAGGTGTTCAAACAGTGGAACGTGGATTTCATTCACGTAGTCGAATATCCAATGTGGTTCCCCAACACTTCCCCTGTGCCAAAGTCGGGAGGAAAAGTTCGTATGTGCATCGACTATCGGGATTTGAATAAAGTATCCCCAAAAGATGATTACCCATTGCCCAATATCGACACATCATGGATAACACATCTAACCATGCCCTCAAATCATTTATCGATGGATTCGCCGAACATAAATAGATTAAAATGGACCCTGACCACCATGAGAAAACTTCTTTCATCACCCCTTGGGGAACATTTTGCTATATAGTCATGCCATTCGAACTCAATAATGTCCATCAACCTATCAAATGGTGTCCATAACCATCCTTCATGACCTTATTCGCAAGGATGTCGAAGTCTATATGGACGACATGGTTAGCAAGTTTAGGACTCAGGAAGGTCGTATTCCCTCCCATTGAAAGTTCTTGAAGAGATTGTGGTAATACCAGATGTGGCTAAACCCATAGATATATTTTTTTGACATCATAAAAGGAAAAATCGAAGGATTTATGGTTAGTGATAAGGGAATCAAAGTAGACCCTGCCAAGCAAAAAATCCATACTTGAAATGCCACCACCACGGACAGAGAAGGAAGTTCGAGAATTCCTAGGTAAACTTCAATACATTTCTCGGGTCACCATCTAAACGACTTCTGTCTATGAAATATTTTTCAAACTTCTCCAGAAAGACTCAACTAAAGTCTGGAATTAGGCCTGCTAAGAAGCCTTTAACCGAATCAAGCAATACCTCACTCGACCTCCAGTACTTATGCTTTCACAACCAGGTCTCCCTTCCTCCTGTATTTGATTGTAATAGATACCATAACAGGGTATTTGATAACAAGAGATTTTCTAGACTAATATAGTAAAGAATCCAGTAAGTAAAGATCCATTTATTATGTTAATAAAAAATTGGTTGGGTACGAAGTCAACTACACTACTTTAAAGAAAGTGTGTGTTTTCCTGGTCTCGGTAACGCAGAAGTTATGACACTACATACTTGCCTTCCCCATTAGACTAGTGTCCCGAATGGATCCCATAAAATATCTTCTAGAAAAACCTGCAATATCTATCAAAATAGCCCATTAGTTGATGATGATAGCCAAATTCGATATTGTATACGTCACGTAGAAAGCTATGAAAGCGAGAGATATCTTCATCTACCTTAATGATTACCCCAATGGAAGAGACCGATGTTTGGGTCTCTAACTTTCTAGATGAAGATACTCTCTACACCTCTCAAGAGGACCTTAAATGGCAGATGTTATTTGATGGAGATACCAAGAAGAAAGGATATGGTATTGGGATACTCCTAATCACCGCTGATGACTCTCATGCCCCCATTGTCATCAAACTAGACTTTTATTGCACCAACAACATGACTGAAGATGAGGCATGCACTATCAGCCTCAAGATCTCCCTTAAGAAAGGAATCTAGAACATTAACGTCTATAGAGACTCTAACATTTTTGTCATCCAAATCCTCAAAAAATGGAAAGTCAAAGACTACAAGATCATACCTTTCCACACCCACCTAGAAGAGATGACCTCCCAGTTCAAATAAGTCACCTTTCACTGCATGCCTCGTGCAAAGAACAACCCAACTTAATCCCTTGCTACCCTAGCCTCCATAGTCAACATGCCTAAGGGAATAGCAATGTCCCCTTTATTAGTTCAGAAATAAGCTATGCCCACCCACTGCTACCACATTGAACTCATTACTGAGGAAGATTCTCATATGGATGAGTTATGGTACTATGACAGATGGCACCTCCTCAAACATGGTAAGTATCCCCAAGTTGTGGATAAGAAAGATCGTGTGACCCTTCGTAAACTCATTGCCAGTATATCATCTATGACAAAGCACTATTTAAGAGAAATTTCGATGGAACCCATTTATATTGCATAGTAGAGGATAACGTTGAAGAAATGATGTGGAAGATCCACATTGGGGAATGAAGGACCCACATTAACGGTCATATGCTTGCTAAAAATACCATTTGTCCATCTAGGGCATTGACATCATATGGAAGGTTACTACAAAAGCTTCAACTTGTCACGAATTCATCTTGGTCACCATCAATTATTTCAACAAATGGATAAAATTCAAGTCATACGTAATGCTAAATTCCAAGAAAGGGGCCAAGTTTATCAGAAAGAACATCTTTTGTCAATACAGAGTTACTCATGAGTTGGTATCAGCTGATGAGCTCCATTTCGATGCTGAGGTCACTGATAGGCGGGGTTTTTTCGTGGTGCGAGCATCAGCTGCACGACCGTCATTTTATTTTCAACTCACCAGCTATATGCAAAACCTAAACATATGACTACACTCAATAAAAGGAAGTATAGCGGCGAAGTCTGCGTTTCAAAAAACCATAGAGACGAGTTGCTATAATTTAAATGGTTTATCACTTCTGAATAAAAGTGTAAAAGATAAATAGAAACAAAAAGAAAACATGAAAAAAAATGGAAAAATTAATCTAGGCATGTATTTAAACTAAACTAACAAAAGAGATAAAAACTATAGGTTGCGTCGGATATTCCTCACCTCAGCTTAACGCATATAAATGGTTACATGGTTTTAGAGATTCATTAGGATTGAGTCTCGTTATGACAATTAATTAAACCCAGAATTTTCACACCCCTAAATTCGTATAAAATACTAATAAGCTTTTGGCGTCAATAAATACCCCAGAAATTATGCAAGCAAGGTCAAAAGTACAGAGCATACATGATATACCCTGTCAAATCTCCTACGCGTAATGACTAGGATAACCCAATTGAAATAAACAAGTATCTTCCATCACCATACAAAAGCAACAAGATAAACACGAGTCAAGTTCGATCTAACACAACCTAGGCTAATTTAACCTAGAAAGCATGATAAAAATGCGATAAATAAACACAATAAATCTACACTAGAAAGCATGTAAATAAACGTAATAAATCTAAACTAAAAGTGAGTAAAAATGAGGTAAATAAAGAAATACAAATATTGGAAACTCGGATTGATAGAGAATATGAAGGATGGTGTTCTGCACAACCTCTGTGGGCAAACCCCTATATACGAGTAAACCCTTGGAAGGAGAAAATGTCACACTCTCCAAACCCTCCAAACCCTCCAAATCCTAGCTTCCATCTCTAACCCTAACTATGGAAAATGATCTATTATTAAAAGATAGTTTTAAAAACTGAGATATGTCTTATATTTATACTAAGTTACACGAAAAGAAAAGAAATAAAGGAAAAAGAAATGAACAAAATAAAGGGAAATTGTCGATTAACTGCGATACCCGATTGACCGGTAATAGGGGAGCGGTCAACTGGTCCCTTAAGTTAAAGCCCACTGATTACTTCGCAAGGAAAAATCCCAAAACACGATTGATCGGCCCCCTGGAAGCGGCCGACCAGTACTCTGTTTTCTGGTGATCTTTGGTCTTCATATGGGAGGAAAGCTCCAAATCGGAATCGACTATAGCTTCTTCGTCCGAGCTCGAAACGATGCGTAGTTTGTAGCCACATGATGATAACTCAATGAACTACGCATCCATGGAAATTCCATGAGATGAAGATGAAACATGAATTAACTAAAATGCCCTTGAAGTAGCGTCTGGTGACGGGACTTCTCCAAAATGCAACTGATACTCACTTTTAGCACTCATATACCTACAAAAGCCCAATTAACCCCTATAAAACATGTATATTTCCAAATTCGAGGTTTTCTGGCTAATGATCATAAATATACGCATTAAGAACGTAAAAGTGCTATAATGCACAAAGATAAAGGGCAAAAATATGTAATATTCGTGACGAATCAGTCACATAACTAGTCTACAAGTGTGAGAGTCAGAGACACAAATTATGTCCCAACTGAACCCAAATAAATGGTGCTGTCAAATCCTCCAATAAAAGCCTCAAGACCATAATTAACATTATGACTAAGACTTGAATAGATTAGGTTGATCTGATCCCTTAAACCCTTTCGGGCCACCACAATTCAATAAGAACATCTACTAAGGCTACCCCTTACTCTCTAGTATACGGTAAGGAAACAGTCCTACCCATTGAGATATAAATGCCTTCTCTCCACGCCATGATCGAGAAAAAAGTTAGTGAAGAAGAATGGCATTAGAGACACTTTGGTGAGTTTTCACTCTTGGATGGAAAGAGGATGAAGGCTCTATATCATATACAAGGGTACCATCATAGGATAAAATAATCATTCAATTAAAAAGTAAAGAACCTCGGTGTCCAGGAAGGATACCTTTCCCTCAAAGATATCATAGAAGCTATTTGGAACCTAAAGGGAAATTCAAACGGAATTAGAGTGGCTCCTACATTGTGAAGAAAATTCTCTCAAGAGGTGCCTCTATGATCACATATATCGACATAGAAGAGATGGTGTATCCAGTCAACCTGGACCATCTCAAGAAATTTTACCCTTAGTCAGAAGTCTTAGCACGCTATGATTCTTATCTACCTTCTATTTTTTAAAAAAAATCTCCATTTCCCCTACCCAGAACTACGTGGGACCTGGTCCTCTTAACAACATTTTTTAAAATGAGACTCATAAAAATTTTAAAAACCCCTAGAGATACATTGGCAGACTATAATCCATTCATGGAATTGGGCCCCTTCTTATTTCCAAAATGCTATTCTTTTCTAACCTTTGAGAATGATGCTCCATTTTATCATTTAGATGAACAAAAGGATTATGTATTCCTTAGCGATTGGTATAGATAATTCATATGAAAAACTCAATAAGAGGCATAATAAAATATGATCAAAATCAATTTTTATTTGTGAATAGGGAATACAACACTGTTACATAAAGTATCAACAAAGGGAGTTAAATAAACCACCCCCTTCCACTGGATGAACTATTATTGAACAAACCTAATCCTTACTAAGCTACTCAAAAATTATTCCAAGCCCTAAAGATTGAAAACACCAAATTTACCCTAGCTTCATAAAAAAACACCCAAATTTCATAAGACATTACCTTCAACTACCTGACGACCCCGCTTCATCATCATTTATGGCCCCCGAAGGTCCCCTAGTCTGCCACTCTTAGTTAACACTTCGTATGCTCTCCATGGAGTGGTACATCGCGACAAGCATGGACAAAACTACAACTCCATCCTCTATGGTGTCGAAGGCAATGAACCACCTTTGATCGATTTATTCTGCCATGATTTTCTCTACTACCATCTTCCACAACCATATTAGGTAGTCCTCAAACACATGCCAGGCCCCTCCCATAGATTGTGACGGACAGATAGACGACCAACGGCGCTTCCACAAAGATCCCAACATCATCCTCTGTGATTCAGTTAAGTCCTCCACCATGAATAAGTTAGTTATGCAATGGGGAACAATTTGCCCCCCCCCCCCCCAACTTGGCTCAGAAGCTATTAGGGTAAATAAAAGGAAGACTACCGAAGGCCCACCAATAGCATGTACCACTAATCACCAAGTTAAAAAAATAGGTTGCAACTCTCCCCACCGTGGCACTGAACAGTGAACACACTAGGCTCTATTCTATACAAACTATTTATCCCAACTCTCGACAAATGGGCTAAAACTAAAGAAATGAAAGACAAATAAATTAGGCACACCTACCAAGGGATACTCAGGAGTAGCTCCCAAACGAAACCTTTTTACAATCCAAATAAATAACATTACCGGCTCCCCCTTAAAAAAAATTGGAACAACCCTCCTTCCAAGCATTAAGACTATTTAGGGTCTCAGCCCGCACTACCATGGCAAGACTATAGCGATAAGACATTCATGTTGTTATCATTGTCGCCTGATGACATGTCATCAAATCCCACATCGTAAAAGCCTCAAAATAAGGCCCAAAGCGACAACTTTGGCAAATCCATCATCCTCAAAACCCATCAAGCGTACTAAATACATAATCGCCTGAAGGGAATATCCCCTCTAGTAACTAACGGTCGAGCCGGCAAAGGATAAATGTGAAGCAAATTTTCCATAAATGCCCGTGGAGAACGGGAAAAATTGAACATAATTTCCACCACACTAGTGTTGACCTCCAATATGGACGAGAATTATTCATATGTGGGATGTACCTCATCCAGGAAAAAATGAAAGTCATGGTCCTCAGAGTAGCCGAATTGTACCATTATTGCTAACAAATTTCAGTCTATATCTCGATTATGCCACAGAGAAACCAGGCGCATGATGAAAACCTCGTAGTCCACATTCTATAAGAAGATGACATTTAGGCCATCAAGGTAAGAATAGAATACTTCATACGTGGGAAGAGACATTTGAGAGTAAGAGATATGAAGCACGAAGAGTAATATGGGTGTTGGTGGAGAAATCACATTCCATACCCCTCCTTTTACACTCAAAATCCTTAGAAATAGACAAGAACTCTGGAACCCTGATTAATTTTTAGCCTTGCAGGAGTACTTAATCTATGGTAACCCATAATTTAATTTATTATTTAAATTAACTTATTAGGACTCAAATTATTATTTTTAATTAGTTCAACCATAAATGTCATTGTGACACCCGACTACCGAGATGACACTTTCATAATTTATTTTATCAGATTTAATTGTGACCACATGGTATCAGAGCATTGATTTCATACTCCTATGAGGTACATAGTTGGGCTTACTTCTGGGATAGTTAGATCGTAGGAATAATGAGGATAAGATATTTAAACAATAATTAAGGAAAGTTGACTTTAAACATACATGACGAGTGTATGAGATACTAGGACTTGCCTCAATGGAAAGATATTAATGATATGATTAGTAGCAATAATGTGAAGATATTCATATGGGAATTATGAGCATAATTGTTGATTACCATTGGGAGATAATTGATTAATTTTGTAAATCAAATTTTATGGGGTGAGAGAATCATTATGAATTTTAGGATTACTAATGATGTGTTGAGGTTTAAAAGCATACTAATAAAGTTATCTTAGGACGAGATTGTACACAATATACTCTGCAAGTTTGTATATACAACACCGTTCTTTTGTCAAAAATGAATTATTTCATTTGGAATTCCAAAAAATTTCATTTTCGAAAGTTATCACGCTTATCTATTGACATTTTTTTATCGTCTTTCGCATTGTACTCTTGTTATATGTTATACTATTCCCATTAGATTACGAGAAGAATTACTTATGTTAGAATGGTTCCTATTCAGGATTATAAGAAAATATTGAAAATAATTATTGGATATTGGGAGTTGTATATAATTGGACCCTATATCATATAATTTTCTTTAATCCATATAACCGTGGTCATGAATTCCCATTATTTAATAATACCATAAGCCTTTTAATAACTGTTTTTATTTTCCTATCTTACAATAATCGAGGAAGTTATTGAAAATTAGTATCACCAGGAATTCTATGGGTTCTGTAAATAGATATAATGCTAACCTTAATCAACTAAATTAGTTGTGATCAAGTGAAACCTTATCTAATACCTATACATGACTTGGATACTCCATATGTATTTTGCTTATAAACCATTTTTTCAAATAAACCTTAACCTAGAACCCTGATAACCTGGTTACTAAACAATATGGATTTTCATCACCGCGGGTGAATGATAAAACAAATAGTTCCCATTGTCTTTTTAAGAAAAAAAGAATTATGAATAAAAATGTGAATGTAATCGACCCATGTTAATGATTTGCATAAATTACTAAGGCGACCTAAGCTCTACATGAAATAGTAGTTATTTACTTTATTCAACTTGAGTCTTATATTATTCAAAACCTTTAGTTCCATATTACCTATTCCTTTCCTTATTAAGTTATTGTGAATTATCTGAAGATAATTGCTCGTTGACTGTAAATCAATTTATAAATGTTTTCCTAAACCTTAGGCTTTAAGTATAAAGATTACATAATTACATCTAGCAATATAATTTTTGAAACATGTATTTCTATTACTTTATAATAAACTTTGCATTAGCTTGCTCCTTATTCGGTATACTAATTTTTGAAACATGTAAGATCCTTTAGTTAAGATTTGAATAAATGGCCAATTAATTTTAGAACTCTTTCTTAATAAATATCTACAAGGTATCCCGGAATTATTATTCAAACATAGTACCTCTATGACATTTTAGAATTTGAAAGCACTAATAGGTTAGGAATAAACATCAATTGAACCCTTTATCATATGAAATTGTTACACGTTTCATTATCAGTTGTGTACAATAACCATCCAGATTAAGATACTAATTGATTTATACCCCGTTATATCTACTTATGTTCATCCTATTACTATTATTAAGGGTATCTAGTTAGCTTCATCGAAGAGTAAATCCTAAATTTTATATTTGTGCTACCTTTTGATAAATATAGAAGATACTAATTTTTAATGGAGGGTAATAAACTCCGAGTAACTTCAAGTCACCAAGGTTTGAGATATGTCTTCACCTTATAGGACTTAACTTCGAAACATAAACGGAAAATGAACTTTTGAAAGAATACAAATCCAAATGTTATCACCATCCAGAAAGGTAAATGTTCTAGTTGACAACTTATATCGTAACTTTACTAGGGAACTTAACCATATAATGTTGTAGAATGTTGTTGCTACCAAATAACCAGGTGATCATTAGATAAACTCCACAATTTTAAAAATTTCACCACTACCATCGTTCATATGAACCTTACAAAGAAAACCATTGAACAATAATATTTCAGGGTCCTTTTGTAAAGAAATAATAAAACCCAAGAATGAGAACCAATAATTATCTTATAATAGAGACACAAACCTATAATTGAGAAATATATTACATGTATCTATTGAATATCTACATTAAGAGATAGAACGAAAATATCATCATTCTATGTTCTAAATCCACCCCAGATACATAGGACAATATTATTCAGAAAAGTAATAAAATCAATGTCGATATAAAAATGATATTAATAACTTTTAAGGAAATATCGTAGTTGTCACCAAAACCAAATAGGATACTAGTGTTCTAGTAAAGATCTCAAACTTCTTACTAATTCAGAATGAAAAGAGGATTGTATGACACGATTTTTTGTTAGTTTAGTATTTTACACGCCTTAAGGACACAAATCAGTATGAATGGTAGTAAACTGACTCGTCAATTTTGCAATTTTTTCTTCCAAGAAAAACTAGTTTATTATTTTCAATTTCCTTATATAAAGGATTTATCACAACTTGGTGAACGAAAAAATTCCAATATTTCATGGTGTAGAAAAATAGACATACCAAGAAACTCGAATTACATTTTGGGATATGAACATATTGTTTTAGATCATATGAACAACTACAAGTGAGGGAACTTAGATAAAACCTCATCATGATTCAAGGGTATCTTTACATTATTAAACAACTTAGTTTTACTAACTGCAAGCATCAATGGATACGACTTCAAATACACCAGTGTATATATATTTGTTAAGATAAAAAAAAAACTCTTATAAATATATTCTCAATAGTAGTATTTTTACACTGAACAGTGTAGATGTTAGTAACTTTATTCACATGACTATACAAACTATGTGTAAGGAAACTCTTTTCATTCTCAATAGTAAACCTTGAATTACAAAAATCCCATCCAATTAAGAGATCCGAATTTTCAAATTTATGGGCTATGGCTAGAATAACCCGATGTACCTTCAAATAATCCTTTTATCTTGCATGAGTACAGAAGATCTCCAAAGAGTAGGTTTACACTATTAGATATCACACTTGTAGTGACCTTAATAAGTAAATGGAAAAAAGAGATTCGCTTTAGTTATCGTAATAGATTTGTTGTCATTTAACTTTTCTCACATTTGCCATAATTAGTAAGGTCTAAAAGACATTACAAATTTTAAGCCATTTTTAGCATAATTCTAAATTAATATTTCTTAACTTAAAAGACACTTTCCCTTATCATCTAGGACTTTTACCGCATACTCTCTAGAATTAGTAAGCATTGAATTAAATTTGACAAATTATTCGAGAAAATATTTATTTCAAATTAAGGATTACCATTTCGGATTACAAAAAATGAAGGCTAAAACATTTCAATTACATATAAATTCCCTAAACTTAGATCAACTGGCTATTAGAAATATATATATCATTAGCCTAGAATGCGATATTTTTTTCGTTCAATTATGAGAATCTTAAAAATATGTTTTATGGTCTAGTTAACATCAATATTGTGTGAAACGAATTTCAAACAACGAGATTATATGTAAATCCTATTACCAAAACCCCCGTTTAAATAGACGATGCCTGGGAAACTTGTAAAAGTGTCGATTAAATTATTCAAAACACCAATTTATTTCCGATCATGATTACATTAGTAACTTTATATGATTAATGAGGGAACTGGCCTTGGTAAACGACAAACCTATAAACTATCCTTCCAAATATACTTTATACATTAGAAGGTGTACGCACTATGAGAATTTGAAACTTCGGGATATCGAGATTTTGAGGATGAATTTTTTTGGGTGGATAGATTATGATAACCCGCGATGTAATTTATTATTTACATGAATTAATGACGACTCAAATTATTATTTTTCACCAGGTCAGACGTAAATGTCATTGTGACACTCGACTACCGAGATGACATTTTTATAATTTATTCTATTATTATTACATTTTAATTGTGACAAATACCATGTTGTCACAATTAAAATGTAATAAAATAAATTATAAAAAGTCATCTCGGTAGTCCAGTGTCGTAATGACATTTACGGTTGACCTGATTAAAAATAAAATTTCCAGTCCTTATTAATTCAATTAATTAATAAATTAAATTATAGGTTATCACACAATCAAAGCCTAGGGGTGATTTAACATTACCCCATGACAATAGGTAGGACAAGGGGTATGTCGGTCGGCAACCCCTTATTTTGGAAAATATCATCATTCCTCTTTTATCAAAATAAATTAAAGAAAAAATCCTTATTTTAAAAAATTGCCCTGGGGCCATTTCCTTTCAATTACTCGTTTTCTCTATTTTATTCTCCTCGAAAAATCATTTTCATTCCAAAAATAAAATTCCTATTAAAAAAATCTTTCCCTGAGTTAATTACTTTTACTCCTATTTTCTAGTAATAATAAACATTTTGCCCTTCAATTCTATACTTTCTCTGTCTTTGCATAAAATAAACAATCTTAGTGAAAAATTAAAAGCACATATAAAATAAGGCACTAAATCAATAAAATACCAAAAATAGGAAATTAATATTTTTTCCTGTATATTTTTTCTTCACTTGGTTACATTTACAGATGGAAAAAAAAAGAAAAAGAAAAATACAAGTTGGACTTTGCTCGAACCCTCTAATGATGCTCTTTCCCTAGTGATGAGCGAAGTATCCTCCACTCTCAGAACCTGAACCCTCATTTGAGGTATCCGGTGACACAAAATAGGAAGGAGCCAAATTTTTGATATAATCAGATATTGAGGTCATCTAGTCCTTGATATCCCTCAGCCATATGGACAACACTCGAACATACTCCAAGCAAAAAATTTATAGTAAAAGACAAATCGATCAGTAAAGGATATACATCAAGCCGGAGGTCCTCATCCGTAAGCCCCATCATCCTAGACACTGTCGCATTGGGACAGGTAAACATGCTCAGTGACTCCCCTCTATTCAGTTGAAAGTTATAGGAATGGGGGAGTAACCTAAATGATCGGAGCCTCCTCAGTCACCGCTTCCACCGACATGCCACAACCTGTGCTATAGGTTGATCCCATCGACATGCTAGTACCCTTGCCCAAAGCTGTGGAGGGTGGAGGCATGTTCTTCATGTCATAGATGTTGAAGGACATCAACCAACTTGTTAAAAAATCTTGATAATCATAGCTCACCAGCGTATTTGTATACTGCATATAAGGCTCACCAATAATCGTCGTCGCTCGAGCATTGCCTGACATCTCCCTCACTTACCTCATATACATAGGGGCACTGAGGGTGTGACCTCCACCACATCCATCAAAATATTCCTCACCACCCCCTCTATTAGGTACCAAACATACCCAAACTCATGCACAATCAACTTCCGTATCTGGGCAAGTAAGCCCTTCACCCTCGTATCCCGTGAAGTCACCCCCAGGGTAAAAGGTCAACTATAATTTCCAAAAGATAATCAATATCTTCTAAAGCAATAAATATGCCAAAAAGAACTTATAAAGGACAAAAATATAACCCGATCGCTATACAAGGCATTCACATCCCACCGCACGTTCGCCAAAGATAAAGAGTGGTTTGACTGCCAATTGGACATCCGCCATCGGAACATCCGACAGATGTCCCCCAAGTCCTCATCCTTCAGGTTTATCAACCCTATATTATTCCATATCAGCTCATAGAACCACATCTGCAAACAACTAGAATCAACAAAAATGGAACAAAAGAAGAATGTGAGGAAATGCATAGAAAGGAAAATAAATTTAAAATTACCTTCAAAACATATGTGGCTCCAATAAAACTCTGACGGCAACACCGATTGAAAGAATATAAAGAAGAATAAAGGTATACCGAGGTTGCCATACAACTAGATGTCCAAAATCATCCTCAAATACGGTCAGAACCAAAAAACGACAACGTTGCCACTCATCGCCACAAAAAATCCAACAAGAAAAGGTAAAACATATAGAAGGGTCATCTGTCTCACCTGGTGCCAGTTGGTCACGTCCACACTCCTCCTCAGGAGCGTCTCCTACAAATTAGAAATGTCGATAGAATCCCGATATATGATCGTATCCATGTCTCCCAATGATGCCTACACCGCCACCGATGTTACCCTCAACGTTCGATCCACCACTATCTGAAACCCCTCACAATCAACCCTCATCCGTTGTTCAACGTCAGTGGGAGTGACAGTCATCTTCGCGAAGACAAAATGAAAAGTATGGGTAGTGTACCACCCCATATCCCACACATCACACAACATCGCAGTAGAACGCATTGTCTCATCTGAAGCCTATGCCAAATGGTCAAAACCGGCATATGAAACCATCCAACTCACCATAATAGTTAGATTCTCTCAAACCTCCTTCAGGAACATCGTCCCCCAAGGTCGAATGCTCAAAGAAGAAGAAGAAGAAGAAGAAGAAGAAGAAGAAGAAGAAGAAGAAGAAGAAGAAGAAGAAGAACCCTTCATTAGAGCAAAGAAAGAAAAATAAAAATAAACTGGAAGAGCAAAAGGGAACATACTTATGTAGACACTAGGCTTTTTGACCCTAGATGAACGTTGGAATGATGGCTTTCATAATAGGATACGCTCATCAGCTATAGGCTCTAACAAATTAAAGGCATTTTCATTATGCAAATAAAGGGGCACCCTAAATTGCCACTCCAGACCGACCTTATTATCAACGACAAACCACTCAGTCTTGTCCCCCATTTAAAGAACTAGCTATTTGAAGTCATAAAGCAAAAATTACTTAGGAACTATTTTTAGAGAGATAAAGTAGAAGATTCAAATACTTGAAGGTGTGAAAATAGGTAGGGATCGTCCTCCCCCCCACCCACCCCTCTCTTTATAGAAGGTTAAGGGGCCTGCAGATCGGCAATCCCTTGGCCATACCAATCGGACGCCGCCTTTTCCTCTTCATAAGGTAACCTAGGAGACCACGCCCTTGCCCATTTGAACCCTCCTAAGATTGCCTATCGGCACTCTCTTTCATATTTTATATAAGAAAATACCAAAAAAATTGAGAAAATCCCTGAAAAATATTGTACATCATTTTCCCCAAGAAAATTATTATTTGGAGCACTAATCCTCTTATAAACTCTCAAAATACCTAGTAGGATTAATATTACACCCCTATTCTCAACATATCCTCTACATGAACGAACGGTGCATCTACATCGAAATCCACTGCAATTCCCCAACTAGAATCTCAAACATAAAACATCCCCTAATAGAATCTCAAAACAACACAATCCTTAGAGAAACCACAAGTCAACATGCAACCACGCCAAACTAGTTTTATCATTTTCGCATATTCTTGTTGTTGATGGTTTCGTCTCGATCTTGCGGTTTTTAGCCCTAGAAGTAAATGTCCTACCTCTGTTCCCTCTATTGTTTTCCATATTAAAGAAAACTGAGAAATTCATATGAGACAATAATCATAAATAAAATTACAAAGAACATAAAAATAGGGCTCTAACATCAAAGAACACAAGGCATAACGTAAAATTAATCCCAATCAATCTAGGACACTGTAACATGGGATGTTCTGATACCAGTTCTAAAACCCCAATTTTCATATGCATTAGGTGGACAAGCCTCAACAATGAATGCAGGGGATGTCAAAAAAATATCATTCTCAGCTTCAACAATAAACAAATAAACAAAAAATCCAGAATAGTAATATAAATTACTATAATTATGGGGAGGAGTATTTGATACAAGACCTATGAATGAGGAAAAATACAGTAATGAGGTGCAAATAATGGAGGAGTAATTGTCTCAAGACCTCTGCAATGAGGTTAATCAAAGTAGCAAAAAATCTAGTAAGAAGCAATTGGAGGTGGAGATAACTCAAGACCTCTACAATGAGGTAAATAACAATAGCAAGACTATTGATAAGAAGAATATGCGATATGTAGAAGTAGTTAAAGAAGATAAAGATATAAAAGATAATGAAATCCTATGCCCTAAGACAAAGGGGCAATATCAAAAATCTATTCCAAATATGAAGAAAATAATATGTAGTAGAATTAATGAGCGTATACAAATAATCCATAATGAAGACTTGACTCCCTAAGAAGTTATAATTGTGGACCATTTTCACCAAGATCCACTAACTTCACCACTAATGCCATGACATTATTGAAAAACACATGTATGCATGTGATGGAGAATATAAACAAATCTATGCAGAAATATAGAAAAGAAGGAAGAACAGAAGATCATATTCATAGGTCAAGAGGAAAAAGCATCCAAAATGCAAGATCTGTTGTTTAAAAGGATCAATTCATCAAAATCTAAAGGTAACAAACAATCCAAATTACTCATTTCTCAATATTAAGTATGCTAGCTCAGAATATAAGAGGTATTTCCAAGAAATCCTTTACCAAAAGATTAATGGAATTTCTTAGAATTCACAAGATTCCTATAATTTCCCTTATAGAGACAAAAGTAGATTATCTAAGTAATTACTGTCTATAGAGTTTGTTGAATATTGATATTGCCTCAAGAAGTAACTAGAACTGAATTATGAAGCAGATAAAAAGGGTGATAATAGAGTTTCGTTGAATATAAGCAAAGCTAAATTGATTGAAGCTATCCAAAGGGAAGAAATTTATTGGAATAAAAAATCCTCCATTAAGTGGTTGGAAATTGGTTATTCAAATATTATATTCATCCACTATTCTATCAAAGCCAAGCACAAAAAGCTATTCACCACCAGCATTCAATACCATCAAGTAATAAAAATCTCTGATCATGTTAAGCTAAATAACAAAATTGTGAACCATTTTCAAAAATCACTTTTTATTAATCCAAACATTTGTAATGAAGATATATTAGGGTTGATTCCTAATATCATCAGCCTAGAGTCTAATGACATGTTAGAGGGGTTTTATTGAAAAGAAGAGATTTATCAAGCTGTGGTTGATCCTTGTACGGATTCATCTCCATGTCATGATGGATTTGTGTCTCAATTCTACAAATGTTCTTGGAATATTATCAAATTGGATCTAATGTATGCCACAAATAGTTTCTTTGCTGGAAAAGAGATTCCAATAAGCTACACTTGTACCTATATTTTCCTTATCCCAAAAATTAAAAATCCTAAAAAGTGTTAGGATTTCAGACCTATAAGCTTATGTAATTTTTCTTACCAAATCATTACTAAAATCATCCCTACTAGGTTGGATAAAGTTCTTCCTTAACTGATTTCTCCCCATCAAAGTGGTTTTATTAAAGGTAGGTACATTCAAGATAATACTCTTATTTCTCGAGATATGGTTGACAATATTGGAAGCAAGGCTCATAAGTTAATGTTATAATCAAAATTGACATGGAGAAATCTTATGATTGGGTGCATTGGACGTTTTTAACAAAAAAAATTAAAACTTTTGGTTTGGGGAAACATGGATCGATTTTATCTGGAGATTAATTTCTAACAATTATTTTTCCATGATAATTAATGGTCAATCTCATGGTTTATTCCATTCTTTAAGAGTTATTAGACAAAGGGATGCTTTGTCCCCAAAGCTCTTTGTACTGGTAGTTGAATTCCTCAGCTAGGGTCTCAACAATCTTATGGATAAAGTCCTACAAAAGCCTTATTATTACTCAAGTGGTAGCTTTCTTATATCTCATCTTTCGGATAAAGTCCTACAAAAACCCCACATAAAAATTATGGTGCGTGCATACTCTGCTATACAATCCCCGTATCACTCATACTAAGGGAAATACTAGTTCGGAATCACTCTGGA
Source organism: Sambucus nigra (assembly GCA_949130495.1). Taxonomy (NCBI): domain Eukaryota; kingdom Viridiplantae; phylum Streptophyta; class Magnoliopsida; order Dipsacales; family Adoxaceae; genus Sambucus; species Sambucus nigra. The sequence goes on from OX422207.1 coordinate 404,990,816, forward strand.
ACTGTATTAACACATACACAAATAATATTGAGGCGAAGCTTAGATTCCAAGTCTCTAAGAGGATAGCACATGCCCCCACGTCTGTTAGGACCGTCTGAACTATCGATTCGATAGCCTGTACCAAGGATTTCTATCTTCTAGGGTACGAGTCAATATCCCCCATAAAGTCACGTCGAGATAAGATCGTCCCAGCGTGGTAACCTCAGGGATAGCAAGTAGCGCGGGCACAATTTTCACACATAGGTAGTATATGCATAAACACAGTCATATAACTAAACTACTATTACCAAATCAAATTAGGTACATTTCTAATCCCATAATTATGACATTTGTCCTTATTTCTCATTATTTAGTTCTCACGTATGATTGTTCATTTCTTACTTTAATTTGAGGGATCATTACAACTTATTGCGTAACACTCATGGACTCTATCCTCTCAAGTGTGGAATTCAGTAGGTAATATAATTTCCAACGTAACTATCTTACACGTCTCTCCCCTTAATCCATAAATTCATCATCCCTTATATGTAAATATCCCGAAAATACAACTCTCGTTTTACATTAAAGGTCCCATAATTATTTATAAGTCCTACTGGTCTTCTTTATCTCCCAAAAACATTTTAATAAGGGTGTCCAAGGGTTATTTCTCATTAAATCGAATTCAACTAAATTTAAAAAGGGGAAATATTAGTCTGCCATAAGGGGTCGATCGATCGATGGTAGGAGCTCGATCGATCGATGCGTCGATCGATCGTCACTCCTGGTTCGATCGATCGATCAAACATGTATGTGAATTTTGCAGATTAGCAGTTACGGGTTTCACAATCCAACCTCAATCAAATCCATATTTTACACACCCAAACTCCCTAAAATTCGTACTATAATCAGTATATACCCATATTATTCATCTTCTATGTAAAGCATGCAATTTTTTCATCAATAACCATGGAATAATAGGCCAAAACTTCATAAAAATATCAAGAACCCTAGAATTTCTTTAACATGGTTCTAATCAGTCTTTTTCCAGAAATTTCTACTCCTAATTCATCATAATTTCGTGGTTAAGCCTCTACATATGAAGGGGTTACCAGATTTACATTCAAATCAATTCTACATGCGATTTTCCTATCTCCAGCATGGATTTTCTTCTACCAAACTCGTCCTAATCACCCTAGACTAACATGAACGGTGCATTAACGAAAATAATCAAGATAAATACTTGCCTGGAAATTTCAGAATTCTGGTTTGCAGACGATTTTGGTGTGGTTGCGTTCCCCGTCGCGCGATCTACGCGTTGGTGGTGGTGGCGGTGCAATCGGATGACTTTTGGCCTTGGATTGCTTGGAAAGCTTTCTCCTTCCCTCTCTTATGTCCATTCTAAGGTTTTGAGTCTGATAACCCTAAAGGACTCTTCTAAATGGATGATATAGCCTAATAATTTTCGTGGGTTTAATTACCCAAAACTGCAAAATGTTCACAATGCCCTCTCGGGGTGTTACATAGGCCTAAAAACGCCTTAAGACCCAATCTCAACCCCCGAGTACACTTTTCTGACTATCTCGACCCTTTCGGACACGTTGGTGCGCTCAAAATGACCATACGGACAACTTAAAAATATTTCACTTTTATTAATCAACATTTATTCCCGACGCGACACAGGCACGTCCCGACTTAAATTTCCAAAATTATCATTTTATTCACTCGTGACATTTCATAGAACCAATATTATATTACTTTACTCATTAGTAATATTCAACAACAAGTTTCCCATAATTACTAACTCACTTCATGTCAATAATTATAAAATAATTAATTTTCGGATTTATATTAAATAATTAACTCACATTAAATTTAATAAATCCCCAAATTAGTAAAGCATAAAAATATGGGGTATTACGTACTTCCCCCCTAATAACGGAATTTCGTCCCAAAATTAAGAAAATAAGGCATACCTGGTAAGAATAAATCTGGATATCTCTCGCGCATATCTGCCTCGCGCTCCCAAGTGTATTCCTCCACATTATGATGCTCCCACTGGACCCGTACAAGTGGAACTACCTTCGACCTCAATATCCTCTCACTACGGTCTAGGATAGCCACCGGTCTATCCTCGTAAGAGCTGTCAGGTTGTAAGTCTATCTCGCAATGTGGGTATGGGCCATATCATCCCGAACATATCGTCTCAACGACGATATGTGGAATACATCGTGAATGCGATGTAAATGCTCTGGCAGTCCCAATCTGTATGCTACCGGCCCAATCCTCTCGATAATTGGAAATGGTCCCACGTACCTCGGGGCCAATTTCCCTTTCTTCTCGCACCTCATCACTCCTTTTATAGGAGATACACGTAGTAACACTTGGTCCCCCATATTAAACTCCCGAAAGAACCATTTCGCATCGGCGTAGCTTTTCTGCCTGTCCTAGGATACTCGAATGCGACTCCTAATCATCTCAATCCTCGCGGAGGTTTCCTGAATTACCTCTGGTCCTAGCAACTTGTTATCCCCCACCTCTAGCCAACAAGTTGGGGAACGACAAGGTCTGCCAAACAAAGCCTCAAATGGAGCCATGCCAATCTTGAACTGATAAGACTTATTATAAGTGAACTCTACCAGTGGAAGATGTGGCTCCCAACCTGCTCCAAAATCAAGAACACATATGCGTAGCATATCCTCCAACATCTTATTAGTACGCTATGTCTATCCATCTGTCTGTGGGTGATAAGCTGAACTCAATCTTAACTCTGTACCCATAGCCTCCTGAAAGCTCTCCCAGAAATGCGACATGAAAATCTTGTCTCTATCTGACACAATATTCAGGGGCACCCCATGTAATCTGACAATCTCAGCAAATGAACAACTGAGCATACTGACCCGTGGTATAGTCTGTTCGCACCGGCAGAAAATGAGCAACCTTGGTCAATCGGTCTACAATCACCCAGATAGAGTCGTGGCCCCGCTGTCATGTAGGAAACCCTATAATAAAGTCCATGGAAATACTCTCCCACTTCCACGCGGGTATTTCCAATGGCTGAAGCAACCCTGACGGTTTTTGATGGTCCACCTTTACCAGCTGGCAGGTAGAACACTTGGACACGAATTCAACAATGTCCTTCTTCATCCCACTCCACCAGAATTGCCGCCTCATATCCTGGTACATTTTATCTCCTCCGGGATGTACCGCAAATCGGGACTCGTGAGACTGGGTCATCACTGCATGACGTAATTCTGCTCCTTTTGGAACCACCAGTCTCCCATTAAACCTCAAACCCCCATCAGAACTAACAGAATAGGACTCAGCACCCTCAGCTAAAAGTCATACAATATGCTCCTGGAAAAATGGGTCTGCGGTTTGTGCCTGTATCACCCTCGTAACAATCTCGAGTGTCACTGTCATAATAGATATGAATGAATGGACTACTGCTTCCTGATGACCCAACTCCTTCCACTTTTCTTTCCAAACGTCCACTACATCGTCTACCGGTCTACGGCTCAATGCATCAGCAACTACGTTGGCCTTCCCCGAATGGTATTGTATGTCGAACTGATAATCCTTTATAAACTCTAACCATCTGCGCTAACGCATATTCATCTTTCACTGAGTGAAAAGGTACTGTAGTGACTTGTGGTCTGTGAATAAGAGGAATTTCTCCCACAATAAATAGTGCCTCCATATCCTCAATGCAAATACGGCCGCTGCTAACTCCAGGTCGTGGGTGGGGTAATTCTTCTCATGCATCTTAAGCTTACGGAAGGCAAAAGATATAGCCTTCTCCTCCTGCTGAAGTACTCTCCCAAGTCCCCGTAAAGAGGCATCGGTGTAAACCAGGTACTCCACACCCAGCTTAGGTAAAGGAAGAACTGGTGCTGAAGTAAGCTTGTCTTTTAGCTCGTCGAAATCCAATTAACAAGCATCATATCAAAAATATGGTACCCCTTTGCAAGTCAGGTTCGTCAATGGACCCGCTATTTATGAGAATCCCCGAATGAATCTCTTGTAGTATCCGGCTAACCCCAAGAAACTACGCACTTCCGTCAGTGTCGTGGGTTGTCCCCACTCCCTCACCGCTGACACTTTACTCGGGTCGACTGCTATCCCCTGCTCATAAACAATATGGCCCAAGAACTGTACTTCTCGTAACCAGAATCCGCACTTCTCATACTTGGCATACAGCTGATGCTCTCGTAGAGTCTGAATAACGTGTCTTAAATGCTCGGCATGCTCCTCCTCGAAGTGTGAATATATCAAAATGTCGTCTATGAAGACTATGACAAACTGATCCAAGAACTCTCTGAACACTTGGTTCATTAAGTCCATGAACACCGTTGGAGCATTTGTGAGGCCAAATGGCATCATCCTGAACTCATAGGACCCATATCTCGTCAAGAAGGTAGTCTTTGAAACATCCTGCTCCCTAATACGTAGCTGATGGTACCCCGACCTCATATCTATCTTCGAAAAGAAATTTTCTCCCCTCAGCTGGTCGAACAGATCATCGATTCGAGGCAACGGATACTTGTTCCGTATCGTGACCTTGTTCAGCTCCCGGTAGTCCACACACAGCCTCAGTGAACCATCTCTCTTTTTCACAAACAAGATTGGAGCTCCACAAGGTGAGGTACTCCTGCGAATGAAGCCCTGACCTAATAGTTGCTCTATCTGATTTCGTAACTCTCGCATCTCCGCCGGAGCCATACGGTAGGGAGCGCGTGCTATCGGTCTAGTATCCGGTAATAAATCTATGACAAAGTCTATCTCTCTACTGGGGGGTAGGCCTGGTATCTCCTGAAACACATCGGAATACTCACAACTGGGATCGAGTCTAAGGGAATCACAACCTCCTTAGAGGTATCCTCCTCTATGTATTACAAATGAGCGGGCGAGCCTCCCTCTGGGCGAGGCATCGCCACCACAAACATCTCTTGCCCCAGAATGGCAAAAACAATACTCCCACCGAAATAATCTATCATGGACCTGTAAGTAGCGAGCCAATCCATATCTAAGACTAACATGTCTGCAGGTAATACCAAGCTACCAATCTCTACCCCCACACCCCGGCATATAAAGAAAATAAGCGAACCACTCCCCAGTGGTGAGTCTACACACGTCACAGTGCTCTCTACTGTTGTTAATAACCCTAAGGCCTTCGGAAAATGAGTGGCTATAAAATAGTGCGTCACCCCAATATCAAACAAAATGCGACCCATAGTACCATGGATAGGAAACATACCCTCAATCACGAGTGGTGCCTGTGGAGCTGCTGCCTGGTGGACGTTATAGACACGTCCATATTGTAACTGCCCCTTCTGCACTGGAGCTGCTGGAATGGATGGTAGGGCTGGTACCTGGGCTGGTGCTGGGAGGGCAGCTAGAAAAAGTGTCCTCTGTGGCTCATTACGGGCACCCTACTGCTATGGGGCCCTCTCTCCCTCTAGAAAATACTGGCGCCTATGGCCATGCTTGCCGCACCCAAAACATCGTCCATGAAATTTCCTCCACTCTGACCCTACTGACCATGGCCCTTCTGGCCGTTACCACCCCGCCACTGGCCCTGGTGAAAATGATGTTGGCCCTGTTGGCCCTTCTGCTGACCCTGTTGGCCGTTACCACCCCACCACTGGCCCTGGTGAAAATGATGTTGGCCCTGTTGGCCCTGTCGGTCCTGCTGATTAGGTTGGCCCTGCTGACCCTGCCTATAACCCCTAAATCCCTGCCTGGAATCACCTGATCGGAAGCGCTTGGCAGGGTCCCCCTGATGGGAACTCTACTCATGCTGACGAATCTGTCCCTAGGAAGTCGGAGCTCCACCAGCGCCACTACCCCCTGTCCTGCCCTGCTGGCCAGACTCTCCTGCTCGCTTGCTTCCCTAAAGATGGAAGCGGTGATCCTGGCAATGTAATAAAGCTACATTGAGTACATCAGTGAAAGTACTCAGAGATAGATTCCCTATAAGGTGCTGACGGATCCTCCAAGCTAACCCGTCCACAAATAACATTATCTTCTAACCCTCAGTAGGTGCCTCATCTGGCACTATGGTGAGAAGTCTCATGAACTCTTCCTCATACTCAGCAACGGAAGAATTCTCCTGCTTCAAGTTCAGTAATTTCCACCTCATCTCAGTCTGCATGGCGGGTGGAAAGTACTTGCGATCAAACCACTCCCGGAATGATTGAATCGGGATCGTATCCCTCTCCTCCAAGGTGGTGGTGGACTCACACCACTGCAAAGCGGCCCCAACCAGCTTAAAGGAAGCCAACAACTATTTCTGCACGTCTATGCACTCATATATACGAAGATGCCGCTGGATATCTTTCTTCCATTGGCTGACGATGACAATATCTAAACTACCCGAGAACTCAGGGGGATGCGCCTTTTGAAAGGCATCCCTAACCCGCTCCCATGCAGATGGAAGCTGTGTATGTACTGGCACCACTTCTTGAATATGGGGTGGAGCCTGTTGTACCACCGCTAGTGCGGAATTCACCTCCTGAGCAACAATAGTGGCTACCTCATTAGCATTCATCGAACCCTGTGCCGGAGCTGCTGGATGCTCGGCTGGGGCAAGCCTATCCTTTGGTGCACGTCTCGGAGGCATCTGAAACGTGAAGAAATTTATTAGTCTACAGTTATTATCAAATCTCATATAGATGAACACGTAAACATAAAAGCAAGAATACAACAATCCTAAATTAGGGCTCTATAGCAAAAATGTTAAGCTGAAAGCGAAATAAGCCGTACAGATCCTAAGGACACTAGAACCTGATGCTCTGATACCACCTGTGACACCCCGCCTAATTAAATACCGGGCGATCACTCCTTTATTAAATTAAAATCAAGGTGAACAATTGGTTCATTCTTAGCATCACTGTCGAAAATAACTTTTCCAATTTAAACACCCTAAATAATTAAGCTAAGTGTCAAAACCATTTTTAGACATTACTTTCCAAATTTTATTTTATAAACCAAGATTCAAATATGTACAACAATTCAATATTAAATAATCACACCACAATTATCATGGAACATATAATCCAAATAAATTTAACATTCAACAACTAAGTCCCAACAATTAAAATTTAAAGTAAAACATCGAGACAGTAATAAATCCCAAAGTGACAATACTAGAAATAAATGAATCACAATGTCTAGTAAAATAAATGGATAATGGGAACGGGTGACACATGCCCAACTGAATAAATAAGCTAGGAGTGGAATCAAATAAATGAAGTCATCTAAGCAAGAGGCCTGCAACTCCGACCTAAGCTGCATCACGTTCCTTCCAAGGGATCCTACGCAAGACGCCCCTGTGGCTGGGCACCTGTAATATATACATATAGATACAAGAGAGAAAGGAAAATAGAAACGGGTCAGAGCCCGATAGTGTAAATGATTTAAAATTTGTTCAGCAAGTATTTAAAATGTTTACAGGCCAATGCAACAACATATTAGTGCGACACTCTCTTGAGAAATTCTCACCTCTCTTCTAATGTGCACACCTATCGCACTAATCTTCCCAACGGTTTAACTTATATTATATCGCACTAAACTACCCAATGGTTTAACTTATCTTAGGTTACTCGTAAGATTTAAAACTGGACAATATAATTGTTTAAGAGGAAAATTTCATTCAGTAACAAAGCTCTCATTTTAACTTTATTTATTAATAAAATTTCCAGTGTTCCATTATACTTTTCAAAACAAGTATTTCCAATTTGAAGTCATTATTCATTTCCTACCTACCATAGCACCGTAGGTAGTTCCAAATTTTAGGAATTCATATATATATCAAATACTCGTATAATATATATATTTTAACAGCACCCCACATAAAAATTATGGTGCGTGCATACTCTGCTATCCAATCCCCGTATCACTCGTACTAAGGGAAATACAAGTTCGGAATAACTCTGGAACTGTATTAACACATTCACAAACAATATTGAGGAGAAGCATAGATTCCAAGTCTCTAAGAGGATAGCACATGCCCCCATGTCTCTTAGGACCGTCTGAACTATCGATTCGACAGCCTGTACCAAGGATTTCTATCTTCTAGGGTATGAGTCAATATCCCACATAAAGGCACATCGAGATAAGATAGTCCCAGCGCGGTAACCTCAGGGATAGCAAGTAGCGCGGGCACAATTTTCACACATAGGTAGTTTATGCATAAACACAGTCATATAACTAAACTACTATTACCATTTCAAATTAGGTACATTTCTAATCCCATAATTACGACATTTGTCCTTATTTCTCATTATTTAGTTCTCACGTATGACCATTCATTTCTTACTTTAATTTGAGGGATCATTCCAACTTATTGCGTAACACTCGTGGACTCTATCCTCTCAACTGTAGAATTCACTAGGTAATCTAATTTCCAACGTAACTATCTTACGCTTCTCTCCCCTTAATAAATAATTTCATCATCCTTTATATGTAAATATCCCGAAAATACAACTCTCGTTTTACATTAAAGGTCCCATAATTATTTATAAGTCCTACTGGTCTTCTTTATCTCCCAAAACATTTTAATAAGGGTGTCCAAGGGTTATTTCTCATTAAATCGAATTCAACTAAAATTAAAAATGGGAAATATTAGTCTTCCAGAAAGGGTCTATCGATCGATGGAAGGAGCTCGATCGATCGATGCGTCGATCGATCGACACTCCTGGTTCGATCGATCGATCAAACAGGTATGCGAATTCTGCAGATTAGCCGTTACGGGTTTCACAATCCAACTTCAATCAAATCCATATTTTTCACACCCAAAGTCCCTAAAAGTCGCACTATAATCAGTATATACCCATATTATTCATCTTCTACGTAAAACATGCAATTTTTTCATCATTAACCATGGATTAATTGGCCAAAACTTCATAAAAATCTCAAAAACCCTAGAATTTCTTTAACATGGTTCTAATCAGTCTTTCTCCAAAAATTTCTACTCCTAATTCATCATAATTTCTTGGTTAAGCCTCTACATATGAAGGGGTTACCAGATTTACATTCAAATCAATTCTACATGCGATTTCCTATCTCCAACATGGATTTTCTTATGCCAAACTCGTCCTAATCACCCTAGACTAACATGAACGGTGCATTAACGAAAATAATCAAGATAAATGCTTTCCTATAAATTTCAGAATTCTGGTTTGCTAACGATTTTGGTGTGGTTGCGTTCCCCGTCGCGCGATCTACGCGTTGGTGGTGGTGGCGGTGCAGTCGGATGACTTTTTGGCCTTGGATTGCTTGGAAAGCTTTCTCCTTCCCTCTCCTATGGTTGTTCTATGGTTTTGAGTCTGATAACCCTAAAGGACTCTTCTAAATGACTGATATAGCCTAATAATTTTCGTGGGTTTAATTACTCAAAACTGCAAAATGTCCAAAATGCCCTCCCGGGGTGTTAAATAGGCGTAAAAATGCCCCGAGACCCAAACTAAACCCCCGAGTACACTTTTCTGACTATCTCGACCCTTCCGGATACGTTGGCACACTCAAAACGACCATACAGATAACTTAAAAATATTTCACTTTTATTAATCAACATTTCTTCCCGACGCGACACAGGCATGTCCCGACTTAAATTTCCATAATTGTCATTTTATTCACTCGTGACATTTCATAGAACCAATATTATATTACTTTACTCATTAGTAATATTCAAAAACAAGTTTCCCATAATTACTAACTCACATCACGTTAATAATTATAAAATAATTAATTCCCGAATTTATATTAAATAATTAACAAACATTAAATTTAATAAATCCCCAAATTAATAAAGCAAAAAAATACGGGGTATTACATTACCTTGAGTTTTTAAAATAAAAATGTTCAATTTAGGTCTTGAGTACGATATTGTTCACCAAAGTAATTAAGAAGATTCAAGCAAATAACACGGGATTTTTAACGTGGTAAAACCCTAAAATTAGGGAAACAAACACGGCGCCCTCTACGGAGCAAAATAAAAAAGTCCACTAAAATCACAACCAAGTTACAACACTAAAGCATGCAACTAAGAACCAAAATACAAGATCAAAAAACGTACCTACCCGAGTTACTCCACTCTTAAAGGTATTATATCTTGATCTGTTCTTCTTCACGCAACTTTTGTTTTCTCCTTGAATCCCGAATTTCAGTAGCCCAACAAACAAAATATCTCACCAAGAACCACAAATCCTACGTGTTCGTGTTAGAGTGATAGTGTTTGTGAATTAACTAAACATGCAAAATGCTTCTCACGCCTCTCAATCAAATACAAGCAATATCATATTAATTACAAACAACTTCTATATGCAATGCAATTAATTTGAAATATTCTTTGAATTAAAGACTTTTAAAATTTCAGATTTGGAATAAAAAATTCAAATTAAGTTTTGTTTCAAAATTATTTATCTTCAAAATATATTTCACCTATTTGTGAAATTAATTTTTGAAACAAAAAATTATTTCTCAAATCTGAATATACGTCACAATAATAAGTACTTTCAAATTTATTTGAAATTATAATCGTGGATAAAAAAAAATATATCAACAACAACAACACAAAAATGATCCAAGAAAAACACAAAACAATATTTAACAATTAGTGTAGTAAAAAGTTCTCTAATAGATATAAGATTTGAGGAGTATTCTGCGTTTCCCAGCGAGTTTTCCAAAAAAAAAATACTTCGACGGTCTTGGTCTTTATAGAGACGACGACGGACTCGGTTGGCGGAACCCTCTTCTCTCTCTTTTGATATTCCGACAACGCCCCTCTCACGCTCCCTTTCTTTCGAATCTGGTAGTGAAAGATCTCTCTCTGTCTATGTTTTAGTCCGATGGCATTTGGTTTATGGACAGTAGCTCCGGAGATCTTGGTTTCGACATCGAGATGACGAATTCGGTCCGACGAGTCTCGATTTCTCAAGGTGATATAGCTCCGGTGGTTAAGAACTCGACAACGGCAACTCCCACTCTCTCGGTTTCCTCCGCTAGCAGCAGTCTCTCTGACTCTCGGTTTCGACTTCTCTCAAGGTGGCTCTAGATTTCAGCTTCTCTCAAAGTAATGGAGAAGAAGATAAGTGTTTTATCTCTCTCTCTCTCCCTCTCTCTCTCTCACGATTTCTGGCAGCCCCTTCTCTCTCTCTCAATTCTTTGTTTCTATCAAAATGGATGGAGAAGAAGATGAAATGTAATATGAGTTTTTTCTCTCCTCTCTTTTTTCTATAACAACCGCCACTCTCTCTTCTTCCAACTGGAATAAGAAACCCTAAATTATGTTATATATGAGGCTCAAAAGGGCTTGTTAAAAATAAAGGGTCTAGATCTAATCTTCAAGATCTAAGGGTGTAGAAACAAAGTGGAATAACAAATGTGATTGGCTAAAAGGTGTTCACTAGGATTGAGGTACTAAAAATATGGGTCATAGATAACCACTCAATCTAGGATCACAAATGATTCTAACCACCAAGACACTAAAGAAACACAAAAAGCCTTATTAAAAAATAACACACACGTGTTTTTTGAAGTCCTGAAAAAATTAAATCTTTCGACTCAAAAATTATTTACCAATTAAAAATTGAACGAATCAAATTTTTATCACAAAAAATATTCTTATGTTACCTTAAATATATTTTTAAAATCATATTTCAATTAAATGAAAAATAATTTTAAATGATTACAAAAATATTCAAATGAATTTCTTTTTCCAAAAAAAATATTTGAAGCAACAACACCATCATAAAAAATATGCACACATAATAAACATGTATATGCAGTGTATGTGTCCAATTGTGGTTCAAGAGTTGTACTTACCTCTTTGTGTCACATTGGAGTACTTGGATTAGGATGCTTTTGATGAAGCTTGATGCCTTTTTGAGATAGAGTAACACGAAAAAATATAATCCTATTTTGTCTCGATATCCAAACTAGTTGGAACTCCTATATGGAACAGACCCAAGTAAGTCAACCATATAGTGTGTTCTCAGATTTTATTCGAAGCAAAATACCAGGTCAGAAATCCAAAACTTTGTCATCACGAGGAAACTTTATTCTTATAAAACATGTTCTCTCTTTCATACCTTCTTCTTTTCTAGCTTCCTTACAACCTCCTAAAGTTGTCATTAAAAGTCTACATACAATTTTTAACAAATTCTTTTGGGGAGTAAATGAAGTTCATGGCTAGAAATATTAATGGAAAGGTTTGGAATACTTATGCATAAATACAGGTGAAGGTGGCTTGGGATCTCCTTATTTCAATCTTATCACTAAGGCCTCTAGTATGAGACTGATTTGGAAATTTAGAACATGTGACTCTTTATAGGGGAAATATATGAGGAACATATATAAGCCATTGGATCAATCTCCAAATGCGGGATCTTTGTTATGCAAAAGAATTATTCAAATTAAAGATCAGTATTGTACTATCATGGAAATGGATAGTAACTAGTGGATCTTGAAAGCAACAAGATCAGGTATATTATCGTATAGCTCTATAATTAAGTTAGTAAAATAACAACACTCAACACCCACAATGATGTCTAATATTTTGGATTCCTCAATTCCAGAAAAGCTAACTATAAATTTGTTAAGAATTATTAAAGATTGTCTGCCTTTAGATGATAATTTTAAAAGTCTGGACATTGGGATGGCTTCAAGGTGTAAATATTGCCTTAATCATTATTGGTTTATTCTTCATCTATTCTTTCAATGCAAAGAAGCAAAGCATATTTGGGATTATTTCTCTCGTCTCATGGGATTCAAAATTGATAGAAATTAAATCTCTACCGTGTTGATGAGCTAATGGTTTAATTCTAGTTCTAAAGATTATATGAGATTTCTTGGGAAAATAATTCCCATTTTTGATTTATTGGGAGATATAAACATGTAGTAACTAGGACTATTTTAAAGCTATTAAAGTCAATAATCACAACATTATGTCCCAAGTAATCTCTCTTATTTCCATTATTTGTCAGTGCAAGAAATTTGAAAGTACTATGCACAGTTTTAATGGAAGAATTATTAGTTTGTTCAATTTGAATCTAATAACTAAAACGAAGATATTGAATATGACCCAATGGAAATCCCCTCGTCTTCATTGGTTCAAATTAAATATGGATGAAGGTTCTAAATGCAATCCAGGCCCAAGTGGATAAGGTGGTATAATCAAGGATTATAAAGGTCATTTAGTAGTGGAATTTGCAAATCCCAATGGTATTTCTACCAATACTGAAGTGGAGATTATGGGGCTAAAAATTAGGATTCAAATTTGTTTGAAGGACAAAATCAACTTTATTAATAAAATCATACTTTTTCATAGTGATCATTATTTTACAGAAGTGTTGGAAACCTCCATCGAGATACATTGTATCTCTTCTCAAGTTCTCTTTTAATCATTCTTTTAGAGAATAAAATATGGTGGTTGCTTGTTTGGCTAATGTGGGTATAGATGTTTATTTTATCCGGATGTTTAAAACTATAGAGGATCTTTCACAATTATCATAGGATCTTCAAATTAGATAGGATAGGTTGTAACTACCTTATATTTTCTTCTTCATCTTCCTAAATTTATCTGTAATGGGGATACTTATAAAGTTCCAAGTTTAATTATTGCATATCCATTTGGTCATTAGCTCCCCAAAAGGGTTAATTATTTTCTTAAGCTTGTATATTCCACTTTGGAGAGGCTATTTATCCTATTTGACTAATAAAACTTGTGGTGGTCCCGTCCCTCTTTTTTAAAAATAAAAAATAAAAAATAAAAAATAAAAATTTGATAATAATAAGAGTCTCCGAACTCGAATCAATAAATAAATAAGTCTGGACAATACTGAATTTCTCAAAACTGAGTCAATAAATAGCATTAGAATCCTCACTTATATTGTAAATGTGTGTGCGATACTGATTCAAATAAATGTGTAAGTTTAAATCACAAACTTATTTAATCAAAGTTAATTTTTTTATTTTAGTTAATTCAGCCCTTAAACACAATCAACTACGTGCGTGCATGTGCCAAATCACATAAATAAAATATGCGATGCAAATTTTAGGAAAAATCCCCAAAGGGAAAAACCTTTTATTTCAATATAATTGTAAATTGCAACTTACACGGTTACAATCAAATATCGTTTGACACATGAATACCCGTAGGTGTCAGTCGGTGTCATCAGTAATAAATTCACACGCAATGAACCTACATTAACAGCGGTCCAATCTTCATCCCAGGAACATCACAACACTCCCTAATGATATGCAGTCGTAAACTCCATATAGTCTCCCTCCAGAATAGCATGCAGCCCTCGGTTTTAGAGATCTCCCCAAAAAGGATGAACAATCCCAAAGTTGTTCTTTGTGTTCCAAACGATTCACAAAAGCAATTGGGAATTTTATGTGTGAATCGAAAAGATGTTTGGGACATCGAAAAAGTGAAGTCTTGTTGTGTTTGAACTCTAAAAAAAATTCTCAAAGACTTGCCGAAATAACCTTTTACAGAAAATTTAAGAAAACTAAATCGGTGGAAAAATCTATAGCAAATCGGTCCGGGAAGGCAGCATCGGATCGGTTCAACCAAATCGGACTTACTTGTTTTCCCTTGAAATTGGATCAGTTCGGTATCCAAATTTATGCATAAAATCACAATGCACCGGATCAGTTTGTTTTTACTTTATACCGGATCGCTCCGGTCTGAAAAAAAATAAATTTAATTTTTCTAAAATTGTCTCGGTTGTTTATAAAATAATATATAAAAATTTCCCAATACTGAGAATAAAATATTAAGGAACTTAAAACCCGACCTTACCAAAGTTAATCTCGTCAAGGCTTGAATGTTGAAGAACCTTGATTATTCTGATCAAACTTGACGTGAATGTGAGCTTGAACTTCAATGACGGTGTAGCAGTATACGACATACTAAATGGTAATGGACAAAAATGTCCTTACATATATAGACAACATCTATGAAATAAATAATAACTAGAGAGTGTGATACAAAAGGAAATATTGAAAAGAAATAACAAATAATACTCTAAGGATAAATAGTTGTTTAATCAGTTGAAATACTAGTTTTACTGCTCAACCCTGACGCTCCTGCTTATGAACATTTGAAAACATTGTTACAAAAATAAAAAGGGTTAGACCCAATATTTCAGAACAATTAGATTATGTTCATTGATAATATTAAATGCAACACGTTTACTATCATGTAGACCAAAATAGCTCACCCCACCTATCCTAAATTATAAGAAAGATAGAAGTCTAACTATACTAGATATTGCTACTAAAAATAAATCCAAGTCCCCAAATTATAAAGTAAGCTACCCAGCCTCACACTAAGGCTACACATTGAGATATAACTATAATAACACGCCAAGAGTAATAATCGTTGTGTAGCACCTATGTACTAACTCTTAATAAAATATGTACAACATCACAATCACATTAGTACAACAAATCACATACTCATATGAAAAAGTCCAAACTAAGATATATATGTAACAACCCTTGACTTTGGAGACTGAGAAATTAATTTTTGGGGAAAATAAGATTTAATTAAATTGGAGAATTTTAAAATTTGGGAATTAAGGCCCAAAAATGGGGAATATTTCAAAGTATTCCGGATGATGATTTTGAGTGTACCATCCATCCCGAAAGGGTTGAGATAGTCAAAATGACTGTCATTGGGTTTTATTTCGGTTCCGGATTATTTTTAAGTCAGTTTGACTCGAATTGGAGTAAACGAGTCATTTAAAGTGTGTATTAACATTTAAAATTGGGACTTATGTTTTATAGGCTTAAGAGGCTTAAGGATGAAGCCTTCTTATTAGATAAAGAGAGAAATAGAAAGAAAAGAGAAAGGAAGAAAGAAAGAAAAAGAAAAGAAGAGAGAGAGATGAAGAAAAGCTTGGATATTCCGGCCCAAACGCGACATCGAGGACGATCCAACCTATACAAATCTGAGGAAACTGTTTAATCTTGCTAAATAAGTCATTTGTGTATTTTATTTCATAATTTGTGGGTTAAAGAATTGGATTTTGGGTATAAATATCAAAACCTAGATTTTTGGGTTTAATCTTGAAATCAATGTTTAAATATGGGTTTAATGGTGTAGAAATGGTTGGGATCAACTTTGGGTTGATTTATTGGCTTAGAATCATGTTGTGATAAAGATTTGGAGGTTAGGATAGAAATTTTAGGGTTTAAAATTCGTGAGTTTCTCTAAAGAAGAATAACCCTTCAAATTCGGCAGACCCGAATCGATTTGCCCCTTAAGCGAATCGATTCGGCATAGGCAACATTGGCAAGTCTGCATGACCGAATCGATTCGAACCCAAGGCGAATCGATTTGGTTTGAGATAGAGTCCTAGGTCCTTTGGACCGAATCAATTCGCAGTAGGAGCGAATTGATTCGCCCTTGAGACCGAATCGATCCCGGCCAGGCCGAATCGATTCGAAAACAGGGTTGTTTTATGGGATTTTTCAAGGATGATATCTAACCCTTTTTGGTTGGGTTTATTGATTTGGGGCCTTCGCTTATGATGAAAGAGATATGTTTTGGAGTCACACAAGGGGTTTCTCACACATTGTGATTATGGGGACTTCTTAGGATAATTTGGGAAAAATATATACATGTGTGCTTTTGGAGTCGTGTTTAGAGATTGTGGGGAAACCCCATTGGGATTGAGAATCCTACTTATAGATAAAATGTAAGTAAAGATGTGATGGGAGGATAAGAACTCTTAGAGAGAGTTGCGAGGGTATGTTGTGAAATATCTGGGCAGACATTTATATCGAATCCTTATAGGGATAGGATATTATTAAGATCCAATTTGGGGCCGAATGGAAGAGAGTGGTCGCATACCCTTAGTAATGATAAACTTTAAAAAATAAATCTGAGATATCTTAGACTAGGGGATTCACAAAAGTGATTGAACTGTAGTCAGAATCGAGAGCGATGGGATCAGATTACGAACTGGAGGAGAGTGTGTAAATCTAGTTGGGGTAGCTGTTGTTTATCGGTGTGTGATTTACAACAGGTATTTTCCCTAAGAAATGGGGTTATTTGATGAAAATAAGATTGAGCTTGAGGCTTATAGACTATTAGTTAGGTGTATACCAAGAGTCGAAATTATTACTAGATTCTTTAATGTGCTCTCGGATATAGATGGTATGTGTAGTGATGGTTTCCTACACAAAATCTTGGGTGATAACCTTAATTTTGAATATATATATATATATATATATATACACATATGATTTTGGGAGACTATTCATTATAGGAAAAGTGATTGAATATGTTTCAAGTGAGGGATCATATTCACATATCAAGGTAAATTAAATGAGTTTGTGGTGACGGCTTGTATATTGAGGATTATGTATACTTATATCCGAGTTGATATATTTTATACATATAAACGAGAATTAGTTTGTATATATATATATATATATGGATATGTGAATATATGTATATATATATCTGTATGGATATAAGTATATGGATATATCTAGGTTGTTGATATACATGATATGGATATTTAAACCTTATGTGATGGTTTAATATTTGATCATATGACGGGATCATATGGATGTGTATATATTGTGCATGTGAACGATATATATGCTTATGTGGTTAAGTATACCCCTCTCATGCTATCATTGGGAAGTTTCCATGCAGAGGGTGAGCATCCTGGCTTAAGGAGAAGGGTGTGGATATTCCCCAAGTTATAGTCGTCCAGTGTGTTATGATGTGATATATATATTTTTGTGGTGGGACGTGCTGGGTATGTCTTTTCTCATTGACCGGTTAGGAGCTATGATCGCTTCCCGGGATGTCGTGTGCGTGAGTTTATCACGAGGTGGGTGTCGTTGATCCCCACCAGGTGGTCCCCAGTTTTGCTACATGAGCCGGGCACTGGTGTAGTTTATCAGCGATATATATAGCCGGGTATATTATGTGCATGGCCTTTGTACATCATATGTAGTATGTACACTTGGCTATGGGATTGGATGATGGTGTATATATATATGGATATAATGAATGCCTATATATATATTTATATATTCTATAGATGAAAGGATATAGACTTTTATGGAGTACATCATGGATGATTAAGGTGTACTAGATGATTGGGGGTTGATGTATCGCATTAAAGGAATATTTTGGTTACATCATCCCAAGGATATCATTTGGATACTTTAAGTTGTTCTTATATGGTAATCTATATTTAGTAGTATTGTATGTGTGGCATAATGGATCTCTAGGATCGACATTGACAAGGAGTAGTGTAACAGGGTGGTTCCTTATTTGGATTTCGCTTTGCGAGACACCCCACGCACGAAACGTAGTGCAATGTTGAGATTAGAGAAAAGTTCTGTCAATAATTAGGTATGGCATAATGGATCTCCAGGATCGACGTTGACATGGAGTAGTGTAACGGGGTGGTTCCTTGTTTGTATTTCGCTCTGCAAGACACCCCACGCACGAAACGCAACGCAGCGTTGAAATTGGAGAGAAGTTTTGTCAATAATAATTTTGTATGCCTATTATTTAGAAATTAAATCATATGTTTCAACCCAAATGCATATGGGTAACTTATTAAGATTTATAATTGGTTAAATTATAAACTGTAATTCATTAAGCCTAATATGTCATATATGTCTGTAAAAATATTTAAATGTGTTTAGAAAGAGTGGATTCTTGGGTTACGATAGTAAGGCGGATCTCATGGGTATAGGCTGGGCCTATGATAAGTTAGGTTGTCCTTATAATTGGTGTAATTTAACTAAAATTCACGACGCGAATAGGTGCGCGCCGCTAGATGAGAGGTGAGTTGGGGTTCCAAGAGAGTGCGATTCACTTTAATTATGAAATAAGTGCACTGATATTTATTATGCACGGTTAACACACTTGCTAAATATTTTCACAACTCGGGCTTCGACCTGTTTACTTTTCTATCCTGATTGTATGTATATAAATATATATATATTACTACAGGTGTCCTACCGCATAGATGCTGAATGACCTTCTATCCAGAGTCTTGGGAGCCGTGACATGTGCAGACTGTTGCGGGATGTATCTTGTAGTCGCTTCTTACTTCTAAAAATCTAGGTAGGATTCATGTTGTATATCGGGTTTATATCCAAGGGGTATGTATATATGTGTATATTTTCTTCATTTCAGTATTTGTATTTGTTGTGACCCGACTGCTTATTCGGGTTTACTTCCTTGTGGTATATTGCAGCTGTAGTTATTTATTTCATTTTATTCTAGCATTTCATTTCTCAGAGTTCTTTCTTGCATATTTCTTTCCTTTATTCGTAGTGTTATAGTGTTGGTTTGTGGTATGTTGCATATATTATTAAATTTCAACATCTCCCTTATATGATATCGGGTCGTTAGTCCTATATTATATAGTACCGGCAGTTGATGTTGAGACTGGACCATCTGAAACTCCTGATTTAATGTAGTATAGGGCTGGCCACCCGTTATTATTTTAAGCGGGGTGTTACAGATGGTATCAGAGCATCAGGTTCTAGAGTCTGTAGGATCTGTGTGAGTTTTCTGCGTTTTTTCATTAATGTTCTTAATATAAAGCCCTATTATTAGGACTGTTGTGTTCACTGCGCATATCTTCTTCTGCGAAGTGTACTCACTTGATCGACGTTCTGATAATAGTTGGTCTCGTTTCAGAAGTCACCTAGATTATGTCGTCTAGGAAAGGACAAGATTAGAGATAAGATTCCCATAATAGATTTTGGGTACGCTTTGATCAGGGGCATTTGTTTCTCCCGATTCTGGCGAAGATATAAGAAAGAGAACTCTAGTAGTGGTTTAGGGTGTTCTATCGGTGGTTGAGTATAAAAAGGAAAATTTACTCGAATGGTGAATCTTAGTAAGGTAAGTCTGAGGAGAGGTATATGGTGTAGTCCTTAGGAGGTTTAGATTGGGAAACCTGTCAACCTTGGTTAGGAAACCCGGTGTTGGTGACTTTTCCCGACGTGAGGTGTGTGGAGTGGTCCTAATATCGTAAGTATTGCCTTCTAGGAAGAGGGATTAAGAAATTGGAGCCTCAGTTTCGTAACGTGGACTGAGGAAGTTTTCGGTGGTCGCAATTGCGTTTTGTCCTTCATAATTGTTAGGAAGGAGTAGAGGACGTTAGACTTCAAATAGGGGTCCAAGGATGAAGTAAAGCAATTGGATTATGCAAGTATAAAGTAGAATACCTTTCTTTGGGTTTGAGTCATGCTTTGTGGAATATCGGGAACGTCGAGAGTTGTAATATTAAATTTTGGAGGTGCGGAATGTCAAGGTTTGTCGAGTAGCGATTATAAGGTTATTGTCTTATGGGTAGGTTAGGGCATGTAATTATATTGTTCCAATGAGGGAAGGACTTACTTTGAACTATGTTTTGGTGTGATGTATAGGAATGGTATAACTGAGAGGTTCAAAGTTTGGTAGATTTATTTTGAACGGAGAATTTAGTCGATAATTGTGGTAGTCTTAAGAACTAGGTTTTGGTTAGAGGGTTGTAATTGTTGAGACCTTGTGTCTTGAGCATAAGGTGTTTGTTTGGCTTGTCAAAAGATTCGGAATTAATTTATGTTATATTGTTACATAGGCCTTCGGGGAATATTTAAGATATGATTTTTTTTTATAAAACCTTAACCCCGGTTTAACTGATCTCAATCCCCGACCTAGCTACACAGTAGTGTATTGGGAGGGTTCCTTGTTTGGATTTTGCTTGTGAGACCTCCCCCGCATAAAGGTGGCTAGCGTCAGGAATTGAGGAGAGTTCAACCATTGAGAATTTTCAAACTTTTATATAATTAATATGTTATTATAGATTATATTGGTGATAGTATATTACTATTTGAGGCTAATGGAGCCTAATTATAATTCTACGAGTGGAAACCTCGGGTATGGGGTGTATGGGCGCCCTGGGTAGTTAGTTTGCTTTAAAAGCTATATAGTTCGACGTGAGAACTAGAAAGGATAGGTATAGTGATCCTGAGAGTTGATGTAAGGACTAGATGATATTGTGGTC
Organism: Sambucus nigra; assembly: GCA_949130495.1. Taxonomy (NCBI): domain Eukaryota; kingdom Viridiplantae; phylum Streptophyta; class Magnoliopsida; order Dipsacales; family Adoxaceae; genus Sambucus; species Sambucus nigra. The sequence continues at coordinate 405,011,842 of OX422207.1, forward strand.
CTAGGCATGTCTTAAATTTCGCGGGCGAAATTTTTGTAAGGGGGGAAGTATGTAACAACCCTTGACTTTGGAGACTGAGAAATTAATTTTTTGGGAAAATAAAATTTAATTAAATTGGAGAATTTTAAAATTTGGGAATTGAGGACGAAAAATGGAGAATATTTCAAAGTATTCTGGATGATGATTTTGAGTGTACCATCGATCCCGGAAGGGTAGAGATAGTCAAAATGACTGTCATTGGGTTTTATTTCGGTTTCGGATTATTTTTAAGTCAGTTTGACTTGAATTGGAGTAAACGAGTCATTTAAAGTGTGTATTAACATTTAAAATTGGGACTTATGGTTTATAGGCTTAAGAGGCTTACGGATGAATCCTTCTCATTAGAGAAAGAGAGAAATAGAAAGAAAAGAGAAAGGAAGATAGAAAGAAGAAGAAAAGAAGAGAGAGAGATGAAGAAAAGCTTGGATATTCCGGCCCAAATGCGACATCGAGGACGATCCAACCTCTACAAATCTGAGGCAAGTGTTTAATCTTGCTAAATAAGTCATTTGTGCATTTTATTTCATAATTTGTGGGTTAAAGAATTGGATTTTGGGTATAAATATCAAAACCTAGATTTTTGGGTTTAATCTTGAAATCAATGTTTAAATATGGGTTTAATGGTGTAGAAATGGTTGGGATCAACTTTGGGTTGATTGATTGGCTTAGAATCATGTTTTGATAAAGATTTGGAGGTTAAGATAGAAATTTTAGGGTTTAAAATTCGTGGGTTTCTATGAAGAAAAAGAACCCTTCAAATTCTGCAGACCCGAATCGATTCACCCCTTAAGCGAATCGATTCGGCCTGTGCAACATTGGCAGGTCTGCATGACAGAATCGATTCGGGCCCAAGGTGAATCGATTCGGTTTGAGACGGAGTCCCGGGTCCTTTGGACCAAATCAGTTCACAGTAGGAGCGAATCGATTCGCCCTTGAGACTAAATCGATCCGGGCCAGGCCGAATCGATTCGGAAACAGGGCTGTTTTAGTGGATTTTTCAAGGATGATCTCTAACCCTTTTTGGTTGGGTTTATTGATTTGGGGCCTTCCCTTATGATCAAAGAGATATGTTTTGGAGTCACAGAAGGGGTTTCTCACACATTGTGATTATGGGGACTTCTTAGGACAATTTGGGAAAAATATATCCATGTGTGCTTTTGGAGTCGTGTTTAGAGATTATGGGGAAACCCCATTGGGATTGAGAATCCTACTTATAGATCAAATGTAAGTAAAGATGTGATGAGAGGCTAAGAACTCTTAGAGAGAGTTGCGAGGGTATGTTGTTAAATTTTTGGGCCGACAATTATATCGAATCCTTATAAGGATAGGATATTATTAAGATCCAATTTAGGGCCAAATGGAAGAGAGTGGTAGCATACCCTTAGTAATGATAAACTTTAAGAAATAAATCTGAGAGATCTCAGACTAGGGGATTCACAAAAGTGAATGAACCGTAGTCGGAATCGAGAGCGATGGGATCATATTACCAACTAGAGTAGAGTGTGTAAATCTAGTTGGGTAGATGTTGTTTATCAATGTGTGATTTACAATGGCTATTTTCCCTAAGAAATGGGATTATTTGATGAAAATAAGATTGAGCTTGAGGCTTATAGACTATTGGTTAGGTTTATACCGATAGTCAAAATTATTACTAGATTCTTTAATGTGCTCTCGGATATAGATGGTAAGTGTAGTGATGGTTTCCTACACAAAATCTTGGGTGATAACCCTAATGTTGAATATATATATATATAGACGGCTTGTATATTGAGGATTATGTATACTTATAGCCGAGTTGATATATCTTATACATATAAACGAGAATTAGTTTGTATATATATATATATATATATATATATATGGATATAAGTATATGGATATATTTACGTTGTGGATATACATGATATGGATATATAAAGCTTATGTGATGGTTTAATATTTTATCATATGATGGGATCATATGGATGTGTATATATTGTGCATGTGAACGATATATATACTTATGTGGTTAAGCATACCCCGCTCATGCTATCATTGAGAAGTTTCCGCGTAGAGGGTGAGCATCCTGGCTTAAGGAGGAGGGTGTGTATTTTCCCCAGGTCATAGTCGTCCAGTGTGTTATGATGTGATATATATATATATATATATATATATATATATATATATATATATATATTTGGGGTGGGACGTGGTGGGTATGTCTCGTCTCATTGACCGGTTAGGAGCTATGACCACTTCCCGAGACGTCTTGTGCGTTAGTTTATCACGAGGTGGGTGTTGTTGATTCCCACCAGGTGGTCCCCAGTTTATCTATGTGAGCCGACCACAGGGAAGATGATAGCATGGTGCAGTTTATCGGCGAGATATATAGTCGGGTATATTATGTGCATGGCATTTGTACATCATATGTAGTATGTACACTTGGCTATGGGATTGGATGATGGTGTATATATATATGGATATAATGAATGCCGATATATATATTTATATATCCTATAGATGAAAGGATATGGACTTTTATGGAGTACATCTTGGATGATTAAGGTGTACTAGATGATTGAGGGTTGATGTATCGCATTTAAGGAATATTTCGGTTACATCATCCTAAGGATATCATTTGGAGACTTTGAGTTGTTCTTATATGGTAATCTATATTTAGTAGTATTGTATCTGTGGAATAATGGATCTCTAGGATCGACATTGACAAGGAGTAGTGTAACAGGGTGGTTCCTTGTTTGGATTTCGCTTTGCTAAACACCCCACGCACGAAACGTAGTGCACTGTTGAGATTAGAGAAAAGTTATGTCAATAATTAGGTATGGCATAATGGATCTCCAGGATCGATTTTGACAAGTAGTAGTGTAACGGGATGGTTCCTTGTTTGGATTTCGCTCTTTGAGACACCCCACGCACGAAACTTAGCGCAGCGTTGAAATTTGAGGGAAGTTTTATCAATAATAACTTTGTATGCCTATTATTTAGAAATTAAATCATATGTTTCAACCGAAATGCATATGGGTAACTTATTAAGATTTATAATTGGTTGTAAGAGAGTAGTCTAATTTTGGGGAAATACTCAATTTTAGCACGTGTTTGACTTGAGCAACTTCGGTTGCGCCTACGTATCCGTTATGCTCGGAATCAAAGTCAGCGTAGTTCGTGGGTTCGTACTATTCGTCAGAAAACTCATTGTGGTGGTTTTTCGGAGAGATGGGAGGTGGTGCCACTCTTCTCAAAGAACTCATCTCAAAACTCTCTCTAAAACCTCATAAGATAAGAAAATCACCCTCCTCTTCCAAGAAGATCTCCTTCAAATGTATGGGGGTAGGGCTTATTTATAGCAAAACCAACCCAAGTGGGTCGCCACATGTCAATTAACTCGTGGTGACACATGTCCTATTTTAAGTGGCATGTGTCCCATAACATATGTCAAAACTCTCAATACTAGAATATTGTCTAGTTAATATGTAAATAACACACAAATACGCGTGATATGTCCGACGCGCATAATAATACCTCAGTCGCATAAACACATGGACTTTAATCAATATTAATCATCTCCAACCTCATTTAATAATTAAATGAGAGGTTTATCATTGAGCCCCTCCTACATTTGCCCCCTCGTACATATAGTTGATATATTGATACATGTCTGAAATATATCGGCTGTATGTACGAAACAACTTTAGTCAGTTTTTCATATGTTCGATCGACCTGTGGATCGTGGGTAATAATCTCGTACTTCATTTAATTTTGATGATGTACTTTTACCTCATATGTCACATTTTATGATATAATGCAATCTCATATTTTATATCTCAGTTATATGATATACATTAATTTCATATCTCATATCTTAAATCTCATTTTAAGGCTTTGATCTCATAGGTTATTCCGAAGGACCTCGTTATCATTTTTTTTCATACGAATGATATACAATGAGTGTTGCCCCCATTCCTACTTAAATGAACATGCATTCACGTTTTTATTGCGATTGTTTGTAACTCTGCTTTGGTAAAGAGTAATATCATGAACACATAATAACTACTTTAGCATTCTCTTTCGTCATTCTCAACCAAGCTTGGTGAAAGTATTATTATGATTTACATAATAACTACTTAGTCGTTCTCAAGTTTGGTGAAAGTATTATTATGGTTTACATAATAACTACTTCATCATTCTTTTTTAGCATTCTCAACTACGCTTGGTGAAAGTATTATTATGGTTTACATAATAACTACTTCATTGTTCTCGATTAATCTTTTAGTGCATGCACATGTTTTTGATTTATTTCATTCTCGATGAGGTTTCTTGTGCGTGTACATAATATTGACTAGCTCAAATTACCACTTTTTAATGTATTTCGCAAACTCACACCTAAGAGGTGACTTAATGGTGAGAAGACACTTGTCAAGGTTTCTCGTAAACTTCACCGTTAGGGGTGACTTAACAATGAAAACACACTTGTTAAGGTTTTTCACAAACTCCACCGTTAGAGGTGACTTAACAATGAAAACACGCTTGTTAAGGTTTTTCGCAAACTCCACCGTTAGAGGTGACTTAACAATGAAAACACACTTGTTAAGGTTTTTCGCAGACTCCACCGTTAGAGGTGACTTAACAATGAAAATACACTTGTTAAGGTTTTTCGCAAACTCCACCGCTAGAGGTGACTTAACAATGAAAACACGCTTGTTAAGATTTTTTGCAAACTCCACCGTTAGAGGTGACTTAACAATGAAAACACGCTTGTTAAGATTTTTCGCAAACTCCACCGTTAGAGGTGACTTAACAATGAAAACATGCTTGTTAAGGTCTTTCGCAAACTCCACCGTTAGAGGTGACTTAACAATGAAAACACACTTGTTAAGGTTTTTCGCAAACTCCACCGTTAGAGGTGACTTAACAATGAAAACACGCTTGTTAAGGTTTTTCGCAAACTCCACCGTGAGAGGTGACTTAACAATGAAAACACACTTGTTAAGGTCTTTCGCAAACTCCACCGTTAGAGGTGACTTAACAATGAAAACACACTTGTTAAGGTTTTTTGTAAACTCCACCGTTAGAGGTGACTTAACAATGAAAACACGCTTGTTAAGGTTTTTCGCAAATTCCACCGTTAGAGGTGACTTAACAATGAAAACACGCTTGTTAAGGTTTTTCGCAAACTCCACCGTTAGAGGTGACTTAACAATGAAAACACGCTTGTTAAGGTTTTTCGCAAACTCCACCGTTAGAGGTGACTTAACAATGAAAACACACTTGTTAAGGTTTTTCGCAAACTCCGCCGTTAGAGGTGACTTAACAATGAAAACACGCTTGTTAAGGTCTTTCACAAACTCCACCGTTAGAGGTGACTTAACAATGAAAACACGCTTGTTAAGGTCTTTCGCAAACTCCACCGTTAGAGGTGACTTAACAATGAAAACACACTTGTTAAGATTTTTATATAATCTGCACCTTATAACGGTGACTTAACAATGAAAACGCTTGTTAAGATTTTTATATATAGTCTCCACCTTATAACGGTGACTTAACAACGAAAACGCTTGTTAAGATTTTTATATAATCTCCACCTTATAACGGTGACTTAACAATGAAAACGCTTGTTAAGATTTTTATATAATCTTCACCTTATAACGGTGACTTAACAACGAAAACGCTTGTTAAGATTTTTATATAATCTCCACCTTATAACGGTGACTTAACAACGAAAACGCTTGTTAAGATTTTTATATAATCTCCACCTTATAACGGTGACTTAACAACGAAAACGCTTGTTAAGATTTTTATATAATCTCACTGTTTTTTATATCTCTTCTCAGGTTGCTCGCAAAGTTCTCGTAATATGATGTCATATATGAAGGATGACTATGACTTTGTCGATTTCTGAGTGACAAGTAATTAACCCGTTTGAACTCTTTGCGAAAGAAACTGAAGAAGCTTTTGTAATGACCTGCTTGGATGTTACTATACTCTGAAGGTTCATCAATCTAACCTTGGCGTGGATGATGTCGAAGAAGCTTTAGACTACAAGCTACGTTACATCATAATATCCATTTGCCCCCTTTATTTATTTTATCTTAAGATAAAATAAAATAAAATAAATTACATATATCCTTTACAATTCCCACCCGAAAAAAAAATGAAAGCAGCCTAATTATTACATTTCATGGGGTGTATCTCAAACTACCATATATTTGAACAATGGCTTGATGTCAGCCTCGCTTCATATTTGCTCATTCAGAAGTCTCTACAAAATAATATCTTTCTGACACAATAATATAATATTGCAAATGGTTAGTAAAACTCAGGAAATATCCAAGTTCAATTCTCATTATGCCCCCTTTATTTTATTTTATTTGATGTAATAAAAGAAAAGTTAAATAATGTCCGGGGAAATCTGTGCAAATGAATCATAACCACCGATTCTCGTAGGTGTATCGCGCACAATTTAATGTCGTTTAAGGGTGCATGTTATAATAAATCTAAAGGTGTATATAATCTCAAGATACATTTTCAGTTCTAAAACATATTCAAATATTTCGTAAATGAATCATAATGTATATGAATATGTACAAATAATTGTGAATATTTTCAAATGTCAAAATACTCAATCGAAGATTCATTATATTTCATCTATCTAAAAAATGAAGCTTTTTAATTCATTAACGTAACTTATGAATATTTTCGAAGAATTAAATTTTCTATGAGAACTGCATTATTATATCTATATTTTATTTGTAAAAAATAACCCCCCCTTTTTTCCAACCGTCTCACGCTCATATTATCGATTATAGTCCCAACATGTTCCCTGCCCGAGGAACCATAAGCTGTAACCGTTAAATCATATTTGCATCTCTTACAGTTAAAATATTAGTTTGGACAATATTCAACATATCCCCCTTTTTTTTTCAGATGCACCTCGGGGGACCACACTACAGTTAAATCATAATTGGGGTTTCCCCACCTTAATTCATACAACGAAGGATCTCAAAATCATAGATCCCTCCCACGCAAAATCGTACAACGATGGACCTCAAAATCACAGATCCATCCCACGCAAAATCATACAGCGATGGACCTCACCTCAAAATCATAGATCCATCCCACGCAAAATCATACAGCGATGGACCTCAACATTAAGTGCCGGATCTACTCTACACACGAAGAAGGTAACTCAAGAGATTTGTGTTTCTCCGAACAGGTGTTGCTATTCACTCCGAGCTTCATCGAGCTGAGGATCATCGGAGCGTACTCCGTTGGAACTGATATCTCAGACGTTTCGGTTGAAACAAATACAAACCTACATGCCAAGTTGAATCGGGTTGTACGCAGATGGTCAGTTGATTTGGGTAGCAGTAAAGGTCTCCCACCGGTTCGAGTTTCATCGGGTAGAGGTTCCTCGGAGCAAGTTCATCGGTTTTGAAAAATCTCATAGGTTCTTTGGATTTTAAGCTCCTATGGTGGTTCTCACCTTTCTTATTCTGGTGGATTTTAAGATCCCACGGTGGCTCTTATCTCGTTTCGATTTATACTTTTGTGTAAACGTATGATGGGTCAAAATAAAAGGAATTTATAGTGTGAATGTTTGTTGCGTTACAACTCATCTCTCTTTTTTTTTTCAAACAAACTCCACTTGGAGCTTCCTCCTGTTAAACCATGCTATAACATTTGTCTGACTCAATAATCAACATCTTCCTTATTTTGTTTTATAGTCTGACACGTAACACGTAACAGAGTTTTCCTTTGTATATTTTGTACAGTTTATCAAATACTTCTACAACTGTTGGACGAACTCTAGTCTGTCACGTCGGTAACCTTCTTAAAATGAATGAGACGTTGCCGTGCTATCAATACAACTTTATGATTGACTAGACATATATTTGACTACTCTCAGCCCATCAGCCATGCCCTAGTGACATGTTAGGTGTACTATTTATGTCAGATCAATCTTTTAACAGGCCATTAGCCACACTTTAGTGACATGTTTGGTGTATTTCAACGTCTATTTATGAAAGGCCCTCATAAATGCCAACAATCTCTAAACGTGTAAGAGCTATAAAATAATATTTAAAAATATCTGGGAAGTTATACTTTCACTTCCCTCGAGTTTTTTTTTAAAAGCAACTACAACTCAATATATCAGAAAACTTCAGCATTGCTCCTGAAATAATAATATTCTATTAAACAAGCAAAATCGTGTTTTGTGATTAACAGTAGGTATAGTGGTTTATACCTTATAATCAAAGCAATCAATATACGCATATGTTATGAAAAATCACAGCTAACATATTAATATATGTATACCACATGCTTTTTTTTTTTTATGTAAAGCAACATTTAAGATAGTAAGATGCATAAATCAGGTTTCTTATCTGAAACGAAGTTTAATCCCTCTCATAGAATGTTGAAGCAGAGAATTACTTCTGTCAACCTCTTTTCTGCATCTCCGTCCACGTTTCCGATCACGAATGAGGCGTTACACAATAAAAATTATGAATACCTCCCCAGCAGAGTCGCCAAATGTAAGAGAGTAGTCTAATTTTGGGGAAATACTCGATTTTAGCACGTGTTTGACTTGAGCAACTTCGGTTGCGCCTACGTATCCGTTATGCTCGGAATCAAAGTCAGCGTAGTTCCTGGGTTCGTACTATTCGTCGGAAAACTCATTGTGGTGGTTTTTCGGAGAGATGGGAGGTGGTGCCACTCTTCTCAAAGAACTCATCTCAAAACTCTCTCTAAAACCTCATAAGATAAGAAAATCACCCTCCTCTTCCAAGAAGATCTCCTTCAAATGTATGGGGGTAGGGCTTATTTATAGCAAAACCAACCCAAGTGGGTCGCCACATGTCAATTAACTCGTGGTGACACATGTCCTATTTTAAGTGGCATGTGTCCCATAACATATGTCAAAACTCTCAATACTAGAATATTGTCTAGTTAATATGTAAATAACACACAAATACGCGTGATATGTCCGACGCGCATAATAATACCTCAGTCGCATAAACACATGGACTTTAATCAATATTAATCATCTCCAACCTCATTTAATAATTAAATGAGAGGTTTATCATTGAGCCCCTCCTACATCGGTTAAATTATAAACCGGAATCCATTAAGCCTAATATGGCATATATGTCTGTAAAAATACTTAAGTGTGTTTAGAAAGAGTGGATTCTTGGGTAACGATAGTAAAGCAGATCTCGTGGGTATAGGCTGGGCCTATGATAAGTTAGTCTGTCCTTATAATTGGGGTAATTTAACTAAAATTCACTACGCGAATAGGTGCGCGCCGCTAGATGAGAGGTGAGTTGGGGTTCCACGAGAGTGCGATTCCACTTTAATTATGAAATAAGTGCACCGATATTTATTATGCACTGTTATCACACTTGCTAAATATGTTCACAACTCGGGCTCTGACCCGTTTACTTTTCTCTCCTGCTTGCATATATATATATATATATATATATATATATATATATATATATATATATATATATATATATTACTACAAGTGTCCTACTGCGTGGATGCCAGATGACCTTTTATCCAGAGTCTTGGGAGCCGTGTCATGTGCGGACTGTTGCGGGATGTATCTTGTAGTCTCTTCTTACTTCTAAAAATCTAGGTAGGATTCATGTTGTATATTGGGTTTATACCATGTAACACCCCGCCTAATTAAATACCGGGTGGCCAGTCCCATACCAAATTAAAACAGAATATACAGTTCGTTCATTCTTAGCATCACTGTCGAAAACATTTACAACTCACCCAATACCCAATTAAGCTGGTGTTAAAACTTTCCAAATTTAAATTTCAACAAAACCATTTTTAGTTTAAGAATAACACTACACATTTTATACAACAACACTGATAAGACAATAAATAACTCAAAAGAATTTAAATGCAATTGGAATAAACCTTCCCAAATAATATAAATCCTTTACAATAATCCCAACAATGTTAAATGTATTAAAAAGACCCGAATACAATAGTATTTGACCTCGATAGAAAAGATAACTGAAATCCTTTGGGCGACATGACCTAACTAAGAATACTGTGAATCAAAAGATGAAAGGCGTCTAAGCAAAAACTCCATAGCTCCATAGTTCAACATCATCCGCTAAGGTTGGCGTCCCTGTTGCTGGACACCTGATATAGAAGATATAATAGAAAAGAAAATATGCAAGGAAACGGGTCAGAGCCCGAATGTGTAGATGATTTTTAAAACAGCAAGTATTTAATAAGTGCAATAAAGCATTTATTATGTACATGTTAGATCCAACTCTCACTTGCTATTCTCACCTCTCAACTAGAGTGCACACTTAACGTTTCCTATTAACCTCGTAGTTAATGGCTCCTCTTTTCTAGTCTCCATATTATAATTCCATTTCCATATCATAATCCCCGTATGTCCCATACCATACGTCACATTATTATTCATTTACATTTCTCATTTATGACTCGTTTCTCATTAACATGAACCATTTCTCATTAATATGAATTAAGCTTTTCAATTCTGTAAGAATAAACTTTCATTAACTTAATTCAATTATCTTTCTCTATTCACCGTTATCTACAATTATCACTATAGATAGATTTAACCATAATATATATCCATTCAATCATTTAATCCATTATATATATATTCATATATAATACGGCACCCCGAGTCACAGCTGCGGTGCAATGCATTACTCTGCTATCATGTCCCATCATCGCAGGTCGCCGAATAGGGGACTAAAGGTTCAGTAAGATTCCACGAACCACAAACAACAACAAACAAATTGGAGGCGAACATAGTTCTCGTATCCATGGGTCACGCACATACCTACGTACCCACAGTCAGCGGACTTATCAACTCCCCGATAAGTCTTTCATAGACCTATGTTCTCGAGCGACAAGTCAAAGATCCCATGAATTCATCAGGATATGACTGCCCTCACGCGCAAACCTCCCACCGATAGCAAGTAAGCTAGGTATGTCATACAAATAAATCATCAATCAATAAAATAGGTATTATCATACCTATAATATAATATCAATAAGGTAATATCACTACCCTAAGATATTTCCCATACGTATCATTATATCTCTTTTAAATTCCACGTATCATATCTTTACTTCATAATTTAATTATCCTCGCATTCTATAACATCTCTCCACTCCCGACGTCGTTAAGGTTCATGCGCGGAGCGTCTCGCAAAGAGAAATCCAAACAAGGAACCTGTAATAACCCTCGCTTATGAGACTGTATTTTATAGTAATTACTTAATATAGTAATTGGAGACAAGTGTTGAGTTATGATTTGAATGTTAATTCAATGTAGAAAGTTGATATTTATTTGGAGTTTGCATACATATCATATCTATGGGTAAATATTGCTATGTTATGCTTATTAATAGCATCTGAATTCAAAATGATAATTTGGAGGTTGCAGTTGAGTCCGGAACGTGCGAAATAGTCAAATAATGTACCATATTGTATTTTGTAGTTTTGGGCATTTTTGACTAATTGTACCCAAATTATGCAGTTGCGTATTATTTTATCGCACTACTAGTTAATTAAGCGGGATATTTGTCTTAGGTCACGACTTAAGCTTTCTAAGTCTTCCAATTTCCCCTAATTCTCTTCCTAAACCTAAAGAGAGAAAGAGAAGAGTAGAGAGAAAGATTGGAGATTTGGAGATTGAGAGAGATTCTTGTTTCTACAACCAAGAGATCTGCAATTTGCTGAATCAAGGCAGGTTTTTACTTGCTATTTGTGTCTTGAGATAGATGATTTGCTATGGTAATGATGTATTGATTTTGGTTTAGCAAACTTAGGGTTTTCCTTATGTATTTATGGGTTTTGATTCATTCAAAGATGATTCGGATGATTCATGAGGCTTAAGATGGTTAATAGCATCATTGATGTTATCTTGATGTTGGTATATAAGTTTGGTTTGAAGAAATCTGAGTTGGGGTAGAAAATGGAGTCCAAGACTCCATAGCCAATTCTTGGCAAAATCGCAGGCCCGAATCGATTCGGTCCCCTGGGCGAATCGATTCGGTTAAGTCCAGTGCTCAGGTCTTGTGAACCGAATTGATTCGGAATTAATCCGAATCAATTCGGCAGTTATGCAGAAACCCAAATTTTCTGGCCGAATCGATTCGGCTAAGGGAGAGAATCGATTCGGTAGCCCTGCACTTTTCCAAAAATTTTCTTTTAAATTTTAACCCTTTTTATTTAGGATTAGTAATTAGGGACCTTCTTAAAAGAAGTAAACATAGGGTTTAGAGTATTAGTTGAGTTGGGTCGACATCCTAGACTCGAAAGGGTTCATCTAGGGTTCTTTTAAGGGGGAATTTAAAGTGATGTTTAGGCATTACTTTTATCTTGTAGTTCTATAAGGGTCTAGAACATCTTTAGGTCAATTTGGAGACCTTAGGAATTAACTTGAGTTAGATTCGACATGATGGTTTATGTTAAAGCCTAAAGGAGGCTTTGGAAATAACTTTGGAGTCTGAATTTCTTATCGAGGATGTTATGACAGTACGTAATACGTATAGTCCCGATTTAAGCCTATACATTTGTTAAAACGGGAAATTGATAAGGTAAATGATAAATTACTAAATCATGTAATGGAAATAAATAAAATGGATGTTACACACCTCTCTAAATACCAACTTAAGGGAAGTCCGTGCGAGAGGTGAAGCCCCCTGGCTAATGAATGCAGGGTGGATATAGTCCTAGGCCATATGAGCGCTTGTTTTATTTTTTTCTGCGATGGGTAGGAGATTCTGGGTGTGGTCTTGACTACCCCGCAGGCATATGGCCGCTTCTCGACGATTTCGATAGGATCCCAGGTTGTCTTATGTTAGGCCCTGGAAGATGATGGTTATTTAGGGACGCGCACAGTGGGGAAACCCGGACGGGCGGTCTTAGAATCGTTATATTTATATTTATGACTATTCTAATTATCGAGTTGGACTCGATGGAACATGAATGCCATATAGAGCAAATTTATGCCACAAAGAGCATGCTATTGAGATTTGTGCCATTAAGTGCACATGATAATAATTGTATTCCTGATAAGGAATGTCAAGGAAGATTTAAATGGAAATATGATGAAAAATGATAAAGGCTCATATGTACTTTTAACTCTGTTTTATATGAATTTTATCTACATAGTCATTTATTAGCTTTAGCTCCTCACATGATGTTACTATGCTAGACTATCATTCATGCTTACTTGCGCATCATTGTCATACCTGTCATTTATCTATTGATCACATATATCCGGCCCTGACCGGTTTTCACTTCCTGTTGTATATATATATATATAATCCGTTCAGGTGTTCCGCCGCACGGTCTCCCGTAATGATCTTTCCTTCCATATGTCTTGAGGAGCCGTGACATTGTGCGGGTCTCACGGGATGTTTTGTGTAGACGCCTCCATTTATGTTATCTAGTTATGATCAGTTTATTCGGGCATGTTGCCCAAACCGTTGTAATTGTATAATGGATTTATTATGTAACACCTGGAGCTTATTATATGTTGTATGGTTAGTATTGACCGACGTTTCATTCGGTCCTTTTGTATTTTTGGGTTTCTTATATACGCTTGTGGGGGTTTCCACCCTCTATTCCTACTATGGGTTGTTGAAAATGTTATCTTCTTATTTAATAACCAAAGTTTTTGATAACTCGTTTTCTGGAATATAGTGTGGTTATTCCTTATACCTTGCATATTGTAGTGATGCTGAGAATGATATTTATCAATGATTTCCTATTTTATCGAGGTATAGGGCTGGCCACCCTTTATTTCGGATAGCAGGTTGTCACAGAACCCCTCCAGTACACTACTACTTAACTTTGTCGATCGAGGAGGTCCGACAACTTCAACTATACGATCGGGATAACCTCATATCTTCTTTTAACCAAAAGTGTTCTAAACTCCCATCTCTATCTAGGACACATATCACTACGCTCTTGTATTACACTTCGTCCTTGCGAAATCAATATTGAGCTTAAACTCAGTCCTTCATGTTCAAATTGTAACCCTAAGGCTACCCTCACTCAATACACATGATTCAAATAGGTTTTTCCATCACCAAAGATCCACAAAAGGTTTGGGATAAGAATCAACATTTAAAAAGAAACAAATTTACATATTCTGGGGAGGTCGATCGATCGAAGGCAGGGGTCGATCGATCGATCACTTAGGTCACAACCTAGTTTTCTGCATTTTCTGCAACTACGTGTTTAGAAACTTACCATCATTTAAACCTTCATCTAAACATCCCAAATGACTTATAATCTTTACTACATGATATATCAACATATATGAACGATTTCCAATACTCTAAACATCCTAGAATCATCAAGGGATTGGATTAAAAATCATGTTCATCTCCATACTTCCAGAAAATTATCAACATATCAACTTCAAGAACACATCAATGGTTTTCATAAGTTCTTCAACAGTTTCATGACTATTTCGTGGATTATTATCATCCTAAAACATGAGTTTAATTCCTATATCATTTCAGTTTCCAGAAATCCATTTAATACTCCATTATTTCTTCCAAACATGAATAATCTTCTCTTTTCATACTATTCTAACATGGACAATATACAAACTTAAATTGCCATTAGTAAACACTTGCCTTTACTGAAGGTCTGATCCTTTGGTGTAGTATATCTCAGTTGGTTGTCCCTTCTCCGGTCAAACTTCGGTGGTGGTTGGTGGTGGTGAACCTTGGTTCTTATTCTTCTCCTTCCCAAGTAGGCTTTTCCCTTCCCAAGCTCCCTTTTTTTCTCTCTAGGAAGATGACTTCTCTAATTTGTGTAGAGGAGATTAATAACCCCCATACACTTAATCTACCAATACTTATAATAGGACAAAATCCGAAATCACTATTCATCCCCCTTAGAAAAATGACCAAAATGCCCTTTCGGGTTGTCTATTCATTTCCAAATGACCCGAGACTCAAAATTAATATCCAAATAGACTTTTCTGACTATTTCGAACCTTCCGGACGTAAAGATGCAGTCGAACTGACTATAAGGTCGATAAAAAATTAATTTTCTTTTTAATTTAATACACTAGTCTCGACACTTCCCATACCGCGTCAGACTAAAAATCCAAATTATCGAAATTATATCACACCGTCATATCAATGACATCACATTCATATATTACCTAAATATCTTTAAGTAATATTTAGAATCATCCATTTTAATATCCACCGTCCGGATAAAACCCGAATGAATTAATTAATAATAAAATCCAATTAATCCATTAATTTAAAATATAACCCATTTTAAAAGTCATTTAAAATTACGGGGTATTACATACCAAAGGGGTATTTATAGATGTGTATATTTACTTCATTTCAGTCTTTGTATTTGCTGTGACCCGACAGCTTATTCGGGTTTACTTCCTTATGGTATATTTTAGTTGTAGTTATTTATTTCATTTTATTCTAGCATTTCATTTCTCATAGTTCTTTCCTGCATCTTTCTTTACTTTATTCGTAGTGTTATAGTGTTGGTTTGTGGTATGTTGCATATATTATTAAATTTTAACATCTCGCTTATATGATATCGAGTCGTTAGTCCTATATTATATAGTACCGGCAGTTGATGTTGAGACTGGACCATCTGAAACTCCTGATTTAATGTAGTATAGGGCTGGCCACCCGTTATTATTTTAAGCAGGGTGTTACAATATATATATATATATATATATATGTGTGTGTGTGTGTGTGTGTGTGTGTGTGTGTGTGTGACAAATGACGGCTTCAACCTTTGGGGACCTCTCTCGTCCTTCTATTGGGTCAATTTGTAAGGAGTACCACCTTACGGATTTTAGAACAGGAACACATAGAGTAAATGAAAAACCACTACATTATCACACCATCGCTAAATCACATACCAATATTTATAGAATAGATCAAAACTGGGTTGTCTCCCTCTCACGAGGACATTGACCAATTGAAAGTGATGCATCATTAATGAGGGTAGTAGTCCATGGTCCCGCAGAACAATATCATTAAATCCTCTTCGATATATTCACCATGAACAAACACACCCATTGGTGTGTACACAAATTACAAATCATATATAGACTAATAGGCACAATTGATTATAGTATATCAACCTGATTGTACAGATCTTTCCAATGCACCCCTGAAAAATAATTTCAAAAATGGAAACTAAAACCTCCTAATACATATCTCTATCCGATTATCATCCAAATTCCCCAAAATAAGGATTTACGAATGCCCCTATGTCCAAAATTAAACCCAAGTAAAAACCCACAAAAAACTAAACCCCACTTACCTCTCTGTAGAATACATAATCACGGCATGGTTCAAGCACAGTCGTGGCCCTAAGGGAACAATCGTGAGATTTGTAATACCCCTTAATTTTAATGGATTTTCCGCATAATTTTAAAATATTTTTAATAAAACAAATAATTAATTAATTTTGGAAATTGGTGAATTTCAAATAATTATTTTAACTGAAAACTCAAATTTTATAATTATTCGAGAGATAAATAAAGTTTTTTAATAAAGTTAGAAGGTGGAAAAATTATATGTGTTTTAATTATAATTTGGCATTTTGTCAAAGTAAATAGTAATTTAGAATCGTACTAAAATAACAAATAAACAAAAGAGGAAATTCTCGTTAAGAGCATGGTTATAGTGGTAACAATGTCAACTTAGGGAGAAAGCTAAGGTTAAGGGCATAAAAGGAAAGGCAAAATTATGAGGAGTTGGTATAAAAACATAAGAAAACCTCAATGAAAATTTAATTCCTAGTCTGAACTCACAAACTCACAACAACCTCCATCAAATCATCACACAAAATCATATTTTCAATTCACAAGGATTTTGGGAATATTTCTGATGAACAATTCAGTTATTTATTTAAGGAGAGCTTGTTTTACACATTTGAGAATTTTTTAAATTCCTCATATGAGGCAAGATAATTCAACTCTCTCCTCGTGATTGTAAATATTTATTTCTACCTAAATAATGTCTTCATGAATTATAAAAAAATACTATCCTGAGATAATTAGGGTTTATATTGTGTATTGGAAAAATTAGGTTTTTGGTAAATGAATGAATAATACTATCTTGAAAATTATGTTTTAGTTAAGTAGTTTGATTGAATTGATTTGGGAAAATTTATGGTCTATTAAAAATGGGTTAAAGTAGTTGAATTGTATTGAGTTAGGAAATTTTTTGTTAATATTATATTCCAATTGAAATTGGTTTAGAGTAATTGGATTGTGTTAAGAGAATTATTGTTTTCCATTAGAATGACTTATTTACATAAAGTATATGGTACAGTACTCTTTGAATGTTGTTTAGTATCTCCCTTCTAAATTCTAAGATTTAAAGTTGATATGAAATTATATGTTGTAATCCACCAAATAACTATAAGAAGGGATAGCTTTTGCTAAACATGGATCTTTAAAATACCAAAGCCCATATTTGGGGACTATTATGGATTAGGACTACATTGTCAGATGATAAATGGTGCTCGACTCTGAGCCATGGGTTTATTATACTCGATATAGACGAGTCGAGAGTTGTACTGGTATATAAACTTCTATAATAATATATGTTTAACTGTGAAGATTTATGTAACAATTAACCTAATAACTATGGGCTTTACTATTTACACACATGATTGATAGTCTTACTAATTGAGTTTGTAGCTATTATTTTGTTGCGGTGAGCCTCACCCATAGCGTTTCTACATGTGCTATATAGTACCCGATGTAGTTTTATTACTTAAGAACATTATTTTCCCCTTTAGTCACACGGTGCTTTGAGATGTAGGAGTTGCACCTACTTTTAGATTTTCTGTGTGTTCATAGATGTGAGGTTACCTTTGCTCATATTAATTGTACGTGGTTATGATGATAGTATGAATTTGAGGGAGTTGTATGTATTACTATCGTCATGCATTAAGTTTTATAATTTTCTTATGTAATCAACTCGAATCTGTTACATATTAGTATTTAAGGATTTCTCAAGTCAATTTTTATTGTTATTTATCATTGGATTTTTTACTTTATAAGGATGATATTCATTTGTTAAGGAAACCTATGTAATTTTAATAGATAGACTTGACCAACCTAATTATTAAAAATATATTGGGTCTCACCGTTGGTGTCAAAGCATGTCCTCGGTCTCGAGAGTTATAGGTATATGATAGTTTTTCGCTTACCTTTACTTGATACACATTGTGGTTTTTTACTCTCTTAGAATTTTGAGCCTAATATACATTTTATTCCTATCTATCTAGATGATGAATACTATGATGAGATAAGTTAAGAGATCCATGAAGGATAATGCAATAAGAGGCTTGGTAGAACACACCGAACAACGTCAGTTTACTGTGAGAGAAAAATGACTCCAATCATCCGTAACGGTGTTCGTAGTTGAGTTATGAATCCAAAGAGACAAAACTTAGCTATGGCAACACCATAAGTTCCCATATCATCTTGAGACAGGGTGAGGGAAATTTTTTACAAGGTAATCCATCCACATTCTATGGGGGAATTAACCCGATGGTGGCTCATCAATAGAAGTGAGAATTGGAAAGACACCTTATAATGGTGGAATGATAATAGGTGAAAAAAACAAAGTTTCTCTACCTTTAAGCTAACCCATAAGGCTTTATAATGGTGAGAGGTTATTACCACATCCGAGGAGAGGGATCGATTAACTTATTGACAATTTATCTCAAGATTTGATGATAAATACTTCTCGTATGCTATTATATTTGTTACTCACTCTAGACTAAGGTTCACATAACGTGATCGAATATGAATAAGAGTTCAAAAATATATCTAAAATTTTACCAGCAAAAGAAGAAGGATTATGTCATTCAAGGTTTGAATTGGTCGATTAAGAACTTTATATTAGGAAACCCATATTTCATCACTTATACTCAAGAAGTTAATGTCTCTTTAATAATTTGGAAGGATCAGGTAGATTCTCATAAGATTTTATCCAAGAGGGGAGAAATAACTGGCTTAGATAGAACCAAGATGTGGATAGGATATTCTACAATTAGATGATCGAAATGACCCTCATGAGGAACATTATAGCGAGAGGAACCGATTCGAGCAATAGAGGCTAGTAATGTACTCAAGTTCGAGGTCAAGGATACCAATGGGGAGAGTGATTATCACTTAGGCGATAAGGCCATTCCATAAGTGCTTGTTATGCGTTTGGAAATCAAGGACACCGAGTTATGAGGTGCCCTAGAAATCAGGCTTATTATGAGCAGACCTTTACAATTAAGGAGATACTGAAGGATGTTGTATCACTTGCATATTGAAAAGGGATCAATTCTCTTAGAGACCTTATGTAGATTTGTGTAAGATGCTCGGTAGGTTATCATTATTTTTTAGTAGGCTGTGATATTTACTTATTATTACATGTATTATAACCACTAAGATTTTATTTTCCGTGTATGGGCACTCAGGTTGTTGCTTTCATGCACTTTTTAGTGGGAAATTTTTTTATAATCGAGATAGAAAATATTAGAAAAGTAAATTCATATGAGAAGTAAATTCAAGCTAAGAATACCTTACACTAGTACATAAATGATTTTTATATTGTTAAACATAAATATGATTTGATCTAAAAGAAAATAGAAATCCAATTAAGGGAAGATGAACCTGATTATCCTAAGGATAATTTGTTTATATTGAACCGTGCAATGTAACAATCCTTCAGAAAATGGCATACAAAGTAAATTTTTTAAAGGTGGTAATGACAAGATGAATAGTATGTTAATGGGACAATAATTTAAAAGGTTTTCCTTATAATTCTTTGGAGAATTGAAATTTGAAATATGATTAAGATTAGTCCCATGAAATTTTAATACAAATTACTTATAATGATGTTAGGACATGGTTAGTTATGTCCAACTCATATCAATCTCATTTTTGTATATATTTTCTCGAACCTTGTCTCGATACATGAATGAAATGAGAATACATATGGTTGACTTATTAAGTAGTCATTACAAGAAAAATAGTGTTTTGGTGATATGATCCTGGTATTAATCAAATAATGAAATAAAAATACTTGTACTAGACGAATGGTGTGTTCAGTACAAATTGGAAAAAAATTATTTAAAAGGTTGAACCCTTTTTGGTGTCTTATTGAAAAATAGTTAGCATTAAAATAGGTTAAGTGTTTCTTTGTATTTTTTGGTTATTTGGAAATTCACCCAAATCCCGCTGGAATAAGGATCAATTAATTATTATGAAATCTTATCTAGAACTTTGGAAATTCTTCTTATACGCGTATGATCAGAAATCATAGATATAATGAATGAAAGAATACATTCTTCAAAAATACAAATTTCTATCTAAACTTATGTTGTTAGAATTGGTAGCTAGGACATGATTAATTAATATTATTGGAAAGATTGTACTAAAATTTTCAAAATCTTAACCTATGTTATTGGAGCAAAAATTGCACACTGGGCTATGGGGGTATTGTGTTGAAGGATGTTGGTGGTGATCATAGATAGTGAATTTAATAAGTAAAATGTTGCGAGGTTAGGGATTGTTATAAGTATGAAAAGTATAATTGGATGAATAATAACACACTTTATTGAGGTATTTTTCCTTGGTGTTTATCATCAATGATTTTTAAATGGTTGAAAGATATTATTAGGATTGGAACTGTGTGTAGTAACCATAAGGATGTTGTTATGGTAGTTGGATTTTGTTAATTTCACTCACAAGATAATGATGAGAGTAGGAGTAGGCTAAAATGTTCAAAGAGTTAGAGAAGGATGTTGACTTATAATATTTACCTTTGGGAATTACTATGCTTGAAAGTTTTTAATGGTGCATTTAGAGTTATGAGTGAATAGATAAATACTGGTAAGGTTGGAATGAATGTAATAGTGCAGTTAGAATAATTTTATTAACCTAAAGAGTAGAATTTAGAGTTTTCTCTAGAAATTCCTATCTAGTAAGATTGTTGAAATAATAGATGTTAAGGGAAAAGTAAGGTTCTAGTAAATTATCATTTTCAGAGGGAGTGGAAATACTTGGAAAACTAACAGTGTAGTTAGGAGAGGTTACGATATGATATGATTATCATGGAGTAAGTTGTGAGTTCCATGAGGAGAAAATGTGTTGTATAAGTAGCCTTAAAAATAGAGGAAGAATGTGTTGGTATAAGTAACATTATTTGGATTTCATTTTATGATAAATCTCACACATGGAGTCTAGGGAAGATTGAAGGGTGAGAGTTTTAGAATGTTTAAATTCTTGCATAAATTTATTTTGAATCTTTGATAAGGGTGGGTCTAGAGTTGACTAGCTATTGATATATCATATGTACATGATTAGAATGTTCATCCATAGTGATCGTTTATCTAACCTCAATTTACAAGGGTGTTTGGTCCATGATATTTGTCGAAATTTATATTATTTTGAACGGAAAGGTTATTATGTTAACTCATACTATATAAGGATATTTTTTGACTCATCGCACATGGGGATATTCTCTTGACTCATACGTATATGAGGAGATTATTTTGACTCTTTTTATATAAAAATATTATTTTGACTGATTTTATATGATGAGGTTATTTTGACTCATACGAGGAGATTATTTTGACCCATTTAATATGGAGAGATTATTTTGACTCATATTCATTTGAGAAGATTATTTTGACTTAAATAGATGTGAAGAGATGATTCTGACTCATTCTTATATGAGCAGATAATTTTGAATCACATTGATATGAGGAGATGAATTTGAGTCATTCTTATATAAGAACATGATTTGATGTAAGGAGATGATTTTGACTCGAAAGCATGTGAGGATATGATTTTGACTCATTCTTGTATGAGGAGATGATTTTGTCTCACACCATGTTGTGAGATGATTTTTACTCACATGCATGCGAGGGGATGATTTGACTAATTCTTATATGAGGAGATAATTTGACTCAAACGCGTATGATGATAGGATTTTAACTCGTTGTATACGAGGAGATAGTTTGACTCATTTTATATGAGGAGATAGTTTGACTCGTTTTATATGAGAAAATAGTATGACTCATTTTATATAAGGGGGTAGTCTCTAAGTTATGAGGTAATAAAAAATTTGACTCAATGAAGTAAGATTTTTATAATGAATTCCGAGGATGAAATTATTTTTGTTAGGCGGGAGATTGTAATACAACATAATTTTAAAGGATGTTTCTCAAAATTTCAATGGATTTTTAATTAATTAATTGATATAGGAAATTGCGCAATTTGAAATATTTTGAAATAATTATTTTAAGTGAAAACTCAAATTTTATAATTATTTGAGAAAAAAAAAATTTTAAAATAAACTTCGAAGTTGGAACAATCATATGGGCTTTAATTATAATTTGTAATTTTATTAAAGTAAATGCTAAATTAGAAAATAATAATTAAACAGAGGACATAATTCTACTTAAGAGCATGGGTATAATGGAAACTATAACATACTTAGAAGGAAAGATAAGGTCAAGGGCATTAGCGAAAAATCACGATTATGAAGAGTTAATACGGGTTTAGGGAATAAGGAACGACACAATTATGAGGATTTAGTATAAAAACAGAAGGAAACCATGATGAAATCCTAATTCCTATTATAAACTCATGAACTCACAAAAACCTCCACCAAAACATTACACCAAATCATATTTTCAATTCATAAGGCTTTTGGGGATATTCTTGAAGAATAATTCAGCTATTTATTTAAGGAGGGCTCCTTCTACACATTTGAGGAATTCTCTACACAAATTGGGATTTCTATTCTCGCTATGAGGCAAGATAATTCTACTTCTACCTCTTATGATTGTAAATATTTATTTCTACCTAAATAATAGTTTCATGAATTATTTAAAAAATATGTAAAGATAATTAGGGTTTGTCTCATGTATTGGAAAAATTGGGATTTTTGGTAAAGGAACGAATAAATCCAATTCTTGAAAAATTATGTTTTAGTTAAGTAGTTTGATTAATTAAATTGGAACATTATATGTTCTATTAAATATGGGTCAACCTAGTTTAATTGTATTGAATTAGGTAATCTTATGTTAATGTAATATTCCAATTGAAATTGGTTTAGACTCATTGAATTGCGTTAAGAGAATTAAAAATTTTCATTAGCACGTCTTATTTACATAAATTATATGGTAGACTACTCTTTGAATGTTCTTGATTATCTCCCTTCTAAGATCTAATATTTAAAGTTGATATGAAATTATATGTCGTAATCAGCCAAATAGCAATAAGAAAATGATAGTTTTTAGTAAAGAAGAACCGTTGAAATCACCCTACGCCATATTTGGGGACTATTATCGATTGGGACTGCGTTTTTTGAACAGAAATGGTATTTTCTAGTTCTATGTTGTAACAGGTTAACTGTAGAATCAATCTGGGGAAGTTTAGTTTGTTGTGCTCTGCGTATAACTTTATTTAATAACCCTACGAATGATTTTGTGCGCATGGCGAATAGTTGGTACATTTCACACGGTCCTAGTAAAATTTTGTAATGTTACTTAAATGTTAAGGTGGGTTTGTATGGAATTTACAGATATACACTTTTACTTAATGAAAATCCTCTGATAAGGAATATAGTGGGGTACTAAAATTTGGTCATTAGAAATATATAACACGAATGGGTGTGAGACTATTAGTACACACTTTATTGACCTTATGCATGAGGGGGAATGGTAATGTTTACCAAATGTACGGACTGTTGGGAGACTTTTAGGCTAAACATTATGTGCCTAATATGAATTCACAAGTAATGTGGTGGGACTTAACTCTGAGCCATGGGTTTATTATACTGAATATAAATGAGTAGAGAGTTGTACTGCTACATATACTTCTATAACAATATATATTTTATTATGAAGATTTCTATGATAAATAACCTAGAAATCGTAGGCTTTATTATTTATACTCCTGATTGATATTTTTACTACATATGCTATTATCTTGTTTTGGTGGGCCTCACCCCTCGCATTGTTGTAGGTTCTCCATAGTACCCGATGTAGTTTTCTTACTCAAGTACATTGTTTTCCTCTCCAATGACCACAGAGCTTTGAAGATGTAGGACTTTCACCTAACTTTAGATTTACTCCTTTTTCAGAGATGTTAGATTCCCTTTGCACAAATTAATCGTATCCAGTTGTGAAGATAGTATGGATTTGAGAGAGTCTTATGTATTATTATTATTATTATTATTATTATTATTATTATTATTATTATTATTATTATTATTATTATTATTATTATTATTATTATTATTATTATTATTATTATTTGGGAGCTTATGTTGTTATCGGTGATGTAATTAACTCATATCCATTATATATATATCAATATTTGAGAATTTCTCATATCGATCTTTATTGTGATTTATCATTTTTCATTGGTTCTTATTACATTCTAAGTATGATATTAATTTGTTTAGGCAACCTGCATAATTTAATAAATAGACATTGATCAACCTAATTATTAAAAATATACGGGGTGTCACAGGCCTCTACTTCCTTAATAATAACGTAGATTTATAAAATAGCCCATTAATAACCCCAATTGATTTGTTAATATGACAAATCTCAACTAATGATTTCTAAACCTTCATAACTGTCCCCAAGCACTCCCAATTTCTTTTTATAAATGTTCTTAAAAAAGTTTCTTATATATTAGATCATGAACAGGATCTGATTCATCATAATATGGGTTAAATCTACACTTACAACTTATGTTTGTATGGGTTATTGATAAGTGTATGAATAGGCATTAAAATATATTTTTAAATATGAAATGATCATATTAAATTAGTTTCAATCATCAAAATTCTAACCATTTAAAATCAATTATATAGGAAAATAACCATTTTAATCATATATTCAACATTAAATTTATGTTACAAAATATTTATGCACAAGATTTAAACCTAACATGTGTTTAGTCCTAATTGATTTGATAAAAATATTTCAATTATAAACAAGTTACATGGAATACATATGTAAGAAATTTCTATCTTACCTAGATGTAGAAGACTATATTTCTTTATTGATTTCTCTATATGTTCATCGAGTTCTCCAAAAATATTCTCATTTAGTTATCTCAAAAGCTCCTATGTTGCTCAAGTTTTATGTTATGATTAAACTGGATGATTAATGGGGGTTAAGACTCTATATAGGGCATTAATCTCGCGTTTATCATGTGGGAATAATTTAGGACCTCTAAATGAGGCCAAAACACTACCTATAAATGGTCACAAAACAAAGCCCAATGGGGAACCTAACCCTTGGGCCTAAATCGATACACTAAAAGAACTTATTTAGTTATATATATTATCCCAATAGAACAATACAAACTCACAACATAAATTTAAATCATAACATTATTATTTACTTATGAGTCATATACGTATAATTTAATTTTCCCCATCAAAAATTAATTATTTCATATAAATTTCATGTCATAATAATTCCAATATTTTTTATGCACACACTAGTACCATGCACACAAGCAATAATAATAAACCTTAAGTAGTTAATAATAATAATAATAATAATAATAATAATAATAATAATAATAATAATAATAATAATAATAATAATAATAATAATAATAATAATAATAATAATAATGATATATGTATATATATTATGAAATATTACATCTTCTAATGAATTTAATTATAAAATTTAAATAGAATACTATGAAGGAGATATAAGGTGGAGACCAATGGGTTATCACAAATTCATATACCATGTGATATTTTTTAGCCTCGTGAACTTTTAATGCATGGATAGTAAATTAATGCCTTTATCTTCATGAACCTTTGGTGATCTTAACACTTAAGGGTATGCTTGACACTATAATAACTTTAACTATTTATTGAATCTGGGGGGTTAGGAAGAAACATTAATGGAGTTTATCTACATTTTATGAGTCCCTAGTTCCTTCATTTTCCACACTAGAAAGCGTGAGTGGAATTCCTAAATTTTACGACATATGACATCATGTGCACGGCCAATATTTTGTTTTTATTATGTTTTAGGTTATTTTGGAATATCAATTATTCGTTAGTTAGCATAACTTGATATATTAATACAAAATATGAAATAT
The DNA here is from genome assembly GCA_949130495.1 of Sambucus nigra. Lineage (NCBI taxonomy): Eukaryota > Viridiplantae > Streptophyta > Magnoliopsida > Dipsacales > Adoxaceae > Sambucus > Sambucus nigra. Next base: position 405,038,060 of record OX422207.1, read on the forward strand.
TTAAATCACGTTCTTTGATTTATCATTATTTTCTTGTTAGCATTACCTTATTTATGATGGTTGAGATTTGTAAACTTCTTCCCAATTCATATTAGAGAAAAAAACGGATATACTTTTGTAACAACCCTCACGGTTGATAGCCTATTTTATATTTATTTACTATATGTAGTAATTAATTATAAAATGATGGGTGTTGAGTAAATATTAATTTAATATGAGAAAGGTTAATATTTACTAAACTGTTGTATAGTTACCTTGTGTGAAGGTAAAAATATCCACGTGGTGATTTATGGTGTCATAAGATATAAAATGACATTTTGGTTTAATACGAAACCGGAAGTAAAATGAGTTATAAAATTTCCAAATGATAATTTGGAGGGTGTAGATAGTCCCGATAGGTGCGAAACAGTCAAAATAAGTGCCATATTGTATTTTGGCATTTCGGGCACTTTTGACTGGTTATAGCTTAAAAGTGTAGTCGCGTATTATTTTATCGCGTGTTAGTCACTTAAGTGGGTTTTTTAGACTTAAGCCCCATTTTATTTTCCCCAACCCCATTTCTACTCTTCCATTTTACAAATTGAGCCCTAGAGAGAGAGAGAGAGAGAGGAAGAGACCATTAGAGAAAAAGAGAGATTGGAGCTTGGATTGTTGCCTCCACCAAATCAAATCTGAATTTTCAAGATCAAGGCAAGTAACTTACTTGCTATTATATGATTTAAGTGGATTAATTATCATGATTAGTTGTGGATTGTTATGATTTATTTTAGTTAGGGTTTTGTTAGATTATTTAGGTATTAACCCTTAGAAGTTGATTTGGATGATGAATGGTGTTGAAGATGGTAGTTACATACATTTATGATGTATAAGTTGAAGTAATTGAGGTTGGTTTGGTTGGTTTTGGGTTTGGTAGAAATTTGGAGTTTATAACTGCATAGCCAAAACTAGGAAAATTTGCAGAACCGAATCGATTCGGCATGGCCGAATCGATTGACCTTGAGGAAGTTCCCAGGTTCGAGTCGACCGAATCGATTCGGCATTTATACAGAATCCCCATTTTTTTGGCCAAATCGATTCTGCTAGGCCGAATCGATTCGGAGACCCTGCATTTTTATTTTGTTTTCTTTTCAAATTTTGATCTTTTCCTCAGGCTTAGGATCTAGGAACCTTCTTGAAAGAAGTAAACTTAGAGTCCTAGAATACTAGTTGAGTTTGGTCGCTACCCTAGACTAGAAATGGGTTCATCTAGGGTTATTCCGGGGAGGTTTAAAGTAATGTTAAGGCATTACTTCTTTTATTAAATTTTTTTGAAGTTAGGAAGTTAAATGCCCTAACTTGGAGACTTAGGGGTTTATCAAAGTTATATGAACTTTGGCGATTTGTAGGATCATAATGATCATTAGAGATTTAGTTGGGACTTGAAATTGAGGAATATTAATGACAATATTCGATGGGAATTAGGTTCGCATAAAATAAACCCAAATGATTTAAAGATGATAGGTTCTACTAAAATGAACCCAAGCTATGTTAATGATGATTGGTTCAAATAAAATGAACCCGGTTGTTTAATTATGATAGGTTCGAATAAAAAGAACCAAACACTTGGATATTGGAAATGGAATTTGGTAATGGTAAATTGAAATGTAAATGAGATAAAATATGGTAAATGTTAATTTACTTAAACACACCTCTCTAAATGACATCATAAGGGAAGTTCGCGCGCTTGGTGATGCCCCCTGGGTAATGAATGCAGGGAGGATATAGTCCTAGGACATATGTGGGGTTTTTATATGTTTTTCTGCGCTGGTTAGGGGATTCCGGGTGTGGTCCTGACTTTCTCGCAGGCATATGGCCTCTTCCTGACGTATCGATAGATGCCCAGGTTGTCTTGTATAGATAGGCCCCGGAAGATGATGGTCATTTAGGGGCGCGCTCAGTGGGGAAACTCGAAGGGTCGGTCTTAGAATCGTTATATGTATAAGAATATTACTTTTCTGCATCAAGTGGGACTTGATGGTTATATTCCATAAAGAGCATGGATATGTGCCATAAAGAGCACGGGATTGTGATTAATGTGCCATAAAGAGCACTTGGTATAAATGGTATTCCTATTAAGGAATGGAAAGATGAAATTGTAAGATAATTAACTATGGAAGTTAATAGATGGTTTTATTCCTATTAAGGAATATAAAAGATAATGAAAATTTGATAAATGAGGAAAGGTTTTAAATTTAAGTTATTTACTTTTCTTTCTTTTATTTAAATGACATTTGATTTCATAATTAGTTAAAATGTCTTAAATTTTCATGTAGATAACATGTCATTGTCTTATTATCATCCTTATCATTTATGCATAACTGTTCATATCTATCATGCTTTTTTATTTCTTCTAGTAATCGTATAGAACCCGGCCCTGGCCGGTTTACTTTCCTTGTTGCATATATGATTGTATACGCTCAGGTGCTCCACCGCAAGGACGCCCGTTTTGATGCTCCCATTCCTTTGCTTTCGACAAGCTGTAAGGTTTTGAGGGTTATTACAGGACCTTGAATTAGACGTTTTCTTCTTGTTATTCTAGATATGATCGGGTCTTTTCCCTCGGGAGTGTGGCCCAAACATTTGTATTTGATTAATGAATGTATTACATAAGATATTAAATTGTTGTACTTCATTGTATGTTGCTGTGGATCGACAGCTTATTCGGTCCTTTTGTATACATTCGTCTTAGTTGTATTATATACACTCTTATGGAATTCCACTTGCTTATCAGATTTGGGTTGTTTAAATTAAATTTTCTTAACTGCATTTTTAAAATCTTACACTTTTTGGCAACCCGTTTTCTGATTTATTAGGTGGTTTTCCCATATACTCATTTTATTTTTCTGATGCTGAGAATGATATCCATCCATGATTCCTTCTACGTTTGAGTATCGGGCTGGCCACCCCTTATCTCGGATCACGGGTTGCCATAGATGGTATCAGAGCATCAGGTTCTAGAGTCTTTAGGATCTATGTGGATTCGTGACGTTCTACCGTATCATTCTTTAATATATAGCCTAAGGTTAAGACTGTGTTGTTGTCTATGTTTGCGATCTTCTGCAAGATAGATAGTTTCAAATAGTATTTTAACTATATTGTTTCTTCATCTCGAATGCCGCCTAGAGAGGTCGCCTAGCGAGACGAAATAGGGTTGTAGAAGAGGAGGTAGGTCCTTCACCACCGCCACAAGGGACCATTAATGCTATGTATGTAGCAAACCTAGTAGCTCAAGTGGTTAACGCCGTCATGACCGCAATGGTCCAAAAACAAAAATTGCCACATGATCAATAATGGGCTCACGATGTTCAAGCTCCTACCGGACTTACTCCGTGGGAAAGGGTTAGAAAGTCCTTTCTAAAGGGAAATCCCCCGAAATTCAAGGGAGGAATGAATATTATCAAAGCCAATAAATGGAAAGAGGACAGACAACGCCACCTTCGAATGATAGAATGTAGCGAGGAGAGGAAACAAGTACTTACCACTTTTAAGCTTATCGGATCTGCGTTATACTGGTGGGAGACAATAACCACACCAGAGTAGAGAGACACCATGACGATCACTGAGTTCTGGACTTTGTTCGCTCATAAGTATTTTCCTTCCGCTATTAAAAGGGGGATGAAAAGGAGGCTCCAGGAAGTTGTGCAAGGGGAGAGATCTGTGGCGGAATATGTAGAGGAGTTTGCGTGGTTAGCGATTTTTGTCCCAGATGAAGTGGCTTCGGAAGAAAGGAAGATCTCAAAGTTTATTTGAGGTCTAAGATGGAGAATCCGGCAGAAATCACTGGGGAATCTAGCTTTGCGAACTTTTGGTGGATTTATGAATGTAGCATTGCTCCATTGCTGGGAGCATCAGTTATATACGCAGAGTAGCAAGAAAGATTGAAGAACATGGGATTGGAGGAGGAGCATTTACCTCAACCCGATCCTCTGGTAGTAAGCAGAAAGATAGGGACCCTCACCAAGGAGATTTGTTTAAGAGACAATGTTTTGGAGGGTTTATTGCGGGTAGCGATAACATTAGGCACGGTAAGGGTGATTCATAACATGTAGGTCGGGGTGGTCATGGAATAAAAAACCATCTGGGCCAAGGCATCTCCCAGTTTAGAAATAACGGGGGTTGAGGACGAGAGGACATGAAGGGACAGTGCTTCCTATGTGGGGAGGTAGGTCACTTAGATGGAGTGTCCTTGGTTGATTAGGAGAGTTTATCAAATTCAGGAGGCTATATTTCCTCCAGTTTCATTGGCACCGCCCGTTATTGAGGGTAGGTTTTAGTCGGACGTACTTGAGTTATGTGTTATTCGTTGCGGGTGTTACGCGCTCATTTGTTTCATGAGCTCTTCTCAGATTACAGATTTGATAAGATCTGCTGAGAGTATTTTTTACTAGAGTTGATTTTTCTTGAGTGATGGTTCGCTCAATTCCTTGTTTGTATACATAGGAATTTATTCTGGTACTTTGTGCTTTGAGGCCGATTTACTCGTCCTTGACATGGTCGGGTATGATGTGATTTGTCTGCCTTCTCTCCACGATCGACATAGTTGAGTAGTAGCGTATAGGAGGGGTTCCTTATTTGAATTCCGCTTTTGCGGGATGCTCCACGCGTGAACCTCGACGACGTTGTAAGTGGAGAGATGATGTTCTTTCTTCTTTTAGTTAATTTCATTTTTATTTAATTTTTGTTGGTTGGAAAGGTTTAGCCAAGAATCACGTAGAAGAGTGATAAATGGTTATTAAAGTGCGAAATAGAAGCACTCTGTACAGTTCTCTCCTTTGAGCGATGCGAGGGAGACTGGGATGCGAAGTTGAATTTAGACTTCGGGTTATGCCTTGATAAGAAGGCTATTTAAAAAGGTATATATATCTTGTGGGGTATATAATTATAAGGCTTTATGAAAAGTGAATGTTTGATTGTTAAAGCTTTAGTTAATTAAATGGTAATGTATATAAGTAGAATCTTTTCGGTCCCGAACATGTGTCTTAGACCTGTATATCTTCTTGATCGACAACGCGAGGTAGTAGTGTAACGGGAGGGTTCCTTGTTTGGATTTCTCTTCGGCGAGACGTTCCACGCATGAAACGGAGCAAATGTCGGGAGTTGAGAAAGGTCTTGGGCACTAGGGATATGCTTAGTATTATATGTACACGACTTAGGTAGGCTATAGGTAGATATACCTTAGGATTGTTTGGACATAAGGCCTTTAGTTATGTGATGTTAGTTTAGGAAGGTTGTCAGGAGTTGACCACGAACAGATTGTGTGTTGACTCTAAGAGGGATTGGATCCCTAGTAACGAGAAGTGGGAGATTTAGAAAGGTTTGGTCGATAAGGCCGAAGGAGATGAGGCCTCTCGTAGTTAGAATGTTACGTTGGCACTCAGCTTTCATAAAGAAGGATGAATTGATTCTCACTCCCGAGCCCATGTTTTTTAGCTCGAGGGTGGATTCAATTAACAAGTCTCTGCCAGGATGGAGAATAATAAAAACTAGAGCATGGACCTAATGTTTATGAGCCTCATAAGCTAAGACTTGTGAGAAGTATTATCCCATGCTTGAATTTAAATTCATTGTGGGGGTGACCGCTGTATAGAAAAGAAGGTACTACTTCCTGGGCATAATTTAGTCTTTCGTGCGAGCAACATTTCATTGCAAGATGTCGTAGGAGAGACAGGGGTGGTTAAGACCACATATACAAGCTGTTGATTGAGGGAACAGTATCCTGCTCTATCGACCTTGAGGGTGGGGTGCGTTTCCATAAGATAATTTTGTCCCGAATGAGAGGGACTTAAGAAGGGCAGATATGGCGGAATCTCGCGGTTCTAAGGTTGTTTTAAATCCGGGTAACAACTTATGTGTCTACTTGTGCGCCGCCAGTATTGGTGGTCGGGCATGAAGGTTGTTGGACTGCGTGGGGTGCCCTTGATTATAGTTTCTATTGAAACGGGATCTTTATTTCTCATTCTTGGCAAGTTTCCAAGAAGCCATGGGAATCGAATTATGGTTAAGCATTTCTTATCATTTTCCATAGATGGCCAGTCCGAAAGGGTAAATCATATGTTGGGGCATATACTCCTTATGTGGGTTCTTAACTTTAAGAGTAGTCGGTAACAGTGTCTCCCACTAGTTTAATTCGCTTATAAGGATTTGTATCGATTCACTATTGGGATGGCGCTTTAAAAAGCCTTGCATGTTAGGCCTTATGGATCTCCCGTATGTGGGTTAGAGGTGCGAGATGATAAGTCTCTCAGACCTGGAATGATCCGAGATACTTCTATGGAAATTGAGCTCATTCGGAATCGCATTCGTATAACCAAGATTGACAAGAGAGCTAAGTCGATACGGGGAGATGGCATGTGGAGTTTGAGGTCGGTGGATCAAGTGTTGGTGCGATTATCGCCCATAAAAGGCATTAAGCGTTTTGGGTAGAAGGAAAACTTGCACCACGTTATGTTGGACCTTTTCTAAAAATGTTAAGGTGGGTCTGGTAGCCGATTAACTTGCTTTACCGAAACATTTGTAGAAAGTTCATGACGTGTTCCATATCTCCTTTGTAGAGTAGTACAAGAGATGTGATGGTGCCCTTAGGCACATTTCTTTCAAAGAATTTTGGGCTGCAACTTGACGTTCTTATGAGATGTGATCGGTTGCTATTTTAGAGCGTGGAGACCGGCGATTGAGATCTCGGGTAGTACCTTTGGTTACGGTGCAAGGTAGCCAGCACAGTGTAGAGGAATCGACATGGGATCGCGAGAATGACATGCGGGTAAAGTATCCACATTTCTTCTTGCGAAGTATACTTGAATTTTAGGGGAAAAATTCCCTCATAAGGGGGGGAGTATGTAACAACCCTCACGTTTGATAGCCTATTTTATATTTATTTACTATATGTAGTAACTAATTATAAAATGATGGGTGTTGAGTAAATATTAATTTAATATGAGAAAGGTTAATATTTACTAAATTGTTGTATAGTTACCTTGTGTGAAGGTAAAAATATTCATGTGGTGATTTATGGTGTCATAAGATATAAAATGACATTTTGGTTTAATACGAAACCGGAAGTAAAATGAGTTATAAAATTTCCAAATGATAATTTGGAGGGTGTAGATAGTCACGGTAGGTGCAAGACAGTCAAAATAAGTGCTATATTGTATTTTGGCATTTCGGGCACTTTTGACTGGTTATAGCTTAAAAGTGTAGTTGCGTATTATGTTATCTCGTGTTAGTCACTTAAGTGGGCTTTTTAGACTTAAGCCCTGTTTTATTTTCCCCAACCCCATTTCTACTCTTCCATTTTACAAATTGAGCCCTAGAGAGAGAGAGAGAGGAACAGAACATTGGAGAAAAAGGGAGATTGGAGCTTGGATTGTTGCCTCCACCAAATCAAATCTGAATTTGCAAGATCAAGGCAAGTAACTTACTTGCTATTATAAGATTTAAGTGGATTAATTAGCATGATTAGTTATGGATTGTTATGATTTATTTTAGTTAGGGTTTTGTTAGATTATTTGGGTATTAACCCTTAGAAGTTGATTTGGATGATGAATGGTGTTGAAGATGGTAGTTACATACATTTATGATGTATAAGTTGAAGTAATTGAGTTTGGTTTGGTTGGTCTTGGGTTTGGTAGAAATTTGGAGTTTAGAACTCCATAGACAAAACTAGGAAAATTTGCAGAACCGAATCGATTCGTCCATGCCGAATCGATTCGCCTTGAGGCAGTTTCCAGGTTCGAGTCGACCGAATCGATTCAGTTTGACCGAATCGATTCAGCATTTATGCAGAATCCCCATTTTTTTGGCCGAATCGATTCGGATACCCTGCATTTTTCTTTTGTTTTCTTTTCAAATTTTGATCTTTTCCTCAGGCTTAGGATCTAAGAACCTTCTTGAAAGAAGTAAACTTAGAGTCCTAGAATATTAGTTGAGTTTGGTCGCTATCCTAGACTAGAAATGGGTTCATCCGGGGTTATTCTGGGGAGGTTTAAAGTAATGTTAAGGCATTACTTCTTTTATTAAATTTTTTTGAAGTTAGGAAGTTAAATACCCTAACTTGGAGACTTAGGGGCTTATCAAAGTTATATGAACTTTGGGGATTTGTAGGATCATAATGATCATTGGAGATTTAGTTGGGACTTGAAATTGAGGAATATTAATGACAATATTCGATGGGAATTATGTTCGCATAAAATGAACCCAAATGATTTAAAGATGATAGGTTCTACTAAAATGATCCCAAGCTATGTTAATGATGATTGGTTCAAATAAAATGAACCCGATTGTTTAATTATGATCGGTTCGAATAAAAAGAACCAAACACATGGATATTGGAAAAGGAATTTGGTAATGGTAAATTGAAATGTAAATGAGATAAAATATGGTAAATGTTAATTTACTTAAACACACCTCTCTAAATGACATCATAAGGGAAGTTCGCGCGCTTGGTGATGCCCCATGGCTAATGAATGTAGGGAGGATATAGTCCTAGGCCATATGTGGGGTTTTTATATGTTTTTCTGCGCTGGTTAGGGGATTCCGGGTGTGGTCCTGACTTTTCCGCAGGCATATGGCCGCATCCTGACGTATCGATAGGTGCCCAGGTTGTCTTGTATAGATAGGCCCTGGAAGATGATGGTCATTTAGGGGCGCGCCCAGTGGGGAAACTCGGAGGGGCGGTCTTAGAATCGTTATATGTATAAGAATATTACTATTCTGTATCAAGTGGGACTTGATGGTTATATGACATAAAGATCATGGATATGTGCCATAAAGAGCACGGGATTGAGATTAATGTGCCATAAAGAGAACTTGGTATAAATGGTATTCCTATTAAGGAATGGAAAGATGAAATCGTAAGATAATTAACTATGGAAGTTAATAGATGGTTTTATTCCTATTAAGGAATATCAAAGATAATGAAAATTTGATAAATAAGGAAAGTTTTAAATTTAAGTTATTTACTTTTCTTTCTTTTATGTAAATGACATTTGATTTCATAATTAGTTAAAATGTCTTAAATTGTAATGTAGATAACATGTCATTGTCGTATTATCATCCTTATCATTTATGCATAACTGTTCATATCTATCATGCCTTTTATTTCTTCTGGTAATCATATAGAACCCGGCCCTGGCCGGTTTACTTTCCTTGTTGCATATATGATTGTATCCGGTCAGGTGCTCCACCGCAAGGACCCCGGTTTTGATGCTCCCATTCCTTTGCTTTCGACGAGCTGTAAGGTTTTGCGGGTTATTACAGGACCTTGAATTAGACGTTTTCTTCTTGTTATTCTAGATATGATCGGGTCTTTTCCCTCGGGCGTGTGGCCCAAACATTTGTATTTGATTAATGAATGTATTACATAAGATATTAAATTGTTGTACTTCGTTGTATGCTGTTGTGGATCGAAATCTTATTAGGTCCTTTTGTATACATTCGTCTTAGTTGTATTATATATACTCTTGTGGAATTCCACTTGCGTATCAGATTTGGGTTGTTTAAATTAAATTTTCTTAACTGCATTTTTAAAATCTCACTTTTTGGCAACCCGTTTTTTGATTTATTGGGTGGTTTTCCCGTATACTCAGTTTATTTTTGCTTTGCTGAGAATGATATCCATCCATGATTCCTGTTACGTTTGAGTATCGGGCTAGCCACCCCTTATCTCGGATCGCGGGTTGTCACAACTTTTCGATCTAAGAGCATTTCAACAGTGTAATCGAATTTCAATAATCAAAAGTTTCCACTGTAACACCCCTTAAATTCAAGGACCTATAATTAAATTATATTTGAGGTAAAAATAATTCATTTTATTGTGAGGAATTAAATTTGTTATTTGCGAAATTTTAAATTTTGAGGAATTTATTAATTTGGTGAATTGAGGTTTAATTATTTGTACTATTTTGTGTCGCATTTTGAGGTCAAAATTTTGGAGAATGTTATAAATTAGTTCGGATGGAAATTCGGAGTTCAAGGTTGAGTCTGGATGGGTCAGAATAGTTGGAAAGGAGTGTCCATAGGTATAATATGGGTTTCTGGACTTTTGTAGACACAATTGAGCTCTCAAACAAGTGTTTGGGTCCTTTTAATAAGGCCCACAAGCCTAAAAACGGGATTGATGTATTAAACCCTAAAAGTGAGAGGGTGTGGCATTCATAATACTTTTTTAGAAGACCCTTTTTAGAGAGAGAAAGTGGGTCCAAGTGGAAGAAGCCATGGGAGCCAAAATAAAGAACAAGAGAGGATACCATTCATCAACCCATCATAGTCATCAAAGAATTAGATTCTACAAACCCTAAGGCAAGTGGTTAAACTTCCTTTTAAATTAATTGCATATTTCTATTCATATCATAGTGGGTGTGATAAGATGATATGGTTTTTGGGTTAATTGATATCTAAAATGGGTTTTGATGGGTAGGGTTGAATTGTTAAACAATTTCTTGAAATTAAAGAAGTGTATGAAATTGGGTTAATTAAACCTTCATTTTAGAAACTATTTTCTGGCGTTTTGGTTATGAAAATGGAGATTATGTCTGCACTACCCAGTACAAAATCGCGTTTTCAAAATTTGTTCTCTAAGGAGTTTTCTCCAAAAATAACTCCAAAATGCCTCAAAACGGCATTTTAAAAATCTGAGAAGATTCGTGGGGAAATTTTTTAATAAATATTATTTTTAGTTGTTATTCCTTAGGAGGTTGCCTAGATTTATTGATTGTGATTGTTGTTCTATAATAAGGACATTAGGCCTAAAGTAGAGATTAGGTTTACATAAAGTGAGACAAGTAAGTATTGGGATAATTGAGAAAATAATCGATAAAGGAATTAAGGTTGAGATTGAGTAAATTGAAAACCTTAGATTAATAATTGTGCAAAATTTATTGAGAATAATTTTGAAAAATAAATTCGGGATATTCTATTTTCGGACCAAGCGAGTGAGTCCGGGTATATTGGTTGAGTGAGGTCAAGATAATTAATTAATGCGTGATTAATTCAATTGAGTGGGATATGAACTCGGGTGAAATTTTTTACTAGTGCCACGAGTGTTTAGGCGCGGATTTTGTTGGGTTAATTTATTATAGGGTTATACAATAAATTAAGGAATAATCAAAAGTAAAAAAAGGGTATTAACCTTAATATGTGAGATTTGAGGAATAAGTTCTACATGGAAAATTTCGGGCTAGTGATGTAAGTCCGGGTAATTAAGTTGCGTGACACAACTTGAATAATAAATAAATAATTGTGTGAAATTATTTAAATATCAATTCAGTAGATATACTTGGAAATGTTAGGCTAGTGTTACGAATTTTGTACGCCGAAGCCTGGATTTGATATATATATATATATATATATATATATATATATATATATATATATATATATATGTGTGTGTGTGTGTGTGTGTGTGTGTGTGTGTGTGTGTGTGTGTGTGTGTGTGTGTGTGTGTGTGTGTGTGTGCGAATAATATTTATAGTAAAGTGTACCCATTCTAGTGCTATCAGGGGAGGTTGTGCGATGTGGGTGAATCCCCTGGCTAGTGAATGCAGGGTGAGTATAGTTCCCAGGTCATAGCGTTTGAGTTCAGGAGTGAGTCGTTTGAGTGTGTTTTAATCTCACTACCGTGGGAAACCATGGCCGCCTCCACGGTGTTTGTACATTTTTCTGAAATGGGGAGCTAACCGTGTCAGGGTTTCGGGTGGATGAGTATACCCGATTATGATAGCATCTAGAGAACACCCGATGAGTTCCTACTCGGGGGATAGTTATATATGTACGACATGTATGTGTGAATGTTGTAGTATGATTACGTATATATGGTATAATTATATACGGGTAAATACAGGATGAGAATTGTATTAATTATATAATTTGTGAGATGGTTATATTTTATTAAATGAGAATTGATTTAATAAGTTAGAGTGGTTAATAACCTATAAAATTTAGGGAGTTAGTGGGATATATGTGACAAGACTAGTTACGCGGTAGATGGGTCATACATAGGTACGTTAGGCGTGCACATTAGTCGAGGGGTGAGGTGTCCTCTAGAGAGTGTGTGCCACTAACTTAAATATGAAGAGCATTCATGCATTTTAATTTACTGCAATTTAATTTATTTGCTAAATATTTTCAAATTTTTTTGTATTCTAACCCTTGATATAAAAATATTTTCAAAACCTTTTAGGTGTCCAGCCGCAAGGACGCCATAATTATTCTATTCCAGAGTTACGCCGCATATGTGGATGTTGCAGGATTTCGACTTAGATGTTTTAGTCATTTTTCATTCTTAAAGTAGGATACAACCAATATTTCCTTTGGGCATATTGCCCTAGTTATTAGTTTTGTTCTAGCTAGATGATATACTCATTTTATTATTTTGTGGTGTATATTTCTGTGATTTGGGTTTATAGCCGATGGTTTTCTTGCCAAGGATTTTTAAATATTCATTTTTGGTATTGTTTCATTTAATGATTGCGTGTATGATTTATTATATATTCTTTCGCATGTTGTTAGTGAGGTTTAATAAAAAGATAAAATTTGCAACCATCTCTTTTGAATACTAGGTGGTTAGTAAGTTTAAAAAGTTTTTGACAGTGATGCTAAGAATGAACGAGGTGAGATTCCTCTTTAATTTCATATAGGACTAATCACCCGGTATTTTATTAGGCGGAGTGTCAAAGGTGGTATCAGAGCATCAAGTTCTAGTGTCTTTAGGATATATGCGAATTTTCACATTTCAGCATAACGTTCTTTGATATAGAGCCTTGCTATAGGATTGTTGTGTTCCTTCTCGTATGCGGCTTACGTTCTCTTGCTATAGGAGGTTTGGGTTGAGCATGGAAAATCGAACATTATAGAACGACAAGCGTAGGACGTTAGAAGAATTGCAGGAGGAAGCACTCAACATAAGCCATAGAATATTCTCTAAACATTGATACAATTAGGGTCACCATGATAATTGTTTGAACAATTTAAATAGAGTATCCACTGGGATGCAGTAGTTGCCCCAAGAGATGTCGGGAAGGACGATGGTGCAAGGTTAAAACCCCTAGTGTAGACAATAAGGGGTAAGGGTTGTAGAAGATTTTGTTTCAAAAGAACAATCCGCTAGAATTCGAGGGTGCCAATGGATGGAGAACATCCAATTGGGATCACAAGTGGGGGAGTGTAGTCACAATCAAGTCAAAAGCTTCGCGAATAGGTGTTTGCTCATAAGAGTAGCGTAAGGTGACGGGAGATAGACACCACATAAATGCGGAGATACTGTGAATAACAAAGAATTTGGGGTGAGGATTATTACAAAATCTCTCACTAGAGGTTAAATTGATAAACAAGGGAAATTTCAGTAATCTTTCCAAAAAGGGTCCAACAATGACTGGATGGTAAGAAAAGTTAACGGAATTTGCAAACTTCATAACTGATGAGAGGGATATGGAGAATAAAATAGGGTTGTAAGTTGATAATAAACCCGTGGGTAGAATATCCAAGCATGAGTATGAGGTCCTGTAAAGATGACTAGTGTCGTTGTCGTCAAGGTTGTAGGATCTTATTTGTATCAATTCTCTCGAGAGAGGGGAGATAAGGGAGTTGAAAAAACTATCAGAGGTGTAAGATTGGATTTTTAGTTCTAGTAAGGTTCTAAGGGAAGGAATACCAAGTAGGGGACCCAGATTTATGATTGAGATTAATAGTATTCCTACCAAGTGACGGTTGGTTCAGTTAGGCCCGTCAAGGCCAGCAACAAATCTATTGGATCAGTGGATCTAAAAGGATAATTAGGGTAGCAATCAGGGTCAAGACTACCAGGTCTGTGAGAAGGACAACCCCAACATGGACGGTGGGGCCAAAGGAAGGAAAAAGGGTAATGATACAGAAAGGTGTATTATGTGTAAAAGAGTAGAAACACATCGATGGATCTTGTCCGCAAAAAGTTACGGGACATGAGATAGAATCATAATAAGGGCATTTGTTGGAGAAGTTTTTAGTTTGGTTAGGACACGGATGTTACGTCTAATAACCATTGAGACGACAGTGTGAGGGGCAACTGAAACTACGAGTTTTATTCCAAGATGATACGTTTTTTGGAATGCGAGTGGGTCACAGTAATGTATTAATACTAGATTCGCGTGAGAAACGAATTTAGTGGAGGTATCATTAATATCAGTAGTATGTGTATTTTTACATGGAGTAATAGGGTACTCTTCAATTCCACCTAAGAGAAAGGAAGGGGTACATTGAGACGATGTATTTATTTAGGACTAACTCCTCTGAGAGGTGATATTCGAGGTACGATTTTATCTTTGGTACAGACGAGTTCATAGTGGTGGGCGATCATAGCAAGGCTATCGTATTCATTATCTCAGGACACGATGTATATTCTTCTTGGGATGACTCACCTAGAAGAGGGTTGAGCCCGCGATAATATCTTATGAAATAGAGTTCGAGTAGTACAATTATCGAGTTATATTGGGTTCTGGTGTGTATGACGTTTACTGATGAGATTCAGGGTATGTCGGGTTTATGTAGACCATAGAGATTTTGCTCATTTTTAATATTTAGCGCTAAGGGATTAATGATAGTACAAGCACAGTAGTATATGACTCCTTGAGAGACGCGGGAGTCCATGATAGACTTGTGAGTATAAGGGCAAGGTTTGAGAGTCCCGGAGATATGTTTTGAGTTCTGTCGAAATCAAGGACCGGCAATGATGAGGAATAATTCATTAGGAAAAGTTCTTTTGGGCTTTACTGGGAAGTGTTATGCATATAAGCCTTAGTAAAATGGTGGAAGTGTGAAGACGTCATTGGATTCTAAGTCATCAGATTTAATGAAAATTAGTGAACGTGTTGAGAAAATACGTTGAGTAAAGAGATACTAAGAGATATGTCTAGTGGAGCCAGAAAGTGTTACGAAAGATACACTAGAACGATTTTAACCACAAGTTGATAGGTGGGGCAATATCGAGAAAAATTGTATAGTAATTGGTAAGGTCATCGAAAATGTTTTAAGGATATAGCCACTCTATGAATGCGGAGGCCGGACTTGAGATAAATATGGTTACGTAAGGTTTGTGCAATTATGAACGAGATAAAGGGTGTATGGACACCCTAGAAGGATACAGATCCTCTACTGTGCAGATACTTACCTGATTCAGGGAGAAGATGCAGAGGCAACGATTTTGGGTATATTCTAGAGGAATGAGAATAAGTTGTCCCTCAAATTATGGAATGATCGATCATGGGTGTGTTTGGAAGTGACATTGAGTGCGTCACAACTGTAACACCCCGCCCGCCCGGGGAGAGCGAACTGAGCGCTACTATCGATAAAACTAATCAAATCCCCAAATAACAAGGTATAGAGCATCTAAAAATCCCACAATAAAACAAGAAACCACTATTCTCATCTTCAAATTAATACAACAAATCTCTCGAAATAATTACAACAATCCAACTATCTCGAAAATAAAATAAATCTCCAAATGCTCTATACATCAAAATAAATACAAGTCTTCTCATCTCTTGTATTAAAAATTCTTCCCAAATAATCCTCGCTAAAATCATCCCAATTGTTCCATAGCACTCAAATTCGTGCTCACCTGCCAACTAAGAAAAAGATGGGGAAGTACACAATACGACAGGAATATGCTCAAAAAAGATGTTAGCGAAGAACAAAGGGCAACAATACGACTACGAATACTCAAATCAAATAATGCAAATCTCAATAGCATTTTATCAATAAATTTCTCAACAACACATTAACCGGAGTCACCAGGCCTCACCATACCGCGCCATACTTTATCAAGTAGCCGAAAAAGGAGTCTTGGAGGGTGCTCAACATCAGTGCCATATTAAAATCTCATGACAGCGTGCTCAAAACAACATGAATTATACCACATGAATCAAAATAATTCCAAAAATTATTTTTCCAGATTCCAATGAATTTAACAATTCAAAATATGAGTTCAATTAACGAGAATTCAACGGAATAAACACTCGCGAGATTTCAGGAGCATATTGTGTAAAACCCCATACCTCAAAATCATCAAATGAATCATCGCATAATTCAGCCTCAAAATCTAATCACACCACCACGTTCCTCTCGCGAAAATAATCAAATCTCGTTCTAGCCCAAACTCGAGAAAACACCAAATAAGCTTTCTAATCTAAGGTTGAAATCTTGAATAAGTTTGGGGCTATGGTTTGTATATGAAAGGGAGTAATTTTGGAGAGGTCTTCTGGTTGAAAAGTTTGAGAAAAAGTGATTTGAAAAGTCAAGCCACGAATTTGTTGATATATAAAGGATTAAGTGTTTGATTAAGAAAAGAGTTATAATCACATACAAACACTAAAAAATTTATTTCGGGCGATCGGACCATTGGAATCGATTCAAATTTTAGTACATTGTAGCGAACGGCGAGACAGGACTGCTGAAAAAAATTCAGCTTGATCGAACGGTCGGATTTCTAAAAATATTATTTTTACTAGAGAGTTTTATGTTTTGAGGACTCTTAGAGAGTTTTAAATTTTGAGGACTCTTCTAAATAATAAAAATTCAATTAAAACTACATTTTAATTCCGATTTCGAAACCGTTTGAAATTCTCGCCTTTAAAAATAATAACCAACATATTTGAGCAATAAAAATAATTTTATCTCAAAATTTATTTTTTTCCTCTTAATTTTGAAAATACCCCAAAAATTACGCGGGTTGTTACACTTCCCCACTAATAATGGAATTTCGCCCTCGAAATTCGCCGAATACCTAACTCTCAAAAATCAGGCCAACAATCTCCAAAAATAAACTCGGCACCAAAAAATAATTTTCTCACATTTAATCTAGATGCCTAACGCAAAACGATTCTCTAAAAATTTCTATCTCCAAACTCGCGCCACAAAAACGCAACAGACCCAAAACCCAAGACCCAAGGGTTGTCGTATACCTAAGCTCTCATACCATTCTGTAACACCCCGCCCGCCCGGGGAGAGCGAACGGAGCGCTACTATCGATAAAACTAATTAAATCCACAAATAACAAGGTATAGAGCATCTAAAAATCTCACAATAAAACAAGAAACCACTATTCTCATCTTCAAATTAATACAACAAATCTCTCGAAATAATTACAGCAATCCAACTATCTCGAAAATAAAATAAATCTCCAAATGCTCTATACATCAAAATAAATACAAGTCTTCTCATCTCTTGTATTAAAAATTCTTCCCAAATAATCCTCGCTAAAATCATCCCAATTGTTCCATAGCACTCAAATCCGTGCTCACCTGCCAACTAAGAAAAAGATGGGGAAGTACACAATACGACAGGAATATGCTCAAAAAAGATGTTAGCGAAGAACAAAGCGCAACAATACGACTACGAATACTCAAATCAAATAATGCAAATCTCAATAGCATTTTATCAATAAATTTCTCAACAACACATTAACCGGAGTCACCAGGCCTCACCATACCGCGCCATACTTTATCAAGTAGCCGGAAAAGGAGTCTTGGCGGGTGCTCAACATTAGTGCCATATTAAAATCTCATGACAGCGTGCTCAAAACAACATGAATTATACCACATGAATCAAAATAATTCCAACAATTATTTTTTCAGATTCCAATGAATTTAACAATTCAAAATATGAGTTCAATTAACGAGAATTCAACGGAATAAACACTCGCGAGATTTCAGGAGCATATTGTGTAAAACCCCATACCTCAAAATCATCAAATGAATCATCGCATAATTCAGCCTCAAAATCTAATCACACCATCACGTTCCTCTCGCGAAAATAATCAAATCTCGTTCTAGCCCAAGCTCGAGAAAACACCAAATAAGTTTTCTAATCTAAGGTTGAAATCTTGAATAAGTTTGGGCTATGGTTTGTATATGAAAGGGAGTAATTTTGGAGAGGTCTTCTGGTTGAAAAGTTTGAGAAAAAGTGATTTGAAAAGCCAAGCCACGAATTTGTTGATATATAAAGGATTAAGTGTTTGATTAAGAAAAGAGTTCTAATCACATACAAACACTAAAAAATTTATTCCGGGCGATCGGACCGTTGGAATTGCTTCAAATTTAAGTGTGTTGTAGCGAACGGCGAGACAGGACTGCTGACAAAAATTCAGCTTGATCGAACGGTCGGATTTCTAAAAATATTATTTTTACTAGAGAGTTTTATGTTTTGAGGACTCTTAGAGAGTTTTATATTTTGAGGAGTCTTCTAAATAATAAAAATTCAATTAAAACTCCATTTTAATTCCGATTTCGAAACCGTTTGAAATTCTCTCCTTTAAAAATAATAACCAACATATTTGAGCAATAAAAATAATTTTATCTCAAAATTTATTTTTTTCCTCTTAATTTTGAAAATACCCCAAAAATTACGCGGGTTGTTTCAACAACCTACGGTGTTCTCTCACTAGGATTCGTGAGTGAGATGGATATTAGCGGATGTGTTGGCCGTAAGAGCCATAATGGATATATCTAAGTACCATGGGATGGCGGTGTTATTTGGTGTTAGCAACAAAAGAGTGGATGGTACACTAAGAGGATGGTTGCATTATACGAGAGATTCCTATTTTTGAGAATTATTGGAGTAGCTTGGATGTTTTTCTAGTTTTAACTGTGTAGATATAGCTTGGGGATATAGTGGATAGTTATGGTAAGATTGAATGTTCGGTGTACCGGGGTATGAATTATCATTGCTACATTCTACCTGAGATAGGGTCTAGCGTATATATACGGGTATGCATGTTAATTGTGTTGCATATTAATGTATAAATTGTTAATTGAAATCCCGGGGACTTTGGAAATTTCTGATGTGATTCAGAGTGGTTGGACTAGGGACAACTTTGTAGCTATAGCTTCGGGTTTTATTTTCGCGTAAAGAAACTAGTGATAATAAGTGAGCGATAGTGTACGTTGTTTTTTTGTTCACAAGAGTGGATATGTATACTTTTATACCGAGAGGAGGGTATTTGGAATGTTATAACAGTGGGATTGAAGTTATATGACGGATTAAGGGCAAGTAAATGTCGGGATTCATTTCGTGCGTTTAAGCATGGGTACAGGGTGTACGAATGCTCTGGTTAATAATATTAGCTTAATAACTTTGTGTAGCAATGCTAAGATTAAGTGATTGTCGGGCTAGATAAGACTCGGAGTACTAGGCTTATCCGAATTTCGAGGACAAAATTCCGTTCTAAGGGGGGAGTACGTGTCACACCGTAAATTCAAGGACCTTTAATTAAATTATATTTGAAGGAAAAAAAATCATTTTATTGTGAGGAATTAAACTGGTGATTTGGAAAAAATTAAATTTGAGGAATTTATTAATTTGGAAAATTGAGGTTTAACTATTTGGACTAATTTAAGTCGCATTTTGAGGTAAAAAATTTGGAGAATGTTATAAATTAATTCTGATAGCAATTTGGAGTGCGGGGTTGAGACCGGATAGGTCGAACTAGTTGGAAAAGAGTGTCCATATGTATAATATGAGTTTCTGAACTTTTCTAGACACAATTGAGCTCTCAAATAAGTGTTTGATCCGTTTTCATAAAGGCTACGAGCCTAAAAATGGGATTGAGGTATCAAACCCTAAAAGTGAGAAGGTGTGGCATTCATAATACATTTTTAGAAATCCCTTTTTATAGATACAAAGTGGGTACAAGTGGGAGAAGCCATGGGGGCTAAAATAAGGAACAAGAGAGGATAACATTCATCAACCCATCATCTTCATCCAAGATTTAGATTCTACAAACTCTAAGGGAAGTGGTTAAACTTGCTTTTAAATTAATTGCATATTTCTATTAATATCATAATGGGTGTGATAAATGATACAATTTTTGGGTTAATTGATATCTAAATTGGGTTTTGATGGGTAGGATTGAATTGTGGAACAATTTCATAAAACTAAAGAAGTGTACGAAATTGGGTTAGTTAAGCCTTCATTTTAGAAACAATTTTTCGATGTTTTGGTTATGAAAATGGCGATTAATTTCGTTTTATAAATTTTGTTCTCTGAGGAGTTGTCTCCAAAATCGCCTCCAAAATGCCTCAAAACGGCATTTTAAAAAATCTGGGCAGATTCGTGGGGCAAATTTTTAAGAAATATTATTTTTAGTTGTTATCCCTTTGGAGGTTGCCTATATTGATTGATTGTGATTGTTGTTTTATAATAAGAACATTAGGCCTAAAGTGGAGAGTAGGTTTACATAAAGTGAGACAAGTATTGGGATAATTGAGAAAATAATCCGTAGGGTAATTAAGGTCGAAATTGAGTAAATTGAAAACCTTAAATTAATAATTGTGTGAAATTTATTGAGAAGAATTTTGAATAATAAATTTGGGATATTCGATTTTCATACCATGCGAGTGAGTCCGGATATACTGGTTAAGTGACATCAAGACAATTAAATAATGCGTGATTAATTCAATTGAGCCGGGAAATGGACTCGGGTGAAATTTTTGACTAGTGCCACGAGTGTTTAGGCAAGGATTTGGCTGGGTTAATTTATTATAGGGTTATATAATAAATTAAGGAATATTCAAAAGTAAAAAAGGGCGTTAACCTTAATATTTTGAATTTGAGGAATAAGTTCTACATGGGAGATTTCGGGCTAGTGTTGTAAATCCGGGTAATTTAGTTGGGTGACACAACTTGAATAATAAATAAATAGTTATGTGAAATTATTTAAGTATAAAGTCGGTAGATAGGCTTGGGAAGGTTAGGCTAGTGTTTCAAATTTTGTACACAGGAAGCCTGGATTTGATTTATATATATATATATATATATATATATATATATATGTGTGTGTGTGTGTGTGTGTGTGTGTGTGTGTATGTGTGTGTGTGTGTGTGTGTGAATAGTATTTATAGTAAAGCATGACCATTCTAGTGCTATTAGGGGAGGTTGCGCGATGTCGGTGAATACTTTGGCTAGTGAATGCAGGGTGAGTATATTCCCCAGGTTATAGCGTTCGAGTTCATGAGTGTGTCGTTTGAGTGTGTCTTAATCTCATTATCGTGGGAAACTATAGCCTACTTCACATCGTTTGTACATTTTGTCTGAAACGGGGAGCTAACCGTGTCAGGGCTTCGGGTGGATGAGTACACCAGATTATGATAGCATCTAGAGAACACCCGATGAGTTCCTACTCGGGGGATAGTTATATATCAAAGACATGTATGTGTGAATATTTTAGTATGATTAGTTATATATGATATAATTATATACAGGTACAGGATGAGAATTGTATTAATTATATAATTTGTGAGATGGTAATATGTTATTAAATTAGAATTGATTTAAATAATTTAGTGTGATTAATAACTTATGAAATGTATAACTAAACTCACTCGGGATAGAGTAGTTGGAATTAGTGGGATATATGTGACAAGACTAGTTACGAAGTAGATAGCTAGATGGGTCAAGTATAGGTACATTAGGCGTGCTCATTAGTTGAGGGGTGAGGTGTCTTTACAAGAGTGTGTGGCACTAACTTAAATATGAATAGCATTCATGCATTTTAATTTAGTGCAATTTAATTCACCTGATAAATATGGTGTAACCTGATCATCTAAGTATAATCCGATCATAAATATGTCATGTACCTCATCCAAGCTCACTACACATTTTGAATTAGCGGCTCTGTAGTTTTCATAAACAAACTATTTACATGGTTATTAAAATTCTTCCAACAAATATACATAATCTACCTACATGTATATAAGAAGAGATTTACAAATATAAAAAAAATTGATCAGAACTTTCAAATGGAGACCATTGATGCACGGGGTCATGTCACTGATGTCATCGCTGATTCTAGCTGTGATGCAAATATATCATCTACATCTGTTAGAAATAATTATCCCATTAAAAGTTCAATACAAATCTATCGACCACTTTACTTGTTAAGAAATTATAGATTTAGGAGCTCTAAAGTCAAATTTACCCACTAAAAATTAGAAGAGACAAAAAAGTTTTGGTAGTGTTTGGGGTCCTTGAATACATTAAAAAGGGATTATTATGGAAGAAATTTTAATTGTAAGAACATAATGTCAATGCCATACACATTAACTACACAATGAATGGTAACACCTGATAGAGAAAGTTAAAGCAAACACTTCACATACAAAGAGGTGGAATCTAGCTGACATGATTATGCTGAATCAAAATATAGTGAAATTTCATTATTTTCATCTAAATTTATCTATGAAGTGATAAACATTCCATCCTCACCCCATAAACATGTTCATCATCCACTAATATTGGGTATCTAAATGTCTAAAAAAACATATATGCTAATAGGACTGCTACAGGTAATATCATGTCTGCTAATAGGGCTGCTACAGGTAATAGCATTGAACAATGGTCTCCCCCTCTAACGGGCAGATCCAAAATTAATGTGGATGGAGCGTTTGAGAGGCACTGTGTCCAAGACTCTATTGTTGGGGTGGTACGCGACCATTTGGGACAATTTCAGCATGCATTTAGACGTAAATTATGAAACAAATCTCCTCTGTCATGTGAGACTGCAGCAAAGCTCGATCCTTGCCATGTGACTCAGTCCTTCCAATTCAGAAGTTGTGTCATTGAGAGTGACAACTTATAGATGGTTAATATGTGTGTGGGTAAAGTTTATCCTCCTAGTACAATGGAAATCATCCTATGGGATACCAAAACATTTATTGTGAAGTGGGACATTGAGGTGACATGGGATAGAAGGTCTACTAACACATCTGTCCACTGACCTGCTTCCTCTTGTAGCTATTCCTGTGGGAAGGGGTTCTTCGAAGCTTTTTAGTCGCAGGAATTGAGGTGTCAATATCTCATACACAACAATGTTATAATTTAAAGGAAGACTGTAGCTTGATAATGGAGGATAGAGATGCAATATAAATTTTACATATAATGACACTGAACTGTGAATGTGAAGTTGTAACACAAAGTATAGCCAATGAATTTATCAAAAAGGATGTCTAGACAATATAATGTATTTTATATGAACTATTAATGCATTTTATAAGAATTAGGTGATGTCAGACAAAGCATATACAATAAAATCGACTAAAAAGAAAAAAAAAATAATGGTAAAAAGAAAGGAAACTTAAATGAACTAAAGATAGACATCACAATAAGGAATTAAAACTGTTATTCGAACACTTCCAAAAATTTGCCTAGTGAACCCTGTTTCGTTGGATACAATAAAACCCAAACAATAATGATAAATTGAAATTCTACTGATGTACAATACAGTTACATGGCTTAATCTACAATCACAAAGAAATTGATAGATGAACAACATATAACTCTTGAAAAAAAATATCATAATCAAAGTGTCTGAATTTGTCCAAATTGTTTCATTAGTAAATCTCTTGAATTTGATTTGCTTTAGAGTAAGTGAATAAAGTGATATGTTGAGTCAGACCTTAAATAAAACAGCTATCAAGAAACTATCAAAATGTAAAAGGTCAAAAATATTCTACATACTAACATATAAGATACCTGATGGAAAATTATTACCAAAATTCTCCCTTTATTTAATTTACATGATATAACATCACCCTCCACCTGAGAGAGAGAGAGAGAGAGAACCTGATAGAAATCCAAGAGGTTAAAGTCCAATTCAAAATCAGTTGAGTTTGAAATTTGAAAATTAATCTAATTTTAGAGCGACATATGGAGGTTTGTTTGGATCTTTTTATAGAGAAATATGTTTTTTTTATCTTGCTACCAATTTCATGTTCATACACAGTGAAATTAGAATAATAGTGTATCTGTATTTCAAAATGGATGTTAATAATGAAAATACAAAAAAAAACACCCACAACCAAACATGAATGACACACTAAATTTCACTTATTACCATGTGAAAATAACCAATAACTAAGGAACAAATAATACCAATTGCATAAACAATCACTAATGTACTCCCAATTCAAGGGCAGTACTTATGACTTACCCCTATCTTGAACATTTTAACTAATTGAAAGTTCATTGGAGTTTTCTATATGTACTACTGGTACATCAAGACCGTCAACTTTTGATAGAGAACCGAAAATTCCCTAGTAATTAATATCTAGAATAAGTGGGCAAAAAAATACATGTTCACATTCTTACCCACCAACAAAAAGTGTATTCATTCATGTGTCAGCTTTGCATTATGGGAAATAAAAGAAAATTAACCTGAACTTAAACATTTTTATGGAATAGATACAACCTAACAAATTCCTTTGGTATATACGATCATCATTTTTAGGAATGTACTACCTTATTAACAGTTCAACAGTATCGAATCTGTCTCGACTCTTAAATGTACGCAATAACAAATGTGTGAATTTACTTTTGGCTCGTACAACTCTTGTGAACTTTTATAACATTTGAGTGTGGACATTTAATTGTTTAAGGCACATTCAACATAGAATATAAGAGGGATAACATACAAATTGCTTATGTTTCTGCCAGTTGCTCTGACTTAAAATCACAACTGTACTTAACTTCTCTTGTAACATAATCACACTACTATACTAAATATGGGCATTTAAAAATAATAAATATGGGAATTTGAAAATACAAAGTGATAGGAAAACTAATTAGTAATACCTTTCAATACATTCCTCTCATATAACCATGAATCCATCTTGACCATTTTGCCTAACATCCGCAATGTTACTAATCACTCAAGATGCAAGTAACATTCGGGGTCGGTCTATTGAAATCTATTTTGTAAGACCTGCACTTTTAATAAAAATAAACAAATAGTTAGGACATGATATGTTTAACTTAATGTGACTATTCCCAAGGAAATCAAATAATATGTTCACAATACACACAAAAGGCCTCACTGGACTAACAACCTAACCAAGTGAAACTCTCGATGTATAAAATGTCACAACATACAACAATTTTAAGAACATTATAGACTACTTGTTGACATTTAAACTTTAAATACAAATCAAATTAGTATCCAAAACATGATCCCAAAAGATATTTTCATAAAATCAGATGATTCTTATTACTCAAACCAATAGTAAAAAAAATAAACTCTATAATCCGCGATCCGAACTCCATCTTACATTTCACAAAATATGAACAGTGCAAACCAAATACTAACACCAGCTTACAGAACATATAGAGTATACCTTGGGAGCTTTGAAGAGTTAGATATTCAAAATAATTAAAAATTCGTGTAAAACAAATAGAATGACAAATAAGGACAAAAATAGATATAAACAACAAAAATAAACACAAAATACCAAAAGATTTGGGTTTAAAAACCTAAAGAGAGATTAGTGGTCATAAAAACAAACTAAATACCCACAAAGATCCAATCAGATATAAAAAAAGTAAGATCTTCCGATTTGCCCAGGCCAACGATATTGTTCAAAGTTTGGGTATTGCAATCCAAACAAAACCCGTTTCGTTTTCAGAAAAAGAATATGATATATGTTTATTTCATTCCATAGACTATGAAAAAGAAGATACATGTGTTTGAGTTTTAGAAACCCTAGATTTGTGATAGAATGACAAATAAGGCCAAAAATAGATACAAACAACAAAAATAAACACAAAATACCTAAAGATTTGGGTTTGAAAACCTAAAGAGAGAGATCAGTGGTCATAAAAATAAACTAAATACCCACAAAGATCCAATCAGATATAGAAAAAGTAAGATCTTTCGATTTGCCCAGGTCAACGGTGTTGTTCGATGTTTGGGTATTGCAATCCAAACAAAAGTCGTTTCGATTTCAGAAAAAGAATATGATACATGTGTATTTCATTACATAGACTATGAAAAATAAGATACCTGTGTTTTAGTTTTAGAAACCCCAGATCGGTGGTCTTACAATCTAGATAAAGTCCATTTCTTCCCTTTCTTCAAATCCTCACCTGAGAGCGAGAAGACACCTGTGTGTGTGTGTGTGTGTGAGAGAGAGAGAGAGAGAGAGGTCATGGGAGAAGAGAATACGGAGAGAGGGGGGGTGAATGTTCGAGGGTCAGAGGGTTGCGTGTGATAGGAGAGAGACAGTGGAGAGAGGTAGTGGGGTCAAGAGGTTGAAAAGTCAAATCAAAATGGGTATAATACCTTTTTACCCTTCTTTTTGAATTTTGAAGATAGGAAAAAAGAAATTGGGTGGGTTAAATGAGGGGGAAATCAAATATTGAAGGGGTATTAATGGTAAGATGGGTATTTTAATCTCAACCCTTGATTTCTTGCATTGGTGGCCAAATCTTAGCCCCTAATTAGCTTATCATCTTATTGAATAGTGACCAAAGTTCTACTCCTTATTTTATATATATATATATATATATATATATATATATATATATATATATATATGTGTGTGTGTGTGTGTGTGTGTGTGTGTGTGTGTGTGTGTGTGCATACCTACTTTACTATGATATCATTGGAGGTGGCGCGTAGTGGGCAGTCCACCCTATTGTTGACCAGCAGGTTTCAAATTGTTTCCATAAGGTCATAGTACTATTGCATGACCATTATTTGTATGAGAGGATTTTTAGTGGTTCGAGTCTGGGTGGGTGAGATTGGGTATGGTTACGGTCGACAAATGTATGTTTATGACCGCTTCCATTATGTTTTTACGATTGGGGATCGCTGGTGAGATTCTGACGTGGTAGCACAAGAGTGGTATATTATATATCTGGAGTCTGATAGCATACTATGGATGCATCCAAGAGGTCCAACTAGGGGATGCTACGTATATATGTATGAAAGAGTGTTGTATGTATAACTATACTTAAAAGATTGTGTGAACACCAAATAATAACTATTGTATAGTTACGTTGCCTATGTAGCGGTGAGAATAGAAGTGAGAAATCCTAAGTTATAGATTATGTGTTAGCTACATGATAAATAAAGTAACATACGAGTAGTAAGAATAGGCTATAATTTTAATGGATTAAACTATATTAAGAATGTGCATTGTAGATGAGGGGTGAGGATAATCTCATGTGAGTGCGACACCAGATGAATATGGATATTTCTTGTTGCTTATTTATTATTGCATTTAATACTTGCATTTGTTTTTAAAATATTTTGGGGTTGACTCATATCAAAAATATTTTCAAAACCTTTTATGTCCCAACCATAGGTTTGCCAAGGATAGACTTTTCATCCTAGTCAGATGACGCTGTAATAATTGTGGAAGCTTATAGGATTTCAATAGACGCCTATTTTCATTCTATCTTGTTAGGATGTTATTTCAATATTTCTCTTGGGCATGTTTCCTGTAGTTGGACAACTTTATTATTAGACTTTGTTTATAGTTTTTCATTTCAACAATTGGATTATTGTATTTGGGATACTAAGAGTTTACTGGATTTACATATTTATATTATCAACACTCATTACGTTCTATCACCGTATATGTTTAATTGTAAATGGTTGAATGGTTTAATGTATGCAGGAGAATAAGATTTAAAATTTGACACCAAACTCAATAGGTTGTTACTTTAATTAGTTAGTTTTTTATAATGATGCTAAGAGTGAAATCAGATATGATTCCCATTTAATATAATAAAGGCATGATCAATCGGTATTATAATAAGTGGGATGTCACATTAAACTCTTAAGAAGACACTCATGGTTCAGAGCCAACTGAGCGAGACGTGCGGAATCCAACATGTCATCAGATATGGGGAAGTTGGGTATAGGGGGTTTCTCGAAACCATTGACTCTTTTTACTGAGGAGGAAAAGTCCCAGATCCACTAACCTCTTTACTTTTCTGTGAGGCCTCAACACCATTAGGGTCGATATTCATAGCCTTTAGCCTTGGTGCTATCATTTGGGTAGTATTTCCTTGTAGCTTTGATAAGATATTGCCAGTCATTGGGTATCCCATCTCCCAGATATGATCCCAAGTTTTCTCTTGACGATATGTAAAATGAAAAATAACAACTATCAGTATCGGCTAAGATTAAATGAAACGATAATAAAAGTTAGAAATTTTTTAAGGAATCTTACGAAGAGACTCCAAAGGGTATAAACGCATCCCAAAAAATTGGAGGATATCGGGCTTCATCATCTCATCGAAGAGAATAATACGATTATACCTCCTCAATTTTTGTATTCTCTCCCTATAAGTCGTACTCAGACCAGGATCAACCTTGGCTGAAAAAGGCCTTAATTTTTCTATACATCAATGACTCATCACCAAACTACCACATACCAAATATAAAGAGATGTCGAGACTTTCAATCATGGATGGAAGTCTTGTTCAAGTGTAAAAGCTTATGATCTAGTTTTTGAGAAACAAAGTGGCAATAATAGTGGCAGATTTTTATTATAATAGTTAAGTACCACGCTCGAATGACAACTGGGAGTAAGTCCTCATCATAGGTAAGATTTTAGAGATTGTCCAACCCTATGATAATCCTCCAAGCATTAGGGGATCGTTAGGTGGTGGCAATGCTAATAGATGATATAATTTCCCTAATGGATGAAGCAAAAGGAATATGAATGTCAACCTTGAACATTTATTGTAGATGATAATCTTATCTTTATTTCCGATGGCGTATGCCCTCTTCTGCTTGGTCATGTTCCTAATATGTATGAATGGGTCAATGCCATATAAGTGTCTCTAGATGATAAGATCTATCTCATGGATGTCACTTGGGTAAGGTGAGGCAACACTTATATCAACCTTAAAGACCTCATCATCTGTCTCCTAAATAACATGAGCTTTGTAATAATAGTCTCGAACTAAATACTATGCCTTAACCATAACAATCTAGCATAAGGGAAATTTAAGGGGTGAAGGAATTTTTTCTCTAGTCTTATCATCAAGGATGTCGTAGAATTTTATCTTAGGATCCCCTAGTTGACTAGATGAGGTACTGGGGTAACCCGTATTTCTTGATTTAGAAAAGTCTATTATCTCGGCCATGCCAGGATGAGCTATTATTTCCCTCATCGCCTTTTCAAAATAATCATAGTAACTAGAGTATATAGTGTCATCACGAATGCCCAAACGCTCAGATAGGAAATAATCTTTAGAAGACGACAACATGTTGTCACTACTAATGTTGATAAGACTTGGAGAATTAACTTCATGTGCAATTTTGTAGTGTGGGAAGCTGATCAGACACAGAGGATGGGACAAAACTTCTAGAGGTGTAGGAGTCAGATTGTCAGAGACCTCTCTCGATTTGGATTGGCCTCGACCTTTTCTCTCTCTCTCCCTCTCTCTCTATATATATATATATACGAATGTGATCGTGAAGGTGATGTATCTCTACCCAAGTCTCATACAGACTTTGGTAAATTAACATACTACTATTTAATGGGTTTCTAAGGCTATAAGGATCAAACAACAAAAAAGAATCATTTTGAGGAAGAACGCTTAAGAACAAAAAACCTAAAATCTGGCTACCTACACTAGAATGATCCTTGGAGAACCGAAAATAACCCCAAAATTTTCCATTAAACCTCAATTCTTAAATAATCGCCTAAAACACCTTCAAAATGATGCATTCCTAGAACAATCACTAAAACACCACCACAAAAAGAGGTATAAACCTAAGAGATATTGCCCAAAAATAAATGGAAAAATGATGGAAACACCAATGAAAAAGATTGAAAAAATGATCAATACCTGGAAAATAAGGAAGACCACCTGAGAATGAAAGAAAATACCGAAGAAGACGATCGGAGAAATGTTTAAAGTAAGAGTTTAGAGACAGAAAGAAGACAACGATTTTACTCTTGTTTAACACTTAATTTTACTCTTGTTTAACACTTAGAGAAATGGCAAAAAAAGGGATATCCAGTCTAAATCAAGCCAACTTTATTCTCAAATGTGAGTAATGATTCATGCCGAGAACCAAGTCATGGGATGGCAAAAAAGTTGCTCGCATGGTCCATACGGGACTAGGAAATCGTACCACCTCTAATGTAACCAAGTAATGGTAAGCAGCTGGCTGACACCTAGTAGTGGATGAGACCCAAGCACATGATCATTACATCTGATGATCGAACCATTATGTCCCCAAGGAATAACTTATAGTTAATAGATAATTAGGCTACCAAAGTAACAATCTGTGAAATTTACATTAGGATAAGACAAAAAGCCCAGAAGAGTCGTCTTAAAGACTTTGGGGACCACTTTTAAACCTCAGCCTACTACTGACGCTGAAGGGTAAGGTATAGGGCTAATTGATATACATAAGTGTAGTCTCTACCATATGGCCCTCGGGAAGAATCTCCACTATAGACCCATCCCTCAAAAGAGACTAATGCTCTCACCCTAGTCTAAATAATTGGTCTCATCCCATAATGGACTCATTAAGATGACCCCCACGCAACCTACCAGGCTCCTTAGTCTCATCTCATAGAGGATATCAACCCTACCTACATCAACATCATTGTTGGCCTTAGATGACACCAACATTACAAGACAATAACCTCATCCAAATATGCGTTCATGGGTCACAGGAGACCAGTTTGACTCATCTCAGCCTGTAGTGTGGAGCAAGTCCTTCTATAGTCTCGGGTAGGTCGAGACCTCTTACCTCCAATATGTTTTCATTGGTATGTAAAGCATGATACAAAAACGTTTTTGAAGATCAACAAGCAATGTTGGGGATTATTTTTCATGATAACTTTACTTTATGCACTTATAGCTGGCACCTTATGATAGGCCATGACCTCATTTGGGATTAGGACACATGTTGGACGTGAAACTATGCACCCCCAGCCTATGTTAGACACACGATATCTCCTTCACCTAAATTGATTTTTACACACCTTACTATAACTCGGTAGAATTGAGTAAAGGGAATGAAAGCTTAGGTGTGTATCTTTCATGGCCATTAATGCCTGATTATAGTGAAATAACAATCATACTCTTAAAGTGTATGTAGGCCAAGGCCTAACCACTTAAGCACTTGTGTTCATCTTTGTTCTTCCTCATATCTTCTGTTAAATTACCTATTAATTGGTGTCTTACTACATGTGTGCAATACCTACACTCTGGGTGAATCCATCGTATGATATATAAGTTAAAGGCTAATGAGATTTCAAAATTATGTATACCATGTGCTATTTGTTCGGCATTATCAAAATATTACCGCGATCATGTTATCTTTATGCCTTTATCGACTTGAACCTTCGTCATCTCAACATTTAAATAGTATGAATGTTTTTAACAATGGGTTCAGTCTAGGGCTTTATAAACAAACATTAATGCGGGTATACGTATATTTCGAGTTTCTAATTTATTCCTTTTCCCGTTAAATAAATTATATTGGGCTCCAAAATTTGATGTTAATTCACATTATGTGCACCACTTATTTTTATGTTCAAGTTCATATATGGATTATATATTAGCATATTGTGTCTATATTATGAATTAGTATCTCCAATTTTGTATGATTCATAGTATTTTAGAATGTTCTTTAATATATCATTTTTTGTTAGCATTACTTGATTTATAGTACTACGGATCATCGTGTTCTTCTTTTTTCCTGTTCGAGAAAGAAAGGAAAATATTTGGATTTATGATGTATAATGTGAGTTATGTAGGACTTGCGTATTAATATATATGTCATTTTTGGACTCCCCATATTTATTATTTATTGTATCTATTGTTCATCAAGAGGTATGTGCATACTATACATACTTACGTGAGCACCTTTTGGATTAGGATCTTGAAATTGTACAACATAGCGAGTTGATTACGTAGATATTAGGGATGGGCAGATATTTTGTATATGAATCTTTGATCCATTTTTTTCCATCCTTGTTTTTTATGCCCCGGAATATCAAAATGGTGAGATTTTTAATTACTTACTTTTGGTTAGATTTATTTTGTTTGGGGTAAGAAACTGTAGGTTTAGGCGAGTCATGTACCGTGTTTAAAGACTTAGAGATTCGACTCGACTTGGATTGTGATTAACCTGACCAAATAAACATAATTTGACACATGAGGTTTGGTAAGTACAACTTAATTTATGATTTTCTTCTATTCTTGTGAAAAAAGAGTGGGATGCAAAATTAGTTTAGTTTACAATTTAATTTTTTTTCTCCTTTTGACCTGTTTTTTTAAATATAATTTATTTTTAAAATTTTTGTTTGTACTATAGGTTCGTTCGTACATCTTTTCAGTACGGGTTTGCACAAGAAATTATTAGAACTAGGTGATAACTCGCGCGATGCGCGAGCGAGGCGATAGCCTTGTCGCCCATAAATGATTTTAATTGTTTGATCTACACCATTAGCAGACGCAGTTGTGATTGATCAGAAATAAAAATTTATATTGAAAATAAAAATTCATATGTAAAACCAAACTAAACATTCACAACCCATAATTCCAAAAAAATTAACTAATAATTAATTATGTTGAAATCTTAACATAAATAAAGGAAGAGTAACAGGACTATTTTGAAAAAGAGACAAATATTGTTCAACACTTATTTATTAGTACTCAATAGGCATGTACAAAATAGATTTCATTAGAAAAAAGGGATCTCTCTGTAGAAAAGTTGGGTTGAAAAACAAAAAAAAATATCTAAAATACCCATTGAACACGTAATTCAACTTTTTCTTTTTTCATTGTTGGCAAGCCCATATTTTGTCAAAAAAGTCAAAAAATTATGTTGATATTATAAATAGATGTTAAAAAGTTAAATAACTTAATTTGATAAAGTAAAATGAATATAATATTACATAGATCATAACAAACCACATATGTATGTCAATTTAATGAAAATTAGTGAACAAACAAATATAATGTGAAATTTTGTTGGAAAACAAAGTTTACATAATTGTAACTAAAGAAAAAGGAAAAGAAATTACATGTTGACATTTAATAAAACACAAATAATAAGTAGACCCTCAAAAGAAATGATATTTTTTAACATGAAAGATTGCATGGAAGATGACATTTAATAAAACAAGCCCCAAAAGAAGAAAGAATAGTGAGAAACATTCATCAAATTGTAACTCACCTATATCAACAAATAGCCAACCCAAAAATTATGGCCAACAAAGCGCAATTGGCAAGAAGATATATATAACACAAAGTACACACAAACGAAAAAAAATAATAAACTAAAACACATCATTTTAAAGAAAACCTTGAACTCAATAATAAAGGACATGTCTTGTCTAACAGGGAAATACATGATATTACAAAAACTTGGACAAAGTTTCAATCTGACAGGGAAACACTGGAAACATAAATTAAATAAATAATTATATAAAATTATTCATATTTTTTAAAAGAACCAAACTGAAATATTATTTAAAGAGTGTCATAGTAAGACTAACATTATATTAAGAAAAATAGTACTTTAATAACACCTTTGTGGCTTTATTTAACACTCCCAACATATGAAAAAAGTGTGAGTACCTAATATGGAACTATGCCCACAAAATATGACCAATAAGGTTGTATTTATAATTACAAAACAAAGAACCGGCATTTTCTAGAAATTATTAACTGGCCACATAGTAATACTTGAAACGGTAACCATAATATATAAATCCGTGTTAGTGTCAAATTAACCTAATTATAAAAGTGTAATACAAAAGGCATTATCAGACATTATAACTTAGAAACTAACCTAATAAGATACAAAAAGCATATAAATACTTTTTAATATAAAGAGCGTGTTCATCTTGTCGTCATCCATCTTTATTGAGAGGGAAGATCAAGTCCATCACCTAAGACAAAAAAGATTCAAGTCGTGATGATAAATGATATAACCACTTAACGAATAACAATCAGAGAATAATAACTACCAAAAACAGAAAAAGGAATGAAAATATAAGAATATCAAGAATATGGTAATTTGGGTTTGAAACTAAAACACGTCTACTATCGATCATAGAAAATAGAGAGTATTTTGTTCCCTGAAAAAAAAACATGAAAAATAATAACTACAAAACAACCACAAAAATGATAAATAATTTTTCTTGTAACAACCCCTACTACAACACCCACAAAACCACAATATCATACTCTAAATTTCTGAAAATGGAAGAAAATAATCACCAAAGAGAGTTGCAAATAGTGTAACATAGAGTTGTCAAAAAAATAAGAAAATAAACACAAATGTCTTAACTTTAAAAAACCTAAATACGAAACCAATGTTCAAACAATTATTTTGAAGCCCAAACCTAATGATATTTCAATCAACACTCAAATGAAATAAAAAAATGAACTCACCTTGTCACTTTCACATTTTTTCAAACATCTATTAGGAAACTAAGCAGCAAAATCAACTAACAAAATCGAGCCCTCTGCTGCTCCATCCCCTGCTTGCTCCGTCCAGTAGCCACCCCCTGTTCTGTCCACCATTATTGATCCTTGAAATTGGAAACCAAAAATATAAAACCCACCTAAACACTACCTTCAAATACATATACATATACATATACATATACATATACATATACATATACATATACATATACATATACATATACATATACATATACATATACATATATGTTTATGTAGAGAGAGAAAAAGATAACCTGATTTGGTTGGTATTTTCTAGGTGAAGGTCGGTGCGGGGGTGGGGAGGGTGTGTGTGTACCATTCTTGATCCTTGAAATTGGAAACAAAAAAAATGAGATGAACCCAATTGAGAAATTTGGAATCGTTATTATCAAAAAATGGGGCAAAGTTAAGTTGGTATGTACTTTAGAGATTCTTGTTTGCAGCGGAGACTAGTATAGCAACCATGAAAAGTCGAAAATGAATTTTATTTTACAATATAGAATAAATAAGTAGATTAACATAGAGGTGATACCTAACATCAGAAGGTTTGGAAAATAAATAGACAGAGGAATGAAGGAGTGATGAAGGGTTTGGCTCATAGAGGTGAAATTATATCAAATAATTTGGAAAGTACGGATGAATGAGAGGGGAGAGAGAGTAAATTATGTACTGCCCATGTGAATACCTCTATTGATTAGCAGTATTGATGGCTTGTATAGTATTTTATAGTATATAAAAGATAAAAAAGATTCTCATACGAACAGGACTTCATATGAGGATACCCTAGTAAAAAGTTTGCTTTATATAAGAATTCAAGTATAAAGACAAAATTCTTGTAAAAAGTAAACTTCATACAAGTTTTACCTCATATATGTTGACATCATACAAGAACTTGAATGGCTCGATTGAATTTCTCGTACAAATCATTTTCCCTTGTACAAAGATTATCATACGTACAATTTTGAGATCTATAATTTTTACCGATTAGATGCCTTTGCCTATAAGTAATGTCCCAAAACAAAATTTTGGACTAGTAACTATGTTTGATGGAAATTCCAAGTTTTTGTAGAATTACCTGTAATTTACGGAGATCCTACAAAACCATTAACTGAAAAGATAATCGAATTATCAAATCTTTTTCTTCAAAATTTAAAAAACATGGCACGGGAATTCATGTGGGCTAAGATAAAAAATTATTGCGTCCAACGGCTTGAGTTGTGATTCAAGACTACATAGTGGTTAGTGATATGCCCAAAGTGTACCCGCCAGCTCGAAGGCACCAACCTCACCCTGGATAATGGTCGAGGTAATAAGAGCTCAAGACTAGCGGTCAGCAATCTCGTCCAGCATAAGGTCGGCCACGGACGACGTTTCTAATAACCCCTCAATTAGGCAATAGCCAAGGTTTACATGATTCGTTGGATCAACTACCCATAATGTCACCTATAGCCGACGTTGTAAGTGCCACACAAGCATCAGCAAAGCCTCTTAGGCTCAATGAACAATCCCATCATCGTCTTTAGCCGAAGTTACAAGTTTCACCTAGAATTAACATCTTTATAGGCTCAGCATCAGTGTCAAGTCAACATCGGCCCTGGCCGTGTGACCCCCGCATAATTAAATACCGGACGATCACTCCTTTATTAGATTAAAATCAAGGTGGACAGTTGGTTCATTCTTAGCATCACTGTCGTAAAAATAACTTTTCCAATTTAAACACCCTAATTAATTAAGCTAAGTGTCAAAACCATTTTTAGACATTACTTTCCAAATTTTATTTTACAAACCAAGATTTAAATATTTACAACAATTCAATATTTAAGAATCACACCACAATTATCCTGGAACATATAATCCAACTAAATTAAACATTCAAAAACTAAATCCCAACACTAAAACTTAAAGTAAAACATCAAGACAGTAAAAAAATCCCAAAATGACAATACTAGAAATAAATGAATTACAATGTCCAATAAAACAAATGGATAATGGAAACGGGCGACACATGCCCAACTGAATAAATAAGCTAGGAGTGGAATCAAATAAATGAAGTCGTCTAAGCAAGAGGCCTGCAACTCCCACCTAAGCTGCAGCGCGTTCCTTCCAAAGGATCCTACGCAAGACGCCCCTGTGGCTGGGAACCTGTAATATATACATATATATACAAGAGAGAAAGGAAAAAGAAATGGGTCAGAGCCCGATAGTGTAAATGATTTAAAATTTGTTTAGCAAATATTTAAAATGTTTACAGGCCATTGCAACAACATATTAGTGCGGCACACTCTTGAGAAATTCTCACCTCTCTTCTAATGTGCACGCCTATCGCACTAATCTTCCCAACGGATTATCTTATCTTATATCGCACTAATCTTCCCAATGGTTTAACTTATCTTAGGTTAATCGTAAGATTTAAAATCGAACAATATAATTGTTTAAGAGGATAATTTCATTTGATCACAAAGTTCTCATTCAAACCTTATTTACTAATAAAGTTTCCAGTGTTCCATTATACTTTTCAAAACAAGTATTTCCAAATTGAAGTCAACATTCATTTCTTACTTACCATAAGCAC
Organism: Sambucus nigra; assembly: GCA_949130495.1. NCBI lineage: Eukaryota > Viridiplantae > Streptophyta > Magnoliopsida > Dipsacales > Adoxaceae > Sambucus > Sambucus nigra. Next base: position 405,074,907 of record OX422207.1, read on the forward strand.
AGTGTGAAATTTCAAAATTTAATATATATATTAAATACTCGTATAATATATATATTCTAATAGAACCCCTCATAAAAATTATGGTGCGGGCATACTCTGCTATCCAATCCCCGTATCACTCGTACTAAGGGAAATATAAGTTCGGAATCACTCTCGTACTGTATTAACACATACACAAATAATATTGAGGCGAAGCATAGATTCCAAGTCTCTAAGAGGTCAGTACATACCCTCACGTCTCTTAGGACCGTCTGACCATCGATCAGATAGCCTGTACCAAGGATATCTATCTTCTAGGGTACAAGTCAATATCCCCCATAAATGTCCCATCGAGATAAGACTGTCCCAGCGCGGTAACCTCCGGGATAGCAAGTAGCGCGGGCATGATTTTCACATGTATATAATATATGCATACACACAGTCATATAAATATTCTACTTTTATCATATCAATTTAGGTTCATCCCATAACCCATAATCACGACATTTATCCTTATTTTCCCATTATTAGTTATCACGTATAACGGTTCGTCTCTAACTTTAATTTGAGGGATTATTCCAACATACTACGTAACACTCATGGACTCTATCCTCCCAAGTGTAAAATTCAGTGGCTATTCATCTATTTTCCATCGTAACCATTTTACGTATCTCTCCCTTTAATACAAAATTCCATCGTCCCTTACATAAACACCCCAAAAATGTAAATTTTGCCTTACATTAAAGGTCTCTTAATCATTAATAAATCCTACTCGTCATATTTATCTCCCAAAATATTTTAATAAGGGTGTCTAAGGAGTATTATTCATTTAGAATTAATTCAACTATTTTAAAACGGGAAATATAAGTCTGCCAAAATGGGTCGATCGATCAAGGGTAGGGCCTCGATCGATCGAAGCTCCTGGCTCGATCGATCGATCAAGCAGGTATGGTGAATTCTGCAGTTAATCAGTTACGGGTTCTATCACACAACCTCATCCAAATCCAGATTTTTCATTCCCAATCGCCCAAAAATTTGTACTACTAACAGTATCGACCCATTTTATACATCTGCTACATAAAGCATGCAAATTTTCATCAATAACCATGGATTAATAGTCCAAAAACTCATATTAATCTCAAGAACCCTAGAATTTCTTTATCATAGTTCTAATCAGTCTTTTACAAAAATTTCTACTCCTAATTCATCAATAATTTGTGGTTAAGCCTCTACATATGAAGGGGTTTCCAGATTATCATTCAAACCATTTCTACATGCGATTTTCCTATCTCCAACATGGATTTTCTTCTACCAAACTCATCCCAATCACCCTAGACTAACATGAACGATGCATTAACGAAAATAAGGAAGATGAATACTTTCCTGGGATTTTTAGAGTTCTGATTTGATGACGAATTTGGTGTGGTTGCGTTCCCCGTCGCGCGATCTACGCGTTGGTGGTGGTGGCGGTGCAACCGGATGAATTTTCGGTCTAGAATTTGCTTTAAAAGCTCTCTCATTCCCTCTCCTATGGACGTCACTTGTCTTTGGTTGTTTTAACCCTAGAAGGCAACCTTAGACATCTGATATAAACCTTAAAATGTCGTGGGTTTAATTACCCAAAAATGTAAAATGTCCAAAATGCCCTCCCGAAATAGGCCTAAAAATGCCCCGAGACCCAAACGAAACCCTCGGGTATACTTTTCTGACTATCTCGACCCTTTCGTACACTTGGGTGCACTCAAAACGACCATACGAGCAACTTATAATTTATTCACATTTATTAATCAATATCTAGTCCCGACGTGACACGGGCGCGTCCCGACTCAAATTTCCGAACTTGTCATTTTATTCACTCTTGACATTTAATAGAACCAATATTATATATTAATCTACTCATTAGTAATATTCAACAAGTTTCCCATAATTACTAACTCACATCACGTTAATAATTATAAAGTGATTAATTTTTGGATTTATATTAAACTAATAACTCACATTAAATTTAATAAATCCCCAAATTAATATAGCATAAAAATACGAGGTATTACATACTTCCCCCCTAATAACGGAATTTTGTCCCGAAATTCAAAAAATAAGGTATACGTGGTAAGAATAAATCTGGGTATCTCTCGCGCATATCTGCCTCGCGCTCCCAATTGGATTCCTCTACATGATGATGCTCCGACTGGACCCGTACAAGTGGAACTACCTTCGACCTCAATCTCCTCTCCCTATGGTATAGGATAGCCATCGGTCTCTTCTCATAAGATCTATCAGGTTGTAAGTCTATCTCATCTATCGTGATGTGAGTATGGGCCATATCATCCCAAAGATATCGTCTCAACGACGAGATGTGGAATACATCGTGAATGCGATGTAAATGCTCTGGCAGTCCCAATCTGTATGCTATCGACCCAATCGTCTCAATAATGGAAAATGGTCCCATGTACCTCGGGGCCAATTTCCCTTTCTTCCTGAACCTCATCACTCTTTTCATAGGAGATACACATAGTAACACTTGGTCCCCCACATTAAACTCCCAGAAGAACCGTTTCACATCGGCGTAGCTTTTCTGCCTGTTCTGGGCTACTCGAATGCGATTCCTGATCATCTCAATCCTCGCGGAGGTTTCCTGAATTACCTCTGTTCCTAGAAACTTGTTATCCCCCACCTCGAGCCAACAAGTTGGGGAACTACAAGGCCTGCCATACAAAGCCTCGAATGCAGCCATGCCAATCATGAACTGATAAGAGTTATTATAAGCAAACTCTACTAGTGGAAGATGTGGCTCCCAACCTCCTCCATAATCAAGAACACACATGCGTAGCATATCCTCCAATATCTGATTAGTACGCTCTGTCTGTCCATTTGTCTGTGGGTGATAAGCTGAACTCAACCTCAACTCAATACCCATAGCCTCCTGAAAGCTCTCCAAGAAACACGACGCGAAAATCTTATCTCTATCTGACATAATATTCAGGGGCACCCCATGTAATCTGACAATCTCAGTAATGAACAACTAAGCATACTGACCCGTGGTATAGTCTGTCCGCACCGGCAGAAAATGAGCCACCTTTGTCAAATGGTCTACAATCACCCAGATAAAGTCATGGACCCGCTGTGATATAGGTAGCCCTGTAATAAAGTCCATGGAAATACTCTCCCACTTCCACGTGGGTATTTCCAATGGCTGAAGAAACCCTGACGGTTTCTGATGGTCCAACTTTACCAGCTGGCAGGTAGAACACTTGGACACGAATGCAGCAATGTCCATCTTCATCCCACTGCACCAGTATTGTCGCTTCATATCTTGGTACATCTTATCTCCTCCAGGATGTACCGTAAATCGGGACCCATGAGACTGGGTCATCACTGCATGACGTAATTCTGGTCCTTATGGGACCACTAATCTCCCATTAAACCTCAAACCCCCATCAGTACTAATAGAATAGGACTCAGCACCCTCAGCTAAAATTCGTACAATCTGCTCCTAGAAAAATGGGTCTTCGGTCTATGCCTATATCACCCTTGTAACAATCTCGGGTGTCACTGTCATAACAGATATGAAGGAACGGGCTACTACATCCTGGTGGCCTAACTCCTTCCACTTTACTTTCTAGATGTCCGTTACCTCGTCTACCGGTCTACGGCTCAACGCATCAGCAACTACGTTGGCCTTCCCTGGATGGTGTTGTATGTCGAACTGATAGTCCTTCACAAACTCTAACCATCTGTGCTGACGCATATTCAGCTCTCACTGAGTGACAGGTACTGCAGTGACTTGTGGTCTGTGAACAAGCGGAATTTCTCCCCCAATAAATAGTGCCTCCATATCCTCAATGCAAAAATGATCGCTGCTAACACCAGGTCGTGGGTGGGGTAATTCTTCTCATGCGGCTTAAGCTTGCGGGAGGCAAAAGCTATAGCCTTCTCTTCCTGCTGAAGTACTCCCCCAAGTCCCCGTAAAGAGGCATCGGTGTAAACCAGGTACTCCACACCCGGGTTCGGTAACGCAAGGACCAGTGCTGAAGTAAGCTTGTGTTTCAGCTCGTCGAAAACTAATTGGCAAACATCATCCCAAATATATGGAACTCCTTTGCGAGTCAGGTTCATTAATGGACCCGCTATTTTGGAGAATCCCCGAATGAATCTCCTGTAGTAACCGGCTAACCCCAAGAAACTACGCACTTTTGTCGGTGTCATGGGTTGTCCCCACTCCCTCACCGCTAACACTTTACTCGGGTCAACTGTTATCCCCTGCTCAGAAACAACATGCCCCAAGAACTGTACTTCTCGCAACCAGAATCTGCAGTTCTCATACTTAGCATACAACTGATGCACTCGTAGAGTCTGAAGAACCTGTCTCAAGTGCTCGTCATGCTCCTCCTCGAAGTGTGAATATATCAAAATTTTGTCAATAAAGACGATGAAAAACTGATCCAAGAACTCTCTAAACACTCGGTTCATTAAGTCCATGAACACGGCTGGAGCATTTGTGAGGTCAAATGGCATCACCCTGAACTCATAGGACCCATATCTTGTCAAGAAAGAAGTCTTTGAAACATCATGCTCCCTAATATGTAGTTGATGGTACCCCGACCTCAAATCTATCTTCGAAAAGAAAGTTGCTCCCCTCAGCTGCTCGAACAGATCATCGATTCGAGGCAACGGATACTTATTTCGTATCGTGACCTTGTTCAACTCCCGGTAGTCCACATATAGCCTCAGTGAACCATCTCTTTTATTCACAAATAAGACTGGAGTGCCCCAATATGAGGTACTCTTGCGAATGAATCCATGACCTAACAGCTGCTCTATCTGATCTCGTAACTCTCGTATCTCTGCTGGAGCCATACGGTATGGAGGGAGTGCTATCGGTCTAGTATCCGGTAATAAATCTATGACAAAGTATATCTCTCGACTGGGGGTAGGCCTGGTATCTCCTGAAATACATCGGAATACTCACGAACAACTGGGATCGAGTCTAAGGGAATCATAACCTCCTTAGAGGTATCCTCCTCTATGTAATACAAATGAGCGGTCGAGCCTCCCTCTGGGCGGGGCATTGCCATAACAAATATCTCTTGCCCCGAAATGGCAAAAACAATACTCCCACCAAAATAATCTATCATGGCCCTATAAGCAACGAGCCAATCCATACCGATAATAACGTCATGCTGATGCATATCTAAGACTAACATGTCTGCAGGTAATACCAAGCTACCAATCTCTACCCCCACACCTCGACATATAAAGAAAATAAGCGAACCATTCCCAGTGGTGAGTCTACACACGTCACAGTGCTCTCTGCTGTGCATAATAATCCTAAGGCCTTTGCAAAATGGGTAGCTATAAAACAGTGCATCGCCCCAGTATCAAATAAAACTCGACCCATGATACCATGGATAGGAAACATACCCTCAATCACGGGTGGTGCCTGCGGAGCTGCTGCCTGGTGGACATTATAGACATGTCCATACTATAACTGCCCATGCTGCACTGGAGTCGCTGGAATGGCTGGTAGGGTTGGTACCTGAGCTGGTACTGGGAGGGCAGCTGGAAAAAGTGCCTCTATGGCTCATTACGGGCACCCTGCTGCTGTGGGGCCCTCTCTGCCTCTGGACAATCCTGGCGCCTATGGCCATTCTTCTCGCATCCAAAACATCGGCCTCTAAGGTACCTCCCCTCTGACCCTGCTGGCCGTTACCACCCCGCCACTAGCCCTGTTGGCCCTGATGAAAATGATGTTGGCCCGATTGGCCCTGCTGCTGACCCTGCTGCTATCGATGTTGGCCTTGCTGGCCCTACTGATTAGGCTGGCCCTACTGGCCCTGCCTATAACCCCCAAATCCCTGCCTGGAATCACCTGATCGGAAGCGCTTGGCAGGGTCCCCCTGATTGGAACTCTGCTCGTGCTGACGAGTCTGTCCCTGGGATGTCGATGCTCCACTAACACTACTACCCCCGGTCCTGCCCTGCTGGCCAGACTCTCCTGCTCTCTTACTTCCCTGCAGATGGAAACGGTGATCCTGGAAATGTAGTAAAGCGGCATTGAGTACATCAGTGAAAGTACTCAGAGATATATTCCCTATAAGGTGCTGACGGATCCTCCAAGCTAACCCGTCCACAAACAACATTATCTTCTTACCCTCAGTGGGTGCCTCATCTGGCACTATGGTGAGAAGCTCGTGAACTCCTCCTCATACTCAGCAATGGTATAATTCTCCTGCTTCAAGTTCAGTAATTTCTGCCTTATCTCAGTCTGCACGGCGGGTGGAAAGTACTTGCGGTTAAACCGCTCCCAGAATGACTGAATCGGGATCGTATCCCTCTCCTCCAAGGTGGTGGTGGACTCCCACCACTGCAAAGCGGACCCCACTATCTTAAAGGAAGCCAACAACTGTTTCTGCATGTCTGTGCACTCATACATACGAAGATGCCGCTGGATATCTTTCTTCCATTAGCTGACGATGATGATATCTAAACTACCGGAGAACTCAGGGGGATGCGCCTTCTGAAAGGCATCCCTAACCCGCTCCCATTCAGATGGAAGCTGTGCAGGTACTGGCGCCACTGCCTGAATCTGGGGTGGAGCCTGCTGTACCACCTCTAGTGCGACATTCACCGCCTGAGACACAATAGCGGCTACCTCATTAGCATTCATCGTACCCTGTGCCGGAGCTGCTGGTTGCTCGGCTTGGGCATGCCTATCCTTTAGTACACATCTCAGAGGCATCTGAAACGAGAAGAAATTTATTAGTCTACAGTTATTATCAAATTTCAAATAGCTGAAGACGTAAACATAAAAGCAAGAATACAACAATCCTAAAATAGGGCTCTACAGCAAAAATATTAAGTTGAAAGCGAAATAAGCCGTACAGATCCTAAGGACATTAGAACCTGATGCTCTGATACCACCTGTGACACCCCGCCTAATTAAATACCAGGCGATAACTCCTTTATTATATTAAAATCAAGGTGGACAGTTGGTTCATTCTTAGCATCACTATCGTAAAAAGAACTGTTCCAATTTAAACACCCTAATTAATTAAGCTAAGTGTCAAAACCATTTTTAGACATTACTTTCCAAATTTTATTTTATGAACCAAGATTTAAATATTTACAACAATTCAAAATTAAAGAATCACACCACAATTATCCTAGAACATATAATCCAACTAAATTAAACATTCAACAACTAAATCCCAACATTAAAACTTAAAGTATAACATCCAGACAGTAAAAAAATCTCAAAGTGACAATACTAGAAATAAATGAATTACAATGTCCAATAAAACAAATGGATAATGGAAACGGGTGACACATGCCCAACTGAATAAATAAGCTAGGAGTGGAATCAAATAAATGAAGTCATCTAGGCAAGAGGCCTTCAATTCCCACCTAAGCTGCAGTGCGTTCCTTCCAAAGGATCCTATACAAGATGCCCCTATGGCTGGGCACTTATAATATATACATATATATACAAGAGAGAAAGGAAAAAGAAACGGGTCAGAGCTCGATAGTGTAAATGATTTAAAATTTGTTTAGCAAATATTTAAAATGTTTACAGGCCAATGTAACAACATATTAGTGCGACACTCTCTTGAGAAATTCTCACCTCTCTACTAATGTGCACGCCTATCGCACTAATCTTCCCAACGGATTATCTTATCTTATATCGCACTAATCTTCCCAATGGTTTAACTTATCTTAGGTTACTCATAAGATTTAAAACCGAACAATATAATTGTTTAAGAGGATAATTTCATTTGATCACAAAGTTCTCATTTAAACCTTATTTACTAATAAAGTTTCCAGTGTTCCATTATACTTTTCAAAACAAGTATTTCCAAATTGAAGTCAAGATTCATTTCTTACTTACCATAAGCACAGTATGAAATTCCAAATTTTAGAAATTAATATATATATATATATATTAAATACTCGTATAATATATATATTCTAACAGCACCCCACATAAAAATTATGGTTCGGGCATACTCTGCTATCCAATCCCCGTATCACTCGTACTAAGGGAAATACAAGTTCGGAATCACTCACGAACTGTATTAACACATACACAAACAATATTGAGGCAAAGCATAGATTCCAAGTCTCTAAGAGGTCAGTACATACCCTCACGTCTCTTAGGACCGTCTGACCATCGATCAGATAGCCTGTACCAAGGATATCTATCTTCTAGGGTACAAGTCAATATCCCCCATAAAGGTCCCATCAAGATAAGACTATCCCAGCGCGGTAACCTCAGGGATAGCAAGTAGCGCGGGCATGATTTTCACATGTATATAATATATGAATACACACAGTCATATAAATATACTAATTTTATCATATCAATTTAGGTTCATCCCATAACCCATAATCACGACATTTATCCTTATTTTCCCATTATTAGTTATCACGTATGACGGTTCGTCTATAACTTTAATTTGAGGGATTATTCCAACTTACTATGTAACACTCATGGACTATATCCTCCCAAGTGTAAAATTCAGTAGGTATTCATCTATTTTCCATAACCATTTTACGTATCTCTCCCTTTAATACAAAATTCCAAATTTATTCTAAATGAATAATACTCCTTAGACACCCTTATTAAAATATTTTGGGAGATAAATATGACCAGTAGGATTTATTAATGATTAAGAGATCTTTAATGTAAGGTGAAATTTACATTTTTGGGGTGTTTATATAAGGGACGGTGGAATTTTGTATTAAAGGGAGAGATACGTAAAATGTTTACGATGGAAAATAGATGAATACCTACTGAATTTTACACTTGGGAGGATTGAGTCCATGAGTGTTACGTAGTAAGTTGGAATAATCCCTCAAATTAAAGTTAGAGACGAACCGTTATACGTGATAACTAATAATGGGAAAATAAGGATAAATGTTGTGATTATGGGTTATGGGATGAACCTAAATTGATATGATAAAAGTAGTATATTTATATGACTGTGTGTATGCATATATTATATGCATGTGAAAATCATGTCCGCGCTACTTGCTATCCCTGAGGTTATCGCGCTGGGACAGTCTTATCTCGATGGGACATTTATGGGGGATATTGACTTGTACCCTAGAAGATAGATATCCTTGGTATAGGCTATCTGATCGATGGTCAGATGGTCCTAAGAGACGTGAGGGTATGTACTGACCTCTTAGAGACTTGGAATCTATGCTTCGCCTCAATATTATTTGTGTATGTGTTAATACAGTTCGAGAGTGATTCCGAACTTGTATTTCCCTTAGTACGAGTGATACGGGGATTGGATAGCAAAGTATGCCCACACCATAATTTTTATGTGGGGTGCTGTTAGAATATATGTATTATACGAGTATTTAATATATATATTAAATTCTGAAATTTTGAATTTCATACTGTGCTTATGGTAAGTAAGAAATTAATCTTGACTTCAATTTGGAAATACTTGTTTTTAAAAGTATAATGGAACACTGGAAACTTTATTAGTAAATAAGGTTTAAATGAGAACTTTGTGATCAAATGAAATTATCCATTTAAACAATTATATTGTTCGGTTTTAAATCTTACGAGTAACCTAAGATACGTTAAACCATTGGGAAGATTAGTGCGATAGTCGTGCACATTAGAAGAGATGTGAGAATTTCTCAAGAGAGTGCCGAACTAATATGTTATTGCATTGGCCTGTAAACATTTTAAATATTTTCTAAACAAATTTTAAATCATTTACACTATCGGGCTCTGACCCGTTACTTTTTACTTTCTCTCTTGTATATATATGTATATATTACAGGTGCCCAGCCACAGGGGCATCTTGCATAGGATCCTTTGGAAGGAACGGGCTGCAGCTTAGGTGGGAGTTGCAGGCATCTTGCTTTGACGACTTCATTTATTTGATTCCACTCCTAGCTTTTTTATTCAGTTGGTCATGTGTCGCCCGTTTCCATTATCCATTTTTTTTATTGGACACTGTAATTCATTTATTTCTAGTATTGTCACTTTGGGATTTTTTACTGTCTTGATGTTTTACATTAAGTTTTAATGCTGGGATTTAGTTGTTGAATGTTTAATTTAGTTGGATTATATGTTCCAGGATAATTGTGGTGTGATTCTTTAATATTGAATTGTTGTAAATATTTAAATCTTGGTTTATAAAATAAAATTTGGAAAGTAATGTCTAATAATGGTTTTGACACTTAGCTTAATTTATTAGGGTGTTTAAATTGGAAAAGTTATTTTTACGACAATGATGCTAAGAATGAACCAACTGTCCACCTTGATTTTAATTTAATAAAGTAGTGATCGCCCTGTATTTAATTAGGCGGGGTGTCACAGGCCGACATTCCACATATCTAACCTCGGCTGACATCCCAGCCAAGTTCATCATATAACTCCCATCCAAGGCAAGGGTCGTACCTTACCAACCTTGTACTCAGTCAGGCCGAGGTTGGTACCAAGCTAAGACCGCCGAGCTTCTACGCATGCATGTATGGCTTGGGGCACGTGGACAAATCTATTATAACTGATTCACTCCCTCCACGTGGGGGAATATTGAGGTCATCATTACTTAGTTAAGATCAGCCAGGTGTTATCCTTACACTAGTTGAATCATCATGCACATGCACTTGGCATGCTTGAGGGGAATATTACACCCCCAGGCACTATATATTGAGGTCTTCCTCAACATTGTAAAGGATCGAAAATTACAACCCTAGATAGAACTCTATCAATTTATAGTGAATAGAGAGAAAGCTTGAGAGATTGTATCCATGGCCGTTAGTGCCTTATTTTAGTGACCTTACTCACTCACTTGCATTGTGGACGTATGCCTAATTGGCTGAACCACTTACATATTGGTGTTCATCCTCTTCTCCTCATCTCAATCTCTTATATTTAGTATACACTTGTGTTTCCATTGTTATCACTGGTTTGAGCTTATAAACACCTTGACTGGTGGTGCTATTTCTAACATCATCATTTTGGCACCGTCTGTGGGAACGAGAAGACATAACTCTTCCTTTCCTAGATTAACCTCACCGGAGACTCTAGTGGTGAGCCAGGCCTCACCCCTTACGTGGAGCTATTTCACCATTGAAAGAGGTCCCTTAAGGTAATAAGCTCATCTTCTTTACCAGCCCTTTAGTTTAAACATATGGCACCGGAGATGCCACCACCTCCTCCACCATCTGGTGTTGGAGGGCCCAGTTCCAACCAGGAACCACCCCAGTCCAAAATAGCTGAGGTGGCTGCAGCCGTGAAATCTTTGGTTGTGATACAGCAAGCAATGAAAGAGCAATTTGCACAGCTCAGTCAAAATATGATGAGGCCACCTCGGTCTCACTGAAGATGATTACACCAGTAGTTGTTCGAACCCATCCTGAAACCAAGGGACCACCCCAGGGATCATAAAAAGACCAACCTACCCCTTAGTGGAGGAGGGACATTGTTGACCCTAGGCATTTATGTCTGAGAAGGCAAAGAAACCCTTGTTCGGAGGATAGGTATGACAATATGGAGGCAGATGATGCTCCGAAAGACTGCTGGAAGTCGTATGAGGTTCCGAATAACACGGTACGTCCTATCCAGCATAGCAAAGGTTGTAGGGGAAGAAGAGATAAAGGTAACCAACAATAAGGGTCATCTTTTGATCACTTAAGTAGAGGGTCGGCCTTTCAAAGTCTCGGCCCAGTCTATGACCTAAGATAAAGGCTATCCAGGTCACGAAGTGTCGCTGGCTCTCAAAGGGAATATGGGGAACATCAGCCTTATCATGGCAGACCCCAGAATGGCTGACCCCATCAAGGCTAAGAGAGGGATCAAGAGGAGGTCAACGGACAATGTTGTGTAGCGACTGGGGAACCATCAGTCCACCCCTTGGAGGTGGTTGGGGATAACCTCGGCCATGTTGATATTGCAAAGCCATGGAATGATTCAATTCAACGTCTTGAAGAGAAGATAGGGGACCTCATCAAAAGTCAAGACCCACTGCAAAGAGGTTTCTCAGAGGGTTCCCCATTCGTGGAAAAGATAGTGAACTTCCCAACCCCTGCCAAGTTCAAACCACCTACGGTGTCTCCCAAGTATGATGGTAGTACCGACCATGTGCATCATATTGAGATGTACCAGTCTGCAGCAGATATTTATTCAATCCCAAATAAGATGAAGTGTCGAGCCTTCTCTGGGACTTTAATGAGATCTGCACACATCTGTTTTACTTCTCTCCCGAAGAACTCAATCGAGAACTTTAAGGGCTTGGCTGAACGATTCATTCACAATTTCTATTTTGAGGCAAAATCTCAAAAAAGACCACTCATCTGTTGTACGTCAAATAAGGAAAGAACGAGAGCCTAAGAGACTACATTGCTAGATTCAACAAAGAAAAATTGGAGGTTGAAGATTATGAAGATAATATAGGTATAACTGCCCTTATTGGAGGACACCAGAAACGTAAGTTGTTATGGAAGCTTGCAGAAGACCCTCCCAAATCCATGGCAGAGCTATTAGCAACTGCAGGAAAGGTCATGAACGCTGAAGAGGCCATGTCTATAAAGTATGAGGATGAGAACGGAAGTGGTAGCAAAAAGTTCCAGAGGAAGAAAGACGAAAAAAGAGGTATGCAGAAGACAAGTTTGCACACTATACTCCCCTGACTGTGAGTTGCGAACACATCCTCAATGAAATAACAAATGACCTCTCCTGAGATGGTCGAATAAGCTTAAGGCTCCTCCGCATAAGAGAAACAATAACCTATGGTGTGAATTCTACTAAGACCACGACCATGTGACAGACAAGTGCTTCGCCTTGAAGGATGAAATTGAGAAGATGTTGAAGTCCGAAAACCTAAGGAATTATGTCGACAAAAAAGATCCTAAGAGGGGAAGAGATTACCCTAAGACGAAGAGAAATGATCGGTGTCAAGAGGATCACCCAGCGAGAAGAGACGATGACTCATATAGTGATGATGAGGACGATACAAACCTACCACCAAAAGACGACAATGCCCCTGTGAATAAGGTTGGTATGATCTCCTTTGGTGTTAACACCATATGTGGAGGACTAGCAGGGGGTGGCTCAGAAGTAGCCGACCGTAAAGCTCATATGGCAGAGGCTAGGTCAAAGACCAAATTGGAGGTTGTAAATTTAGCGTCTTTAGAGGCTAAGCAGAAGAGAAAGAACGTGGACATGGATACTCTTATAGTTGGGTTCTCCTGACTTGACTTCAAAGGTCTCTTATCTCCAAATGATGACCCTTTGGTAATCACTACGAGGGTGCATGGGTGTGAGGTTCATAGAATCCTTATTGACGATGGAAGATCTGCGAATGTTATGTTTTGGCCCTGCTTTAAGATCCTAGGCCTCAGCAGAGCAAGACTTGTACCCTATCATCACCCATTGATTGGCTTCAGCAGAGAGAAGGGCCATCCCTTGGGAATGTATTAGATGGATGTACGAATGGGTGATGAGTGGCCTAAGAGGTTGACCAGGAGGATCAATTTTTTCATAATGGACGAAAATGTATTTTCGGCCTACAACCTCATCATAGGAAGAGTAGCCCTAAAAGAATTTGAGGTCGTGCCATCAATGGTCCACCAAATGCTAAAATTCCCGACTCCTTATGGGGTAGGATAAGTGCAAGGTGATTAGACCACGGTACGAGAATGATACTTCAACTCGACGGAAGAGAGAGAGGCGCATAAGAGGGCAACAACAACATATAACATTGATAACTTGATCCTAGGGATGAAACAAAGTAAGAGAAATGAGAGGTCGTGGAAGAGGTAGAATCCATCGCTCTCTATGAGTACGAATTGGAAAAAAATGTCCAAATCGGCCAGTCCCTAAAACCTGATATCAAGGAAGAGATGATAATATTTTTGAAGAAGAGACAGAGTGTCTTCGCTTGGAGACATGAAGACATGCGTGGCATCGACTCGGAGGTCATGTGCCACAAACTCAATGTGGCAGAAGATGCTAAACCCATCAAACAAAGACGAAGAGTTTACTCTAGGGAAAAGTATGTTGTCATCAGGGAAGATGTCAGAAAGTTAGAAGAGGCAGAATTCATTAGGGTGGTCATATACTCAGAGTGGTTATCTAACGCTGTCATTATGCCCAAAGCTAACGGGAAATGGAGAATGTGTGTGGACTTCACTGATTTGAATAAGTCTTATCCTAAAGATAGCTTCCCCTTACCTTGGATTGATCATATGGTAGATGCCATAGCAGCACATGAACTTATGAGCTTTATGGATGCGTACTCAGGGTATAATGAGATCTTCATGGACACAAAAGACTCAGAGAAGACAATGTTCATCACAGATAAAGGGACCTATTACTACAAGGTCATGCCCTTCAAGTTGAAGGATGCAGGGGACATATATCAGCATCTTGTAAATAAGATGTTTGAAGTTCAAATTGGTAAGACCATGGAAGTGTATGTGGATGACATGTTGACGAAGAGATTGAAGGCTCATACTCACGTAACCGACTTGGAAACGACTTTCGAAACCGAGGATTTATACAAAATGAAGCTCAACCCTGCCAAGTGTGTCTTCGGAGTAGGAGCTGTAACATTTCTTGGATTCATCATTAATCATAGGGGTACAAAGGCCAACCCTGAGAATATCAAGGCTTTACTTGATATAAAGACACCAAGAAGCATAAAAGATGTTCAGAGGCTCAGTGGAAGAGTTGAAGCACTCAACAGGTTTGTTTCCTGAGCCATGTGTAACACCCCGTATTTTTGTGCATTTAATATTTAATTAATTCGGAATTTAAAATTACTGGTGTGTTGTAATTTTAATTGGATTAATTATGGCAATATATTTATTTAAATATTAATCGGGAAGTGAATGGTTAATGTTTAGGGAAATTTATTTACTAAGTGAATAGTAATAATTTAATTACGCCATTTCGAGTATTAATGACGAGGTATACACTTATCCCAGCCGGGAGTCGGTATTAGACTAAATTGGGTGTGAGATAAGGATTTTTATAAAGTAATTCGGATGCCAATTCTGAGTGCGCGGTTGAGTCCGGATGGGTCGAGATAGTCAGAAAAGAGTACCCGGGGGTAGTAATTGGGTCTCGGGATATTTTTGGGCATAGCCGGGCCCACACGGGGTGAGTTGGGCCACTTTAATTAAGCCCATTTGGTGAAAAACGGGATTTAGAGTTTTAACCTAAGTGAGGGATTAGGGTATGGCAGCCAACACAACTTAAGAACCAAGGGTTTGAGAGGGGATTTGGGGGAAAACAAATCAAGAGCAAATTTGGGGATTTTGGAGCAAAATCAAGGGGCTACTACAACAGATCAGACCCTACAAATGATTTCAGGCAAGTGGTTAGCTGTTGTATTTTCGAAATTTATGTTTATCAATTCATATCATAGTGATGTGTAAACCAAAATTCGTTTTGGGGATAAATGGGTACAAAATGGGGTTTTTGTTCATGAAACTATTGAATGAGATTCATAGTAAAATTGTTGTGTTGAACATATCTGAATGTAGATATTTGATGGGAATAAGAATTCGGAATATAAACTGGGGGATAATCTGGATTTGAAAATGGGTTTGTAGAACTAGATTGATAAATTTTAATGGGAAAACCCATCTTTAAATATAGTGAGATATCGTATGAATCGAAAATGCTAAAACAGTTATAGATGATTGAGACTTGTTTTGGGAGTAATTGATTGGTTAAAAATCATCATTTGAGGTTGGAAAATGGAGAGATAAAACCTTGGAAATTCGGTCATGGCTGAAAACAGCAAGCCGAGGAAGACAACCACCTGCTCGATCGATCGATCGACAGAGGGGGATCGATCGATCGACGGTCCCAGGAAAGTGACAGTTCGGCCAACTTGTTTTTAATGAGGGTTTAATTTAAGTTTTAATTCCCTTACTTTCATTTGGTGATAAATTTATATGGGACATATATTTCCTTATCAATTATAGTGTGATATAATTGGGTTTAGGAGGGTGTGAACGGTATGTCATGAGATGAACAAATTGGAGAAATAATTCAATTATTGATATTGGGCCGAGGAATGATATTCGGGAATTGTAGTTGGGGGACACTACATTAGTAAAAGAATTTAGGTGAAATATTTAATTATGGACCAAGTGAGTGAGTCCGAGTGTGCTAGCAATTATAGGTATATATAATTGGGGAAAATGATGGAAATAAATGTGCGACACATTGTGGGCGAAAAATGTGGAAAAGAAATTATGAGATGTAAAAATGGACCAAGTGAGTGAGTCCGGGTGTGTTGGTGATGTGACACCAAAGTATTAAATTAATTATTGAGAGAGCGTAATTAATTTGGAGTCGGAACATAGACTTGGAAAATATCAAGTTACGGGCCAAGTAAGCGAGTCCGGGGACAATAGTTGAGTGACACCAAGTTATTAAGTTAATGAAGGTGTTAAGTAATTTAATTAGAGTCGGATTGTAGACTCGGGTAGGATTAAATTAATGAAGGTGTTAATTAATTTAATTAAAGTCGGTTCGTAGACTCGGGTATGATTAAATTAATGGGTGGGATAATTAGTTTAATCGGGATCGGATTGTAGACTAGTGAAGGGTACTTATTAATTAATGTGATAATTAATTATATTAGAGTCGGACCACAGACTCGGAATTTGGGTTGATTAAATTAATTTGTTAATTAATTTAATTAGAGTCGGGCAATAGACTCGGAGAGGTATTAAATTAAAATGTGTATTAATTAATTTAAGGTGAGTCGGACCATAGACTCAGTGAGTATTATATTAATTAAGGTGTGAATTAATTATGTTAGAGTCGGACCATAGACTCGGGAAGAGGATAAGTTATTAAGTGAGAAAATTAACTACATTGAGTCGGGCCACAGACTCGGGAAATTACAGGCAGTGTACGGGATTTTGAGTACACGGTAAAGCCGGTGTTTATATTATATATATATACGGTATCGTGATAGTATATATATATATATACGTGTATTTTTGTGTGTGATACTAAATATCAGTGATTAGATATTTATTAAATTTATATACTCTAATGCTATCAAGGGAGGTTGCGCGATGTGGGTGAATCCCCTAGCTTGAGGAGTAGGGCGAGTATATCCCCAGGTCATAGCGTCCGGTATATATGGGTGAGGGATTTATCTCACTTTCAGGGAAGGAATATGACCGCCTCCATTTCGTTTATATTTTGATCCAAGTTGGTGAGCGATTCTAACTTGGGGAAAACTAGGTTTTGTGAGCACACCTAGTGAAATAGCATTTTAGAGGGAATCATCCGGTGAGGGTATACTCGGAAGGATGGATATGCGTAGGATATATGTGTGATTGTTAGTAAAGGTACGTATAATATGGTAGTATATATTATATGTAGGAGATAATACAGTGTGTGATGTATTTACTTTATATAACTCGGGTTACAGTTATATGCTGTTAATTAATGAGAAATTAATTAAGTTAATCATTTGTGGGAATAATACAGTGGGTGATTTATTTACTTTATATAACTTGTGATACGGTTATATGTTACTATTTAAGAGAGTTAATTAAGTTAGTTATGAAATAACTTATAATTCAAGAACCATTATACTCGGGTTAGAGTAGTATGGCAAGGGAATGTTATACCAGGACTAGTTGGACGGGGTAGTACAACTAGGTGGGGTTAAGGTAACCGGTAGGTGTGCACAATAGTGGAGGGGTGAGAATGTCCACAAGGGAGTGCGACACTAACTTAAATATGAAGCGCATTCATGCATTTTAAATTACTGCAGTTAATTCACTTGCTAAATATTTTCAAAATATTTTGGGTTCTAACCCTTGCTATAAAACTATTTTCAAAACCTTTTAGGTGTCCAGCCACAGGGACGCCAGGATTGTTATTCTATTCCAGGGACACGGAGCTGCGGCATATGTGGATGCCAGCAGGAGTTTGGATTAGACGCATCATTCATTCATTCCTAGAGTAGGAATCTTGTATCAGTTTCAGTTTCATCTAGGGCTTGTCGCCCAGACTTCTCAGTACAGTTTACAGGTGTTGTATATTTGTATATGGATTGTTTCTTTGGTGGCCGGTGATTTATTCGGCATGTTGTGTAATTATGATTCAGTTTACTTTCATTCAGTTGTGTGAATGGTTTATATTTTATTCCGCATGTATAGTTTTGGTTTAATTTAAAAAGTTAAAATTGGCACCAGTTTTTGGAATACTAGGTGGTTAGTAAGAGTTAAAAAGTTTTCGACAGTGATGCTAAGGATGATCCAACTGGGATTCCTGTTTTAATTTGGTATAGGACTGATCACCCGGTATTTTATTAGGCGGGGTGTCACACCATGGACAAGTGTCTTCCATTTTTTAAGGTGATTAGAAAGGCCTTCGAGTGGGTCAAAGAGTGTGACAAGGCATTTAAGGAGCTCAAGTCCTACCTTGGGTCCCCTCTACTCTTATCCCAACCCATTTTGGGGGAGAATTCGTATGTTTATCTAGCAGTCTCAGAGTTAGCTATAAGTGCAGACATAGTACGAGAAAATGATGGGGTGTAGAGGCTTGTATACTTCAATAACAAGGCCCTTCAAGGGTCTGAACATAACTATCCTCGGATGGAGAATTTAGCCTATGCCCCTATACACGCTTCCAGGAAGATGAAGCCCTATTTCCAAGACCACTCTATGATCATCCTCGCTAACTCCCCACTAAGGCAAGTCCTCCACAAGCTCGAGAAGTTAGGCCGATTGATGACTTGGGCCATCGAGTTGGGAGAGTATGACATTATTTATCAACACAAGGTGGCCATCAAAGGGCATGCACTCGCAGACTTTGTTGCTGAGTTCACATGGGAGGAGACTGAGATTAAGAATAGCCCAGAGATTGCAGAGGGATCAAACAGTAAGGTCTTTCGAAACTCGGAAGAGGTCGTGTCCAGTAGAGCCCTAAAAGGAGTAGATGAAAATGAGGAAGACAGGTATCTCTTCAAGCAAGGGACCCTGCCAGAGGGGATATTATCTTCAAATGAAGATGTTTGGAACCTCTTTGTTGATGGTTCTTCTTTTGAAAGTGGAAGCGAAAGAGGGATGATACTTTCAGCTCCGGATGGTACCGACGTTGAGTATGCGCTAAAGTTCAACTTCAAGGATTCAAACAACAAGTCTGAGTATGAGGCTTTGATAGCAAGGCTCTCTTTGGAAAATGCCCTTAGAGTTGGCCGACTCCTACTTCACCGTGACTCGAGGTAAGTTATCAACCAACTACTTGGAGTATATGAAGCCAAGGATGAAAGGATGGAAAAGTACTTGAAGAGGGTAAGAACGACGCTAGAAGGCTTCGAGGAGGTGAAGATGAAGAGTGCACCTAGGTAAGACAACAGTCACGCAGATGCACTAGCAAGGTTGGATTTAGAAATAAGGACTGACATCAGAAGAACAGTACTGGTAGAGATCCTGCTCCAACCAACCATTGAGTAAGAAGAGATAGCCAACCCTTAATTTTAACTAAGGGGACTCATGGATGGACCCACTTATCAGATATATCAGATTAGGAGTGCTGCCAGAATCGAAGTTAGAAATGAGGAAGTTGAGGTACAAAGCTTCTAAGTTCTCAATAATAGGAGATGTCCTGTATAAAAAAGGATTCCTACTACCTATCCTTAGATGTGTCCATCCCATAGAGGTTCCCCACGTCCTGCAAGATGTACACGAGGGTTCTTGCTCCAATCACATAGGAGGAAGACCTTTAGCCAAGAGGATAATAACACAGGGATACTGGTGGCTGACCTTAGCCAAAGATGATGTTGCCTACGTGAAAAGGTGTGACAAGTGCCAAAGATTATCTACTATCCCTCATAACCTCATCAGCATATAACGTTAATCAGTTCTTCTTGGACCTTCGCTGTATGGGGGATTAACTTGGTAGAACCTTTAATAAGAGCTGCTAATAATTATCGATTTCTTATAGTAGCAATTGATTACTTCTCCAAGTGGGTAGAGGCTGAGCCGATGATCATGATTACAGAGCAGAAGACCTTGCAGTTCATCTGAAAAGAGCATTATATGCAGACATGGCCTTCTGAACACCCTCATCTCACACAAAGGAACCGAGTTTAAGAATTCTTCTTTGGAGAAATACTGTGAGAGAGTCAGGATTAAGAAATTCTTGATGGGATTAAGAAGAGGTTAGCAGAAGTCACGAACTGTACAATCAGCAGAGAACGGTCAAACCGAAGTCATGAACTGTACAATCCTTGATGGGATTAAGAAGAGGTTCGAAGAATCTAATAGGAGAGGGACGGAAGATGTTTATGCAGTGTTATGGGCCTACAGAACAACAGTAAGGACACAAACGTGGGAGACACCATTTATGTTAGCCCATGGCTTCGAAGCCGTCATACCTATAGAAGTAGGACTCCCCACACACAGAGTTCAGACCTATGACACCGAGAAGAATGAGGAAGAGAGAAGAGAAGATGTCGAGGTCATACAGGAAGTTTACCAGTGGAGAACAACAAAGTTTTATAATCAAAGGGTAAAATCAAGACATATAGCTATAGGAGACCTGATGCGAAGAAGACGTTGCAGAAGGCAAATAAGCTCCAGCGGAATTGGCATAGTCCTTACAAAGTAGTCGATGAGGTTGTACCCATCACATACCGACTAGAAAATATCGAAGGGGAACCTTTCTCCAATCCATGGAATGCTGATCACCTGAAGAAACATTACATAGGATGTTGTAGTTGTTTTCTTATAATACACACATCATCTTACGAAGAAAATATTAACGAAAAGAGCAGTTCCTATGTCAATACTTTATTTCATCATGCTTTAGTAATAAATTTATGAGGTGAAACATCATAATTTGATGACCTCAGACCTTGAAACATCATTAATTTGGTGAAACTTATGAGGTAAACATCATAATTAGATAACCTCAGACCTTGAAACATCATTAATTTGGTTAAAGGTCTGAGGGTAAACATCATAATTTGATGACCTCAGACCTTAAAATATCATTAATTTGGTGAAGACTTATGAGGTAAATATCATAATTTGATGACCTCACACCCTAAAACATCATTAATTTGGTGAAGATTTATGAGGTGAAACATCATAATTTTATGACCCCAGACCATAAAACATCATTAATTTAGTGAAGACTTATGAGGTAAACATCATAATTTGATGACCTCGGACCTTGAAATATCATTAATTTAGTGAAAGGACTGAGGGTAAACATCATAATTTGATGACCTCATACCTTGAAACATCGTTAATTTGGTGAAAGGTCTGAGGGTAAACATCATAATTTGATGACCTTAGACCTTAAACATCATTAATTTGGTAAAACTTATGAGGTAAACATCATAATTTGATGACCTCAGACCTTCAAACATCATTAATTGGGTGAAAGTTTTGAGGGTAAACATCATAATTTGATGACCTTAAACCTTAAACATCATTAATTTGGTGAAACTTGTGAGGTAAACATCATAATTTGATGACCTCAAACCTTAAAACATCATTAATTTGTTGAAGATTTATGAGGTGAACATCATAATTTAATAGCCTCAGACCTTAAACATCATTAATTTGGTGAAAGGTCTGAGGGTAAACATCATAATTTGATGACCTCAGACCTTAAAACATCATTAATTTGGTGAAGACTTATGGGGTAATCATCATAATTTGATGACCTTAGACCTTAAACATCATTAATTTGGTGAAACTTATGAGGTAAACATCATAATTTGATGACCTCAGGCCTTAAAACATCATTAATTTGGTGAAGATTTATGAGTTAAACATCATAATTTGATGACTTCAGACCTTAAACATCATTAATTTGGTGGTAAACATCATAATTGGATGACCTCAGACCTTAAAACATCATTAATTTGGTGAAAAGTCTAAGGGCAAACAACATAATTTGATGACCTCAGACCTTAAACATCATTAATTTGGCGAAGGTTCTGAGGGTAAATGCCATAATCTGATGACCTCAAACCTTTAAACATTATTAGCTTATTGATGTTTATGAGGTATATTAAGACCTTAATAAGAATAACATTGTATAAATTTTAAAGTAAACATTCAAGAGAGCATTCATAGAAATAAATGAAATCCTCTGAGGATGGTATAACATAAAGTAGTCAGAGTTACAAATGTTATCAAAGTTTACAAAATTACAGATGAGAAGCAAAAAATTACAAGTGTGAAGCTTCACAAATTATAATCTAAGGGTCTGCAGCAATAAGGGTCTCGTCTTAGTCGACGTTGGTAACTTCGACCCCATCATCTTGAGGGTTGACATCCTCAGTCTCTGCAGCTTCTAATGGTGTAGTCTCTACAGGTAGATCACATTCTCCCTCCTCCTAAACCTCTTGCAAGTCTTGAGCAAATTGAGGATTATCATAGCCGAGACCAATGAAGTCGGAGGCTGTCAAGCTCCCTGACTCTCTTTTTTTATGGCCGCGCATTTACCAATAGCTTTAACATATATTTTAAGCTATTCAAAGACTAATCTTATAAATTTTTTGGAGACCTTGTAGTCTGCCAAAATCTTCTCAGAGGCATCCTTAAGGGAAGCTTTCACAGCGGCATCATCCTTTTATTAAAGAACGTCGTCCTTGGCCTTCAGGGTAGAGGTGTGGTCCTTCTTGATCATAGCAACATCCTTATCCCTCTGCTTCACCTTATTCTGGTACTCTTCCAAATCTGTCTTTAGATTTTCAATCTCTACATTTAAAGAGGCTTGTACCTTTTGGGCCTCTTTTCCCTTCTCAATAATGGGCAGCTTCCTCAGGGTCTAGTCAACAAATTGGTGTATAGACACAATACCCTGCAAAATGAAGTCAGACGTATGAATGAAAACCTTAATCCAATTAAAGCCGAGGTTAGACTTGGAATAAAAGAGAATTTGTTTTTCCTAAATAGACCTATGGAGGCTAAACTCGGCTAGCAGAGGGGTATCGAGGGAGCGCAAGAAACTCTTGTCAGCATCGTTCATTGTAGAGCCGATGGAATCCATTGCCTTAATATCATGACCTATCAGGATGTCACTAATCTTCAACTGCTCCAGATGAGCATCCAGTGCATCATCACATGAAATAGGGATGGCATAATCTCTCTTTTGGCCTTTACTATGTCTCTGATCCTCTGAGCTAGCAGTGGTGTATTTCCTCTTCCTTGTAGCATCATCCTTGGAGGTGCCGACATTCTTCTTAGGAGGTGGAGGAGGAGGACTTGCATTGTACCCAACTTTCCTCACCAACTTTACAAGTCTTGGTGTAGACATCTCCCATAGGTTGTCTGAGATGCCTTTTGGTCGCTCTGTAAAAAATATGTGTGAGTCAGCAAATAAGAAACATTCAAAATCAGAGTTAAACTTGGTGAAATAAGAACTTAGGAAGCTTGACTAAAGGACTCCCCCCAGGCCAATCTCTGAGAGGTAGTAGGGGGTCATCAGATGCTCGTACTTGACTAGCAAACCATGGTCCCCCTGATCTTGAAGATCTTTAACCTTTTGTAGGTTATCCTGACTTGGTCCAGGTTCTTCTTTAGTAGCTAATGAAAATTTTCCCCATCTGAGAGGGTCCCTCGGCTCCAATAAAGAAGAGGTAACACAATTACCAAATTCCCATGACCTAAAGATGAAGAAATACCGTGGTTTCCAGTTATGATTAGAAGTTTGGGTAATCATCACCATCTTCTTCTCAGACTTTTGAGCTAGAAAGTGGTAATAACTGGGGTGATTCCTAGTAGAGTATGGGACATATCACCCTGCAAAGACCCTGACTGGAAGGTCTGAGTGGTGGATTGCCTTCTAAATTATGAAAGCCCCAATTATCACCCTCCAAGCATTAGGGGATAATTATGAAGGGGCCATGTTAATATGACAAAATATAGCCCTGATTATTAGTTGGATGGGGAGATGGAAACCTAACTTAAACATATGCTCGTACACACAAATCTCCCAATCTCGGCCACTTAAGGACCTCTCATATCTCTGAGGTCTCCTAAGTTTGATGGAAGGAACTATATAATAGAGGTGCTTAAAGGCTAAGAGGTCGTACTCATTAATAGTAATCTCTATCTCGACTTCCTCTGAGGTATCAACATCACTTTTATGACCATCATCCTCATCTATGGCAACGTCGACCTAGGCAGGCTTAGGCACACCATATGGGAATGTTTGAGCAAACTCAGCCCCTGTAGCAGCCTATAGAGGGATGGCATCAATGGGTGGGTGAATAGCCATGCTCGGCCCCACAATCTCATAATCAGAAGATGTATGCGAGGTGCTAGCACCATTGTGGGACGAGGCATGACTTTGAACCTCGTCCTGATTAGGGACCTAATCTTGCCTGATAGAAAAATCCATAGCCTCATGAAATGATTCTACAGACATAGGGTCTGAGGTAGATGACTCAGACTCAGACATTGGAGAAGGGTCAATGGGATCCTCTGCTGGCTCAGGGTATATCACCTTCAGAGGTGGAGGAAAGATTGGTCTGAGGTGGAAGGCCTCAGCTCAATGAGCTTCTTCTTGGGCTAGCTCTATCTGCCTAATTTTTGTGAAGATCTTCTCTCCGAGAGAAGGGAAACCCTCTAGAAGCTTATACAGAGGTCTGAGCATAAGTCAAACGACCCTACACTTTGACTCTAAACCAAGAACAAACAACATGGAACAACTAAACTAAAGGTCAAACTGGGATTTTGATCAACTTCAAACCAAGAAAAAACAAGAACTGGTTCGTTGAAAAACTCAAAATGTAACCAGAAAACCCTAAGACCCTAAACAGAAAGCCTAAATAATAACCGGAAAATGCAAGAAATGGAAAAAATAAGGTTGAAAAATGGCAATGGAAGGGCAATAGGAAATACCTGATGAAAGACGAGGTGAATAATGAGAGGATTGACAAAGGAAATCCACAAGACAGCCTCGATTAAGCTCGCAATGAAAGAGAGAATGCAGGAAACTCAGGAGGGAAAAAAGTAAGAGAAATGAAGAGGAAAGAGAAGGAAAGAGGATTTAAACCCCAAAATCATGATGGAACAAATTCCAAGGCCCATTATTGCCTTGGGAACCCAAGAGGTAATCAGCACTATTGCACTTATCACACACGCTACCTTCTTCAGAAGTTGACACACCCCTTTGTCACCTATTTATATAAGTAACTAAGGTCTAGGTGTGATTGATATGCCCAAAGTGTACCTGCTAGCTCGGAGGCACTAACCTCAGCCTCGTGAACGACCGAGGTAACAAGAGCTCAATATTGATGATCAGCAATCTTGTCCAACATAAGGTCGGCCATGACTGACGTTTCTAATAACCCCTCAATTAGGCAACAATTGAGGTCTACATGATTCGTTCGGTCAACTACCCATAAGGTCGGCTATAGCCGACATTGCAAGCTCCACGCAACCATCAGTAAAGACTCTTAGGCTCAATGAATAATCCAATCATCGTCTTTAGCCGACGTTACAAGTTTCACTTAGAATCAACATCCTTATAGGCTCAACATCAGTGTCAAGTCAACATCAGTCCTAGTCGATGTTCCACATATCTAGCCTCAGCTGACATCCCAGCCAAGGTCATCATATAACTCCCAACCAAGGCAAGGGTCGTACCTTACCAACCTCGTACACAGTCAGGCCAAGGTTGGTACCAAGAAAATACAGTCGAGCTTCTACGCGTACATGTATGGCTTGGAGCACGTGGACAAATTTGTTATAACTGAATCATTCCCTCCACATGGAGGAATATTGAGGTCATCATTACTTATTTGAGATCATCTAGGTGTTATCCTTACACTCGATCGATCTCCATGCTCGTGCACATGGCAAGCTTGGGGGTACATTACACCCCCCATGCACTATATATTGAGGTCTTTCTCAACATTGTAAAGGATTAAAAATTATAACCCTAGCTAGAACTCCGTTAATTTAGACTAAACAGAGAGAAAGCTTGACAGATTGTATCCATGGTCGTTAGTGCCTTATTTTAGTGACCTTACTCACTCACTTGCACAGTGGACGTAGGCCTAATTGGCTGAACCACTTACATATTGGTGTTCATCCTCTTCTCCTCATCTCAATCTCTTATACTTAGTATAAACTTGTGCTACCATTGTTATCAATGGTTTGATCTTACAAATACCTTGACCAGTGGTGCTATTTTCGCATTATCAGTTAGCATCCCTAGCATTAAGATTAGTGGATACTGAGATGTGGTCTTGTGACTGATTTGCAGCAAATCTCGGTGGAGAACAATCGGAGCTTGTGTGGGAAAAGTTTGAAAGATGGATCCAGAGATAAGATTCGTGGATAGAATCGGGACATTTTTTTAGTCGCATTTGTGCTTTTATAATTGGTTATCTATTCCCAAAAATATCTTTCAAAATATCATGTACAAATTAAATTCAATTTTTATTAATCACTTCCAAAAGTATTGTACCTTTTTTTTGCTTTCAAAATATCTAATATACCTTCAAATAAATAAATAAATTACACACATACTACCACCACATAATAAAACTCTCAAAATTCTTCAACTCCAAAATAACTCAATTATTTGACCGTGTTCATTTGTCTCCCAAACCCCAAAAATACATTGTCATAGTCCTCAAAATAGCTCTACAAATTATATAATATCTAAAACTATTTATAAAACAAAGATCAAATTAAAAAAATGGATTTGTTGTACTTAGACCCCCGTCACCTTAAGTGATGAGTAGTTTCAGTGAAATGTAAGCGTAACCTATTTTTCTACGGTTGGAAGTGACCATGAAAATAGTTGTTACGGTGGCAAGTGGCCGTGGTAAGTGGATTACGGTGAAAAGCAACAAAAAAGATAAACCACGGTGGGATCCAACAAAAATGAACCCACATACGATGAATTTGGACCGAGTTAAACCAACACCTACGGTGACGTGCAACCATAGGTGCAGGGTTTGCCTAATTTTTTTTTGTTTTATTTTAAAATCCTAGTTTGTCCATTTCCTTTTTTATTCATTATATTACCATAGTAGGATTCGTTAAATGGGTCTATATTTGGGTTTGTGTGTTTGAGAGAGAGGCCGAGGAGGAAAGTTAGAGAGAGAGGGGGGAATAGAAAAAATGAGGTTTAAATTTTTTTTAGGTTTTATATGGGATAAGGTATACATGGTGTTGTGTGTGTTTGGTGTTCTATATGAATATTGGGTACTTGTGTGGTGTTTTGTATAAAAGGGTATTTTGGAGTAAAAGTTTTGATGTATTTATTAGGACCCTTTATAATTCCTATAAATAATTATTAGCAATGGTGTATTTTTTAGGGTTGGGGAAAAGTAGTTTTTTACCATAAGGTTTTGAACATAAATCGTTCTAATGTGATTTGTTGCTTTTAATATTTTCACATGTATTTAATTTCAATCACCACTAAGTTTAGATTAATAGTAGTCTAAAAAAATTAGTTATGCTTTTTTACCCATAGACGCCCTGGGCTATTCTTAAGTCAACTAGTTTTTAGCCCCGCACGATGTGCGGGGGTTTCGTAATTATTTTTATATATAATGTTATATATTTCAATTTTACTAATACTCAATACACAAATTTTGTTGGTCGTCCCACAAAGAAAAACGTAGGTAATCACGTATAATATTGAGTGCTTACAATATTCAAAACAATCATATGTTATGAAAGTCGATTCATTCCGCAATGACGTCGTTCGAGTTCAGCACACAGATATATATAAATACATATATATATACAGAAAGGATCTCATGCATACCCAGTTTGCATACCTTCCGTGCAGACCATTTTTTTAAAATAGTAAAAAATATAATTTTGGGCTGATTTTTTTTATGGTGTTTAAACATTTCAGTAGGACCATGAAAAAATAATCACCTCAAAATGAATTGTTTTGCTATTTTAAAAATTTTGGTCAAACTTTGTCAGTTTTTAACTTGTTAAAAACTGACAAAAATTGATCGATTTTTTTAAAATAGCAAAAAAAATCATTTTGAGTTGAATTTTTTTTATGGTCCTATTGAAATGTTTAAAACTATAAAAAAATTCGATCAAAAATATTTTTTTACTATTTTATCAAAAATGGTACGCGCCAGCAGTATGCAAACTGGGGTATGCATGAGAACCTCTCTCTCTCTCTCTCTATCTATCTATCTATCTATCTATCTATATCTATATATATATATATATATATATATATATATATATATATATATATATATATATATATATATATATATATCTTGAAAAATAATGTAAATGAATAAATTATAAGATAACCAAACTGAGAAGGAGAGTGGTGATGCATAAATTACTTTGAATAAAAATTATTTTAGCTACAACTTAAGTTTTAACTGAAAAAAATTCTTTATTTGAAATGGGTAAAGAACAAACAATACATAGAATACTAAATACAAATGGAAACCCTAATTTCATGGCAAAGAAAAATAATACAGCTTAACACATCAGTTCTAAAGGTAACTTGTATAATCAGTATTAGGCATAAAAATAAGTGCATAATTATAATTACCTCCTAGATTCTCTTTTGTAATGACTAGCATAAGAGATAAGACATCAATTTATGAGCAACCAATTTACAATCATTGAATACCTACAAACAAATTACTTTTCTTATGAATCTATAGAGGAATAATAAAGTAATAGAAATATCAAAACTTAGCTTGATTGGAGCATCTATCAACCTCGCTGAGATGTCTTTCCAGTCAGACATCTCGGGCAAGGTGGATTAGGAATTTACCCTGTTCATATTCCATTATATAGAGAAGATCTGGGAAAATAAAAGAAAAATTCCTCAAAATTACAAAATCAATTGAAAGATGTTGGGATTGAACCTAAAATGCTTGAAATCTAAGCCCTATTATAAAAACTTTAATTGGGTCCTCAGATTAGATCCACCATTTCCTTGAGACTTACAATTTTTAAGAATAAAAAGACATAGACAGAAAGAGGTAAAAACAAAGTAAAAGAATTATTGAAAAATTCTATTGCCATAAAATCAGATGATGAAATATCAACAAAAATGAAAAAAAATCAATCTTGAAAATATAAATGGCAATTAAAGGGAAAGGGAATTGCAACCAATAATCTTAATTATGAAGTGTTTGACATCCAAGTCGAAAAAATGTAGAAACAAATTAATAATATCAGCTGTTTGGAGTGAAACTAAAAGTCACTGTCATAGATCCATCGTCAAACGTTGTTGAATAAAATTCCTCGTTGAGCAGATTCATCGCCGATTTGAATTCTCACTTTTTTAACAATTTTTTTATTTATTCCAATAATGGATTGGTGCAAAAATGATAGAACTTTAAGAGGGGAATGGTTACCTTTGACCTCACAAGTGTAGAATATCAGAGAAGATTAGGAGGGATGAACATATGAGTTTGATTTCCACACTAGAAAAATTCATAAGAAAGGATGCTTAAAATAGAACAGGGATATAGAAATGGGAGAACATGCAATGGCTTAGGAGAGAGAAATGAACAGTCACTTGGGAAGAGAGAATGGCACCCCTTAATTGTGACACCCCGCCTAATTAAATACATCACTCCTTTATTAAATTAAAATCAAGGTGAACAGTTGGTTCATTCTTAGCATCACTGTCGTAAAAATAACTTTTCCAAATTTAACACCCTATTTAATTAAGCTAAGTGTCAAAACCAATTTTTTTTAACATTACTTTCCAAATTTTATTTTGAAAATAAAGATTTAATTATCTACAACAATTCAATATTTAAAGAATCACACCACAATAATCCTGGAACATATAATCCAATTAATTTAAAAATTCAACAACTAAACCCCAGTATTTAAAACTTAAAGTAAAACATACATGCTGAATAAATCCCAAAGTAACAGTACTAGAAATAACTGAAATACAAATGTCCCAATAAAACGGATAAATAGTGTAAAGGGCGACACATGCCCAATAAGGAGAATGATAGAAGTGGAATCAAGTAAATGAAATCGTCTAAGCAAGTGGCCTGCAACTCCCACCTAAGCTGCAGCACGTTCCTTCCAAGGGATCCTAAACAAGACGCCCCTGTGGCTGGGCACCTGTAATATATACATATATATACAAGAGAGAAAGAGGAATAGAAACAGGTCAGAGCCCGATAGTGTATATGATTTAAAAATTCGTTTAGCAAGTATTTAAATTGATATAGGCCAATGCAACAACATATTAGTGCGACACTCTCTTGAGAAATTCTCGCCTCTCTTCTAATGTGCACTCCTATCGCAATAACCTTCCCAATGGTTTATCTCATCATATATCACACTATCCTTCCCCAAGGATTTAACTTAACTTAGGTGACTCTCAAAATTTAAGATTTAACAACATCATGGTTTAAAAAGGATAATTTTATTTAGTACAAAACGCTCATTTTAACTTTATTGATTCATAAAGTTTTTTTTCAATATCATATTATACTTTTCAAAACAAGTATTTCCAATTTGAGTCATTATACATGTCTTACTTACCATAACACAGTAGGCAGTTTCCCATATTTCAGAAGTTCATATATATATTAAATACTCGTATAATATATATATTCTAACAGCACCCCACATAAAATTTTATGGTGCGGGCATACTCTGCTATCCAATCCCCGTATCAATCGTACTAAAGGGAATACAAGTTCGGAATCACTCTCGAACTATATAAATACATGCACAAACAATATTGAGGCGAGGCATAGTTTCCAAGTCCAAGAGGTCAGTACATACCCTCACGTCTCTTAGGACCGTGACTACCGATTCGATAGCCTGTACCTAGGATTTCTATCTTCTAGGGTACGAGTCAATATCCCCCATAAGGCACACGAGATAAGATCGTCCCAGCGCGGAAACCTCAGGGATAGCAAGTAGCGCGGGCATGATTTTCACAAGTATATAATATATGCATACACAATCATATAAATATACCACTTTTATTATATCAATTTAGGTTTATCCAATAACCCACATTCACAACATTTATCCTTATTTTTCCATTATTATTTATCAAGTATAATGGTTCGTTTCTAACTTTAATTCGAAGGGTTTTTCCAACTTACTACGTAACCCTCATGGACTCTATTCTTCCAAATGTACAATTCAGTAGATATCCATTTATGTTCCAACATAACTCTCTCTTACGTGTCTCTCCCCTTTAATATATACTTACATTATTCCTTATGCAAAATATCCCAAAAATATAGATTTCGCCTTACATTAAAGGATTTTGAATTTTATTTTCAAAGATGAGAATTTCAAATGGTTTCGAAATTGGAATTAAAATGGAGTTTTAATTGAATTTTTTACTATCTCTAAGAGTCCTCAAAACATAAAACTGTCTAGCAAAAAAAAATATTAAAAAATATTGAACGGTTCGATCGAGCTGAATTTTTTTCTGTAGCTTCCTCTCGTCTTCAGCTAATTCTCTGAAAATTTCATCCAATTCCAACGGTCCGATCGTCCGGAATAATTTTTTTTTTTAGTGTTTGTATCTGATTAGAACTCTTTTCTTAATCAAACTCTTAATCCTTTACATGACAAAGGGTTTCCAGAGTATCATATAAATCATCACTACATGAAAATTTCCCATCTCAAATTGGGTTTTTCTTCCATAAATCTCATCATAATAACTCCTAAACTAATATGGATGATGCATCAATGAAATAAGCAAGATAAACGCTTGCCTAGGATTTTCAGAAATCTGGTTTGGTGTTGAATTTGGTGTGGTTGCGTTCCCCGTCTCGCGATCTACGCGTTGGCGGTGGCGGCGGTGCAAACGGGTGAGTTTTGAGCCTTGGAATGCCTTGAGAGCTCTCTCCTCTCCTCTCCAATTGCCATTCTAGTGTTTTGAGTTATCTAACCCTAGGAGATAACCTAAATATCTGATATAACCCCTTTAATTTTCGTGGATTTAATTACCCAAAAATACAAAATGACTAAAATGCCCTCCAGAGGTACTAATTAGGCCTAAAAATGCCCCGAGACCTAATCAAACTCCCGGGTATTCTTTTCTGACTATCTCGACCCTTCCGGAGGCGTTGGCGCACTCAAAACGACCATACGAATAACTTATAAAATATTTACTTTTATTTATCAATATTTAGTCCCGACGCGACACGAGCGAGTCCCGACTCAAATTTCTAAAATTGTCATTTTATTCACTCGTGACATTTAATATGGCCACTATTATATATTACTTTGCTCCTTAGTAATATTCAACAAATTTTCCCATAATTACTAACTCTCATCACGTTAATAATTATAACATAATTAATTTCCGGATTTTTTTATTAAATAATTAATTCACATTAAATTTAATAAATCCCCAAATTAATATTGCATAAAAATACGGGGTATTACATACTTCCCCCCTAATAATGGAATTTCGTCCCGAAATTCGGAAAATAAGGCATACCTGGTAAGAACAAATCTGGATATCTCTCGCGCATGTCGGCCTCGCGCTCCCAAGTGGATTCCTCCACGTTATGATGCTCCCACTGGACCCGTACAAGTGGAACTATATTCGACCTCAACCTCCTCTCACTATAGTCTAGAATAGCCACTGGTCTCTCCTCATAAGAGTTGTCAAGCTGTAAGTCTATCTCATCTATCGCGATGTGAGTATGGGCCATATCATCCCGAAGATACCGTCTCAATGACGAGATGTGGAATACATCGTGAATGCGATGTAAATGCTCTGGTAGTCCCAATCTGTATGCTACCGGCCCAATCCTCTTGATAATGGGAAATGGTCCTACGTACCTTGGGGCCAATTTCCCTTTCTTCCCGAACCTCATCACTCCTTTCATAGGAGATACACGCAGTAACACTTGGTTCCCCACATTAAACTTTCCAAAGAACCGTTTCGCATCGTTGTAGCTCTTCTGCCTGTCCTGGGCTACTCGAATCCGACTCATAATCATCTCAATCCTCGCAGAGGTTTCCTGAATTACCTCTGGCCCTAGCAACTTGTTATCCCCCACCTCGAGCCAACAAGTTGGAGAACGACAAGGCCTGCCATACAAAGCCTCAAATGGATCCATACCAATCGTAAACTTATAAGAGTTATTATAAGCAAACTCTACCAGTGGAAGATGTGGTTCCCAACCTCCTCCAAAATTAAGAACACACATGTGTAGCATATCCTCTAACATCTGATTAGTACGCTTTGTCTGTCCATCTGTCTGTGGGTGATAAGTTGAACTCAGCCTCAACTCAGTACCCATAGCCTCCTGAAAGCTTTCCCAGAAACGTGATATGAAAATCTTGTCTCTATCTGACACAATATTCTGGGGCACCCCATGTAATCTGACAATCTCAGCAATGAACAACTGAGCATACTGACCTGTGGTATAATCTGTCCGCACCGGCAGAAAATGATCCACCTTGGTCAAACGGTCTACAATCACCTAGATGGAGTCGTGGCCCCGCTGTGATGTAGGCAACCCTGTAATAAAATCCATGGAAATACTCTCCCACTTCTACGCGGGTACTTCCAATGGCTGAAGCAATCCTGACGGTTTCTGATGGTCCACCTTCACCAGCTGGCAGGTAAAACACTTGGACACAAACTCAGCAATGTCCTTCTTCATCCCACTCCACCAGTATTGCCTCCTCATATCCTGGTACATCTTATCTCCTCTAGGATGTACCGCAAATAGGGACCCGTGAGATTGGGTCATCATTGCATGATGCAATTCTGCCCCTTCTGGAACCACTAACCTCCCATTAAACCTCAAACCCCTATCAGAACTAACAGAATAGGACTCAGCTCCCTCGGCTAAAAGTCATACAATCTGCTCCTAGCAAAATGGGTCTATGGTTTGGGCCTGTATTACCCTCGTAAAAATCTCGGGTGTGACTGTCATAACAGATATGAAGGAACGGGCTACTGCGTCCTGGTGACCCAATTCCTTCCACTTTGCTTTCCAGACGTCCACTACCTCATTTATCGGTCTTCGACTCAATGTATCAGCAACTACGTTGGCTTTCCCCGGATGATACTGTATATAGAACTGATAGTCCTTCAGAAAATCTAACCATCTGCGCGGACGCATATTCAGCTCTCACTCAGTGAACAGGTACTGCAGTGATTTGTGATCTGTGAACAAACGGAACTTCTCCCCCAATAAATAGCGTCTCCATATCCTCAATGCAAAGATGACCGTTGCTAACTCCAGGTCGTGGATGGGGTAATTCTTCTCATGCGACTTAAGCTTGCGGGAGGCAAAAGCTATAGCCTTCTCTTCCTGCTGAAGTACTCCCCCAAGTCCCCATAAAGATGCATCGGTGTAAACCAGGTACTCCACACCCAGCTTCGGTAAAGGAAGGATTGGTGATGAAGTAAGCTTGACTTTCAGCTCGTTGAAAGCCAATTGACAAGATTCATCCCAAACATATGGTTCCCCTTTGCGAGTCAGGTTCGTCAATGGACCCGCTATTTTGGAGGATCCCCGATTGAAACTCCTGTAGTATCCGGCTAACCCCAAGAAACTATGCACTTCCGTCGGTGTCGTGGGCTGTCCCCACTCCCTCACCGCTAACACTTTACTCGGGTCAACTACTATCCCCTGTTCAGAAACAACATGCCCCAAGAACTGTACCTCTTGTAACCAGAATCCACACTTCTCGTACTTTTCATACAACTGATGCTCTCATAAAGTCTGAAGAACCTGCCTCAAGTGCTCGGCATGCTCCTCCTCGGAGTGTGAATATATCAAAATGTCATCTATAAAGACGATGACAAACTGATCCAAGAACTCTCTGAATACTCGGTTCATTAAGTACATGAACACGGCTGGAGCATTTGTGAGACCAAATGGCATCACTCTGAACTCGTAAGACCCATATCTCGTCAAGAAGGCAGTCTTTGAAACATCCTGCTCTCTAATACGTAGCTGATGGTTCCCCGACCTCAGATCTATCTTTAAAAAGAAAGTTGCTCCCCTCAGCTGGTCGAACAGATCATCAATTCGAGGCAACAGATACTTATTTCATATCGTGACCTTGTTAAACTCCCGGTAGTCCACACATAACCTCAGTGAACCATCTCTCTTCTTCATAAACAAGACTGGAGTGCCCCAAGGGGAGGTACTCCTGAGAATGAAGCCCTAACCTAACAGCTGCTCTATCTGATCTCGTAACTCTCGCATCTCCGCCGGAGCCATACGGTATGGAGAGCGTGCTATCAGTCTCGTATCTGGCAATAAATCTATGACAAAGTCTATCTCTCGATTGGGGGGTAGGCCTGGTATCTCCTGGAATACATTGGAATACTCACAAACGACTGGGATCGAGTCTAAAGGAATCATAACCTCCTTATAGGTATCCTCCTCTATATAATACAAATGAGCGGTCGAACCTCCCTCTGGGCGAGGCATCGCCACTACAAACATCTCTTGCCCCGGAATGGCAAAAATAATGCTCCCACCGAAGCAATCAATCATGGATCTATAAGCTGCGAGCCAATCCATACCGATAATAACATCATGATCATGCATATCTAAGACTAACATGTCTGTAGGTAATACCAAACTACCAATCTCTACCCCCACTCCCCGGCATATAAAGAAGATAAGCGACCCACTCCCCAATGGTGAGTCTACACACGTCACTGTGCTCTCTGCTATGGCTAACAACCCTAAGTCCTTCATAAAATGCATAGCTATAAAACAATGCGTCACCCCAGTATCAAACAAAACCCGACCCATAGTACCATGGATAGGAAACATACCCTCAATCGCGGGTGGTGCCTGTGGAGCTGCTGCCTGGTGGACGTTATAGACACGTCTGTACTGTAACTTCCTCTGCTGCACTGGAGCTGCTGGAATGGCTGGTAGGGCTGGCACCTGGGCTAGAGCTGGGAGGGCAGCTGAAAAAAGTGGTCTGTGTGGCTCATTACGGGCACCCTGCTGCTGTGGGGCCCTATTACCCTCTGGGCAATCCTGGCGCTTATGACCATGCTTTCTGCATACAAAACACCGAATTCTGAAGTTACCTCCCTTCTGACCCTACTGACAACGGCCCTGCTGGCTGTTACCTCCCCGCCACTGGCCCTGTTGGCCCTAATTAGCACGGTGTTGGCCCTGTTGGCCCTGTTGATTAGGCTGACCCTGCCTATTACCCCCGAATCCCTACCTGGAATCACCTGAACGCAATCGTTTAGCGGGGTCCCCCTGATTGGAACTCTGCTCATGCTGACGAGTTTGTCCATGAGATGGTGCCCCACTAGCACTACTACCCCCGGTCCTGCCATGCTGGCTGGACTCTCCTGCTCTCCTGCTTCCCTGAAAATGGAAGCGGTGATCCTTGTAATGTGGTAACGCAGCATTGAGTACATCAGTGAATGTACTCAGAGATAGATTCCCTATAAGATGCTGACGGATCCTCCAATCTAAACCGTCCACAAACAACAAAATTTTCTTACTCTCAGTAGGTGCCTCATTTGGCACTATGGTGAGAAGTCTCGTGAACTCCTCCTCATACTCTGCAACGGTAGAGTTCTCCTATTTCAAATTCAGTAATTTCCGCCTCATCTCAGTCTGCACGGTGGGTGGAAAGTACTTGTGGTCAAACCTCTCCCAAAACGACTGAATAGGGACCGTGTCCCTCTCCTCCAAGGTGGTAGTGGACTCCCACCACTGCAAAGCGGCCCCCACCAGCTTAAAGGAAGCCAATAACTTCCTTTGCACGTCGGTGCACTCATACATACGAAGATGCCACTGGATGTATTTCTTCCATTGGCTGACAGTGACGATATCTGAGCTACCAGAGAACTCGGGGGGATGCACCTTCTGAAAAGCATCCCTAACCCTCTCCCATGCAGATGGAAGTTGTGTTGGTACTGGCGCCACTGCCTGAACAACAATGGCGGCTACTTCATTAGCATTCACAGTGCCTTGTGCCGGAGCTGCTGGCTGCTCGTCCTGGGCACGCCTATCCTTCGGTGCACGTCTCGGAGGCATCTGAAACGTGAAGTAGTTTATTAGTCTCCAGTCATTATCAAATCCCAAATGGCTGGAGACGTAAACGTAAAAGAAGGAAAACAACAATCCTAAAAATAGGGCTCTATAGCAAAAACGTTAAGCTCAAAGCGAAAATAAGCCGTACAGATCCTATGGACACTAGAACCTGATGCTTTGATACCACCTGTGACACCCCGCCTAATTAAATACTAGGCGATCACTCCTTTATTAAATTAAAATCAAGGTGAACAGTTGGTTCATTCTTAGCATCACTGTCGTAAAAATAACTTTTCCAAAATTAACACCCTATTTAATTAAGCTAAGTGTCAAAACCAGTTTTTTTTAACATTACTTTCCAAATTTTATTTTGAAAATAAAGATTTAATTATCTACAACAATTCAATATTTAAAGAATCACACCACAATAATCCTGGAACATATAATCCAATTAATTTAAACATTCAACAACTAAACCTCAGCATTTAAAACTTAAAGTAAAACATACATGCTGAATAAATCCCAAAGTAACAGTACTAGAAATAACTGAAATACAAATGTCCCAATAAAACAGATAAATAGTGGAAAGGGCGACACATGCCCAATAAGGAGAATGATAGAAGTGGAATCAAGTAAATGAAATCGTCTAAGCAAGTGGCCTGCAACTCCCACCTAAGCTGCAGCACGTTCCTTCCAAGGGATCCTAAACAAGACGCCCCTGTGGCTGGGCACCTGTAATATATACATATATATACAAGAGAGAAAGAGGAATAGAAACAGGTCAGAGCCCGATAGTGTATATGATTTAAAAATTCGTTTAGCAAGTATTTAAATTGATACAGGCCAATGCAACAACATATTAGTGCGACACTCTCTTGAGAAATTCTCGCCTATCTTCTAATGTGCACTCCTATCGCACTAACCTTCCCAATGGTTTATCTCATCATATATCACACTATCCTTCCCCAAGGATTAAACTTATCTTAGGTGACTCTCAAAATTTAAGATTTAACAACATCATGGTTTAAAAAGGATAATTTTATTTAGTACAAAACGCTCATTTTAACTTTATTGATTCATAAAGTTTTTTTTCAATATCATATTATACTTTTCAAAACAAGTATTTGCAATTTGAGTCATTATACATGTCTTACTTACCATAACACAGTAGGCAGTTTCTCATATTTCAGAAGTTCATATATATATTAAATACTCATATAATATATATATTCTAACGGCACCACACATAAAATTTTATGGTGCGGGCATACTCTGCTATCCAATCCCCGTATCAATCGTACTAAAAGGAATACAAGTTCGGAATCACTCTCGAACCGTATAAATATATACACAAACAATATTGAGGCGAGGCATAGTTTCCAAGTCCAAGAGGTCAGTACATACCCTCACGTCTCTTAGGACCGTGACTACCGATTCGATAGCCTGTACCTAGGATTTCTATCTTCTAGGGTACGAGTCAATATCCCCCATAAGGCATACGAGATAAGATCGTCCCAGCGCGGAAACCTCAGGGATAGCAAGTAGCGCGGGCATGATTTTCACAAGTATATAATATATGCATACATTATCATATAAATATACCACTTTTATTAAATCAATTTAGGTTTATCCAATAACCCACATTCACAACATTTATCCTTATTTTCCCATTATTATTTATCAAGTATAATGGTTCGTTTCTAACTTTAATCCGAAGGGTTTTTCCAACTTACTATGTAACCCTCATGGACTCTATTCTTCCAAATGTACAATTCAGTAGATATCCATTTATGTTCCAACATAACTCTCTCTTACGTGTCTCTCCCCTTTAATATATACTTACATTATCCCTTATGCAAAATATCCAAAAAATATAGATTTCGCCTTACATTAAAGGATTTTGAATTTTATTTTCAAAGATGAGAATTTCAAACGGTTTCGAAATCGGAATTAAAATGGAGTTTTAATTGAATTTTTTATTATCTCTAAGAGTCCTCAAAACATAAAACTGTCTAGCAAAAAAAAATATTAAAAAATATTGAACGGTCCGATCGAGCTGAATTTTTTTCTGTAGCTTCCTCTCGTCTTCAGCTAATTCTCTGAAAATTTCATCCAATTCCAACGGTCCGATCGTCCGGAATAAATTTTTTTTTTAGTGTTTGTATCTGATTAAAACTCTTTTCTTAATCAAACTCTTAATCCTTTACATGACAAAGGGTTTCCAGAGTACCATATAAATCATCACTACATGAAAATTTCCCATCTCAAATTGGGTTTTTCTTCCATAAATCTCATCCTAATAACTCCTAAACTAATATGGATGATGCATCACTGAAATAAGCAAGATAAACACTTGCCTGGGATTTTCAGAAATCTGGTTTGGTGTTGAATTTGGTGTGGTTGCGTTCCCCGTCTCGCGATCTACGCGTTGGCGGTGGCGGCGGTGCAAACGGGTGAGTTTTGAGCCTTGGAATGCCTTGAGAGCTCTCTCCTCTCCTCTCCAATGGTCTTTCTAGTGATTTGAGTTATCTAACCCTAGGAGATAACCTAAACATATTATATAACCCCTTTAATTTTCGTGGGTTTAATTACCCAAATATACAAAATGACTAAAATGCCCTCCCGGGGTACTAATTAGGCCTAAAAATGCCCCGAGACCCTAATCAAACTCCCGGGTATGCTTTTCTGACTATCTCGACCCTTACGGATGCGTTGGCGCACTCAAAATGACCATACGAATAACTTATAAAATATTTACTTTTATTTATCAATATTTAGTCCCGATGCGACACGGGCGCGTCCCGACTCAAATTTCTAAAATTGTCATTTTATTCACTCGTGACATTTAATATGGACACTATTATATATTACTTTGCTCCTTAGTAATATTCAACAAATTTTTCCATAATTACTAACTCTCATCACGTTAATAATTATAACATAATTAATTTTCGGATTTTTTTATTAAATAATTAATTCACATTAAATTTAATAAATCCCCAAATTAATATAGCATAAAAATACGGGGTATTACATTAATGATATAGGAGAGAGAAATGGGAGTAACTCTTCAAAATGGTGGGATAATAGGAGACCGTGTAAAATTGATAGGCTAATAAATGTTAAGCCACGTGGCAGATTTTCTCACAAAGACACTATTTTTAATTTTATAAATTAGATGGAACATACCAACTCATTCATATGAGGTGCAATATAGTTATTAGGTTCAGAAGGAATGCAAGGAATATCATTATCAGAATTCTTGATGGATTAAGAACAATGAAGATGAAAAGAATCATCAAATGTAAAATATTTAATGATAATCAAACGGTAAAATAGATTATGGGAACTAACAATAAATAATAAATTTCAATGTGTGAAAAGTCAAGAAACTAGTGTATTTAGTGAGAACATCGTAAAAATAACTTATTGGGAAGTTAAAATGATCTACCAACTATTTATCTTTGAAAAATAACTAGTACGAGGGGTATCTTTGCACTGTACGTACGAATAAAATTAACTATCTGCAAGGCTACACATTGTGTGCTTTAACAACGAAACAATTCAACTGTAAATTTAAAATGGTCTTGTGAAATCTGGATAACTCGAAAAGATGATTTTGGAAAGGAAAACACACAACATTCATGCATGAATAGAGAACTAGGTTGGTTTATTTTCAAATTCCAAATGTTTTTTTAAAACAGTTATGTAAATTAATTATAAATATAAGGGGAGAAATCCATATGTAGGGGCGGACAATAGAGACAACCTCATTATTTACATTTATCTTTATCTTTATTTTAAATTTTATCTTTACTTGTATCTTTACATGTTTTTATTAGTAAAAACACATTCGAAGCAATGATCTTTAAAGTTTAGATATATTTTCTTCATGTACTTAGTCTTATTGGTTCTTGTACTTATTTTTTGCACTTGAATTCCAATAGTTCACACTTTAATTTACTTATTTTAATTACTTTGCTTCACTTTCCTAATTGGTTTAATTTACTCATTTCATTTACATTACTTTACTTTTCCTCACAATCTAGTTACAATCTGCATATATTTTCATTTAAGAGTAGTTACCATAATTTATTTGGCATTTTTTGTGAAACATCCTCTTAATTAAGGAATCAAACGTTACATGATCACCTTAATTATCCTTTAGTTATGGAAACTTTACTTTGTCATTGTTCAACCCATTTACGGAACTCTATCAAACAATCTATAACATCTTAGGGTGGGCTAAAATAGAAACCTACCGAATAGTGTGAACAAGGGAAACTCTCCATCCGAATTTTATGTCAATTAACACTCAAAGACCTAAAGTCCTTTATATTTTTTTATAAAGGTGTTGTTCAACTACTGAAGTCATTGTTGAGTCTATGTGTTCTCATACTTCGTCTCTCTTTGATAGTTGTAAATCGGGACACAGTGACTTAATCACCATTAGTCCTCCTCATACATTAATGAAATACATTAATAAATCTCACAATAATAATAAACTCGAAGAAAAATTCCCTCAAGAAAATATACAAGATATTTCATGTGATTTCTGGTAAAGATCTAACATAATACCCAGAGCAACTTCCTCTATAACCGATACCATGGGGATGTAATCCTCCAACCCCTACGCATTGATAAATTAACCTTTTAGTCATATTCAGACATAGCAAGCAAGTGGGATGATTTTGAAAAGTCCATTGTTGGGAAAAAGTATGTATGTACACATTATGGGATATATATATATCCGAGATTATTGCCTACAATCACACAACATTGATATTTGCCATCTTGTAAACTCTCGAAACTAATGAAGCATGTGCGTACTCCCTCCACTACATAATATAGGAAAAACTCATATTTAAATAATTATTTGAATTTCATTGTTGGTTAGGGTATCGCTGGTGTTAGACAAGTTATGTTTTGATGTCTTGCATGTCAATTGGACAGTGTATGTAGTAAAATCATACTTGTTTTATTCAACATAATTAAATATGAGAAGAATATAAAAAATGCATAATCACACTCAAGAATATTATTTATGTGGTTCAGCAATGTGCCTACATCCATAAGGTTTTTATATCTCTTTATTTATCTCGTTCCGATACCAATGGTTACATTCCAATTTTCCCTGGGGTGACGGTTACATTTATAGAAAGTAAAATAAGGTTGAGCCATGCAGGAATCCATGACTCTATATAGCTATCCAGATTGATTCGATGTATTTAATTATGATATTTCTGTAGATCAGCATCAACAGTCTTTCTCCCCTCTTGTGAGACTTTGATAAGATCAACGGGCATGTTTACTCCCATCATATGTGGTCGAATTATCCCTCCTATTTTCTCCTAAAGATTTGAAGTTAGTTGAGGCTATAAAGATTTGCTCGCTTATTCAGTTGGATCCATGTTGCAATTGTTATGATGCTAAGGTTGGGGGCCAAGGTTGTTACTTGTTTTTAAATGTGATGACTTCATTTTCCCACTTAACATAAGAGGTCACAGTAGTGAGAGGATCTATATGGCCGCATGCCAATCAATGGTAGGCTGGTAATTAGGCACCTTACTCCCAAAGGGTGGTTCCATGTGACAAGCTCCATATGGGCGCATGTCAATTAATGATGAGATTTACGTTACAAGTTATTACATCCCTTTAATACTCCCATTAACTAATGACATTTTTAATCATCTTCAAGAGTACCAGGGCTCATTTGTTCATCCATAATTTGTAATGTCTGTTGCCTTTTGCTCTCTGTATTTTCTGTAATTTCTTCGAAAAAACCCTTTTTTCCTTTTATTTTTCTATTATCTTGTTGAAAACATAGTTTATATCACTAATGAAAATACCATGGAGGCCTTTATACTGTAACACCTTGCTCAATTAAATACCAGGTGACCAGTTCTATACCCAATTAAATCAGAGTATACAGTAGGTTCATTCTTAGCATCACTGTCAAAAAACATTTTTTTAATAACCCAATA
The DNA here is from genome assembly GCA_949130495.1 of Sambucus nigra. Taxonomy (NCBI): domain Eukaryota; kingdom Viridiplantae; phylum Streptophyta; class Magnoliopsida; order Dipsacales; family Adoxaceae; genus Sambucus; species Sambucus nigra. The sequence continues at coordinate 405,117,853 of OX422207.1, forward strand.
CTCATTTAAGCTAGTGTCAAAAGCTTCCAAAATTTTAATTTAATAAAATTCCATTTTACCATTACAAATAATTTCATGTAATCCACTCCAAAATAATACGTAATAGATAAGTAACATCACAATTGAATTAAATGTAATTGGAATAAACTCCCCAATTTAAATATCTCAATACAACAATCGAAATAAACCGAATGTATCAAAACTAGCATAAGTAATACCACTGTCTAAGATAGAATAGAAATAACTAGAATCCTTGGGAGACATGCCCTACATGAACTAACTACTATATATGTATGAATCAAGAGAATGAAAGAGTTTAAGCACAGTCTGCAACTCCATAGCATCCAGAGTACGAAAAGTATCCAATCCTCTATGCTTGGCGTCGATGTGACTGGACACCTAATATAGATGATACAAGGGAGACGAGAATATGCAAGAAAATGGGTCAGAGCCCGATTGTAAAATATTTTGAAAACAACAAGTGAATAAATGCTACAACTAGCAATTATTATATATTTGTTAGGTTCTCGGAATCTCTCTCTCTTGAGATTATCAACTCTCATCTAAATGCACGCCTATCGTATCTCGAAACCATACTAGTTATTGTTCCCACACTAACTAGTTTATATCAGTGACAACTAGCCATAGCCCATATATTTCCCAAATATTTTTCTCGTAATACAAGATATATATGTGTATATATATAATTTTCACTTCTACGTGGATAAGACCTTTTTTCAATACAATATAATTAAGTGTTCTCATACTTAATTCATTTAGATTTGATTATCTTTCATGTCTACTTAATTCACACAGTAAACACTATCACAAGTATATGTATGCATTCACTCTATTATATATATACAATACTGCACCCCGAGGCCCAACTGCAGTGCTCACATACTCTGCTATTATGTCCGGGTACATCTTGTCACTGTATAAAGGACTATTGGTTCGGTATATCCCTCGAACCATAAATATGAAAACATACATATTGGAGGGGAACATAGTCATAAGCATTTGGACTACGCACATACCTACGCACCCAAATGACCGATCACACCCTTATTAACAAAAGTGGTGCTCAATCCCTAAGTTATATGTTCTGAGGCAACAAGTCAAAAATCCCCTGATAAGGCTCATCAAGATATGACTGCCCTTAACGTGAAAACCTATCGTTGATAGCAAGTAGGCTAGGTATGTCATACACATAAATTAATCAACCAATAGGTATATACTCAACCTATATAGTAATAGGTACACACTCGACCTTTATCTCAAATTAGAAATTCATCCTACCCCAAGTACCCGTTGTATTTCTCGAATATTACCCGTACTTGTTAGTTACGATTTTATGTCATTATCATATTTTTATTATGTAGTTGTCACTCACATAATTCTTTTATCAAACCCAAGTACCCGTATATATTACAATGCTACACGTACTTGACTATTACGAATTATTCTCTTATTCGTATTTTTATTATGTAGATATCTCACATAATTATTCCTCACTCACATATATAATCTTCCAACATTAACCCAAGTCACTCGCTCCTTGTTAATGTACCAAAATTTTATAATTCTTCTCATGGGAAAAATTACAATTTTCAAAAAAATTCTGGGCTAAAAAGGGAGTTTCTGAAATCTCATTCGAAGTCTCAGAAATGTCGTTCGAACGACATCAATCCTTTTTCTCGATAAAGTTACATTCTGCCCAAAAATATAAAATTACAATTTGGGGCTTTGCATTTCCGATTTTGAAAAAACTTAAAACTACAAAGTTTTGCATAACGTTATTTTATACAAGAACTCGCGTGCACACTACCAATTTCTACTTAAAACAATCATAAAATGTTCATCCTTTTTCTTAAAAAAAATCATGCATTTTCTCCACTTTCTTTCACCCAAACTCACGTGAAATATATTCTAATGAACCCTAAATATCTTAACATTATTTTCACATGATTATGTGTAATTATAATATAAGGAAAACATATAAATCATCAAGTTTATATGAGAATTAACATCAAACCCAATTAACCCTCAAAATCCTTAAGTTCCAAATTCACCATTTATCTTCTTAATGAACCCAGGATTTTAAGTTCGTGATTTACAATCTAAAACATAATTTTTTTATATCCTCTACACATCAATTTCTCAACTACATGCAATACCTAGCCATCAATTGATTTATCAATCCAAAACATACCCAATTTCATAATTCTCATGGGTAAATATTAATCATATTCTAACATGAATAATATACTCACTAATTAGAACAAGAATTACACATGCCTTATGTGTACGTCTGAACCTTTGGTGATGATAGTGTAAATACTTATCCTCCCCTTTTTTGGCAAACTTTCGGTGGTAGTTATGGTGGTGCAAGGTGTTTAGCCTCCTTAGATTGCCAATAAATCTCCCTGGTCTCCAAAAAAAAAAAGTCCTCCTCTTCTTTGAAAAACATTCACTCTCTCTCAAAAGTCCTCACCTTTTGTTTAGATGAAATGAACCTATGTTCTCCTAACCCAACACTTATATAACAATTATCAATTTTTGGAGTTACTATTCATCTCCCCTATAAAGTGACCAAAATACCTTTATGGGGTGCCTATTGGGTTCCAAAATGACCTGAGACCCAAATCAAACCCCCGGGTAGATTTTTCTGACTATTTAAACCCCTCTGGACACTTTGGCGTACTCGATATGACCATTCAGATGACATAAAAATAATTTACTTTTAATTCCATTTAATTATAGTCCCGACATGACTCACACGTGTGTCCCAACTTAATTAACATAATTGTCATATGTATAAATCTTGACAATTTTCATAAAGGCATAATCGTATATATTACTTTTAATCACTGAGTAATATTTAATATCAATCAAATATTACTTTTATTCTAGTAATATTCAATCCAAATTAATTCCAATTATTTTTACATAAATAATTTCAATTAATTCCTATTGGTTTAACCCATTTACTTTTAATTTATCTCATTTTAAAAGTAATTAAAAATACGGGGTATTACATAGACATTGTTACATTTTTTTCATGCGTAATGGTTGAGCTAAATTCTGGTCCCTTAGATTATTACAACATTGAAGGAGGACATTAGCTATTCTCTTAATTTGTGGTTAAGCCTGAAATCACTTTCCCTCCCAATCTCTTATTCCTTATATTTGATCAACTTTTTGATATTTTTCATGCCAAATGTTCTTCAAATACTTAGAAAATCATCAATGAAGTGAATCAGATCAGTGAACTCTATGGGACTCAATTAAGGATTCTACAAATTTTTTTATGCTACATGTGCATAAAAACTAATGAAGGAATTAATTACGCGAAGGAAATAAGGATTGGGATGCCCTTGATGGTCAATTTATTTGATTCCAACAAGGAGTATTATTCCCATGGATTTATAGTTGAGGACTAGAAACACTTTCCCATCCTAGAAGGTAGTGAGCCCTATAAAGGGCTTAAGGCCCTAAGGGCGGTCTTGAAATAGATTTAGCCTGTATTTAAAATACCATCTGTTGATTGAGTTATTTATTCTAATTTTATGATCTTGTAATTATTTTGATATTTTGTTTTCCTGTTGTGCTAATCTTTTTAAGAAGAAAGATCATAATCCCACAAACATCAACTTTATTGATTTAAACAAAATGTGGATGATCAAACAACCCCTATCAAATCCTCATCATCCCATGTCTTCTTCGCTTATGTTATCTTACACCTATTATAAAAAGAAAATTCATTATTCTCCCCATGGATTAATAAATATATATCCTAAAAGGATTTTCTAATAACGGTCTTTAAAAACCCATCATACTGGGCTCATTTGAGTTTATTGACATCTCCACCATCCTATTAATTTCCATCACTTACTTAGAGGTAATGATGGAACTAAAGATGAAGATAACCCATCTATTAGGGGTATTTCCCTAATTCTTCAACCGCGCAATCAAGAGAGATGAAGGAGTTTAGTGCTCCTTTTGACCCTTCTACTTTGGGAAAATACCTTGACAAGATGAAGGTCCTATGAATAAGATCAAGGAGAAATATAAGCTTGTTATTCATATTTTGACTTAAAATATGGTAGATTCCCTTAACAATAATGGGAATGGCCCAGATGAAAGGTCAGTTGTTAAGTAGCTAGAATTGGCTCTTTGTCTTTTGAGGGGAGCTTAACTCCCTGCTAACCAATCTTTGTCTCCAGTCTGCCTTCAAATATGTTGTCCTTTTCTACCTCCTAAGAACATTATCTTGTTAAGTGGTGACCAAATTTACTTTACATTCACTGCCTTTAATTTTCCTTGTACTAACTTTGACTTTGACTCCTTTTTTATAGTTCGTGGTAGACTTCATTAACTGGCTTACTATGATTTTTGACCAAAAGAAAGATATAGCCAACTTGGGGAAGGACTTAGATAGATATCAAAAGGCCCTTGATCCTGAAAAAATAAGGCCTTTGAGCATAAAGCTTCAATGATGGCTAAAGACACTGAGGTCAGCGATATGAAAACCAAGGTGGAGGGGATGGATAAGGATAGTGAGGATTATATCTCTTACTAAACTGTTAGAAGACAATAATGTTTCTTTAGACAAAGGATGGGACAAGTCCTTTTACAATGCCGAGAAGAAACTGGGTTTCATCTAGAATTCCTTCTTAAAAAAGTTTGGGAAGATACCCGAATGACGCTAAGAGTTCTTGTCAACTCCAATTTATTTTCCCAACATGTTCCTGGCACCCCTCCTAACTTGGAATAAGAAAAAGAAGAAGAAAAATAAAAATAAGAAGTAACCAACTAGTCCAAGGTGGTTCTTAAAAAAGACTCTTTCTAAGTTGTATGACTTAGTATTTATTTGTACCTTTTCCATGTCTGGTCTCTTATTTTATTTTTGTACTTCTTGTAACTTCTTCCCTCTATCCTTTTTAAATGGAATGATAAATCATTTTGACTTAATTTTATTTTCTTCAGCTACTATTATATACTTTTTGTGTGTGCCTTGTATTGTTACTATCCTTATATTTTGAATTTTTCTCTTTCATCCTTTCACTCGGACAATTTTTTGTTCATGGTGGTCGCAGTCTAAGAAAATGAAGAATTGGACTTTATCCTTAAGAATGTTGTATCTGATCGAGCTTGGACGACCTTCATAGTTGTTCACCAAGCATTAAAGAAAATGATAAGTCTATAAACCAAGAATGTCTTCCTAATATAGGAGCTTGACAAGGTTGAACATATCTTAAACCAAAATGAAATGATCAAACATGAGTTACACCAGAAGATCGTGAGGTTGAGATACTAATTCAGTAAAGGGCCTCATGTAGTCTAGACTGATGGATATGATAAGGGTTCAATGGATACCCCCATTTCATTTAGATTAGGTTAGATAAGTATCTTATTAGTATGGTTGCCTGATTTCCTAGGAAGTTGTAAAAGTCCCCAAGGATTCTCAGTTCTGGTACTGGTACAAGGTAGAATTCCCTTTTATTCAGTTTTAACGTCCAAAAGTGGAAGAAAAAAATAATAAATTGGATAATTTGAGAGAAATAATAATTATAATGAACGGGGATGATAGACAGGGAGAAAACCATGAATTTTTACGTGGTTCGTTCCGTTGAGGAAACCTACGTTGATGGTGTTGCTGATTTGCTATTGCACTTATTGACAAAGTTATAATTACAGTTCCTGATACAACTCGTAGTTTGAGAAGGTATCACTGGAGTCCTTTTATTTTGTGGGCTCATATATATTTATATGTGATTTGCAAATATTTTCAAGGGGAGAAGTTGAACGCCCTTATAAGTCGGGAAGCTACACCTAGATACAAGTTTATCGTAATAAATGTGGCCACCTTGAATTACAGACTAACCTAAATGATAAGTTCCCAAATATCTTTGAGGTAACACATATGTTGGTATAGTCCCACGTGGTGAATAAGGGATATCTTGCATGTATGCGCTCATGGGAATATAGATGTGTCCAGTCTTATTTAAACATGTAGGCCGAGAAATTGACACTGAGATGACCTCCCCCTGAAGTAATGATGAGCACACTTGCTAATTCCTTTAGCCATTTAGATATCATTATTTTTTTGTATTATATAGGTATAACAGAAAGCCCTCAAGACCTCTTGCATGAACTCTTCAACTTGAGGCTTAGTGAGTCGAGGAGGTGTTATGTGATACCCGTACAGAATATTTTGCGATCCGCTCACCTTGGTCGTCCTAAGACGACCAGATTTCTATTGTGTTTTCCTATGATATTTCAAGGACACATGTCAGACAACCGAATATTATGCTTTGTAATGATGGTAACTAGACATGCGCACAAATACTCTATATCGTCGTTTTAATTCTGTAGATTTTCATACATTTGGCCTGTTATACCTTTTCAATACTTCTTCAAATAGTATAAATACACGTCACTCCTCTTATTTTCTTGACTTTGGAGATTCACACGGAGTTGAAGAGAGATAAATTTCCATGCGTTGTTTCAATTATTCATGAGAGCTTAATCATTTTACTGGCAAAAATATTTTACTGCCTCCTTCTTCATTCTTTGTAGCTTAACTCTCCATCAACTTACTTTATCAGATATGACCTTCTTGCTTTAGTTATTATTGCTTCATTCTAGTAATTTTTTGGCTGGTTTTTTGATGTTATCTTGTGATTACGACATTAGACGACCATTAAGGTGGTTGGCCTAGGTTTAGTAGAAGGAAAATACGAGGAGGCGTGAGTTTTCCCCCTCACATTCAAAATATTTATAATATCATTCGTGGTCTTAAATCAGAGTGCCCTTGGATTATAGTGAGGAGGTTTCCACATCCTCTTTAACTCATTTGACCAGAGGAGGAGCCTGGTCACCCTCTTTACACTACCAATACCCCTTCTAGTTGTTGTTCTTCCATTGACCTTGGTATCCCTTATATTTCTGCACTAGTTTAAAAAAATCCTGATATTGTTTCCACCATACCTCTTTCTGGTGAGGGAAACTTCATGAACACTATTTCTATGGATCCTATAAATCCCGATTCTCTTTTTGAGGAGACGGCTACTAATAGGGAAGAAGATAATAGACCAAAAAGTGTGGGTCCAAACCTTTCTACTGAGGGGTCTCATGATGAGACTTCGGATGAAGAAGAAGAAGAAGAAGAAGAAGAAGAAGAAGAAGAAGAAGAAGAAGAAGAAGAAGAAGAAGAAGAAGAAGAAGAGCACCTCATTGGGTCTTCTAATATTTATAATCCAACTGAAACGAATGCCCGTTGGTACCAATGTATTGTAACTAAGGAAGAACTCGATGCAATGAGAGAGAGATATTCCATACCCATAGCCATCCAGACTACGATGCCCAGCGTGTCTGAGAGATGTTACTTCGTACAAGATTCTGAAGAAATTTAACTCCCCTTATAGTCTCTACAAGTAAGTTTGAGGCTTCCTCTTCATCCCAGCATCCGCTCCATTTTGAGGGGTTATGGTGTGACCCTAACCCAACTTCCTCCAAATGCGTATAGGACCATACTGGGGGTAATGATGTTTTAGAAACTTAGGTCTGGATTTGATTTGATTGGGGATATCTTCAGGTATATGTATAGTTTAAAGGATAATGTCAAAGCCGTTGGATATTACTATTTTTTGTTAAAAAACCCCAGTATAGGATGGTTATTGTATTCCAGTTTAATAATCATAGATGGAAGGTTTTATACATGTTCATAAAAGGAGACTAGGAGTTTAGGGCCCATGAGCGGGACAGGTTGTGTAAAGTTCGTAGGGAATGGAATGGGCCCAATAAAATATGTAAAGCCTTTTCTGGTCATTTTATCTCTCATTTCCTCGTTATGGATGTCTTGTTATGTTGATATTATTATTTTGTTATTGTGTATTTCAATGAAGAGAGCCCCTAAGCTAGCCAAGTCTCAGGTTGACCTAGTTATCTCCTATTACGATAAGAAACATCCCAAATTAAAGGATTTATCTATCGCGGAAAAGTTCATTGCTACTAGGAACCGCACTCCACCTAGTGGTAGGGTCGCATTAGAGTTTGAGGTGACATAAGAAGGTTGGGTAGCAAAGGAAACCCATTTTGATACAGGTGATTAGTCCACAGGTAAGGAAGGTAATTTCGAAGCAGGTAAATTAAAATGGTGCTTCACTTACTATTATTTTTCAATTGAAATTGGCATACTGATGTATGAGTTTGTTATTTTATTTGGGGTATAAGAGCATCCTTTCGAAGAAACCTTAGGTATGGATCCTTGTTTTATCAACCACAAGGCATTAGTTGAGGCTCCCTAAAAGAGAGCCGATCTTGGCTAAAAGTAGATATGAGCTAAGAAGGCTACTGCTTCTGGGGTGGCCGACCAGGATGCTCATTAACAGAAGAATGTAGATCCCACTAAGGCTAAAGGGAAAGCCCCCATGTGTCCTTTAATAGGGTATAAGAGGCCCATGGAGGATGAGGAAGACAAGAACCTTTGCATAAACTTATGAGATGACTTGGTCGTACGTCCAAACCCAGATTTGAATAAGATTCGGGTCATACTTATCGTTATCGGTAGGTTCCTAAGTTAGACTTCGACCACGAGAAAAAGGTTACTTACAAAGACTTGAAATTCGATCAAGACTCAATCTTTTCTCATGCTAAGAACATTATGGATCTTCTGGGCTATTGGGGCTACGTGAAGGATTTTGAGTTTTAGTGTTATTTTGATCCAAAATCCCTGTGGACTTTGGCTTAGCATCGACTATCGATGGTATGTATCTTTTATCCATATGGCGTTGTAATCTTTAAGTGCCTGATTATCGTATCTTGACCATGTTCTATTATTTGTCATCTAGATGTCTATAGCTTATATTGTTTGTGAGAGAAATCCTTGGTAAATTACGTAGCCTATAATGAGATTTCTGAGGAAAATAAATGTTAAAGGATGGGTATGACAAGGTTTCTAATGAGTTGAAGGAGAGCAATGAGAAACTGATGGACAGGATGAAAGTTCTAAGTAAGGTGGAGAGTGATAATGTTACTCCAAAGGAGAAGTTTAACATTGACGATGCCAAAATTAGGAGCTTCAATGATGCTCTTGCTGCGAAAAGAGAGAAGTTTGAAAAAGATAAGTTTGCTCTTGATTTAGAGATGCAAGTTGCTCGGGATTCCCTAGCCTCTGTTGGTGCTACTACAGTTGAATCTTTAATGCCTTCGACCGAGTTTAACATCAAATGCATGGATACTTTTTGGATGGATATGAAAAGCTGAAGAAGAGAGTGGTGACTCATTATCCCGCTATTACTGAGATTATGAATGGGTGGCAAAGAGATGATGTGGAGGCCGTAAACTTAGCTACGAAAGACGGTGATGAACCGCTAGCTGAAGCCTAAGATTGATAGACTTATGTGGATTTTTTGTGTTTTCCTTCTTTTTGTTAAGAACAATTCTATAATTTTGGACACCACATCTATCACATAAATCTAACTGTATTTCTACTTTTTTAAATATGGCTTTGATAATTTTCTTGTGTTTGTCTTATTGCTTTCTTGGAAATAATATTTTGCTCACAACCCGTGGGGTTGCATAGAGTGTTTAGGTTCCAAAACTATTGTAATAAATTGATATAAGTATAACTATTCATAATCTACGAGGTCGTACAATTTTTAGTCGACCACATTGTTCTCGACCTATGAAGCCGTATTATGAAGGTAGTTGACCACCTCGTTCACAACCTGTGAGGTTGTACAAGGGTTTGGTAAGACTTGAGAAGACAGGTCGTATAACTATTCGCGACCCATGAGGTTGTACAACTTTCTTAGATGATCACATTATTCGCGACCTATGAGTTCGTACAATTGAAAAAGCTGACAACCTCATTCATTACCCATGAGGTCATACAAGAGTTTGGCAAACTTTTTAAGACAAGTTTATGTAAGTCTGACTGTTCATAACCTATGAAGTCACACAGTCCGATATGGTATTTTCATTTTGACGCTGTTATTTTTAGCAGCGCAATTTAGATATGTTCACCGTATCTCATGCATCGAAAAATCAATTAAACGAGAGAATAAAACATCATTTTATTAATCATAATGGTGCTAGATACATAAATGAAAAGACTAACAATCTACAGATAATATGTCCTTAGATTCTCCGAATTCCAGGGGTTCTTGAACTCTTCGCCCTCTAAAGTTTCAATTCGGTAAGTCCCTGGCCTCATGACTCTAGTTACCCAGTATGGCCCTTGCCAATTGGGTTCGAGCCTTTTGTTCTTCTATATTACTTTCTTGAGGATGTAGTCCCCTTCTTTCAATATGCTTGTCTTCACCTGACGTTTATAGTAGCGTGCAACCCTTTATTAGTAGGAGGCCATGCACAATGCCGCATTCTCTTTGACCACTTCCCCTAGATAAAGGTCTAACCTTCTTACCAAATCACTTATTGTAAAATTAAATTTTAGGACTCCGTGGCTAGGTAGTCTTATCTTCGTAGGGATGGTCGATTTTGTGCCAAAGGCAAGTATATATGATGTTTCTTGACTGGTTATTCTTAGAGTGGTCCAATATGACCAGAGCACACTATTAAGTTCATTGATCCAGTTCTCCTTTGGGTCAATGAGTCTCTTTTCGATCCCATTTAAGACCGTCTTATTGGTGACCTCGGTTTGGCCATTGCATTGTGGGTGCCCTGGTGCGGAGTGTAATTTTTGGATATTGGACCTAGTACAGTAGTTTTCAAAATCTTCATTGTCAAATTATATGCCTTGATTAGTGATGAACGCGAAAATCATGCCATAACGGCATATGCCCATTTTCTAAATGAATTGGAATACACTCTCATAATGCCTGATTACAATGGGTTCGGCTTCCACCCATTTTGTAAAGTACTATACTTTTACTTCGAGGTACTTGTATCGCCATTTTTTCCTCAACAACGGGCTGGCCAGGTCTATTCCCCATATAGCGAACGACCAGGGTGTCACAATTGGAGTTAATGATGCCCTTGTGGAACGATGGGTCTTTTCAAACCTCTTGAACTTATCACATTTCCATGCATAATCTGCCCAATCAGCCTTTATGGTAGGACAATAATATCCTCGAGTTGCTATTAAATTTACCAATGATCTTTCGACATAATAGGCTTCGCAACATTCCTCGTGTAGCTCCTAAATGAGCTTGTTGACAGTTATCGAGTGAACACACTTCAGCTGCGAAATGGTATATCCTCAAGTGTATAGTATTCCTGCTTCCATAATATACTGGGTTGCCTTACAGCGTAACTTTCTAGCCTCATTCGAGTATGTAGGGAGATTACCGTCCTCGATATATGCTCATATGGGGTTCATCTATGAGGGTCCTAGATTTACCTCGATATATGTTCCTCTATGCAAGAACATCAATGTGACACCCCTCCTGATTAAATACCGGGCGATCACTCCTTTATTAAATTAAAATCAAGGTGAACAGTTGGTTCATTCTTAGCATCACTGTCGTAAAAATAACTTTTCCAAATTTAACACCCTATTTAATTAAGCTAAGTGTCAAAACAATTTTTTAACATAACTTTCCAAATTTTATTTTGAAAATAAAGATTTAATTATCTACAACAATTCAATATTTAAAGAATCACACCACAATAATCCTGGAACATATAATCCAATTAATTTAAACATTCAACAACTAAACCCCAACATTTAAAACTAAAAGTAAAACATACATGCTGAATAAATCCCAAAGTAACAGTACTAGAAATAACAGAAATACAAATGTCCCAATAAAACAGATAAATAGTGGAAAGGGCGACACATGCCCAATAAGGAGAATGATAGAAGTGGAATCAAGTAAATGAAATCGTCTAAGCAAGTGGCCTGCAACTCCCACCTAAGCTGCAGCACGTTCCTTCCGAGGGATCCTAAATAAGACGCCCCTGTGGCTGGGCACCTGTAATATATAAATATATATACAAGAGAGAAAGAGTAATAGAAACGGGTCAGAGCCCGATAGTGTATATGATTTAAAAATTCGTTTAGCAAGTATTTAAATTGATACAGGCCAATGCAACAACATATTAGTGCGACACTCTCTTGAGAAATTTTCGCCTCTCTTCTAATGTGCACTCCTATCGCACTAACCTTCCCAATGGTTTATCTCATCATATATCACACTATCCTTCCCCCAACGATTTAACTTATCTTAGGTGACTCTCAAAATTTAAGATTTAACAACATCATGGTTTAAAAAGGATAATTTCATTTAGTACAAAACGCTCATTTTAACTTTATTGATTCATAAAGTTTTTCAATATCATATTATACTTTTCAAAACAAGTATTTCCAATTTGAGTCATTATACATGTCTTACTTACCATAACACAGTAAGCAGTTTCCCATATTTCAGAAGTTCATATATATATTAAATACTCGTATAATATATATATTCTAACAGCACCCCACATAAAATTTTATGGTGCGGGCATACTCTGCTATCCAATCCCCGTATCAATCGTACTAAACGGAATACAAGTTCGGAATCACTCTTGAACTGTATAAATACATACACAAACAATATTGAGGCGAAGTGTAGTTTCCAAATCCAAGAGGTCAGTACATACCCTCACGTCTCTTAGGACCGTGACTATCGATTCGATAGCCTGTACCTAGGATTTCTATCTTCTAGGGTACGAGTCAATATCCCCCATAAGGCATACGAGATAAGATTGTCCCATCGCGGAAACCTCAGGGATAGCAAGTTGCGCGGGCATGATTTTCACAAGTATATAATATATGCATACACAATCATATAAATATACCACTTTTATTATATCAATTTAGGTTTATCCAATAACCCACATTCACAACATTTATCCTTATTTTCCCATTATTATTTATCAAGTATAATGGTTCGTTTCTAACTTAAATTCGAAGGGTTTTGCCAACTTACTACGTAACCCTCATGGACTCTATTCTTCCAAATGTACAATTCAGTAGATATCCATTTATGTTCCAACGTAACTCTCTCTTACGTGTCTCTCCCCTTTAATATATACTTACATTGTCCCTTATGCAAAATATCCCAAAAATATAGATTTCGCCTTACATTAAAGGATTTTGAATTTTATTTTTTAAAGATGAGAATTTCAAACGGTTTCGAAATCGGAATTAAAATGGAGTTTTAATTGAATTTTTATTATCTAGAAGATTCCTCGAAACATAAAACTCTATAGCAAAAAATATATTTAATAATATTGAATGGTCCGATCGAGCTGAATTTTTTTCTGTAGCTTCCTCTCGTCTTCAGCTAATTCTCTGTAATATTTCATCCAATTCCAACGGTCCGATCGTCCGGAATAAATTTTTTTTAGTGTTTGTATCTGATTTGAACTCTTTTCTTAATCAAACTCTTAATCCTTTTCATGACAAAGAGTTTCCAGAATATCATAAAAATCATCACTACATGAAAATTTCCCATCTCAAATTGGGTTTTTCTTCCATAAATCTCATCCTAATAACTCCTAAACTAATATGGATGATGCATCAACGAAATAATCAAGATAAACACTTGCCTGGGATTTTCAGAAATATGGTTTGGTGTTGAATTTGGTGTGGTTGCGTTCCCCGTCTCGCGATCTACGCGTTGGGGGTGGCGGCGGTGCAAACGGGTGAGTTTTGAGCCTTGGAATGCCTTGAGAGTTCTCTCCTCTCCTCTCCAATGGCCGTTCTAGTGTTTTGAGTTATCTGACCCTATGAGATGACCTAAACATCTGATATAACCCCTTCAATTTTCGTGGGTTTAATTACCCAAAAATACAAAATGACTAAAATGCCCTCCCGGGGTACTAATTAGGCCTAAAAATGTCCCGAGACCCAAATCAAACTCCCGGGTATACTTTTCTGACTATCTCGACCCTTCCGGACGCGTTGGCGCACTCAAAACGACCATACAAACAACTTATAAAATATTTACTTTTATTTATCAATATTTAGTCCCGACGCGACACGGGCGCGTCCCGACTCAAATTTCTAAAATTGTCATTTTATTCACTCGTGACATTTAATATGGCCACTATTATATATTACTTTGCTCATTAGTAATATTCAACAAATTTTCCCATGATTACTAACTCTCATCACGTTATTAATTATAACATAATTAATTTTCGGATTTTTATTAAATAATTAATTCACATTAAATTTAATAAATCCCTAAATTAATATAGCATACGGGGTATTACATACTTCCCCCCTAATAACGGAATTTCATCCCGAAATTCGGAAAATAAGGCATACCTGGTAAGAACAAATCTGGATATCTCGCGCGCATATCGGCCTCGCTCTCCCAAGTGGATTCCTCCACGTTATGATGCTCCCACTGGACCCATACAAGTGGAACTATCTTCGACCTCAATTAGGGGTGGCAATTCGGGTTAGTCGTGTCATTTTCGGGTCGTGTTGATTTTTATTTGATTGTAAGTTTTGGGTACTCTTAAATGTATATAAGATAATCGTGTCATGTTTGGGTCATTTCGGGTTATTACCATAAAAGGGTTATCGTGTCAAAAATTGCCAGCTCTAACCTCAATCTCCTCTCACTATAGTCTAGGATAGCCACCGGTCTCTCCTCGTAAGAATTTTCAGGCTGTAAGACTTTCTCATCTATCGCGATGTGAGTATGGGCCATATCATCCCGAAGATACCGTCTCAACGACGAGATGTGGAATACATTGTGAATGGGATGTAAATGCTCTGGTAGTCCCAATCTGTATGCTACCTGCCCAATCCTCTCGATAATGGGAAATGGTCCTACGTACCTCGGGGCCAATTTCCATTTCTTCCCGAACCTCATCACTCCTTTCATAGGAGATACATGCTGTAACACTTGGCCCCCCACATTAAACTCCCGGAAGAACCGTTTCGCATTGGCGTAGCTCTTCTGCCTGTCCTAGGCTACTCGAATGCGGCTCCTAATAATCTCAATCCTCACGGAGGTTTCCTGAATTACCTCTAGTCCTAGCAACTTGTTATCCCCCACCTCGAGCCAACAAGTTAAAGAACGACAAGGCCGGCCATACAAAGCCTCAAATGGATCCATACCAATCGTAAACTGATAAGAGTTATTATAAGCAAACTCTACCAGTGGAAGATGTGGTTCCCAACCTCCTCCAAAATCAAGAACACATATGCGTAGCATATCCTCTAACATCTGATTTATACGCTCTGTCTGTCCATCTGTCTGTGGGTGATAAGCTGAACTCAGCCTCAACTCAGTACCCATAGCCTCCTGAAAGCTTTTCTAGAAATGTGACACGAAAATCTTAACTCTATCTGACACAATATTCAGGGGCATCCCATGTAATCTAAAAATCTCATAAATGAACAACTGAGCATACTGACCCGTGGTATAGTCTGTCCGCACCGACAGAAAATGAGCCACCTTGGTCAAACGGTCTACAATCACCCAGATAGAGTCGTGGCCCCACTGTGATGTAGGCAACCCTATAATAAAATCCATAGAAATACTCTCCCACTTCCACGCGGGTACTTCAAATGGCTGAAGCAATCCTGACAGTTTCTGATGGTCTACCTTCACCAGCTGGCAGGTAGAACACTTGGACGCGAATTGAGCAATGTCCTTCTTCATCCCACTCCACCAGTATTGCCTCCTCATATCCTGATACATCTTATCTCCTCCAGGATGTACTGCAAATCGGGACCCGTGAGATTAGGTCATCACTGCATGACGCAATTCTGCCCCTTTCGGAACCACTAACCTCCCAGTAAAACTCAAACCCCCATCAGAACTAACAGAATAGGACACATCACCCTCGGCTAAAAGTCATACAATCTGCTCCTGGAAAAATGGGTCCGTGGTTTGGGCATGTATTTCCCTCGTAACAATCTCGGGTGTGACTGTCATAACAGATATGAAGGAACGGGCTACTGCGTCATGGTGACCCAACTCCTTCCACTTCGCTTTCCAGACGTCTGCTACCTCATTTACCGGTCTTCGGCTCAACGCATCAGCAACTACGTTGGCTTTCCCCGGATGATACTGTATGTCGAACTGATAGTCCTTCACAAACTCTAACCATCTGCGCTGACTCATATTCAGCTCTCGCTGAGTGAACAGGTACTGCAGTGATTTGTGATCTGTGAACAAAACTTCTCCCCCAATAAATAGTGTCTCCATATCCTCAATACAAAGACAACCGCTGCTATCCCAGGTCGAGGGTGGGGTAATTCTTCTCATGCGGCTTAAGCTTGCCGGAGGCAAAAGCTATAGCCTTCTCTTCCTGCTGAAGTACTCCCCCAAGTCCCCGTAAAGAGGCATCGATGTAAACCAGGTACCCCACACCCGGCTTCGGTAAAGCAAGAGCCGGTGCTGAAGTAACCTTATCTTTCAGCTCATCGAAATCCAATTGACAAGCTTCAGCCCAAACATATGGTACCCCTTTGCGAGTCAGGCTCTTCAATGGACCCGCTATTTTGGAGAATCCCCGATTGAATCTCCTGTAGTATCCGGCTAACCCCAAGAAACTACACACTTCCGTTAGTGTCGTGGGCTGTCCCAACTCCCTCACCGCTGACACTT
Organism: Sambucus nigra; assembly: GCA_949130495.1. Classification (NCBI taxonomy): domain Eukaryota; kingdom Viridiplantae; phylum Streptophyta; class Magnoliopsida; order Dipsacales; family Adoxaceae; genus Sambucus; species Sambucus nigra. The sequence continues at coordinate 405,134,442 of OX422207.1, forward strand.
TACTCGGGTCAACGGCTATCCCCTGTTCTGAAACAACATGCCCCAAGAACTGTACCTCTTACAACCAGAATCCACACTTCTCATACTTAGCATACAACTGATTCTCTCGTAAAGTCTGGAGAACCTGCCTCAAGTGCTTGGCATGCTCCTCCTCGGAGTGTGAATATATCAAAATGTCATCTATGAAGACGATGACAAACTGATCCAAGAACTCTCTGAATACTCGGTTCATTAAGTCCATGAATACGGCTGGAGCATTTGTGAGACCAAATGGCATCACTCTGAACTCATAAAACCCATATCTCGTCAAGAAGGCAGTCTTTGAAACGTCCTTCTCTCTAATACGTAGCTGATGGTACCCCAACCTCAGATCTATCCTCGAAAAGAAAGTTGCTCCCCTCAGCTTATCGAACATATCATCGATTCGAGGCAACGGATACTTATTCCGTATCGTGACCTTGTTCAACTCCCGGTAGTCCACACATAACCTCAGTGAACCATCTCTCTTCTTCACAAACAAGACTGGAGCACCCCAAGGTGAGGTACTCCTGCAAATGAAGCCCTGACTTAACAGCTGCTCTATCTGATCTCGTAACTCTCGCATTTCCGTCGGAGCTATACGGTATGGAGCGCGTGCTATAGGTCTCGTATCTGGCAATAAATCTATGACAAAGTCTATCTCTCGACTGGGGGGTAGGCCTGGTATCTCCTGGAATACATCGGAATACTCACGAACGACTGGGATCGAGTCTAAAGGAATCACAACCTCCTTAGAGGCATCCTCCTCTATATAATACAAATGAGCGGTCGATCCTCCCTCTCGGCGAGGCATCGCCACTACAAACATCTCTTGCCTCGGAATGGCAAAAACAATGCTCCCACCAAAGCAATCAATCATGGCTCTATAAGCTGCGAGCCAATCCATACCGATAATAACATCATGCTCATTCATATCTAAGACTAACATGTCTGCAGGTAATACGAAACTACCAATCTCTACCCCCACTCCACGGAATATAAAGAAGATAAGCGACCCACTCCCCAGTGGTGAGTCTACACACGTCACTGTGCTCTCTGCTATGGTTAACAACCCTGAGGCCTTTGCAAAATGCGTAGCTAGAAAACAATGCGTCGCCCCAGTATCAAACAAAACCCGACCCATAGTACCATGGATAGGAAACATACCGTCAATCACGGGTGGTGCCTGTGGAGCTGCTACCTGGTGGACGTTATAGACACGTCCATACTGTAACTGCCCCTGCTCCACTGGAGCTGCTGGAATGGCTGGTAGGGCTGGCACCTGGGCTGGAGCTGGGAGGTCAGCTGGAAAAAGTGGTCTCTATAGCTCATTACGGGCACCCTGCTACTGTGGGGCCCTATTACCCTCTGGGAAATCCTGGTGCTTATGACCATGCTTACCGCATATAAAACACCAGCCTCTGAAGTTACCTACCCTCTGACCCTGCTGACCACGGACCTGCTGGCCGTTAACTCCCCGCCACTGGCCCTGTTGGCCCTGATTAGCACGTTGTTAGCCCTGTTGATTAGGCTGGCCCTGCCTATAACCCCCAAATCCCTGCCTGGAATCACCTAACCGGAATCTCTTAGCAGGGTCCCCCTAATGAGAACTCTGTTCGTGTTGACGAGCCTGTCCATGAGATGGTGCCCCACTAGCACTACTACCCCCTGTCCTGCCCTACTGGCTGGACTCTCCTGGTTTCTTGCTTCCCTACAAATGGAAGCGGTGATCCTGGCAATGTAGTAACGCAGCATTGAGTACATCAGTGAAAGTACACAGAGATAGATTCTTTATAAGATGCTGACGGATCCTCCAAGCTAACCCGTCCACAAACAACATTATCTTCTTACTATCAGTAGGTGCCTCATCTGGAACTATGGTGATAAGTCTCGTGAACTCCTCCTCATACTCAGCAACGGTAGAGTTCTCCTGTTTTAAATTCAGTAATTTCCGCCTCATCTCAGTCTGCACGGCGGGTGGAAAGTACTTACGGTCAAACCTCTCCCAAAACGACTGAATAGGGACCGTATCCCTCTCCTACAAGGTGGTAGTGGACTCCCACCACTGCAAAGCGGCCCCCATCATCTTAAAGGAAGCCAATAACTACCTTTGCACGTCGGTGCACTCATACATAAGAAGATGTCGTTGGATGTCTTTCTTCAATTGGCTGACTGTGACGATATCTGAGCTACCAGAGAACTCAGGGGGATGCGCCTTCTGAAAAGCATCCCTAACCCTCTCCCATGCAGATGGAAGTTGTGCTGGTACTGGCGCCACTTCCTGAATCTGGGGTGGAGCCTGCTCAACCACAGCTAGCGCGGCATTCACCGCCTGAGCAACAATGGTGGCTACTTCACTAGCATTCATAGTGCCTTGTGCCGGAGCTGCTGGATGCTCGACGTGGGCACGCCTATCCTTCGGTGCACGTTTCGGGGGAATCTGAAACGTGAAGTAGTTTATTAGTCTACAGTCATTATCAAATCTCAAATAGCTGAAGACGTAACGTAAAAGCAGAAATACAACAATCCTAAAAATAGGGCTCTATAGCAAAAATGTTAAGCTGAAAGCGAAAATAAGCCGTACAGATCCTATGGACACTCGAACCTGATGCTCTGATACCACCTGTGACACCCCGCCTAATTAAATATTGGGCGACCACTCCTTTATTAAATTAAAATCAAGGTGAACAGGTGGTTCATTCTTAGCATCACTGTCGTAAAAATAACTTTTCCAAATTTAACACCCTATTTAATTAAGCTAAGTGTCAAAACCATTTTTTAACAATAGTTTCCAAATTTTATTTTGAAAATAAAGATTTAATAATCTACAACAATTCAATATTTAAAGAATCACACCACAATAATCCTGGAACATATAATCCAATTAATTTAAACATTCAACAACTAAACCCCAGCATTTAAAACTAAAAGTAAAACATACATGCTGAATAAATCCCAAAGTAACAGTACTAGACATAACTTAAATACAAATGTCCCAATAAAACAGATAAATAGTGGAAAGGGCGACACATGCCCAATAAGGAGAATGATAGAAGTGGAATCAAGTAAATGAAATCGTCTAAGCAAGTGGCCTGCAACTTCCACCTAAGCTGCAGCACGTTCCTTCCAAGGGATCCTAAACAAGACGCCCCTGTGGCTGGGCACCTGTAATATATTCAAATATATACAAGAGAGAAAGAGGAATAGAAACGGGCCAGAGCCCGATAGTGTATATGATTTAAAAATTCGTTTAGCAAGTATTTAAATTGATACAGGCCAATGCAACAACATATTAGTGCGACACTCTCTTGAGAAATTCTCGCCTCTCTTCTAATGTACACTCCTATTGCACTAACCTTCCCAACGGTTTATCTCATCATATATCACACTATCCTTCCCCAAGGATTTAACTTATTTTAGGTGACTCTCAAAATTTAAGATTTAACAACATCATGGTTTAAAAAGGATAATTTCATTTAGTACAAAACGCTCATTTTAACTTTATTGATTCATAAAGTTTTTCAATATCATATTATACTTTTCAAAACAAGTATTTACAATTTGTGTCATTATACATTTCTTACTTACCATAACACAGTAGGCAGTTTCCCATATTTCAGAAGTTCATATATATATTAAATACTCGTATAATATATATATTCTAACAGCACCCCACATAAAATTTTATGGTGCAGGCATACTCTGTTATCCAATCCCCGTATCAATCGTACTAAAGGGAATACAAGTTCGGAATCACTCTCGAACTGTATAAATACATACACAAACAATATTGAGGCGAAGCATAGTTTCCAAGTCCAAGAGGTCAGTACATACCCTCACGTCTCTTAGGACCGTGACTACCGATTCGATAGCCTGTACCTAGGATTTCTATCTTCTAGGGTATGAGTCAATATCCCCCATAAGGCATACGAGATAAGATTGTCCCAGCGCGGAAACCTCAGGAATAACAAGTAGCGCGGGCATGATTTTCACAAGTATATAATATATGCATACACAATCATATAAATATACCACTTTTATTATATCAATTTAGGTTTATCCAATAACCCACATTCACAACATTTATCCTTATTTTCCCATTATTATTTATCAAGTATAATGGTTCGTTTCTAACTTAAATTCGAAGGGTTTTTCCAACTTACTACGTAACCCTCATGGACTCTATTCTTCCAAATGTACAATTCAGTAGATATCCATTTATGTTCCAACGTAACTCTCTCTTATGTGTCTCTCCCCTTTAATATATACTTACATTGTCCCTTATGCAAAATATCCCAAAAATATAGATTTCGCCTTACATTAAAGGATTTTGAATTTTATTTTTTAAAGATGAGAATTTCAAACGGTTTCGAAATCGGAATTAAAATGGAGTTTTAATTGAATTTTTATTATCTAGAAGATTCCTCGAAACATAAAACTCTATAGCAAAAAATATATTTAATAATATTGAATGGTCCGATCGAGCTGAATTTTTTTCTGTAGCTTCCTCTCGTCTTCAGCTAATTCTCTGTAAAATTTCATCCAATTCCAACGGTCCGATCGTCCGGAATAAATTTTTTTTAGTGTTTGTATCTGATTTGAACTCTTTTCTTAATCAAACTCTTAATCCTTTACATGACAAAGGGTTTCCAGAATATCATATAAATCATCACTACATGAAAATTTTCCATCTCAAATTGGGTTTTTCTTCCATAAATCTTATCATAATAACTCCTAAACTAATATGGATGATGCATTAACGAAATAAGTAAGATAAACAGTTGCCTAGGATTTTCAGAAATATGGTTTGGTGTTGAATTTGGTGTGGTTACGTTCCCCGTCTCGCGATCTACGCGTTGGCGGTGGCGGCGGTGCAAACGGGTGAGTTTTGAGCCTTGGAATGCCTTGAGAGCTCTCTCCTCTCCTCTCCAATGGATGTTCTAGTGTTTTGAGTTATCTAACCCTAGGAGATGACCTAAACATCTGATATAACCCCTTCAATTTTCGTGGTATTAATTACCCAAAAATACAAAATGACTAAAATGCCCTCCCGGGGTACTAATTAGGCCTAAAAACGCCCCGAGACCCAAATCAAACTCCCGGGTATACTTTTCTGACTATCTCGACCCTTCCGGATGCGTTGGAGTACTCAAAATTACCATACAAATAACTTATAAAATATTTACTTTTATTTATCAATATTCAGTCCCGACGCGACACGGGCGCGTCCCGACTCAAATTTCTAAAATTGTCATTTTATTCACTCGTGACATTTAATATGGCCACTATTATATATTACTTTGCTCATTATTAATATTCAACAAATTTTCCCATAATTACTAACTCTCATCACGTTATTAATTATAACATAATTAATTTCTGGATTTTTATTAAATAATTAATTCACATTAAATTTAATAAATCCCCAAATTAATATAGCATAAAAATACGAGGTATTACAATCAATTGGTATGACTCTTCTTAAAAATGTTCTCATCACCGAGACTAGCTGGGCCAAAACGTCTTCTTAGCCATTCTATAATCTGGAGATTCTTATTAATTTGGCCTCCGCGAATCATTCCAACCTTTGTCGAATGATGGACAAGCACTGCACCATAGACTCCTTCCTAGCATCGTAAATTCCAAATATCTGATTAATAATAAGCTGGGAATCACTATTTATTGAAATGTGTTTGACACCCATGGATTAGGTTAGGCCGAGCCTAGTAATAAGGGCCTCATTCTGCGTTGTTATTGGATGCTTCAAACTAGAAATGTTGGGCGTATTCCACATCTATGTCGTTAGGCATGGTGATTATAATGCCAGTGTCGGTTCCTACCTAACATGATGATATATTAACGTATAATTTCTAGATTGCACAATATTAGTCAAAATCTTCTTCTTTTATTTTTTCAAACTTGAAATGTGGGCGATGGGACTCATCACGCTTTACCTTGTATTTTTTTAGGGAGCTCTCTCCCTGAGGAGTCTGCTCAGTGGTGCCTAGGATCATGGTCTCCTTTGGGTGTGGTAGTTCAATCAATGTTGAGTATTGAACTCTGTTTGGGTTGAGTCTGCTCGGATGGTTTCTTATCGTAAGTAAACTCTACAATGAAGTCTACTGATACCTTCCCTTTTATAGTGGTCCTTGGTTCGTACTGTATGTCGTACGGGCCTAGTTCCACAACCCAATTCCTAAGACGATCGAACTTTTCTGGTTTATGTAGAATTTTTTGGAGAGGCAAGTCTGTATAGATCACGATAATGTGGTCTTTAAAGTATGGTTTCATCCATCGCTAATCTTCTCTCAATGCTAATGCTAATTTTTCCATTAACGGATGAGAACTTCTTCCTAATAATGAGGTTCTTATCGGCATAGAAAATCATCCATTTTTTCTTTACTAGTTTGGCCCCATCCATCACATTCAATTCGTGGCACATGAAGTCAGGATTTATTCCCGGTATGTCCTAATAGCTCCATGCAAACACATTTTTATGCTCTTACAGAAATATTATAAGTTCTTTCCTTAAAATACCATCTAGAGATGACCCGATCTGTGTTGTTCACTCTGGATGGCTAGAGTCAAGTGGGATCACCTCGGTTTCTTCAGCGGGCTGCCCATTGACTAGTTTTGCTTCATCTCGAGGATCGATGGTTTCGATATGATAGGAGGTAGTCACCTTCTTCCATTATTTTTATTCCACTTAAATGAAATAACATTCCCGTACCACCTTTTGATTACCTTTAACAATGCCTACTCCAAAATGAGTTGGAAACTTAAAGTACTGGTGTACAATAGAGCGGACAGGTTCAAACTTTTTCAGGTCGATCCTCTTAAAGATCACATTGTAGGCTGAAAGCACGTTCTTATCAAGGATGAAGCACCATATTTTCTCTATTAGGTTGATCACTCAGGTGTTGACCACAACTTTTAGCTTTACCGTTCCCAGGTGGTACACCCTTTCTCCTGAAAATCCGATCAGAGGCTGATGATAAGGTGTGAGTTCTATGTCCTCGAGCTTCAATTTTTTATAACAACTGTAGAACATCATGTCTGCTGTGCTTTCATTTCCCATTAGGATCCGGGCTACCTGACCTTCTTGGATGACCATTATGATGACCAGAGGATCATTGTGGGGGTATAATACCCATGACAGGTCACCTTTTTAGAATCCAACAATTAAATTTACCTTTTTCCCCTTTCGTAGATGCTCATTTGAACCCACCGTCAGTTTTATCTGTGTTTGCTCACAAGATTGGCCCTCATTGAGATATGATTTCCTTTTTACGGGGTCTTCTCCCCCATTGGATCCACTTTCAGAGATGAAATGACAGTCAAAGGATATCATGTTGATATCGTGTATAGTTTCTTTAGGTTTTTTAGGAAGATATGTATATCCATCTAAGTCATCGCCCCTCACCCTTTTCCTGTTGGCTATCCTTTGGTAGGGCGATTATGACCGTCTCTTGCCTTTGCTTTTTTTAGGATTTAATCGGTTGGTGCCATCCACATACTTGAATAGATCACCCCTCCTAATTAATCCTTCGATCTCATTTTTTATAGCTATACAATGGTTTGTATTGTGACCATAGTCCTTGTGGAATTAGCAATACTTTCTTCTATCCCTCTTATTTCCTAGAATTTTCAACTTTTGCCACCATTAGAGGTCTTTTCTTTCTCGAATTTCCACCAAGATGTGGTGGACGCCAACCAACAGGGGTGTGTACTCAATATACTTCATTGGTCTATCGCCCTCTTTGTCTTTTTTCTTCTCCTTGTCATTGTTCTTGCTAGTCGATGGTTTGAGCCGTCGGATTCATTGGGTGCCATCGCGCTTTCTGCGCTAATGGTTTTTCCTACTTTGGTCAGCAATTCAGTCATAGTTTTGGGTGGCTCCTTAGATAATTCCCAGGAAAACTTTCCTAATCGCAGCCAACTCATCAGATCCATGATGGTGGTTATCTTGTTGTAATCTACTACCTTTGGCTTTTCGGTATTGAACCGAGTAATATAATCATGGGTGCTCTCGTCTGCCTTTTGGCGAACACCGAGTAGATGGGCAACTTGATTCCCAGTCTTAGTGAAAAAGAAGAAATTGCTGATAAACAAGTCGGTTAGTTTCTAAAAAAATTATCTTCCCCCTAGGCATACTGTTGTACTAGATTTGGGCAGAGCCAATTATGGTATTTGAGAATGCTTGGCACTTCACTTCCTTTGGGATGGAATAAATATCTACAGTCTCTTGGTATTGTTCGATATAAAAAATGGGATTTATCTTCCCATCGTATTTTGGGGTGACAATTGAAGGCTTGAATTTCGTCGGAGTGGGGTATGCCACGATAGAGGAGACAAATGGGGATCCTTTTGTGAAGTCCCGTTTAAGGGGGTCCTCGATTTGACCATCTCTCCTAGGAGGTCTTCTAGGTGTTTGATGGATCCTTTTCATGGATGGTCATATCCTTGGTTACCACCTTCAACTAGCTTTTTTGATTGTCCTCGACTTTTGATCGAGGTATTTCCTGAGAAGTCTACTCGACTTCGATGAACGCTCGGTCAGAGCCACGGGAGCCCCTAGTGTCAAAACTACTCAATGCCCTCCTCTGAGATTAGTCATGTGAAGCCAATGGTACTTGCTAGTAGTTTCAACGCGGGCCTAATCAGTCATGAACTAAGCCTCTACTCATTCCTTCAAGCACGTTCAAGTTCGCCTCTAAATATAACTAATCATCAAAGTAGTTGGGAAACTTAATTGAGGCAATTTATCCCGTTGTGACCCATTTTTCCTAGAGGAACTGGCGCTTCTATAGGATCCCAAGTTCAGACTCTTGGGATTATCCATCCCTTGTGTACGATATTCTTTCTTTTATTCCTTATGAGGAACTGGAGGAAATTCCCTATCGTTTCTCCTCGACATTTCGGGTTCGAGAGTCACGTTATTCAAATTGATTTGCACTAGCCTTGTTAGGAGGGTATGTGCCAACTACCTGACACTTTTCTGCATTACTTCTTTCCCTTTAGCAAGGCTCATTAGTATACTGTGTAAGTCACCTACCTCGGTAGGGATAGATGGTGTCTGAACTTCTTCCATGCGACTGCTCTCAGGGTCATCCCCCATTCTAGATTGTGTGTGTGTTAAGTATCTGAATAAGTGGTTTTGGGTAGAAACTATAATGGCTTGTTAAGACGTTCCCATAGACGACGTCAATTTGTTAACATCCAAAAGTGAAAGCAATAAATAATAAAGGAGATAATCTTAGAGAAATAATAATTATAATGAATGGGTACGAGATAAAAGGAGAACTTGATGATTTTTATGTTGTTTGGCCCTTTGAGAAAACATACATCCACGGTGTTGCTGATTTGCTATTGCACTTATTGACACAATTACAATTAGGGTCGCTGATACAACTCATAGTTTGAGAATTTATCAGTGGAGTCCCTTTGTTTCGTGGTCTCATGTCCTATTTATATATGATTTGCGAATATTTACAAGAGAACAGGTGGATTTCCCTTATAAGTTGGTTAGTTACACCTAGATACAAGTTTATCAGAATAAATTTGGGCACCTTGAATTACGGACTGACCTCAATGATATGTTCTCGGATAACTATGAGGTAATATATATGTTGTTTTAATCCCACTTGGTGAACAAGGGATGTCTTGTGTGTATGTTCTCACTTGCATATGTGACACCCTCTATTAAAATAACGAGTGGCTAGCCCGTGATCAAAATAAATCGTTGGTCTCATATGGCTCATTCTTAGCACCACTATCAAAAAACTTTTTAAAGTTACTAACCACCTAGTAATTTAATTAGACTAGTGCCAAATTTTATCATCATTAAATAACAACATGTGAAAATAAATAACAATTAAACCATCACACAAATTGATAACTGAAATCCTACACAAATTAATGATATAAATAAACATGACCGAATCATCTATCGGTTCAACAATAAACTGAAACCATAAGATGGATATATAGGGTCAAATAAATAACTGAATACCAGTATATAAATACAGATCCTACAGTAGGAATAAATGAGCGGAGCGTCTATAAAAAACTCCTGCAACCTCCACATGAGTTGTAGATATGCATCCCTTGAGAGAATCCCCAAACTGGGCGTTCGGGTCAGATCCCAAGTAAAACATTTGAAAATATTTAGCAGGCAGTTAAATTACAGTAATTAAATATGCATGCACACTCTTCATATTTAAGTTAGTGTCACGCTGACTTGATGTATACTCACCCCTCTTTTAATGTACACACCTAACGCTTGCCTGCTAACCTTCCTAGTTAAGCTACCCCACCTAACTAGCCGCATCACGCCTCTTTCTACTATACTACTCTAACCCGAGTACTCTTACTGTTGATTTATACATCATTTATCTTATTAACTTCATTAATCATCTTTAATTAATCCTCCATAATATTTTCAGACTTAAGGCTTTTTCCCCGCCTAATATTCCTCTGTATCCACCCGTCTTTCCCGTATAGTACGATACCAAATTTTCAATCCTTTATTATTTATTTAGTTTCACCAACTAATTATAAAGTTTTCAATACTGGATTGAATTTAGATTTCACTATCTACAATGTCTACTAAAGCACCAGAAATAGAATAAATCACACGTGTGTGTGTGTGTGTGTGTGTGTGTGTGTGTGTGTGTGTGTGTGTGTGTGTGTGTGTGTATACACTATCATAATATATACGTATACGGCATCCCTAGGTGGAGACCTGCGATGCGGGCATACTGTGTTATCAAGTCCTGATACATCACGTACTAAAAAAGGACATTGGTTCGGATATCACCCTCGAACAAAAAATCAAATAACACATATTGGAGGCGAACATAGTCCTAAGCCTTTGGGCTATGAACATACCGAACGCACCCAAATAAGTGGTCACACCCTTATTCACACAAGTGGTGCTCAATCCCTAAGTCCTATGTTCTGAGGTACAAGTCAATATCTCCCCAAATGGGCTCATCAAAATAAGACTGTCCACGACGTGAAACCTCTCGTGATAGCAAGTAGCGTAGGTATTTCATACACATAATAAATCATACAAATCAGTAAAGGTATACACACAACCTATATCATATATTCCGTACGTAGCATATATATCTCCCGAATATCCAATGTATTATTTAATTCCAATTTCACTTCTTATCGTGTATTCCCAAGTATCCCTCACTACTCGAAGTGTGCCAATTATCCTGTAAAATATTTCAGTAGGTAATTGACTCATATCCTACTAATCTAAGTCATAGGATCTCTCATCCCCCAAATTCATTACATTTTAAATTACATCGATTAATCTAATAACTTTCACATTAATTAATTTATTAAACTATTGTTACCTAACTACACTACTCGGACTCACTCATTTGGTCCCTAACTTCACCTCTTAAAATTTACTACACAAATACCACTATTTAGTTTTACATCACTCGTTAAATTTAATATTAAATAATTTATTATATATCTCCATAATACATTAAATCGGATATCCCGCACCTAACTCCCGTAGCACTTAGCCTAAAAATATCCGAATCTTATTCACTAATTCCATAAGTATGAACTTACATTCATATATTTATTCAAGATACTAAGCACATCACAATCTAACCCATATCATAATTTCATCCAAAATTTCCATTCCAATCCGTTCATATATTTTCGAGCGTTGTTCATCCTAAACAATCTAAATCCATACTTCGAATTCATTCCCATTCAATTTCAAGGTAAAAATATTGTTCCTTAATATTTTCCAAAGTCCTACACTCATCTACGGACATCCCTAAATAATCCAGATTTGATTTCTCACAAAGGATTTTGGTTTCAAATACACTTACGTAATAAATTCTTAATTAATTTTAAAAAAATCAGAAAAATACGAAATTGGTGACCACGCATTCGTAACGAAAATATTTATCTCCATGTCCAAAACTTGGGGTCATTTTAACGAGATAACAATCTCATTCGAAAGAGATTCTAATCTCGTTTGAATGAGATACAGTGTCATTTGAATGATGAGCAATGTCGTTTGAACGACTTGCATTGTCCTTTGAAGATCCGCTTCTTCTTCTTCTTCTTCTTCTTCTTCTTCTTCTTCTTCTTCCTCATGACTTAACTTTCTATTAATAACGAACCTCCAAGCTTCATTTCTTAACCCAGAAATCTATCCTAATCGTCCCAACATTTAATCAGATTCAAATCATGGATCCAAACCCTAACAACCATCAATTTATCGGATTAACAATCAAAAATCTAAATTGGTTTATACGATTTTGTTATACACCTAATTTCTCCAAAATTTATTTTTAAATCCAAATTAAATGACATGGATTATTGATCTACTACTAAAAATCAAATATCTTCTCTTTTGAATCATAACACAACATAATTCGCACATTTAATCTACATAACTATCCAATTCATAAATGCCCGTTTTTCATGCAATACCAGCCCAAAAAACGAATTTGGTTTACACCCACTGTAATATGAATTGAAAACTGCAAATTAAATTTAAATCAAGTTTAACCACTTGCTTGGACAATTCTTAAGGGTATGATTCCTTTGTTGTAGATAATATTTTTGATGAAGAACACATCAATCTCTTTTTGGTTTGGCTCCCAAAAGCTCTTCCACGTGATCCCACTTTTCTCCTTTGTAACTAGGGTTTTCTTAAATGAGTTGTTTGCCACGAACTCCCTAAATTAGGTTTTATTAGGTGAATCTCAAAATTAATCCTACGGGCCAAATTAAAATGACCCAAACACCCCTGTGTGAGCCGGATTATGCCTAAAAATGCCTCGAGGCCCAATTATTACCTCGGGTACTCTTTTCAGACTATTTTGACCCTTCTAGACTCAATCGAGCACTCAGAATCACCATCTGAGTTACTTGACTGAAATCACCAATTTTAATCTCAAATTACGACACATGTATTCTTAAAAGAAATAACCCAAATTAATTTAAATCTTAATTCTCCAAATAAATTGAATCTTACAAATTAAATAAATTCTCCAAATTAAATAATTTCTCCAAATCATCAATTTAGTTTAAATTGTAATTCACTAAATTAAATAAATTATTTATCCTAAAAAATATAGGGTGTTACAGGATATAAACGTGTACAATTTTATTTAAATAGGTCGGTCAAGTAGATTGACACTAAGACGACATCCCTCTAAGTATAACTGAGCACACTTGCCAATTCTTTTATCCACTTAGAGCTCATTCCCTTTTGGGATTATATGGGTATAACACTCAGCTTCCTCACATCAGGACAATGGAATTGTGGATACCAAGTGATGTGATCTCTACGAAAGTAAAAGACTACCTCGCTAACCATGATGGTGATGATGAGATAAATTTTGATCCCACCACAAGCTAATAAGCTCATAATACTAAGTCATTGAATCATCGAAAATGATGTACTTATATATCGTAATCCTCTAATTAATTTTGTAATCAACTGACAATGATGGACCTTGTAACTAATGAATGTTTTGAATGAATTTTGACTTATTTTCAATTTTATGTTTGCATTCTCCCATTTTAATTTATGTCAAAAATATGTTGTTTTGGTCTTACCACCTAGGATTGTGTCACCGAACTACTTTAGGCCTAGCACCAAGTTATGTCGATAATTCATCTGGTCATTGGGAAATTCACCCATTCAGAATTTTATCAGACTAATGTTGATTGGGATACTTAATGTCTAGAGGTCCTCTATACGTCTCTATCTTGCCTGGGAAATTCAGTATGTATTTAGTTTGTTAGTAATCAAAGATATAATGCTAAGATCATTAATAAGTGTAGTCATATCAATAAATATCAAAATAATTGTCTGATTAGACATAAACAAGATAAGGTTTCATTTATATTGGCCTTCCATTTTGAACAATAAAAAATATTATTGTATTAATCAAACTTAATTATTCAAAAGTTTTAATGGAAATAAAAAATAAACTTTGTGTAAAATCTTGAATTAGATAGGGTTTAAATCTCATAAATAATTTTTTTTAAGGTTGGTTGCATTCCAAGCCCTATATATCTTTTTTCCCTCCATTATTTAAAGATGGTAGGATCTTTGGAGGTCGTCTCTCCTTCATAGTTGGCCACTAGTTTGACATCTAACTTCATCCGCACAGTGCCGATGACCTTCCTTATTACATAGTCCTAGGCCTGATGCTTTCTCGGATTGACGCCCTTATTATACTACATTGCCAACATTTTTTAGTAGGACACTATCCTGATTAAGGCTTGTTAACTTCTCTCATTAGCCAGGTCGAGCTTGATTTTGATGATTTCATCATTAACGCTCTAATTAGTGATGGTTGTTCTTATATTTAAAAGACCAGTCTCTAGTGGTATTTTGACCTCCATTCTCTAAGATAAGGAAAAGCAAATTTCCCTTATTAAACTCTTGTGAGTTATTCCATACGCCCATAGGATGTGGGGGAGCTCGTCCACCCGTGAACCTTTTGTTATTTCTAACCTTTTTTTCATTCCATCGAGGACGGTTTTGTTAGAAGCTTCAGATTTCCTTATGCTTTGAGGTTAAGCCACCGAACTATTGTAATGTTTGATTTCATGGGTATTAGATAAGTCTTAGAATAGGGAAGTCTTAAATTATTTTCCATTTTCGGTGATAAGAGTTCTCGGCACACCCAAACGGTTGGTATTATTTCTTCAAATGAATTTGATCATGTCGAAGTCTCTTATTCTTTTCACAGGCTATGCTTCTATTCATTTGGTGAAATAATTCATGCCAACCACTAGGTACTTTCAATTTCAAGGTGTTATGGGCAACGAGCCAATAATATCTAACCCCCACTGCACAAAAGGCCATATATTGGTCATGGACTTGAGGTCGTCGATATCGTGTTGAAGCATTAGTAGAATAGTTTACACTTTTTCTCTTATTTTCGTAGAAAATAATGTCTTTTGTCATATAAGGCCACCGATATACTTTTTCATACGCCTAAATTCTAGAGATCTTCTACCGGCATGAATTCTAAAAATCCCCCCATGTATCTCATAAAGGACTTGATAGAAATCTCTGTGATGCACACATTAAAAATAATTCCTGGTAAAATATCTTCTATAGATCTTCCCCTTAGGGGATAGGTAAAAACAAGAAGCCTTTTACTCTTATCTGATGAGCTTATTTATTGTCAATAGGCAATGCGTCTTCCTATAAGTGTGTGACTATTGCTATCATCCGACTGGGAGCTTTTTAGATGTCGTGTACTTAGTCAACATTCTATTGTTTATGGATGCTTAGATGAGCAAGATACTCCACTTCAATTACCCTTTTTAGGTTGAAGCTGATAGCCAAAGACAAAGTGGACGATGAATCCATGTGGTTGTTATTATCCTGGGGAATTGATGAACTTGGACATGCAAGAACAAAGCCACAAAATCCTGGGCAATACGGAGATAGGATGATATACTCTCAGGCCTGGCATTGTATTATCCAAATGTCTGATTGGGTGTGATCCTTAAGTCATAGTAACATCAAGGTTACTAGTGTAAATACATAGAGCCTTCTTCAACCCACCGATAAGAGCCTCATATTATATTTCATTCTTGTAATCCTTAAAGCCAAGTTGTATTCACCGCTTGAGGATGGTTTATTCTGGGGACACCCGTACTATCCCTACTCCTTACCATTTTAAATTGGATGCACCATCCACATAGAGATTATATATGTCATGTTGCTCAAGATATTTAGTCACTAGTTGATCTACGAGATCTACTTTATCTTATTGATTTTGTATGATAAATTTAGCAAAAAAATTCTTCCAAAACCTACCCTTTTATGGAAGTTTTGAGATTATAGTGGATATTAAACCTCCCCGGTTCCATCGACCACTTGGACATCTGTCTAGAGAGGTCGTCCTTTCTTAGGAAAACTTTAAATGGAAAGTAGGTTATTACTATAATAGAGTGTGCCTCAATTTAGTGCTTCAACTTGCCTAAGGCAATTATGAGGCAATCACAAATGAGTAGGCACGATCTTTTTGTGAGACATACTGCATCTCAGAGTCCAATTACATATTGCTGACGTAATATATTGGGTATTGGTTCCATTAATTTTTACATACTAAGTCCAATATGACTACATGGTCCAACACCGATATATACAGATATACTAAAGCCCAAAGATTTAGGATCATGAGGAGAGGAGTTCAACTTAGGTAGATTTTGATTCCTTAAGCACCCTTGAATATTAATAATTTTAGACCTCCTTCTTCTCACTTTTTAACAATTATAACAAAGTTTGAAACTTCTCAAAGGACCTAAAGATGAAGTGTTGGGGTGCCTCAAGAATTCGGTAAACTTGTGAACATCCTTCAAAGTATTAGTAGTTGGATGGTCTTCCTTATTGCTTCAATTTGGTTGGGGTTTGATTCGATTTCCGACTAGATGACCATATAAAATAAGAACTTTTCAAACTGGACTCCAAAAGAACATTTCATTGCATTGAGCTCCAAAGGACCTCAAATTTCTTCACTATATTTACCAGATCCTCGCCCTTTTTCTTACTTTTCATAAGCATGTCATATTTGTATACTTCCATCGTGTCACCTAACTGATGCTTAAACATATTGGTGAGGAGACACTGGTAGGTCGCCCTGGCATTTTTTTAACCCCAACAGCATGAATTTGTAGCAGTAAATGTTAAGGGTAGTGATGGATTATGTCTTTACCTAATCAAGACCAATCAAAAGGTTTGGTGATAGTCAAAATAAGTTTATAGAAAGATCATTCGTTAATAGATACATGTGGAGTCGATAAATCGGTCTATCACTGGTAGGGGAAAGTTATCTTTTAGACACTCTTTATTTAACTTGGTGAAATCTGTACAAACACTTCATTTTCCATTACTTTATCTGACCATGGTCGGGTTTGAGATCCATTTGAGAAATTGAAAAATTTAATGTACCTTGGCTCTAAAAGTTTCCTCATTTCCTGTTATGACCCTTGCCTTTTTGCAGGTTGTTCGATGTGCCTTTTGTGTAATCACTAAAAATGCACGTTACTTTGGGGTCAATGTTGGGCATATCATACTGATGCCAAGCAAACACATCCTCATTATTTTATATGAAAGAGACCATCTCTACCTTTTCATGATCGGTAAGGAATTTTTAAAATTATTTTTTGGGTTAGAGTCATCAAACATAACCTCTTATAGTGATTCCATGAGTCTATTTGTGGGGGCCACCCTTATTTTCTCTACCCTGATCTCCCTTACATTAGATTCTATTTGGAGGGTTAGGTCCCTATTTTTTTATCCACCTTCTCCTTCTTTTTCACTTCTTTATGTCTGATAGATGTGATAAAGCATTGGCTAATGAAAGCTTAATTCCCACATATCTCTATTAATCCTTGATCGGTAATGCATTTGATATTTTTATGTTAAGTGGATGGAACTTCCTTCATCACGTGAAGCCATCCTCGACCAAAAATTTCATTGTATGGTGAGTCAATATCCTCTACTAGGAATTTGATCAACTTATATATGACTCTAGTTCGCACGGGTAGAACAATCTTTTCTAGTGTCATTTTTATTCTTCTTCAAAGATCACTAGAGGGATGGTTAATTCCTTTAAATCTTCCATTTTCTTGTTAAGCTATTTGAATAGCTTAAGAAATGTCAAGTCCTTATCCACCAGTAGATTATTCGTATCCTAGTTGGAAATCCAGAGTGTCGCTTATAGTGCGTCATAATGTGGGGTTCTTACTCTTACCAGGTCTTCCTCAGTGAAAAATATTTCCTCGGCATAATCAATTTCTTTTGGTCGGTGATGTTTTCTAATAGTAGGATTGGAAGGGTCAAATTGCAAATCCTATAACACTAATGTGATTTTCTTTAGCTTCATTATAAAAGTGTTTCCTTGGATCTAATTAGGGCATGAAGCCCCATGAAGAACCATAAACTCATGATCCATTTCTTCAGCGTTTAGCTAGTTGTCAAGATTTTGATCGCGCTCAGCTGAACCTTTTTCATTCTTCTTCTCTAAGTAGTCATCCATATGACCTTCTTGGTCCACTTCTTATAGATATGATTTGAGTGTCTTGCAATTTTCTATTTTGTGCCAATGATCCTTAGAGTGTGAGCTTCCCAAAGTTGTGCTTCTCCTCAATTAACCCCCACGATCTTCCTTAGCCACTTGAAATATTGCTAATACTTAATCTTGTTTGGGATCTCATAGACCGACTCTTTAAAAATAATATTGATAACACGATAGGCTTTATTGGCATCTGATTTTTTATCACCTATAGATCCTTCGTTTTTGTTTCTAACCCCTTCTTTGGTACATTCTCCTTATCTCCATTTTTACTCACCTTGGATTGATCGTTATCTTGTTGTGTGTTTTCCACTACATCTTCCACCTTAGCATATTTCTTTATTCAAGACACCATGATGTCCATAGTTGTAGCTTCTTTATTGGTGAGGGACTAGTGTACTATGGATTTGTTCAGTAGGACAATCTTAAATGAGGCTAATTCTACCTATTTGGAGAATTCTTCAACCTCTTTGTAGGTTTCATAATAGCATTGAGCATATCCACACATGGTTTCTTGAGGATTATCTTCATTATGAGGAGGGAGTCCATACTCTTTGTGTGGGTGCTAATAGTGATGAATCTCATAGTAAAGGAATTTATGAGCTCTTTTAAAGTAGTGATCGACAGATGTGGTAACTTCTTATACCATTTGTCTGCAGCATCTCATACACTATAAAAGGAATGAAACGGCACATCAGGACATTATTATTGAAACAAATGGTCATGGCCTCTTACTATTGGCGAACATGATCGGTGGGATAAATTTTCCCATTGTATATTTTAAATTTGGTGGCGTATAACTTCTTGGGAGGATTAAAGTCCTCGACCTACCTTATGAAGGAAGATTTTATATTATTGATGAAGGCCCTTGTGACCCTTTCCTTAGGGGTATTTGCCCCTCCGTGGGATGGATGGTCGTCCATCTCCCTTCATATGATGTTATTAAGATCCTCCATCTTAAGATGGATAATGTGATGATATTTCTTTTCAAATAAAATGCTTTGGTAAAAATAATTCTGGTCACGTCCCGAACTCCTTTCTTAATTATGAGTTTTACTCACCTGAGGGATACGGGTAAGGGATTGACTTTTACATTTGTTTGCATATAGATCTTTATCCATCCTTTCTAGATGATGATCGATGTATCATTCTCCTCCTGTTAGTGGCAGGTGTATGTATCTTATTATCGAAGGCGCTTTTTATAGGCATCTACTAGTCGAGATATCTAGGTGTATCGTGGTGGTTTATTACTCTCCACTAGTTGATACTCGGGTGGATGATAATGAGAAATGAGATTATTACAGATCCTATTGGGTTGGATCACATACCTGATTTTAGGGGTCTACTAGTTATTCTTGTTATTTTGATGATGTTCATGAAATTACTTTTACTCTGTTTGTGAATGAGACGTGACTGCTTGTTGGCTTTTTTAGTTGAGAGATGAAAATCATTTCCCACACACTATGCAAAATTATCCTTAGAGCTAGGTCATGGGACTATTAAAACTAAAATACGATGACACAATTCCCATGATTTAAATGTGGATAATGTTACTAACCCTTCAAGTAGCAATTATATGGGATTACATTACCTCGATTCTATCTAATTGTTGACTCCCCTCCTTTATGGTTGCCACATAATGATGTGGTTGTTCTCATCTCTATCTGATGATAAATAATGATAAGGTTGTTATGAACCTCCCTCATTGATATTTTCCTATTATCCCACCCCAACTAGAATACAAAGGTATGTATCAATTGGATTTTGTTCTTAAGACTATTTAAGACGTTTACTTCTCAGTAAGAACGAGTCAATTCATTTTAAAATAAGAATAGTGGTTATGATAGTGCCTTAAATTTATTCTTAAAATATATTATAGACATGTCAGTTAGTTGTACTTAGTAGGAATTCCGGTGAGTTGGGTTTAGCTTGACCAGAAGATATCAAAATTGCAGTTCTACTATAATTGGACAGTTCACAACCAAGACAGGGAGTTAATACCTCATCGTCATGTAATAACCCGAGGTCTTGGAGACGAATATTTATTTAATTTGGGAGAAATAAATATTATTTTATTTGGAGAATTATTAAATTGGCAATTGAGGTCAAAATTTGGAGCCATTAGAAAGTGTCTCGAATGGCGATTCTGAGGGTACCATTGTTTTCGAAAGGGTTGAGAAAGTCGAAATGACTGTACTTGGGGTCTATTTGGGTTCTGAAATAAATTAGGACCGTTTGACTCGAATTAAAGTTACCGAGTCATTTAAAGTGTGTATTATCATTTAAAGATGTGTATTTTGGGATTTTAGGCTTAATTTGACTACGGGAGAAACAATTCTCCAAAGAGAGAAAGAGAAATAGAAAGAAAGAAAGAGAGAAGAAGAAAGAAGAAGAAAAGGAAGGAGAAAGAAAGAAAGAAAGAGGATTGTCCGGCAAATACGCGATCTCAAGGCAGATTCAGACCCTACGAACCCGAGGCAACTGATTAAACTTGCTAAATAATTGTTGTGTACTATTATTGCATGATTTGTGGATGAAAATTTTGGTTTTTAGGTTTAAATTGTCAAAACCTAATTCTTTTGGGAAAACCTTAGATTTGTAGTGTATAAATAGATTTAAGGTTATAAATTAGTTTATATGTGTTATTGGATGAATATTAATGTTATAATTGTGATTGGGTTGGATTAAAATAGTTGGAAGATGATAAAAATGATTTTGGGGTATTTTGGGCTAAGAAGAAAATTGTCCATTTCGTAGCTTGCTGCACTTACCGAATCGATTCACCCCTACCGAATTGATTCGGTCTGTTGCAGAATGCCCAGGTGTTTAGGGCCGAATCGATTCGCCCCTTTTGAATCAATTTGGTATGTAGCAGACTCCCAGGTCCATTGGACCGAATCGATTCGGATGGGTCGAATCGATTCACTGCTGGGGCCGAATCGATTCGGAAATAGGGGAATTTTGGGGATGTGTTTTTTCTAGGAAGAATTTCATCCCATTTCGTCTAAGGTTAACGATTGGGATTTTATATAGGAGTTATTTGGAGTATGTTTGGAGACTTTTAGAGAGTTTCCCTTATGAGAAATCATTGGAGTCATATTGACAAAATTTGAGGAATACCTATAAGAGATTTTGGTATTTCTCTAAGTGGGGAAGCCCACTCTTATTGGGGATGTTATTTGGAGATAAAAATGACTTCATATTTAAAGAATGAAAATAACTTAGAGATAATGGATCTTAGGATCTAATCCCAAATGGGATAATTTTAAAGGTTCATAAAACGAATTGAACCCTATTATGGATGCATAATTATAAATACTAATTGATGTGCATATGGATATAGAAATATCCTAAATGATGATTGATTTTGGGAGATATCTCACACAATGAGAATTGCTAATTGAAGAGCATTAGGATAAGAAAATATCCTTAACATGAATTGAAATTAGAAACAATTCCTTATTAGAAGTGACATGTGAGCTTCAAGCAAGAAATAGTATGATTATACTAAGTGGGGTTAATGTGTGATAATTAACGGTTAGTGTATCAAAAGAGAGAGATATACTAAACAATGATACTAATCTATTGCTTCTAAGGGTGTATAATAAAGATGAAAATAATGTGGCAGGTATACCTTATATGATGGTATATCTTTATGATGTGATGATGTATGTATACCTTATATGATGGTATATATATATATATATATATATATATATATATATATATAGTGAAGCATACCCCCTCTTTGCTATCATTGGGAAGTTGCGTGCGTTGAGGGTGAGCATCCTGGCTCAAAGAGCAGGGTGTGGATAGTCCCCAGGTCATAGTCATCCATTGTGATTATTATGCGATATATATGCATTCTTTGGGGGGTGAGAAGTCGGGGGTATGTGACGTTCTCACTTGTCGGTTAGGAGCTATGACCGCTTCCCGAACGTTGTGTGCGTGAATTGATCACGAGGTGGGTGTCGTTGAACCCCACCAGGTGGCCCTATTTTGCTACGTATATGGGCTACTGGAAGATGATAGCATGTGAGCCTGCGTCCTTCGAGTTATAGCTCGGTTGGATGGTTATTGTTACTTGTGTTTGTACTTGGGTATCAAGGGCATAATGGACCTCAACGACTTACATTGCTAGGATTAGTGTATCGGGGGGGTCCTTGTTTGGATTTTGCCTCGGCCAGACGTCCCATGCACGAACCGCAGTGTAATGTTGGAACTTGGGGATAAGTTAGTCCTTAATTCTCATACTAATATATATATCACCTATCCTGACAATCGACAGTGCCAGGAGTAATGTAACAGGGGGGTTCCTTGTTTGGATTTTGCTTCGGCGAGACGTCCCATGCATGAAACGCTGTGTACTATTGAGAATTGGGAATATTAATTAATTAAAATTTGGATAACGATTTGGGTTACATGCATCTCGCATTGAGGGCATAATGAGCCCCGAGCATCAATACGGTCAGGAGCAGTGTAACAGGGGGTTCCTTGTTTGGATTTTGCCTCGGTGAGACGTCCCACGCACGAAACGCAGTGTCGTGTTGAGAATAGAGAGGAGTTTAGTCCTTAACTCTTGATGCTAATAACTCATATATATATATAACTATATATTGATGACATGCCAAATAAGGGAATAACTAGAATATATGAAATTCTTGTAATTGAGAATGATGATGTGATTATGAGCATGGTGATGAAACTTTATATGTTCAACACATGAACATTATAAAGATAACTATTATACTAATGTTAAGGTATTCAATTCAAATAAAATATATATGTGTAGAATGGGAGATAAGTTAGATGATTTCAATTAAATTATTCAATTGGGTTTAAGTTAGAATCCTTTTTCCTAAATAGAATTTGGGCATCCATTTGGAGATCACGTTCACACATTTAGCGCGCTCATTAGTGGAGGGGTGAGTTGCATGACTATGGAGAGTTCGATTCCATTAAATCATGTAATAATGCATTTATAATTATCATGCATTTTTATACACTTGCTATAAAATGTTTTTCAACTCGGGCTCTGACCCGTTTATATTTTCTTCCTCCAAGTATATATTGTATTACTATAGGTGTTCCTCCGCAAGGACGCCTTTGATGTTCATCCATCCAGTATTCGTGGAGCTGTGGCAATAGCAGACTGTCGCGGCACTTTGTTTTAGTCGATTCCTATCTTTGTACATCTAGATTAGGATTCAGTTTGTATATTTGAGTTAGTTTTCAAGTGTTGTAGGTTAACACTTTTATATTTCATTTCCCTTTCAGATTATTGTATTGTCTGTTACCCGACAGCATATTCGGGTATTTCATTATTGAGATTTTGTTGTACATTGTATTGTACTCTTCATATTATGGAGTTTGCACTTATTACTCATCATAGTAGATGTGTATTATTGGTTGTGTTAGTAATGTTGGTTTTGTTATTGTTGTTAAATAAAAGTTTTAAATTTTTGACAATTCTCTTTTCATAGTTTCGGGTAGTTAGCCTTATATTACGGTGTATTGTCAGTTGATGTTGAGACTGTGCCATCTGAGATACCTGATTTAATGTAGTATAGGGTTGGCCACCCATTAATATTTAAAGCGGGTTATCGCAGATGGTATAAGAGCATCAGGTTCTAGTGTCTTTCGGATCTGTGTGCGTTACTACGATCTTCTATTAGTGTTCTTGATATAGAGCCATATTATTAGGACAGTTACATTCTAACGTCCATATTTCTTCTGTGATTTTAAAATATTTGAAAGGCGTCCTGATACAATTGTTCTTGTTTCAGATGCCACCGAAGGGAGGTCGTTCAGACAGGGCAAATAAAGGGGCTGAGAAAGTGCAACCCCGAATGCCTCAAAGGAATATGACTACTGAGAAAGTTGCCAATATTGTGCCATAAGCAGTATCAGCTGCCATTTCCATGATGGCGCAGTGATCTGTCGTTCGAGTAGCCCAACCCCATTTAGGATTGTCTTTATGGGAGAGAGTGAAGGAAGATTTTAGTAAGGGGCATCCTCTCGAGTTCACAGGGGGAGTTAATGCAATGGCTGCAAGTCAATTGAAAAATAGTATGCAGAGGCATCTTCGTATGGTTGAGTCTAGTGAAGTGCAGAAACAATTTTTAGCCACCTTTAAGTTATCGGGTGCAGCTCTTTAATGGTGGGAGTCTGTCACCACATCTGAACAGAGAGATACTTTACCTATAAAAGAATTTTGGGAACTTTTTGATCGAAGGTATATTCCTTCCCCTAATCAAGACATAAAGATTTTTCAAGGTAATAGAAAGGTGGCAGATTATGAAGAATAATTTTCTAGATGGGCAAAATTAGAACCTAATGAGGTAAATACGGAAGAGAAACGTATATCCAAGTTTGTTTGAGGTTTAGATTGGAGAATTCGACAACATTTGTTAGAGAGTCCCAAGTTAGTGACTTTCATCAAGATAGTGAATGTGGCACTATTAAAGTGTCATGAATATCGTCTTTGTTCGTAAGAGGGTAAGAACTTTGTAGATTCGAGTTCAGCAAGTAAGTTTGGCAAAGAGGGTGCCAGTAATACGAGTGGGCGGAAAGAATTTATGGGTAAGTGTTTCTTTTGTAAAGAAATATGTCATAAAAAGAGAGGTTGTCCTAAAAGAGGTAAAGGACCATGTTTTGATGAAGTGTTGGAAGTGCAACCCCTACAACAGATTCGAGGTCACTTTAGACTGGGGGACTTTGTTTGGGAGCCCATTGATGAGGAATGGCAATCGGACTAGTGATGGATGATGTAAGTTAATTTTCCTTTATGAATAGTAATATTACTATGTAAAGTTTTGAAAATATCGTATGAAGGATATTTATGAAAGGGTAGTGCTATAGCCCTATTGTGTATGTAATGACCCTAAAAAGGGGAATTTTGAGGAAGTTAGGTTCTTATGTTATTATCTTTCGATAGAATAGATAATTTTGTAATGTGCTCAAAAAGAGCTATGAACCTTGTGGTGAATGTGAAAACGGTTATGATATGATAAGTAGTAATGATAAAGCTACTTCTTTTATATAGTCATGATAGACTTATATGATTGTTGTATTCCAGTTATGGATGTGCCCAATAAAAGGGAAATATATTGAAATGATGTGAGATGTTGTTTTTGATAAAAGTTTGGATTGTGGATTGTTGGGACACAGGAATTTTACCTCATAATTATGCTAATTCTTATGAGCTACATATTGTTATATATATGATGAAAAAGACCTTGTGTGGGACATAAGGCACTTTATGTATGTATTGTAAGACATAACCTCAAATATATTTCATAACTGTTTTTCAAAATAAAATTTTTCTAGGCCTTGGGCCATATCAAAATGATTTTTCCCCAAAATAATTTTTTCAAACTCTAGTCCGGATTTAACAAACTCTCAATCCCCAATGTCGCTACATAAGTAGTGTATTGGGAGGGTTCCTTGTTTGGATGTCGCTTTTGCGAGATGTCCCCCGCACGAAAGTGGCGAATGTCAGGAATTGAGAGGAGTTATTTCTTTGGACCATTCAAAATTTTTATATTATTAAAATGCTAGTATTATTTATATCTATGGAAATGGTGGAAATTTTTTAGGCAAATGAAGCTTCATCATGTTTAATACGAGTGCTAACTCGAATATAAAGGGTGTATGGGCGCCCTAGTTGTGGAAATTGATTTCATAAAACGGGGAACTCACTTAATTTAAAGTAAATTAAAATAAACTTGGCGTGGGAAGTTAGAAGTTTGGAGATAGGATTAGTATGGTTGGGTATAGTAGAACTAGTTGAGCTTTGGAGAATTAGGCTTAGCTAAATTTCGAGGACGAAATTTTTGTAAGTGGGGAAGTTTGTAATAACCCGAGGTCTTGGAGACGAATATTTATTTATTTTGGGAGAAATAAATAGTATTTTATTTGGAGAATTATTAAATTGACAATTGAGGTCAAAATTTGGAGCCGTTAGAAAGTGTCTCGAATGGCGATTCTGAGGGTACTATTGTTTTAGGAAGGGTCGAGAAAGTCGAAATGACTGTACTTGGGGTCTATTTGGGTTTCAAAATAAATTAGGACCATTAGACTCGAATTAAAGTTACTGGATCATTTAAAGTGTTTATTATCATTTAAAGATGTGTATTTTGGGATTTTAGGCTTAATTAGCCTACGGGAGAAATAATTCTCCAAAGAGAGAAAGAGAAATAGAAAGAAAGAAAGAGAGAAGAAGAAAGAAGAAGAAAAGGAAGGAGAAAGAGAGAGAGAAAGATGATTTTCTGGCAAATACGCGATCTCCAGGCGGATTCAGACCCTACGAACCCAAGACAAGTGATTAAACTTGCTAAATAATTGTTGTGTACTATTATTGCATGATTTGTGGATGAAAATTTTGGGTTTTAGGTTTAAATTGTCAAAACCTAATTCTTTTGGGAAAACCTTAGATTTGTAGTGTATAAATGGATTTAAGGTTGGAAATTAGTTTATATGTGTTATTGGATGAATATTAATGTTATAATTGTGATTGGGTTGGATTAAAATAGTTGGAAGATGATAAAAATGATTTTTGGGTATTTTGGGTTAAAAAGAAAATTGGCCATTTCGTAGCTTGTTGCACTTACCGAATCGATTTGCCCATACCGAATCAATTCGGTCTATTGCATAATGCCTAGGTGTTTAGGGACGAATCGATTCACGCCTTGCGAATCGATTCGGTATGTAGCAGACTCCCAGGTCCATTGGGCCGAATTGATTCGGATGGGCCGAATCGATTCGCTGTTGGGGCCGAATCGATTCGGAAACAGAGGAATTTTGGAGATGTTTTTTTCTTGGAAGAATTTCATCCAATTTCATCTAAGGTTATCGATTGGGATTTTATATAGGAGTTATTTGGAGTATGTTTGGAGACTTTTAGAGATTTTCCCTTATGAGAAATCATTGGGGTCATATTGACAAAATTTGAGGAATACCTATTAGAGATTTTGGTATTTCTCTAAGTGGGGAAGCCCACTCTTATTGGGTATGTTATTTGGAGATAAAAATGATTTCATAATTAAAGAATGAAAATAACTTAGAGATAATGGATCTTAGGATCCAATCCCAAATGGGATAATTTTAAAGGTTCATAAAATGAATTGAACCCTATTATGGATGGATAATTATAAATGCTAATTGATGTGCATATAATGATGATTGATTTTGGGAGATATCTCACACAATGAGAATTGCTAATTGAAGAGCATTAGGATAAGAGAATATCCTTAACATGAATTGAAATTAGAAACAATTCCCTATTAGAAGCGACATGTGAGCTTCAAGCAAGAAATAATATGATTATACTAAGTGGGGTTAATGTGTGAGAATTGACGGTTAGTGTATCAAAAGAGAGAGATATACTAAACAATGATATTAATCTATTGCGCCTAAGGGCGTATAATAAAGATGAAAATGATGTGCCTAGTATACCTTATATGATGGTATATCTTAATGATGTGATGATGTATGTATACCTTATATGATGGTATATATATACATAGTGAAGCATACCCCCTCTTTGCTATTATTGGGAAGTTGCGTGCGTTGAGGGTGAGCATCCTGGCTCAAAGAGTAGGGTGTGGATAGTCCCTAGGTCATAGTCGTCCATTGTGATTATTATGCGATAAATATGCATTATTTTGGGGGTGAGAAGTTGGGGGTATGTGACGTTCTCACTTGCCGGTTAGGAGCTATGACCACTTCCCGGACGTTGTGTGCGTGAATTGATCACGAGGTGGGTGTCGTTGAACCCCACCAGGTGGCCCTAGTTTGCTACGTATATGGGCTGCTGGAAGATGATAGCATGTGAGCCTGCGTCCTTCGAGTTATAGCTCGGTTGGATGGTTATTGTTACTTGTGTTTTTACTTGGGTATCAAGGGCATAATGGACCTCAACGACCTACATTGCCAGGATTAGTGTATCGGGGGGGTTCCTTGTTTGGATTTCGCCTCGGCGAGACGTTCCACGCACGAACCGCAGTGTAATGTTGGAACTTGGGGATAAGTTAGTCCTTAATGCTCATACTAATATATATATCACCTATCCCGATAATCGACAGTGCCAGGAGTAGTGTAACGGGGGGGTTCCTTGTTTGGATTTCGCTTCGGTGAGACGTCCCACGCGTGAAATGCTGTGTACTGTTGAGAATTGGGAATATTAATTAATTAAAATTTGGATAATAATTTGGGTTACATGCATCTCGCATTGAGGGCATAATGAGCACGAGGATCAATACAGCTAGGAGTAGTGTAACGGGGGATTCCTTGTTTGGATTTCGCCTCGGCGAGACATCCCACATACGAAACGCAGTGCCGTGTTGAGAATTGGGAGGAGTTTAGTCCTTAACTCATTATGGTAATAACTCATATATATATATATATAACTATATATTGATGACATGCCAAATTAGGGCATAACTAGAATATATGAAATTCTAGTAATTGAGAATGATGATGTGATTATGAGCATGGTGATGAAACTTTATATGTTCAACAAATGAACATTATAAAGATAACTATTATACTAATGTTAAGGTATTCAATTCAAATAAAATATATAAGTGTAGATTGGGAGATAAGTTAGATGATTACAATTAAATTATCCAATTGGGTTTAAGTTAGAATCCTTTTTCCTAAATAGAATTTGGGCATCCATTTGGAGATCACGTTCACACGTTTAGCGCGCGCATTAGTGTAGGGGTGAGTTGCAGGACTATGGAGAGTTCGATTTCATTAAATCATGTAATAATGCATTTATTATTATTATGCATTTTAATACACTTGCTATAAAATGTTTTTCAACTCGGGCTCTGACCCGTTTATATTTTCTTCCTCCATGTATATATTGTATTACTATAGGTGTTCCTCCGCAAGGACGCCTTTGATGTTCATCCATCCAGTATTCGTGGAGCTGTGGCAATAGCAGACTGTCGCGGCACTTTGTTTTAGTCGATTCCTATCTTTGTACATCTAGATTATGATTCAATTTGTATATTTGAGTTAGTTTTCAAGTGTTGTAGGTTAACACTTTTATATTTCATTTCCCTTTCAGATTATTGTATTGTCTGTTACCCGATAGCATGTTCGGGTATTTCATTGTTGAGATTTTGTTGTACATTGTATTGTACTCTTCATATTATGGAATTTGCACTTATTACTCATCATAGTAGATGTGTATTGTTGGTTGTGTTAGTAAATTTGGTTTTGTTGTTGTTGTTAAATAAAATTTTTAAATTTTTGACAATTCGTTTTTCATAGTTTCAGGTAGTTAGCCTTATATTACGGTGTATTTTCAGTTGATGTTGAGACTGTGCCATCTGAGATACCTGATTTAATGTAGTATAGGGTTGTC
Source organism: Sambucus nigra (assembly GCA_949130495.1). NCBI lineage: Eukaryota > Viridiplantae > Streptophyta > Magnoliopsida > Dipsacales > Adoxaceae > Sambucus > Sambucus nigra. The sequence continues at coordinate 405,163,932 of OX422207.1, forward strand.
CACCCGTTATTATTTTAAGCGGGTTGTCACACTTCATGGTTGTGTTTACAATCCTCGTAGGTTATCTCAAATTATGGAAAACTATCTCATGGTTAGAGAACTTGTGCGATAGTTCAACAGATGATGGTGACTAGTACATCTAGGATTGTATTGAACATAACCACGCATGAGATTTTACGTCCAAGGATTGTCTTCATTAGACATACTTAATATCACACCATTTGTAAATGGTGCATAGATTATTAATCTAGAGTATTATGAGTACTGGAGTGCTTGTATAATTGTTGCTTTGACTGTTATAGTTCTGATTCATTTTTATATTGGGTTAATTGATCCCCACAGATTGAGAAATTATTTTGGGAGTAGAAATTTTACATTATATCGGTGTAATTCATGCCCAGGAGATATCTTGGAATGTGATATCCCCTTGACATAATTATTTGTTTTATTTCCACAACTAAAACTCAGTTGATGAATTATTTTACAATTACATATCAACAATAAGTATAGGCCTCATATCAATAAGAAAATATTATCTAAGGAAAAATTCTATCCTCGATTTTGAAAGGCACAAAAACCTTTGAAAACTTTTCCTATTTGGATAAGGACTTATGATTTGAGACCTCAAATGAATTTTTTAAAATTAAATAAATGCCCAACTAATGTTTGTGATGCATGCAAAGTTGAGGAGATCATTAGGTCTCCTCATGAGAAGGTTAAAAACCACCAGACCCTTAAATTTATTCAATGATGGGGGAGGTGGGTTTAATAAAACTGGAGTTATCAAATATTGTGAGATTAATGGATATTCTTACTAGTTTAGTTCTCCAAAAATTCTCAAATGAATTAGGGTAGTTCCTACTATAGCTTTTGACTTTCAACTTATTGATATACTTTCCGTTTCTTTCGATAAATCTTGTTTAAAAATAACTTCCACATATGATTGGAGAGATTGTACTTGAAAATTAGATTGTTCTTACTCTTCATCTTGATTACTAGATCTTTGAGGTTTTAGGATAAAGATATCTATTAATAGCAGTGTCTATTAAAACCGTGTTTAATATAGGAGGCATTTATTTTACAGTTTATAAACATTTATTATTTTCTTTTACCATTGTCTAATTTTAATCAAAATGGGGGAGAGTTGAGTACATATTTATAATTAATATGTTCATATTATTTCATGCATAGTATATGGTCTTATTATATTTTGCACATTTATTTCTGCATTTTAATGGTTTGGTATAACAAGTGATACAAAATTGATTTCTTGGTAGAAAGTGTATTTATTATTTTACAGGTTTTCTCGTCGATCATCATGAGTAGAGTGTTTTCTTTTCTAGGATGGGTGGGTAGTTAAAAACACTTTTTTATAGGACATTCTAGGATTTTTCACCTTACTATATCAATTGATGTACTCAAGGGTTTTGTCAAAATTAGTCCAATGGGGGAGTTTGAAGGTACCTATATAAAGCACTCCTATGATTTTATTATATGCTGCAACAATATAGACCTTCATCTAGTTGGACTTAAATTTTGACAAAATTTTATTTGTAATTCTGTCGGGTCTATATGTCCATGTCAAGCTCTCTAAGTTCTATACTCAAGTCTACATCAGATTCAGAATCCAACCATACTTAGTCAATCATTTCGAGAAAGGTTTTATCTCACACCCTATATCTATGGCTCATAGGATTTATTGGACATCACATAACATGCACTACATTTAAGACACTACAATGCATTTTATCATTATTAATGATTATGTGTTGGTTTTATATGAAAATAATTTTTAAAACAGTTCAAAAATTAATTTGGAATTTATTATTACGATTAAATATTTTTTCAAAAGTAAATTTCAGTGTTAACTTTTAACGCTCAAATATTTAAAAAAAATCGTGTGAATGCATTTATGTTTGTATGTATACTGTCTTGTGCTATGTACATAAAGTTTATTATTTTTATATTGCGTAAACACATGTTTGCCAATTCATTGGGCTTATCATAAAACATGTTGCTCATTACCAAACTGCTTGCGATTTGACCCTAGCAGGTCTAATGACCATTGGTGAACATAACCTATATGTTTTTATGTCTGCTATTTAATAAAATATAAAAGCACAGAATTATGAATAATAATTACAAAAATTAATACATAAAATAATTTTACTTGTATTTGTTTCCCTTCTTAGTGCTTTAGGTTAATGAATAATTGTCTCCCAAGATAGAATTAATTTTTGAATTAAACATATAGAACAACAATGCAAAATCCCATCGAACACAATTATGTGTGTTTACTCAACCCAAACAGTATGTCAAATGGTAATCAAATGAATGCAAGAATGTAGAATTTATTTTCTAGGAATGACAACATTTTTGTTGGAAGAAATTTAGAGAGGGAATTTTTCCATTAGTTTAAAAATGGAGGGAATCATTTGTATTTATAGCAAAGTAAGTGACTGTTCAAAAATAACTGACAAAACAGTTAAACGAATTTAATTGTTGACTGTTGGCAATAACTGCCAACAGTTTATTAATTAATTAATTAATTTCGTAATTAATTAATAATTAAATCCCAGAAAGTTAATTTAAAACGGTCCAAAAATTAGAGACATTATAAGCTCGACCCCAAGCCCGAACCGAACCGAACCGAACCAAGTCGACCATAGGAACGGTGCACGCGCGCACGTGCGGGATTTTGGGCCAAGCCCAACACATGCATAGTGTAGGCCATCTCCCCTTTAAAGAGTTGGGATACCCCAAGGCATCCAAGCCTTAGTCCATACTTGGGGTGTTATTAACTCACCAAATTTCCACTAATCTTCCATTGTGGGACAAGAGTTAAAATATACCCAATTCTTTAACTTTCATTACTTTGTGAGTCACTTTGGGGACATATTTATCATTCATAACTTAATGAAATTGGACATGTGAATATACTACGTTAATCTCCTTGCGGAGGAGAACGCGTTCGTATATGGTCCCATAATTATCGTAGTGTGAGTCCCACCTAAATTTGAGCCCAAAGTTTCTCAAAAATTCTGTCCAAAAATCTGGACAGCTTTTAATTTCAATCTTAAGTTTAATTTTCCAACAATCCCCCACATGAATGATATATCACTACAAATAAAAACAGATCAGATGTTAATTCAGATGCAGACACATGTTGAGTAAAACTATAGATTTATTGCATCGAGAGAAGTAGCCTAGTGGCCTTGAACTTTCCTTCTTGATATACTATCGGATTTACTTGGTTAATCAGTAAACTTCACATCCTTGAACCGTCAACCATTTTTGTAAACCTAGACAATAGAATTCACATAATAATTCTTCAACACAGTTGGTTCTCACGTTTGTGTTCATTTTGTCCATGAACACCACTTGGTTCCATGAGTATTTTAGAGAATATGCCTTTCATTATTCTCATAGAAGTGTCCCCCTTCTTACTCACGTAGGTGAATTCCATAAAGAGTATCCTGCAATACCCCACTTAGACATACTAAGATATGGATGTCATTAAAATCATAACTTATCCTAATTTCACAACAGATGTGCACGGTCTCATCTTTGGAATGGATAGGATTAAATATCCTCCAGTGCTTACTGAATGCAATGTAGTTCGATTTTCCCATTGAACCTAGATCTTAGGATCTCAAGTCAGCTAAGTTGGGTTGCCAATATATTGATTCTTATTTATTTATAGGCTTTAGACCCATTCCTCTCGATGATCTTTCAACTTGATCTCGATTTAAACCTTTCATTAGTGGATCCTATATATTATCTTTTGACTTTACATAGTCAATTGAGATAATTCCGTTTGAGAGAAGTGTCTAACGATATTGTGTCGACGATGAATATGTCACGACTTTCCGTTGTACATGTGATTATGTGCCCTTCCAATAGCCGATTGACTATCTCAATGTATACATATTGCGGGCATAGGTTTAGACCAATTTGGAACATCCTCTAAGAAATTTCGAAGCCATTCAACTTCTTAAGCTTTGTCTAGTGCAATGAATTCGGATTCCATTGTCGATCTAGCAATGCACGTTTATTTTGAGAATTTCCAAGATACGGCTGAACCTTCTAGGGTAAACACATTCCCACTCGTAGACTTAGAGTCTGTTATATCGGATATCCAATTTGCATTGTAATTTCCTTCAAGAACAGTTGGATATTTTGAGTAGTGTTGTCCATAATTTTGAGTATATTTCAAATAACCCAAAATTCTCAATATTGCCTTCCAGCGATCTCTTCCCGGATTACTCGTAAATCAACTTAGCTTACTTATTGTGTATGCTATGTCCGGTCGCGTACAATTCATGATATACATTAAACTTTCGATAATACGAGAGTACTCTAGTTGAGATATGCTTTCACCATTATTTCTTCCTAGATGTAAATTTACATCAACAGGTGTCTTGGTAGGACTAATATCATACTTCTTAAATTTTTCAAGTACTTTCTCTACATAATGAGATTGAGATAATATAAGTCCATCCGATGTTTTAGAAATTTTAATTCCTAATATAACATCAGCGATTCGCAAATCTTTTATATCAAATCAACTACTCAACATTTGTTTTGTAGTTTTGACAATTTCCAAGTTACTACCCATGATAAGCATATCATCAACACAGAGGCATACAATGACATCCATTTTGAATGTATTTAAAGTGAACACATTTATCACATTCATTAATTTTGAAACCATTTGATAGCATTGCATTATCAAATTTTTCATGCCATTGCTTAGGTACTTATTTTAATCCATAAAGTGATTTAACAAGCTTAGATACTTTTCCTTCTTGTCCGCGAGCCTTGAACCCTTCAGGTTGCTCCATATAAATTTCCTCATCTAGTTCACCATTTAACAATGCGGTTTTTACATCCATTTGATGTATTTCAAGTCAATTAATAGCAATTATTGCTATTAACATCCAAATGGACGTTTATTCTTATTACTGGTGAGTATGTGTCGAAGTAATCCAACCCTTCCTTTTTCCTATAGCCTTTAGCTACAAGTCTATCTTTATATTTATCAATTGATCCATCGGCCTTCAACTTATTTTGGAAGATCCATTTATAACCTAACGGTTTTGAACTTGGTGGAAGATCCACTAGTTCGCATGTGAGATTTTATAATATGGATTCAATTTCACAATTAATTGATTCTTTCCAATTAAAAGCATTGGGTAAGTATATGGCTTCTTTGTATGATCGAGGTTCATTTTCCAATTAGAAGTATCGGGTAAGGATATGGCTTCTTTGTACGATTGAGGTTCATTTTATGTTAGAAAGTCTGGACCGAAAGAAGTCGGGGTTCTTGCTCTTTTACTACGTCTTGGTTCATCCTCTATTGGTTCAATAGGTTGATGAGTACCACTTGTAGTATCTTAATTTGTCCTTTTAGAAAGACCAGATTCTCGGGTTATGTTATACGAAATTTCAATTTCAAAAAATGAAGCGTCCCTCGATTCAATATCCGTATTAGCATAAATATTCAATATCTTAGATTTACAAACTAGAAATCGATATGCACTACTATTAGTAGCATAACCGATGAACACACAATCAACGATTTTTGGCCCTATTCCTACCTTTTTAGGTTTAGGAACCATCATTTTGGCTAAGCACTCCCACACTAGTAAATATTTATAGGAAGGTCTTTGGCCTTTCCATAATTCATAAGGTGACTTGTGAGTCTTCTTGTGAGGTAATTTATTGAGTATGCAATTAGCATAAAGTAAGGCTTCCCTCCATAAGTTCTAGCGAGCTCGTGAACTTAATAACATTGAGTTCATCATCTCCTTTAAAGTATGGTTTTTGCGTTCAACAACACCATTCGATTGAGGAGAATAAGGAGCGGTGGTTTGATGAATAATTCCATTTTCAGAACAAAATTCCTTAAATGGATATTCATATTCACCTCCTCTATCACTCCTAATAGCCTTTATCTTTTTTCTTAATTGATTCTCAACTTCATTCTTATATTGGTTAAATGCACTAATAGCTTCATCTTTACTGTGTAGCAAATATACATAGAAATATTTTGTGCAATCGTGAATAAAAGTAATAAAATACTTTTTTCCACCTCTAGTTTGAACAGATTTTAAATCACAAATATCAGTGTGAATTAAATCTAAAGGTTCAGTTATTCTTTCAACTGAATGGAAAGGTAATCTGGCTAATTTAGATTCCACACAAATTTCACATTTATGATTTTTATTAATATTAAATTTTGGCAAAAAATCCAAGTGTATTAATCTATGCAATGTATCAAAATTAACATGTCCTAATCTGGCATGCAAAATATTAGATGAGTCAATCAAGTAAGAAGAACTAGCAATTTCATTCATTAAAACAGATGTTTTGGGGGTTACAGTAAGAACATTGATTTTAAAGAGCCCCTTATTTAGGTAGCCCTTTCCTACATACATGTCATTGTTTGACAACACAAAGAGATCAGACACAAACACAATCTTGAACCCATTTTTCATTAGGAGAGATCCAGAAATCAGATTCTTTCTAAAATCAGGCACGTGAAGAACATCATTGAGAGTAAGTTCCTTTCCAGAAGTCATTTTTAGATAAATCTTTCCTTGTCCCACCACCTTAGAAGTGGAAGAATTCCCCATAAAGAGGATCTCCTAATTTTCCAAAGGCTTATAGGTAGAAAACATCCATTTTTTTGCACAAATGTGTCATGTGGCTCCAGTGTTCACACACCATTCCTTGGTATTTCCAACCAATTTACATTCAGAGACCAAGGAAGAAAGATTCATATCCGCCAACTCATTGGCGATGTTTTCACCCTTAGTTACATTTGCTTGAGGATTATTCCGATTTTGCTTCTTAGCTTTACGACACTTGCTTCAGCGGTGTCCCGGTTTACCACAGCTGTAGCATTTACCTTTGAACTTCTCTTGTTCTATTTAGAAGTGCCTTCACCATCATGATTTCGCTTATTCTTCTTAGGACCTTCAACAACATGGACTTTCGTTTCCATTGGATTCTTCCCACTTTTATTTTGAGACTCGCAATTATCTTCTTCAATTCTCAGCTTGACCACCAACTCTTCCACAGTCATCTCCTTTCGCTTGTGCTTGAGATAATTTTTGAATAAAGTCTAAGATGGTGGCAATTTTTCAACAATTGCAGCAACTTGGAAGGTTTCACTAAGGGGCATTCCTTCAGCATGAATATCGTGGAGGATCACTTGGAGTTCTTGCACTTACGAGATCACTGGTTTAGAGACAACCATTTTGAAGTCTAGAAAATGCCTAATGATAAATTTCTTCATCCCAGCATCTTCAGTTTTGTACTTAATTTCCAAATAATTCCATAATTCCTTGGATTTCTTGATCGTGCACTAGACATGATACAATGTTTTGTCCAAGTAGGCCAGAATACAATTTCAGCACATATAGTCAGAGTGCTTCCAAGCATCAACATCAACAACCTTTTTCGAGTCATCTGCCTCTTGAATAGAGGGACAATCTTTATATACAAACCTACCCAGTTGGCAGGTAGTGAGATAGAAATACATTTTTCCTTGCCAACGTTTGAAGTCAGTCCCATTGAACTTTTTTGGTCTCTCCTCGTGTGGCATAGATACGGGTCCAGTCACATTTGTGTTAGTGACAGTCACATTTATAGGAATAGTGTTCGTACTATGCGATTCCATTCTGTTACAAAAACAGAATTTTTATTAATGATAATATTCATATATAAATGAATTAATCAAAATAGAATACAAAATTATGTACACCAATTTCCTCCAAATATAATTAACAATAAGTGAATTCCAAAAGAATTCTAAATAATATTCAGAATTAAACTAAAATATGAACACAAGTTTATACTAGTAAAAAAAACTCCGTGTCACACGGTTTTTTAATATTAAAAAAAATCTTACAAAACAGAATTATAATTTTAAGATTAAAAGTTTTATATAAATAGATTTAATGAAAATTTACAAATAAAATTTTTATTTTCCAAAACAGAATATATAAACAGTGTAGAAATTAATTTCTGTAACAATAACTATTATATAAACAGTGTAGAAATTAATTTCTGTAACAATAACTGTTTTATTAAATTCCTGTAATAAAACTATATTTTAATTCAAATTTTTCTATCAAAATCGATTTCTTTTATACGAATAAAATTTATGTAATAAAAAAAAATTGTACACTATACAAAATAGTAGAACAAATTAAAATTGTCTTAAGATTGTTATGTCTACTGTTTCATAAAATATAAGAGCACATAATTATGAATAATAATAATTATAAAAATTAAAAACAAAATTACAGAATATAATACTTACTTGTATTTGCAGAAACAATTAGTAGAAACAAGAAAGAATTTGAGCCCTGTGTGATACCACAGTGTCCTTAAAACAATTTTGTTCCCTCCTTAGTGCTTTAGGTTAATGAATAATTGTCTCCCAAGATAGAACGGATTTTCGAATTAAACAAGTAGCACAACAATGTAAAATCCCATCGAACACAATTATGTGTGTTTACTCAACCCAAACAGTATGTCAAATGGTAATCAAATGAATGCAGGAATGTAGAATTTATTTTATGGGAATGGCAGCATTTTTGTTGGAAGAAATTTAGAGAGGGAATTTTTCCATTAGTTTAAAAACGGAGGGAAGCATTTCTATTTTTAACAAAGTAAGTGACTGTTCAAAAATAACTAACAAAACAGTTAAACGAGTTTAATTGTTGACTGTTGGCAATAACAACCAACAATTTATTAATTAATTAATTAATAATTAAAGTCCATAAAGTTAATTTAAAATGGACCAAAGATTTAAGAGATTATAAGCCCAAGCCCAAGCACGAGCCCAAGCCTAACCGAACGAAAATAAGCCGAGCCGAGCCGGCCGAATGAACGGACGGCACACTCGCGTGCGCGCATGGGCTTTTGTGCCAAGCCCAGCACATGCATAGTGTAGGTATATCCCCTTCAAAGAGTTGGGATACCCCAAGGCATCCAAGCCTTAGTCCATACTTGGGGTGTTATTAACTCAACAAATTTCCACTACTCTTCCAATGTGGGACAAGAGTTAAAACATACCCAATTCATTAACTTTCATTACTTTGTGAGTCACTTTGGGGACATATTTATCGTTCGTAACTTAATGGAATTAGACATGTGAATATAATACGTTAAACTCCTTGCAGAGGAGAACACGTTCGTATATGGTTCCACAATTATCATAGTGTGGATCTCACCTAAATTTGAGCTCAAAATTACTCAAACATTCTATTCAAAAATCGAGACAACTTTTAATTTCAATCTTAAGTCCAATTTCCCAACATATGTTGCCAATATGACCCATATAAGTTTTTGGGCATACGTGATATCCCTTAGCTGTACATGATTTTGACCAAACTGTTTTGCTTTGATCAAAGAAAACCGCCCACTATTTTCTTCTTTACCGCCCACGGTTTTAAAGAATTAAATAAGTTTATTTCCTTTTTATACAAAAGCGCGACACATCGTTTGTTACTGCAACAAAAATATTAGTTTAGTTGGTAATAGTTGGCTTCCCTTATTAATTCAAATGACATATTTTTCTTTTAGACTTCAAGACTTTGCTAAGAGTTGGTTACAACTATATGCTACGTGTCTAATTTTTAAACTATCCGTTTGTGTTTCTTTGTAGACCGTGCGATCTCTTTTAATCAGTGGTTGGGGTTGATATAATTCAATCCACGTTTATCTTTTTTTCTTCCAATCAACACACACCTCACAAGTCTATAGATACAACCCTTTTGATCTCATTTTTTTTAATCCGAGAGAATCATTTTTAGATCCCAAACTCGGCCCAAATTTAGAGAGAAAGAGAGAGAGAGAGAGAGTTTGCACACTTACATTTTCAAAGCTATATTTTTTTTGTGTGTATTTCCTGAACAAATATTGATTCATTTCAACTTTTAGATATACTCTCGAGGTTTCTTCATTTAAAACAAGAATCTCATCTCTTCATTTTGATTTTTCAAAGAGAAAAATCTTTTGTAAGTACTTTCTTATTGTGTTTCGTATGTTTTCTTATAGATCTGTATTTCGTAGATCTATTTTGTGTTGTGTTGTTTCTGATTATATTCTATAAATAAAACATTGCACACACAGAATCACATATCTTGCAGTTTTGTTCCTGATTTTCACGATTTTTCTTATCTTGCTTGATCCATTTCTTAGATCTAATTTTTAGGCAAAGTTGAACAGTGCACACACAAATCTGTTTTGTGTATTTTGGTTGTCTTTATTGTGACATTATCTTGAATCCTTTAGAGTTTTAAACATTTTTTTAAACATATTCAAGAAATTTAGTTTGTAATAAAGTATATCAGATTTAAGGTTTAGATAATTAAGCCTAATAACATTGTGGACCTATTCAAAAATTAAGGAATACTATACTATCCCTTTGAACTGATATTCGAAATTGACCATTCTTGACCTGAGTTTATATGTACAAGTAGGGGTGTTCAAAAAAACCGCCCGATCCGAAAACCGAACCTAACCGGCCTGAATTGAACCGAAATCGCCGGTTTTTTTTAGCCTGGTTCGGCTTACGGTTTACGGATATAAAAAACCGACCATGTTGGTTCGGTTGTCGGTTTATACAGGGAAAAACCGACTCAAACTGAACCGACCCGAACCAATATATATATTAAAAAAAAAACTAAATAACTTATATTTTTATATCCAAAAACCATTACTCACCTTTAAAAATCGACCCAAACCGAAAACCGCCCTTAAAAAAATCGGCCCAAACATGAAACCGTCGAAAATCGACTCGAAATCGAACCGAACCGAAACCGACATGAACTAAAATCGACGAGTTTTTTCATAGTCGGTTCGGTTTCGGTCTGACCTTTTCCAAAATCGAACCGATTGGTTCGGTTTGAACTAGGGTCCAAAACTGATTTGAACCGACCCGTGAACACCCCTATGTACAAGAACTTGACATGTTCCCTTGGATAACTCAGAACTGATATTGGATTGAAGATACCAAACTATTTAACTATTTAAGTTGAACTTTATAGGATTTAGATTAAAACCTGAATTTATCTAAATCTACTCTTAAAAAATTTCGTGATATTTGACTGAGTACTTGATGTGTTTACATATTTATAGTCATATTATTTTTGTGTATATTGTTAAATTGTGTATGACTACTTGATCTTAAGTGATTTTTCAGGATTATTGATACATCATTTGCATATCACTTTTAGAATCACTTTGTACAACTCTATTCTTCACATAGGCACTCATTATTCTGTATATATCAAAATCAAATCTGATTTTTCTGATTTTGAAAAGAAAGTTTGTTGAAAGTTCTGTCATATTAAGATGTGTTGATTTAAACAAATAAATAAAGAACATAAGAATTGTTTTTTTATATTTAGGATATAAAAAATTATTGCATATCATTCTAGTTGTAACAGTAAGGGTGAGTTTATCATATACAATAGGACACATCATAAGAGCACTGCACTGCCACTAGTCACTCTCAGGAATCAATAGACACTGCCACTAGTCACTCTCAGGAATCAATAGACACTGAGCCAACCTGCGCTAAGGAAGTTAGAGGTGGGGCTAAGACGTGAAGAAAGCAAAGTGAACAAGCGTTACATAGTGAGGAAAATTGCGAAAGAGCAACCAGAGAAAAGAGAAGCTTGGTCGAGATGGGTAATAGCTTATTCTGATTTATCTTGCTTTGAGTCTTTTTGCATGTTTGTGAATCGTTCCTTTCATTTTTTGTTTTAATGGACTTAATAGACTAGGTGACCGTAGAGGGTCCGTCATTTTTCCCGAGGAAGGATTTTTGCGACGTAAAATAAACACCGCGTGTTGTAATTTCTACATTAGTCATTTAACTCGAAAATGTAGGATCAATGTCTAGAAACACACCTAAATAAATTGAATTGATCATTATGTTATTAATCACATAGTTTAATAAAAGATAATAATTAGGACTTTAAATAACTTGCCAAACCTAAATCAGTTTGTAAATTAGTTATCAATTTAAGAAAAATTTAAATTAGTCCTCTCTTGATAATCTATATAACTCGTAGGTAATTTCGGTTTATCCAACACTTCTTTACTTCCACACATTAGTCTATTGCGCTATAACCGCCAACTCAACTTCAAGAGGGATTCTTATTCTTAAAGAGAACTACTTTAACAGGAACTCTAGGCCTTAATGGAAAGGGAATTTATTTCCTATTTGAATTGTGATTGCATGTTCTAATGTTTCCTTATAAATCTTCCATCTTGCATGTTGATAATTTCGTGTGCTAATTAATTAATTAATTAGGGACACCCGTTTATTATGGACAACATGGGTTTTTATTATGACCATTACAAATCACTTTTTTTGGAAAATCTATATTAATTTGTTCTTTTCTAAATTAAATTTAGTCAAGTAATTAATTTAAAAGTATAAATTAAATTTTAATCTCTGGTTTTTATTTCAATTTAAAAATAGTTTTCTTTTCGAAAAATTAAAATAGTGAGATAGTGTAATATAGTTTGTACATATAAATTGGAAAATTGCCAAGGATTTAATTCGAGAATTTAGAATTAAATGAATTATTTTTCCAAAAACTCTTGAGTTTAAAATATTAAGTGGGTGAGGGGTTTTAACATAAACTCCACGGTCTCCATTGTGTTTTGAAAATTTTGATGTGTTTATTTTCTCGCATCAGCTTCAGTTTGGCACCAACAAATGAAATTAATCAGGGCATATGATATTCTTAGAACTCTTAAATGATAGTTACAAGAATTGAATGTGAGTGAGTTAAGTCCCTCCAATTGTGAAGTGCTTCATGAGTGGATTCAGATTCGAGGAACGAACTGATGGTATACACGTAAATGAAATTAACGATATCATCCCCAATAGAGTCTTTGTCATTAATTACAAGACCAAAAGACGTCGGATATTCATTATATTGGAGATTAGTTTCATGATATGTGTGGTAACATAATGAAAATTTAAAATATGTCTAGTTCAAGGTGGGGTGGTTTAATCTCTCAACAAGAAACCTCATTCCATAAAGGAACTAGGATGTCCGATGGGGTTAGTTTTTAATTGGCAGTTCAAGTATACCACTTTAAAATTTAATCAAACTAATTCTCACTTTCAAATTGGAAATTAATCTTTTTAATTTGATGATTTTAAGATTTAAAAAATAAATTCACCTTTTTCCCACTAGTTTTAGTCTTAAAGTTTTAACTGGAATAATTTTCAAAGACTGAAATGTAATTAGACATTGTTCTAACGGAGAATAAACTTATTTAATCAACAATTTCCATCAATTTTTAAAATTATGATGTCATTAGATCCTCGTACCAGCATGTCTGGCCCCCCATTGTATGCTATTAATCATGGAATCATGATATTTTAAAAGATATATTAATCTATTAAATTGAACATTACATATGTTCAGTTCCCCAAACGGGCACGTTCTTTGTGTACATGTTAATTTTAAAGAATTAACTAATGAGAATTAATTAACAATGATGTTGATTGATAATTCTAAGTACGTATCATGTTCTTGAAATGATCTCCATCATTGGTTAAGAGAGGGATTCTTTGGACTATATATGGTTGTGGAATTGGGATCCATTTTGTAATTCGTAGCGAGCATTATCAGTAGCCAAGGGATTATGTTAGTTGTTAAAGAGAGCTTTACGTCTTTCTCAAAAATGAAGGAGGAGGTTAAGGATATGTCTAAGGTACAAAGGTTTTCGTTAACAAAAGTTAATATTCCACGGCAGCAGTGAAATAGCCAAAAGGAGGGCATTCTCACTACAAGTAGTTAGATCTATTACAAAAACACGTCTGATTTTCCTCGCTTTATACGAAAAAGGGAATTGTGGACATTTGGCCAGATTTCGATAAGGGGATGAATAAGGAAAGAAGAAGAATAAATCCATCTCTCTACCACTCTTCCCTTTCTTATCCTAGTACATCTGGATGACTCGAGGATATGAAGGCCCTCTTTTTGCCACTCGTGTCGGCATCTTCGTGGTCTAACCTGAGATGTAAAATTGGTTATCGTCAAATACGGGCAAAATGACTAGATAGAGTCTCCAACCTATTTTTATCAAAAAGAGCAAATGAATGTTTCCACCTCGAGGGAATAGGGTCATGGTAAAACTGATGCATACAAAACCAAGTGATTCGAAGGTCAGGGAGCTAAGTTACAGAATGGGAAGGTGTTAGGCACCCATTCCGCCCTTTTAGTCTCTTATAGGCTATGTTAATATTATCCATTTTTTCTATGATGTTCACACACATGTGTATAATATAAGTAATTGAGAATAGAATTATCCGACTCACATCATGAAATAGACAGATCGAATTAATCCGTAGGAATGTACTCGAAAATAATAGTAAACAATATGATATAAGTGTTTGCCGAATCACGAATAATTATGGAAGAGTGAATGTTCATCGGATGAGACAAAAATATGTAGGTGTCCATGACTCACGAAAATAGATATAATATAGTATCGAAGATACAAAATGAAAGGGGAGGAATCGAATCTCGGTATTAAGTAAGTTCGAATTTAATTATTTTGGGATAAATATAAATCATATTTATTTGGAGAAATTTAAATTTATGATTTGGAGAATTTATTTTAATCAGAGGATTTATTTAATTTGGAGAATTAAAAATTAATTATTCGGATTATTTTTATGTCGCATTTTGCGGTTAAAATTTTTTAGAATGTTATAAAGTATTTAGGATGTCAATTTTGAGTGCACGGATGAGTCCAGATGAGCCGAGAAAGTCAAAAAAGTGTACTCGGGGTGGTAAATAGGTCGTGGGGTATTTTTGGGCATAATCGGGCCCGCACGGGGGTGTTTGAGCCATTTTAAGTAGGACCATGTGACTAAAAACGGGATCTGGAGATAAAAACGTAGGTTTGGGAGTTGTGATCTGCCATAACACATTTGAAAAAATCAGAGCACATAGAGGGTCATAGAGGGAGGACTCTTGAGAGCCAAAGAGGAAGAACAAGAGAGGTGTTCTTCATCACACAATAATTTCTTCATCAAAGGATTAATCAGACACTACGAATTCTAACGCAAGTGGTTAAACTTGCTTTGAAATTAATTGTTGTCTTCAATTCATATCATAGTAGGTGTGTAAACAAATAATTTTGGGTTGGATTAGCACAAATTTGGTTTTAAATTTTTGGATGTTTGAAATCAATTTTTGGACTGTTAAGGACTTATAAATTCATATTGTGCCGTTAGGGAATTTAGGATTTAATTGGGATAGATGTATGACTTGTGAAGATATTGAAAGAAATCATCTTTAAATTTTGATTTGGACCATTTATTGTGTATAAGTTTGGGATTGAACATGGTTAAGAAGGAATTGATTTGAAAAAGTATTTCAGTAGAGAAATCAAGGTAAAAAGCTTTAGTTGAGTTTTAATTCCACTTATTTTGTCTTGGATTAATAAAGATAAAATTTGGCACCAGTTTTTTGAATACTAGGTAGTTAGTAAGTTTTAAAAAAAAATCGACAGTAATGCTAAGAATGAACCAAATGAAATTCCTATTTTAATTTGAGATAAGACCGATCACCCTGCATTTTATTAGGCGAGGTGTCATAGCCTATGTCGCCCAAGGGGTATCAAAATTCACGTAGTTCAAAAATAGCATAGCGGTGGGGTTCACCCCATAAATCTAAGTGCATGACTCCTCTTGAGTGTATTTTTTAGAAGAATGTATGTAAGTGTGAAAGTGTGAGAAAATAGAAGTCTTACCTTTGGAATTTATGAATAAACCTTTGGAATTTATGTGATATACAACAAACAAAAAATCAAGTTTATTTGATGTGAGATGATAAAATAAAACTAGAAATATCACAAAATGAGAACAAAGTGAATAATAGGACTTATATGAATAAAACTAGAAAAAGGTGAAGGATGGACTTCCTTGATAGATCTTTGTTGTTGAGTTTAGAATGTAAGTATGTTGATTTTTGGAGTGGTATAAGGGTAATATGGTAAGATGAGGTGTATAGGTAAGTGAGATAAGGAAGTGAGGTTAGGGAATGTCAGAAAATGGACTTTTTTGGACAAGGGGGTCTTTATATTTGACGAGAATGTGTGTTCACTGCTGAACGGGACCTCTTTCCAATAGTGAGGTCATGCCCCTTTTATAGTTGATTTTTTTGGGAATTTTCAGGATTTTTCTGGGTAATCACTAGATTTTTTTCAACATAGGAAGGTCTGGGGAGGTTCCTACCAACATAGGGAACGGTGGAATATTGGATTGTATGTATTAGGTTTTATTTGGGGGATGCATAATTCAGATTTTTTACCTATGTACCAACATAGACATAAGTGAAGATTTGTAAGGACAGGATTTTATAAATGTCCGTTTAGAATCTAGGAATTTTTGAGTTATCCTAGATCATATTTGATATGTCGTATACTGCTACATACCACTTCATTTGGCACGTCTTCACACGTTCATCCTTGAAGTCCATCATCCGAATCTTTAATAACACACATCATCATCACGCATCCATCGTCATCAACACGCATCCATCATACTCAACTTGTGTCATCCATATTCAACCGGTCTCCAGTAACTCCACTTCGTTTAAGGTATAATGTTTAATTAGAGTTAATAATATTCACGTTTATATTTGGAAGACGTTTTATATGGTTTTATACATGATAGTTCTTTTATTAAAACAAGGCTAGCTGTTTAAAAAATAAAAAATAAAATTGTTTTTATTTAAGTCGTTCAAGCGACATTATAGTGTCGTTCAAACAACATTTGTATGTTATTCTAACGACCTGATCAAACGACAATACTAGTCATTTCTTAGGTCACGTGATACCTCATTTCTTAAATGCATTTAATGACCACGTACTGTTTTGGTTTTTAATTCTTCATTTTTAGGATCATTTCTTGAGGTATCTAACAACATCTAGTCTCGTTCGAACGACCTGCTAGATGTCGTTTGAACGAAATTATGTTGCCTTTTAATTTTTTACTGGTGTAAATACCTGCTCTAAAATTAGGTCTTTGTAAGTCTTTTACATCTTCATTTTCTGCAGAACTTCAATGATATAAGGCTTCAATCTTTTAGGTTAAAACCTATTTTGATTCACTCAAATATCCCAAATCATATATGTGAATCATTATTAAACCCCTTTTTGATCATCTTATCCATTCTTGGAGTAAATCTTATGGAGAAAGAAGCACTATAAAAAAAAATAGCTTTAGCGACGTTTTGTAAAAGTCGCCATAAACTCTAAAAACGCTTGGAACAAATTCCGATGTTTGGACAACGTTTTTAAAAAACGTCGGCGTATCTACAATTGAGAAATAAGCATCGTTTGTTAAAAACGTTGGATACACATTTTCGGTCGCTTCTTGCTACGTTTATTAACCGTCGGCAATTGTCCCCGCCTAATGGTATATATGGGACTTTTTTTAAAAACGTTGAGTTTTGTCTCAACGTTTCCCCAAAAGTGTCAAAAATATTAATTAAGATATTAGCACAAAATTCAATCATTTACTTGAAAACATCACAATATTAACTATTACCAACAACAATCGAAACAAAATCCAATAATATTAAAACCCAAATATATGAGATACCATGTAATAACCCTCGCTTCTGAGACCGTATTTTATAGTAATTACTTAGTATAGTAATTAGAGACAGGTGTTGGGTTATGATTTGAATGTTAATTCAATATAGAGAAGTTGGTATCTATTATGAGTTGCATACCTATCATATTTATGGGTAAATATTGCTATGTCATGCTTATTAATATCATCTGAATTCAAAATGATATTTGGCTTAATAATGAGACAGGAACCTAAATTGAATTTTAAAATGTCTAAATGATAATTTGGAGGTTGCAGTTGATTCCGGAACGTGCGGAATAGTCAAATAATGTACCATATTGTATTTTGTAGTTTTGGGCATTTTTGACTGGTTGTGCCTTAATTATGCAGTTGCGTGTTATTTTTATCGTACTATTAGTTAATTTAGTGGGATATTTGTCTTAGGTCACGACTTAATCTTTCTAAGTCTTCCAATTTCCCTAATTCCCTTCCTAAACCTAAAGAGAGAAAGATTGGAGATTTGGAGATTGAGAGAGATTCTTGCTTCTACAACCAAGAGACCTGCAAATTTGCTGAATCAAGGCAAGTTTTTACTTGCTATTTGTGTCTTGAGATAGATGATTTGCTATGGTAATGATGTATTGATTTTGGTTTAGCAAACTTAGGGTTTTCCTTATGTATTTATGGGTTTTGATTCATTCAAAGATGATTAGGATGATTCATGAGGCTTAAGATGGTTAATAGCATCATTGGTGTTATCTTGATGTTGGTATATAAGTTTAATTTGAATAAATCTGAGTTGGGGTAGAAAATGGAGTCCAAGACTCCATAGCCAATTCTTGGCAAAATCGCAGGCCCTAATCGATTCGGCCCCCTGGGCGAATCGATTCGGTTAGGTCCAGTGCTCAGGTCTTGTGAACCGAATCGATTCGGAATTTATCCGAATCGATTCGGCAGTTATGCAGAAACCCAAACCTCCTGACCGAATCGATTCAGTTTCCATCCGAATCGATTCGGCAACTTTTCAGAAACTCAAATTTTCTGGCCGAATCGATTCGGCCAAGGGGGCGAATCGATTCGGTAGCCCTGCACTTTTCCAAAATTTTTCTTTTAAATTTTAACTCTTTTTCTTTAGGATTAGTAATTAGGGACCTTCTTAAATGAAGTAAACATAGGGTTTAGAGTATTAGTTGAGTTGGGTCGACATCCTAGACTCGAAAGGGTTCATCTAGGGTTCTTTTAAGGGGGAATTTAAAGTGATGTTTAGGCATTACTTTTATCTTGTAGTTCTATAAGGGTCTAGAACATAGTAAGGGCAATTTGGAGACTTTAGAATTTAACTTGAGTTAGAATTTGACTTGGTGGTTTATGTTAAAGCCTAAAGGAGGCTTTGGAAACAACTTTGGAGTCTGAATTTCTTATCGAGGAGGTTATGACGGTACGTAATACGTATAGTCCCGATTTAAGCTTATACATTTGTTAAAATGGGAAATTGATAAGGTAAATGATAATTTACTAAATCATGAAATGGAAATAAATAAAATGGATGTTACACACCTCTCTAAATACCATCTTAAGGGAAGTCCGTGCGATAGGTGAAGCCCCCTGGCTAATGAATGCAGGGTGGATATAGTCCTAGGCCATATGAGCGATTGTTTTATTTTTCTGCGATGGGTAGGAGATTCTGGGTGTGCTTGACTACCCCACAGGCATATGGCCGCTTCCCGACGATTTCGATAGGATCCCAGGTTGTCTTATGTTAGGCCCTGGAAGATGATGGTTATTTAGGGACGCGCACAGTGGGAAAACCCGGACGGGCGGTCTTAGAATCGTTATATTTATATTTATGACTATTCTTATTATCGAGTTGGACTCGATGGAACATGAATGCCATAAAGAGAAAATTATGCCACAAAGAGCATGCTATTGAGATTAGTGCCATAAAGAGCACATGATGATAATTGCATTCTTGATAAGGAAACGTCAAAGAAGATTTAAATTGAAATATGATGAAAAATGATAAAGGCTCATATGTACTTCTAATTCTGTTTTATATGAATTCTATTCTACATACTCATATATTAGCTTTAGTTTCCTCACATGATGTTACCATGCTAGACTATCATCCATGCTTACTTGCGCATCATTGTCATACCTGTCATTTATCTATTGATCACATATATCCGGCCCTGACCGGTTTTCATTTCTCGTTGTATATATATATATATATATAATCCGTTCAGGTGTTCCGCCGCACGGTCGCCCGAAATGATCTTTCCATCCATATGTTTTGAGGAGCCGTGATATCGTGCGGGTCTCACGGGATGTTTTGTGTAGACGCCTCCATTCATGTTATCTAGTTATGATCAGTTTATTCGGGCATGTTGCCCAAACCGTTGTAATTGTATAATGGATTTATTATGTAACACCTGGAGCTTATTATATGTTGTATGGTTAGTATTGACCGACGTTTCACTCGGTCCTTTTGTATTTTTGGGTTTCTTATATACGCTTGTGGGGGTTTCCACCCTCTATTCCTACTATGGGTTGTTGAAAATGTTCTCTTCTTATTTCAAAACCAAAGTTTTTGATAACCCGTTTTCTGGAATATAGTGTGGTTATTCCTTATACCTTGTATATTGTTGTGATGCTGAGAATGATATTTATCAATGATTTCCTATTTTATCGAGGTATAGGGCTGGCCACCCTTTATTTCGGATAGCGGGTTGTCACATACCAGTACAATCTATAACCCAAACATCACCAATTACAAATAAATACATGTGAAAATCCAGGTAAAGCATTATTGCTTGCAACAAAGGCATACATGTGTAAATAAGTTGATTATGTCTCGATTTCAAGGCGGAATGATGAGATTACAAAATAAGAAATACAAATTTAATTTTAATAAACCGCATAAAAATGGAAAAACATATCAAAAATTAATCTCAGTTTCTCTTTTGAAACTCTAACATTAATATTGCTTGTATTATGTAATTTAAGAAATTGATTTAACTAAAAATGGGAAGCAACAACAAAAATAGTTGGAAACACTAAATTAAAAAAAAATCCAATTAAAATAAACTCAAACCAACTAAAATATGTTATAACATTATAAAAATATATTCAAATAAAATAAACTTCAACCAACTAAAATATTACACTTTTGGTACCGAATTCTCTCCGAGCTTATATAAATTAAGGATAACCGATGATACAAAATTGGCTCTCGGCCATTCCAATATATTTGTCACCCACAAATTAAAATAGCCAAATTTTAACTCCAACATAAAATACTACATGAATGTAACATAACAATATCATTACAATTGATGACTATAATTTACGCAACTATTCTTATCTTAGTCACAAATTGTTACAATCACTCCATAAATAACTGTAAAGTTAAGGCAATATCAATTATAGTACATATAGACGAAAATTGAGGGAAAAGAAATTATCGACTTAATAATAGTATTGTATCATTGAGAGAGGCCTCAATAACTTCAGTAGTTGGGCTTAATTCTTTCTAACGTCCACTTTAATAATCAACCTATATTATAAACATCAACGAGTTATACTCCATATCATCAACCAATATACATACATTATATATATATTATATATGTGTAAACAGATTCGAGCTTCACAATTTTTAATTTCCATGACTCTTTAACACCGGGATACAAAGTGATAAGAACCCAAAAGTGTTTAAATAATAACCCAAATAGACGATTTTAATTGTTAATTCTCGACAAAATGGGTCTTATGAGCTTATATATCTATTTTGTAGGTCATATGCTTGTTGCTATGTTCAAGCGCTCAAATCAAGGCAAAATACGACTAAAAAGTGTTAAACC
The DNA here is from genome assembly GCA_949130495.1 of Sambucus nigra. Classification (NCBI taxonomy): domain Eukaryota; kingdom Viridiplantae; phylum Streptophyta; class Magnoliopsida; order Dipsacales; family Adoxaceae; genus Sambucus; species Sambucus nigra. The sequence goes on from OX422207.1 coordinate 405,185,430, forward strand.
TAACTCTCGTAGCCTTACCCTATCCTCGAACCTAAGCGTAAACAGATTCCAGACCTATCCCGAGCCTTTTTTGAGACTAGTTTGTATTTTTATTATTTTTAAATTTTTTATTTTGAGTCACTTTTAATTATTGGATTTATTTTAGATTTTATTTAAAATTTTGTATATATTTTTAGGATTTAATTGTATCCGTTTTTTTATATTTCTTTTTAAATAAGTGTAAGTTTTATTTTGGTTTTTATTTTTAGTTTTTCATTTCATTTTATTTTATTTTTATTAGGATGAATATTTTTAGGAATTTGTTTTTCCTATTTTATTAGATTTTGCATTTTTGTTTGTTTTATTTTATTTTGTTAGGATTTTAGTTTTAATTTTCATAGATTTTTATTTTTTATTTTTTATTTGTTTTTATTTATTTTGAGTCTTTTATTAATAGATTAAGAATTTAATTTTTAATTTTTAATTTTAATAGATTTTAATTTTAGTTTAAGTTATTTTTATATTTTTTATTTTTAGTTATAAATATTTTTATTATGTTTTATTTTATTTTAGTAAATGTACAAATTAAATACACACATTATTACCAAACACTCACTTACACCTAAACAAACACTCACACACAGAAACTAACTACCATACACCTCAACACACACTAAAACACTTACAATCATCTCTACTCACTCTCTCTCCTCCCTCCATTAACACAAAACATACAACCACCATCCAAACTCACACCATCATACCCACCTTATAACTCCACCATTTAACTTCTAACTAACCCACCATACCATTTCCAGCCTAACCAAATCGGAGTTACTCCGGTGGCAACACGAAATCAGGCAACTAACTCGGCCAGCCCTTGCCTTCAAAACTCGATAGCCATGTCCAGCCAGCACCACATCCTTCACAGACCAGACTCGAATTCAACTCTGGTGACCCAATATGTCCATTCACCCCACCGTGTCCGGTCACAACCTCCGACCATACCCACCTCAACCACCTGCAATGCCAATCAAACCCCAATCTTCAAACCCGAACATGCTTCGACCCTCACCTAATTAACCCCGATTCTACCCGAAACCCCAAACTCGAACCTTTTCAAACCCATACACCACATGTTTAACTGTAAACCTCATACCCATTACCCACTTCAAATAATCCATCTCCATACCCATTACCTTTGCCCAGCATAACCCATGAACCAAAATCGTGTGTTCCCTTCTGTAAAATCCCAAACCCAAAACTAAAATTAAACCCACATGCCTTTAATATTCCTTTATTCCCTTTACCTAAAATACCCCCTAACACTTCAACCAACTATATTCCCACATGTCTTCTTATAATACCTTCACCCTAACTAACTCACACCCCATGCACACATGTGCTTGAATTCTTCCAAAAATGCCTCTAGCCCCATTGGCACCTACTATAAGATAAAGAGAAGACCCATTTCAGAAAACAAAGTTAGTGAGTTAGAAAAAAAAAAGATTAGGAATAATAAGATAGGAAGAGAGAGAAACACAGGGACCCTTAGGTTGTAATTGAACATTGTAATTCAATTCAAGTAAAATTTGGGTTTGATAAACTCTTCTCTACTTACTCATTTTGTGTTTTTAATTGCTTATTATTATTATTGGAGGATGATTGTGGTGGGATAATCTCCCAATCAAGGGATGAATTGAAGCCACCATGAATCCAATTGATTTAGTTTGTCAATTTTTATTTTGTCGATTTTCTTTGATTAGTAAATTTAATTCCTGCTCTTGTTTTCGTATTGAGAAATGGAAAATCATCCTTGAGAAAGGATTGAGAATTGGTTACCATTTCATCATTTTATTCAAACTAGAGACATTCTTATCAAATTGATTAAAATCTTAATATTATTTTTAATCTAATCTTTTTTTATTTTGTCTAATTAAAATTAGTTGGGTGAATTAATCCTAGCAGGTGATTCATTTGATTAATTTTAATTCATTTAGAGTAGTGGTTGTGGTAATTAAGCTTACTTTTCTAAAAGAATATTTAATTCATTCATTAGTGTAATGAGAATTACCTTTTGAATTAAATTAATATTTTGGAAATTAATCAAATTAAAATAGTTCAAGTTAGATTAATTTCTATGAAGTGGGGGTGGATTTACATCCCTTGAACTTTTTCGATCATTTAGTTACATCTCACTCACTTTCATCACATACTTTTACTCTAGTTTAATTACCCTTTTTTTATTAGTTTTTAGCTTAATTCACCATCATTTCAAAATTGTTTTAATATTAAAAAAAATAGAAAAAGTAAAAAGTAAAAAAAAAAAGAGGAAAAATAAATATAAATGAATTACATCTTTCTTCTATCATATGTTTAATCCTTAGATTAGGAATGATTACCGTACTTACCTCTACACTCTAGTTTATTATATTTTTGTAGGTATTTTAAGGTTTTGATTAGCTTGGCTTCAACAAAGACAAACACATACGCAAAAGCAAAGTTATCAAATGGTGCCGTTGCGGATCTTTGGAGATCGAAGCATTTGAGAGGATTTAATATTATTTATAATTCATTTGTATTCCATTTTTACCTTCTCGTACCATTTTTCATTTTTTTAGAAGGCTTGTATTAGGATTTTATTACTTGGCTTGTATTGCAGTGCTTGGAGACACCTTTATTTTTTTAAATTTGTAATAAAATGAAGAAAAGTGTGATAGGAAAATCGGAAAAGGTAGAGAGAGGGCGTTGAAAGGCGGAAATTTTGAAGCCTCTCTACTTTGGATCGGTAGGACTCTTGGGGCCAACTGAGATAGGCATCATCTCCCCCCGATCGACTCAAATCGTTCATCGCCCGTTGGTGTAAAAACCATGGGAGGTACATTTCTCAAACCCTCACAAATCCCCTGCAAGCGAGTCAATTTTGTGTGTAACTGCGTGCTCTTATTTAATTTTTATTATCGCATTTATTTTTGAATGTGTGTGAAGAATTAATCAACCTACACCCGGTCATTCATGAGAAGGGATTTCATCACCCGACTCAGTCGCTTATCATTTGTGTGCTACCCTAGATATCATTAAATTTATAGTCAATCAACTAGTTATCCCCAAAGAAACACATTTTTGCAAAGGCGATAACTAAGATAATTTCTGTGATTTTTATTGCCCACGGAATTCATTAAAATTTGACTACCCCTTTCACTAATTTTCAAGACAAGAATTGGCAATGTGTTAGCTAGGATTTATCCTTGACTTGTGTGTGTCCAATTCAATTCTACGGTAGTCGATTTTAGTGAGTTCATCAAATTCGAGTGTCCCCCTATTTTTTTCTCTCATCTTTTCCTCCCCAAAATTACAAAAATATTTTCTTCTTTCAAATTTCCAAAAAAAACTCCAAAAACATTTTCTTCATTTAATTTTTTGAAACTTCAAAAATATCTTCTTACTTTTTTTCAAAAAAACTCCAAAAATATTTTCGTTTTCTTTTAGAAAAAAAAAATCACTCTTTGCATGCCCACGTGGCAATGAGTTAATCATCGATTAATTCGTACTCATAGCCTTTCTCATGTCTCTTCCACATTAGGAGAACCACGTGATACCCTTGATTTTTCCATACCACCAGTCACTTTGAGTTGTCCCTGAGTCGATATCTCTATTTCATCCATCCATCCACCCACCATGACCGAAGAGTATGCCTTAAGGGACTATTTGATCCAATAACGGCTACTCAACCATCATGCATCATTCTTCCACCCACCCGAGTGGACCAAATTGAAGTTCTCCTAGAGACCATTTCCATGTTTCCCAATTTCCATGGCCTTGAACGTGAGTCTCCATACAATCGCTTGCGAAAATTTCTCACGATTTGCGTGACTTTTAAAAATTAAAATTTGGATGAAGAAAATGTTCCTCTTCTCTTGTTTCCATTTTCTCTCAATGATAATGAATCCATGTGTATCCATTCCTTGCCACCGGATTCTATCCATACATGGGAACAACTTGTGAAGAAGTTCATGTACAGGTTTTATCCAATGAGTAAAACCAATGAGATATGTCAAGCCATCCAAGATTTTCATCAAAAACCAACCGAGCAATTTTGTGAAGAATGGGGTCATTTTCAAGGTTTTATCCATAGTTTCCCATATCATGGTCTCGAGAAAAGTCACATCATATCAATTTTGTGAAGAATGGGGTCGTTTTCAAGGTTTGACTGAAAGAACTTTTTCATGTATTTTTTTTGTCGTTGATTGAAAAGCTCCTGTAATAAAAATCCACAATTACCTACAAATATAACAATATCAAGTGCATAGGTAAGTAAGGGTATCAATCCACTTCCAAGGGGGTAAAGAAAAAGGAACACAATTGTAATTCACTTTTTTTTTTTTTGGGCTTTTGCTTTTTCTATTTTTTTAGCTTTTTCAAATATTAAAACAATTAGGTGAGGTGAGGTGAAATAACACTAAACTATAATGTGAGATGAAAACAACTAACTAGAAAGTGACTAAAAGTGAAAAATAAAGTCTAACACTAAAACAAGAGATAAAGTGAGGTAAATATTTGTGAGAACAATCAAGGAGTGGGATGACACTACAAATTTTTGCTATTCTAACTAATTGATTTAATTAATTGAATTCTCCCAAATTAATATCAACATCACAAATAAACTCTCATTGCAAATGTAATCTTAATAGTAACCTTTTAGAAAATTAAGTTTAACACCCCACAAATCTAGAAAAATAGATCTACACTCCTTTCAATTAATCACCCGCTAGGATCGATTAATTAAAATTTATATAAATCTTAGAAAATAAATTTAGAGTTGAAATTCAAGTTATAATACCCCACTTAAGAAATCCATATCTCTAGTTCGAATCTAAAATGGGTATTATAACTAGAATTTCGATTTTCTCTCTAAAATCATTTACCCTCTCTCGAGGCGTAATTTAAGGGTGAGGGATCAAAATTAACATTCAAAAGGAATTTTCAAGTAATCAAACTAATTAAACTAAAATAACATTAAATAAGGGTTCCCCCCCCCACCCCCCCCCCCACCCCACCCCTTGAAAGGGGATTTAGCCTAACATGGTATAAGATTTGACAAATTAATAATCAAAGGCATAAAATAAATGAGAAGAGAAGAGATCAATCAAACCCAATCTCTTGAAGTTAAATTGAACTCTTATTTCCTTGAAATCAAGCACAATCCATCCAATATGAGCATCTAACAATAATCAACTCAATTGAATTTCACGCATTTATCACTCACAAAAATCCAAAAAAAAATAAAAAATAAACTATTTACAAATTTTTCTACCTAATTTATTCTAACCTAACTCTCTACTTTTCTCTAGAATTTTCTCTCACTATTTGATGATATCCCTTCCTCTTAAATGGAATCTTCTATCTTCAATATATAGTAGGCGTGGAGCTAGGGGTAAAAATGAGTGGATAAAGGTGCAAGAGGTTGTATAAGGTGTGGGTGAGGGTTAATTTAGGAATTAATGGAGGGTGCTTGTGGTTTGAGTGTGAGGTCTTGATAGTGGGGAGAATGAGGGTAATTTTGGAAAAAGGAATTTAAGTTAGTTGGGCGTATTTTTGGGTAAAATGGGTTCAAGGGTTTTTTATTTGGCACATGGGTTTAATTGGTTTTGTTGGCTTGCTTTGGTATTTTTGGCAGGTAAGAAAATCGTGGGAGGGAGACAAATGGGTTTGGACATGGGTGAAAATGGTTTCGGTTCACAACGGGTTGGAGGATGGCGGTAGGGGAGATCGGGTTAGTTACGACTTTTTTGCGGCTTCGGGTATGGGTAGATCGGTGAGTGAACGAGGGTCTCGGGTCGGATCGTGGCTCAGGAAGGTCCGGCGACGAGTTGGATGGGTCGGAAGCAGGGGTTGTCGCCGACGATGGGGGCACCGAGTTTGGTTCGCGATAAGGGGTTTTTCAAGTTGAGGGTACGGGTTCCAGAGATGGGGGATTTGGGTCCGGGTTCAAGGCTGGTAGCTGACAAGAGGGGTTGGAGTTGGGTCAGTAGTGCCGCCGACAAGCGGGTTTTGTGGGTAACGGATTTGAACTCAGGCAAGACTCGGGTTGTGTAGCCATGGGAGGAGGTGGAGTGATGGGTGGTCGCTTAGTGTTGGTTTGTGGATAGTAGGTTGGTTAATGGAGGTAGTGAGTTATGGAGGGTTAGGGAGAAGAGAGAGTGTTCGAAGGTATAAGATGATAGGGGGTGTAGTTGGGTGTGTTGAGGTGTATGGGAAAAAAGGTGTGCGTGATGGTTTTTGGGTGTGGTTGAGTGTAAGCTAGTGTATAGGTTTTAGGGTGTGTGTGTTTGAGTTGTGACCCTAAAAAATGAAAATTAAAGTAACTAAAATCCTAAAAATAGAACTATAAAAATTAAAATTAATAAAACTTCTAATCTATAAGATAAAACTCAAATAAAAGAAATAAAACTAAAATCCTAATAAAAATATAAAAACTAAGGATCTAAAAAATATAAAATATAATAAAAATAAAAATAAACTCCTAAAAACTAATCTTAATAAAACTAAAAACTAATAAAGGTCAAAATAATGTAAAATAGAAAATAGAAAATAAAATCTAGAAATTCTAAATAAATCTAAAATAAAACGACCCAAAATAAAAATCTAAAAAATATTAAAAAGGGACAAACAAAACACACACGGGGTTTGAGGTAGGTTTAGGCTCAGTTTCGGGTAGTCTAGGATACGTGACAAGGGTATTTAGCTCCATTCAACACGCATTTGCCTCGATATATAGATTTTGACACCGCAAACAGATATTTGACCTATAAGATAAATATTTAAGCACATAAGAACCATATTATCGAGAATTAGTAACTAAAGTACGTCTATTCGGGGTATAAAATGTACAGTTTTGGTTGCTTATCACACCACCCCCAAATAGAGCATTGCTAGTCCTCGAGTAATAAGATAGAGAGAAAGAGAAAGATAAGAAACCAAAAGTGTACCACTTTCGCGGGCACTTGCGATTGCACTTATTATGTGCAACAAGCCTTTAAACCTATAGATTTCCCTACCGGATGAGTTATGTCTCGTGAGGGTTTGCAGGAAATATACCTATAAAATTCTTATTTGCGAAAAGCAGTCAATCTCTTATTTGACATAGAATAATCGCACAATCCATCAAGAGATAAATGTTATGAGAAATACAAGCTAGAAGCGTAAAAAGTTTAGCTAAGTGAATACACGAGGCACATCGTTCCTAGAACTCAACGTGTGTAGTGTGAATCAGTCAAAACAAGTCGAGTATCATAAGAATAATTCCTAGATTGTCTCTTCGAAATCAACGCTTCAACTTCAATTCTCACGTATATATCTCTCTCAAACAAACTCTCGAGATATGGGTTAGTGTATCGCTCTTGTGTGTGAGGAGGTGAGTAAATGTAAGCAAGTTCAAACGTCTCATACACACATAAGAAATAACGAACAATTAGAAAAAAATGATCTCATGAAAGAAATGCTAATCACTTCAGTGAGAATGTCGAGTTATTCACCACGTTGACTTTCATTTGCCCGAACACCTAGGGGAAATATGGATGTATATGGGTGCAGGATAAATGAAATGGGATATGTGGGATGAAGTATGGATGAATGATGTATGGATATGCAATGTGAGAGAGTGTTCAATACATGAAAAACAAATGTATTTGTTACATAAAACTAACTACAACCTCTCTTTCTTTTCTTTTCTCTCTTTTCGATTTTTCTTTTCTTTTTTTCTATATTCTTTTTTTTTGTTGTTGTTGTTTTTCTCATTTTTCAAACCAACAATGAAGACATTTACATTTGAAATCACACTCTTTTATTTGAAATGATGGAAGACATATGAAATGAGTGGGGAATGATGGTAAGGGGAATATATGGGAATATGGAAGAACATGGAAATGTAATGGGTGAGTAAATGGAAATGTGATATGGAAAAGTGGTAGGTGTATGGATGAAAACCTAGTGATCGGGACAAATTTCAAGACATGCGATTCTTGCAACTCAAAAAAGATGTCGTTCTCAGTGATCAAGCCAACATTTTATGAATGATAATGAGATCATAAAATAATTAAAGTGCGAACCCAAAAGAAGTTGAATCAACTTGTGACTCAGAGATTGCATAAGACACTCTGAAAGGGTGAAAGGCACAAATCTCACAAGTTAAAGTCTCTACTAGGATCCTTAACGTTCTCTTGGGAATTATAGTACTCCTCAACTCTAAACCGCAGTGACGTGATAAGTGCGCATATTTTGTTGAGTCTAGAAATTTATGGTGCAACGTGCCTTGTTACGTATTACATAAGCTATTTAGAAAAAATATTCTCTAGCATGATTCCTAGACTTAAAAGATGTATGATTGAAAATTCACATCATTGATTGAGATGAAAGAAACTGCATGAAATTTTAAAAATCAGGCTTCAAAATAAATAAAAAATCAAAAGAGGTATGATTTTGATAAATTTTCCCACCCCCAAACAGAAAGGAACATCGTCCTCGATATTAAGTAAAATGATTTTTAAAATTGAGAGCATAAGTTAGGAAAAAGATTACCAGAATGAACCGCTAATGAAGTGGAAAGATGTAGCCAAGAATAAACCTGAATAAATGATAAGAGAAAAAAAATGTGTACAAGTCCATAGCATGGTAAGGCATTGGGTGATGTGAAACACCACCCCCAAATAGGATGAGACTAGTAGAAGAAACGCGGGCGGCCTCCCGGTAGCGCTAAGTTTAATGTCTTCAGCCAGACCGATAAAATCTCACCCTAAAGATAAGATTTTGAAAGTGCGGGGTGGCAGAAGAATGGGGTTATGTGAATCACCCCCAAACAAGACTGAAGCGTCAGTCTTATTGGATAACGGTTGAAACGGGTCAATGCACCTGTATGGGAAAATGCATCACGAGATGCAAAGCATCAGTGGACCATGGGCGGGTGGGTATTAGGGTAAGGGTGAGAAAGGAAAGGGCAAGGGTGACTAGGAACCGATCACGGGCCTTATTAAGCCAAAAGGTGAGGGCAACTAGGGACCTATAAGCATTTTTCTCTAATTGGTGAGCGAGGCAAAAAGGTGTAGAAATGGTGATGGGGTGGGGCTCAGAGAAATCACACGACCGTTCTATGAATGGGCGATGATAATAGTCGCGCCATGACACACTAGGGAGTTGTTGAGAAGAAAAATCAACACCACAAGAGAGTAACGGGCATACAGCAACAAGATCGGTGTCACGGTGGAGAGTAGAACCATAAAAACTCTCATGGGTATGGGATGGTTTCAGGTGAGGATCTAAAAATGTAGATGGAAACTTGAAATGTGTAAAGTTAAGATCCAAACTAGATGGTGGGGTGAAAGGGATAATGGGTGGGTCAGGTGGGATAAACGGTGGAGGAAGATGATCCAACTCAAGAGTGGGAGACGCACACTCATTGGGAGGAGTAAAGGAATCCTCCCAAGGGAGTGTGGTTTCTAAAGATGGAGTGGTCAACTTCTCCATAAGACTGGCATCGGTGAATGTAGTGGGTGGGTAAGATGAGGCACCAAGATCAGATATAGAGGGATCACTAGAAATATTGGGCTCAAAGGGAGCCATGCATGGAGGAACATGATCCATATCCGGATAGTTAGGAACTATCACAGATTCTATCTCGAGAAAATGGTGAGCACTTGTAGCCGGAGCTAACCTAAAAGATATGGGCATGTAAGATACATATGCAATTGTTCCATAAGGTAAAATCTCGGGCATATTTTTGGATATATCGGGAGTGGGAATGTGAACCTCACGTGTGGTTTCATTTGGATATGACGGGATCAAATCAGTCTCACTAATGAAAGGAAAGTCAACACAATTGTCGACTTGGGACTCAGACCATGGAATGGTCTCAACATCGAGATTCTCGAGAGGATAGGGTTGGTCACACTTAAAGTCAGTGGCACAAGACGACACATCATCATCACACTCGGTTGTAACGATGGGGGGAGCCATGGGAATGTATTACTCTCTTGCACACTCTAATTCATTTAATCGTTGTTCAAGCCTTTGGAGAGATTGAATTTGAATTTGAGTGGCTTTCTATCGATCGAGTATGAACTTTTACAAGAGGCTTTCGAGAGCGGATGTGGATGGTGGTGGTGGAGTGACGGGTAGTGGCGGTGGGTGAGGTGGAGACAACTCGCTATGTTCAGGACTATACAGAGAATGCTCAAATGAAGTGTGTGGAGTGGGTCCAAGTTCATCATACACGAAATGATCGCTTTCGTGATGAAAAATTGGTTGATACTCATGGGGTGCGTAGTGAGGTTACTGATCGTGAATGGGTGCACAAGGTTGCCATGACAACTGTTGGAACGTGTGAGGATCCACAACATCGGGTTGGGATTCGTATTGCGTGGAAGGGTGATCAGGCCTCCACGAATAGCTCGGGGACTCACACAACATGGGTTCATCGGGATAGTGGGCCGAGGTGGGTTCCGAAACAATGTCATATGGATACACATTTCCATGGTGGGTTCAGATGGATATGGAATGTAAGGGCACTCATAGGACATGTGATCGGCATAAGAACAATGGGTGCATAACAAGGTATGCGACACGCCGACACTTAACACCGAGGGTGATGGAAAATGAGGTGCGTGCATAAATGGGTCAAGAGTATCAACGGGACTTGTGAGAAAGGTGAAACCACGAAAAATCTCATAAAGAGACGGCTCGGGATCACTTTCACACGTGTCACGTGTCAATGAAAAATGACCAAAGTAGTCCCGTAAGGGACGTTCTTCAGCCATGAGGAGAGAAAATACTTTTTTGGATTTTGTAAATTTTTTTCAAAAGGAAATAAAATATTTTTGAATTTTTCTAAAATGAAAGAAAGATGATATTTTTGGATTTTTTTTTTATAAAAATGAAAGAAAATATTTTTGGATTTTTTGGAAGAAAAGTTGGGGAAAAATATGTGGACTCAAAAATTTGGGACGAACGAACTAAAATCGACTACCGAAAAATGGAATTGGACACACGCACAAGTTAAGAAAATTTCCTAACTAGCACATAGCCAATTTTTATCGCTAGATTTAGTGAAAGGGTAGTCAAATTTTAATTAAGTCCGCGGGCGATAAAAAATTACGAAAATATTTTAGTGATAGCCTTTTCAAAAATATTCTCCTAGTGGGCTACCTAGTTAATAGATTTTAAATTTAGTGATGGCTATGGTCGCACACAATTGGTAAGCAAGTGAGTCGGGTGATGAAATCTCTTCTCGTGAGTGACCGGGTGTAGGTATTAATAAATTAATTCATCACACCAATCTAAAATAACTGCGACAAAAAAATCAAGTAAGAGCACACAAAATAATTGACTCACTAACAGGAGAGGCGCGAGGGTTTAGAAAATGTACCTCACACGGTTTTTACACCGTGGGGTGCCGAAAAATTTGAGTCGATCGGGGGGAGATTACGCCTATATCAGTCGGCCCTGGGAGTCCTACCGACCCAAGGTAGAGAGGCTTCTAAATCCTCGCCTTTGGATGCCCTCTCTCTACCTTGTTCGGTTTCCCTATCACGCTTGTCTTCGATTATTATAATTTTTAAAATAAAAAATAAAATAAAGGTGTCTCTATGCACCGCAATACAAGCAATGATAAAAATCCTAATACATGCCTTCTAAAAATATAAAAATGGTACAAAAAATAATAAAGTGCAAAAAACAAATGAACTACAAGTTGAAATTCGCTCCGAGCTTCAAGATCCCAAGAATGGAAACGACGCCATTTGATAGAAAGAACTTTTGCGTGTAGTTTTTTCGTCGTTGCTTGAAAAGCTCCTCTAATCAAAATCCTAAATTACCTACAAATATAACAATCTCAATTGTAGAAGTAAGTAAGGGTATTAATCCACTTCCAAGGGGGTAAAGCAAAGCGAATACAATTGTAATTCACTTTTTATTTTCTTTTTAGGCTTTTGCTTTTTCTATTTTGTTTAGCTTTTTCAAATATTAAAACAATTAGGTGAGGTGAGGTGAAATAACACTTAACTATAATGTGAGATGAAAACAACTAACTAGAAAATGACTAATAGTGAAAAATAAAGTCTAACACTAAAACAAGAGATAAAGTGAGGTAAACAATTGTGAGAACAATCAAGGAGTGGGATTACACCACAAATTTTATCTATTCTAACTAATTAATTTATTTAATTGAATTATCCCAAATTAATATCAACATCACAAATCAACTCTCATTGCAAATGTAATCTTAATAGTAACCTTTCAGAAAATTAAGTTTAACACCCCACAACTCTAGAAAAATAGATATACACTCCTTTTAATTAATCACCCGCTAGGATCGATTAATTAAAATTTATATAAATCTTAGAAAATAAATTTAGAGTTGCAATTCAAGTTATAATACTCCACTTAAGAAACCCCTATCTCTAGTTCGAATCTAAAATGGGTATTATAACTAGAATTTCGATTTTCTATCTAAAATCATTTACCCTATCTCGAGGCGTAAATTTAAGGGTGAGAGATCCAAATTAACATTCAAAGGGAATTTTCAAGTAATCAAACTAATTAAACTAAAATAACATTAAATAAGGGTTTTCCCCCACCCCTTGAAAGGGGATTTAGCCTAACATGGTATAAGATTTGACAAATTAATAATCAAAGGCATAAAATAAATGAGAAGAGAAGAGATCAATCAAACCCAATCTCTTGAAGTGAAATTGAACTCTTATTTCCTTGAAATCAAGCACAATCCATCCAATATGAGCATCCAACAATAATTAACTCAATAATCAACTCAATTTAATTTCACACCTTTATCACTCACAATTATCTAAAAAAAATAAAAATAAAACTATTTACAAATTTTTCTACCTAATTTATTTTAACCTAACTCTCTAATTTTCTCTCTCTATTTGATGATATCCCATCCTCTCAAGTGGAGTCTTCTATCTTCAATATATAGTAAGCATGGAGTTAGGGGTAAAAATGGGTGGATAAAGGTGTAAGAGGTGGTATAAGGTGTGGGTGAGGGTTAATTTAGGAATTAATGGAGGGTGCCTGTGGTTTGGCGGTGAGGTCATGATAGTGGGGAGCATGAGGGTAATTTTGGAAAAAGGAATTTAAGTTAGTTGGGGGTATTTTTTGGTTAAAGGGGTTTTTATTTGGCACATGGGTTTAATTTGTATTGTTGGCTTGCTTGGGTATTTTTGGCAGGTAATAAAATCGTGGGAGGGAGACAAATGGGTTTGGACATGGGTGAAAATGGTTTCGGTTCACAACGGGTTGGAGGATGGAAGTAGGGGAGATCGGGTTAGTTGCGACTTTGTTGCGGCTTTGGGTACGGGCAGATCGGTGAGTGAACGAGGGTCTCAGGTTGGATCGTAGCTCAGGAAGGTCCGACAACGAGTTGGATGGGGCGGCAGCAGGGGTTGTCGCCGATGATGAAGCACCGAGTTTGGTTCGCGATAAGGGGTTTTGCAAGTTGAGGGTACGGGTTCCGGAGATGGGGCATTTGGGTTCGGGTTCAAGGCTGGTAGCTGACAGGAGGGGTTGGAGTTGGGTCAGTAGTGCCACCGGAAAGAGGCTCTGGCGGGTTTTGTGGGTAACGGATTTGAAGTCAGGCAAGACTCGGGTTGTGTAGCCATGGGAGGAGGTGGAGTGATGGGTGGTGGATTAGTGTTGGTTTGTGGATAGTAGGTTGGTTAATGGAGGTAGTGATTTATGGAGGGTTAGGGAGGAGAGAGAGTGTTGGAAGGTATAAGATGATAGGGGGTGTAGTTGGGTGTGTTGAGGTGTATAGGAAAAAAGGTGTGCGTGATGGTTTTTGGGTGTGGTTGAGTGTATGCTAGTGTATAAGTTTTAGGGGGTGTGTGTTTGAGTTGTGACCCTAAAAAAATGAAAATTAAAGTAACTAAAATCCTAAAAATAGAATCTATACAAATTAAAATTAATAAAACTTCTAATCCTTAAGATAAAACTCAAATAAAAGAAATAAAACTAAAATCCTAATAAAAATATAAAAACTAAGGATCTAAAAAATATAAAATATAATAAAAATAAAAATAAACTCCTAAAAACTAATCTTAATAAAACTAAAAACTAATAAAGATCAAAATAATGTAAAATTATAAATAGAAAATAGAAAATAAAATCTAGAAATTCTAAATAAATCTAAAATAAAACTTAAAAAATAAAACGACACAAAATAAAAATCTAAAAAATATTAAAAAGGGACAAAAAAAAACACAGGGTTTGGGGTAGGTTTAGGCTCAGTTTCGGGTAGGCTAGGATACGGGACAAGGGTATTTAGCTCTATTCAACGCGCATTTGCCTCGATATATATCTTTTGACATCGCAAATGGACATTTGACCTACAAGATAAGCATTTAAGCACATAAAACCCATATTACCAAGAATTAGCAACTAAATTACGTCTATTCGGGGTATAAAATGTACAGTTTTACGTGCTTATCAACTTTCTAAAATTAAAATTTAGATCAAAAAAATGTTCCGCTTCGCTTGTTTCCATTTTCTCTCAATGATAATGAATCCATGTGGCTCCATTCCTTGCCTATCGGATTCTATCCATACATGGGAACAACTTGTGAAGAAGTTCATGTACAGGTTTTATCCAATAAGTAAAACCAATTAGATATGCCAAGCCATCCAAGATTTTCATCAAAAACCAACCGAGCAATTTTGTGAAGAATGGGGCCATTTTCAAGCTTATATCAATAGTTTCCCACATCATGGTGTCGAGAAAAGTCACCTCATCCATAGTTTTTAAATTGGTATCATTCCTTCCTCTCGCACCATGATTGACAACATGCACAAAGGAAAATTCTTGCACTTAATTCCCACTCTCGCCCATAAATTTCTCCTCGAATTAGGCGATGACTCCCAAGATTGGGAGGGAACTAATGAATTTTCGAGATCAGAATAACCACGTGTAGGAAGAACATATGAGGTAAAAAATGATCCTGATTTTAAAACTTTTCTTCATGTCTTGTTGACGCTCTCAGTTGTTCTATGCAAAAAAATGTTTCAATTTTTAAACAAGTGATGAATGTCAACCAGTCTAGTCCTTCTTATCATCTATGATTAAGCCATGATCATTTATATCATTTGTTCCCCCTCCTTCAAGATGTCTCGAACCCACTATGGCCCAATCATGTGCCTTTGATACCAATAGTAACCCGCTCCACCGTTATTTACTTACAATCCCAACAATAGGAACCATCCCTATTTTTCTTATAAGTACGACAACAACCTTGCTCCATCACACCCATAACAAAATGTTGGTGGTCCACCTGGCTTTTACCAAAACCCACTAAGGCAACATCGCCCTCCTATACAGAACCACCATGCTCAATACCATCCATAAAACCATCAATAATCCTTTCTCCCCTACAGAGGACCACCCACCACCAATCATCAAACTGTCCCTATTCCACCTCCCTCTTGTGAGTATTCACCTTCTCTTAACTTTCAACATGAGTTGGTCCCCCAACCCCTTATGCCTCTCCACCATAACCGTCCACCTCCTATCCCGATAATCTTATCACTAAATTTATCATGACTCAATGGAAAACTATGCAAGCACAGACTCAAGCCATCTAACGGCTTGAGAAATGTCTTAACCATTTTGAGTCCGAATGAGAGAAAGGTCATTTTCTGAGTCAATCCATTGCTAACCCTAAGGGTAATGGTAAGGATTCGGCTTATGAGGTTGGATTCACTTACACTCCACCCACATACCAAGCAGACATGAAAACGATGAGTAATCTAAGATCCAATAAACTCGTTGGCAACTGTGTTTTAGTCCTTCGTGATGAGTAAATCCCACCCACCTATAATTTTCCATTAGAACCTCTCCCTAAGGTTCCACCACTCATCAAATCCACTTAAAAGAATGAGTCTAGACCTAATGGATCCACCACTATCTATGTGCCCACAGAACCATTCCCTCATAGGTTGGCTCCGATAAAGAAATCCCAATTATTTGATGAGATCAAGCATGTTTTTCAGAATGTTCACATTAACATTTCATTCCTCACCACGATTCAATAAGTTCCCTCATATGCCAAATTCTTGAAGGACTTGTACGCTGTCAAGTGATGGACAAATGTGCCTCGTGATGCCTTTGCCACTGAGCAAGCCACGTCCCTCATGCATGAGAATGGTATTGTGAAGTACAAAGACCCCAATCGTCCTACTGTCTCTTGCATGTTAGGAGATAAGTTCACTACTCGAGCTTTGCTTGATCTTGGGGATAGTGATAATTTATTACCTTACTCCTTCTACCTTGAGTTACATTTACAAAACATGAAACCTATACGAGTTCCTCTTCAACTTGTAGATCGTTACGTGAAAGTGCCTAAAGGAATAGTTGAAGATATTTTGGTGAAACTTTATGACTTTTACTACCCCGTGGATTTCATCATCTTAGACAATCCTGCTCTCCCGACCCAACCAATATTCCTATCATTTTGAGTTGCCCCTTTTTGGAAACTGCAAATGCCATCTTTAATTATCAAAATGGGTCTATGAATCTTTCTTTTGGCAATATGACAGTAGAAGTCAATGTCATCCACCTCATACAATAACAGGCCAATGTTGATTCAATTGATAAGGTGTGTGTGAATGACTCCTTAGTCTAAGAGATGTTATATCAAACTTAGCCAGGAGAACCTATCCAACGATATTTGTATCACTTTGGGTTCGACGTTGATATTGAGTCCTCCATCTCGGAAGTGAATGCCTTGTTATATTCTACACCTATGATGAGCACTTCCACATGGTCTACTTCATTTGAGCCTCTCCTTATTGAAACTCTTCTTTCTGTGGATGACCTAATTAACCCATGCCCCGATATTTCACTGGACTCTATTTCTGTGTCTGAGTTCGATGCCTTTCCCAGATCGCCACCTAGTTTGGAGCTAAAGTCATAACCTTTTGAGTTAAAATATGCTTTCTTAAGCCCAAATCAATATCACCTAGTCATAATTGCTTTTGACTTAACCCCCAATCAAGAAGAGAAATTGGTCCACACTCTCACTCAACATAGCACTTCTTTAGGGTGAACCATTTTAGACCTTCACGATGTGAACCCCACTGTTAGTAGCCATCACATTCATTTTGAGGAGAACGCCAAGACTTATCGTGAGCCATAATGTTGACTCAATCTCGTGATGAAAGAAGTCGTGAGAGATGAAATTTTAAAATTGCTTGATGTCGGTATCATTTACCTTATATCGGATAGCCAATGGGTTAGTCCCATTCATGTGGTGACTAAAAAGTTTGGCATCACCATTGTCAAATATATTGAAGATGAGATTGTTCCCACCCATGTACAAACCGTTTGGAATGTTTGTATTGATTATAGAAAGCTTAATGCTGTCACTCGCAAAGACCACTTCCCTCTCCCTTAAATTGAGTAGATGATTAAACGTTTAGTCAACCATGCTTATTATTTCTTCATAAACGACTATTCAGGTTACAACCAAATACCTATTACCCCCAAAGACCAGGAGAAAACTACCTTTACTTGTCCCTTTGGCACCTTTGCTTACTCTCATATGCTTTTTGGCCTTCACAATGCACCTACGACATTTCAAAGGTGCATGACTAGTATTTTTAGTGACATGGTATAGCGTTTTCTTAAAGTCTTTATGGACGATTTTCTTGTGTTTGGTCCATCTTTTGAACAATTCTTATCTCACCTCACTGTGGTCATTGTCATTCAGCGTTATCAAGAAAAGAAGTTGGTCCTCAATTGGAAAAAATGCCATATCATTGTAAAAAAGAGGACATTATTTTAGGTCATGTTGTCTTTAGCTCTGGTATTAAGGTAGACAAAGAGAAAGTTGACCTGATTTCCACGCTTCCCATTCCTAAGTTTATTAAGGACATTCGCTACTTATTAGGACATACGGGGTTCTACTGGAGTTTAATTAAAGACTTCTTAAAATTTCTTGACCTTTAAGAACCCTTTTATTCAAAGATATCCCATTTGTCTTTGATGATGCATGTGTCGCAGCCTTTGATCACCTCAAAGCCGAGATCACTTCTACTTCTATTATGCAACTTCCCAATTGGTCTCTACCCTTTGAGCTCATATGTGATGCATCTAATTTTTCACTTGGTGTCGTGCTTCGGCAGCGAGTTGACAAGTGCCCCCATGTCATATATTATGCTATCAAAACCCTTCATGACGCTCAACTTCATTACACAAGCACTGAAAATGAGATACCGACAGTAGTTTTTTCTCTTGATAAGTTTTGCTCATATTTCATAGGTTCCCCTATCATCGTGTACACTAACCATGATGCCATTAAGCACCTTCTTCACATGAAGGATTCTAAACCATAATTGATACGGTGGATTCTCTTACTATAAGAGTTTAACCTTAAAATTCACGACAAGAAAGGTTGTGATACAATAGTCGTTGACCATATTTCTCACATTATCGTTATGTTTGACTCTGATCATGTCCCCATTTTTGAGTCATTTCCATATGAACAACTTTTCTCTATCTCCACTTCAACTTGGTATGATGATATTATCAATTTCCTCGTTACTGAACAATTTCCCAATCATTAGTCGAAATAGGATCGCTCCAAATTCATGAAGAATGTGATGTTTTACTCTTGGGATGACCCGTTCCTTTTCAAGTATGGCACTGATCAATTCATTCATCATTGTGTTCCAGAGTGTGAACAGCTCAGTATTTTTTCATTCTACCACGATGGTGCTTGTGGAGGCCTCGCCACTTTAGCTCAAAGAAAACTACCACCAAAAGTTTGCGAAGTGGTTTCTATTGGCCCACCCTTTTTTGAGTTGCCCACCACTATTGCCAGTCTTGTTCTAATTGCCAACACTTTGGGCGTATCTCTCGTCATCATATGATGCATCTCACACTCATCCTCATTATTGAAATCTTTGATGCGTGGGGTATCGATTTCATGGGACCATTTCCCTCCTCTCGTGGTTTTCATTATATATTAGTTTCAGTTGATTATGTCTCCAAATGGATTGAAGAAATCGCTTGCTACACAAATGACCATCGATTCGTGGTTAAATTTCTTAAGGAGTATGTCTTCACGCATTTTGGAACCCCCAAAGCTATCATTAGTGATAGGGGTAAGCATTTTTGTAATCGAGTATTTGAACACATTGTCAAAAATTATGGTGCTACCCATAAGGTTGGTCTCTCTTACCATCCTCAGACTAGTGGTCAAGTTGAGGGTTCTAACCACAAGATCAATAAAATTCTTGAAAAAATCGTCAATCCTAATAAGGAAGATTGGTCCTTATGCTTCAACGATGGATTGTGGGCAAACTGTATTGCTTACAAGACTCTGATTGGCATGTCTCATTATCGATTGGTCTTCGGCAAGCATTGTCACCTTCCCATCGAGCTTGAACATCATGCATATTGGGTTGTCAAAGCCCTTAATTTTGATATTCATGAGGTAGGAGACCATACGAAGCTAAAACTTAATGAATTAGAGGATCCGCGATGATGCCTATAATTTGTCCAATAAGTATAAGGACAAGATGAAGTGGATCCATGACCAAAGCATCATGCACAAAGAATTTCACCCTGGTTAAAAGTTTTATTGTATAATTCTCGACTTCATCTCTTTCCCTAGAAATTGAAAACCAGGTGGTTTGGACCCTTCATTGTTGAATCAGTTACTCCTTATGTTGCCATAACCATTCAAAACCCCAACGATGGTAGCCTCTTTCCAGTCAACGGTCAACAGATGAAGCCTTTCTTAGAGTTATATCCCCCTCAAGTTGAAGAAATTGACCTTGTTTACCCAATCTATGAAGACTGATTCTTTAGTCTTGTATGGGGGTGATTATCATCACCCAATTATTTTGCCACCCCGTGCTTTCATAGTTCTTATCCTTAAGATGAGTTCCCTTCGATCTAGATAAAGACATTAAACTTAGTGCTACCTGGAGGCAACCCTCTGTTTCTGAGTATGAGTCTTATCCTATTTGGGGGTGGTGTTTCACACCACCCAATTCTTAATTTTTTTTTATAGATTTGCACATTTTTTTTATCTCATTACTTATTCAGGTTTCTTCTTGGCTACATCTGGTACACTTAATTAGTGGTTAATTATGGTAATTTCTTTCCTCCCTTCTGCTCTTAATTTTAAAAAATCATTTTACTAAACATGTAGGACGATGTTCCTTTTTGTTTTGGGGTACGGAATTTATCAAAATCGTACCTCTTTTAAAAAAAATCAAAATCTAATTTTTAAAATTTTCGTCCAGTTTTTTTATCTTGTTCATTGACGTGAATTTTCTGTCATCCATCTTTATAGTCTAGGAATCAAGCTAGAGGATTTATTTTTTCTAAATAGCTTACGTAATACATTCCAAGGCATTTTGCACCGCGAATTTATAGACTCGACAAAACTTACACACTTATCACGTCACTACGGTTTAGAGTTAAAGAGTATTATAATTCTCGAGAAAACCTTTAGGATAACCAGTGGAGACTATATCTTGTGAGATTTGTGCCTTTCACCTTTTAGATAGTTTTACGCTATCTCCAAGTCACAAGTTGATTCAACTTCCTTTTGGTCCGCACTTAAATCGTTGTATGATCTTATTATTCTTTGTTAAATTTTTGGCTTGATCACTGAGAACGACATCACTTTTGATTTGTAAGAAACACGTGTCTTGAAATTTGTCTGAATCACTAGATTTCCACCCATTACCTTCCCATATTCTTTCATTTTAACATATATTCCCCACACCATCCATATATAATCCCCATTCATATATCATCCTTCATTTTTTAGGAAAAGATTGCTTCCCCAAATGTAAAATGTCTTCAGTGTTGAGAGTATAAAAGAGGAAAAAGATTAAAAAAATAGAAAATTCCAAAAAAAGAGAGAGAGGAAAGAAAATAAAAAGATAAAGTTGACAGTCCAAGTCTTGTGAAATAAAGACATTTGTTCCTCAAGTGTAGAACACTCTTCCCATATATCCATCAAAACATCCATCCATCACCATCCTATCCTACCTATCTCATCATATGCTTCCCATTTTATTTTTCCCTCACCCATAAACATCCATATTTTCCCTTAGGTGTTCAAGAAAATGAATGTCAACATGGTTAATAACTAAACGTTCTCTCTATAGTGATTAGCATTCTTTCATGAGATAATTTTTCTTTCTAAATGTTCGCTCTTTCTTATATGTGTGTGAGACGTTTGACATTGCTTACATTTACTCACCCCCTCACACACAAGAGCGATACACTTACCTAAATCTCATGAATTCGTTTGAGAGAGCTATGCCTAGTGATATTGTTGAAGTTGAAGCATTGATTCCAAAAAGGCTATCTAGGAATTACTCTTATGATACTTGACCTGTTTTGACTAATTCACACACACACGTTGAGTTCTAGGAAGGATTTTCCTTGAGTATTTACTTAGGTAAACTTTTATACACTTTTATCTTTTATTTCTCAAAATATTTATCTTGTGATGGATTATGTAATTATTCTACGTTCAATAAGAGATTGACTGTCGCTTGCAAATAAAGAATTTTTGGGGTATATTCCCTACAAACCCTCACGATATAAAACTCGTCCTGAAAGGCAACCTATACGTTTAAAGGATTGTTGCACATGCTAAGTGCAATCGTAAGTGCCCACAAAAGTAATACACTTTTGATTTCTTATCTTTCTTTATCTCTATATTTTGCTCAAGGACTAACAATGTTCTGTTTGGGGGTGGGGTGATAAGTACCAAAAAGTGTTTAAATAATACCCCAAATAGATGATTTTGAATTGCTAATTCTCGACAAAATGAGTCTTATGAGCTTATAAGTCTATTTTGTAGGTCATATGCATGTTGCTATGTTCAAATGCTCAAATCAAGTCAAAATGCGACTAAAAAGTGCTAAACCAAACTCACATAGCCTTACCTTGTCCCTGAACCTAAGCCTAAATCGAGTCCAGACCTATCCCGAGCCTTGTGTGTGTCTAGTTTGTATATTTATTATTTTTAGTTTTTTATTTTGAGTCGCTTTTAATTTTTAGGATGTATTTTAGATTTTATTTAGAATTTTGTATATATTTTTAGGATTTAATTGTATCAGTTTTTTTATATTTCTTTTTACATAGGTGTAAGTTTTATTTTGATTTTGATTTTTTACCTTTTTATTTATTTTATTTCATTTTTATTAGGATAAGTTTTTTTAGGAATGAATTTTTCTTGTTTTATTAAATTTTGCATTTTCTTTAGTTTTATTTTATTTAGTTAGGATTTTAGTTTTTAGTTTTAATAGATTTTTCATTTTTTTTATTGATAGATTAGTAATTTAATTTTTAGTTTTTAATTTTAATAGATTTTAATTTTAGTTTAAGTGATTTTTATATTTTCTGATTTTTACTTGTAAATATTTTTATTATGTTTTATTTTATTTTAGTAAGGGTACAAATTAAACACACACATTATTACCAAAGACTCATTTACACTCAAACAAACACTCACACACACAAACTAACTACCATACACCTCACCACACACTAAAACACACATCATCATCTTCTTCACCACCCACTCTCTCTCCACCCTCCATTAACACAAAACTTACAACCACCATCCAAACTCACAACATCATATTCACCTTATAACTCCACCATTTAACTTCTAACTAACCCACCATACCATTTCCATCCTAACCAAATTAGAGCTACTCTAGTGGCAACTCGAAATCAGGCGACCAACTCGGCCAGCCCTTGCCTTCAAAACTCGACAGCCATGTCCGACCACCACCAAATCCTTCACAAACCAGACCTGGAAGCAACACCGGCTACCCAATCCATCCATTCACCCCACCATCTCCGGTCACAACCTCCGACCATACCCACCTCAACCACCTGCAACGCTGATAAAACCCTAATCTCCGAACCCGAACCTTCTTCGACCTTCATCTAATTACCCACGATTCTATCTGAAACCCCAAACCCGAACCCTTTTAAACCCGTAGACCACCTATTTAACCGTAAACCTCATACCCATTACCCACTTCAAATAATCTATGACCATACCCATTACCTTTGCCCAACACAACCCATGAACTAATATCGTGTGTTACCTTCCACCAAATCCCAAACCAAAAACAAAAATTAAAACCATGTGTGTTTAATATTACTTTTTCCCCTTACCTAAAATACCCTCTAACACTTCAACCAACTTTATTCCCACATGTATTCCCATAAATCCTAACTACCTCACACCTCATGCACACGTGCTTGAATTCTTCTAAAAAATCCCCTAGCCCCATTGGCACCTACTATAAGATAAAGAGAACATCCATTTAAGAAAAAAAGTTAGCGAGTTCGGAAAAAAAAGATATTAGGAAGAAGAAGATAAGAAGAAAGAAAAACACCACACTTCTTGTATTTGTTTAGTTTTTTTAGGGAGCGATTGTAATTAATTGAGGGACCCTTTGGTTGTAATTGAAGATTGCAATTCAATTCAAGTAAAATTTGGGTTTGATAAACTCCTCTCTAATTACTCATTTCATGGTTTTAATTGATTATTATTATTGTTGGATGATGATTATGGAGGGCTAATCCTCCAATCAATGGATGAAATGAATCCCCCTTGAATCCAATTGATTTAGTTTGTCAATTTTAATTTTGTTGATTTCCTTTGATTAGTAAATTTAATTCCTACTCTTATTTTCGCATTGAGAAATGAAAAATCATTCTTGATAAAGGATTGAGAATTGTGTTACCATTTCATAATTTTATTCAAAATAGAGATAGGCTTATCAAATTAATTAAAACCTTAATATAATTTTCACCTACTCTTATTTTAGTTTATCTAATTAAAATTAGTTGGTTGAATTGATCATAGTGATGATTAATTTGATTAATTTTAATTCAGTTAGAGTAGTGTTTGTGGGAATTAAATTTACTTTTCAAAAAGAATATTTAATCAATTCCTTAGTGTAATGAGAATTACCTTTTTAATTAAATGAATATTTTGAAAATTGATCAAATGAAAATAGTTCAGGTTTGATTAATTTGTGTGAAGTGGGGGGTGGATTTACATCCCTTGAACTTTCTCTCTCATTTAGTTACATCTCACTCACTATCATCACACACTTTTTCATATTTCTTTACACTGTTACTATAGTTTATTTACCATTTTTATTAGTTTTTAGCTTAATTCTCCATCATCTCAAAATTGTTTTAATATCAAAAAAGCTAAAAAAAATTGAAAAGGTAAAAAGTAAAATACAAAAAGAGGAAAATTAGATAAAAATGGATTACATCTCTCTTCTCTCATTTGTTTCATACTTAGATTAGGATTGATTCCCTTACTTACCTCTACACTCTAGTTTATTATATTTGTGTAAGTATTTGAGGGTTTTGATTAACTTGGCTTCAATAACAACAAACACACCTCAAAAGCAAGGTTATCGTAAAGAAACATGTTAGGAGAAAGAAAAAAAAATTATCCCTAAAAAGATCGATCCCCCTAAAAGAATCGAACCCTATAAGAAATGACTTTGCAACAACATTAGTTAATGAATCAACTAATTCGCAACATAAAAATAAAACACGACTGACACCCAACATTAGTGTATGAATCAACTGATATCCACGTTTATTTATCTGCTACAGTATATGCATATTAAAACGCAAATCATATATCAAATTTGTGCATGAATAGAAAAAAACCATTATCTCTTAATTTTGCAATTCCAAAATTGGTTAGTGTGTATGACCTCAAAATGGCTAGTAATTTTGATATCAAATCAGGTTATATGACGTTTTTGCTCGTATGACGATTGCTCAAATTTTGCTGTATGAAGATTTTGCAATTTCAAGAGTTGGTTGGATTATTTTGAGTGTTAGCTAGGGTTGTGTATACAATTTTGTGAAAGAGAAACTACTGTATTTTTGGAGGGAAGCCGAAAATAAGAGGGGGTAGGAGAAGTGAGCAGAGGGAAATATTTTAGAAACAAACATTTGTATTCCAAAACGTGGGGAAATAACCCACGTTTATTATAAAACGTTCTAATTTTTTGACATTTTTAATAAACGTTAATAACATTTTGACACTTTATATAAAACGTCAACAACTTTCCCATGTTAGTAAATAAACGTCGGCATATACAGTATATACCGAGATTTGAAAAAGCGTTGCAAAAAATGTCGTCATATCCAACTTTTTCTTATAGTGAAGCGTGTCTCCACTAATGATTGTTGGAGATCTTGAGGGATCTCTTGCTGACCATTGGAGTTCTTGAGATAACTCTTGCTAAAGACAACGAACCGACGCCGGCGTATATTCATTTATGAAACACGTTGTATTTATCTATGTATATGTAAGTCGAGGTTTACAATATATAGTGAAATAGATGGTTTTTCCCCTTTGTGGGATTTTTTCTGAATTTGAGTCTGATTATTTGGAGTGCATGCTAGTTAGTTTTTATTGATTCCAATCACATTAGATGCATGATTAGGGTTTGATTAAAACTAAAGTTTAAATTGGAATTTAATTAAATAAGTTTAAACTTTGAACGAAAGCGCACTCTCAAATTGGTATAAGGGACAATTACACAATTATACTGTGTAATTTTTTTGCAAAATTTTTATGGATATTAAATTTTTTTGAAGAAACTTTGATTTTTGAAAAGCTTAAGTTCGATGGAAAACTTATATAATCGGATGCCAGCTTCTTACGGGACAAACTATGCTTATTAAAAAGCGCACATTAAACGTATTATAAAAGCTATAGACGAACGTGTTTGGCTAATTTATAAAAGAGGGTAGAATCATTCCACTGTCACTGTAGATAATGTGACAAATCTAAAACCTCTGTCTAACTGGACTGAAGATGAATTTTAATGGAGCACATATAATTCACATGGCCTTAGTGCAATTTTCGGAGCAGTCTCGCCCGACGAGTTCTGACCTATCATGATGTATGCCACATCAAAAAAGGCATGGGGCATCCTGCAGCTTACACACGAGGGCTCAAATGTGTAAAGCATTTAAACTACAAAATTTAACTACTCGGTTTGAAACAGTAACCATGCTTGAATCTAAATATTTTGATGAGTTTTATGCACGTCTGTCAGATATTGTCAATACTAGCTTTAATCTTGATGAAAAAATATCTGACACAAGAGTAATTAAAAAGATTTTAAGGTAACTCCCAAAACATGTCATCCCTAAAGTTAAATTCATTATGAATGTTAGACTCTCTTAGGTTAAAAGAACTTGTAAGAGACCTCCAGAACTTGTAAAAGAACTTGTGGGAGACCTCCACACCTCCAAAAACAGTTAAACCAAAAAAGAACGGGATTGCTCCTAAAGCCCAGTCTAGGAAAGATGAGGAGTCTTCTAGAAAGAGAGAAGAGTCGTTTAAAATAAGAGAGAAAGAAATTTCAGATTCCAAATATTATTTTGATTTAGGCGATTTGGCCTTGCTTGCTAAAAATTTCAAGAATTTTCGCAAACTAAAAAATAATGGAAATTTTAAAGACAAAGGGAGTTTTGAGAAAAATAAATCTGGAAATAAATTTGATAAATATAAAAAGGACACCCCTAAGAGAGAGGAGGATAGGTGCTACGAGTGCGATGCGAGAAGTCATAAGTCCTTTGAGTGTGCACCTAGATTAAAGCGTTAAGGCAAAGGCAAAGATGCTTTAAATTCCACCCTTAGTGACGACAGTGAGGTCGAGTCGATGGATTCAGGAGATGAATCACTGCATGAATGTAACTTCACCGCATTCATGACTAGTCATGTGTGTAATTTTAGTGCATCTCACGATGATGAGGATGTTACTTCACAAGGACACCTCAAGAGTGAAAACGATGTAAGTGAGTGTGAGGATACCGGATGTGAGAGAGAGTGTGACCTACAACGCCCGTACGCCGATTTATATGTCGAGTCCTTCAAAAATAAAAATAAAAATAAAATAAAGGGTTAGCTCTTAGGATCATTGCATTAGAGAAAGATTTAAGAGAAGCCATAGAGACAGAGTCCACAGTTATCATGACTTTGAGAGACAGAAGATTTAAGAGAGGCGATAGAGACAGAGTCCACATTTATCATGACTTTGAGAGAGGGAGAGAGAGAGAGAGAGAACTTGGAGAAAGAGTGAGTGTTATTTAAAAAGAGAAAGGGGACTTGACCAATCAATTGTCTAGTCTTACGAGTGAGGTCCTTGCATCTGTGGAGGCTCGAAAGAAACTTGAATCCCTTGTATCCAAACTCACTTATGATCTTGAAAGAACTTGTGAGGTCATGGTAAATATTGAGGATAGATCTAGAAATGTGGTAAAGATGCTCCCCGGCCCTACTTTAGGGTTTGGTGAAAGGAAGGTAATAGGTTTTGACGGCGCTTTCTCGTCTTATATCGCACAGAAATCGGTTCCTGAGTTTACAATGAATCCATATGTCCGTCAATCAAATTCCCAAAGAAGATTTAGGCTAAAAAAAGAAAGCCAACTTCGTCCTAAGACCATGTACTTTTGTAGTTATTGCATGCCAAATATCCACCTTAGAGAGTATTTCTATAGTTTAAGTTGGACTCGACGTACATGTGCTCCGTTACACCACACTAGTAATCTTACTAGTATTAGAGAGAAGATTGAGTCGCCACTTCTCACACTTTGATGGAAGAGTTCCAATGGATGTCTTTATCATTAGTGGATACTTCAAACATTCTGGTTAGAACCAACAATGACAAGGGTAAACACAAGGTTACCACTTCTTGGGTTCCTAAGCATGACGTAAAAGCCCTTATTTTTCATGTTGGTCTTAAAGCTCATAATAGCTCACAATGGTATTTTGATAGTGGGTGCCCTAGGAATATGACATGTGATGTCTCATTTTTCACCTACCTTGAGGATATAAAGGAAGGTAAAGTCACCTTCAGAGATGGGAGAAAATCTATCATAGTAGGACGAGGTACAGTAGAGATACCTGGGTTTCCAAAGCTAAAGAACATTTTGTACATCAAAGGGTTGAAAGAAAACCTTCTCGGCATTAGCCAACTGTGTAATGCTGACTTTGGAGTAACATTTGACCGAAAGGAGTGCAACGTTTATAAAAAGCCGATAAACTTCAATAGCAAGGGGTGAGGACAGAAGATAATTGTTATGGGATTGTCCCCAAGTCCTAATTTGTCTGTAACAGTGCCACGATATCCTCTGTTGATTTGTGGCAACAACGTCTAGGTCACATTAATTTTAGAGATTTGGATATTTTTACTAAAAAATACCTAGTTCGTGGATTTCCATCACTTGGGAAGCCAACTTTCGCGATTTGTGGACCTTGTGAGCTGGGGACACAAGTTTGTAGTCCCCATCAGAAGTTGAACTCCATTACCACTACACACGTGCTTGATTTAATTCACATGGATATTATGGGTCCTTCTCTCACTGAGAGTTTGGGTGATAAGAGGTATATACTCGTGATGGTCGATGATTTCTCTCGTTATTCCATAGTAGGTATCCTAAGAGAGAAATGTGATGCTGTAGAGTTTCTTACGACCAAGTGTCATGTCCTGCAAAATCAACATGGTATCACTATCAATAAAATGCATAATGACAATGGTACTGAATTTAAGGAAGCAAGAGTGGATATTTACTAAGATAGCCTTGTAATCAAACATAAATTTTTGTTCGTGAAAACTCCTTGGCAAAATTGGATTATTGAGAAGAAGAATCAGACGATTCAAGAGATGGTTAGATCCATGCTTCTCGATCATAGAGTTCCTTGGAGGTTTCGGCCAGAGGTAGTGTCTACCGCGTGTCACATGGTGAATAGGGTATATCTTTATCCCCACACCCCTCAGGTGCCATTTCAGTTATGGACAAGTAAGAAGACCAACCTTTTGTATTTTTTTATCTTTAGGAGTAAGTGCTACATTCTTAGGGATAGAGAGAAATTAGGAAAGTTTGATTCCCGAATAGGTGAAGGAATTATGTTAGGATATTCATCAATAAGTAGAGCATACTAAGTTTTTAACCTTAGCATCTCTAATGTTATGGAGTCATTAAACTTCACCGTGCAAGATGACGATGGCGTTTGTTGATCCTAGACTTTTTGTGAGGATGATGCACTTCCATGTGATGATCCCATTGCCCCTCACACACCCACGATGGACACTACTCCTTATTTGGGGAACACACCTGTTTGGGTTCATAAGGGTCATAACCCTTTCTCCATCATATGAGATCCTACCTTAGGGGTCAAGACTCGCACTCAGCTAGGAAACGTTGTTAGCTTTCTGTGCTACACGTCAAAAGTCTAGCCCAAGAATGTCAAAGAAGCTATCAAAGATGAACACTGGATATCCTCTATGCATGATGAGTTTTTTCAGTTTAGAAAGAATGATATCTGGGAACTTGTCCCCGACCTAGTGAGAAGAGTGTAATTAGTAGTAAGTGGATCTTTAAGAATAAGATGGATGACAATGGTACCATTATACATAACAAGGCTAGGTTGGTCTCTCAAGGATACACACGAATTGAGGGTGTAAACTTTGAGGAGAAATTTTATCCTATTACGAGGCTCAAGACCATCGCCATCGCATGTCATTTTCACTTCAAGTTATATCAGATGGATGTCAAGATTGCCTTTTTCGAATGGCATTCTACAAGAGGAGGTTTGTGTGGAACAACTGAAAGTGTTTGAAGACCCTATGCACCCTGAACACATTTATTATATGATGAAAGACCTTTATGGTTTGAAGCAAGCACCCCATGTTTGCTACAAGAGGCTTACTTCGTATCTCTTGGCTCGTGGCATCAGGAGAGGAGAAGTAGATAATATGTTATTTGTTAGGAAAGGAAAAGGTGCTATTTTGGTTATCCAATTCTATGTGGATGACATAGTCGTTGGATCCACGTGCACCCTCCATGCTCTTGGCTTTGAGGAGGAGATAAAGAGTGAGTTCGAGACGATCATCGTTTGTGAGCTTACATTCTTCTTTAGTCTCTAGGTTTGTCAGCTAAAGGAGGGGTTATTCATCTCCCAGTCCAAGTATGCAAAAGATTTGTGAATAAATTTAGTTTAGACTCCGCTAAGCATGCAGGTACCCCGATGATTACCTCAAGTAAGATTATTAGGGACACTTCAGGCAAGGATGTAGAGAAAAACTTGTATCGGATTATGATAGGTAATCTCTTATACTTTACTTCCAGTCATTCCGATATTGCCCTTAGTGTTGGAGTCTACGCGATATCAGGCTTCCCCAAAATAGTTTCACGTACTCGCTCTTAAACGTATTATCAAATACGTGAGTGGGACTCTCTCATACTACATATGGTATTCCTATGATATCGAAGACCATTTATCCACCTATTCAGATGTCAATTGGGTCGAGGATGTATATGGATGTAGGAGCGCGTCTGATGGGTGTTTCTATTTTGGTTCTGCTCTTGTCTTTTGAATGGGCAAGAAGAAAAATTCAATCTCTTTTTCCACTGTGGAGGCTGAGTACATAGCCGCCAGGAGTTATTGTACGCAACTTATGTGGATGAAGCAAATACTGGAGGATTATGGGATTTCGCAGGACACCATGACTATTTCATGTGATAACACGAGCATGATACACATATTCAACAATCCTGTCCAACATTAATGCACAAAGCAAATTAGGATATGCGAGAACTTTATTCGAGAGTTAGTAGAAGAGAAAAGTAGAAGAGAAAGTCATGTTCTTGAGTTTTTTGACTATCGATCTCCAGTTGGCTGATATTTTCACGAAGCCTTTAGATTCCCTTAGATTCGAGAGTCTTAGGAAGTCTTTAGGAATCTGTATAGTTGATTGAGGGGTGGCTATCATGTCTAGTGTAGGATACATTTTTCATGCTCATATGATATGGTTCCTATTGCTAGATTGTATCATTTGTACCATTCTTTTATGTATTATATTTTTTCATTTATTCATATTTTTAGAAAAATACTAAAAAAAAATCTATTTTTCTACAAGAAAATTAAAAAAATGAAAAATATTTTATTTTGATAAAAAAATTGGAAAAGGTCAAAAAGATTTTGTTTTATACAATTTTTGAAAAACAAAAAATGATTTTTGTATTTCTTTTTACACCTTTTATGAATGAACATTTAGGATGAACAAAGTCACAACATCATTTCCATATCCCACGTGACTTTTTTATAGTGATTAGAGACACTACATCATTTCATCCATATGCTTTATATTATTTTGAGTCATTTCGATGTGATCAGCGATATCCTGCTACACGTTTGGCTCCTTATCTCCTTTAATGCATACATGCAAGAATTTATTTGATTATAGTAATTGTCTGTTACATGTTGCCAAAGTGTTTTCATCTCAATCCGGTCTTTAAAACGAACCAAATGTGACAAAACTTGACAATGAAAGTAATTCATGTAAGAACCGTTGCCCGTGAGGAATTTATTGTGAAAAATGATTAATGTAAACGGGAAAGGCCTACGAAAGACACCGTTATCCTTTGCAAGAAAGACACCATTTAAAACAGGCCAGAATAGTGTGGCATTGTAAAACGTAGCTAGGCCAAACTAGTTTAGCTTTATATGATCATTCAAAAGAAAAGAATACAATAGAAAAAATGATCATTATTATTTATGAGGGGGCTTGGTTGGAAATCAATGGGTTTGCATGTCATGACAAAGTCTTGAAAAAGAACTTCACAGTTTTAGACGCTATTGGTATAGAAATCATTTCAGACTTTGATTTGTTGTTTAGATTGAGTCAGTGTCATTTAAATTCAACATTTTTACACCTAAGGATGATTTTGAGCTCATTCGTTATGAGTGTCCAAAATTCATCGTGCACATATGTTATGAATGTTTGCATTGATTTACCATTCGAATTTGTTCATACCCCTACATTTATATTATCATCGACATGGTTATCTTAGTGTTATTTGATGGTATGATTCTTTGTTATATATTTTTTTGTAAGAAAAATTTTGGAAAATTAAAAAAAAAAATTTATTACCTTGTGACACTCTCCATATACATTGCTATATTTCTTCTTATTTGTCTATTTGGAGACATCATAAAACGGGGGGAATGAATTATGGGGTTGTAGAATTATTTG
Organism: Sambucus nigra; assembly: GCA_949130495.1. Lineage (NCBI taxonomy): Eukaryota > Viridiplantae > Streptophyta > Magnoliopsida > Dipsacales > Adoxaceae > Sambucus > Sambucus nigra. The sequence continues at coordinate 405,217,551 of OX422207.1, forward strand.
ATTTAAGGATTTTCTTATCCTTAATTGATATCGATTTTATGCTTATCATTATATTTCAAACTTTTGCGTGTCACAGGTATTGGTTTCTTATCTCATGTGCGTAGGTAGAAATTGAGGATCATTTTTTTTGCACACCCTGATGATGACAAAGAAACGTTGGATAATTGAATCCTTAAAGATGTTGAAGACTTAAAGACATATACTTTGATATTTCCATTTATGGGTTTTTTGGGATATTTGATTGTATGTCTTATTTATTTTTTATTTTTTTTGGGGGGGGGGGGGGGGGTGAGGGGGGTGCATAATTCGGATTTTTATGTATGTATTGGCATGGACATATGTGAGATTTGTAAGGACAATATTTTATAAATGTCCGTTTAGAATTTAGGAATTTTTGAGTTGTCCTAGATAACAGTTGATATGTCGTATACCGCTACATACCGACTCATTCCGTACGTCTTCAAACGTTCATCCTTCACGTCCATAATCCAAATCTTTAACATCATGCATCATAATCACACATCCATCATCATCAACATGCACCCATCATACTCAACGTGCGTCATGCTTCTGCAACCGGTCTTCACTAACTACATGTAATACCCCGTATTTTTGGCTATATTTATTTTTGGGATTAATTAATTAAATGAGAATTAATTGGAAATTAATCCGGATAAAATACTAGCGTGATGTGAGTTGGAATATGACTATATTGAGTATATATGATGTTATATGAATATTGAATTATGAAATTTGTCGTGAGATTGATATACGACAATTTGGTCATTTTATTGGGACGCGTGTGACAATCGCGTCAGGATATAATTATTTTAATTATAAAAGTGAATTTAAATTCTATTAACCGTATGGTCGTTTTGAGTGCGCCAACGCGTCTGGAAGGGTCGAGATAGTCAGAAAACACTAGCCGGGGGTTTAGTTTGGGTCCCGGGGTATTTTTAGGCCATACCGGCAACATAAAGGGCATTTTGGTAATTTTGTATTTTTGGAAATTAAAAGTGACGAAAATTAGTGAAGTAAATCTGATGTGGGTTTGACCCACTAAGCACCAACCCATGTTAACCCAATAGGTTACGTAGGTTATTAAAATTAGGTTTATAATTACTTTCCAAAAGAAAACCCTAGCCACCATTAGAGAAAAGCTTGGAGAGAGAGAGATAGAAGGAAATTCTGCAGAAAGAGAGAGGAAATCGTCATCAAAATCAGAGATTGAATCAAGGCAAGTGATTTAATTTACATTTTTATGCAGTAAATGTTTCTTCCATGTTAGAAAGCTTAATAATCATTCTTGTTTGAGAGATAAAGGAAAACCCATGAAATTGGAAGTTGTTAGTTTAATGTTGGATGTAGGTTTGCATGTAGAAACGTCATTGGAAGATTGAATTAAGAGAATTACAAATTTATGTGTTATAAAAACGGATTAAATTCTGGGAATTGATGATGATAAATTCTAGGGTTTATGTTCTTGAAAAATTGGGGAAAAGAGTAGAGACTTATGATTTGATGATGTTTAGGATGTGTAAATTCCTTAAAAGATGTTAGTATATGACCTTAGTATGTTTTAGGATGATTGGAGACCTTAAAACATTAATTGGACGAATTTTGGTTGAGATTTGAGGGTAGAAATTGATGAAAAACGAGATTGGAATTTTCTGGGCTTGAAACTGGCCACTCGTTAGAAGACCTACCCAGGTCGTTCGAACGTGCTCGTTCGAACGAGCTTCTAACGAGTTGACAGTCTAGGTTCTAACGAGAGTGATGTTCGTTCGAAGTTTTCGTTCGAACGAGATCTCGTTAGAAGACCCAGTTCGTTTGAACGAACTCTCGTTCGAACGAGACTTCGAACGAGTTGACAGTTTAGGCTTTTTAGCCTGTTTTGATCCCGAGTGCCCCGTAACCTTGTGTATAGGTAGTGATAACCTTCCCTTGATGAGTAATTGGTATAATTGGGATGTTTGGGATATAATGAGGAGTCAAACCTAGCAGTGTAGTTTGAACCTAAAGGAGACTATGAAGTAGGACGTGAGTGTCTAATACGATGTAAGCTATTGACGGCCTAATATATTATATTAATCGGGAACATATAAATTGGGTAATATTATATGTCGGTACAAGAATGAGAAATGTACTACAATTAAACTATGGGATTACTAAGATGTTTTCTTACTTAGTATTGGTATATGAATTGTGTGTATGACATACCTACCATACTTGCTATCACGGGAGGTTTGCGTTCGCTTAGGGCCCTCTAATCCTTATGTTGCCCGAATTTAGACTAGTTACCTTGATGAACATAGGTCAGAGAAAGACTTATTGGGATGTTAATAAGTTCGCTGATCGTGGGAGCGTAGGTATGTGCGTGACCCATGTGATGTGACTGTGTTCGCCTCCATTATTTGTGATGTTGTTATCTGTGAACTATTCCAGAGAGATTCGGAATATGTGATCCTTATGTACGTGATGTATCGGGATGGATAGCAGAGTATGTGTGTACCGCAGCTTAGTCTCGGGGTGCTTATATTGTATATTCATGTTGTGGGAAATATACGCTTAAATAAACTGGGAACTTTCATATAGTATTGTGTGTATAATTATGGATTAATAAAAGGGATGATCTATAATGAGTTGTATTACTTTTATATGAGAACATGAAATTTACGTTAAGCCCCTATTTAATTGAAATCGTTTTAATGTTAATGGGAACCGAGTAATAAGGGTAGAACCTATGACAGTCTAGCTAGATATGATGTCACGTAGCTAGCGGTTAGATGGGTACTTACGTTAGGAGTGCACAGTTAGCCGAGAGGTGAGAATTCCATGTGAGTGCACGTCCTAACATGTACTTTGCATTTAATATTTTAAATGTTTTTAAAGCACTTGCAGGTTTTTAAAATATCTCCACATTCGGGCTCTGACCCGTTTGCTTTCAAATCTATTTTTCTTGAAAAACCATTTTAGGTGCCCAGCCACAAGGACACCATGCATAGGATACTCATTCAGGTGATGAGCTGTAGCTGTTTGTGGAAGCTACAGGAATTTGCTTTTAGACTCTTCTATCATTTGGATTCTATATTCAGTATTCTTCAGTTGTAGGGCATGTTGCCCAAATTCTATTAGAGACTTTTCCGTTTCAGTTTTCAAACTTGGCTCGTATATTGATTTAGTACTCAGTATTCAGTTTAATTATTTCAGTTTGTGGAATTGTAGTGAGGAGTTTTCCTCCAGACTTTATTTACATTATGTGATGGTTATTCTATTTACTTCGGTATGGTGAATGGTGTTATTATTCTTCATTACACTTGTTACATGTTAATCAGACTTTAATTAAAATTTGACAACTTACTTTTTAAATACTAGGTGGTTAGTAATCATTAAAATGTTTTCGACAGTGATGCTATTAACTGGACCAACTTGGCATTTTGAATTAATTTAATAAAGGAGTAGCTACCCGGTATTTAATTAGTCGAGGTGTCACAGGTGGTATCAGAGCATCAGGTTCTAGTGTCCTTTAGGATCTGTACGGCTATTATGTTTCCGCTAAGTTTCTTTGATATAGAGCCCTATATTTTAGGACTGTTGTACTCTTTTTGTGTATGCTTCGTTCTTCATCTATTTTAAGTTTATAAACAGCGAACTTATAAACTTTATTCTTATTTCAGATGCCTCCACGACGTGCACGACGAGTTCCCAGGGATGCAACGGCCGAACCCCAGCCCGCTCCAGTTCAGGGCATGATGAACGCCGCTGAGGTTGCAGCTATTGTAGCCCAAGCGGTAAATGCCGCAATTGCCGTAGTCCAGCAGGCACCACCTCAGGCACCGGTTGCCGCGCCAGTACAGGCAAATGCATTCCCGTCTGCTTGGGAGCGTGTACGTGACGCTTTTCAGAAAGCGCATCTGCCAGAGTTTGCAGGTAGCTCAGATGTGGTAGTCTCGAGCCAATGGAGGAAGGATATACAGAGACACTTGAGGATGTATGAGTGCACGGACGTTCAGAAGCATGTGCTAGCTACTTTCAAGCTAGTTGGATCTGCACTGCAGTGGTGGGAGTCTATTACCACCGTAGAGGAGAGGGATACTCTCACTATTCAGGACTTTTGGGTACGGTTCGACCGCAAGTACTTTTCGTCAGCTGTTCACACGGAAATGAGGAGGAAATTGACGAGTCTGAAGCAGGAGGGTAAGACTGTGGCCGAGTTCACGAATCTGTTGAATATCGTTCCAGATGAGATACCAACTGAGAAGAAGAAGATTGAGAAATTCACCGACGGGTTGACATGGAGGATCCGTCAGCATCTGTTAGGGAACCTTTCGTTGGCCACGTATTCTGATGTGGTTAACGCCGCTTTGTTACACTTCCAGGACCACCGCTTTCATTTGGCTGAGGGCAAGAGGTCGGGAGAGTCCAGCCATCAGGGCAGGACAGGAGGACATAGTGCCGGTGGGGCACAATCTGTTCAGGGGCAGAGACAGGGTGAGCAGGGTTCCCAGCAGGGGGATCAGAAGAGGTTCAGATCAGGGAATTACAGGCACGGACAGGGAGGTTTCCGTCAGAGCCATCAGGGTCCAAACGGCCATCAGGGCCAACAGGGGCAGAATCGGCAGCAGTTTCAGCAGGGCCAAGGGAGGAACGGTAACGGCCACCAAGGCCGGGGACCGCAGGGGCAGAGAGGAGGGAACTTCCCAGGGAAGTGTTTTGTTTGTGGAAAGACTGGCCATAAATGACAGGATTGTCCTGATCAGGGCAGGGCCCCACAGCAGCAGCAGCAGGGTGCTCGCCAGGAGCCGTAGAGGCCTATGTTTCCTGCCGCTCTCCCCGCACCGCCACAGATGGCAGCATTGCCACCCATTCCAGCAGTCCCAGTTCAGCAGGGGTAGCTACAGTATGGACGTGTCTAGAACGTCCACCAGGCAGCAGTTCCACAGGCACTGCCCGCGATTGAGGGTACATTTCCTATCCATGGCACTATGGGTCGGGTATTATTTGATACGGGGGCTACACATTATTTTATAACTACACATTTCGCGAAAGCCTTAGGATTGTTAGCTACGGCAGAGAGCACAGTGAAGTGTGTCGACTCACCATTGGGGAGTGGGTCACTTATATTCTTTATATGCCGGGGAGTGGGGATAGAGATTGGTAGTCTGGTATTACCTGCAGATATGTTGGTATTAGATATGCATGTTCACGATGTGATTATCGGTATGGATTGGCTCGCTGATTATAGGGCCATGATTGATTGCTTCGGTGGGAGCATTATTTTTGCCATTCCGGGGCAAGAGATGTTTGTAGTGGCGATGCCTCGCCCAGAGGGAGGCTCGACCGCTCATTTGTATTACCTAGAGGAGGATACCTCTAAGGAGGTTGTGATCCCTTTAGATTCGATCCCATTCGTCAGGGAGTATTCGGATGTGTTTCAGGAGATACCAGGCCTACCCCCCAGTCGAGAGATAGACTTTGTTATAGACCTATTTCAGATATGAGGCCTATAGCACACGCACCGTACCGTATGGCTCCGACAGAGATGCGAGAGCTACGAGATCAGATAGAGCAGCTGTTAGGTCAGGGCTTTATTCGCAGGAGTACCTCACCTTGGGTAGCTGCAGTTTTGTTTGTGAAGAAGGGGGACGGTTCACTGAGATTGTGTGTGGACTACCGAGAGTTGAATAAGGTCACGATACGGAATAAGTATTCGTTGCCTCGAATCGATGACTTATTCAACCAGTTGAGAGGAGCTTCTTTCTTCTCAAATATTGATTTGAGATCGGGATACCATCAGTTGCGTATCAGGGAGGAGGATGTCTCGAAGACTGCGTTCTTGTCGAGATATGGTTCTTACGAGTTTCGGGTTATGCCTTTTGGTTTGACCAACGCTCCAGCAGTGTTTATGGACTTGATGAACAGAGTGTTCAGGGATTTCCTAGATCAGTTTGTCATTGTCTTCATCGATGATATTATGGTTTACTCCCAGACAGAGGAGGAGCACGCCGAGCATTTGAGGCAGGTTTTGCAGACGCTGTGTAAGAACGAGCTGTATGCAAAGTATGAGAAATGCGGGTTTTGGCTGAAGGAGGTCCAGTTTTTGGGACACATTATTTCCGACCGAGGGATATCTGTTGATCAGGGGAAAGTATCCGCGGTGAGGGAGTGGGGACAGCCCACGACACCGACTGAGATTCGTAGTTTCTTGGGCCTAGGAGGATACTACAGGAGGTTTATTAGGGGCTTCTCGAAGATAGCAGGTCCTTTGACACATCTGACTCGTAAGGGTGTGCCATTCATCTGGAGTGATGCCTGTCAGTTGGCATTTGATGAGTTAAAGGACAAATTGACCTCAGCACCTATGTTAGCATTGCTGAGACCGGGAGTTGAGTATTTGGTTTACATCGACGCGTCTTTGCAAGGACTTGGAGGTGTATTGCAGTAGGAGAGACAGTCCATAGCTTATGCTTCCCGTAAGCTTAAGACTCACGAGAGGAATTACCCCACGCATGATTTGGAGTTGGCGGCAGTGGTATTTTCCCTATGGATTTAGAGGCACTATCTTTTGGGGGAGAAGTTCCAACTGTTCACGGACCACAAGTCCCTGCAATACCTGTTCACACAAAAAGAGTTGAATATGCGGCAGCGTTAGTGGCTTGAGTTTGTGAAAGACTACCAGTTCGATATCCAGTATCACCCAGGCAAGGCTAACGTGGTAGCAGACGCGTTGAGCCGTAGGCCAGCAGATGAGGTGGCAGAGGTGTGGAAGGCAAAGTGGAAGGAGTTGGGACACCAAGATGCAGTGGCCCGATCTTTCATGTCTGTGATGACCATTACACCGTAGATTGTCATGAAGGTAGTACGGGCACATGCTAATGACTCGTTCTGTCAGGAGCAGATAGTTCGATTACTAGCAGAGGGAGCCGAGTCCTATACCGTTAGCTCAGACGGGGGATTACGCTTCAATGGGAGATTAGTGGTTCCGGAAGGGGAGGAATTGTGACACGAGGTGATGGCAGACCCGCACGGCTCACGGTTCGTGGTACATCCCGGAGGGGACAAAATGTACCAAGACATTAGACGGCAGTATTGGTGGAGCGGTATGAAGAGAGATATTGCTGAGTTTGTTTCGAAATGCGCCACTTGCCAGCTAGTAAAAGTGGATCATCAGAGACCGACAAGACTTCTACAGCCGTTGGAGGTCCCGGTGTGGATGTGGGAGCGCATATCCATGGACTTTATCACGGGTTACCTACGTCGCAGAGGGGTCACGACTCCGTTTGGGTAATTATGGACAGGTTGTCCAAAGTCGCTCACTTTTTACCCGTAAGGACTGAATACACTACGGGACAGTATGCCCAGCTCTTCATTTCATAGGTTGTGAGACTTCACGGTGTGCCCCTAAATATCGTGTCTGACAGAGACAAGATATTTGTTTCGAGGTTTTGGGAGAGTTTCCAGGAGGCCATGGGCACGGAATTGTGGTTGAGTACGGCTTATCATCCGCAGACCGATGGGCAGACCGAGCGCACAAATCAGATGTTGGAGGACATGCTACGCATGTGCATTATTGACTTTGGGGGTGGATGGAGCAATACCTTCCACTGGTGGAGTTTGCTTACAACAACTCCTATCAGTTCACTATTGGCATGGCTCCGTTTGAGGCGTTGTACGGTAGGCCTTGTCGTTCCCCAACATGTTGGTTAGAGGTGGGGGACAACAAACTACTTGGGCCGGAAGTGATTCAAGATACTTCGGCAAGGATTGAGTTGATTCGGAGTCGCATTCGGGTAGCTCAAGACCGACAGAAGAGTTATGCTGATGCAAAGAGATTTTTCAGGGAGTTCCAAGTGGGGGACCAGGTTTTTCTCAGAGTATCTCCTATGAAGGGTATTATGCGTTTCGGGAAGAAGGGGAAGTTGTCACCGAGGTATGTGGGGTCGTTTCCTATTATTGAGCGGATCGGACCGGTTGCATATAAACTTGGGTTACCGGAGCATTTGCATCGGATTCACGATGTGCTTCATATTTCCTCGCTAAGGAAATACCTTAGAGATAATTTGGCTCATTCTCACATTGCTGTGGAGGACATCGATCTCCATCCGGATAGCTCCTACGAGGAAGGGCCGATTGCTATTTTGGACCGAAGTGAGAGGAAGCTGCGGTCAAAGATTGTTCCGTTAGTGCGTGTTCAGTGGCGACATCACAATGTCGAGGAGTCCACATGGGAGCGCGAGGATGAGATGCGCGAACGTTATCCAGAGTTGTTTTTAGTAGGTACTTTCTAGTTTCGAATTTCGGGACGAAATTCAGTTATTAGGGGGGAAGTATGTAATACCCCGTATTTTTGGCTATATTTATTTTTGGGATTAATTAATTAAATGAGAATTAATTGGAAATTAATCCGGATAAAATACTAGCGTGATGTGAGTTGGAATATGACTATATTGAGTATATATGATGTTATATGAATATTGAATTATGAAATTTATCGTGAGATTGATATATGACAATTTGGTCATTTTATTGGGACGCGTGTGACAGTCGCGTCAGGATATAATTATTTTAATTATAAAATTGAATTTAAATTCTATTAACCGTATGGTCGTTTTGAGTGCGCCAACGCGTCTGGAAGGGTCGAGATAGTCAGAAAACACTAGCCGGGGGTTTAGTTTGGGTCCCGGGGTATTTTTAGGCCATACCGGCAACATAAAGGGCATTTTGGTAATTTTGTATTTTTGGAAATTAAAAGTGACGAAAATTAGTGAAGTAAATCTGATGTGGGTTTGACCCACTAAGCCACTAACCAACCCATGTTAACCCAATAGGTTAGGTAGGTTATTAGAATTAGGTTTCTAATTACTTTCCAAAAGAAAACCCTAGCCACCATTAGAGAAAAGCTTGGAGAGAGAGAGATAGAAGGAAATTCTGCAGAAAGAGAGAGGAAATCATCATCAAAATCAGAGATTGAATCAAGGGAAGTGATTTAATTTACATTTTTATGCAGTAAATGTTTCTTCTATGTTAGAAAGCTTAATAATCATTCTTGTTTGAGAGATAAAGGAAAACCCATGAAATTGGAAGTTGTTAGTTTAATGTTGGATGTAGGTTTGCATGTAGAAACGTTATTGGAAGATTGAATTAAGAGAATTACAAATTTATGTGTTATAAAAATGGATTAAATTATGGGAATTGATGATGATAAATTCTAGGGTTTATGTTCTTGAAAAATTGGGGAAAAGAGTAGAGACTTATGATTTGATGATGTTTAGGATGTGTAAATTCCTTAAAAGATTTTAGTATATGACCTTAGTATGTTTTAGGATGATTGGAGACCTTAAAACATTAATTGGACGAATTTTGGTTGAGATTTGAGGGTAGAAATTGGTGAAAAACGAGATAGGAATTTTCTGGGCTTGAAACTGGCCACTCGTTAGAAGACCTACCCAGGTCGTTCGAACGAGCTCATTCGAACGAGCTTCTAACAAGTTGACAGTCTAGGTTCTAACGAGAGTGATGTTCGTTCGAAGTTTTCGTTCGAACGAGATCTCGTTAGAAGACCCAGTTCGTTTGAACGAACTCTCGTTCGAACAGCCTCGTTCGAACGAGACTTCGAACGAGTTGACAGTTTAGGCTTTTTAGCCTGTTTTGATCCCGAGTGCCCCGTAACCTTGTGTATAGGTAGTGATAGCCTTCCCTTGATGAGTAATTGGTATAATTGGGATGTTTGGGATATAATGAAGAGTCAAACCTAGTAGTGTAGTTTGAACCTAAATGAGACTATGAAGTAGGACGTGAGTGTCTAATATGATGTAAGCTATTGACGACCTAATATATTATATTAACCGGGAACATATAAATTGGGTAATATTATATGTTGGTACAAGAATGAGAAATGTACTACAATTAAACTACGGGATTACTAAGATGTGTGCTTACTTAGTATTGGTATATGAATTGTGTGTATGACATACCTACCATACTTGCTATCACGGGAGGTTTGCATTCGCTTAGGGCCCTTTAATCCTTGTGTTTCCCTGATTTAGACTGGTTACCTTGATGAACATAGGTCAGAGAAAGACTTATTGGGATGTTAATAAGTCCGCTGATCGTGGGAGCGTAGGTATGTGCGTGACCCATGTGATGTGACTGTGTTCGCCTCCATTATTTGTGATGTGGTTATCTGTGAACTATTCCTGAGAGATTCGGAATATGTGATCCTTATGTACGTGATGTACCGGGATGGATAGCAGAGTATGTGTGCACCGCAGCTTAGTCTCGGGGTGCTTATATTGTATATTCATGTTGTGGGAAATATACGCTTAAATAAACTGGGAACTTTCATATAGTATTGTGTGTATAACTATGGATTAATAAAAGGGATGATCTATAATGGGTTGTATTACTTTTATATGAGAACATGAAATTTACGTTAAGCCCCTATTTAATTGAAATCGTTTTAATGCTAATGGGAACCGAGTAATAAGGGTAGAACCTATGACAGTCTAGCTAGATATGATGTCATGTAGCTAGCGGTTAGATGGGTACTTATGTTAGGAGTGCACAGTTAGACGAGAGGTGAGAATTCCATGTGAGTGCACGTCCTAACATGTACTTTGCATTTAATGTTTTAAATTTTTTTAAAGCACTTGCATGTTTTTAAAATATCTCCACATTCGGGCTCTGACCCGTTTGCTTTCAAATCTATTTTTCTTGTAAAACCATTTTAGGTGCCCAGCCACAAGGACACCATGCATAGGATACTCATTCAGGTGACGAGCTGTAGCTGTTTGTGGAAGCTACAGGGATTTGCTTTTAGACGCTTCTATCATTTGGATTCTATATTCAATATTCTTCAGATGTAGGGCATGTTGCCCAAATTCTATTAGAGACTTTTCCGTTTCAGTTTTCAGACTTGGCTCGTATTGATTTAGTACTCAGTATTCAGTTTAATTATTTCAGTTTGTGGAATTGTAGTGAGGAGTTTTCCTCCAGACTTTATTTACATTATGTGATGATTATTCTATTTACTTCGGTATGGTGAATGGTGTTATTATTCTTCATTACACTTGTTTCATGTTAATCAGACTTTAATTAAAATTTGACAACTTACTTTTTAAATACTAGGTGGTTAGTAATCATTAAAATGTTTTTGACAGTGATGCTATTAACTGGACCAACTTGGCATTTTGAATTAATTTAATAAAGGAATAGCTACCCGGTATTCAATTAGTCGGGGTGTCACACTACACTTCGTTAAAGTAATAACATTTATTTGGAGTTAATAATATTCACATTTATATTTAGAATACCTGATAGTTCTTTTGTTAAAACAAGGTTGGTTTTTTAAAAAATAAAAATAAAAAGTTTTTTATTCAAATCGTTCAAACGACATTACAGTTTTGTTCAAACGACATTTGCATGTCGTTCTACCGACCTTCTCAAATGACAATACTCATCGTTTCTTAGGTCACGCGATACCTAATTTCTTAAATGCATCTAAATACCACGTATTGTTTTGGTTTTTAATACTTCATTTTTATGGTCATTTCTTAAGGTATCTAACGACATCTAGTCTCGTTCGAATGACCTGCTAGATGTCGTTCGAATGGAATTGTGCTGCCTTTTTATTTTTTGCTAGTATAAATACATGCTCTAAAATTAGGTTTTTGTAAGTCTTTTACAACTCTGTTTTTTGCATAACTACACCGATTTTAGACTTTAATCTTTTAGGCTAAAACCTATTTTGATTCACTCATATATCCCAAATCTTATATGTGAATCATTGTTAAACCATTTTCATCATATTACCCATTCTTGGAGTACATCTTGTGGAAAAAGAAGCCTATATCCTTTGCTGACTCTTGAATATCTTGAGGGATCTCTTGCTGACCATTGTGGTTCTTAAGGGAACTCTTACTGAAGACAATGAACCGACATCGGCAGGTATTCACCTGTCAAACATTTTTGTATTTCTCTATGTATATGTAAGTCAAGGTTTACAATATATAGTGAAGAAAATGGTTTTACCCCTTTTGGGGATTTTCCCTGAATCCGTGTGTGATTGTTTGGACTCCATGCTAGTTAGAATTTAATTAAATAAGTTTAGACTTTAAATATAAGCGCACTCTCAAGATCTCAGATTCGTGATCTTCCTGAGTTTGGTCTCGATGTCGCTGCATCTCTTGGACATTAGCTTGAAGTTTGTCAATCTTTGCACTATGTCGGGCATATAGATGAACATTTGGTGCTTGATCGACATTCCCCATGAACAACTTACTGAGGTAGATCTTCAATTCGGTCGAAGAAGCAGAGCTTTGAGGTGGTTTGACAAAATACCGAAGACAATAGGGAGCCAGGCCAAAGTTGGGTATGCGATCGACCTGAGAGGGAAAAATGATTTTGGATTATTTTTAAACAAAAAATGAGTATTTTCGGTATTTTTGAAAAAGGGGGGAGTATATTTTTGGTATTTTTTTTGGAAAAAAGGGAAGAAGGTAAAAGTCTCAACGTGATTATTATTATTAGGTTTTACTCGTATTATGTTCATCTAAATGCAAGAAAAATGTTGGACGATACCCGAGTTTGGGGAAAGATAGGGTTTAAATTACAAGACATTGTTTGAATTATTTCCAAGCTCATGGACAGGGTTGGATTGGGAAAAATAGTGCAACAAATTGGGAGGTATGACTACCTAAAATTTTGGGCAATGTTTCGTATGGTAACCGACAAACTAATTATGAGTGTCCTAAGGGTGACGTGATGCGAGGGGAACCGAGTGTTCGTATAGGGACATTATCGTTGATTTTGGCTCCCGTTCTACATGCAAAAACCTAAGCTACTACTACACTTGCGAGGCAAGCACAACGGTAAGTCAGGTATCGTAAGAAATCCACAGGGAGTGATTTAATTTTAGATCGGTAATTAATTTATTACATCAGAAATAAAAGTGTAAAAGGTGATAGGTTGTTATGGTGACAAAAGAAAGGAATAAGTTACGCTACACAAAAGTAAAGCGAGGATCGGGATTGCATCATACCACATGGATTGAAACAACTACTAATTAACATTTCGGCTCGAAAACATTTAACCGATCATTTTAATTAAGCATAAACTTAACGCAATAAGAATTTAACCCAAAGTTGCTTGAATAAACATTTAATAAAAAATGGTCGCATGCGGATTAAATTCGTATTGTCGCTATAAACACTGAAGTTGCGTGACAAATAAAGTTAAACGCATAACAATCCAAGTTTAATACATGCGGTTTCATTTAAATGCAATTTTACACGAAACCTAGTTTTCGGAGCTCGAGGCCCGTTAATGGCGAAACACAACCCCGACCCTATTTATCTAGCGGCATGGCATGGAAATAAACTAAATTACACTAATAAAACTAATTAAAGATATAAATAAATCACTACAAATAATTAACAAGGCATGAAATTAAACTACAAATCAAGGGATAAAGGAAAAACAACTAAATTAATGGAGAGGATGATGAATAGTACAACTGACAAACCCAAATGAATGTCACCCCAAAGAGAAATGAAGATGAGCTCTCCAAACAAAACACTAACAAAAAATATCTCTTAAAACTAAGTATATCATTTATTACAACAAATATCTCTTATATCGTAAGTTGCGGGAAAAGAAAAGAAGAAATAAATGAAAAGGAAGAAAGTGCTGTAAAAAAAAGGGATCGATCGATCGATGTTTCAGGAAAAATCCCACTATCTTTGAAGTATGGAAAAAATTGAGGAGTTGATCGATCGACCCCTTTTGTCGATCGATCGATCAATCAGGTTGCATTCTCCCCTATTTTGATTTCTTAAAATTCCCTTATGCTAAAACTCCCGTAACTTCTTCGTTAGGAATTGTATTTGTGCACCGTTTGCGACCACGCAAAGCTAGCTCAGAGGACTACAATTTTCGTGAAGACATTGGTCCAGGTGCCCAAATTGTGAAATGACTAAATTACCTTTGTGTGTACGAAAATGCACGAAACTTCATCATAATGCGTCTGAACTTCATACTAAGCATTCAAATACCTATAAAAGCTCAATTAACCCTTGAAAAACATATATTTATACAAATATGAGGTTGTCTAGTTAACGACCATAAATATAGGGATTAAGATACTCGAGGGGGCTAATGATGTGTAGGTTAACGGGTGAAATACGCAATATTTGCGTGTAATCACACCCCCTAACTTACACATTGCTAGTCCTTAGCAATGAAATAGGAAACAACAAGAACTGCAAGTAAACCAAAAGTTGGATACAAGAACAAAAATGGGATAGAAAAGGATAAGGCCACTTTCACGGGCAAACGATTGCATCTAGAGTATGCAATAAGCCGTTAAACCCCTAGGTTACCCTAGTGGACGAGTGTTGTCTCGTGAGGGCTTTCAGGGATGAAACCTATAAACATCTTATGTTTTCCTCAAAATATACCCAACTAAAACAAAATAGACATTCTCAAAAATAACGAACAAGATTTTAACATGTAATTAGCATAATGAACGAATTCAAACAAAAGTTTGTTGTTATTAACATGTTGAATGCACCTCATAGAATTGAGCTTTAAAAGTGGGAGAGGACGAGCACATATAAAGCATGATTTGTCAAAAACTTAAATAATGCAGATAAATATAAAGGCAAGCATATATTCAATCCTCACGGGCAGTACACTCATCAAATGAATTCACTCGAAATCGGGAGGTAACACACGGAACATGCGGGCATAAAGAGTAAATGTAAATGGAAATTAGGCCGCACACATGTCACTAATGAAGAACGTTATATGGGAAATGAAAAAATTGTAATCTCAATGAAAGATATTGCACATTAAAAAAGGCAAAATTCATTTTCACAAATTATCAAAACTATTTAAACTTTTAAATTGAACTCACCCTAGTATCACATAGGACTTGATAGGGTTGTAATGTAGGCTAGGCTAGGGTACGAAATGAAGGATATGTATGTACGTATTCAAAGTGTTCGGAATGAAAAACTTGGAATAATGGGAAATAGTGAAAACAAGCATTAAATATTAATTGGAGAGTAACAAGGATTATTGAACTATATATAACATATAAAAACTTTCTCTTTCTTTTTCTTTTCTTCTTTTTCTAACTTTTTATTTTGTTTTCTTTTGATTTTTTTCTTTTCTTTTTCACTACTTTATTTTCTTTTCTCACTCTTTTCATGCTCAAATTGCAACCACACTGCTCAAACATCATTCAATCCCAAGCAACATTCCAAATAAAGGCACGTAAGGTAATATGTATGGTGTATAACTCCAATGTGGAGTTGGTTATGGGAATTTAGGTGGAGAAATGAAAGGCTATATTTAGGCTCAGAGGGGTTGACTAGGGAAAAATAAAAGGTGAGTTCAAGGGTAATATGGGTGATATAACAAAAATTGCCTATGATCAATTCATAAAGTCTACGAAATTCTCGAGTAAAAAAAACTTTGAAAATCATGATCAAGTAAGACATTTCAAGATATAAAATCAATTAATGAATGATCAATGAAAGAATAGATAGATTACCAATGAACTCAAAGTTTTCAAAGAGGAAGGAAAAGTGTATAGACTCATAAACGACGAAAGGTACAAAGCTTACTCGGTGTAAGTATATACAATGCAACAAAAGATTACCTAGTTATAAAAATCTTAAACCAAATCAATATAATAAGAAAGCGCATGTGCTCGTGGGATAAAGTTTAATTCATGAAGTTATTCACAATATCAATGATTTGAGGACTAAAGTCTAATAAATTCTAAAATAAAAAATATGCATCATTGAGTTGTATATTGGATCAGACAATTATTAAAATTTATCATTGGAAACAAGGGCAAAACGCCCAACAAAGGAGAAAAAAGAAAGAAAATATTTTTGAAAATTTTCAATTTTTAACAAAATGTATGCTTTGTAACTAAAATATGATCAAATCCAAGGACTAAACGTGAAATGGATAAATATCCCACACCCCCTAACTTAAATGTTGCATTGTCCCCAATGTGTCCATTCAGAACAAAACATAAAGATAGGAAAAGAATGATATTACCCAAAATTGGAGCGATCTTCATAAGCAAAAGTCCGAACGAATCTACAAAATAAGTCAGTACAAAGTAAAGCAAAAATATTTACCCATATATTAAGTTAAAAGAATTATGTCGCAAGTTATAACAATATAGAGGGGATGAAGTGCAAATACTAGATAAATTGATGGAAACATTTGATTTTATAAAAATGGAAGGTCACACACATCAAAATCCAATAATCAACCACAAACTACATCACCATTTCTCATTTCATAAGTTCATTACAAAACAACTTAATACATTACAACTAATTAAAAGAAAGAAATACAAATAAAAAGGAAAATACAAAATAATATTCATCCCAAGGAATACAAAAGGACCCCAAAACAGTATCCTAGTAGCTGAAACCACTAGAATCATATGGACTCTGAAAATATGGTGGGAGCAATGCATCGGACCATGTTGTTGCACATACGTGAATGAGTTCCCTGCTATATACCTCTCATTGTGAATTCGATTAAGTGGTATGATAAGGGGAACCGTTTGATATGTGTCAAAGGTACGAGGCCAATGGAAGTTGAAAATAATATCACCTAGGTTAACCACACCTCAGTGAGACCAGCACTCATCACGAAGTGACCCCCTATACGGGACACATTTTTTGTCAATATTTACATGCTCTGGTGATGTAGTGTGAAAAAATGGACGAGTCTTGATTATTATCTTATGGAGAGATTTCTTTTTATTTGCATGATAAGCAAGGGGAGTACTACCACGATGAGGGAGAATATATAAATATTATGATAAGTAAAGCTAATATGGAGCATGAAAACTATACTAAGCATGGTGATAGGGAAGCATGTGAATACATAAAAGTGAGTGAGATGTGTGAAAGGAGAGAAAGTGACATGGGAATAATACAGGTGATCATGAAAAAATATATAAGTGATAGTGTGTGCTAGTGAGAAGCGTGGATCATTGACAAGTGATGTGTGAGATGTGTAAGTCAGAAGTAGGTGATAGTGAAGCTAAGCATGTATAATCTACAAGTGGTGCGTGCAACATGTAAGTAAAGGTGAAACTATATACAAGTATGAGTGTGTCAAGTGATCATCAATAACATATACTAGTGTTCGTAAGGTGAAGCATAGTGAGCATGAACAAATCATTGAATATTGATATATACATGAGGAGAGAGCATGGTGGAGATAAATATGGGATAAAATATACAAAAGTAAGAAAAGGAGTAAAGGAAATGAATAGTGATATATACAAGTGGGAGCATATGTGCAGGTGCAGAAAAGAAGGAGAGTAGAAAATAACACTCGTGTAGAAAATAGAGTTTAGTGCTCTGAAAAGTCCCTGACGAAATTCTCCACTATTTCCATTCGAGTAGGATTCGTCCGGCCCAGGATCGTGCCTCGAAATCGAGACTAGGGGAGGAAGATGGAAGGAAGAATATTTCCTCCATCTCTCTCTCTCTCTTCCCTTTTCAGCCTAGGACGTGTGGGTGACTTGAGGATATAGAGGTCCTCTTTTTTCCGCTCGTGTCGGCGTCCTCACAATCCAGGATCGGATATAAAATTGGCACATGAAAAGATAGAGTCAAAAAGAGTGTTTCCTCCTTGCGAGAATGACATCAAGGTCAAACTGATGCATACAAAATAATGTGATTCAAAGTTCCGGGGACTAAGTTACAGAATGGAAAGGTGTTAGGCGCCTATTTCGCTCTTTTGGTCTCTCTTGGGATATGTTAATCTTCTATTTTTTTAAAGTGTTGTGTGTGTACATGTGTACATTTTAAGTAGCAAGAGAATGAAATTATTCAACTTGCATCATAGAATGGATGGAGAGGATTCATTTGTGGGAGTGTACCTAAAAATAATAGTAAAAAATATGATATAAGTGTTCACCGAATTACAAATCGCTATGGAAGACTAAATGTGAACGTCGAACGTGACACAACTATGTAGGAGTCCAAGACTCACGAATATAGATATAATATAATATGAGTGATATAAAATGAAAGGGAATGACTCAAATCTCGGGATTGGCCCAAGACGCCTACGTAGCCTAACGCACATCAAAGTTCACATAGTTCAAAAATAGCCTAGGGGTGGGTTTAACCAATAAATACAAGTGTGTGACTTCTATTGTGTGTGTTTTTAAGAAAAATGTATGTAAGTGTGAAAGTGTGAGAAAATGGAAATCTATATTTGGAATTTATGAATAAACCCTCCTTTTGTCTTTTTTGGTTTTTTTTGAAAAAAAGTGTTGTGCAATACTACTAACAAAAAGTGAATAATATTTGATGTGAGATGATGAAACAAAACTAGAAATATCACAAATTGATAACAAACTAAATAGTAGCACTTGAATGAATAAACCTGGAAAAGAATGAGGGATGGACCCCCTTAATAGATATTTGTTGTTGAGTTTAGAATGTAAATATGTTGATTATTATAGTGGTACGAGGGATATGTGGTAAGATGAGTTGTATGGACAAGTGAGATAAGCAAGTGAGGTGAGAGAATGTTGGATAATGGACTTTTTTGGAATATGGCAGCTCTGAATTTGAGGAGAATGTTTGTTGACTGCTGAAAGGGACCTCTTTCCAAGGGTGAAGTCATGACCCTTTTATAGTGGATTTTAGGGTTAAGGGAGTGTCAATCAGAATGTCCCTTAGCATGCCTACTGGCATAGGGCTCGCTTTACTGGGCAAGGAAAAGTACACCCTGCCAATATAAAGACTATCTTGGGTGCCTATAGGCAGTCCGAAATGAATTTTTAAAAAAATGGGCATAAAAGCAAAACTGTAAGCTCAAATCTCGAAAGGCTAGGACCCTTAGGCAGGGATTCAGAGACCTTCAAGAATCCATTGAGCCGCTCCCAGGTTCGAGAGTTTATTAAAGTGAAACGGGGCTTAGAAGCACTCGATGGTCTCTAAATGGGAGGGTTTAGGAGGAAAATGAATCGTTCGTCGGAACCGTGAGGCCGATTCATGCACATCATGGACTATTGGAAAGGGAATTCAGTGACCTTCGATATTTCATTGAGTTTCGTGCGATTTGGAGAGTTGATTAAGGTCAGACGGGTCTTGAATCATCCGATGGACCTTTAAAATAAAATGGATCATTCATGCGAAGTTGATTTGCGCATGGGATAAACTATTGGAAATGGTATTTAGAGCCATTCAAGGTTTCCTTAAGCTTTGGTTATGTTGGAATGTTTACCAGAGCCAAACGGGGCCCGAGAGTGCCCAATGGCATTTAGCTCGGTACTCATAGTAAAACGGATCATTAGTGCGGACTGTGAGGTTGATTTACACACGGGATGGACCATTAAAAAGGTAATTTATAGCCCTTAGAGGATTCATTGAGCTTCGGTCAGGTTGCAGAGTTGACCAGTGTCAAACAAGGGCTGAAAGCGCTCGATGGCCTCCAGATTAGTACTCGGAGTGAGACCTAGGGTTTATGGTGAGTGGATCAGTGTTTGGAACCTTAGGAGGTTCTTAGGGGTTCCTAGGATGGGGTGTGTAAAGGTATGGTAATTTTTTTCTCTTAAATTAAATGTATGATTTATGGTTCAATCCATAAAAACCTGATTTGTTAACTCTAGAACAAGAAATCAAAACCATGACTCGTTGAAAAGGTTTTAGGTAACTAATCAATCACTTAAAATAGAGATGTTCATATTTATGGTCACTTAGAATAACTCACTAGTATAATAACTATGATATATTTATATATTATGGTGATGACATAAAGATAATTTAGGCGAATTATTTTATGTACCTGGTTTTAGAAATTTTGGTTTCAGTTTCTGAATTGTTTATGAACAAATATTTGATTATTTTAATACAATTATTTTTATCAAATTTGGATATCTTTTATCTGTTCTAGTACATTAGAAAGTAATTTTTACATTACAAGGTTTCTCTCACAAATACTAGTAAATACAAAAATGAGAAATTTTAATGGGGATATCATTGAAAAGAAAGTTTGCTTCTAGAACTAAACTAAACTTTGGCACTTAGACTTAGTTTATTAAATTTAAAAAGGAATTCAAAGACTAGGTTAAAATGGATGATTGAGTTTATTTGAAATGAAGGAATATCTAGTCTCGAATAATTGATGATAGTGTGGTTTTGTGACTATCTAGTTAAGGGTTGTTTTGAGTTCTTTATAGATTTCATTGATGATTACTCAAAGGTATGGATGTGTTTGCCTTATGCATTACATTTCTGAAGCCTTTGATTACTTAAAAGTGAAAGAATAAGGTGGAGCATAAGTGAGGTAAACAAATCCAAACTCTACAATTTGACCATGGGGGAATGTACCTCATTAGAGAGTTTAAGGGATCATTCATCGTAGGTTGGGATTTTATCCCAGTGGTCTACACTAGATATTTCATTTAAGAATGGTGTATAAGAATATTTTAGATATGATATAATAATGGTAGGAATAAGAATATTTTAGATATGATATGGTCCATGGTCAGTTATTCAGAACTACAACATTTATATTGGGAGTTTACGTAAGAAATGGCTATATACATTCGGAACTTAGTTTCTTCTTTATCGATCTCTTCAGATCCAATTGAACATTAGAGTGGGCGTAAGCTCATTCTAGGGCATGTTAGATCTGGGGGTGCCTAGCACTCTTATTGTGGAAGGATACAATAAAGTTAAAATTAAGGGAAAATGTACATCTCTTTGTTGGTTATCTCAAAGGTTATAAAGGTAGTTTTTATCATGTCCCTTACCACAAGAAGATCATTGATGATATCAATGCCATATTATTTAAAAAGGATATAAGTTCATGTGTAAGCTAGATTTACAAGATAATAAGGAACACCACATTACTAATGTTACTAGGCCACCCATACAAGATGAAATAAAACTTGACATCGATAATGCACTGGCTAACAGTAGTTGGAGTATTAATGATGATCATGATACACATGTCACTTATACTGGATAGCAAGTAGTTCCACATTATAGTTGTATCATCAAGAATAATCCTAAATGGTTACTATTTTGGTTGATCATTTCGATGATATCCCATAAAAACACGAACCAATTCTGGAGAACTACAACGAGGCATTCCATGGCTCGGACTTTGTCTTTGACCTATGACTATGGATACTAAAAGGAGATTCGGTGTATTTGAATTAAGTTTTGGGACTTTAATACTTGTTGATGGGGTAAAACCCATCCGGCGCAAGTGGATCTACAAGAAGTTAAAAGATAGATGGATAGGAATTTAGAAACCTTCAAGACAAGGCTTGAAAAGGGTTTACTAAAAAAATGATTGATAATAAGAAAACCTCCTCATTGGAAGCCATGTTAAAGTCTAACGTGATTATTTTAACGTCTTCACAACATTCATAAATGATTATATTGGCATGTATATAGTAAGAAGTTAAAAAAGCAAAATAATGTAAGCTTCTGAGATTAATTTATGGATAAGTTAACATAAATATCTTGGATCATTCGATTTGATGAAGTAATCAAGTTTTGATTATATCAAAGTTCAAATAATACTCGATTCTATAAAAAGCATGTCGAAAATGTGGTGCTATTAAGTACAATTTGTGGATAATATTATCTTAATTAGGAACGAGTTAGGGTTATTATCTCATATAAGAGTGTGGTAATCCTGGTAGCTCGATATAAAGTACTTTGGAGAAGCCAGACACATCCTTGTTATCAAACTTTCCATAGATCGGATTAAAAGGATGTTGGGCTTATCCCAAATCATTTATATTAATGTTGTATTCAAAAGATTGACATCGAGATTTCGTGAAAATATTTTATTTCCAAGTATAGAATCTTTTTGTATTGAAATTCGTGGGAACACGTGATGAGATGGAATGAATGATTTATATACCGAATGGTTTGGCGTGAGAAACCTCATGTATGCTATATTTTGTTCTAGACTAAAAATCTTATATGCCTTCGGCATGATAAGTGGATTTCATTATAATAGTCGTATGCCTTTTAAGTAAAAAGACTAAGTTTTAGTGAAATAAGGATTTAAAGTTTTCTACCTCGGCATATGTGTTAACCCATGGAGGTTGAGCCATAAGTTCGGGGAATGTGAAGTAATACTGCATTGCTAACTCCACCAAGGAGGCCGAAGATAGTTCCACTTACGAGGCAACTAAAATGGCTACATTCCTCGGGTAATCCTAAGTATCTCGAGGGAGGTCCATTCAAGTGTAATTGGCTATTACACTTTTGAGGGTTTAGAGTGGTACGATTGCAAGTCCGAGAGAACCCACAATCCATAAAAGGGATACGTACATTGAGTGTAGGTTTAACCTAGTTTGAAAGATCGAGAAAGAAGATAAAATTATGAACAAAGTTGTATTGGATAACACTCGATTAATACTTATACATATATGAAGCAAAATACCATGTAGAAGGGTTAGGACATATATACATAAGTACATGAATATAAGATAAGCGGGAGATTTTTGGGGTTTTATTCTCAAAATGAGGCAAGCAATTTACTTTTCAATAAAGGTGAGTCAGTTCATTTTGAAATAAGAATCATGGTTATGATAATGCCTTATATTTATTCTTTAAATACATTGTAGACATGTCGAACAATTGTTTAGTTGGAATTTCGATGAGTTAGGTTCGTCTTGAGAACGAAAGATTAAAATTTCGGTTCTATTATGTTTGAACAATACATAACCTAGATAAGGAGTTGACATCATATCGGCATGGTTTCATGTACAATCCTAGTAGTTTATCTCAAACTACAAGAACCTGTATGATGTTTCGATAACTTGTGTGATAGTTCAACAGATGATTGTCATCGATACATCCAAGAATGTATTTAACATAACCACCCGTGATATTTTAAGTCTAAGGGTTATATTGATTATACTTAGGTAATTTAACACTATTTGCAAAGGGTTCAAGGATTCTTAATCTTAAGGGTAATGAGGATTGAAATTATTGCGTAATTATTTCTTTGACTGTTATCAGTGTGGTTCAATTATAGTGGGTCAATAGATCCCCACAGATTGGGCAATTTTTATATGAGTAGGTATGAAATCATAATTCAAAGCAATCCATGTCCATGAGATATATTGGATTATGATACCCCCTTGACAGATTTATATGGTTTGTTTTCACCAGTAAAACCCGATCGATAAATTATTTTATAATCTGGTGGAGTAGCAAATAAGTTAAGTCTAAGAATCAAGAAATTGATAATATGTTGGTTAAAATTCATTGGCAACAAATTGATTTGACCAAGGAATATTGAAAGCTTAACAAGGAAAATCATATTATGTACCACCACCAACTTTGCAAATAAGACATCTTTATATTAGATTAATTTTAGATAATAAAAAGAAGTGAATTCATGATTATATAGTGAAATAAATTGTGATTAAATAAAGAAAATAAATAACTAAAATTATGGTAATTGAGATTTAAGAGAATTTATTTGGAAGCCAAACTAATTATTTATCTTAGGTCCCTAGTGTAGTCCAATACGCAAATAGTAAGCTCGGAACTCCATAGAAGCCCAGTTTGACTAAAGCCCATGACTTATACCTATTTGTACAAGCATAAGTTAGGGTATTAAGTGAATGATACATTATAGAGGGTTAGATAGAGGGAGGAAAAACATTATTCATGCTTTTGTCAAGGGGTGAGGGAAAAGAACATTATTTATCTCATATTTCACCATGATGCCATCTCCAAGAGTTCCCATACACAAGGCTTTCTTTAGGTCGATTATATGCTAGAAGATTAGAGATGTTTGAATCATTATAGAAATATTTTTGCAGACCTTAAAAAGAAACAAGATCTACATCATCTTTAACTTTTTTTTCTCCTCATACGAACCATAACATGATTTGCTATGGTATTGTAATCTTGAAATCCTAGGTTGAATCTTTAAATCTAGTTCTTTATGTACTTCCAATGCATGATTAATCAAATATATAGAGACAATTTTTTTCGTATTTTTAAATGTCAACCCCGATATGTGTTCCTAGTCTCGACTTCCACATGCCCACAATCCATCAATGGGTAGGTGCGATCTAGGTAATTTAATCACTAAAACTATAAATGGTCAAAATTAAAGGAAATTGTATAAGGTTAATCAAATGTAAGCTAATGAGAGGAAAATTAAATGGCTAAATACAATCTAATTTGGAACTCCATGTAACTTGTTATGTCGACCACACCATATTTAAATTAGTACAAAAATAGTCCATGATAGAGTCAGCATAGTCATATCAACCCATCTACTTAAACTTAATCAGTGAAGCAATCTAACCCAACCTAATACCACTATAGTCAGTTATGAATAACAACTACCCTAAATCATAAAATAGACAACGACATACCCCATATGATCTTGGGTGACCATTCTTCACTCCCATATGCATCATTTTGGAAATAAATGTTGGTTGGATTGTGGCAGAGGTAATATTCATCTTTACAAAATCAAGGCAATACTATGGGACGCACTTATAGGTCTCATGTGTGTTGTGAAATGGAAAAATATCACCATATTTAACCTCCAACCCAGTAAACATGGTAAAGTTCAGTGGGGTGAACCTTATCTCCCAGAATGAGAAATATAATGTGTGAGTCATGCTCGGGTACCTCTTTAGCAATGCATAAATGATGTCGTGATCAATCTGATTGTAAGACATAGGAATGATGTCAAAAAATACATCCCTCAATATGCTGAACAATCTAAGCCCAACCTACCCCCGTACATGACATATCCTTTAACCATTTATGGAAAAATATCATCGAAGAAGGAGAAAATCCAAGGCCCATTTTCATTTCGAAGGATCTGAGAGTAGAGAAAAGAAGGGCCTTGATTAAGTTAAGTTAGGGATTTAAAGTTGTCTTTGCATGGAAATACATAGAGATGGAAGGGGTTAGATAAAGAATTAAGTTGCCACAAGCTAAACGTTATGCCTTCGGCCATACCGGTGAAGTAGG
This sequence comes from Sambucus nigra, assembly GCA_949130495.1. Lineage (NCBI taxonomy): Eukaryota > Viridiplantae > Streptophyta > Magnoliopsida > Dipsacales > Adoxaceae > Sambucus > Sambucus nigra. The sequence continues at coordinate 405,242,588 of OX422207.1, forward strand.
CCACAAGAATTTACAAACCTGAGTTGGATCTAAAAATTAAGGAGGATGTTTAACAGTTGCTAGTAGCAAGGTTCATCTAACTGATACATCACCCACTTTGGTTGTCAAGCATTGTCTTAGTGGGAAAGAAAAATAAGAAGTAGATAAGGATTTTTGTGGACTTCAGGGACTTGAATAGAGCTTGCCTAATGGATGAGTTACCTATGCTCTCCATCGATAACTTGATCGTTGCAACTACTGGGCCTGAAATGTAAAGCTTTATAGATGATTATATTGGCACGATACAACCAAATCAAGATAAATCTAGCAGACGCAGAAAAAATAATATTCAGAACACCGTTAGGAAATTTCATGTATAAAGTGATGCATTTTAGGTTAAATAACGTTAGAGCGACATATCAGAGAACGATGATGGCCATTTTTCCATAACTTCTTTCATAAGTTTTTGGAGTTTTATGTGGATGATCTAGTCATGAAATTGAATAAAGATGAGTTCCATTTAGAGGATTTGAGGAAGGTGTTCATTAGGTGTAAGAAGTACAAGCCGGAGATGAATCCACTGAAGTGTTCCTTCGAAGTTATAAGCGGGAAGTTTTTGGGCTTCATGGTGGATCCAAACTGGGTGCAGATGGACCGGGACAAACAGCGGGTGATCCTAGCGATGTCTTGTCCAAGAATTGTGAAGGATCTCAAGATTTTCCTCGATAAAGTTTCCTAGCTTAGGAGAGTGGTGCCAGGGTTGACTGAAATAACTCATCCACTGATGGACCTTTTATGAAAAGGGACAAAGTTAAAAGGGGAGGAAGCTCACCAAGATGAAGAAGCTGGTCACTTCTCCACAAATAATGATTCCTTCAAAGTAGGTCTGTCAACGGGTCGGAACCGAGTCGAGTTTAGGGAGATACAAATCCGTGTAATCGGGTCTTCATCGGGTTCAGGTCCGAGTATTCATTAGGTATACAATATTAGATCCAGACCCAGATTCGTTCAGGTCTTCGGGTTCGGGTCCGGGTCTGGACAAATATATACATTTATTTTATAATTATTTTATATTATCCCCTTCTTTATTTTTTAATCTTAAATTAAAATATTTTGTAATGTATTATAGAATATTATTAGTATAAATAAAACATATATTATTTATATTTATCATGTACAAAAATTTATATTTTTATATATATTACTTACATGTTATATTGATAAGATATACTTATAAATATATATAAATTTATAGTATATGTATATATATTTAGAAAATAATAATGTACAATCCGGGTCGGGTATTCAGGTCCGGGTCTTGTATAAGATCCATACCCTACTCGTTTAATAAACGGGTCTTCGGGTATTCGGATCTTCGGGTCTATGGTCCAAAAAAATATGGTCGGACCCTATTATACGGATCGAGTACAGGTCCAGACCGGATCTATTGACATACCTACTTCAAAGGTAGGGATACCGTTGCAGCTCCACCTTACATCTACCACCAGATTTATTGGAGCTCTCTTAGCATAGGAAGTTGATGTGCAGGAACGGACAGTCTAATATCTGAGCAGGATCATAAATGGACCAAAGGCAAGGTATAGTAGTATAGAGTAACATTGCTTAGAATTGGCATTTGTAGCACAAAAACTTAGACATTACATGTTGTCTTTGACAATTCATATTGTGATAAGATGTGATCCCATTAAGTTTTTATGGGCAAGAATTATTTTGACTGAAATAGAAGATAGGTGGTTCCTCATCCTTTCAAAATATGATTTGGAGTGTGTAATCCCTCGTGCGATCAAGATCTAGTTATATGCAAATTTATTGATAATATTTACATTTATAATATATAAGACACCCAGAGGGAGCATTCCTGGAGATGATTTACAGGCCAACTTTTTGGATGCAAACCTTGAAGAATAGACTATGCACTTTGATGGCTCTTTGGTAAAAAATAAGGGGGAACAAGGATTATTTTTTCAAGCGTAAAGGAAGAGATTTGCATATCCTACAAGTTAGATTTTCCTTTCTATAATAATGAAGCAGAGTATGAGGCATTAGTGTTGGGGTTTCTAGAAGTCCTTTGAAGGGCATTCGTTCACTATGCATTAGAGGTGATTAAAATTTGGTGGTTCAGCAAGTTAATGGGGAATATGCGTTGAAGCATCACAGCCTGGAACCCTATGGAACAATCATCCAACAGCTGATCTACCAGTTCCATCAGGTCAAGATAAAGAGGCATCCTAAAATTATGAAAAAGCATGTTGATGCTTATGCCACTATTGCTCAGAAGGTGGGAATGAAGAGAAACACAACAACGGTGGTGATACAATGAAGAACAACTCCCTCGGTGGTACAAACGATCTTGATGACGGAAGATCATTTAGATTAGAGAGGCGAGATCAGGAAGGAATTGGAGTTTAAGGAAGGCAAGTTGGAACTCAGAGAGCTAGCATAGTATTTTGTAAGCTAAGGAAGTCTTTACTTCAGGAACATGGGAGGATGGCTATCAAGGTGCATCGAGCCAGAGGAAGAAGAACGAAAGTTAAAGAAGACACATAATGAACATTGTGAAACAACTGAGATCCCTCTATATAGAAGAATCCATAGAGAATAAAGTATGACGCATCAGAGTTATAATGAGGGTGTAATAAATGTCAACTTTTCTTTCAGGAAGTTGCATGTCACTTCATTAAAACTCAGGTGGATTGAAGGCAGCCTTGCATTGATTTTATCAAGTATGGAGTTATTTTTATGGATAAAATTAATGCGATGGGACTCAAGGAAGGGCCCCACGGTTATATGTTCAAAAAGAGAAGCTCTATCACGTAGGGTACTTCAACAGGCCACTAAGATGCATCACAAATGAGGAGGCAACATAACTCTTGGAAAATGCTAATGAACCAGCTCACATTAGGGGTTAAAGTTATATGACCAATTAATGACCTAGGGTTATTATTGGCCAACTTTGGAGAAGCATTTTGTTTCAGTTTTTTCGAAAGTTCAAAGCATGTCGGCTATATGGAAACATGATCCATTCTCCCTCGGTGAACTTACACACTTTGGCCATTATTTACCCATTACACACTTGGGCGTTTGACCTGGTAGGGATAATACATCCATATTCTAGAGGAAAGATCTCGATACTAGTAAAAATAGAGTACTTCACAAAGTGGGTGGAGCCAATACCACTAAAGAGAGCAACAACAGGTGTGGTGGCCAACTTCATTAGAGAGTATATAATTTATTGATTAGGAATCCCAAATGTTATCCTCTCTAATAACGGGATCCCACTTGTCAACAAAAAATTAACGATGCTCACATATAAGTACTCCATCATCCATCATACCTCAACGGTGGCATATCCCAAAGGCAAGGATCAAGCTAAAGTAACTAATAAGACCTTGGTCAATATCTTGGCCAAGATGATGGAATACTTCCCAAGTTCATGGGATGATAGGATTCCAACAGTTCTTTAGGCCTATCGAACTACAAAGAGGAAGCCCACGGGGTATACGACATTCACTCTTGTGTTAGGAACCGAAGTAATTCTGCCAGTGGAGCTGGAATTCCCTTGACTCGATATGCCTTGTGAAGAAGCATTCTTCCTCAGAGTAGATACATACATTTAGAAGCACTAGATGAACATAGGGACAATGCAATGCAACACTTTTAAATGTACAAGAAGAAACTCTCCATGGATATGATAACTTGGTGAGGCCAAGAAACTTCATAGAATGGGATTTAGTTTTAAAGGACGTGGTGAAGCACGTTCAATGGCTTCCATTGTCTAAATTTACTGTGAAATAGGAGGGACATGTCATTATGAAGGAGGCTCATGTTACTCCTTAATCTCTACGATGGGAGAGGATAAACCTTTTTAAGATTAATAACAAGTGGTTAAAGGTCTAACATGTTTAAGTAAGTAACCTCAGCTAGAGATTTATTTTGTGTTAAAGTTATATTGCAATTCCTTATGAGTTATTTCGTTTGTTGTGATTCTTCTCATGAGTTAAAAAGAAAGAGTTTCCTATAAATTGTAAGAGTTTAATATTTGCAATGAATAAAGGAGATTTGTAACGAAGCATGGCATGGTAACAATTATATTTCTTCATTCATACATTCAAAAGGATTACAAAATTGGGAATAATTACCCAAGAATTACATATGAGGAAATAAAATTACAACACAACAAAAGAAGGCACTTCAACTCAAAAGAAACCACAAGTTAAGAGAGGAGAAGAAGTCCCCAAATAAACCCTAAGAAGCTTCCAAGAACACTTTTTGGGAAGTAATAGAGCCCTCAATTCTAGTTTGGGCTCGTTCAATGACTAAGGCCTCATGCTTTTGCTTAGCTTTCAGTAGAGCTTCTTGGGCAGCCTTAACCTCCTGATTAGTTGCTTCTAATAGAAAGGAAACCTCCACCAACCTAGCCTCATCAACCCTTTAGGCCTATACATGCTTTCGATAGTGGTCCCTCTAGCTGTCCAATTAGTCTCTCTTTAAAAACTTCAAGTGGTTGATCGACCAGTTCAGTTGGAAGCCATCCTTTCCCATCTCCCTCAAATTTCCTGCTATAGGTGGAGTTTGAGAAAAATATAAATAAGTGGGTTTTCATTGTTAAGTCACCGTTATAGGTGGAGTTTGAGAAAAATCTTAACAAGTGATTTTCATTGTTAAGTCATCGTTATAGGTGGAGTTTGAGAAAAATCTTAACAAGTGTATTTTCATTGTTAAGTCACCGTTATAGGTGGAGTTCAACAAAAATCTTAACAAGTGGTTTTTATTGTTAAGTAACCATTATAGGTGAGAATTTACGAAAAATCTTAAAAAGTGTCACTACACCAAATCCTGTCCATGGTCACAGCTTGGGTGACTGTTATAGGTGATAATTTGTAAAAACCTTAACATGTGTCACTACACCAAATCCTTCTCATGGTCACGACTTGGGGGTTATGGCCCAGATCTGTGACCGACTGGTCACGGACGAAGCCGTGACCACATCAAAATTTATCGTGACCAAGTCCATGACCCAGTGTGGTCATGGATCCTCTTGAAGGTGGTCATGTATAAAGTCTGTGACAACTATGGGTTATGGAACATAGTCGTGACACATGCGTGAACATTATGGCACTAAATTCACAAAAAAGTTTCCTCCAAGATAGTCGCATATGTAGTCACGGCCGAAGTCCGTTACCACTAAAAAAAATACACACTGCCCTGGTCATTGCTTTGGACCATGACTATCCAAATTTAAAAATCATGGATTTGGGTCGTGATGATGTGCTTGTTTCCAGGCTAACGTGATAAATTTTAAAGGGGTCATGTCTTGTGGTCACAGCTCAGGTCTGTGACCAGTGTCTTTATACTAAAAACCCAAACTAGTTTTCATATTTCCCTCGAAAATTTTCAAAACGTAATCGTTCCCTCTCTTTAGGGATTTCGTCAATTTTGGCAATTTCCAAACTTAAACCCTAATTTCAATCTCAATCTCAATCTCAAAGGTAACACTTCTAAACCCTAATTTTTTGTATAGAAATCTCTGTGTATGTGTGTATTTCTATCTATATGTGTGTGTATATGTACGTGTGTATACGCATATGTGTGTGTGTGTGTCTGTGTATTATGTATGTATGTGTGTATATATATATATTGTGTGTGTGTGTGTGTGTATGTGTATGTGTATGTGTATGTGTATGTGTATGTGTATGTGTATGTGTATGTGTATGTGTATGTGTATGTGTATGTGTATGTGTATGTGTATGTGTATATGTGTGCATAGTGTATTGTGTGTGGTCGTTCTATTGTTTAAGAGACAATTTAAAAATAATGGAACAGTAGGCATGTATAATTATTTGGGCAAAAATTAAAATAAATACAAAAGTGGGTATACACACACATTATATATATTACGTGTGTGTGTGTGTGTGTGTATAGTGTATAGTTTGATATGCTATTTTTTTAGGATAATTATAAAAATAATATTTGTATGTACTCTGTGTGTATACTGAGTGTTGCCATTTTTAAATCTTAGCAGGGAAATAAATTAAACGTAATCATCTTCAGTCTATCCACATAAGCATGGAACAAATCATATGGTTTAATTTTTTTTATCTTATACGACAAGTTGTTATTTGGATTTTACATCGACGAGATCCAACATGCACGGGATTCACGCCCTCATACATAATAACTAATAAATTAAATAGCAAAGTACTCCTAGGCCCTCGAAAACAAAATTTAAACACTAAAGGAATTTTGACAAATTTTAAACACTTAGGTCCAATAATTCTCTTCTTGTAGATATCTACATTGGTGGAATAACAAGTGGACGTAATAGTAAATTGTCCTTAAATGTTTAAAAATGGTCAACAAGAGACCTAATTGTAAATTCTCCTAAATTAAAATTGCACTGGGTGAATAAAAGGGTAGTGATTATTCAAAGCCCAAATCAAAATAACCTAACTAGTTAATCATTCATTAGAGACATTATTTACAAGAATCATATTCATGCCCCCGTTCATTTTCTTCATAAAAAATGAGTCACGGTGATAATAAATGGAAACAAGAGTGTGAAAGGTTTGAATTGGACCACACTCATACCTATTTCATTAATGAGCTTTAATAAGGGGGTTCTCTGATTTGTTGGTATGGGAATAGGACGATCGAACAATTTAACTAACTTGTAAACCCTGAAGTTTGTCTCCAGCAAGAGTACTTGTTCAATCGTATTCTGTTTTCCCTATCAGAATGTTGGGATGAAGATGTACAATATATATTTCTCATACATAATCCCGATAGAGAATTGACCTTGCTTATACTGTTAGAAAAGGCTTAATTTTTTTTGCCCGTTATGGATAAAATTACATATATAGAGCATTGACGAAGACTGTCATGTCTCATGACATATAGACGTCAAACTTAATCTTGCAAATACGCTAAAGAGGATGAGAATTTGAGTTCATATCGATGACATCTATGCATCCATTATAGATATGCTTCCTTCTAATTGGCCACATGAAAAAATCCATAGGCTTTTAAAAACAAATGCCGACTGGATGGAGATTGGACACATTCAACTTTTATTATAGTGTTACCATGAAAAGGTAGATTTTAATATATGGCGAAAATAAATTATTTTTTTAGTTATAATTTCATATTAAACTTTGAAATTATGCATTTATTATAGATACAAATTGAACTTTAATTATTTTTGTAGATAATGTCGAGCGACAATGGACACAACACTCCAACCAATGAGATAATAGCACCCCAAGGAGAATTTTCATCACCAATTGGTGAGTAATACAAAACTCCACCAACGATTCACTCTAGTACTCCGAGTTATAGTAGGCAAGATACTCTTATTAATCCAACAGACATGCTCAATGATCCTGAAATTGTCGGGTCAGTTGAGAAGAAGCCCATTATCTATTGGGAAATAGACCACATGGGAGAAGAATCAAGCTCAATAGTTTAAAGCCTAGTGTTTGTCCTTGGAAAAAATGAATGTGGGAGTGGGAGAAGATGACAACTGGAACCTCATAGATAAATTTGTTAAATATGACATCTAAGATCAACTCAACAAACGATTTTTATTTTTTGCAAAATCAAAAAATAAGGTTCTTTCTCAGGTTACTGAACAACTCTGAACATATCGGAGAAACCTTAGGAAGAAGCATTTCCCTAAGGGAGAATCGAGACCCGATATTTTAGCACTCCAAGACAAAGTTTGTTCGAACATTTAGATGCCAGTCAGTAAATGGAATATTTTTTGGAAAATGAGTCGAAGGACTCAAAAATGTTTTAAAGGGAGAAAAATAATCAAAATAGGGACACAAAATTGATGTCCACCAGCTTGGCTCAAAATATTATGAAGATTTGAAGAACGAGTGGTCGAGCAAGACAAAAGGCAGCCCAGATAAAGGAAAGATACTGAATCGGGCCAACTTGTACGTGCAAGAGAGATAAGACAAAGTTAATAGATTCGTTCCTCACTTGGACAAGACTCTAGAATCAATAGAGTCTATGAGTAGTCTGACAAATTAAAGCATGTTTGATGACCTTAAAAATAATGCCCTCGTAGAGACCTTGTGGAAGGACCATAGAGGGAGGACAAGAGGTTTGGGGTCGTATATGTAAAAAATAAGATTCAAACATACCGTACGTCTCATGGATGAACTTTCTTATATTAATAAGTGTTTCTCATCCAACAATTAATATCATTTTAGGATCTAAGGGGGTGTAATGGGGATTCAAAATCAATTGGGAGGCGTGAATGAGGAACTTTCATAAATTGTGTCCCTTTTAACCGGTCGTATAACCCTGCAGTTCCCAATGCATCCCAATTTTCCTTTACCTTCTCAAAATTTTCCTCCTTATCCATTCCCCTCACAGATGTCAGTTCCTTATTCAGTATTCCCCTTCTCAACGCCTCGGCATGTCTCAACTCTTAGACCATCGTCAACAGCCCATGGTATCTGTGGTGAGAAATAGTATACAAAGGACCTAAGCGGTAAAAATGTCATTGGGGTGTGCACGCTCATCTCCACTAAAGTAGGAATTTTAGTACATAGTCGACCTTTTCATGAGGGTGCGTGTTAGATCATGGTTCATAAAATATATGGAGATTTCTAAGATGCTCTAGTGCACATCGACAGTGGAGAAGGGTATAGGTTGAAAAATTATTTAAACTCTTTTATCATTTGTCCAGTTTATCGTTTAATGAAGAGGTAGTAATATTTTTCTTATGTTGCAATAATATCACTACACAAATTTATTTAATTTGAGTGTAAGTGGTTGTGTAGTATCATTGATTGGTGTGTTCTTGTATCTAAGTTATTTCATAGTTTGATTGATTGGTGTGTTGTTGACACTATATTAGTTTTTTTCTTTGATTTACATTATATTATTGCATAGTTTGTTTGATTAGTGCATTGTCGACACTATATTAGTGCTTTAATTTGACACTATATTAGTGTTATACTATGGAAAATGATATTTATGCAATATTATTTTATGGTGTTAACGCATGATTGCAATTTGAAGATTATTACATGGATTTTTTGCAATACAAAGAGTGGATGGGGGAGACAGACCGAATAGTTAATAATTATGTTAAAGGTGTTTAAGAATTTATTAGCTACGCTTTTAAAAACCTTAAAGTGAGAAGATTCCATGTACATGCACCCATTGTATGAACAAAAAATATAAATATTTAAAAGATGTTGAGTTACATTAAATAAAGTGGGGAATTTGTCAAGATTATAACCAATGGACGTACCAAGGTGCACTACACCAAAAACCGAAAATGGTCACAGAAAAGGGGTCACGACCCAAAGTCGTGACTAGATGCAAAATGAGCGTGACCAATTCCAAGACCCAGTGTGGTCATGGATTGACTTGAGGGTGGTCACGGCCTTTAACTGTGACTCTCAGGGTCACGATTATTTCGCCAAGTTTCCCACCAAGTGTGGTCATGGATGGGGTCACGGCTCATTGTCGTGACCAGGAACACAAATACACACCACTATGGTCACGGTTTAGGACCATGACCATTCTTAGGAGTGAGTTATGGCTTTCGATCGTGACCATGGTCTTATTTCCACGCTGACGTGTTAAAAATAAAGGGCTCACGTTACGGGGTCACGGCCCTAAGCCGTGACCATGGCCTTTATACTTAAAAATCGCAGAACATGTTTTCATTTCCCTCAAAAACTTCTATACACTTATTTCCCTACCTCTCTCCGACGATTTCATTTCCCTCGATCTCAATCTCTCTCATTCTCTCAATCTCAAAGGTAATCCAAACCCTTGTTATTTATTTCACTGTGTGCGTGTCTTTATTTGTGTGTGTGTGTGTATATGTGTATGTATACGTGTGTGTATTTCTTTATGTATGCGTGTGTGTATTTATATGTGTGTGTATGTGTGTATATATGTGTGTGTATACGAGTGTGTATAATCTCAAACCCTTTTTAATTATTTCATTATGTGTGTGTATTTCCAAACCCTTCTTATTTTTTTCATTGAGTGTGTGTGTATTTATGCGTGTGTGTGTGTATATATATATACACGTGTGTGTGTGTGTGTATACGTGTGTGTATTGTGTACATAGGTGTGTGGAAATTATCATTGTGTATATTGTGCCTATATTCTGGGAAAAAAAATACATATATATGATTAATGTTGGTTTAAGTTTCAAACTAGGGAAAATTTTAATTTAATGGATATTGTTGGTTTAATTTTCAAACTAGGGAAAATTTTAATTAAATGTATATTCTTGGTTTAAGTTTGGGGCTGAAATAAAAAAAAATACATCGCCATTAAAAAAATATCGAACCATTAAAAAAATCAAACATAAGGGTTAATTTTAGTGATTGTTGGCTTAAATGACAAAATTAGGTATTCAAAACATAATAAATTAATGGTCGATGACTCATTAGAGACATTATTTATAGAAGTCATATCCACCCCCTCTTACACAATAACTAGTTAATGATTCATTAGAGCCATTATTTATAGGATCATATTCATGCTCTCGTTCATTATTCTCGAGAAAAATGAGTCACAGTGATAATCGATGGCAACAAGAGTATGAAAGGTTGCAATTGGTCCTCACTCATTCCTCTTTCATTAATGATCCTCATAAAGTGGGTACTCCAGTTTATTGGTATGGTAATAGGAAGATCGAACAATTTAACTGCCTTGTAAACCGTGACATTCATTTCCAGCAAGAGTTCTTATTCGACCGTATTATGTTTTCCCTGCCACAATATTGGGATGAAGTTGTACAATATATATATCGCGTAGATAATCCTGATAGAGCACTGACCTTGCCCACGTTGTTAGAGAAGGCCGAAAATAAATCACCCATTATAGATAGAATTACATACAAAGAGCATTAACGAAGACTGTGATGTCTCACGACATATTCACATCAAACTCGATCTTTCCAATAAGCTGAAGAGGATGATATTTCGATCTCATGACCTCGAAATCTATGCATATATTATAGATACTCTTCCTCTTAATTGGCCACGTGAAAAAATCCGTAGGTTTTTAAACACAAATCCAGAATGGATTGAGATTAGACACATTGAACTTTTATTAAAGTCTTACCATGAACAGGAAGATTATAATATATGGTCAAAAAAGTTATTTTGTTATTTATATTTTCATATTGAACTTTGAAATTATGCATCTACTAATATATATACAAATTTAGCTTTTATTATTTTTGTAGATAATGTCGAGCGTTAATGGAACCAACGCTCCAACTAACAACCACAAGTAGAATTCTCATCACCAATTGGTGAGAAATAATTAACTCCACCAACTATTCGCTTCCGTACTACAAGTTGAAGTAGGCAAGGTACTCCTCCCACTAATCCAGCAGACATGCCCAACACTCCTGAAACTTCCCGGTCAGTTGAGAAAAAGCCCATTGAGTTCTCTCTTTTGGGAAATAACCCCATGAGGGATAAGAATCACGTTCAACAGTTTAAAGCCCACTATTAATCCTTAGAAAAAATGAATGTAGGAGTGGGAGGAGATGACAATTGGAACCTCATGGATAAAGCTACTAAAGATGACATCTACGAGAAACTCAGCAAGCGATTTTCATTTTCCTCAAACTTAAAAATTAAGGTGTTGTCTCGGATTGCTGGACAACTCCGAACATATTGAAGAAACCTTAGGTAGAAGCATTTCCCTAAGGGAGCATCAACCTCTGACATTTTGGACCTCAAAGACAAAGTCCCTTCGAACGTTGAGATGCCAGTCTCTTAATGGAATGATTTTCTAGAGAATGAGGCGAAGGACTCCAAAATGCTGCGAAGGGAGAAAAACAAGAAGAATAGGGCCAAAAAATGATGTTCATCATCTTGGCTCGAAATATTATGAATATTTGAAAAACGAGTGGATGATCGTTATGAAAGGTAGACCGAATGAAGAAAAAACACCTAATAGGGCCAACTGTACGTGTATGCTAGACGGGACAAAGATAATAAATTCCCTCCTCTCTTGGCCAAGACTCTAGAATCAATTGAGTCTATTAGTAGTCAATCAGATTCAATCCCGATCGAGGGTATTGAAAATGATTCCATCGAACAAACCTTGGGGAAGGACACAGAGGGAGGACGAGAGGTTTGGGGTCTCATATGTCAAAAACAAAGATTCAAACACATCGCACCTCTTATGGACAAGCTTTCTTATGTTAATAAGCATTTCGCGTGCAGCAATGATCGTTAATCTAGGACTGAAGGGGATATAGTGGGGCTTTGAAATGAATTGGAAGGTATGAATGATAAACTTGCACAAATTGTGTTCCTTATAATCGTTTGTATGCCCATACAGCCCCCAATGCATCCGAATTTCCCTCCACTGATGCCAGGGATTCCTCAAAATTTTCCCCGTTCTCAATTCCCCCCCCACATTCAGTTTCTCCTTCAATATTACCTTTCTCAGTGCCTCAGCATGTCATAGGTCTTGGATCATCGTCAACAGCCCATGGTGACTATAGCGAGAAATACTATATACAGGACCTGAGCAGTAAATTTATCGTTGGGATCTTCATACTCATGTCCACTGTTATAGGAAAGTTAGTACATAATCGACCTTTGCATGAGGGTGAGTGTCAGATCGTGGTTGATACAGTATATGAGGGTTGTGAAACTGTTCCAGTGCACATCAATAGTGGATAAGGGAATTTTTTGAAAAATTATGTAGACTCTTTTACCCCTTGGCTAGTTTATCGCTTGATGAAGATGTAGTAATATTTTTCTTATGTTGTAATAATATCAGTAGACAACTTTATTTAATTTGAGTTTAAGTTGCTTTGTAGTATTATTGATTGGCTGATTCTTCTATTTAAGTTATTGCATAGTTTGATTGATTGGTGCGTTGTTGACCATGTAAGTGCTTTGCTTTGATTGTATATTCGTGATTTACTATGCAACATGATATTTATTTTATCATGTTAAAACTGGAATGCAACTTAAAGATTATTAAATGAATTTTCCACAATACAAGAGTGGATTGGGGGGACTGACCGAATAGCTAATAGTTATGTTAAAGGTGTTCAAGAATTTATTAAATACATCTTTAAGAACCTTAAAAGTGAGAAGATGTTGTGTATGTACACCCATTATATAAACGGAAAATATAAATCTTTAGAAGATGTTGAGTTACATTTAATAATGTGGGGAATTTGTCAAGATTATAATAAGTGGACATACCATGGTGAAAAACATGTACCTTATGTTCCCGAAGAATTACCGATAACCGACCACGTAACAGAACTTCCCCAACATATCATCCATTGACCGACCTAATTGACAATGCTTACGGAGTCTACTACGACCAAAACCACCAACCTATGGAGACAGATAATGCGCACAATGAACAATTTAATACTGAACTACCAGGAGACCGAGGATATATATGGTTGAAAGCCGATGCGGCTAGACCATTGTACAAAGATTGTGATGAAGATCACTCATTATTATATGCAATGATTGCTTTGCATAACTTGAAGAGTCAATTTGGCTTGTCTGGGAACAGCATAATCGGAATTCTTAAGTGGGTTAAAGAAATTCTCCCAAAAGAGAACACGTTACCAGATAATTATCCTACCATGAAAAAGAGCTTGAAGGTTTTCGGATTGAAATACAAATCTATTCATGTAAGCAAGTATGATTGCATATTGTATCACAATGAACACGAAGATAAGGATGAATGTCCAATATGCGATGAGCCTAGATATGTCGTCTGTGAGAAGGTCAATGCAAACCTGCAAAATATCAAAAGAGATCACAAGTCCCACAAAAGGTTTTGAAGTATTTTGCACTTGGCCCATGGTTAAAACCATTTTTAGTTTATCGTGGATAGCGGAGGCCATGACATGGCATGCTCGATACGAGGTGGGTGGGAATATGATGCGTCATTCGGTTGATTTAATCATCTGGAAAATTTTAAATACATGATGCCATGAATTTGTAAACGAACCACGCAACATTCGTCTTGCAATCTCAAATGATGGGATTAATCATATCGGTAATTTAAGTACTAATCAAAGTTATTGGCCAGTTATAATGGCGCCTTTAAGTCTCCCTCTGACACTATGCATGAGAAAGGAGTTCACATAATTATCTTTATTGATACCTGGGTCGAAGGATCTAGGTGATGATATTGATATATTCTTATCCCCATTAATCTAAGAGCTTAAAGAGTTATGGATAAAGACGTTACGGCATTCGACTCTCACAAGGGTGAAGAGTTCGCATTTAAACAAATGGTGATCTGGTCGATCCACGACCTTTCTGCTTATGGGACCTTGTCCGGTTGTAACGTCTATGGTTATTATGGATGTCCCATATGTGGGGAGGAAACTGAAGCCATTTGGCTACAACATAGTTGTAAGATGAGTTACATGGGTCATCGTAGATTTCTATCGACCAGTCACCCTTTCAGGAATGACAAGTCTAATTTTTATTCTATTGGTTATGAGCGCCGAATGCAACCTGCTTGGCTTTCTGGTCAGTAGATCAAGAAGAAGGCAACGACTGCGACTACGAGGAATAGGTAAGGAGGCAAACACCCCAAGTTTGTAAACCTGAAGCGTAAAGCAAGGGGAGACCCTAACGACCCTACAAAAGCAAAACCATGGTCCAGGTGATCAATATGTTTTGATTTTTCATATTGGATAGCTCACCGTTTAGGGAATGTAATTGAAGTGATGCACACAGAGAAGAATGTTGTAGGACATCTGATAGGAACATGTATGGGTGGATCTCTATCTAAATATGGAGAGAGAGCCCTCCAAGATCTACAAGATATGAAGCTAAAGAAGAAACTTTGGTTAAAAAATGATCCTACAACAGGAAGAATTTCTACCCCTCCGAATGCTTTCACTTTGACTACTAGTGAGAAGAATATCCTCTTAGACACGTTGTTCAACTTGAAGACTCCAACTGGTTATTGTGGTAATTTACGTAGGGTCGTTAACTACCAAGAAAATGACTTAAAATAGTGCAAGTCTCATGACTGGCGTCTAATCATCCAATTAATCCCTCTGTTATTTAGGCATTGCTTCTATGAACACAAAGATCTTCGTCGGGAAATTATGCAAATTAGTTTATGTTTTACCCTAGTTTTTGCAAAAGTGGTAAACATAAGGCACATTAGAGCTGCAAAATCAACTTTAGCCGTGGCAGTTTGTGTATTAGAGAAATATTTTATTGTGTCCTTCTTCGATATCAGCATCCACTTGCTTGTGCATTTATGCGATGAAGCTTTATTATGTGGTCCCGTTAGTTATCATTGGATGTATCCTTTTAAGAACTTGATGAAAACTTTCAAAGATTACGTAAAGAATACACGGTATATTTGAGGGCCAATTGCTGAAGAATACATAACTATGGAATCATCGTTATATGCTAGGGAATAAATGCCAGAACAAGAGGTGAGGAGGTTCAATCCTCGTAGAGGAGGAGTGATCGAGGAACCTGACGAGTTTGAGAACGAAGTACCGTTTGGGAACCCTAAATATGTGAAACTCATAAATATACGATACGAGCAAGCACCTCGTTATGTCTTCGAATCGCAAGATAAAATCAAAGAATGGAGAGAGTGAGTATCTATTGAATTCTCCTTCTTTGATTATATGTATTTTACATTTTATGATCTAAACTCTACAATTTACCCGTAGGAAGTACGAGAATGAAATTGCTCAAAATCAAAGGAGAAATTGCACGACAACTGATTTTAGGGAATACGTATCAAAAGAGGTAAACTTCACATCTTATGTGTGCAGTTATTTATTCCTGTGTGATAAAAACATGCCTTAATACAAATCCATTAATAAATGCATCTTCTAAAAAAAGGTTATGTCTCTTCCAGGCTTGCACGCCTAGCAAAAGGCCCTAATTTTTGTGCGAAAGATTTTCAAAAATTCCACACCAACGGTTTTGATTTCATTTCATATCCATATGAGGAAAAACTTTTGACGCAAAATAGTGGAATATCAATTTCTGCCTTGACCACCTGTATCGCTAGCAAAAGCGATACAAATCCAAAGAATACGGTGCTAACCTATTATGTGATAGTCCAATAAATACTAAAAGTTGATTACTTAGATTTCACAAAACCCGACCGCGTAGTCACGGGACACCCGATTTGAGATCACGACTAAAATTTATAAAATATCTAGACTTAGAAAACAACCCCGTAAGAGGCACGAAAACCTCGTACGGGACCAATGTAACCCAAAGAAATCAACCATGTAGTCACGGGACCCCCAATTTGAGAGCACAACTAAAATTTGGAAAATATATACACTTTTACGGGACAAATGTAACCCGTAGTAACTGACCGCGTAGTCACCCAAGGGGAAAATGTAACCTAAGAGGCACTCGCAATAACTGGCCTATTTGACTCTTAGTTCGAGGACACAATGCTTTTTTTATCATTATTAAAAATAGTTACGGTTTTAGGCCATGTGCATTGTTATTTTTAAAATAAAATATGGTCACGCACCAAAGTCGTGACCATTCTATTTTTACATAAAATATGGTCACGACCCATAGCCGTGACCATCTTAGGCCGTAATCAATGTTGGTGGTCAAGGGTTTGGTCCTTGACCACCAAAAATGGTCATGCCCGAATTAGCCACAAAGACGAACTAAATCCGTGACCCACCATCAATGGTCACGAATTTGAGTCATGACCATGCGTTGTATTTGGTGCAGTGTGTGTTTTTGCTATTAAGGAAGCTATATTTTACTTTCTTATCCTTCATTTTAAGAGGCATAATGACAAGTCTTATGCATAAGAGGGATAAGGCATTAAATACCTCAGAGGCAACTACAAGATTAACAACGGCAGCGGTTACAACTGCAAGAGTAACTTCAATATCTCTCTGAGTTTGAGTAGAACCTTCAGAAAGAGGAACCTCGGCCCTTAGCGATGCACCTTTCTCGTGAAAAGGAACAACTGCTAATATTGGTGGAAGGTTCCACTGAAGTCACTTTAACTTTAGATGTATCAGCCTTTAAAGGGGCCGAACGAACCCGTGGGCGAGAAGAAGAACCAACAATAGCCTGAGGAACCCATGGAGTCTCAAAATGAGAGGGAGGAGACAGACCTGGAGAAAGCTGTAAATAATATTAAAGTGTTAGACACAATAAACACCACATTCAAGGAAGTAAAGGCACAATAAGTGAGGTTGCCTTAATAATGTTAGAAAAATAGGCAAACCTAATGATAGGCCTCACTAGAAGGAACTGTAAAAGTGACCCAGTAAGAAATGTGGCTACGTTAGAAGTAGCTACAACCTGAAAGATAATAAAATTCTAAGAATATAATAAAACCAAGTGTAAGAGATAGATAAAATAGAAAAAGGTATTACCTATGGAGGACTTGAAGATAGGGGAACAACATCTAGAGGAACCATAGGCAGGGGAGATGTCTCAAAATAAGCCAAAGAAGTCTCCTCTAGCTGATAGAAAGCTCCAATGAATTCCATGGAGGAAGTAGCTATCCTAGCATCCTCCCTCGCACATTGGGAGGTAGAACGATGAGAATAGGTAAGCCCAATCATAGGAGAACGATGAGGAGTTGCAACGGTATCAGAAATACCAAAACGTTCTCCTATGAAAGGGCTCACGGGCATAGAAGGCCTATATGATTCACCTTCTTACAGAGAAAAAAGAAATTTGCATAAGTGTTAGAGAATGTATCTCACTAAGTTATAAATTGCCAAGTGTTGGAAAATATACCCCTTGCTCTAGAGAAGAGTGGGATGAAATAACCATGGTTAAAGAAGGCGATGAAGGTACTGTAGAAGCTCCTTTAATAGGACCACGCTCAACTTCAGGGCTGGCATCGAGGTTAATGTCTTCAAGGGGAGATGGAGGAGGAGAAATCTTAGGAACAGAGGTAGCAGGTGGTGGTTGCACTTCGTAGGAATGCTTTTTAGGCTTTTATACCCAGATACTTCTTTCTTTTCTAGAGCCACCAGTATCAGAGAGGCCTTTAGAACTTTTTTTCTTTATGTGGCCCCCTCAGTTAGATCTAAATGTATTATGGGAAATGCTGCAGTGGGAGGAATGAGTTGAGTGTGGCATTGAGACTCACGTTGGACCCCTTTAAGCTATGCTTGACATTTTGCTAGTATTTCCCCAATTAGGTCTGCGATTATGGGAGGAGGAACGAAGGAAATTGGAAAGGCATCCATAGGGACTTTGGACTTGGAATTATACTTGGACTTTAAGAAAGTCACACTTTTATTATCCTTGATTTTTTTGAAAGAGGTTGAGAAGGGCCCTTACCAAAAGCACCTATGGCAATGGTACCTTCCACAGGGGCTCCTTCGGTAGGGATAATTGCATTTTGGAACTGAGGATTTTTGGGGCTTGGGGGAAGTTGTAACGACAAAAGGGTAGTAAGGAGGCAACTCACTGGGGGGACCTTTGGGTATGCTTCTCAGAGGGAACTCAACCCCTAGGATATAATTGCCTTTAAGTCCTAGCCCAAGGGGTGGAAAGTCAAGGACGGGAGGGTAAATAGGTGGGATTTTGATAAACTCGTGAATTTTCTTCAGTTGCATCGCCCCATATTTGGTGGCAAAAAGATAAGTTGCATTGTACTTCCTTGTTATCTTAATGATGGTGATTCGACTAGAAATCATCGAACAAACTGAGGAGGTAGCTGAAGTAGAATAAAAATAACGGGCCTCAGAGAATGTATCCCTAGCATGGGATTCTTGGAAAACAGGTCCAGCAATCCCTTGGTCGAAGCCAAACTGATGAGAACAGCAATTGGGGTTGTGGTGTTCTGAGGTGTATCCCCACTCGGTGTAAGAAGGAAGATAACCTGGGGTTAATAGGAGCACAACGACAAAGGAATGATCTTCGTTGATGAGCTCTTCTAGAATAGCTTGAATTGGCCTGTATATATGGGTAAAGAAGGACCCAGTCTGGGCAAAAGCATCTTTGACTTAGGGATGCAAGACAAAGAAACTGGGCATGTTAATAATGGGAAGAAAATCCTTTTGGATCTACTTCTTGTGAAATCGAAATAACCGATGAGGTTTGAGGTCTGGGCGAACCGGGTAAGTCTTTTCGGAGGCAGCTATCTCTGGATAACGATTGTACACTAAACTAAATCTTCCGAAATGTCACGGTCATTGACCGTGACAAGTACAACTTGTCAAGGCCAATGACCATGAAAATTCTGGGGGTGACAACTTAGATTGTCACGAACTTGTCATGGTCACTAACCGTGATAAGTTCATTAGACTTGTCACGATCCTGTCACGATCTGTGACCTTGACAATATTTATCACGGTATAAGATCGTGACAAAACCGTGGCAATGTTAAAAAAAAACTCACGGTCAATGATGGTGACAATTCTGGGCAGAATTGAAAAAAAATATGCTGGGCAGTATGACCGCTACCACTGCCTAACAGTATATTTATACCTGCTATAGCAATGTTGTACCTGCTCAAACATCATATATCTAAATAAAATAGAGATAATGAAAATATACATTCAAAACAATATACATCACGATATAATTCAAATGTAACAACTTAAATCAATTCAATTCAAATAATGTCACTACATGTCTGGGGTAGGTTTTAGGAGGTGAATAGGCCACACGATATACGAATTCATACACCCTTATATATTCATCGTGCCGCATTGTTCGCGCAACCACAATGGGAGTTCTCCTCCTTCCCGGGTATCACATGCGTTACGAGAACATTGGCCTCGATGTCTTGAAGCGTACGTCCATGAGCTGACATACCCTGTATGGTATTCGGGTCCCTCAACCCCCACCCTATCCACTGGCCATCAAATATATCCTGTATAAACACGCTCGGCCAACCAAGTGTCAACATCGGTCGATCGAAAGGATCCAAATAGGGGATTGGATCATCAGTGTTCGTACGTGTCGGTAATGAAGCAGCGAGGTCCACATCCTCGTCTTCCTACATAACCTTCTCCTTTACTTTCCCCTTACGATTTTTTCCCAATGAACGCTTCATGAATGAGAAGATATCTTGGATGGTCGTCTCCAAACGAGATAGCTTTGCGTCATGGGAGTCCGTCATTCGAGCGAACTCGGTGTTGCTCGTCTCCAATCCAATGATCCTATATTTGGCCACCCGCGAGCTCATCGCCCTTATCCTCCCCTTGCGATCAGCACCAAGCACTTGGCTGAGTGCGTCTGTGGACAAAGATGCCTTGTCAGTATCAGACTGCGATAATGTTGGCCGGTTAAAGGGTGTCAATTTTGACCATTTTGGTGTAGTAGTAGAGGATATTAGTCAGAATAATGATATTAAAAAAATTGTCCAAGTTGTAATGGATAAGGGACCTCTCTATATCTAAGTGGGTCGTATCCAACCAAGTATAGAGGGATCCTAAATCCATGACTGGTAGAGGGAGATTGAACCACCTGGTTAATTGAATAGAGATGTTGATGAGGTCCCACCGGGTCTAGTCGTTGGGTTTCTCAAGCAACACAAAATGGGAAAGGGTAATAAGTATGTAAGTTATTAACTTTAAAGGTGTACCTTTGTCTTTGCCAAAATGAGAAGAACCGTCCTTTTCAAAAGGAGCTTGAAAGAAATAACTGATGAGAGGGGAGAACGTAGCTTTGTTGGAAGACCCTGTGCAACTTTGACATATCTGATCCATCATTGCCCTAGTAGTAATCGTTTGGACATCTAAAGCCTCATCAGAGTAAGTCAAGGTACGAGTGGGCTCAAGCCCAAGCAATTCATAGACATCTTCTAGTGTAATGGTAAACTCCCTATTTAGCCATGAAAGTGTGGGTTGTAACATTCCAGTGAGATACAAGTATTTGTAGTGCATCATTGCGTTTGGATAGGGTAAACTCACCAAACCATGTAGCTTGATGGAGCCCAACCTTTGTGAGGGTGCCAGCATAAGTTATCTTCATATGTGAGTAGCAAGCATAAAAATGGACTGGGGAGCCTCCTAGCCCTTCGAAGTCTATCTAGGAACAGGGGAAGTCACCTTGATAAAGGTAAAAATGCAAAGTCCCCTCTGGGGTGAAGAAACCTCAAGCAGTATTGTCATCATCTTCATCACCAAGTGTCAAGGACTCACACTTGGAATATAATGTGACAGTTTTGCACATGGCTGAGTATTCGACGTTCTTGCTAAAAATAGGAGAATGACGATAAAGGCAAAGTTACTCTTAATGATCTGCCATCAGCGCGGTGGCATCCAAAGTAGGAGTAGGAGTAACAGTGGTGGCAGGCGAAACAGCGGTGGTGGGGGTAATTGTAGTAGCAGGGATGTCAGAGGAAGATGCCATTAGAGTTTGAGGCAAAGTAGGGGTGGTAAGAAGATATAATAGACTGGAAATAAGGGGTAACAGTGGGTAAAAATGGAAAAAAGAAGAAGCATAAGGTGAAGGTTTGAGCAATAATGTCGGAAGAAAAATATTTTTTTCTCTCATTCTAAAGCTCTGGGGATAATGATGGCAAATTAAAGCCTGAAATAGATAAATGGCTAAGTGTTGAGGTATTAGACACTTGAAAATCAAGTGGGTGGTTGAGTTTCCCACAGAAGCACGTGTTTAGCCATCAAAATTATTACAAATGGACACGTGGCACTTCGAGGAGTGCGCTGATAGTTGAAAAGATAATCTCACATCATTAATGAGGTGACACTTGGGGGAGAGACAGGGTTGTTTTCAAAAGAAGTAATGATTTTTGGCGCTAGAAATTTTAAAATATATTTAAATACAAATCGCCCAATTAAGGGAAGTCCTCACGCTGTAAGACCAAATGATGGTACAACACGTTAAAGATGCATCGGGGATAATTTTGACCTCCCAAGAATATGAGTTTGTTCCCAGTACTGTTCAATAAATTCATGATGTTCCCTCGCCATACATCTGAACAAAGGTAACTTTGAATCGGGTACATTAGGGAGAATTTGTTTCTTTTTTGAACGAGCTAGAATGGGGATATTCACATCTCAGATATAACAGAGAGAATTCATGTTACTAGGGGCACTCCTGACAAAAATATCCCCTCATTACAAGTTTACTCAATAGTGGAACGAAATAAAGCGGATTGGGGAGAATTTTCTTTTGAGCAATCAGAATGATGATGGATAGGATCCACATATACTTTGGGAGAATTACAAAAAATAAATAAAAAGGGAAGAATGGCTGAGGTCTAGCAGCTAGAAAAAGATACGATGTCCCCTCGCCATGTACCTAGGTATTGTAGAGCTTTAGTTCAGGTACATCGAGGAGAATTTAACTTTTTCCAAACAAGGATAACGGTAGAAGTTGTAATGAAGGAGGATAAAGAAGAATTTGTGCTCATCTCCAGGAGATGGTCCATCAGATTGAAAAGTATTTCGTGCAAACATTTCTTATTCTCACAACAAATCTCTACATGAAGGTACAAATGTATGGGGGCTTGAATTATAGAAAGCTTCCTCAATTAATAGAAGAGACTCAAGAGAAGGAAGCAAGATGAATACACAAGGAAAGTCAGCGAGGAATCTAAGTAGCATGAAGGAGGAAGCTCAGCGAGGCAGCTCAACGAGGAAACTCAGTGAGGAAACTTGCCGAAAGATCTCTTTTTTATCTTTCGTTCTTAGTTAGTCAAATTGTTTCTTTTATAAACAGTGATTGTAATGTTGTAATGATTATAATATTAAGTGTGAGGTCAAACGATACTAACGAGAGACGGCCTAGAAAGGGCTGGGAGAGCTCACATGCTCTATCGAATGACCTCGTCGTGGGAACTTTAGAGGGGTTTTGTTTGGAGGATTGAGAAGTGAGGCATCGTTAAAGCTTGTTTTTACCATTTTAGATAGACTTGGTAAAGCGCCGAGATATCTTTCACCACAGGGGCTTCTGCAGAGTAACTTTAAGTTCCACCATGTAGTGAGCCTTGAGCCAAATGGACTTTACGTTGCATCACTTGCCGCCTGCCCACTGTCCAATCCGAACTTGAGTAAACCGCTATGGTATTGGGGCTGTCAGATGATTTGGTGAGCCACCTCTGTTGTGATAGTCCTCTAACACACAGTGTATAAGCAAAGGCATGTCATGGCATTTAATAATTATAGCGTAAGGTGTGCTAATCCATCATACATTCAATACTTGAGACTTGAAGTGTGAAAGAGAGGTCTTTCACATTAATGAATACTGAGACATCTAGAAAGGGGTGTGGGGCTATTTATTGGCTTCAACCACTTCTGAGAAAGGGGATTTCTTTCTAGAGAGTTCATTGCTAGAGAGGAAAAGAGATTTCAGGAGAAGTTATTGCAAAATAGAGAGAGTTTATTCACCCACCAATGTCATTTATTATGAAGCTTTCATAGCTAATGAAAGATATATCAGAGGTTGTTGGTGTGTTGATTGTCTGCCAATGTGTATCTAGGGTGCTTACTTATCTCTCCCTTTGAATGAGTTGCTTCTGAGTTTCCTTTATTATTATTTGAGTTATACACGAGAGACTTGTGAGTTCAATTTGAGTGTTGAGTATATACAATATTGTGTATTCATTTGTCTTTGTTAAAGAGTACTCGGGTTATCGTTTATTAACATAGCTATAGGGGTTACACGTCGACTGGTATTATTGTAATTCCAGGCTTCAAGGGGACTACCCTCTTACACGACCAATGTGTCTCCATCGACTGTGTAAGAGAGCTGCATAATGTTGTCGCCATGTGAAAATTCAAAGTACTCAATCTTATAGTGACACACGCGTGAGGACAACACACCATTTGGGTGACACCTGAATGTCGCTCAACTTCAGTTTTGGTGCTTTTAAATTACAGCTCTCATTGTCACACTAAGGATTATGTCGTGACATTTCAAATTTTTTGGACTTAAATATCATTCGAGACGGTCTAAGCGTGCCTATTATTGTGACTAGGGAGGATTGATTTACGAATATGTAGACTAATGTTGTATAAATATTTTTTTTGTTATTTCTTTCTCGTTTAGTAAATTATAGAACAAAAAACAAAATAATGCCTTTAAAGAGGAAGGTGAGAACAAAGCTTTATACCATTATAGCATGTCCACCAACAGAATCTGTCCTTTTACAACACTCCATCGCGATGATAATATTGCCTATCAGCCGGAAATTTGCAACAAGAATAGACTAATAGTTAAGACCCCACATAAGTATCACCACTCATTTGGTGGAGTGATATTTTTATCCGTTTCATTTATAAAATCATTCTTAAGAACACCCTAATATTAATCATGAACACATTAATATGATTAAAGTTTAACATACAATTGTTCTTAATAAAAGGATCTTAGATCTTCATGTTTTCACAAAATACGTCTAAACGATATAAAATAAGACTTACCTTGATCCAATGCATTGATCAGTCTTGATTAATTGCTCCATTAATCTCCCTTCTTCGAAAAATTACACTCAAAATAGAATCTCGGAATTTCTCTCCCACCTCAGAAATAGTGTGTTATGAGATGACTCTAGATGGTGTAGAGGTCTCTATTTATAAGGGGAAGAGGGCCGGAATCCTAGTCAAGTTGGGACTCTTTCAAGTCTCCCACTAATGCCACTAACCATCATGTGACTAACGGATAAGGTTTACCCAAATATTTTAATATCTTTATTTATCACATTCCTAATTAATTATCTGACATTTATTAAAACCACATAAATGGGAAATTCGAAATTTAATACAATTGAAATTAAATAATTAATTTCGTCACTTAACATTAATTTCCAACAGTCTCCCACTTGGTCTTAATAATTCGCATAATTAGATTAGGTATCATAAGGTGCACAATCATTGATAAATTTATTTTGCTGAATCAAATGATTCACGGATGCGAGTCATGGCGGTTCCATACTATTCAAGAGCATGGTTCCTTCCATGTACCACAACACCAATGTTTCATTCAACTAAGCCTTTAATATTGGGTATCATAATGGCCTCATAATGTCCTTTGGAATAAGGACTATTTCTGTCAACAACACTTCATAATTATATGCATGCATTCACAAAGGACAGAAATAATTGAAATCAGAAACACTTTTATTGAATTCAAGTAATGGTGTCAAACAACTAAGCCAAAATAGCAATCATAGTCTAACTAATCGAGACCCATCTCTTTGACATGTTCCATAAAGGTCTTCGGAGATGGTCCTTTCGTAAGAGGATCTGCTATGTTATCACGCGTACTGATGTGGTCAATTGACACTCTTTGTTTCTGAATTTCTTCTTTAACTGATAGGTATTTCATTCAACGTGCTTAGTTACTTTAGGAATACCTAACATTTCTTCATAAAGAAGATTGCAGCGACATTATCATAATATTTCAGCGACTTGATAATAGTGTCGACAACTCCAAGTCCCGAAATGAAGTCACACTGCCAAAATACATAAGTTGTAGCATCAAGCATGCTACAAACTCAGCTTTCACAATAGTTAATGGATGGATTGTGTTTCACTCCTTCATTATATTGGTTGATAAACCAAAACAAATATTCTTAAGCAAGAGTAAACTTCATACCATCCGTACAACTAGTAAATCTGAGTCACAATAATTGTTCATATTTAAATGAACACATACATCATAAATGTGAGCATATAGTCCTTTAAGTATCTCATTATTTCATACACAACTCTTAAACCCATAAGATTATTTTGATTCTCTACTTTCTAAATATGTGCTTGAATATAGAGAAAATATATAAACTTACTCCCACTGATCTTAAGGTGTATACAAATATACAACGAAAAAAAAAATAATGATATTATTTCTTAAAATACGTCATGTGGGAAACTTATGTTTATAAAATGATCTCCTAAACATATACGCATGGTTTATAAGACTTCAAAAAGTAATTTTCACATCCACTTCATGTAACTCTCAATCATAATGAGCTACTAATGTCATTGGAATTCCACGTCCTTACATATAATTGAGAAGGTTCATTTATAACCTTTTCTTCATTAATAGTGAAATATTTTACTGCAATTTAGCTTTATCTCGTTTAACTACCGTTAGTGTCGCGTTTGGTCTTGATGACCCCCTTATACCCGACTTTAGTGCATCAATTATGTAATTCAACGAGATTTCAACCTTAGTTGTAGTCCATTAGTTTCACTTCTTATGACTTTTGAAAATAAAACCATGTCATTCCTACGCCAAATTCATGTTCATGCAGATACACCACATAATCATTTAGGATAGTAGACCTTTTAGGATCTTCTTAATACTATTCCTTATGATTTCATCTACATTTCTCTCACGGTGACAATACTATCATTTAGTGGTTGACTATTTATTTGTTCTTTGTTGTTTAGACAATCTAACAACTAAAAGAACAAGGATTCAAGAAGGTTATCGATAATGGGATAAGTACCCTACCTTCCTTTATAACCATATTTCATGATTTTATTCTACCACTAATTTCACCTTTCATAATGAATTTGACTTTAATGCAATAAATACGTGTCAATGACAATTATATGATCTATGTAGGTCCACTTTAAGGGAAGTTTCTCATAATCTCCCACTTGGGCCACATAGGTCATCCTTATATTAGACATCGTAATACCTTAAGAGCACAACTCGACTATCAAAATTTGTAAGAGATATTACAAAAATCTTGTCCACAAAAATTATGAAAAAGAGTCTAGATTTAATTTGGTACAAGATTTAAAGGGTTTAAAAAAAAACGCTACGATTATGATGCAGTATCAAACAAATCTTTAAAGAACTATGTCCAAACTTTATTTTGTACAAAACATCAAAACTAAAATCATAACCCATGAAAAAAATATACATCAAAAGATTCTTTAGAAGATATCCCTCACGATCAAGTTTAGACAAATATTTTCCAAAAGAAATTGAGGGTTTATGAAAACAAATGGCTATTTGATTCCCCAAGAATAAAAGAAAAGAATCTTATTAGTATTTCTAGTTTGTTTTGTAAGAAATCCTTGCATCAAAAGTAAATACTTTCTATAACACAGTAAGTATAACTTGAAAACTCTACTGAGATGAAAAACTCATTTCAAATCATAAAAGTTACAAATTATCTTTATCATTATTAGTCCAAGTGTGCAACATGTAAACAAACTTAATTTGTTTAACTAAATTAAATATGAAATTTTTAGAGAATCAAAATGGGATACAATAATATGTGATACGATAATGAGATAAATTTCTCACTTCATTAATGCTTTGATTTAACAACACACACATCGATTATATGATAAATTGAGTGCATAACCGTGAGTTTTTGTCAGTAGTAACTGTGAAATATCGATTATATGATGCTTGTAGATTACTTTATTGGGTATAATGTTATTTCATTATATTGTACACGACATTTGTGCACAACTTATTTTCACATACTATAATAATGTATGTGATCTATGATGTTCATTCAATCACTCAAAATTGATTCCCTGTAAGGAATAACCTTGCTTGAAGAAATAAACTCAATATACCCCATTAATATCTTTACAATTATAAGCATCATGAGTTACTACTACCATCATCTTTACATTTAATATTCATTGCAATTCTAGTCGGGTCACTGTGGTGACTACCAAACATTTCATAATATGAATATTACATTACGTAAAGACTTACATACACAAGTCAATAAATTTTTCACTTATTTTCATTAAATATCTCATGATCAATAAGCTAAATTATTCATGTTTATGGTTTTCATAAACTTAATTGGTGATATGATAGTGAAAGAAATTATGGCATCTGTGTTTGACGACCATTATTACCTTCCCAATATATATCACCACTAACATTTTGTTCAATTATTGTAATCACAATAAATGAATAAACAATAATATATATGCAACATCATAAAGTATCATCATCCTAGCATTCAATATCATACATGGACCCGTAGGCAACCAAAATATGCATGATATTAATGCATTAGTCCAATATTTATATCTTCTGGAATGGAGCACTTTAATGAACACCAAACCATATATTATATAAATATAATAGATACGCATACATGTGCAAAATACTCGTAATACATGAATAATTATATTATTGTCTATTCCTTAATTTGAAATTCACGAAAAATTAGACATAATGTGAAAATCAAATAGACAAAGAGTTTACATGAGATATTACACAAATAATAGTAAATGGAAGACATAAATCATTTACTTTCGCTTCATCACTTATGTATGAGTAACAAATCAGAAATATTGACCCAAATCATTCATGGTCATACTAATGCACAATATGGTTATAATCACAATTATCATACTAGTGACATATGTAAATATGACTTTTTAACATTGATGCCAATTATTTAACATTTACAAAAATTCCAATGTTTGCGCTTCAATTTAACCTTATAACAAACATTAGGATAATCTGAAATGACTACAAGTATAGTATCTTCACATGTAATCATAGCCTGTATTTGGCATTTGATTAAACTGAATGAATACCTACTTATGAGTCTCAAAATTTGCAATTCATACATTCAAATACGCATGCATGTAACGAATACAAAAATTCCAATGTTTATTTGATTCAAATTTCAGCATGTGTTGCGCTTCAATTTAACCTTATAACAAACAGTAGGATAATCTGAAATGACTACAAGTATAGTATCTTCACATGTAATCTTAGCCTGTATTTGACATTTGATTAAACTGAATGAATACCTACTTATGAGTCTCAAAATTTGCAAGTCATGCATTCAAATATGCATGTATGCAACGAATAAATCTAGTATCCGCACATATGAATTGTAGCCTGTGTTTGGCATTTAATTCAACTTAATGGGAGTACTAGCATTAGAATAAACAATAATTCTGATTTTTAACCACATGAATCGTTGGCCTGTGTTTGGCACGAGACTCATTAAAACACAAAAATCATAATATTCAACAATATGAATCATTGGCCTGTGTTTGGCACGAGACTCATCAAAATATGAATATTAACAATAACACAAGTCTAATATCCTACCATATGAAATATGTTGGCATGTGTTTCGCACGAATATTCAACTAAAAAAGGATCATTAGAGCAAGGTTTTATCACAGTTCTAGATAAAACATACATGAAATATGGGAAAACTTAAATTTTTCCAAAAAAAAAAAAAGTTAGCATCATGGAACTGTAGGAAATTACTCCAGAATCTCAAATATTCGACGGAATTAAAAAAAAATTCTGGAAGTCATAAACATTATTTATCTAAAATCAATGCCCCGAAAATATTATACTTAAAACTTAATGTATAATTAATGGTCCAAATATAGATGCATACATAATAATCAAATATTTACAATTATAGATTAAGACACTTTTCATGTCTTCCCCATCCAACACCATATAAATATTATTGTCGAAACATCAATTCATAATTACATTAGGACCTTTGAGTTACCAATTATAGATTATGCACAATAACCTAATATATCGAAATGCTATTGTCAAACACATAATCATACATCTAATATTCAAAATTTTATATTGAACCCTTTCATCAATACAAAATAATATATAAAATGAATATTAGAACAACCATGAACATTAAAAACAACCCCTGTGGTGGAAAAAATACATAATATTTGGGAAAATCGTAATTTTTGCCAAAAATAGAAAATTTTAGTTAGCACCACAGAGATGTAGATAATTACTCCAGGATCTCAAAACAATTTGCGGAATTCAAAAATCAATTTTCTGGAGTGAGATATTGACGTCAACATTATTACCAAAAACGGCAAAAACGTAATTTTAAGAGTCTTAACGACGTCAAAATGCAAAAGTAAGATGGTGCCCATTGTATACAATGGGTTTTGTTTATTTCGACGTTTCCAGTCGACCATGTCAGTTTCGTAAAATTCCGAGCAATTTTTGACCTTTCATTATCACCAGTGAGTATTGGCGACAGAAGAAAAACGTCACAGAAAATCTCAGACACACTTTAAGAGCAGATTTAATGACAGAAATAAGACGTCGCAGAAAGGCTCAGGCACAAAAACAATTTAATGACAAAAATAAAATGTCGCAGAAAGTCTCAGGCACATATATCATTAAAGACGAACATCAATAAGGAAAATCATGAGATCTTAAACTTTAGCTCTGATACCACATATAAAATCATTCTTAAGAACACCCTAATATTAATCATGAACACATTAATATGATTAAAGTTTAACATACAATTGTTCTTAATAAAAGGATCTTAGATCTTCATGTTTTCACAAAATACGTCTAAACGATATAAAATAAGACTTACCTTGATCCAATGCATTGATCAGTCTTGATTAATTGCTCCATCAATCTCCCTTCTTCGAAAAATTACACTCAAAATAGAATCTCGGAATTTCTCTCCCACCTCAGAAATAGTGTGTTATGAGATGACTCTAGATGGTGTAGAGGTCTCTATTTATAAGGGGAAGAGGGCCGGAATCCTAGTTAAGTTGGGACTCTTTCAAGTCTCCCACTAATGCCACTAACCATCATGTGACTAACGGATAAGGTTTACCCAAATCTTTTAATATCTTTATTTATCACATTCCTAATTAATTATCTGACATTTATTAAAACCAAGGTTCTAAAAAACGCGGGGCGTGATCGAGGCGTGGAGGCCAAGCCTTAAGCCTTAGAAGCCTAGGCGGGCCTTGGCGTAAAAAGGCGTGAAAAGGCGTTTAAGCCTTTTTGATATATTTTAATATTTTTTAACCATAACAAGGCTATTAAATACTAAAATTGTACATATCATAAAAATATGTCTGAATATTTGCAAATAAAAATACTATTTGATTATTTTGGATGAGATAATGGTCCGGTTTGTAAAAAAATCTTTAAAAGGCGATATCGTTTCACTAAAGCATTGTTGTTTTTAGAAAAAAGTGCGCCTTCAAGGTTTTATCAAGCATAAGGCGTCAAAATCTTAAGGCGGGGCGTTTCTCCCAAGCCTCAAGCCTAGGCGTGCCTAGGCGAAGCCTAGGCGGGTTTTTTAGAACAGTGATTAAAACCACATAAATGGAAAATTCGAAATTTAATACAATTGAAATTAAATAATTAATTTCGTCACTTAACATTAATTTCCAACATCATTATCATATAATCTTTAGAACAGAGTACCTGAAACAATAAAAGTATACATTATATATTATATTGGGGATTCCATCCAAACGCATATACCTGTCATTCTCTTTTGGTCAGGACGGTCATGGAAATTATGAAATTGAGAAAATTAGTTACCTACCAAACTCTTCCACATATTGTTTGTTGAGAGAGAGAGAGAGAGAGACAGAGAGAGAGAGGGAGAGAACCTAACCGTCTTGAGTGAGTCAACCCCTTCAGGCCTTCACGTATTTTGCTTCATCACCTAACCCTCTAACTCATTAACATTTTCTAAGCGCCTTTGAAGCTTGTGTTTGGAACTGAGCCCACAATGTGTTTTGTTCATTGCTTTGGAAAGAAGCCAACTGGGTTTTGATTCTATTGAATCCAAAGGTAATGTGGTTAGCGCTTTTTGTTTTATGTTTTCCGTCTTCTCTGTTTGGTTAGTTATAAGAGTAGAAACAACAGAGTTGGAATACTAATTCAACTATTTCTGGGTTGTTTTGCTGGTTCAAGTAAAAGAAAGGTGCTGCAGTTTGTTCTCCATGGAATGTATCTTGAACTATAGGTTTTTTCTGCTTAATTATTTTTTTTTCCACCTACAATGACTAGTTCTAGTGCTGTATTTGGTGCTTGTTTGGTTCATGCTTCTGAATATTTTAGCTTTAAATTTTGGACTTAATGTGTTAAATAGATAATTACCCTAGTTTTGCTTTTATTTTCGGTTAATTAGAAAGGTCTTTTGAGTATTTTAAGAAATTATGCCTACCTCTGCAATTAGAAACTTTTTGAATTTCACATAATAAATTTATCAATACTGATTTTTTCTAAAATCAGGATTAATTTTAATGTATGAAGATTTTTTTTCTAAGTGATATTGAAAGAAAATTATTGATAAATTATCACAACTAGATGGCACAGTACTGTTAGAAAATGCCACATAGTTCACTGTCATGGAACTCACGACGTTACTTGAATTTCTGTCACTTTCAGCAATAAATGGCATTCATTTAAATCTCGCAGAAGGAATCACAACAATGTCTTCCTCAAAATCACCAAGTCCACTCAAAGTACATCTCAGCAATCAATACGCTGCCCTTGTCAGTTTCAATGAAGTAAGTCACCATCTCTTTGCCCATGTTCATTCCAAATAGGAATTTAAACTATGGTTCCGAATATAATTAAATTAAATATATTCTTCTCAACAATTTGCAGGATGATCAGAAGGAGTGGGACATTGCACTTGCTTCTTTGACTCGGTTTGTTGTTTGTTGTACGATAGTCGGTGAGATTCCTACAAACTAGCAAGGTTGCATCTTTTCTTCTCCTCTTTTTCCCCCAGGAATAAAGATAATGCCAATTATTCTGTTATCCGTATAATATAAAAACTGCTGACGTATATAAGTTTACAAATCATCAGCAGAGATTATTACGCATATAAGTTGACTTCGCTTTTACTATTACTATATACCAAACTTATAATGTCATTTGGATTGTAGAAGGGTAAAATAAATTAAATTATAGGATTAAATAGCAAAAAGTTTTTTAATTATTTTTTAATATATATTTAGTCTAAGTATTTTATTTTGTATTAAAAGATTTAGACTATACATGTATTAAAAAAAGTCCAAATAACTATTTGGTATATACTCCATTATTATACTCCAGTTATCAGCGCAAATAAGAAATATATCTTAAGTAATAAAAATAAAAGAAAAAATGTTGTTATTCCCTCAATAGTGTAACCTTCATTTTATTTTCCCTTTCCGTAATACTTCTCGCCCAAATACCATGAGCATTGCTATTCTTTACTTTTTGTGATTTCCCAATTATTGCAAGCTTGGTCATATTAAATTATGCTGGAGTTAGTTCTCCTTTTTACCCAAAGATATAAAGGAGAAAAGGACATCGTCCAAATAATTATGAAAATGTGGTCATATCATAAAGAGAATTCCTAAATGCACTCGCTAATTTATGCATCTCACCCTCATTTAGAAAGAGTGACCCTATGTGTCCCAAACAACTGTCATCACATTTTCATCATTCTCATTAGTGAAGCATTCAAATAAAATTAAAAATAATAATGAAATAAATAAATAAATACTCCTTCTGCATTCGAAGCACCAAAGCTAAAGAAACAAACATCAATGTTTTTCTATATAAAAGAATCCAACACAAATCCAACACAAACACAGTAACAAAATCCAACACAATATGTAACAGTTTCTGCTGATTCATCTGCTTCTCACACCTATATTAATACTATGTTTCCAAATCCGTAGCCTCATAAAAAGCATTGGATAGTTTATCAAAATGTCATGCTTTCGGTTTGACACACCAACCATCACTGTTAATTTTAACTTTTGTATGGCTCCTTTTAACAGTTTTAATCCATCTTCTTAAGATGTACTTTTAAGGAATTTGATAAATCCATTTGTGAATCAACACCGTAATCGTATGCCTACACAATATTTTCCTAAATTGAAACAATCGACTACTGCAATTAATTTCATTATCATCCTCATTAAACCACACCTTGAAAACAACACACCGAAGGTTTTCTCCGAAAGGAACATATTCACCCACTTCATATTCTGCAATGCCAAAACATTCTTTACATGGTGACAAATCATAATATATTTTACCCATTAACTCTTGTTGAAACTCTTTAAACTTTGTTGTCGTGTACGCACTTTGAAATTGTTTTTCCATATCATAATGAGTGATGCACGAAAGCCACACGAATTAAAGTCTTCTTGATTTGCTTTTCCACCTTACTTCTTAACGCATTCTCATACTGCTCCACAATTTTTTTTTAGTGTAGTTTTTGAATTTATATAACCATCAAAGAAAGCATTCATACTCTCACTTCCTTGTGTCATAGTATTTGAATTTATATAGCCATCAAATAAAGCATTCATACTCTCACTTCCTTGTGTCGTTGGGTATTTTTTTCGAAAAAGTATCCTTCAAAAAAATGCTCATCCCCAATGGCATCTCTCTTCATACAACCCAATTAACCAATCGTTGCCTTCAAGATTATACTTCCCAATCAACTTGCACCAATTATCTTCAAATTCCTCAATAGTTAATGAATCGTGCACACAAATATGAATGGAAAATTTGATTTAATCATACTTTTTGTGCCCTCTCAATTTTCTGGCAATTTTTTCATAATATGCCACAAGCTCCACTGATGTTGCGCATTCGAGAAAATAATTTCTATTAGTTTCTTCATTGCCTTATCTTAGTCAGTGACGATGGCATTAGGAGGACTTCCAGACATGCATACAAGCCAAGATTGAAATAACCATGTGAATATGTCAACGTCTTTATTAGAGATTAGTCCAACAATACTGATTGACCATGATGATTCAACCCTACGAAAGGAGCAAATGGTATATCATATTTATTTGTCAAGTATATAGTGTCAAAGTGAATTACATCATCAACTCATTAAACATTGATCTGCTCCTTGAATCTGCCCAAAAATACATTTCGATGTCGAGCCTCGTCATCCAAATCCATCATGTAAAATAATTCACAATTATTCGCTTCCATTTTTAAGAAATAACTATGTATTGTGGTGGCATATCCTTCCCTAAGGAGTAAACGATGAACTTTGTTGATATAATTCCTGTTATCATTCTCTTAAAAGGTCAGATTCTCATGTCTCCCTAACTCAACCACACATGAATTGAAAGTTTTATTCATTTGAATATTGGCTTTGTCGCTCTACTATAGTAGTTTCTTCACGTGTGGTGGCATTACCCTATTGCATTTATAAAATCTGGATTTACTTGGAGCAGTTAACTCACGGTTATGATCAAGCACTATTGATGTAACTTCTCACATACCATGAGACCCTAAAGTTGCACTAATTCTAGCTTTGCGATTTATTTATTTTCACCGGAGGCTTGTGAATTGGTTGTTTGATCCGTGACGTGACGTGCTATGAAAACAAGTGTGGAGGCAATTATTATGCAACACAAATAAATACGAGAGAAGCAATTATCAAGAAAGAATAAGGAATATAAGATGCCAATCACACAACAAAGGATGTACGTGGTTCAACAAGGATGTGCCTACGTCCACGGTGGTGCAGTCGATATTATTTCTATACACTCTAGAGAGTAATTATAGAGAATACAACTTGTCCTTTTGCCCCGGACCTAGGGTTTAATATATACATGTACATGTAGGTAAGTTGAGGTGATGGGTTTCTCCACGTTTTTCATTTCCCGTGTAACTTCCAATTGTGAAAATGTGGGGGAGACCGGATCAATATAAGAGGTGAGGGGCCCGGACTTTAGGCCGCCAGGACTGGGCTACTCGTCCGGGCCCATGGTTCTAAATTTTGGGTACCTACAATTGCCCCTAAATTTGTTGGGCCATGTTTATGGGTTCAATGGATTTAAATGATCAGCCATCATGGCTGATTTGCGATTCTTCGAGAATTGTGAAGTTGATTTGGCGGCACCCGCTTCGCTTATTATGCGCTATGATTAGAATTTGAAGGCTTGTTGGGATAGCCACTTTTTCTTTCGTCGCTTCAGCCTTTCCAGTACTCTTCTATCTTCTAAGAACCTTAGCGCCTCATACCTTCCTCTCTCAATTTCCATTTCCATTATTTCTTAGTTGTCCGAGCTCGTGCTTCTTCATCACCTGAACCGATCTTTTATTTTGTAAGTTTCTTGTGCCCTTTCCTTGTACTTTCTCTTTGGTTTGTAGATTTTCTTAGGTCTTCTAATGGTGAAGATTGGGAATAGGTCAATCTCTAAATTTAGGAAATTTTACAACATTCCTGAATGGGTAGATATTGAGTGTTGTGCTTCCCCTCCTAGGAATGTTAGGGATATAGATGATGCTCACTGGATCCATGTTCTGTTACTTTCCCAGGGGGGACTCACTTTCCCTCCCAATGATTTGTTCCGGCATTTCTTTGACTATTTCAATATTGTTCCTGCACAATGCTCGCCCAATGTGTGGAAAATAGTAAATGGCATCCATAGGATAAATCAATTGTATGGTACTAGGTTAGGACTTGCCGAGGTCTGTTTCTATTATTCCTTTTCTCGAACTAGTTCAGGTGTCTTATACCTCAAAGCTAGGAGCCCTGATAGGGTATTGGTAGTAAACCTACCTGATTCCCATAAGGACTACTAGCAAGAGGGTTTCCTCGTTAGGAATTGGCAGTTCCCTCCCCAGTTTGAAGGGTCGAGGTCTGAGAGGTTCTCTGTTCCTTTTTACGGGGAGGAATATATAGGTAGACATTGTACTGTTGTTTCAACTTTTGCTGATTTGTGATCTTTCTAACTCTTCTTTGCTTTTTCTTGCGCAGCAAAGTCAAAGAACCTGGAACCTGCACTCAACGAGGTCCGTCTTTAAGAATTGGTAAAGGCTTGGAAAATCAGGGAGCCCTTAGGTGACGGTGAGCACCCCATATCTGCTGCCTTCCTGCTCGAGTATAAGAATGTTGGCTCCAGCTTCATAGCGAGGCATGTGGATAGTATACCAGAGTTCGATTCCTTCGAAGATACTGCTGCAGAGCCTATCCAGCTAGACGAGGAGGAGAGCAGTTCTGAGAGTGACTTTGCAGGTGTCGTGAGCAATTTGGGTGGAAGGAGCTTTGACAGTAGCAGTTCCTCTAACCGTGAGGAGGTTATTGAAGCTCGGAGATCGTCGAGCACTTCTAGCAGCTCAAGTGAAGACATGGTTCTTCCGAAGAAGAACTTGATTAGAGACGATGATGATGAGGACCACGTGCTCCTTGCACAGAGGTCGAAGAAACAAAAAGCTACTTCTGGGGTCGTGGCTACTGGTTCCCGGTCCTCCGCTTAGGAGTAGGAGAGGAGGAGGAAGGAAGAGGAGCTAGTGAGAGAGAGAAAAAGGAAAAAAGAAGAAGAGAGGAAGAAGTTAGAAAATAAGAGGAGAACGGAGGAGAGGAAGAAGAGGGAGAGCGAGAAGGAGGAAGAGAAGAGAAGGGCTGAGGCGAGGACGAAGGCTGGGCAGGCCTTAGTCCCAGTATATGCTCTGCCTGAAGGGGCCTCCGTGGCAATTTCTCCTCAGCTGGCCCCGGCTCTGCTCGAGAGAGCTGTCCTCCCAACTGATTGCCAAAGGGCAGTAGGTTCAGAGCACCTGGCCCTTCAGGCTAGTCAGAGGCTTGCTCTCGTAAGGTTTCTTTTTCTCTTGCATTTTTCTGACTTCCCTTATTTTCTTCTTCTAATATCTTCTCTTTTTCCCAGTTTGTTACTGACTTCGCCGTGCTATATCATTCACGCGATGAGCTGGTGAAAAAGAACAGTGAACTGGAGCAAGAAAACTCTGCCATGAAGCTGAAGGGTAAGGATCTTGAAGCTAGTTTTAAGGTTGTTGACTCTGCTCGGATCTCATCCGATTTGGCTCTTGCTACTGTGAGCAAGGAGAAGGATGCAGCGATCACGGAGCTACGGGTGCTGAGGCAGGCCTACGACCAAGTTTTATCGAGCAAACTTGCTGTGTTGGAGGAGAAAAGGGTGCTTGTTGAAGAGCTAGAGAAGAAGGAGTTCGAGGCTATCACTGCCAAGGAAGACTCTTACAACTCCGGCTGGGCTACAACATACGAAGATGATGAAGTTCAGATAGGCTATATCAGCCATCTGAACTTCAAGAAAGGATGGAATAAGGCTCTCATGGCTGCTGGGGTGGATGTTGCATCCCCACTTTTCGACGAGCACGACCCAGGGCCGAGGCCAGTCGTAGACAAGGACCCTGCCCCAGCTATTGACGGCCCTAATCATGTCCCTCAGGCGACTCCTGCTGGCGTTTCTCTTGTTGAGGGGATGGAGGTCATCCCTGCCGAGGACAGTGCTCCTGCTGATGCTGATAAGGAGAAAGGACCATCCACCTCTGGGTCTCCTGAGGTTGCTAATTGATAGGGTTTTTGTATTTTTGCATTTTCCAGTTTGTAAATTTTCTTTCTTCAGTCTGATGTAACTTCAATTTTTATTAATGAAAAAGCTTCCTTTCTGCTAGTGCTGATCTCTTTCTCTCCTTTATCTTTCTTTCACTTGTAGTTAGTTGATGTGGATGATTACATTCCTGCTACTTCCCAGTTGGTTAGGACCCTTGGTCCCAATGCGAGCCCTGAAGTTCGCCAGGCTTTTGTTAAGCTTTACAAGTCTCTCAAGTTTAGAAATCAGAAATATAAGGAGCAATCCGATCTAGTGGCTTGGCTGAAGGACAGGTTCCGGGAGATGGAGGACATTGGTGCCTCAGTGCAAGAGGAAGTCAACGTGCTGAGAACAAGACTCCTAGAGGCCACCGAGGTCAACCAAGTTGGGGAGTTCCTTCAGGAGGAGAACGACAACCTTAGGAGGGAAGTCTTACAACTTAGGGAGCACGCACCGAGCACTGTTCAAATGGTATTACAAGGCTCCTCATCATCGCGAGCTGGAGCTGATCATAATGTTACCCCTCCAATGTCGTGAAGTCTCACCCGCCCTCCCCTTCCGCGAGCTAGTAGGAGCACCAGGAGAAGAAGCAGGGAAGGAGAAGAACTTCGCGATAGGGAAATGGAGGAGCTCCGCGGTGATGTTCATCGAGCATATGTAATATCTGCTGGGCTTCAAAGGGACGTCCCCGGTTGCGGTACTTGTTCAAGAAAGGTCCTCGGCAAGCGTGGGCTGATGGTTATGATCAAGGTTGGTCGGATGCTCCAATAAGGCTATCAGAGTTCGAGGAGCTTTCTTTCATCAGGGGATGGCTAAGTGCCTTGAAGGAGCTGCAAGTCTCGAGGAACTCGGTGCTATGATATCGTCATGAGATGTCTTCCTCCACTCTAGTGCCCAACCCATTCAGGAGGGATGATCGATGGATCCCCATCGATGCTATTCCTCGGCAATTATTGGAGTCGGATGCGAATGAGGTTGTGGAAGAGTTTGCTCCTGCTCCTAACGACGGACGAAGAGCTCGAGTGGCTGATTATCTTGCCCGGAGGCTTCCACCCCCTTGAGATTTTGCCAGTTATATATATATTTTTTTATTTTTTGATAATGTAAATGCTTTGGGCGAGCTCGCCGACTAAACATGTATTATCATTGTTGTAAGATGGGTTAATGAAAAGTTTGTGTTTTTGGGCAATTTTTCCAAATAAACGTGTATATCCTACTTTTCGTATCCTTGCTGCTTTATGATTTCTTCTGTTTTGTCATGCAAGTGTCCCCCCAGTCTAGTATAATATCAAAGTACCATTGTGCCTCACCTTACCTTTTAGGTTGTGTCGTCACACTCCCTTAGGCTTAAGTAGGGCAATTGGCGAGGACACACCTGGTGTT
This sequence comes from Sambucus nigra, assembly GCA_949130495.1. Taxonomy (NCBI): domain Eukaryota; kingdom Viridiplantae; phylum Streptophyta; class Magnoliopsida; order Dipsacales; family Adoxaceae; genus Sambucus; species Sambucus nigra. Next base: position 405,282,021 of record OX422207.1, read on the forward strand.
GGATGTCTTCATCTGATCAGGATTTTGTTCAACCGAAGTAGGTTTGATGACCAGTATAAGATTTGGTTGTATTGCCTAAGAATCCTCTGTAGGGCTTTATATATTGTCAGGGGCAACGCTAAGAGGTCTCTCGTGTTTTATGATGATGACTTGAGGAGGGGTATTCCCCTGCTGTAGTGATCAAGGTGCTTGTTATTTGGAAAAGATGTGTGATGAATGCAACTGTCACCAATCAGAGTGTAACCAACTATGTAACTTTCATTAGTAATAAGAAAAAATGAACTTCTGTTTTCATAACAAAAGAAATACAAGAAAAAGAACTAAAAATAGAATTTCTTGAGATTAGCTGCGTTCCATGCTCGTGGTATTTCTCTGCCCTCCATCGTTTCCAAGTGATAGGCACCTTGCAGATCTTATTTAGTTACCTTAAAGGGTCCTTCCCAGTTTGGGCCTAGCTTGCCGTCTGATGACTTCACTGTGCTGCCTAGGACCTTCCTTAGAACATAGTCCCCAACTTGGAATGCCCTCAGGCTAACCCTTTTATTGTAATGCTTCGTGAGCTGTTGCTGATAGTTCGCTAGCTTCACCAGGGCCAGTACTCTACGCTCGTCGGCTAGGTCGAGTTCGACGAGCAATGCTTCTTCATTCAGGCCTTGGTCGACAAGGTTGGATCTCATTGTTGGCAAACTTGCTTCTAATGGGATGACTGCTTCCATGCCATATGTCAGCGAAAATGGTGTTTCTCCTGATGCTCGCAGAGGAGTGGTTCGGTATGCCCATAGAACATGGGGTAGCTCTGTTACCCATGCGCCTTTGGCTCGCTCTAATCGCTTCTTTAATTCATGGATCACAGTTTTATTAGAAGCTTCAGCTTGTCCATTGCTCTGAGGGTAGGCTACCGAGCTGAAGTGGTGTCTGATCCCATGTTCGTTACAAAAGTTCTGAAAGGGGCCACTTTCGAACTGCGTTCCATTGTCGGTGATGGTGGTTCTGGGGATTCCAAACCGAGTGATTATATTTCTCCATATGAACCTTATTATATCAGAATCTCGAATGTTCGCCAGGGATTCAGCCTCGATCCATTTGGTGAAGTAGTCATTCGCAACCAACAGGTATTTGCGATTGCCGACGGCGGTAGGCAGTGGTCCCACGATGTCCATTCCCCATTGGGCGAAGGGCCATGGGCTGGACAGGGACTTCAGATTGCTGGTGGGTTGGTGAACCATAGGAGCGTGGAATTGGCATTTCAGGCATTTGCGAACATATATTGCGGAGTCCTTTTGCATGTATGGCCACCAATAGCCTTCCTTCATTGCTCGAAAGGCTAGAGACCTTCCTCCGATATGACTTCCACAGATTCCTTCGTGAAGCTCGTGTAGTACTTTCTCGACATCACCTGGGTGGACGCATCTAAGGTAGGGACCGGAGAAGGATTTCTTATACAAGTCGCCTCCTGTGGATAAGTGAAAGCGAGCAGCTTTGACTCTTATCTGGTGGGCATTTTTCTTGTCATCTGGGAGCGTTCCATCCTTTAAATAGCCCCTTAAGGGGTCCATCCAACTTGGGGCTGATCCCACCTGGAGTACTTGTTCCACGTTTGGTAACTTGCTGTTGTGGTTAATGCTCGAACAAATGAGGAAATCGATGGGGATGACCCTCTTAAGGTCAGAGTCCACTGCCGAACTCAAGGTTGTTAAGGCATTAACGTGACTGTTTTGCCCCCTGGGAAACTACTGGATGTTGATCTCTTCAAAGCTTGACATTGATTCCCTCACTAAGGCGAGGTAGGCTTCCATTATTTCATCCTTTACATTGTAATCTCCACTTATCTGATTGGAGACTAGCTGAGAGTCGCCGAACACCTGTAAACGTTTTTTTCCTAGAGTTTGTGCCTTTTGGAGACCGGTTATTACGGCTTCGTATTCTACTTCATTGTTGGAGGCTGCAAATCCAAGCCTGATTTCTTGTTCGAGGATTGTGTTTTCTGGAGTGATGAGGACAATGCCTACCCCTGCCCCCTTTGAGTTGGAGGCTCCATCAACAAAGAGTTTCCAGGTTCTTTCTGTTGCTTGCTTCTTCTTTTGCTTTGTTGGTTGAGGTTGGTCGGAGAGTTCCTCGCTCGTGAATTCGGCTATGAAATCAGCAAGGATCTGACCCTTAATAGCTGTCCTTAGTTGAAACTGGATGTCAAACCGGTCGAGCTCGATTGACCACTTAGACAGTCTGCCCGACAAGTCCTCTTTCCTTAGGACAACCTTAAGGGGATGCGATGTAAAAACAATGACAGTATGGGCTTCGAAATAATGCTTTAGCTTCCTCGAGGCTATTACCAGTGCAAAGGCGAGCTTCTCTAATGGTAGGTACCTTTGCTCGGCGTCTAATAAGGTCTTGCTCGCGTAGTAAACGGGGTGTTGGATTCCTGCAACCTCACATATTAACGCAGAGCTGACAGTGTGATTGGATACCGAGAGGTACAGGTACAAAGAATCCATTTGCTGTGGTACGACAAGCAGCGGTGGAGAGCTTAAGTAGGACTTGAGCTCGTCCAAAGCTCGTGAGCAGTTTGGGCTCCATTCTATCAGTTTACTCCCCTTTAGAAGCTGGAAAAAGGGTTTGCATTTCTCGAAGGATTTGGAGATGAAGTGATTTAAGGCGACGAGCATTCCAGTGAGCTTCTGCACTTCCCGGATTATTCGAGGGGGTTGTACCCTGTTGATTGCATCGATCTGGTCTGGATTAGCTTCTATGCCTCTCTTACTGACCAAGTATCCAAGAAATTTTCCTGACTGGACACCGAAGGAACACTTGCTCGCATTAAGCTTCATTCGGTTCTTCCTGAGGATTTCAAAGGTTTTTGACAGGTCTGAGAGGTGATTTTCCTTCTTCTTTCTCTTAACGAGCATGTCAACGATGTAGACCTCCATTGTGTCTCCCATTTGATCCTTAAACATTTTTGTGACCAGCCGCTGATAGGTTGCCCCCGCATTCTTGAGCCCAAATGGCATGACCTTGTAGCAATATAACCCAACTGTCGTGATGAACGCCGTTTTGTCTTGGTCTGGGGCATACAAGGGGATCTGGTGATATCCTGAGTATGCGTCCAGGAAACTCATTCGCTCGTGAGCTGCAGTGGCATCTACTAGTTGGCCTATCTTTGGGAGGTGGAAACTATCCTTAGGGCATGCTTTGTTGAGATCAGTGAAGTCGATGCAAACTCTCCACTTCCCATCTTTGACTTCCTTTTCGACCGCTTTAGCCTTCTCGGGTGCAGTTTTTCATGCCTTCTGCGTGACTGGCTTGAATATGGGGTCGACGTGCAGCTGATAACAGGCCATATCAGGATCGATGCCAGGCAGCTCGTATGGTTCCCATGCGAAAACATCTACGTTGTGTCTCAGTAAGGTCGTCAACTCCTTTTGTTCTTGGTCGGTGAGAGATGCTCCAATCAAGAAGACTCTGCTACTGTCACCAACTTCGGCTATAACTTCTACCAAGTTCTCGACGACATGCTCGGAGGGGAGGAGCCTGGTCTCCTCTACTCCATGTCTTCCATACTTTAATTGCTATTTAGAAGGTATCAAACCCTCTTCAACTTTCTCGCTGGGTTGACCGACCTTCTTCTCTGGCTTTGGTCGGATGGTTGTTATGAAGCACTTCATCGCCATCGCTTGGTCGCCATGGATCTCCATTACTCCTCGCTCGGTTACATACTTGAGCTTCTGATGGTAGGTCGAGGAGACCGCCTTTATTGCATGAAGCCATCCTCTGCCGAGGATGGCCTGGTACGGTGATTCGATGTCAACTACCAAAAACTTAATCATCTTGGAGACGTTCCCAGCACGGACTGGCAGCACTATCTTGCCTAGGGGCATGGTCATTTTTCCAGCGAAGCCGATTAAAGGAATAGTAGCTTCCTTTAGGTCGGCGACGCTCAACTTCAATTTTCTGAATAGGTCGAGGTACATTACTTCGGATGAACTTCCTTGATCGACGAGCAGCTTGTCAATGTCAAAGTTGGCTATCCTGAGTGTAATGACCAGGGCATCATGATGTGGGGTCCTTACTCCCACCAAATCTTCATCCGTGAAAATAATATGCTTGTTATAGTTGACGTCCTCTGCTCGTCGACGCTTTCCTGACTGTGACTTTGCTGGATCGATTTGAAAAGCCTGCATTACCGCTGTAAGTTTTTTCATTTCCATTCGAGTTGAGTTCCCTTGTATCTGCTTGACGTTAGATACTCTGTGGATTACTGCGAACTCGTGTCCAGCATCATCCTCCAACACGTTGTCGGGCCTCGCCTCTCTGTTGGCAGTCACTTTCTCTGCCCTTTTTTCCACAAAGTCGTTCAAATGCCCGGACTGGGCCAACTCTTCGAGGTGAGACTTAAGAGCTTTGCAGTGCTCGGTCTTGTGTCCTCCCTCTTTGTGAAAAGTGCATCTCAACGCATTATTCCTCTTCGAGGGATCTCCTCCCATTTTCCTGGGCCACTTGATGAATGGCTCATCCTTGATCTTCGCGAGAATCTTGTAAATTGGTTCTTTAAAGACGGTGCTGACCGCCTGGAATACTTTCGACGCGTCATGGTTCCCTCTGTTCTTGGAGCCATTTTTGCCTCCGTTCTTTCCTCCTTTCCTCTAGTTCTCAGTTTTCTCACCTACCTTGGTAGTGAGCTTAGCTCGATCGTTTTCTCCTGTATTAGGGCGGGTGACATCTTCCACCTTTGCGTATTTCTCGATTCGGGCCATTAGGTCGGCAATAGTCATAGTTTCCTTCTTTGTCAGGGACTGGTAGAGGAGGGAAGAACTAGGGAGCCCAATTTCGAAGGAGGCCACTGCCACTTTCTCCGCGCAGTCCTCGATCTCATTGAATAACTCCCAGTACCTCTTTGCGTATTCTCGGAGGGTCTCTTGAGGCATTTTCTTCATTGTTAGTAGAGTATCCATCCTTTTGGGATGGGAGCTACTGGTAATGAATCGGGCCGTAAAAAGTTCGGCTAGGGATTTGAAATTCTTGATCGACCTGTGGGGGAGCCTTTCGAACCACTTTTGTGCTACATCATGAAGGCTCGAGGGGAAAATGCGGCACATCAGGGCATCTCGGTGACTCCAGAGGGTCATGGCCTATCGGTATTTCCTGACGTGATCGATGGAATCAGTTTTTCCGTCGTAAATCTTGAACCTTGGAATGGCAAATTTCTTGGGAGCTTCCTCCTCTTCGATTTCTCTTGTGAAAGGTGACTTCATCTGGGTTTTGAGAGCTCGTCTCGCGAGATCTCTATTTGATCTTGTTCCGTGGTGAGCGGGATGCTGGTCCATCTCCCTGCGGACCATGTTTCATATGTTCTCGTCGCTGCGAGCAGGGCTCTGATAGCGGCGAGCTCTTCGCAGCTGTTTGCGGAGGTCGTCGTCTGACTCGCCTCCTTCATCCCTTTGAGATTCTCGCCTAGGGCTCCTTCCTCTGCTGCGAGATTTGCTCGCTTGAGGGCTAGGAGTGCGATATGAGAGTCTCCTGTTATCAGGGCGAAGCTCCCTCTCCAATCTTTCCAGTCTTCTTTTCAAGCGAGCATTCTCAGCCTCGTATCTGTGAGAAGACTCCCTCTGCTCGTGGAGCCTTGCCTCGTACGCATCAATCAACCTGGATATCTGTGTGGACCTCGCTGGTCCCTGACTTTCTTCTGAGGCTGGTCTTTCCAGGCGAGCTCTCTGATCTGAACGTCGGACTTCAGACCTAATCCTGCGAGGAGCAGGTGGCTCTTGAATATCTCCTGCTTGGGGAGCATTGCTGCTGTGGCCAGACATCTTAAACTCCTTTCTTGACGTGGGCTCTTCTCAGGGAAAGATGAACGGTTCCCACAGACGGCGCCAATTATGGAGGCAATTATTATGCAACACAAATAAATGCGAGAGACGCAATTATCAAGAAAGAACAAGGAATATAAGATGCCAATCACATAACAAAGGATGTACGTGGTTTAGCAAGGATGTGCTTACGTCCACGGTGGTGCAGTCGATATTATTTTTATACACTCCGGAGAGTAATTACAGAGAATTCAACTTGTCCTTTTGCCCCGGACATAGGGTTTAATATATACATGTACATGTAGGTAAGTGGAGGTGATGGGTTTCTCCACGTTTTCCATTTTCCGTGTAACTTCCAATTGTGGAAACGTGGGGGACAACGGATCAATATAAGAGGTGAGGGGCCCGGACTTTGGGCCGCCAGGACTGGGCTACTCGTCCGGGCCCATGGTTCTAAATTTCGGGTACCCACAACAAGTAATAGTAACATACTTCATTTTTCCATCTCCATCTTTATTACAACTCCGTTTGCAAACCAAAAAAACCATTTCCTAATTTTCATATAACTCAAACAACTTATCATTGGTGTCAAAAAAATTCGAACTATTGATGCAAAAAACTAGACTAGGATAACTAGTTGATCATAGATAAATAGAAATAAAAGAGACAAGATATTTTTAAAGTGGTTCGACTTGATGGAAGAGCCTACGCCCACTTTTGTGTATTATTTTTGGGATTGTTCAATTGCTTCACTTTTGTGTCCCTTGGATGTATGGTTTATAATGTATTTATAGCCCCCAGGGGGTGTACAAGAGCTAGAATATCAAAGGATGGAATGTCTTTATATCATAAACATTTACATCTGTACAATCATTAATGTATACAACTGTTAGTGTTTTTCTGTCATTGTTGGTCGGCATCCCTGGTGTTGGTCGGTATTTTGTCCTTGATCAGTAGGATTAATCTTCCACTTTACAACACGTGTCAGTATTTGAATGGTCCACGTAGATGGACAACTTTTGGTATCAATAGAAGCCCCTAATGTTTCATGCTTAAAGTTTTCACAAGAGTATGGAACATTTGGCTCTTAAAGTCGCCCAGGCAACAATTTTAGGCCTGGTCGATTGCCGACCTCCCATACTTGTAAAAGATGATGGTCTAATTATGGAAATATAATTTGCGTGGCATTTTTGAAATTATCCACAACTTTAACGAATCGTTTTTGGGCAAATCCGTTTTTCGTGCTTTTAGCTGCCACCAGTTCAATCAACGCTGACTTTTAATAATTATTTTTTTAGTTTTCGAGGCAGCCAATAAAGAGCGGAAAAACCACGAACTTTCATTACCTCAAATTTTTTGAGTGTTTTTTGCTACAGTGTCTTCAAGATTTCTCTCTATCTCTTGTGCAATCATTTTCTGTTATCCAGTTCTTATTGAATCCTTAATTCCTGTAAGAACTCTTTCTCTTATCTTCTATTCTTCATCATGGCTTACTCTATTGATTCTCTTGATGAATTCAGAAATGAATTTAAGATTCCATCTTGGGTTATTTTGGAACATGCTACTTTACCTGCTAATTTTTTCTCACTTGCTGAGGGTCACTGGTTTTCCTCTATTTTTATAGCTGAGTGTGGGTTCACCTTTCCTCCCAATTCACTATGCCTTGAATTTTGTCAATACTTTGATGTTGTTCCTACTAGGGTAGCCCCCAATACTTGGAGGGTTGTAAATGGGGTGTATAGGTTGAATCAAATTCATGGGATCTATCTAGGGATTCCAAAAATAATGTTTTGTTATAAGTGGGTAACTAGTGAAACCACTTTTTATTTAAAGACAATAGCTATAAATAAAGCATTAGTAGTTAATATTCCAGATTCTAATAGGGATTATTTTGAGCATGAAGTAGTAAAAAATCGGCAATACACCCTTTTGACTGAAAATGCTGAGTATCAGGGGCCTAGATGCCCACCTTTTGGCAATGGGATAGGTTATTCCTCATTTAACTATTTTTCCCTGTAGATATCTGTTTATATGTAACACTAATTGTTGCTCTGTAAATTTTAATTGCAGGTCATCAGAAGAAAAGGTGTCCAAAGGAAAGTGAAGTGAATCTGAGGGAATGAAGTTTATTTGGGACTTCATCAGAGGATTGGCGAGGAAGACGTCTGATCTCCATCATATTTGTTGCAGTATAAGAATACAATTTCTTCCTTTGTTTCTTGTCCTACTCATCCCTGTAATTGACCTTGATCAAGATCCTCCTTCTACTTCTTGAGCTACTGCATCTGGCAGTGGTGATATTGCTTCCCTTTCCCCCTCTTCCTTAGATTCTAATTTTCCCCTTACCATATCCATGGGAAAGAGGAAGTTTCCTAACATTTTGGGGGACATAGCTGTCAATCCCCCTTCCAAACAAGCCGATGAAGGGGTGAAAAATAAAGATGAGACTGAGAAGAAGCCCCTAGCCAAAAAAATTGAAGAGAGACCTCTAAAAAGAATAAAAAAAGGGCTGCCTTCTAAGTTAGCAGAAGGTTCTTCTGCTCTTCCTGACGAACATAAATTGGTCAATATGACTTCTTCTGCCTCTCCAGTGGTCCTTGGCCCTAGATTGGAAAGATAACTAATAAAGTCTGGAACTTTTCTAGACTATAGGGGTGCTGTAGCTGCATTACCTCATTTTAAAAGCTCTGACAGGGTTGCTCAAACTATTTCTCTGGTATATTCTTTAGCTTTCTTTAATTTTTTGTCTCTTAGTTTGCTCTTCATAATACTGATTTTCCTTGTTGTTCTTGTGCAGTTCCTTATTCACTTCAATAATATATTGAAGAAAGACGAGGCTTTGAGAGCTTTTTCCTCTAGAGAAGTTGAAAAAGCTTTCAATGTGCTGAAAAAGTCATTGATTGATTCCCAACAAGCATTGGCTAATGAACAAAATAAATGGGAAGAGAAGATGAAAGTTATTGAAAAAGCTACTGAAACTTCTTGGAGTCTGGCTGAAAAGTTGAGAAAGACTTAGATGCTGAGAAAGTTAAGTCTGCCCAGCTACATAAGGACTTGGGGGCGGAGAAAGTGAAGAGGGCTAAGGCTATAGAGGTTGGCTTCAATAGAGGCTGGGATAAGGCCATTGGAGAAGCTTCTTCGCAAATTGAGTTTGTGAAGAAGAAATGCTTTACGGATGGCTGGTTTGCTGCTCTGGCAGGCGTTGGCACTCCAAAAGATTTTGAGTTATTCTCGCGACATGATCATGGGGCTCCTCTAAACCTGGATGAGAAAGTTGATGATGGGGGTTCCAGTGAATCCTTGATAGTGGTGGAGTCTAACGATCAACACCAGGATATTATACCTACCGCGCCCTCTAAAGTTAATCATCCTCCTCCTTCTGCTCCTATTTTTTCTTCAGCTAATCCTGAGGCAGATAATAAGAACGTGTAAAATCGATTAGCTTTTTATTTTCTTTTTTCAGTAGCTGTACTTTTTTTTAAAGATGTATCTGTACTTCCCTTTTTTATTAATGAAAAGAGAAATATTTTTATTCCGCTTCTTGTGTTTTTCAGTACCTTGTTGATTGATAACTTTCTTATTCTTAATAGTTCATGGATAAGTTGGAATATTTCTCATCTATTGACTCCGAGCCACTCCAGAGGTGTAATGAGCTTTTCAAAGCTGATCACTTATCTTTGACTGATGCCAGCCTACTAAAGTTGCTTGGGGAAAAGGTATCCGAACAAGCCAAAGAAGCCTATATTTACATGAAGTGTCTTCTTGATCGGGTAATAGCCAATAATGTTGCCTACTATGAAATGATTAAAGAGCTGGAAGAGGAGCATAATGAAGCTAGGTCACTTTTTCATGACGATTATGAGAAGAAATTCTAGGCCCTTAGTGAAGGTTGGGTCTTTGAGAAAAAAATGGATAAATTTGCTTCTCATTTTCAAAGATAAGAATTCCTACTGAAATGCGAAGTGGATGAAGCAAGGGATATTGCCAAGCTTATAGAGGAAGAGAATAACAACTTGAGAGATGAACATGATGACCTGAAGTCATCCATTGTTATTGTTACTACTATAGATAAGGGTCATTCCTTCTTAGAGGCTGAAAATACAAGGTTGAGTGAGGAGTTGGAGGTTATGAAGAAATTAAAACCCGCTTCTTTATCTTCCCGAGCTAGATTCAAACCTGTCTGAGGTACTATATAGGAAGTCAAGACCCAACATGCCCTTACCAATCAAACTGCACAATTAAAAGCCAGTGATCAAGCCATTGCTGAGATGTCCCAGAAGCTACAGGCCTTGTCCAAACAACTATTAACTTAATCTTGTCAATTACAAGCTAAGGATGGAGTGTTGAAGAAACTACATTACCAATTTAACGGATTGACCTTTCAATTCCATAAACAACAAAGGGAAGTCTAGATGGATGGGTATAATAAAGCTTTAGGTCATCTTGATGATAAGCTTAAACGAGCTAAGAAATGAGAGTTATAAATGGTGTTGGATGAATGCTTTGACAGTGATGAAAGTGGATCAAAACAGCTCATTGTGGGACTGGTATGATTCAGACTTGCTTGAGCTTGACAATTCACCTTTTAAATTAGATGTCAATTGGATTCCAGTCCATCGTATTCCTTAATATTTGATTTCAAAATACTTGAGATATTATGAGCTTCATGATGAATTAGAAATCGTCCGACCTCCTCACGTACTTGATCGTCCCAGTAGCAGCAATACCATAATACTTAAGGATTTTAATTTCATTAATTCTCATTATTCTTTACATGATCCTCCCGTTGGAATGGATTATATTTCCCAAGCTAAAGGGAAGCGTCCTAGAGAATGAAGCTTTGTATTTTATTTTGTTAACACAGTCATGTAATTAATTTGATTTAATGAAATGGAAATTTGATCAACTTATCTTGTGTTGAATGTTAACCCTTTCTTTATCATTACTTATATTGATACACTTTGATTAATTTGAGTATCAACAACCAATGAGTGCAGATGTTATACTAGCATACTTAGATTAAAATATAAATTTAGATTTGGTTAGATGAATACAAAGGTTCTACTATCATACTTGGATTAAAATCTAAATTTAGAGCTAGTTACCCATGTGTCTCCAAAGGTTTTATTAATGCACCCAAATGTTAGGGTTTTTACATTAGATACCAAGGGTGTGACCAGGCGTTTGTGGAATATGTGCTTACATTCCTCTTTGAGGAATCTTTGCAACGTTCTTCCTGTACTTTGCCTAGTAGGATAAAGATCTTGTTTTATCCTTATGTTTTTGGACCAAGTTTCTTGAGGATTTAACATCCTGTTGATTTGGGCTTTGTGTATTAACGATCAAGTTTGTGGTTGCTCCGAGCAACTTATTGACTCTGTCGAGCAACGTTCAGGGAAATATTTGTTGAGCCGAGTAATAATTTATAACTTTTTTGTCAATTAGATAGAGTAGTTCATAGCGTACTCCCAAAAAAATTAACAATAAAAATGGAAAGAACTGGAGATTTTATTAATACTACAAGTTGATTTCAAATTGATTTCAACATCATTGATAATGTTTTCTAAGATGCTCTGCATGCCATTGGTTTTTGAATTCTTTGCCTTCCAAGGTTTTAATTCGATAGGTTCCAGGTTGGATCACTGCTGAAATATGGTATGGCCCATGCCAATTGGCCTCAAGCTTGTTATTTTTCTGCAGCACTTTCTTCAGCACATAATCTCCTTCCTTCAAGTTTGTCGGTTTCATCCTTTTGTTGTAAAAATAAGTTATTCTTTATTGGTAGGCTGCATTTCTTAGGGAGACGTCTTTTTTTACTTCTTCCAATATATTTAGATCCAACATTCTCATTAAGTCACTTACAGGAGAGTTAAAATTTAAAACTTTATGGTATGGCAAGCCTAGCTCGGTAGGAATGATAGCTTCAGTCCCAAATGCTTACATATATGTGGATTCTACAGTTACTGATCGCGGTGTTGTCTGGTATGCCCACAAGGCAGAGTGTATCTCATTTATCAAATTTTCCTTAGCATCATCAAGCCTTTTCTTCAACCCGTTAAGCAAGGTTCTATTTGGAACTTGAATTTGTCCATTATTCTGAGGATGTCCTGGAGCTGAATGCAATTTTTTAACGTTGGACTGAGCACAGTAATTTGCGAATTCATCATTGTCAAACTGTGTTATTTGGTCGATAATGAAAGCATAGGGCAACCCATACCTACAAATGATAGTTCTCCATATGAATTGATAGACATTTTCATAAGGCATGTTGATCAGAGGCTCTGCCTCAACCCATTTTGTAAAATAATCTATGGTGACAACTAAGTATTTAAATATTCCTCGGGTAGTTGGAAGTGGTCCGACCAAGTCTATGTGGCACCCTGCTTAAAATAATAACGGGTGGCCAGCCCCATACTAAAATAATCAGGAATCTCAAGTGGATCATTCTCAGCATCTACTGACAATTCTAAAATAAACACGGCTAACTACCCAATACTACAAAAAGAGGGTATCAAAAATTTTAAAACATTTATTTAACACTTACTAAAACTTACCATGCCACAACTAACCAACAACATAACAACTGAATATGATAAGAGACACACAAGCTCAAATGATATAAAGGAGACTAATACAAGAGTACAATAAAATCTACAAAATGAATTATCCGAATATACTGTCGGGTCACAGAAAATACAATACTCTGAGAAGGAAAAATATAAAAGTGTTACACTATAACACGTGGGTATAAACCCGATATACAAACTCAATCCTAATCTTGATATACAAAATATAGGAATCGACTATATCAAAATACCGCAACAGTCCGCTACTGCCACAGCTCCACGAATACACTGGATGGATATCATCAATGGCGTCCTTGGAACGCCTAAAATAATACAATATATACGAGGAAAGAGAAAATGTAAATGGTTCAGAGCCCGAGGTGTGAAAATATTTTTACAAGTGCATTAAAATGCATAATAATTATAAATGCATTATGACATGATTAAAGTGGAGTCGCACTCTCCATAAATTTAACTCACCTCTCAACTAAATCACGCATCTAAACGGATGCATATGATCTTCAAATAATTGCCCAAATCTATCTAGGGGCAAAGTAATCTGACTTACACTCAAAGATATACTTAATTTAAAACCATCTAAATCATATCTCTCAACTTCTACTATTTCTAATCTCAAATATTCGCCCACTTTCTAAACGTATAAAAATATACATAACCATTCTCTTTTGCTAGAATTTCTCATATTCTAGTTATTTCCTTAACTATATATATAAATATATATATGAGTTATTAGCATCTAAGTGCTAAGAACTAAACTTCTCCCAATTCTCAATACTACACTGCGTTTCGTGCGTGGGACGTCTCGCAAGCGAAATCCAAACAAGGAACCCCCCCGATACACTACTCCTTGGAAGTATTGATTATCAAGATTCATTATGCCTTCAATGCATGACGCGTATAACCCAAATTCTTTTATACTATAAATGATTTTATTAATTATTCTCAATTCTCAACAGTGCACGGCGTTTCGTGCGTGGGACGTCTTACAAGTGAAATCCAAATAAGGAACCCCCTGATACACTACTCCTTGGCACTGCCGATTGTCGAGATACATACTAATATATTATTATGAGCACTAAGGACTAACTTCTCCTCACTCCCAACATTGCACTGCGTTTCGTGCGTGGGACGTCTCGCAAGCGAAATCCAAACAAGAAACCCCCCGATACACTACTCCTTGGCAATATTGGTCGTTGAGGTCCATTATGCCCTCGATACCCAAAGTACTATATATATACTCTTATAATTATCTATTCCTTATTTTCTCATAATTGATTCATCATAATTTAAGTCCGATTAAAATCTCCCGGAATGAGATTCAAGCAGTCTTCTTATGTCTCTTTACTCTAGAGATAAATATGATATCACATAATCATATACAATTAATATACTATTCACACAAGTATATAAATAACCATCCCAACGAGCTATAACCCGAGGATGCAGGTTCTTAATGCTATCATCTACCAGGGAATCACTCACATATCATCCTGGGTACCAACGGTCGAAATCTCACACCGCCTTGGTAAAAACCACATCACAACGTACAGGATGCGGTCATAGTTCCTCCCCGGAAATGAGACGAAACATACCCACCACGACTCACCCCTAATAAAAATCACATAAGAACAATAATGGACGCTATGACCTAGGAACTATACGCGCCCTGCTCCTCAAGCCAGGGGCCTCACCCACATCGCGCAACTTCCCATGATAGCATAGAGGGGGTATGCTTCACACACACACACACACACACACACACACACACACACACACATATATATATATATATATATATATATATATATATATATATATATATATATATATATATATATCATTCACACAAGATATACATACATCATCACATCATGTAAATGTATACCATCACACAAGGTATATATATATCACACCATTTACATTCTCTTATTACGCTCTTACATGTAAATGAAATAATATCATTATTTAGTATATTTTACTCTTGATATACTATTCGTCAATTACTCACATAATTTCCCCACTTAGTATACACTATACTATTTCTCACTTGAAATTCACACATCACTTCTATTTGTATGAATCGTCACTCAATTATATTTACGTTGAGGATATTCTCTATATCCTAATGCACCTCGATCATCATTTATCATTTATATGAAACATCTCCCAATTCAATTTACGTTAAGGATACTCTCTATATCCGTATGCACATCTATCAGCATTTATTATTCTCAATCCATAATATGGTTCAATCAATCGTATGAACCTTTAAAGTTGTCCCATTTGGGAATTAATTCTTAAATCTATCATCACTAAGCGCGTCCTAACTCTCTCTTATAAATCTATAATTATCTCCAAATTATAATCTCAATAGAAGTGGGCTTCCCCACTAGTCGATACAATAATCTCTAAATCGGTATTTTCTCGAATTAAGTCAATATGACTCCAATAATTTCTCATAAGGAAAACTCCCTAAAAATCTCCAAAACACACTTCTCATAACTCATATACAGATTCCCGATCGATAATCTCGAACGAAACCAAACGAAACTCACTCCAGAAAAACTCCCCCAAAACAACCCTGTTTCCAAATCAATTCGGGCCCAATCCCAATCAAATTCGGCCCAGCGAATCGATTCGGCCTCCAAGGCGAATCGTTTCGGGTCATAAGACCTAGGCTTCTGTCTCAGGACGAATCGATTCAGCTTGGGTCCGAATCGATTCGGTCACTCAGACCTGGGCACCTGCAACATTCTGAATCTATTCGGTAAGGGGCCGAATCGATTCGGCCTATCAGAAGTCACGAAAATGGCTACTTTTCTCAAAAGCAAAAAATCCCAAAAATTATAAATATCATCCTCTCTTCATTTCTCTTCAACCCAAACATATATATAACACTAATAGTCATCAAATAAGACACCACAACTAATTTTTTACCTCAAATCCATTATACACACAACAAATGTAAGATTTTACCCAAAATCTAGGTTTTATCATTTTTAAACCCAAAATCCATAATTTTATCCACAAATTATGAAATAAATAATACACAACAATTATTTAGCAAGTTTAATCACTTGCCTCAAATTTGTAGAGTCTGATTCATCCTCAAAATTGCGGATTGGTCGGAAATCCCAAGTTTTCTCCTCTTTCTCTTCTCCTTTTCTTCTGGAACAACGACTTGTTTAGAGCACACCAATGATAAAGCAGCTGGGAAGGTACCACCTAAATATTTACACCCGGTAGTCAAGTACAATATAGTAAGAGAGTTTCCACAGGTCGAATCGATAATTTCAGAATTCAAATCAGATGTATATATTAAGAGATACACACATATAACAAACAATGGAATCATAGATATCAAATGTATTTTGAGAATAAAATCATTTTCAAAAAATATATTTAGTTTTCATAATATCATATAATCAAAATACACAACGAAGGTCATAGATTACTTTCCTAAAATAAAATATCGAAGTTACCGATATTGAGTCTTGGATCACTTCGTTAAGATGAAACTTCCTCATAAACTTACATAACTCCTTCTTAAGATATCACTATTTCTTACTATAATTATAGAGGAAATGGTATGAGTTTAAATGATCCTAAAGGCCGTATTTATAGTTTTCCAAAGATTTCATGGTGCTGACACGTGTCTAGCTGACCAAGCCTTTACAATGGTGAGTCAGCGTTGAGGTGTCGCGTAACGGAGGCATCTTGCATTCTTATTTTACCGAATTGAGACACGTGTTTTAACTTTAGCTATATCAATGACATGTGTAAGTACGAGGAGTCAATTATGGATATAAGGGTCATTTTACACATTAAGGGATTTTTGGTAATTTCACACTAGATATTTTCAATATTTGTTATAGGTCCCTAAAAATATTTTATTTATAAAAAGGTCCTTTTTTATTTTTCATTTTGTTCCCTAAAACATTCTCAATTATAACTATCTCCTTAAAGTTTCATAAATTTATATTTTCTACCCCAAAACTTATCACTTAGTTTAGGATGTGCCATAAACCTTTAATTTTACCCATTTTATAGTTGATTTTTCAAATTTCAAAATGGGCTTTATCATATTAAGAACCTAGAATATCATATATGTAATAATACAACATTTATCAAATAATAAGTGAGATGCAATTGTAAAAGAAAACTATATATGAACATATAAAGGTGGTGCCATTACAACCTGATCATACGTAGTGTATGCCGAATTATCCCCCATGATAGGCCTTTGAAAAATTAGTCTATCTTATTTACCTCCGATCCCCTATTTTCGAAGCAATGTTAATCAGTCGAGTATATTCTTTCTCATATTTTGCCACTATGCGATCTTCCTACTTCAATCTATCAAACTTATCTCTTGAAGCTTCTTGCTCTGATGGAGGGTAGTATTTCCCTTTAAAATTCTCCCAGAAGTGGGAAATGGTTAACTGTGCTCAATCCTCTACCTTGGTAACAGAATCCAACCATTGGAGGGTATCCCCCTACAAGTCAAAAACTAACTAATATTTGGCATTGAATATCGGTACACTCTAGTAGGCGTAGATATCGCTCGATGTCACGCCTCCACTGGAGCACAATAATAGGGTATGTAGATCCCAAGAAATTTGGTGGGTACATTTTCTCAAAGGTAGTACTAGCTCTCTCCCAAATGGATATAACAGGACGGGCAAGCTCAGGTGCTGTCATGGGTGGTTGTGGTCGTTGATGTTATTGTTGCATGGCAGATATAGTCATAGATACAAACTGTGCGATGATGTCAGCTAAGTTGTCTTGTGTAATAACATGTGCCTATTCCTGCCGTGGTGGTGGAGGTGACTGCAGCTACTACTGGGTTGCCTCTGCCTCTAACTAAGCACTATTAATTAGTTGCGATCGAACAACTCTTCGGCGTCTTGTGTTCACCGTCTGAAAGATAGTAAACAAAAACATATAAATATACGTACACAAATAGAGTACAAAATCTAAATGAATAACTTTAAAGTATGAAAGAACATTACCTGACACACTCAAGATCCCTAAGACACTTGAACCTGAAATGACCTGATACCAACTGTGAAATAGATATCTCTAACGAGGGTCTCCTTTATCACCATCCTACTCATGAGGGTATTTCATTACCCCTTTTATTTCACTACAACTGAGATATGACCTCACTGTGGACTTGGTTATCTTTTGTGAAATAAAAGAGGGTGACATTCCGTGAAAAAAAACCTTTTACAACCAATTCATCATAATAAAGAAACATATTGATCTACAACTAAGCTAACTCACTAAAGGAGGGAGACTTTAGGTGATCCCTTAGACTGTATGGATGGGTGAGAATAACAAAGTCCCAATCAAACATTGAAAGGTGTAATATAATAATCTTATATACTTCCCTAATAGGGTCGAGTTTTAAAAGGCTTTATAAAGGATTTGTCTAGGGAAGGACTTCCTTCCCTAACGAGGGGTCTTTATTTGATTATTCCATACCAAAACGTGGGATAGAATATAAAGATGGAGATAAGTTATTGATTGAAGTTATTTATTCATGTAGAGAAAAAATATGATACCTCATTGTCATATGTTAAGTTATGGAGTCAAAGAGAATGTTATTTATGTCCCTAGAATTAGGGTGTACGAGAGTCTGACCGTAACACTTCGTAACATTTAATACTAGATTGATCAGGTTTAATACCAACTCACGGGAATCGAAACAATTGAATTTCATTCTATGCACGACTCTAAATAAAACTAAATGAATAAAAGTAAATAACTTACATACAATAAAGGTGAACAACATACATTGATATTAAAACCAACAAAGAGTAATAGAATCCTCACATACAATCACTATGTACTCATACATGGTGTGGGTACCCGAAATTAGAACTATAGGCCTGGACGAGTAGCCCAGTCCTGGCGGCCCAAAGTCCAGGCCTCTCTTCTCTTATATTGATCCGGTCTCCCTCCACGTCCCCATGAAGGAAAGTTATAGGGGAGATGGAAAACGTGGAGGAACCCATCACCTCCACTTACCCACATGTACATGCATATATTAAACCCTATGTCCGGGGCAAAAGGACAAGTTATATTCTCTGTAATTACTCTCCGGAGTATATAGAAATAATATCGACTGCACCACCATGGACGTAGGCACATCTTTGCTGAACCACGTACATCCTTTGTTGTGTGATTGTCATTTTATATTCCTTGTTCTCACTTGGTGAAAGCTTTCTTCTTATTTATTTGTGTTGAATAATAATTGTCACCACAATTGGCGCCGTCTGTGGGAATCGTTTGTCTTTCCCTGAGAAGAGCCCACACCAAAAAAGGAGTTTAAGATGTTCGGTCACAGCAGCAATGCCCCTCAGGCAGGAGATATTCAAGAGCCACCTGCTCCTCGCAGGATTAGGTCTGAAGTTCGACGTTCAGATCAGAGAGCTCGCCTAGAAAGGCCAGCCTCAGAAGAAAGTCAGGGAGCAGTGAGGTCCACGTAGATATCTAGATTGATTGATGCGTACGAGGCAAGACTCCACGAGCAGAGAGAGTCTTCCCACAGATACGAGGCTGAGAACTCTCGCTTAAGAAGAAGGCTGGAAAGACTGGAGAGGGAGCTTCGTCCTGATAACAGGAGACGCCCATACCGCACTCCTAGCCCTTAGGCGAGCAAGTCTCGCAGCCGAGGAAGGAGCCCTAGGCAAGAATCTCAAAAGGTTGAAGGAGGCGAGTCAGACGATGACCTCCGCGAATAGCTGCGATGAGCTCGCCACTACCAGAGCCCTGCTCATAGCGACGAGAACATACGAAATCTAGTCCGCAAAGAGATGGACCAACATCCTTCTCACCACGGAACAAGATCAACCAGAGAACTCACAAGGAGAGCTCTCAAAACCTAGATGAAGTCACCCTTCACGAGGGAAATTGAAGAGGAAGAAGCCCCCAAAAAAATTACCATTCCAAGGTTCAAGATTTACGACGGAAAGACTGATCCCATCGATCACGTCAGGCAATACCGACAAGCTATGACCCTCTGGAATCACCGAGATGCCCTGATGTGCCACATTTTTCACTCGAGCCTGCATAATGTAGTACACAAGTGGTTTGAAAGGCTCCCCCACCGGTCGATCAAGAATTTCAAATCTTTAGCCGAACTTTTTACGGCCCGATTCATTACCACTAGCTCCCATCCCAAAAGGATTGATGCTTTACTAACAATGAAGAAAACGCCTCAAGAGACCCTCCGAGACTACGCGAAGAGGTACTGGGAGTTATTCAATGAGATTGAGGACTGCGCAGAGGAAGTGGCAGTGGCCTCCTTCAAGATTGGGCTCCCTAGTTCTTCCCTCCTATACCAGTCCATGACGAAGAAGGAAGCTGTGACTATTGACGACCTAATGGCTCGAATCGAGAAATACGCAAAGGTGGAAGATGTCACCCGCCCTAATACAGGAGAAAACGGTCGAGCTAAGCTCACTACCAAGGGAAGTGAGAAAATTGAGAACCAGAAGAAAGGAGGAAAGAACGGAGGCAAAAATGGCTCCAAGAACGGAGGAAACCATGACGCGTCAAAAGTATTCTAGGCGGTCAACACCGTCTTCAAAGAACTAATTTACAAAATTCTCGCGAAGATTAAAGATCAGTCATTCATCAAGTGGCCCAGGAAAATGGGGGAGACCCCTCGAAGAGGAACAATGCGTTAAGATGCGCTTTTCACAAAGAGGGAGGACATAAGACCGAGCACTGCAAAGCTCTTAAGTCTCACCTCGAGGAGTTGGCCCAGTCTGGGCATTTGAACGACTTTGTGGAAAAAAGGGCAGAGAAAGTGGTTGCCAACAGAGAGGCGAGACCCGACAACTTGCTGGAGGATGATGCTGGACATGAGTTCGCAGTAATCCATGGAGTATCTGACGTATAGCAGATACAAGGGAACTCAGCTCGAATGGAAATGAAAAAACTTACAGCGGTAATGCAGGCTTTTCAAATCGATCCAACAAAATCACAGTCAGGAAAGCGTCGACGAGCAGAGGACGTCAACTATAACAAGCATATTATTTTCACGGATGAAGATTTGGTGGGAGTAAGGACCCCACATCATGATGCCCTGGTCATTACACTCAGGATAGCCAACTTTGACATTGACAAGATGCTTGTCGATCAAGGAAGTTCATCCGAAGTAATGTACCTCGACCTATTCAGAAAATTAAAGTTGAGCGTCGCCGACCTAAAGGAAGCTACTATTCCTTTGGTCGGCTTCGTTGGAAAAATGACCATGCCCCTGGGCAAGATAGTGCTGCCAGTTCGTGCTGGGAACGTCTCCAAGATGATTGAGTTTTTGGTAGTTGACATCGAATCACCGTACCAGGCCATCCTCGACAGAGGATGGCTTCATGCGATAAAGGCGGTCTCCTCGACCTACCATCAAAAGCTCAAGTATGTAACCGAGCGAGGAGTAATGGATATCCACGGTGACTAAGCGATGGCGAGGAAGTGCTTCATAGCAGCCATCCGACCAAAGCCAGAGAAGAAGGTCGGTCAACCCAGCGAGAAAGTTGAAGAAGGTGTGATACCTTCCAAGTAGCAATTAAAGTATGGAAGACCTGGAGTAGAGTACACCAGGCTCCTCCCCTCCGAGCATGTCGTCGAGGACCTGGTAGAAGTTATGGCTGAAGTTGGTGACAGTAGCAGAGTCTTCTTGATTGGATCATCTCTCACCGACCAAGAACAGAAGGAGTTGACGACCTTGCTGAGACAAAACGTAGATATTTTCGCATGGGAACCATACGAGCTGCCTGTAATCGATCCTAGTATGGTCTGTCATCAGCTGCACGTCGACCCCACATTCAAGACAATCACGCAGAAAGCACGGAGAACTGCACTCGAGAAGGATAAAGCGGTCGAAAAGGAAGTTGAAAAACTGCTGGATGCAAGATCCATACGGGAAGTGCAATTCCCCAAGTGGTTGTCCAACCCAGTAGTAGTTCCGAAGAATAATGGGAAGTGGAGAGTTTGCATCGACTTCACTGACCTTAACAAAGCATGCCCTAAGGATAGTTTCCCCCTCCCAAAGATAGACCAACTAGTAGACGCCACTGCAGCTCACGAGCAAATGAGTTTCCTGGACACATACTCTGGATATCACCAGATCCCCTTGTATGCCCCAAACCAAGACAAAACGGCGTTCATCACGACAGTTGGGTTATATTTCTACAAGGTCATGCCATTTGGGCTCAAGAATGCGGGGGCAACCTTCAGCGGCTAGTCACTAAAATGTTCAGGGATCAAATGGGAGACACAATGGAGGTCTACATCGATAACATGCTCGTTAAGAGTAAGAAGAAGGAAAATCACCTCTCAGACCTGTCAAAGACCTTCGAAATCCTCAGGAAGTACCGAATGAAACTTAATACGAGCAAATGTTCCTTCGGTGTCCAGTCAGGAAAATTTCTTGGGTACTTGGTCAGTAAGAGATGCATAGAATCTAATCCAGACCAGATCGATGCAATCAACAGGGTACAACCCCCTCGAATAATCCGGGACGTGCAAAAGCTCACTGGAATGCTCGCCGCCTTAAATCGCTTCATCTCCAAATCCTCCGAGAAGTACAAGCCTTTTTTCCAGCTTTTAAAGGGAATTAAACCGATAGAGTGGAGCCCAGAATGCTCACGAGCTTTGGACGAGCTCAAGTCCTACTTAATCTCT
The DNA here is from genome assembly GCA_949130495.1 of Sambucus nigra. NCBI lineage: Eukaryota > Viridiplantae > Streptophyta > Magnoliopsida > Dipsacales > Adoxaceae > Sambucus > Sambucus nigra. Next base: position 405,304,105 of record OX422207.1, read on the forward strand.
CCACCGCTGCTTGTCATACCACAATAAATGGATTCTTTATACCTATACCTCTCGGTATCCAATCACACTGTCAGCTCTGCGTTAATATGCGAGGTTATAGGAATCCAACACCCTGTTTACTACGCAAGCAAGACCTTATTAGATACCGAGGAAAGGTACCTGCCATTGGAGAAGACCGCCTTTGCACTTGAAATAGCCTTGAGGAAGCTGAAGCATTATTTCGAAGCTCATACAATCATCGTCCTTACTTCGCATCCCCTTAAAGCGGTCATAAGGAAAGCGGACTTATCGGGCAGACTGTCTAAGTGGTCAGTCGAGCTCGGCCGGTTTGACATCCAATTTCAACCAAGGACAGCTATCAAGGGCCAGATCCTTGCTGATTTCATAGACGAATTCATGGGCGAAGAACTCTCCAACCAACCTCAACCAACAAGGCAAGAGAATAACCAAGCAATAGAAAGAACCTGGAGACTCTTCGTTGACGGAGCCTCCAACTCAAAGGGGGCAGGGTTAGGCATTGTCCTCATCACTCCAGAAAACACAATCCGCGAATAAGGAATCAGGCTTGGATTTGCAGCCTCCAACAACGAAGTAGAGTATGAAGCCCTAATAGCCGGTCTCCAAAAGGCACAAACTCTAGGAGAAAAATCTTTACAGGTGTTCGGCGACTCTCAACAAGTCTCCAATCAGATAAGTGGAGATTACAATGCAAAGGATGAAAGAATGGCAGCCTACCTCGCCTTAGTGAGAGAATTAATGTCAAGCTTTGAAGAGATCAACATCCAGCCGTTTCCTAGGGGGCAAAACAGTCATGCTAATGCCTTAGCAGCCTTGAGTTCGGCAGTTAACTCTGACCTTAAGAGGGTCATCCCCATCGATTTCCTCATTTGTTCGAGCATTAACCACAACAGCAAGTTACCAAACGTGGAACAAATACTCCAGGTGGGATCAACCCCCAGCTCGATAGACCCCTTAAAGGACTATTTAAAGGATGGCACGCTCCCAGATGACAAGAAAACTGCCCACCAGATAAGAGTCAAAGCTGCTCTCTTTCACTTATCCACAGGAGGCAACTTGTATAAGAAATCCTTATCCGGTCCCTACCTTAGTTGCGTTCACCCAGGTGATGTCGAGCAAGTTCTACACAAGATTCACGAAGGAATCCGTGGAAGTCATATCGGAGGAAGGTCTCTAGCCTTTCGAGCAATGAAGGAAGGCTATTGGTGGACATACATGCAAAAGGACTCCGCAGTAGATGTCCGCAAATGCCTGAAATGCCAATTCCACGCTCCTATGGCCCACCAACCCACCAGCAACCTGAAGTCCCTGTCCAGGCCATGGCCCTTCACCTAATGGGGAATGGACATCATGGGATCGCTGCCTACCACCGTCGGCAATCACAAATACCTGTTGGTTGCGACTGACTACTTCACCAAATGGATCGAGGCTGAATCCCTAGCGAACATTCGAGATGCTGATATGATAAGGTTCATATGGAGAAATATAATCACTCGGTTTGGAATCCCCAGAACCATCATCACCGACAATGGAACGCAGTTCGAAAGTGGCCCCTTTCAGAACTTCTGTAACGAACACGGGATTAGACACCACTTCAGCTCGGTGGCCTACCCTCAGAGCAATGGCCAAGCTGAAGCTTCCAACAAAACTGTGATCGATGGATTAAAGAAGTGATTAGAGTGAGCCAAAGGTGCATGGGTAACAGAGCTACCCCATGTTCTATGGGCGTACCGAACCACTCCTCGACGAGCAACAGGAGAAACCCCATTTTCGCTGACATATGGCATGGAAGCAGTCATCCCACTAGAAGCAGGTTTGCCAACAATGAGATCCAACCTTGTCGACCAAGGCCTGAATGATGAAGCATTTCTCGTCGAACTCGACCTAGCCGTCGAGCGTAGAGTGCTGGCCCTGGTGAAGCTAGCGAACTATCAGCAACAACTCGCGAAGCATTACAACAAAAGGGTTAGCCCGAGGACGTTCCAAGTTGGGGACTATGTTCTAAGGAAAGTCCTGGGCAATATAGTGAAATCGTCAGACGACAAGCTAGGCCCAAACTGGGAAGGACCCTTTAAAGTAACTAAAGATGATCTTCAAGGTGCCTATCACTTGGAAACGATGGATGGCAGAGAAATACCACGAGCATGGAATGCAGCTAATCTCAAGAAATTCTATTTTTAGATCTTTTTCTTGTATTCTTTTGTTATGAAAATAGACGTTCATTTTCCTTATTACTAATGAAAGTTACTTAGTTGGTTACACTCTGATTGGTGACAGCTGCATTCATCGCACATCTTTTCCAAATAACAAGCACATTGATCACTATAGCAGGGGAATACCCCTCCTCAGGTCATCGTCATAAAACACGAGAGACCTCTTAGCATTACCCCTGGCAATATATAAAGCCCTACAGAGGATTCTTAGGCAATACGACCAAATCTTATACTGGTCATCAAACCTACTTCGGTTAAACAAAATCCTGATCGGATGAAGACATCCAACACCAGGTATGTCCTCGCCAATTTCCCTACTTAGGCCTAAGGGAGTGTGACGAAACAACCTAAAAGGTAAAGTGGGGCACAATGGTACTTTGGTATTATACTGGACTGGGGGGACACTTGCATGACAAAACAGAAGAGATCATAAAGCAGCATGGATATGAAAAGTAGGATATACACGTTTAGTTGGCAAAATTGCCCAAAAACACAAATTTTTCATTAATCCATCTTACTTACAACAATGATAATACATGTTTAGTCGGCGAGCTCGTCCAAAGCATTTACATTATCAAAAATAAAAAAATAGCAACTGGCAAAATCTCAAGGGGGTGGAAGCCTCCGAGCAAGATAATCAGCCACTCGAGATCTTCGTCCGTCATCAGGAGCAGGAGCAAACTCTTCCACAACCTCATTCGCATCCGACTCCAATAATTACCGAGGAATAACATCGATGGGTATCCATCAATCGTCCCTCCTGAATGGGTTGGGCACCAGAGTGGAGGAAGACATCTCATGACGATACCATAGCACCGAGTTCCTCGGGACTTGCAGCTCCTTCAAGGCACTTAGCCATCCCCTGATGAAAGAAAGATCCTCGAACTCAGATATCCTTATTGGAGCATCCGACCAGCCTTGATCATAACCGTCAGCCCACGCTTGCTGAGGACCTTTCTTGAACAAGTGCCGCAATCGGGTGGCGTCCCTTTGAATCCCAGCAGCGATTACATATGCTCGCTGAACATTACCGCGGAGTTCTTCCATTTCCCTATCGCGAAGTTTTTCTCCTTCCCTGCTTCTTCTCCTGGTGCTCCTACTAGGTCGCGGAAGGGGAGGGCAAGTGAGACTTCGCAACATGGGAGGGGTAACATTATGATTAGCTCCAGCTCGCGATGACGAGGAGCCTTGTAATACTGCTCGAACAGTGCTCGACGCATGCTCCCTGAGTTATAAGACTTCTCTCCTCAGATCTTCATTCTCCTGCTGAAGAACCTCCCCTACTTGGTTAATCTCGGAGGCCTCTACTAGTTTTGTCTTCAGCACATTAATCTCCTCTTGCACTGAAGCACCAATGTCCTCCATCTTCTGGAGCCTGTCCTTCAGCTTGACCACGAGCTTAGATTGCTCCTTATACTTCTGATTTCTAGACCTAAGGGACTTGTAGAGCTTAACGAAGGCCTGGCGAACTTCGAGACTCGCATTGGGACCAAGGGTCCTACCCAACTGGGAAGAAGCAGGAATGTAATCATCCACATCAACTAACTACAAGCAAGAGAAATAAAAGGGAGAGAAAGGGACAAATCAGTACAAGCAGAAATAAAGCCTTTTTTATTAATGAAGATTGAAGTTACATCGAACTGAAAAAAGAAAAGTTTACAGAATGGAAAAAACAAAAATACAGAGCAATCCTAGTAGATAACTAGTTGACAACCTCAGGCGGCCCAGAGGTCGATGTCCCCTTACCCTTGTCAACATCAGCAGGAGCACCGCCCTCAGCAGGGATAATCTCTGTCCCCACAACCAGAGAAACATCAGCAGGGGTCGCTTGAGGAATAGGATCGACTCCTTCAATAGCTGGGGTAGGAACTTCATCCACGGTTGGCTTCAGACCTGGGTCATGCTCATCAAATAAGGGAGAATCGATGTCAACGTCAGCAGCCAAAAGGGCCTTGTTCCATCCTTTCTTGAAGTTCAGACGACTAATATAGCCTATCTGAATTTCAGCATCCTCATATGCTGCAGCCCAACCGGAATTGTATGAGTCCTCCTTGGCAGTGACAGCCTCAGACTCTTTCTTCTTCAGCTCTGCAGACAGCATCCTGTTGTCCTCAACAACCGCTAGCTTGCTCGAGCAAAGAAGGTCATAGGCCTGCTGCAGCTCCTTCAAGTCCTTGACTGCTGCGCCCTTCTCCTTGTTGGTAGTAGCAAGAGCCAGATCGGATGAAATCCGAGAAGCATCAACGTCTTTAAAGCTAGCCTCGAGCTCTTTACCCTTCAGCTTCAGGGCATCATTTTCCTCCTCCAGCTCGCTGTTTCTCTTCACCAGCTCGTCGCGTGAACGATAGAGCATGGCGAAGTCAGTAACAAACTGCAGAAAAAAGAAGGCATTAGAAGAGGAAAATGAGGGAATTCAGAACAACATAGGAGAAAAGGGAAAAACCTTACCAGAGCAAGCCTTTGACTAGCCTGAAGGGCCAACTGCTCCGACCCTACCGCCCTTTGGCGATCAACCGGGAGAACAACTCTCTCGAGCAGAGCTGGGTCCAACTGGGGAGAAATTGCCACAGAAGCCCCCTCGGGCATCTCGTACACCGGGACTAAGGTCTGCCCGACCTTCGTCCTCGCTTCTGCCCTCCTTCTCTCCTCCTCCTTCTCACTCTCCTTCTTCTTCCTCTCCTCCACCCTCATCTTCTCTTCCATCTTCTTCCTCTCTTCTTCCTTTTTTCTCTCTCTCTCTCTCACCTGCTCCTCTTCCTTCCTTCTCCTCTCCTGCTCCTGAGAGGAGGACCGGGAACCAGTAGCCACGGCCCCAGAAGCAGCTTTTTGCTTCTTTGTCCTCTGTGCAAGGAGCACGTGGTCCTCATCATCATCATCTCTAATCAAGTTCTTCCTCGGAGGAACCATCTCTTCACTTGAACTACTAGAAGTGCTCGACGATCTCCGAGCTTCAGAAACCTCCTCACGGTCAGAGGAACTGCTACTATCAAAGCTCCCTCCACCCAAATTACTCACGGCTCTTGCAAAGTCACTTTCAGAGATGCTCTCCTCCTCGTCCAACTGGATAGGCTCTGCAGCAGTCTCTTCGAAGGAGTCAAACTCTGGTATACTATCCACAGGTCTTGCTATGAAGCTGGAGCCAACGTTCTTGTACTCGAGCAGAAAGGCAGCAGACCTGGGATGCTCGCCGTCACCCAGAGGCTCCCTGATATTCCAAGCCTTAACCAATTCTGAGATACGAACCTCGTTGAGAGCAGACTCCAAATTCTTTGACCTCGCTGTGGAAGAAGAAGCAAAAGAGGAGTTAGAAAGGTCACCAATCAGCAAAAATCAAAATAACAGTACAATGTCTACCTATGTATTCCTCCCCATAGAAGGGAACAGAGAACCTCTCAGACCTCGACCCTTTAAATTGGGGAGAAAACTGCCAATTTCTAACAAGGAAACCTTCTTGCCAGTAGTCCTTATGGGAATCAGGTATATTTACTACCAATACACTGTCAGGGCTCCTAGCTTTGAGGTAAAGGACACCAGAACTAGTTCGAGAAAAGGAGTAACAGAAACAGACCTCGGTGAGCCCTAACCTAGTTCCATACAATTGATTTATCCTATGGAGCCATTTACTATTTTCCACACATTGGGCGAGCATTGTGCAGGAACAATATTTAAATAGCCAAAGAAATGCAGGAACAAATCATTGGGAGGAAAAGTGAGTCCCCCCTGGGAAAGCAAAAGAACATGGATCCAGTGAGCATCATCTATATCCCTAACATTCCTAGGAGGGGAGGCACAACACTCAATATGTACCCACTCAGGGATGTTGTAAAACTTCCTAAATTCAGAGATTGACCTATTTCCAATCTTCGCCATTGGAAGACCCAAGAAAAGCTACAAACCAAAGAGAAAGTACAAGGAAAGGGCACAGGAAACTTACAAAATAGAAGATCGGTTCAAGTGATGAAGAAGCACAAGCTCAGACAATCGGTTCAAATGATGAAGAAGCACGAGCTCAGACAACTAAGAAGCAATGGGAATGGAAATTGAGAGAAGAAGGTATGAGGCGCTAGAGCTCTTAGAAGATAGAAGAATACTGGAAAGACTGAAGCGACGGGAGAAAAGTGGCTATTCCAACAAGTCTTCAAATTCTAATCATAGTGCACAGTAAGCGAAGGGGGTGCCGCCAAAATGAACTCCACATCTTTCAAGGAATCGCAAAATAGCCATTATGGCTAATCATTTAAATCTGTTGAGCCCATAAACATGGTCCAATAAATTTAGGGGCAATTGTGGGTATCCGAAATTAGAACTATAGGCCTGGACGAGTAGCCCAGTCCTGGAGGCCCAAAGTCCAGGCCCCTCTTCTCTTATATTGATCCGGTCTCCTTCCACGTCCCCATGAAGGAAAGTTATAGGGGAGATGGAAAACGTGGAGGAACCCATAACCTCCACTTACCCACATGTACATGTATATATTAAACCCTAGGTCCGAGGCAAAAGGACAAGTTGTATTCTCTGTAATTACTCTCCGAAGTATATAGAAATAATATCGACTGCACCACCGTGGACGTAGGCACATCTTTGCTGAACCACGTACATCCTTTGTTATGTGATTGTCATTTTATATTCCTTATTCTCACTTGGTGAAAGCTTTCTTCTTATTTATTTGTGTTGCATAATAATTGTCACCACACATGGTAATTCAAATATAAAGTAGTAACTAAATCATGTGTAAAAGCAGACATAAATGATAAAATTAATAAATAATAGGATCATGCAGACTCGACACCTACATCCTATAAGATCATCAACGAAGAGGAGATCAACACTAGATTAGGGGTGAGGCTTCACTAGCAGCCTATGCCATGAAAATATTAACATGAGACGTTAACATCAAGTCTAAGTAGCATAATAATATAATTGGATTTGGATACAATACAACCACACATCTTCCTCTAGTATTTTAGTTTCTATTAAGTCAACCTAAACCCAAACAACCTAAGTATTACATGTGTCTACTACCAAACTATATATTCCCTATGATTAACTCTTTTACTTCGCTATAGACTTATATGTAACAATTCCACTTATCTTCATTTATACTTCATTATTGTATAATATCATAGGGGAAAGTGGTATCTACATCTACACCCACATAATACAAGTACGATCCAATACACGTACTTCATGAAAGGTCCCCATCAAAAGTCCGCACATAAATATGGCATATCAAATCACCTCTAGGGATTGCTCGCATGTACTTGGCACAGTTATTGGTTGTTCATACATATTACCACTAGAGCATATACTAGGGATAATAGTTACGCCTCTGAACCAGTTATATGGCCATATACCTAAAGCTATATAAAAGGATCATCCCACGAACCTTACACAAATACAATGGGAATTTTAGCACGTAATGATCGGGAAAGTATAATCAAATTAAATTCATCATCATCGCATCACGGTATTGGTCTTCTTCGATCAATTCACCATAAGTATATACCCTATATTACGTATCCCATGAGTACACACGCTCGGTATATTGCACATAATACACAATTCAATTAATCCTACACATTTTAGGGTTACAAGTCAATATTTCAGTTTTATTCCTGAATTAACCTTTTTTTTTCCTCAAAATAAAATTATAGGAAAAAACTCGTTGGATCTCCTCATTCGAATGAGAATACATATGTCGTTCAAATGAGGTTACAATCTCGTTTGAACGAGATTCACCCAAAAAATCATCTTTTTGCAGAAATCCACAATTTTTAAATCTAAAACCTTCATTCCAACCCTATAAACATATCTAGACTTCAATATATAGATGTATAATCGTCCCAACATTAATCCTAATCGATTTTTAATGGTTTCAGATTAATATAACACATATTTAAGGTATTAATTAAAATTATTATCTCAAGAACACTAAATACGATGTGATACCAACTCAACCCAAATTTAGTTTAATGCACGAAATTAACAAGGGGCTTTCAATCCTCTTACATGGAAAATTATAACTCTAACACGAATTTAACAAATTTTACTCCGAATCATGACGAATTAATCCAATATCATAATATTCTAAGAACTTGGATTATAGTCTAATTACCCAAATAATATAGTTCTAGCAACTGTTATCTTATTCAGATTGTACTAATTTTAGATTAAGATTCCAATGGGAGTCATACTATAACACAACTCTAATTATAAAATTATATTAAATAAACTTGCCTCTAAATCAAGTGGGTTAAATCCTTAAGCCAAAAGCCTCAATTCTTCTTCTCCTTCACTTGGCCTCATCTCCTTAGCTCTAGGGTTTCCTTCAAAGCGTAAAAAGTGGTTTAACCTAACACTAATCCTTATTTTATAATGTTGGCCATGAAATTAAGCTTAGATGGATAAATTTGAACCTCATGAGGGATCGTTACTTTTTGAAGATGGATAAAGGTGGGGAACTCATAAATTACATAGGTATATTACATGAGATTGTGGATCGACTCATGAAGGTTGATGTAAAAAACAAGGAAAAAGATTAGTCCTTGTTACTTCTTACCTCATTTTTAGATTCTTATGAAAAAGTAAGATGTTTGTTAAAAAAAGTCTAAATCAAGGAAAAAATACTAATGTATAGAGGGTGGTGGTTATATGAAGAAATCGGTATAGATCAAGGAGTGGTAAAAAAAAGGTTGAGAGTGATACAAGTGCAATGAGTGGGATCACTTAAAACGTTATTATCACTTAAAAACGATGGACAAGACTCCGGTGCATTGGTAAGGAGAAACATACTATAATGATTTTCTCAATATCTTGAAATGCAATTCTTTAATCTCAAGAAGAATAGATACTAAATTTATGATGTTCGAATCATATTTTCTACAACAAATAACATTTACATGTTCTATATATAAAAAAAAGTCCCATTTCTTTCCTTAACAATAATACATGAGTTGTTAGGATCTGGGAAGGTTGAAGGTCAAAATTTTTTATGGGTTGGAGCACAATTTAGATAGTGCAATATATATCACGAAGTCTTGAAAGATTTTAATATGACTTCTCCAACTAGAGAATAAAGCTTGTTGAATTTTGGGAGCAAGTGGAGTTATGATAGTCAAATGAGATTGTGTCATCTCATATTGACTTCGAAGACAATGGAGAAGTAGTTTGCATAAGTTATGGAGAGCTCAAGGCATACATTACAATCGTTGTAATTCTGAGCATTAGATGGTGGTGAGAAGAAAAGTCCTAATAGTAGAGGGGATTCTTCCGGATCTCCATTTAGAGTCGATGGATGACCTTAATTTAGGATAAGTGCAGACATGGATTTGTTTTTTAATCAAGGTAGCGTGTTTGATTAGACATGAGTAGTTAAGGCCAATAGAAAATATTTTCAATTAATAGCAAATGATAGTCTTATTAATGATTTGGTCTTAGTATTGAAAGTTGGTTAGCTCTCACTTGTTAAAGTTAGGGGTGACAACCCGATCCACAAATTTGTGTGAGTCTAGTGGAAGTAGTTTTATAATGGTCTCCTTCTGCAAAATGATTCTTTTAATGGGATATCACATATCTCAAGGTGGGGTTTGCTGGATTTGGCACTGCAATTCATCCAAAGTCAAAATGAGAAGAGATGAAATTTAATGTAATTATCTACAGGGGGTTAAAATTAGTTCTGTTCCCGTAAGTTTTTGGTTAGGCAAAAAAAATATAGCCATAACATTAATTATGTTATCTTACAACAATTAAGGTAATGGGTGAAAATTTAGTTGGAGTATGTTTGTGTGTCTGTGGGTGGAAAAACATTGAGTCATTCCCATAGTTAAACAAACTTTTCACATTTATTGATGTAGCCTGTATTGGGTGAAGACCCTTCAATAACTTATCTATCTAGTTGGTTTTTGTGTCAGAATTGAGCACAACAAATTTAGCCTCTCCCTTTCAAATTATTGTTACCTTGAATATTTACCAAAAATTATGTAGATATGCCCTTTGAATCTAAGGAAAAAATGTATGTGATTTTGTTTGTATCTATAAGGATTGAACAATAAAGTACGTTCATGACTTGAAACCTTAGGGTAAATTATTAGTGTAGACCATGACACCATAACCCTAATAATTCTAACCCATGTAGGTGTTTGAGTCACAAGTAAAGGAAGGAATAATGAAGATTGATTAGTACATTAAATACATAAATAATACCATTTTAAGTTTTCTCAATGAATTAAAGGTGAAAAATAACTTTAGGGCCATATCAGGGTTGAACGATATAACTAATGTTGATTTACAATCATGCAGTCGTGATCGTGATTATTATTTCCTTGATCTTGAAATACATGATTAATTATGACAATGAGGTGAGCATAGAACATGTGAGGCCGAGAGAGTCTAACCGATTAATATCAAAAGAGACAATTCAATTTACCTATGGCACATGTGAGGAAGATTTAGAGTCACAAGAATGCAGTGGTAGTACCAGTTCATCATCAGAGGGCTTATATGATGGGAAATTATGCATAATTTGCTATGATGAGAAACGTAATTGCTTTTTCATTCCTTGCGGTCACTGTGCCACCTGCTATGTTTGTGCTCAAAGGTACACACAAACAATCACTTACATTTGTATATTAATTTTTACATAAATATGACTTAGATAGCATGTTATTATCCATAATCTACTAGAAAAATATTGTGAATCATGCATAATTTTTATATGTACGTGTATATATACTACCTAAATTATTGAGCATATTGGTTTGTGCAGGATTATGGACGGTGATGGAAAGAATTGCCCAGTATGTCGAAGATTTATTCACAGGCTTAGAAAATTATTTAGTTTAAAAAATTAAACCCATGGATAATTTTTTTTACATTTTTCTAAAATTTTCTAATTTTAAGAATAACATAAAATTAGAGGCCATTTTTTAGCATGACGCCTAATGTTAAACTCTGGATATTCTATGCTAAATTGTGAACACTTAAAAAGTTTGTTTGTTTGTTTTATCTAAATGAACCTCTACATGTATGTTGTTTGTTCATATATCTTTCAAATGTTGAATACTTTTCATGTGGACATTTTACCATTAATAATTATCAAATTTTTTATGCTAGTTTTTTTTAAATACAATAAAGGCAAAGTCGGAATAAAGTTATATTAAAACATTCATGCATTTAGCATTCAGTAATGGACTTGCCTCTTAATGTTGAATGTTTATCTTTAATTATTTTTTAGCTTTAAGAGGAAGAAAACAAACACTAATCATCAACTCTTAATGTTCAATGGTCCTCGAGATTATGAAGACTGATCTTATTGTTCAGTTCACATTGTCATGTTAGTAAGAGGCCATAGTTTTACATGAGCTACACATAATTAGAATAGTTTGTGAAAATCGTATGTTATTGTAAATTAAAAATAATTTTTTCATAAATTGTGATCTCTCCATGGCTAATTATATCTTAGTTTAGGATATTATAAAAAAATTAAAAATAACCCCCAATGATACTCATGTACAATTAAATGTGGTTCCTAAATAATTTTTAATTCGAAGCATACTTTTTGTTTCATATTATTTGTTTGGACCAATTTGGAGAAGAAAGTGATAATGATGGAATCTTTGAGTAGGAAGATGATGAGAGGGTTGACGACAATAATTGAAGCTTTCTAGAGATTCTAACGGTGAATGATAGTGAGAAGAGGATCGGGTGTTTCTGTGGGAGTGTGTGGGAGGGGGAGAGAGAGAGAGAGAGAGAGAGAGGAGTTTATGGAGTGGGGTCTCGAAGTGGCATTTCATCATGGGTGCATTGATATTCTTAAGAAATTCCAAGAGGACAAATGAGATGTGTGTGTGTGCGCGCGTTGGGGGGTGGGGCGATGAGGAATGATTACAAAATTTTTTTGGTTTTCCTAATTTTTTTGGAAAAGAAATCTTTTTTGTATTTTTTGACAAAAATAAAACCAAAAAGCTATGGTGAAATCTACGAATGGTTACACAAAATGAACGTGAAGAAATGAATCATATTCTAGAGATGTTATGAAAGATTGACATGAGAGGGTGAGATGAACGATTGTCGGAATCCTCGTCCACCTTCCTACCTTCTTCTTCTTCTTCTTCTTCTTCTTCTTCTTCTTCTTCTTCTTCTTCTTATTATTATTATTATTATTATTATTATTATTATTATTATTATTATTATTATTATTATTATTATTATTATTATTATTATTATTATGTTTTGTTTCTTATGTTGAACACTAGGAAGGGAAGATGTCATTATTTTAAACTCTCCCATGAGAATTTAGGATGTACGGACCATATACTCAACGCGTTCTTGGAGCTGGTAATGTCTTCATTCAAAATTGGAGGAACATACCCATTTTTCATAAGCTAGTACTAATAGTCTCTCAGGATAAACTTCTTTTCGCAATGAGTTCAGAAGTACAGGTGCAATTGATATACCTTTTTTGTCTTTGGCAAAATTCTAGGATGGGAGAGAGTTAGTGTCCTAGTTAACCCTTTGACAAATGTGATTTCTTTATTTGGCTTAGATTATTTTTGATGTCATAGACAAGACTCGTTTTTCCTTTGAGGATTGAAATGGTGTAAGGATAATCTTCTATAACTTCGGAAAATGCACTTCTATATCAACTTTTAGCCTATTTAACTATATCAAGTCTTTCTTGTGCTTCTTATTTTATGTCTCTATCTTATCACATTCACATGATGACTTGATAAGTGTCATCTTTAAGATAATACCTTTTAATGCAAGAGTTAAATATATTTCTTTCCCTTTTATCAACTTCTTAATGAGAGTAGCTTCTTCGTCCATCAACTTGTTCACGAGTGTCGCATTCTTTCAGGGTACTCAGCTTACTGTCACATGTCATCATGTTTGTAATCTAGCCATTCACCTTCTCTACTTTGAGTTATAACTCATGAATTTCATTTTACTTATCTTGAAGTTATCCTCTTATCTCATCAACATAAACATATTTATCTTCAATTAAGTCTCTATCTAAATGGAAATCAATACCATTTTTATTAATCGTATCTTCAAAAAGGGATATGGTAAGGCTAAACGTATCCTCGATGGTGATGAACATGATGACATTACGCTCAATGAGAGACTAATTGCTTGAGTCTATCATTCTTCTCATTACATTTCCTCTTTATTCGAGTGGGGCACTCACATGCCAAATGCCTAGACCATTGACATTAAAAGAACTTCCTAGAGTTTTCTTTGGATTTCTCTTAACCTTGAGGTGAACAGTTACATCTCTAAGAAGATTCCTCTACCATGTTGGCTCTAGTGTTATCTCATCCATTCGTATTGGATCTGAAAATACTTAGTTATGGATTTGATAAACTTTTTGAATTGTTTTGTCAATAGGGAAAACTCAACATTAATCTCACCGAAAGTTTCATCTAGAATGGAGGGAGAATATTTCCATGCCTTCAATGTAAAGACATTCTCTTTCTTGGGCGACGAATAATTTTTTAACTCGAAGGTTTGTATGGACCCTATGATATCCTTTACCTTCATATTATTTATACGTCCTACGATATTTTAGGCTGTGACATAGGGAAGGAATTTAGGTGGTAGAGACCTAAGTATTTTTTTAAAAACCATTGATTCTGAGATATTTTCACCCAAATTAAAGTGAGAGTTCATGGTAAAAGAGAGTTTACAAAAATTCATTGAAGGCATCATGGCCAAGACTCTTCAACAAATTAAATCAGGCTATGATCTGTTGGATCTTTGAGACCTGAACAATATTGGTACCCTCGTGGATGACTTGCAGAATGTTCCATGCCACCTTATACATAGTACAAGTAGAGGTCCGAAAAAACTCTTCTTTATTGAATCTATAGAAACTAGAATATAACCCCAAGAGTTATAGCTAGTTAACATATTTTCATGAGGTTTAGGAACATAAACTTCCCCTACCTTGGTTATTGGGCACCCTTAACTACGATTAAACACACCATTTCATCTTGTAATTTTTGAAAAATGGCATACACAGTTTCCAATACACGTAGTTTCTTCCATCTCATAGAGGTGGATGAGTGATCAACTCACCCTTGACAAACATTCGTTGTTATGAACTTCTATGATTCAACTTTAAAAAAGCATGTGCCTTAGGGTTCTAGTAAAATTAATTAATTATCATGTCAATTAAAAATCAAATTCATTTTGAATTGAACGAATTTTAATTTTCTGAATAATAGTAATACAATCATATTGCATGCGAGTGATTCGGAAATAAATGCAGAAGCACATGGATTTAATAGTGGAAACCCTTTAGGGGAAAAAAACCTATAATAACCTTAGCCTAACAAGTCCACTAGTACTATGAACTTTTGGCATTATATTGGACATACACAAATTACATATAGGACAACGATTACCTCCACAAAGTCTCTTCTTTATATTCTAATGGGATGTCTATGCATTTACTAGTAGTTTTCTATTCCACACTTGGACTTACCTTTCACAATCCTCATACGTTAATATCCATTGATCTTTCTTGTCAATGATTAACACAAACGATTTTTCATGCTAATATCGTTTGCTTATGTAGAAGACTCGAGGGGATTGTAAATAAAATATTTACTTTGTAAGGAGGAAAAATGATAGGCTCTCACAAGAAAATTATATCAAAACTACATTATTCTTTATACTTTTCATTAAAAAAATTCTCACATTTAAGAAGATATTGTCTTGTCCATTTCCTACTTGAAAGTAAACTTAAGGAAATTAAAAAAATCTAAAATTCTTACCAAACCTTCGATAATCTGAATGTCTAAATATGTTCAATTTAATAGATCTTTATTGCATTACTTTATTATAGTTTTCAATATTAAAATATACAAAACAATACACTTGGAAATTTATTCCGGTGTAAAGCCAAAACTAAAACAAGGAGTGTAAAACATTATCCTTACAAATAATAATAATAATAATAATAATAATAATAATAATAATAATAATAATAATAATGATATAATAATAATAATAATATTATTATATTATTATTATTATTATTATTATTATTATTATTATTATTATTATTATTATTATTATTATTATTATTATTATTATTATTATTATTATTATTATTATTATTATTATTATTATTATTATTATTATTATTATTATTATTATTATTATAGGTGGTAATTTCCTACATATAATGATATCCAATGCACACAAGTCAAATAGGAGTAAAATATAACAGTAGGCAATGAAATCACACACACAATGCAACATTTACGTGGTTCGGTAATGTGACAATGTCCTCGGGGTTTAGGGTTTTCTCATTATTACTTTAGAGAACTAGTTGACATAGTTATAATACTGCTCGATGTTATAATATCACATGGCCCCTTAATGGTACCCGATATTACATTTATAGGGGAGCTTAGGAGAGTCCTAAACTCTGTCAATAGCTATCCCTAAGAGTTTGGACCTATCTTTTATCAACTTCATCCTTTTCAAGTGGTGAATACTTTGGACTCTTCTGTGACTCGAACTCTTCATGAACTTTGGGCATCTCGAGGACGTGTTTATGTATTTACGAACCCCACAATTGCCCCCAAAGCTCAGGGTCACTTTAAGGTCAGTGGGCTTTATTGCATCTAGGTCATCAGTTGATTTGAATCAAGTCTTCTCATTAAGATAATAACAGTGTTCCTTCTTCAAAAGATGATTGTTTCATGGATTATTCACTAGTTGGTTAAAGGGAAAATCAATAAATGCCCCTAAAACTATAAAGTTTACATCCATTAAGTTTACCAAGGGCATGCTGGTAAATAGAGCCATTTTTCTTAGATGTGAATTCTAGCTTCGATGGGTGTAATACACGCGTATGATCATTACACTTTTAGGGAATCGTAAGGGAGTTAATCACCACAAGACAACAGTTACCATCCCTTCCTTACTTTTCTGTTCATTTAAAAAACCTACAACCTTTCAAAAGAATGATTTTCACTATCACCACTTTGTTTGAAAGAACTCTCAAAACTCTCACTTTATTTTACTATCTTTTTTAGACTTCTTCACTTTTTCTTTCTATTATTTCCTTGATATCTTGTCTTTAATAATGGTGTATGTAATTAATGGAGACACCATCGGAAAATTCAAACCTGACTACCAAATCCCACATTAAATAAAGGTATAATTAGTTGGGTATCCATTGACCTTTATGCCCTACCTATGTGCCATTGGTTTCCATATATCATTCACTTCCCCCTAAATCATTTTTTCTTAGAATTATGTCAACATTTTGATATGGTCCCAACCCATGTCGCTCCAAATACTTAGAGGATTATTAATTAGGTTCACCGTATTAACGAGTTATATGGGGACCATCTTTGAATTACTGAAATTTTGTATTGTTACCAATGGGAAACAAGGGATGGAAATACATATTACATGAAGGAAAGGGTGGCCAACCGATCAGTGGTCCCAAATCTCCCTGATTCTAATAAGGATTACAAGGATAATGGCCTGGTTGTGTAGAATTGGCCATATTCTCTACTTCCTAAGGGTGTGGCATATGAAGGTCTATAATGCCCCTAGGAAGGGGAACGCATAGGTTAGAAAGTAACTATAATTTTAAATTTTCAATAACTTCTTGATTTAGGACGATGTTGAGTGCTTTTCCTTATTCTCCATAAAGAAATCCAAGAAAAATATACCTCATGAATGTGATGTCATTTTTTATTGATATTCGACCAGTTCGGTCTATTCAATAGATATATGGAAATATTGATCCTCCCAGCTCGGCATCATTCTTACGAGGCCAGTAGAGCAAACATCGATCTTCCTTATCTCTTCGAACGACCAAAAGGCTTCCACCTCCCAGAATTCATAAGGGTAAGGATTAAACGAGTAAGGAAAATCATCTTCCTTTAAACCTCTAGATGTTTCGTTGGTTCTTTCTACTATCATTTCTCCCAGTTCCATGGTCAATAGGAAGGTTATGAACCCGATCGCCACAAATGTAAGTACCAAGTCTCCTATCCCCGCTTGTCCATTGGCAAAAGGGAAAGAACTTGCTCCTTTAGCGAGGAAAAAGAGTGAAGTTGGGGGGTTTACTAATCCCATGGACATCAATGATTCCCCTACAACGATAATTAGCCCCTTTCAAAGAGGAAAAAGATAGATCACATCTCTCCTCCCTCACTGGACTGTGTAGGGAAAATGGATGCTAATAAGGGCAATGTCATTGCCCAATCTATAATTGCTTGTATCATGATGTCTCGAGACTTTATTCCGTCGGGGCGTGTTTTCTACTGATAGGGAGGTTTCTTTTTCCTTTCCCCATTCTTGATTACTAGAATGTTCTAACCACAATCTCTCCCTTATAAGTTTTTTGTTTACTTATATTCTTCATTTTTCATTCCCTTTACTCATATTTTTCTTATCTTTCTTTGCCCATTGTCTGAAATTTTTTGATTGATTACGATTAGTTATTGGAGAGGAATGATGCGTTGAAAAAAGTCCTCCGCTGACATAGAGGTGGATTTTGAGGATTTAGACAAGTATCTTATATATGCCTAGAATCTTAATGCTTTCTAGGAAATAAAAAAGTTAAAGCTCATCTAAAAGGTCAAAAGACTAGAGGACAAGAAGATCAAGATTTAGAAAAATATTGACGACGCTTCCACGGTGGAGGCTACTACTGAGTAGGCAAAAAATGAGGCATAGAATCCTAAGTCCAAGGCTGACTTTGCCAAGGAACAAGAAACAGAGTCCAAGGATAAATCCGAGGAGGCCTTAACTGGTATGTCAAAGGCCAAGGAAGAAGCTTTCACTCGTGCATGGAAAAGGCCTTGTCCAATGTCGAGATCCAAATTGCATACCTCAAAAAGGTATTATTTAAGAATGACTGGGATGAGGCTCTACTCAAGGTTGTCACTACTGAGGATTATAAACTCTTCAAAGAGAACAACATGGGTTCCCCTCCTCAAATTAAAGAGGAGTTTAAGGACGATGATGAAGTGGTAGTCAATGAGAAAGCCGCAGCTAATGATCTTATTTAGGTTTAGACTGAACAAGATGACGTGATTACAGATGACAAGCTAGAGGTGATAGGCACTGTCCAATCTACCGAGAAGGAGAAGGTCGACGATAATGCTCCTTAAAAATTTAAGAAGCATTGTATTTATTTTTCCTTAAATGAACGATGTAGGGGACTTCCTCCAGTTGTTATCCTTTAATGAAATTCTGAATTGGATTGAACTGTTGCCCTTTTGAATGATTTATTATTTCTCCCATGTTCTCTTTTATTTGCCAACATTAAATGATCGACCATCTGCCTATATAATTTAACTTGAGACTTCTAGAACTCGTCACCGCTCAACGTGATTTTTAGGGAAGACGTGAAAGGGTTTTTAATTCTTGTCATTACGATGATGATGATTATGATGATCTCAACCATCACTTACGTCTTAATGTGTTTGTCCAAGAAAAAGAAGGATGATTGAATTTTCATTTCCTCTTCCATAAGGATGGGGAGGACAACGTTTCCCTTCATGACGTGATTTTAGTGATCAAATAAGTCATAAGGAGTTGTTAGCCAATTTATGGGTTGACTTTGAGAAGAAGGCTGTCGAGATGAGCAGAGGAAGATTTTTTAACAAGTAATTGGCTGACATTAAGTCTTTCGATGAAAGAAAGATTTTAGCATTGCACACTACTCTTATAAGTGAGAGATAGGTAGGTACTCTTTTCAAAAAACATAATAATGATTTGAGAGCCGAACTTGCAAGGTTGGCAAATCCAGAACAAACGAACAAGCTAGAAAAGGAGCCTCCTTTATTGAGTAAGATAATTCCCAACTAAGAGAGGAGATGGAAAAGGTTTGAAAGTCTTTAAATGACATAGATAGGACCATTATAGGTTTATCTTCCTCTTAAAAGCAAAAGGGTTATTGCCCGACTGAAGAGATAGAGAAACCAAAAAGTCATTGCACAATAACGTGATGACCATCAATAATCTATCTAAGAAGATTGATCGCATCAAATTCTAATTTAAAAAAAAGTCTCTCCAAGTATGGATGTATGGGTTCAGTGAGGCTATTCTTATCATGGACACTACCTTTAATGATGCTCGAAAGTTTGATTATAAAATTCCTGGCCTAATTTCTTGTCAATTGCTAGGGTACCCCAATGATTCCCAAATGTGGTATTAGTATGATCCCCGTTGAGCCGATTATCAGGATACTCCTTACAAGTAAGATGCTTTGTGGATCTCAACAGATTCCATTCCGATCTACATGATAAGGAAATACCTTGGTGGTGACGATGAGATTTACCAACCTTCAAATTTGGTCAGTAGAGTGAGTCCTGAAGGCCCATCAAGAATCAAATATTTTTTTGAGACTATTACTCCTTATGCAATAGGTGTTCCACCTATTGGATTTAGGATTTCAGTGGATGAGTCATCCAGTCGCGCAATTGATTCAGTTGTATTTACCATTTTATTTGTAAAGTATTTACTTTTTTCAATTTCCTTGTAACAATTTAAAGTAGTAATGGATTTTTTTCATGTTGCTTCCCAACCTATTGTGTTGTATATGGTCTTACCATTTAGGTGATGTAATCATATCAAAAATTATACCTAGAGCCAGGATAGCATAAATGCATATGTTCGCTAGGTCGTTCCCTAACAAGTATTTTTATAACCTAGTTGCTCATGGGTGCCTAGGGTTTTTCAGTAGGCCTTTCATTAGTCGTGAGACCTTGTTCATGTTTCGTTTCTCATCAAAACATTTAGACTTTAGTTGACTCTTGGTTAATCAACTAGTTAGTATATATGGAGACATTCAAAGTTGGTAATTGGTCGACCAATTAATCAGTCATAAGGGTAGAGATTCAAAAGGAGATAATCATCACTGTGATAGGTAATATGTTAAAGGAAAAGTCATTTGACTAATTGGTCTTTTTTATTAAATACTCATTTTTTTCCACTTGGAACAATGCATAGATAAGAATTCTTAGTCATGTAAATAGTGCAAATATTCTAAAAGAAAGTTTGTAAATAATTCAAAACTAAAATGAACTAAATAAACTTAGACTCAAAAGTAAAACTTCTTCAAATTGGATACATTCAATGCTCAAGGAACCTCTATTCCCTCCATTATTTCTTTATGGTAGGATCCCATCAAGTTATCTCGAATGAATCTAAATGGGCCTTCCCAGTTAGGCCCGATTTTGCCATCTGAGGGCTTCTTAGCACTACCCACAATCTTTTATAGAATATAGTCTTCGATTTGGATGCTCCTTGCCTTAACCCCCATGTTGTACATCATGGAGAACTATTACAGGTTAGAGACAAGCCTTATAAGAACTAATTCCCTATTTTCATCGACTAAGTCAAGCTCGGCTCTGATTGCTTCACTGTTGAGGTCTTGGTCAACTAAGGAGGACTTTATGGTCAGCAAACTAGATTTCAATAGGATAACTTCCACCATTTCGTGAGATGGGGAAAGTAGAGTTTCCCTTGTTGATCTCCTAAGCATAGTTCAAAAAGCCCAGAGAACGTCAGGGACTAAGTCAACCCATGCGCCCTTTACTTTTCCAATCTCTTCCTTACTCCATCAAGGACTGTCTTATCAGAGGTTATACTTTCTTATCACTCTGAGGACAGTCCATTGAAGTGTAGTAGTGCATAATGTTGTGTATGTCACAGAATCTTTGGATGTCTCTGCTCTCAAATTGAGTTTCACTGTCTGTGATGATAATCCGATGAATGCCAAACCTATTTATGATCTTCTTCCATATAAACTTAGTCATGCAGACATCTCAAATGTTCACAAGATATTTCCTTTAATCCATTTATAAAACTATTTTATGACTACAAATATATAGTTCATTTTTCTAGAGACGATGGATAATGGATCGATGATATCAAGCCCCCACTGGGCAAAAGGCTAAGGACTTGTGAGGGACTTGAGGTTACTGGTGGGCTAATGAACTAACGACGAGAAGAGTTAATAATTTTTACACTTTCAGATGTAAGAGACCATGTCCTGTTTATTATATGGCCACTAGTACCCTTTTTGCATGGATCTAAATCCAAATGAACTTCCCCCAAGGTGGATTCCACATATTCCCACGTGCAACTCATAGACAGGTCTTATCGACATCCTCCAGATGTACACATTGGATGTGAGGAGCTAAAAAAGACACCAATAAATCTTCTTTTCTGCCGAATAGTGGAAGTAAGAAACTTTCACTTGAATCTCGTGTGCCTATTTCCTATCATATAGTAGGATATCCTCTTTTAGGTAATGCATTATCAAATATATCCATATCGGGGTGTTATCAAGGGCCCTTTCAGGTAACGTATTATCAGATCCATCCATCTCGGGGTCCCATTAAAGTCCATAAACTTCTTGGTAACTTTTCCTTTATTGATGCATGGCCAATTAAGGTAATATAATTATATCATTTGTTTCATATCTCCCTTGAAAGCTAAAGCAAGTATGACAAGCATATCTTCACGACTGTTGTTCCTATTTGGGAATTGCTACACTTTTACATGCTTTAATTTGGCAACCAAGTATTAGGATTCTTCAAGGTATAAAGCCATGCGTTCGTCCCTAGTATTGTAGTCTCCTAATATATCCTTTGATAACAACCTTGAATCGATAAAGATTTCAAGGTGACTTATGCTTCAGGAGAGTGGCTTTGTTAATCCATTGATCTGCACCTTCTATTCTTCCTCTTTATTAGAAGCTATAAATTCCTAGAAAATTTCTTACTCGATATTGATTTCCTCTGAGGATACTAGCACTATCCCAACTCATGCCCCCTTGGAATTTTAGGCTCCATCATTATAAAGAGTCCATCTCTCCCTTTTTTCAATCTGTTGTTGGATATACTCTTTATTTTTGGTTCTAGTCTCCATTGGTTCTTAGTTGCTAGAAAATTCAGCGATGAAGTATCCTGGAACTTTCCCTTTAACTGAGGTCCTAGGATGACATTAGATATCAAACCTTACAAGTTCCACCGACCATTTGGATATCCATTCAAATCCATCGGCCATCCTGAGCATCGTCTTTAGAGGGAAGGAAGTTAGAACAATAATAGTGTATGCCTCGAAGTAGTGTTTTAACTCTCTGGAGGATATCACCAGTGCATATGAAAGTTTCTCCAACGGGAGGTACCTTTTCTAATCATCGAGTAAGGTTTTTCTGGCATAGTGAATGGGATCTTGACTCCCATTCTTCTCACAAACTAAGGTCGATTTATCTGTGTTATTTGATACTTCCAGATATAAGTGAAAAGGTCCCTCTTCATCAGGAATAGTCAATAGTAGAGGTGAGTTTAAATATTTTTTCACTTCTTAAAGTGCCTTAGTGTATTCGCAATTCCATATTTCCTTCATTTCCTTCGTAAGATCTTTAAAGAAAGGTCATCACTTCTTCGAAGATGTTAATATGAAACGATTAAGTGTGGTGAGAATGATAGTCAACTTCTTCACATCATGCACAGTTCTCATGTGTTATAACTTCCTGATTGGTTCGATCAGGTTGAGGTTTGCCTGAATACCTTTTTGAGTGACTAGGTACCCAAGGAATTTTCCTGATTATACCCCAAAGTAAATTTGTCTGCATTAAATTTTATTTGGAAGTAACTAAAGACTTCAAAAGTCTTTGCTAGGTCTCCAATGTTATTCTCATTCCTTATTCTTTTCATAAGCATGTAATTTGTTTACACCTCCGTCGTATCTCCCAATACGCCTTTGGTAGGTTGTTCCAAAGTTCTTTAGTTCTAACGACATCACCCTATATCAATATAGTACCATTGTGATGATAAAGAGAGCCTTTTCCTGATCAGGATTGAATAACGCAATTTAATTGTAGCCTAAGTAGGAATCTTATAAGCTCATAGGTTCAGGGTTGGTGATGGCATCGACCATCCGGTCTATCTTGGGCAAAGGAAAATTGTCCTTTTGGCTCACTAGGTTTAGATCAGTTAAGTTTATACAGACTCTCCACTTCCTGTTATGTCTGATACTGCTACATTCGGCACGTTTACACGATCATCCACGATGACTTTTATCTGAATCCATGCATCCATTATCTTCATGCGTGCATGATGATTCATACGACGTGCTGCTCAACTCATTCCCAATACTCCACTACACAATATTGGTAAAAGAATTTATTGGAGTGTTTATATTTGCATAAATATTTGGGAATTTTTTTGAAAATATTTTTTGAAGTATGAAATATTTTTTATCGAAAGCAGAAATTTTTCTAAGTGTAGAAACGGAGAGCCTCGGTCGACGAGCTCATTCAAACGAGTTTGCACTGTCATTCGAGCGAGATAAGCATATCGCGCGATGTCGTTCAAATGACACATGTCCTTCATTCGAGTGATATGCCTATCTCGTTCGAGCGACATCGCCGCCTCGATTTTCGTATAAATATCTAGTATCATTCTACACGTTTTCCAAGTCTTTTCAAAACACTATTTCTGCGAAAAACTGCCCAGAAAATAGCCTTCACCTTTTAAGGTTTTATGCCTTCTTTATTCACATAAACACTCCCATCTATGTATGTGAATTGGTAAACCTTCCAGAGGATCGTTTACTGCTCATCTGGAGTATTTTATAGAGAAGCCGTCTTCTTCTCTACTGCTGCCCACCTGGAGTTCTTGCGGGAGATTCTAGCCGAGACATTGAAACTGATGGCTGAGGGTATTTCGTATGTCACACTTATTTTCATTATAATCCGTGTAACCGTTTTTATAAATTATAGTGAAAATAAAAAGGTTTTTCCCCTTTGGGGGATTTTTCCTCATTTGTGCATTTTGTTTGTGATTGACTATTTTTACATGTTCATATTGATTTCAATCACACCTAGATGCGTGTTTTAGGATTTAATTGAAAAACTGAGATTTAATTAAACAATTTCTTAATTTGAAAGCAAGTGCACTCTTCAAATTGGTATCAGAGCCAATTACACAAGTATACCGTGTAATTTTCCGCAAATTTTTTATAAAATATCAATTTTCTGAAAAAATGATTTAAAAAAAAAAGGGGGGGCGTATTCAATGGAGAAATTATATAATAAAATGTCAATTTTTGACGGGACAAACTATGCTTACTGGAAAGCCCGTATGAAATATGCTTTAAAGGCCATTGATGAACGTGTTTAGATTTTGGTTGAAAGAGGGTGGACACCTCCCTCCGTCACTGTTGATAACGTGACTAATTTAAAATCTGTGACTACATGGACTGAAGAAGAATTTTAATGGTCATCTTTTAATTCTAAGGGTTTAAGCGCTATTTCCAGATCCCTCACACCTGACGAGTTTCGACGGATAATGACTTGCACCACGTCAAAAGAGGCATGGGATGTTTCACAACTTACCCATGAAGGAACTAATGCTGTGAAAGAATCTAAACTGCAAAATTTAACAACTCAATTTGAAACCATCACCATGCTTGAGACTGAATGTTTTGATGAATTCTATGCTAGGTTGTCTGATATTGTAAACACTAGCTTTAATCTTGGTGAACACATTCCTAATACTAGAGTTGTTAAAAAGATTCTTAGATCACTGCCCAAGGATTTTATCCCTAAAGTCAATGTGATAAATTCTATGGGTAATTTAAACACGCTTAAATTGGAGGAACTTGTAGGAGACTTACAAACATATGAAATTGATATGTTTCCTAAATCTGTCAAACCTAAAGATAAGGGAATTTCACTTGATGCTCAGAAGAGAAAGAGTGAGGGGTCAGTAAGAAAGAGAGTTGAGTCATCTAGAAAAAGGGATATAGAAACGTCTAATTCCGAGTGTGACTTTGATTTAGATGATTTGGCTCTGTTTACTAAAAAATTCAAGAAAATTCTCAAATTCAAGAAAAATGGAAATTTCAAAGATAAAAAGAGTTTTGAGAAATACAAATTTGAAAAGAAAAATGAAAAAGATTTTAAAGACCCTCCCAAGAAAGAAAGTGAGAGAAGTTATGAGTGCGACGATAAGGGTTATAGAGCTTTTGAGTGTGCTACTAGGATGAATAGACTTGCAAAAGAAAAGGGAAAAGTTTTCCTTAATGTTACCCTCAGTCATGTGAGTACTTTTGCAATAGAAAAGAAAAGGGATGAATAGACTTCACCGCATTCATTTCTAGTCATGTGAGTACTTCTAGTGCTCCTCACAGCGATGAGGATGCTGATTCATAGGGACACCTCGACAGTGAGAGCTATGTGAGTGAGGGGGAGGATGATGTAAGTGAGAGCGAGAGTAATCATCAACGCGCCTACGCTGAGTTATATAATGAGTAATTTAAAACCAAAAATCGTAAAAAAAATGTTAGTTCTTAGGATCTCCGCCTTAGAGCAAGATTTAGAAGAAGCGAGAGAGAGAGAGTCCTTCACCTGCACTACCTTGAGAGAGAGATAGTTAGCCTATGTTGAGAAAGAAAGAATGTTTATAGAGAGAAAGAGTTGTTTTGAGAAAGAGAAAGGGGACTTGACTAAACAAGTGGCTAGTCTTATGAGTGAGCTCCATTCCTCCCTGGTGACTCGGAAGAAACTTGAAGTCCTTGTTGCCCAGCTTACTCATGATCTTGAGTGAGCATGGGAAGTCAAGGTTCAAATCGAGGACAGATCAGGAAAGATGCTCCTCGGCTCGACTTTAGGTTTTGGTGATAGGCAGGGAATAGGTTTTGATGGTGCCTCCACATCCCAAATTGCACCTGGACCAGTTCCTGAGTTTACTGCGACTCCATATGGCCATCATCAAAAACCACGAAGAAGTGTTCGACCAAGAAAAGAAAACCCAGGTCCACTTAAGACTGTGTTCTTTTGTATGTACTATAAAAGAAAAGGCCACCTCACCACATCGTACTGATGATTTTTCCAGTTTGAGAGAGCGTATTGAGTTTTTAGCTGCCACATCACAGAGTTTAATGGAGGAATTCAGAGGGATGTCTTTGTCGTCAGTGAATGCTTTTCGTATCCCGACTAAAACCAACAACAACAATGGTAAACAAAAGGTTACCACTTCTTGGGCACCTAAGAAAGATGAAAAGGCCCTTGTTGTTCATCTCGCTCTTAAAGCACATAATACCTCACGATGGTATTTTGATAGTGGGTGCTCCAGACATATGAAAGGTGATGTCTCCTTTTTTACCTACCTAGAGGATTATAAAGAAGGAAGAGTCACATTTGGAGACGGGATCAAGTGTAGCATCATAGGATGAGGTACAATAGAGTTACAAGGATTTCCTAAGCTAGAGAATGTTTTTTACATCAAAGTTTTGAAAGAAAACCTTCTCAGCATTAGCCAGCTATGCGACACAGACTTTGTCGTAAAGTTTGACCGGGACGCGTGTAATGTCTATAATCAAGCCGATAAACTTTTAATGCAAGGGGTGAGGACAGAAGATAATTTCTATGGGACTGTGCCCACATCTTCACTTATTTGCAACAACGCCATGATCACTCCTATGGATCTATGGAACCAACGTCTAGGTCTTGTGAAATTAGATATTTGACACGTTTAGCTAAAAAGGACCTAGTACATAGCTTATCATCACTTAGAAAGCCAACTTCCACGGTTTGTGGACCCTGTCAGCTGGGAAAGCAAATTCATAGTCCCCATAGGAAGTTGCATTCCATTACCACCTCCCATGTGCTTGAGTTGATTCACGTGGATCTTATGGTTCCTACTCCTACTGAGAGTTTGGGCGGTAAGAGGTATATCCTCGTGATGGTGGATGATTTCTCCAGACATTCGATTGTAAGTTTTCTGAGAGAGAAATTCGATGTTGTAGAGTTTTTAACGACAAAGTACCGTGTCAAAATCAACATGGAGTCACTATTAATAGGATATGTAGTGACAACGGCACAAAATTTAAGGAAGAAAAGGTAGATCTTTACTGTGATAGCCTAGGAATCAAACATGAGTTTTCTGCATTGAAGACTCCTCAGTAAAATGGGATTGTTGAGAGAAAGAACATGATGATTCAAGAAATGGCAGGATCTATGCTTCTAGGTCTTAGAGTTTCTAGGAAATTTTGGGCAAAGGCGGTGTCTACTGCGTGTCACACGGTGAATAGGGTTTACCTGCATCCA
Source organism: Sambucus nigra (assembly GCA_949130495.1). Classification (NCBI taxonomy): domain Eukaryota; kingdom Viridiplantae; phylum Streptophyta; class Magnoliopsida; order Dipsacales; family Adoxaceae; genus Sambucus; species Sambucus nigra. Next base: position 405,331,435 of record OX422207.1, read on the forward strand.
CACACACTTAAGACGCCTTATGAATTGTGGACTGGCAAGAAACTCAACCTTAAATATTTTTGTGTCTTTGGGAGTAAATGCCAAATCCTACGTGATAGAGAGCAATTAGGAAAGTTTGACTCCCGGAGCGATAAGGGAATATTGCTAGGATATTCATCAAATAGTAGAGCGTACCGAGTCTTTAACTTGAAGACCTCTAAGGTTATGGAGTCAATAAACATCACCATGCAAGATGGCGAACCTTCGACATTTATTGATCATGGCCTTCAGTGTGAGGATGAGGACTTTTCTGGCAGTGATTTACTTGTCCCCCACCCACACCCTGTGGACCTTACTCATGTGTTAGGGGACACACCTGCTTGGGTTCGCAAGAGTCATGACCCTACCTCCATTATAGGCGATCCCACCTTAGGGGTCAATACTCGTGCTTAGCTAGATAACGTTGTTAGTCATTTTTGCTACATATTCACAGTCGAGCCCAAGAATCACAAAGAAGCACTTAAGTATGAACACTAGATATCTGCCATGCAGGATGACTTGCTTCAGCTTAAAAAGAACGATGTCCGGGAACTTGTCCCCTGACCTAATGGGACTAATGTGATAGGTACCATGTGGATTTTCAAGAATAAAATGGATGAAAATGGTACCATAATAAGAAACAAGGCTAGGTTGGTTGCTCAAGGCTACACACAAATAGAGGGTGTAGACTTTGGGGAGGCATTTGCTCCTGTTTCGAGGCTTGAGTCCATCTGCTTACTACTCTCCATTGCATGTCATCTGCGCTTCAAGTTATATCAGATGGATGTCAAGAGTCCATTTCTAAATGACATTATACAAGAGGAGGTTTACGTGGAACAACCAAAAGGGTTTGAATACCCTATGCATCCGGAGCACATCTACTATTTAAGGAAAGCCTTGTATGGTTTGAAGCAAGTACCCCGTGCTTGGTATGAGAGGCTTACTTCTTATCTCTTAGCCCGTGGCTTCAAGAGAGGGGGGAGTTGATACGACGTTGTTCGCCAGGAGAGATGACGGTGCTATTTTGGTTGCCCAAGTCTATGTGGACGACATAGTCTTTGGATACACATGCTCCAAGCATACTCACCACTTTGAGGAGGAGATGAAAAGTGAGCATGGTAGGTGATATGACTTTCTTCCTTGGTCTCTAGTTTCGTCAGTTAGAGGATGTGATGTTCATCTCCCAATCCAAGTATGCTAGAGACCTAGTGAAGAAATTTGGTTTAGACTCCGCTAAGCATGAATGTACACCTATGAGTACCTCTATCAAGATTAGTAAGGACACTTCGGACAAGGACATAGAGCAAATCTTGTATCGGAGTATGATAGGTAGTCTTCTCTACTTGACTGCCAGTCGTCCCGACATAGCCTTTGGTGTTGGAGTCTATGGACGATATCAGGCGTCCCTGAAAGAGTCACATTTACTCGATCTAAAACATATTATCGAATACATGAGTGGGACTCTCTCATACGGTATTTGGTATTCCTTTGATATTGATGATCGTTTGTCTACCTATTCGGATACCGATTGGACCGGGGGTGTAAATGGTTGTAGGAGCACTTCTGGTGGGTGTTTCTATTTTGGTTATGCTCTTGTCTCCTGGCTGAGCAAGAAGCAAAACTCCATCTCTTTGTCCACTGTGGATGCTGAGTATATCACTGTCGGTAGTTGTTGCACGCAACTCTTGTGGATGAAGCAAATGTTGGAAGATTATGGGATTTCACAGGACACCATGACTATCTCTTGTGATAACATGAGCGCGATACACATATCTCGCAATCTAGTCTAGTATTAACCCACAAAGCACATCAGGATACGCGGGCACTTTATACGATAGTTAGTTGAGGAGAAAGTCGTATCCCTCAGTTTTGTACCTACCGATCGTTAGTTAGTTGATATTTTCACGAAACCTTTAGATTCCCTTAGATTTGAGAGTCTTAGGAAGTCTTTAGGTATTTGCATAGTTGATTGAGGGGTTGTTCCATGTCTAGGATAGGATGCATTATCATGTTCATATCATATGATTCCTATTTCTAGTTTGTATCATGTATATTATTACTTTTACTTTTTTATATTTTTTGAAAAATCCAAAAATATTTTCTTTTTATAAAAATTTTAGAAAAGCACAAAAAGTTTTTTGTATTTTGTTTACACCTTTTATGGATGAGCTTTTAAGATAGCCGAGTCACCATTTCATTCCATTTATCCATGTGACGGTTTGATAGTGATTTGAGACGCTACATCATTGTATCCATGTGCTTTACATTTTTTGGAGTCTTTGAGATGTGATTAGTGATATCTTTCTACATGTTTGGCTCCTTATCTCCTTTATTGCACACATGCACGATTTTATTTGGCTATTGTACTTGTCTATCACATATTGGGTTGAGTGTTTCCATATCAATTATGTCTATACAACGAACCTTAAGTGATAAAAGTTGACAAGATTGGAATGCATGTAAATCCCAATTGGTGAGATTGTGTGACATTTTTTAAACGGTGAAGGGCTACGAAAGGTTCATATCTATCCTTTGCGATTAAGCCACCATTAAATGGGAACTAAAAAATTGAGGAATTTTATTATCCGGGGTCCAAAGATGTTTAAAAGAACCCGAAAAAAATTAAAGGCAATCAAAAGAAATTCATGCCAATTATGGGCCATTTAGGTTTCACCATCAATTCTCCAAAGTTTGAGAATTTAGATCACCTCTATTAAAAATATAAATCCGAGGGAGTTTGGTTGGAGAATTTAAAAGGGTTTGCACTTTGAGATTTAAATAGTTTTGGACGTTATTGGTGTGAAAATCACTTTGTGCTTTGATTTGCTGATTTGATTGACTCTATGTCTCATATTTCCATCTTTTTACACCTAAGGAAGATGTTGAGTTCATTCGTTAGGAGTATCCGATATTCATCGTGCACATATGTCATGTTTGTATGCATTGATTTTCCTATCGAATTTTATCACACCCCTATATTTACGCTACCATCAACTTGGTTGTTTTTGTGTTTGTTCATGGTGTGATTCTTTGTTTTATATTTTGTGTGAAATTTTTTGAAAAATTCAAAAATAAAAAGTGTTACACCTTGTGACATTTTCCATGTTTAACCTTCTCATATCTGTCTATTTGGGGACATCATAAAAAGGGGGAGAATGAATTATGGGGGAGATTTGTTTGGTTGATTTATCAATGATTTGCTTAAGGTTAATTGATCTTTGATTTTTGCATATCATTATACTTTTGCGTGTCACAAATATTTGCTTTATCTCATGTGTGTAGGTACAAAATTGATACTTATTGGATTACACACCCTGATGAGAAAAGATCTGGGAGTTTCGGAAGAGCTGAAGATTTGAAGATGTTGAAGTTTGATTGAAGACATGTCATTTAGTATTCTCAGTTTGAGGGTTTAACGGGCAGATATATCGTATGCCATTTGTTTTATAGAGATTGCATAATTCGGATTTTTTATGCATGTACCGGCATATATATCGGGGGAGATTTGTAAGGACATAATTTTATAAATGTCCGGGGTAGAATCTGGGAAGTTTTTATTTTCTCTAGATCACAGTTTATATGTCTGATACAGCTACATTCGACACGTCAACACGATCATCCACGACGGCCTTTATCCAAATCCATGCATCCATAATCTTCACGCATCCATCATGCTTCATGCAACGTGCTGCTCAACTCATTCCCAGTACTCCATTACGCAATATTGGTAAAAGGATTTATTGGAGTTGTTATATTTGTATAAATATTTGAGAATTTTTTTGAAAATATTTTTTGAAGTCTGAAATACTTTTTATTGAAAGCAAAAAAAATTCTAAGTGTAGAAGCGGAGTGCCTCAGTCGACGAGCTCGTTCAAACGAGTTTGAACTGTCGTTCGAGCGAGATAAGCATCTCGCGTGATGTCGTTCGAATGACACGTGTCCTTTGTTCGAGCGATATGCCTATCTCATTTGAGCGACGTCGTCGCCTCAATTTTCATATAAATATCTGATATCATTCTACACATTTTCCAAGTCTTTTCAAAACACGATTTCTGAAAAATTGCCCAGAAAATAGACTTCACCTTTTAAGGTTTTATGCCTTCTTTATTCACAAAAAACTCCCATCTATGTGTGTGAATTGTTAAACCTTCAAGAGGATCGTTTACTACTCATCTGGAATATTTTATGGAGAAGCCGTCTTCTTCTCTACTGTTGCCCACCTGGAGTTCTTGCGAGAGATTCCAGCCGAGACATCGAAATTGATGCCTGAGGGTATTTCGTATGTCACACTTATTTTCATTGTAATCCGTGTAACCGTTTTTACAAATTATAGTAAAAATAAAATGGTTTTGCCCCTTTGGGGGATTTTTCCTCATTTGTGCGTTTTGTTTTTGATTGACTGGTCTTTCATGTTAATATTGATTTCAATCACACCTAGATGCATGTTTTAGAATTTAATTGAAAAACTGAGATTTAATTAAATAGTTTCTTAATTTGAAAGCAAGCGCATTCTTTACAATCTTAAAGGCCTCCATAACTATTGTAAGTTTATTTACTTCCATCCAGAGGGCATTCTCCTTAATCTAGTTTGGGTTTTCGGCCCTATAAATCACTGTGAATTCATGACCCAGATATTTTTCCATACATTATATGGTCTTGTGTCCCCATGGATTACTGCAAACTCGTGTCCCAAATTATCATCTAGGATATTATCTGGTCTCTGTTCATGCAGAGGTTGTGCTTCACCTTCCTTCTTCTCCATGAAGTGGTTTAGGTGCCCATTCTAGACCAACTCCTTGAGGTAGGACTTTGAGTGCCTTATAATTTCTGATCTTGTGATCGTGATCTTTATGATATGAACACTTGAATTTTTGGTTTCTTTTCTTGGGGTCATTGAACATCTTCCCATTTCACTTGAAGTATTTTGAATCTTTGATCTTATAGAATATCTTATACACCAGTTTAGAGAAAACCTAGTTAATGGCTTTAAATAGTTTCTCGATATCCTTCTTCTCGGCTACATTATGATTTTCATTTAGCTTCCCCCTCCTTTAGTCTTTGTCACCTCATTGTCTTCGTTCTTGGACTGTTTTTGTCGATCTCCTTCATAACCAACTTCGATCACTGTTTCTTTAATCTTGGAATACTTCTCGATCCTTTCCATAAGGTCATCGATCATAATGGCCTCTTTCATAGTGACTAACTAATAAAGCATGGAGTTGTTCGACATACCTATTTTGAATTATCCCATAATGACTTGATTGGTTCAATCCCATACCTCATTATGCATCTCCCAGTAACTTCTGACTTACTCACAGAGTGTTTCCCATGGCTTCCTTTTCATCTTCATAAGTGAATCCATCAATTTAGGGTGAGTGCTCCTAGTAATGAATCTGGCCGTGAAGGCTTCATCCATTTACTTAAAGGTGGCAATTGGACGATGTGAAAATTTCTCAAACCACTTATGGGAACTTTCTCTAAAAATGGAGGGAAATATTTGGCATGTTAATAATTTGTTGGTGTTCCATAATGTCATCACCTAGCAATATTGCCAGACGTGATTAATAGGGCCGGTCTTCTAATTGTATCTCTTGAATCATGGTGGAGTAAACTTCTCAAGAGGATTAAACTCCTCTATATCATGTCTAAAGGAAAATAGACAAAAGATCTTATCATGATCTCTTTGGTTGTGCGAGCCTCCTGATGGGTTGGATGTCTCTTTATCTCTATCGCTTTTGTCACCGAGTGCTCCTTCCATGACTTGGGGCTAGGATTTCGCCAACTATGCCAACTCTTACGCTTCTCCATGTGGGATTATTATTTTAACTTCTCTAGACACCATTGGAGCATAACATTTTGGAGAGAGATTACTGATCTAAAAATATTTTTGATATGTACATATTTATGTGTAGAGAGAAATTGATATGGGCAATAATGTCATCATCAGGGGGGGTGATACCAGTGGCAGTGATGGAAGAATTTAAATATGTCGGTAGTGGATGGAACAGTGTTGGGATATTCATGGTGACTCTTGTAGATAGTAGGTAAGATGGTGAGGTTCCGTGGAACCCTATGGGTAAGGGTTGGGAAAAAATAAAATGGCAGTTTATATCTAAAGTAATATATATTTTGAAAAATAATACTATTATTTCAAAAAATTATATGTAGAAGTTAAAAAAAAGTCAAAATAACTTATTTCATCATTGATCACCTAAATCAGAATTATATATAATAATCAATATTATTTATTTGTTGTTATTAATATAACAACGGTTACCAAAATAGTTTTAAAGAAGGTAAAATCCTACTTATTATGACCCAACAAAAATAGTCGAACATAATAACTAAATCACGCACACAGAAAAAATAACAAGAAGTATATGGTTTAGTAATGTGCCTATGTTCATGGGAGATTCTTCTTTTCTGATGCAGAGCTTAAATGCTCTTGGTTACATTACCATTTTCTCTGAGGGGACATGTTTACATTTATAGGAAGCAGTAATTAATTTCTTGGGAAGTCAATCACTATGGTAGTTATCCCTATCTTGATCGCCCATACCTCTTCACTTGATTTTTGCAGGTCGGTTAGCTCCAACAATCTTCATCTTTATGGATGATATTGGTTAAATGGGTCAATGGGGAACGCTCCCTTCTTCCACATGTAGCATATTGTTTTTCTCATAATCCCCCCAAATCTTTGCAGTTAATTGAGGTCGGAGAGGATTGTTCATATTCCCAAAACAATCCATGATGTGGTCGTGGCCAGTCTTGATCATCTAGTTGTGTTGTGGTTATAGGTAATGGAAGTAATTTTACGTTATAATGAAGAGTTATTTTGAACATTAAGTCTTAGGGGTAAACTTTCTTCTGCCCCACTCATTTGATGCGTAGGTTGGTCATTTAGACGCTCTAAGATGAAAGGTCGGTTGTGTGCCAACTATTATTTACGAGAGCTTGTGTCTAATGATGGGATTGCATCTTAGAAATTATTCCAAGCCTCTAATCCTTCATTTTTCCATCAGTTGAGATCATTTTTCAAACATCTTTAGGATTTCAAAAGCCTCTATTTCCCTTCAACATATGTAAGTCTTCTTATTCTTTCTGTCTTTGGATTTTATTTTTTTATAAAGATTTTGAGACTTGGGTTAACTGTAAAAATGGTATATGTTATTGATATGACCAAATGTGACCTTGTATTAAGACGAGGGCAAGCAATATCCACAACCGACTTCTTAAAGGATCCCACTAGGCTACCCAAGGCTCGTACACAATAGGGTCGACCTCGTTTATGCTCTCCACCCCTTAATGAGCCGGGACTCCGTAGTATCATTACATAAGCATAAGAACGGTTCGGCCTGGCGTGTTCAGTCGAAACTACACGTTTATTGGAATGGCTAACAAGTCTATATCGGGGTTTCGTACTCAGCCAGGCCGAGACCCCCCAGACGACCTCTACAGTACAAGAAGTGCAAAGTTCCAGGATGGGAAATCCAATGTGGAGAAGTCTGTTACAATAAGATTATGCCCTCACGTGAGCGAATATTACATCATGATTAGCTAAATGCATGAAAGACATGTATCAACTCATTATTGGGAGCCTCCTCATTCACATGTTGATTACACGCTTGGGGGTGTATTACACCCCAAAGCACTATAAATACACTTCATTTTCTACATTATAAGGGAACATATATTGAAAACCCTGGTGAAACTTTATTAAACTTACTGTTAGAGAGAGAAAGCTTGAGTGCATGTATTTTAAGGCCATTAGATCCTATATTAGTGGACTTCACACACTAACACAGTGGGTGTAGGCCTTAAATGGGATGGACCACTTAATTCTAACGTTTACTTACTCTTTACCTCAACTATCTCTCTATTGTTATATTGTTATATTTCTACGATTATTTAATTGGTGTGAGCTTCCTCATCACTTTGATCTGGTGTTACCAATTCTGATATCATCAATCTGGCGCCTTCTATGGGAACTAAGGTTATCATCTCTTCCCTGTTTTATCTTATACTCATCAGAGACTCTGGTGGTGAGCCAGTCTTTCCCTCTTGTGGATATGTTTCACAATTAAAAGAGCTCGCGTTGAGCTTCTAAGTTTTCATTCTTCAGTTTATAGCTCACCCCCCAGGTTTGAAACATGGAATCAGAATTTCCACCGCCACTTGGTGGTCCTAGCTGTAGCCACGCGCGTCCTTAGTGAGATATGGAGAAGGTGGTAGTGGAGTTAAAGTCATTAGTGGCTAGCTAACAGGAAATGCAGGAGCAGCTGGCTGCCTTCAGCCAAAATGAATTGATAAAACCCACTGGGGTATTACTAAAGATGATTATTTTGGCCGCCATGGAGCAACATCCAAACTTCAGGGGACCACCCTAGGCACCACTCAAGGAGTTTCCATGTCATCAATGATGGAGGGATGTTGCTGACCCTAGGCATTTATGCTTGGGGAGGCATAGTCAACCCTGCCTAAAGAATCGGTATGATGACTATGAGGCTGAGGATGTGCATGTCGAATGTTGGGAACCATATAAAATATCAGGTAACACTGTATGCCCCGTTAGGGCCAGTCGAGGGCAAAACAGGAGGCCATGTCAATACGCACAACCAAAGGGCTCAACTTTTGATTTTCTAAGTAGAGGTTCGACCTTTAAAAGGCTCGAACTAGTGGGTGATCTCATAGATTGGTTGTATAGGTCAACAAGTATTGCTGGCTCAAGGAGAGATAAAGGATGGTGTCAGCCTCCATGTGGCCTAGACGAGGGGATTAGAGAAATAAATAGTCGACAGAGGTTAATTCCAAGGGAACCTTCAGTTCGACAGGCTAAGAGGGCCGAAGATAATATCGTCCAGGTCGATGATGCAGCTATAGCCGAGAGACCCTAAAATGACTCGATCCAAAGGCTGGAAAATAAAATAGGAGATATTCTAAAAAGCAGGGACCCCTTATAGAGGGTCTACTTTGAAGACCCCCCCTTTTTGTCCACGATCATCAGTTATCCAAACCCGGCCAAATTCAAGCCACCGATGGTCACTCCCAAGTATGATGGGAGCATAAATCCACTCCACTATGTGGAGATGTACCAATCCACTACCGATATTTTCTCAGTCTCAGATGAGATGAGGTGCCATGACTTCTCAATCACATTGATTGGAGCAACCCATGTATGGTTTACCTCACTCCCTAAGAACTCAATTGGTAACTGCAAACAACTTACAGAGAGGTTCATACACAAATCCTGCTTTGGGGTGAGACCCCAAAAGAAGACAACACACCTGATGTATGTCAAGAAAGGGAAGAACGAGACTCTTAGGGAGTACATCACGAGGTTCAATAAAGAGACGCTAGAGGCCGAAGATTATGAGGAGAGCACGATAATGAAAGCTCTGATTGGGGGACTTCAAATAGGAAACCTACTTTGGAAAGTCGCAGATAGGACTGCCATTACAGGAAAAATGAATATTAGGGATGGGAGTATTTGGGACGGCCGTGTCATTTTGTCCCTTATCCTATACCAAAAGGGACGGTTTTAATTACTGTCCCTTAAAGTATATAAGAATTTTTGGCGCTGATTTTTCCCGGGCTAATTTAAGGGACGAAATTTTAAACCATTCCATTTGGTGTAGCAAATACGAAAGATTTTAAAAATCCATCCCTTTTACTATACCAAAAGGGACAGTTTTAAAATCCGTCCCATTTAGTATTAATTGAATTTTTATTTTTTTCCAAACCAGTATTTTGGACGAATTTTTTAACCGTTCCTTTTAATATACAAAAAAGACAGTTTTAAAATCCATTCCTGTTAATATAGAAAAAGGGACGGTTATTTCTGACTCTTTTAATGGTTTTCCTAATTTTCTCCCGCTTATTTTCATTTATTCCCAATCAATACCCTAACCTCTACGAAAGCAAAATCCCACTCTCTCTCTCTCTGTGGCTTCTCTCCCGCTCTCTCTCACATCCCTCCGCTACTCCACCCCCTCGGCCTCCTCCTCTCTCCCCCATGCCTCCTCCTCTCCACTCCGCAGCCCTACCCCCACACTATCTCTCACTTCTCTCCTCCGCTCCATCCCTCCGCTGGTCCACCCCCTGTGCCTCCTCCTCTCTCCCCTGCGCGGTCGTACCCCCGCTCCACTAGGTATTCTCTCTCTCCCGCTTTATATATATATATATATATATATATATATATATATACACACACACACACACACACAAACACACATATATGTGTACAAAATATGTAGTGATTTGTTTAGACATTTCTATGGGATTTGCTTAGATTGTTATCATATCAGTTTAGGCATTTTTTACAGTTTTGTTTAGTTATTTATATTCTTTTAACAGACTAGTTAGGGCTTTTTATGCATTTAATATCAATAAGTGTGAAGCTTATTTTTAATTATTTATAGCAAACCAGATTTAAAAAATAAAAAATAAAAATATGATTGGATTACCATATCCGACTACTGGATTGTTAACAAATTCGAATTCGGTTGCCAATGTACTGATCCGTCTAATTATCGGATCCCGTCCGAATCCAAAAATGTCAAACGGATTCTAGCTACAAAGTTTAACATTTTTTTTTGAGTTTTTATAATTTTAAACTTGCCTCTCCAACTACATTGCTACTAAACATATCTAAAGAACATATTGTTCTTTAAAAATACTACAAATATAGTTTTTTTTAATTGAACTTGTTATATCTGTGTGGATGTTTTAATTTTTGACCTCATTGTTGTGGTACTAATTAAATTCAAATTTTTCTAAATCCCATAAGCCAAATGAGAATGAAGGATTTAATTTTCTTTTTTAGTTTATTGTTACTTTGTACTCAATCCATGTTCAATTAGGAATTCGCGTTTAACTCTCAAAAGTTTAAATGAAAAGGGCCTTTAAGAAAAAAAGACCTAAAATCAAAATAGATAACTAATTTAGAACTTCGTTTGTTGATTTTAATCCTATTATATACTTTATGTGAAGCCTTTAATTTCTTTACTCGAGATTTTATAGCAACTACTGAAATATGGCATGACTATTGTACGTGAATAAATTATATTTTGATCTGGAATATTAATACATTCTTAAACTTTAAAGCATTAAAAAAGGATATGTAAATTGATGGAAAAGCATCATATATTATCTCATATTTATCAAATGCAAAACATAGTTTTCTCATTGTAGAGATTTGTATTTTCAACAACATTGAAGATATAGTACGAAAGAAAGCTATCTTAATTCATCAGAGATAATATTCAAAATCTCCTAGGGATAAGAAACGAAAGGGAACTTTATCGATTTAGAGAGAGCAATGTTTTGAGTCTATGCATACGAATACTTTTAGAACATTGATATATATATATATATATATATATATATATATATATACACAAAAAAAAAAAAATAATATTCAAATGCAATTATGTATATATTTGTATATCTTTTTTTAAATATGTAATAGGGGTTGAATAAGATCAATATGGATAAGATTTGGATCAGAGGAGATAGGACCACAAAGGCATATGCTGATGGAGTTCAAATCTTTATTGATTTTGCATATAGAAATAAGGATATTCTTTCTTCTAGCATCAAATGCCCATGTAGTACTTGTGTTAATCGTGTCTACTATAACTCACAAACTGTGAGTAATCTCATAGAGATGTATGGTTTTGAAAAGAGTTACAAGAATTGAATTTATCATGGGTAATCATTGAGTGATTCTGATATCAAGGTAAATAGTTGGAGCGATGGTATGGTTGTTGATTATGTATTAGTCGATTTGAACTCAGGGGCAAGCATGATTATAATGGTTCAAGAAGGAAGGGGGATTACATGTAGAGAGGAAAATATGGGCAATGATGAAGAACCTAGCATCGACGATCATGAGGTGCCCGATGCAGACCTCCCATAATATTTTAGACCTTTAAAAGAGGCACAAAGTACGTTATATGAGAATTGTCCTAAGGACATTACTCAGTTGTCATTTGTTGTTGAATTATTGCACCTGAAACAACTCAATGGATGGATAAATCATTATTTTACGATGTTGATCTTATTCTTGCAGAAGGTATTCCCGAAAGATAAGATTCCAAAATCCTTCTATCAAGTCAATAAATTGACAAAATATTTAGGATTTATGTATGAAACGTGGGATGCATGTCCTAATAGTTGTATGTTGTTTTGAAATGAGAGCTAGAATCTTGAGAAATGCAAAATTTATGGGGAATCTAGGTTCAAAAATGAATTTGACAGTGGTGAGTGTACAAAAGTAGTAGTGACAAAGGTAAGGTATTTTCCTTTGAAACCAAGATTACAACGATTGTATTAGTCATCGCATACAGCTCCACTAATGAAATGGCATGCAGATTAACGGATCGATGATGGCGTGTTGAGGCATCCCGCTGACTCCCTTGCATGGAAGACATTTAATGAGCGAAATCCATCTTTTGCGAGTGATTGTCTCAATGTTAGACTTGCGCTAGCAACTGATGGACTCAATCCGTTTTATAATATGAGCATTTCTCACAGTACTTGGACTATTATGCTAATGATATTAAACTTTCCCCCATAGTTGTGTATGAAACAACCCCACTTAATTTCGTCTGTTCTTATTGATGGACCAAAGGGCCCAGTGATAAGTTAATGTATATTTACACCCACTAATTGATGAGTTCAAAGAGTTATGGTCTAATGGGGTACGTACTTATGATGAATCAACGAAACAATTTTTTTAGTTACATGCGGCATTGTTATGAACAATTAGCGATTTTCCTGGTTATTCCATATTATCAGGATGCAACACAAATGGTGAATTTGCTTATCGTTGTTGCAATAAGGATCATCAATCTATATGATTGAAGAACGATCGTAGGTACTGTTATTGGGGTCATCATCGATTCTTACCAATGCAACATAAATTTCTAAAAGAAAAAGTTACATTTAATGGCAAGGTTGATATGAGGTCACCACCATTGAAACTAACTGGATCACAAGTTCTGCAATAATTAAATGAGATTTACGTTGTAACTAAATATAAGAAAGAAGACGTCATGAAAAGAATGATAAGTGACCAAAAGTAAATTGAGCTTGCAAAAAAGACTAAAGGTAATATTCCGAAAAAAACACTGAATTGGAAGAAGAAAAGTATCTTTTTTTAATTTCAATATTTGGAGCATAATTTGATTCGCCATAATCTTGATGCCATGCATATTGAGAAAAAAATTTGTGACAATATTCTTTTTACATTGTTGGGCATCAAAGGGAAAACAAAGTATAATTTAAATGCTCGCAAAGACCTCAATGAGATGAGTATTAGGCGCGTGCTACATCTTCAGCCGCCAAGAGCAAATCAACAGTATGTGGCCCCAATAGAGTTTACGATGAGCAACAAAGAGAAGGATGTATTCTTGAAAGTGTTGTTGAATCTCAGAGTTCCAGATGGTTATTAATAAAATATTTCACGATGTGTGCACCCTTAAGAGAGAAGCATTTGGGGACTTAAGAGTCGTGACAATCACATTCTAATGCAACAAGTACTCTCGATAGCTGTACGTAGGGTATTCCCAAAGCATGTTGTTAAAGCTTTAATTTAATTAAATAATTGCTTTACGATACTATGCTCAAGTGTAAATACTTTAGCTCACTTGGAGAAATTTGAAGACCGTATAGATCTTACTTTATATAGTCTCGAGAAGATATTCCCTCCAGGATTTTTTGATGTGATGGAACATTTGCCCATATATTTGACTGATGAACTATTAATTATCGGGTCAGTGCTTTATCGTTGAATGTATCCAATGGAAAGGTATCTACACACATTAAAACTCTATGTGCGAAATCGTGCTCATCCTGAGCCCTCAATTGCTAAGTCAGTCCTTTTAGAAGAGTACATGACCTTTTGCTCAAGGTATTTGGGTGATAACGTGGAAACCAAGTCTAGTCGACCTATTAGAACAGATGACAAAGGTAATGAATCTGGTTGCGGTGTTGGGAAAAAAGTTCAAATTCAGCTTGATGAAGAAACATTGGTTCAAACCCATCGTTATGTGATTTTCAACACTGATTCAATGACACTGTTCATCGAGTAAGTTCATTTTTTTCCTTAACAACATGCACAAGTTTGTTACTTGTAGGTTTTGCTACATTCATTACAAAATTAACATGTGTACATTTTTGTAGAAAATATCTTGTGGAACTTTCAAAAGAGTATCCTCAGGTTTCATAGCACCATGTTCAACGCCTTCATAATGAAAAATTCCGCACATGCTTTAAGAATCATGTAACTCGGTTTATTCCTTGTTAATATTAATAGTGCTCTAGTATATTTGCTATATAAAATTTTGATTACCTTTTCTGTTGGGAAAATATTAGGTGCACAGTTTGACAAATAACGCCCAACTACCCGATGAAATTAGGAGTTTGTCTTTAGGCCCTCCAAAGGATGCTTTTAGATTCCATTCTTATATTGTTTATGGTTTTCGATTTCGGACAAAGGCGGTTGATCAACGTAGAAAAACTCAAAATAGTGGGGTGGTTCTAAAAGTTGGGTAGATGAGTTATTCTAACTGTAGAGACCAAAATCTTCTTTTAGGGGATGTTGCTTTCTATGGACAAGTTGTAGTCATCATTGAGATTCGTTGCATCAACGGCATGAAATTTGTCTTATTCAAATGCGATTGGATCGATAACCGTATGAGTAAAAAAATTAGATGAATTTAACTTTACGCTTTTTAACTTCAACTATTTGTTATACAAAGATAACCGAGTTGGTGATGAACCTTTTATCCTAGCATCTCAAGCAGTAGAAGTTTGGTATGTGGAAGACCCGTTAGAATCAGACTGGGATGTTGTTGTTTTGATGACACAAAGAGACAAATTTGATGGATATTCAATCAATGAAGACTTAGATGTCCATAAAGTTGATCCATTTAGCATACAACAACTATATCAAGATCAAAATGTATCTTGGACGAGTCAAGGGATAGATGGTTCTATAATTGACACAACCGTTCTTGATGATGACGATGGTATGGAAGAAGAAAGGGATGAAGTTATTGAGGAATGACGGTATGGTCGTTGAAGTGGTTTAACTTTTTTACCTCTGTATTATGTTAGTGAGAACGTATCGAAATTATAAATTGATGATTGAAATGGATGTTTTATTGAATCTTTGTTCTCGTATTCATGTGTTGCCTTTTATTATTTAATATTAACGGTTGTCTTGTAAATGTTGTCCTTAAATGTTTTTTGATATTGTGACAGGAAATAATGCGGTCTTCTTTAAATTTTAATAATAATATTAAGAATGCATTAGAAGAATTTGAAAATTCATCTTTTAAAGAGGGCAATCCAATAATTTTGTATGAATTCCGTAAAATTGAATTATGTAGTTACTTACAAAAATGTGGGAAACAAATATCAGAACAATATTTGTTTGAAAAAATTGTCCAGTCGCTACCACCATGTTGGGATCACGCAAACGAAAAGATATTTCAAAAACATAATCCAGCATGTGGAGAGAAATTAGTAGAGCTACTAGAGGAGGAAGGGAGAGAGTTGCATCCTTTATGGATAGAATTTGAGCAACATAAAATGAGCCCAAATTTAAATGTGCGAGATCATATGCATAACAAAGAAAGAGTATACAACATTATAAAGAGGAGAGGTATTTGTCCTAACATAATTATTCTCGTGCCTGCGATTGTGAGTACACTTCCACCCACGTGGCCAATTTCATATATTATTAAAAGGATAAAATGTGGTTGGCTCAATATGAGGGATTTGGCAGATTTTCTCGAAGAAATAGAAAGGTATTGAAAATGCATACAATCAAAGGAAATACGATGTATTGTAAATTTTCATTTTGTGTTTCATGTATAATGTTTATTCATATTCATTTTGACGTATATGTTTTTTATACAGATCTATCATGCCAACTAAACTCCTTTCTCATCCCGTGGGAGGAGGAGGGTCACCGAATTCTCAAGAATAAATGACTCGTCCATGTGCTTGGACGTTAATAGGATCACATCGGTCTCAACCAGAGTCATCTTAGTCAATGATATGCCAACCCTCAGATAAGATGGGTACATGTATGTGTCTACCTATCTAGTAGAGAATTGTCAAAATCTGCTAAAATTATTTTACTTTTATAATTATTCATGCCATATTTTCTTTTGAATTTTGATCAGGTGGTGCTGAGGGTACACCATTACTAACTCAGAATGGTCCCGCTACTAGTGTGAAACGTAGAGAGTTTTCCAAACCATGGAAATAATGGTATAGTGGACAAAAATTGATAATTGAGTGGAACAACGACTATCAACCAATTGAACCCAACGGGAAGAAGCTTACGAGTCAGTTGGGATATTTCGCTCGACAAGGATCGATATTTCCTTTGGATGTGGATGATTGGAGAAGAGTATCGGAGGAAAGTCTCATAATAGTTTGGGATAGGGTGAAGGTACTTGTCTATCATTGCCAATATAAATTTGAATATTTTAAAATGCTCAGTTAAAACTTATGAGTTAACAAAATGCTCATGCATAACAAAATGCATAGTACTTGATTAAAAGCTTTAATTACACAACATTGAATTGCTTAAATCTTTCCTATATTTGGCAAAGTTTGCTATGTGCTAAAAAACCTATTGAGCAATACAAATGTGGCAAAATTGTCTGTCAAACCCATTGGCCATGGAAAAATAGTCTAACCAAACAGACCCTAAGTTAATACATCAATCAAATGACGTATTTATAATTTATTTATATTCTTTTGTTCGTAGCACAATACAAATGCCCCTGAAGGATTTAAGACAATTTGTTTTCAAATGCTGGACAATGCTTGGAGGCGCTTTAAGTATCATATCAAAAAGGACTATTATGAGGCGTATGATAATGACAAAGATCGACTTCAAAATGTACCTCTCCAAGTTGATCCCGATATATGGCCTAAATTAGTGACTTATTGGGGTGAAAAAGAAACGGTGGTATGGCATATGTAGAATTACTTTCTATTTATTTTTGTTGATTGTTTATATATATCAAAATTGTAACATGGTTTAACTTTTATATAGCAAGTGGCGGCCAAAAACACCAAAAATAGGGCAAACCATTGTGCCCACCCTAGGATTGGGAGGACGTCAATTCCTCAAGTTGTAGAAAAAGTTAACATCATATTTTATATTCCTTACATATTCTTTTATGCTTTTAGTTTAAGGACGATTATGTTGAATTTCATCATTACTATTATGAAGGTAATATGTTTTTTTCTTATCTTACTTAAAAAGCAATAGATGAAAAAAGCCAACTTGCCTATCGACATACTTAATGTGTATAGAGAGACTCGAAGGTTTAAGGATAAACGTATAATATGGAGGATGGAGCGGATGGTATATATGTATTATATTTTAATGTCCATTCTTATTACCTAATGTAAAAAAAAATTCAATAAACGTCTTATGGTATTGCACACTATTTGAAACTCTTTTCTTAATTTGCAGGAACGTATACAAAGACAGTTGAATGCGATAGAAGAAGAACACCATAATGACCCGAAAGTGAGATATCAAATCTTTGAGGATGTCATTGGTCGTAACGTACATGGACGTGTATTATATAGGGGAGTTAGTATTTTACTTCCATCTGTAAGGTCCATGCCTTCTCACTTTTATGAGAGCGAGATCGAAAGGTTGCAAAAGAGGATTGAGGAAGGAGAGACTCGTCATCGTGAATAGATGGATAAGAGGATTGAGGAGGGAGAGATTAGTCATCATCAAGATATCCAAGATTTGAAATAACTAATGTCACAGACTAGCAAAAAATTATTTTGTATGATACAAAATGTTGGATTCTCAATACCACCAGATGATTCCCCGAGTACTTCCAATGTGTAGTTGTAGGGAACATGTATCCTCATTTCTCATCGTTATCCAATTATAAGGGAGAATTTTTTTTGGATAGTAATACTAAATTGTACAATTATATCTCAGAAATCACAAAACAAAGAAAGACCTGCTTACGTATGAAACAAAAAAAAATCAGAACAGAAAGAAAATTTAATATTTTTACAAAAATACATGTTTCCATAATTAAAATTATGGCATTGCGACACTTTATTCTTCTGGTTTAAAGTTAATATTTTTGTAAAAATTTAGGCTTAGACTTAAAACGGGTGAAAATGTATAATAGCTACAAAACGATCCCGTGAGAGGCACGAGCACCTTGCACGGGACCAATGTAACTCGTACGAACCAACTGCGTAGTTACCGGCCTCCCGGTTTGAGTATACGACGAGAATTTGCAAAAATTTAGACTTAGGCTTAAAAACATGACATAAAAGTGTAAAAACGTAAAACAGTCACAAAGCGGTCCAGTGAGAGGTTCGAGCACCTCGCACGGGAGAAATGTAACTCGTACGAACCGACCGCATTGTCCCCGGCCTCCCGATTTGAGTATACGACGAGAATTTGCAAAATTTAGGCTTAGAGTTAAAAACATGGTGTCAAAGGATGAAACCTAAAACAACAGCAAAATGGTCCCGTTATAGGCACGATCATTTCGCACGGGACGAATGTAACTCGTACGAACCGACCCCATAGTCACCGGCCTCCCGATTTGAGTATATGACGAGAATTTGCAAAAATTGAAACTTAGGCTTAAAAACATGACATAAAAGTGTGAAAATGTCAAACAGTCATAAAACGGTCTACTGAGAGGCTCGAGCACCTAGAATAGGAGAAATGTAACTCGTACGAATCGACCGCGTAGTCCCCAGCCTCCCGGTTTGAGTATACAACGATAATTTGCAACATTTATACTTTTAGGCCTAAAAACATGGCGTCAAATGGTGAAATCATAAAATAATCACAAAACGGTCCTGTAAGAGGCACGATCACCTCGCACGGGACCATTGTAAATTGTAAGGACCGACCGTGTAGTCCCTGGCCTCTTAATTTGAGTATACGATGAGAAGTTGTAAAATTTAGACTTAGGCTTGAAAACATGATGTCAAAGGGAGAAAACGTAAAATAATAACAAAAAGATCCCGTTAGAGGCACTATCACCTCGCACGGGACTAATGTAACTTGTACAAACCAACCACGTAGTCACGAGAATCCCAATTTCAGTATACGACAAGAATTTGCAAAAAAATAGACTTGGGCTTAAAAACATGGTGTCAACGGGTGAAAACGTAAAGCAACCACAAAATGGTCCCATAAGAGGCAAGAGAATCCGTACGGGGCTAATGTAACTCGTACGAACCGACCCCGTAGTCATCGGCCTCCCGATTTGAGTATACGACGAGAATTTGCAGAAATTTAGGCTTATGCTTTAAAACATGTCATAAAAGAGTAAAAACATAAAATAGTCACAAAACGGTCCACTGAGAGGCTCGAGCACCTCGTAAGGGAGAAATATAACTCATACGAACTGACTGCGTAGTCCCTGACCTCCTAATTTGAGTATACGACGAGAATTTGCAACATTTAGAATTTTAGGCCTAAAAATATGGCATCAAATGGTGAAAATGTAAAATAATAACAAAACGGTCCTATAAGAGGCACGATCACATCGCACGGGACCAATGTAACTCTTAGGAACCGATCGCGTAGTCCTCGACCTCTTAGTTGGAGTATACACGAGAATTTGTAAAACTTAGACTTAGGCTTGAAAACATGACGTCAAAGGGTGAAAACGTAAAACAATAACAAAACGGTCCCGTTAGAGGCACCATCACCTCATACGGGACCACTGTAACTCTTACAAACCGAACGCGTCGTTAAGGGACTCCCGATTTGAGTATACGACGAGAATTTGCAAAAATTTAAACTTAATCTTAAAAACATGATAAAGAAGTGTGAAAACGTAAACTAGTCACAAAACGATCCAGTGAGAGGCTATAGCACCTCGCATGGGAGAAATGTAACTCGTACGAACCGACCGCGTAGTCCCAGCCTTCCGATTTGAGTATATGATGAGAATTTGCAACATTTAGACTTTTAGGCCTAAAAACATGGCATCAAATGGTGAAAACATAAAATAATATTAAAACAGTACTATAAGAGGCAAGATCACCTCACAGAGGACCAATGTAACTCGTAGGTACCGACCACGTAGTCCCCGGTCTCTCGGTTTGAGTATACGACGAGAATTTGTAAAATTTAGACTTAGGCTTGAACTCATGACGTCAATGGGTGAAAATGTAAAACAACAACAAAACAGTCCCGTTAGAGGCACCATCACCTCGGACGGGACCAATGTAACTCTTACGAATTGACCGCATAGTCAAGGGACTCCCAGTTTGAGTGTACGATGAGAATTTGCAAAAAATTAGATTTAGGCTTAAAAACATGGCATAAAAGTGTGAAAACGTAAAACAGTCACAAAACGGTCTAGTGAGAGGCTCAAGCACCTCGCACGGGAGAAATGTAACTCGCACGAACCGACCCCGTAGTTCCCAACCTCTTAGTTTGAGTATACGATGAGAATTTACAACACTTAGACATTTAGGCCTGAAAATATAGCGTCAAATGGCGAAAACATAAAACAATCACAAAACGGTCTTATAAGAGGCACGATCACCTCACACGGGACCAATGTAGCTCGTAGGGACCGATCACATTGTCCTCGGCCTGTGGGTTTGAGTATACGATGAAAATTTATAAATTTGTACTTAGGCTTGAAAACATGATGTCAAAGGGTGAAAATGTAAAATAACAAGAAAACGGTCCCGTTAAAGGCACCATCACCTCACACGGGACCAATGTAACTCGTACGAATTGGCCGCGTAGTCACGGGACTCTCGGTTTGAGTATATGACGAGAATTTGTAAAAAATCAGACTTGGGCTTAAAAACGTGGCGTCAACGGGTGAAAATGTAAAACAACCACAAAATGATCCCGTGAGAGGCAAGAACACCTCACACGGGACCAATGTAACTCATACGAACCGACCCCGTAGCCATCGACCTCCCGGTTTTAGTATACGATGAGAATTTGCAATAATTTAGACTTAGGCTTAAAAACATGACATAAAAGTGTAAAAATGTAAAACAGTCACAAAACGGTCTAGTGAGAGGATCGACACCTTGCATGGGAGAAATATAACTCGTACGAACCGACTGCATAGTCCCCAGACTCTCGATTTGAGTATACAACGAGGATTTCCAATATTTAGACTTTTAGGCCTAAAAACATGGCGTAAAATGGTGAAAACGTAAAAAAATAACAAAACGGTCCTGTAAGAGGCACGATCACCTCGCACAGGGCCAATGTAACTCGTAGGGACCGACTGCGTAGTCCTCGTCCTCTCGGTTTGAGTATACGATGAGAATTTGTAAAATTTAGACTTAGGCTTGAAAACATGACGTCAAATGATGAAAACATAAAACAATGAAAAAATGGTCCTATTAGAGGCATCATCACCTCGCACGGGACCAATGTAAGTCGTACGAACCGGCCGTATAGTCACGGGACTCCCGATTTGAGTATACAACGCTAATTTACAAAAAAATAGACTTGGGATTAAAAAAATGGCGTCAACGAGTGAAAACATAAAACATCCACAAAATGGTACCGTGAGAGGCAAAAGCACCTTGCATGGGACCCATGTAACTCATACAAACCGACCGCGTAGTCCCTAGCCTCCCGATTTGAGTATATGATGAGAATTTGTAAAATTTAGACTTAGGCTTAAAAATATGGCGTCAAGGGATGAAAATGTAAAATAGTCACAAAACGGTGCAGTGAGAGGCTCGAGCACCTCGCATGGGAGAAATGTAACTCGTACGAACTGACCGCGTAGTCAAGGGACTCCCGGTTTGAGTATAGGACGAGAATTTGCAACATTTAGACTTTTAGGTTTAAACACTATTTGATTACTGATATCTTTTTTGTTTTGTTTCTTATATTTTTTGTAGGATAGCATTTTAGGGTTATATTTTATTTGCATGGAATACATGAACAAAGCAAAGGTTTGCGACATGTAGATCGTTTATTTATTATTGTTGTTGATATGCGAGATTATTGTTTTAATTTTCTTTTTCTGGCCGTGCGGGCTTTTGTGTTGATTAAATAGGTTTGTTTTCATGTATAGACAAAGGAGATTCTGTCAAAAATTTTTAAAAATTGTAAAGAATTGTTGATAGATAGATTTTCCAATTTTTTTATGGACGTGTGGGATTTTGTGTTGATTAAATAGGTTGGTTTTCATGTATAAACAAAGGAGACTCTATTGAATTTTTTTTAAAAATTTTAAAGAATTGTTGATATGCGAGATTCTTATTTTTAATTTTTTTATGGTCGTGCGGGCTTTTATTTTGATTAAAGAGGTTGGTTTTCATGTCTAATTTTTTCTAAAATTGTAAAAAGTTGTTGATACGATTAACTAATATATTTGGATATTTTATTTTAATATAATATTATTTTGATAAAATGATTATTTATTGACTGCAGGTTGTGCACAAGGAGTTGAAGAGACGTGTTTTTCAGTGGGTCTACTATATGTGACACTAAGAGAAGTTTTTGAAGCGTGACAACCCTATTTATTATCTTAATTTATGGATGATATTTTTTTTATAATTGTATATCTTATTAATTAGTATGATTTTGTACTCATTTAAATATTTCCACTTGAATGTAGTTTAATGGAAGAAATTTTTATTGGATACGTGCTTCAATTAATGTGGTTGATATATTGCATTTATGATCGATTGATTTGATTTATAATGCAAATTAGACATTTATTATTGCAACATAAAACATGGAACCAAAGAATGAAGGTGATAAGGGAACAAGAAACAGATGCCAGTTTCAGATAAAAGAATAAAGATGGTGAGAAGAGATATATGGATGATAAATTCGCTGATTACACCCCTCTGAGAATCAGCTATGAGCACATCCTGAGCGAGATAAAAATGATTGGTCCCTGAGGTGGCTTAAAAAGTTGAAAACTCCTCCACATAAGAGGAACAAGAATCTATGGTGTGAGTTCCACCAAGGCCATGGGCACATGATCAATAAATATTTTTCTCTCAAGGATGAAATTGAGAAGATGTTGAAAGTTAGGAAATTGAGAAAGTATGTAGATAATCGCAGGTCGAAGGGTGGCTAAGACGACACCCAGAAGAAGAAGAAAAGTGATAACTATAAGCCGGACTCTCCATCCGATCGAGATGATGATGAATCAGAGGACAATGAGGGAGACAACCCTGACCTTACTCTTACATTTGGTGATCCCAAAGGTCGGCTGCATACGATTTCATATGAAGTTAAGGTAATCTACGGAGGACTTGCAGGAGGAGGGAAAGAAGTCGTTGATAGAAAATCACATGTGGCCAAGGACAAAACTCTCCTACCAAAGCCGAAGACTATGAACTCAGCTGCGGTAGATCCTGTAAAAAGGTAAGAGAGCTAAAATTGATATGAATACCTTAGTTTCTTATTTTTCAAGATTAGATTTCAAAGGGATTTTAGCTCCGCACGATGACCCTCTGGTCATCACCACGCTAGTACATGGTTATGAGGTGCTGAGAATTTTTGTGGATGGAGGCAGTTCGATTGACATTATATTTTAGGACTATTAAAAAGGTTTGGGTATGAGCAAGAAGAGGTTTATTCCCTATCACCAACCCCTCATCGGCTTAGTTGTGAGATGGTTCAACCCCTAGGTATATTTGAAATGGAAGTGAGAATGAGAAATAGTTGGCCGAAATATCTTATAAAGAATATCAACTTCTTCATCAAGGATGAAAATGTCTACTCATCTTAAAATATAATTATCAAAAGGGTATCCCTCAAGGAATTTGAGGTCGTGCCCTCAACAATTCACCAGATGATTAAATTCTCGACTCCATGTGGGGTAGGGGTTCTTTAGGGGCACCATGTTGAGGCACGTGAATGCTACTTTAACTCTACCGAGGATAGGGAAGCGTATAAAAGGTCCACAACGACCTACAACATTGATAAATTGGACCCTAGAGACAAAAATAAGCTAAAAAGGAAGAGGGCACGGAGGAGGTAGAATCCATCATCCTCAATTAGGATAAGCTAGAAAAAATTGTCCAGGTCGTCAAAGCCCTAAAGAATGAGGTTAAATAGGAGTTGATAAGGCTATTAAAGAAAAGACATAGTATCTTCGTTTGAAGCCATCAGGGATGCCAGGCATTGATCTGAAGCTCCTTTTCCATAGAATCAATGTCGACAAGGATTGAAAGTCAATCATGCAGAGAAGGAGAGTTTACTCTCAAGAGAAGTATGATGTCATTTGGGAGAAGGTAAAAAATTTGGAAAAATCTGACTTCATCAGGGAGGTTATTTACCATGAATGGCTTACAAATGTTGTCATCATCCCTAAAGCTAATGGAAAATTGAGGATGTGTGTTGATTTTATAGATTTGAACA
The DNA here is from genome assembly GCA_949130495.1 of Sambucus nigra. Classification (NCBI taxonomy): domain Eukaryota; kingdom Viridiplantae; phylum Streptophyta; class Magnoliopsida; order Dipsacales; family Adoxaceae; genus Sambucus; species Sambucus nigra. Next base: position 405,355,859 of record OX422207.1, read on the forward strand.
AAGCCTACCCTAAAGACAACTTCCCATGCCTAGGATAGATTCGATGGTCAATGCTACTTTTGGTCATGAATTTATGAGCTTTATAGAAGCCTTCTCTAGCTATAATCAGATATTCATGGATCTGATCGATGCCGAGAAGACAACATTTATAACTGACAAGATGAGGTACTCTTATAAGGTCATTCCTTTTAGATTGAAAATATTAGGGCTACCTATCAAACATTGGTCAATAAGATGTTCAAAAAGAAGATTGGGAAGACAATGGAGGTATATATTGATGATATGTTGGCAAAAAGTCTTAAGCCCAACACTCATGTGGCCAACCTTGAGCGTACGTTTGACACTATAGACTAATACAGAATGAAACTTAACCCCACTAAGTGTGTCTTTGATGTGGGAGCAAGAAAGTTCTTAGTCTTCATAGTAAATCAAAGGGGAATCTAAGGAAATCCTGAGAAGATCAAGGCTTTGTTGGAGATAAAGACTCCAACAACTATAAAGGATATGCAGAGGCTAACTAGATAAGTGGACTCATTAAATAGGTTCATATCTAGAGCTACCTATAAATGCCTTCCTTTCTTCAAAGTATTAAGAAAATATTTCTAATGGAACAATGAGTGTGAGAAAGCATTTCAAGATTCAAAGTCCTACCTCGGTTCTTCACTCTTATTGTCAAGACCAGTCTAGGGAGAGAGGTTGTACCTTTATCTAGCGATGTTGAAGTCGATGATTAGTGCTGATATTGTCAAAGAAGAGGATGGAGTCTAGAGGCGAGTGTACTTTAACAGTAAGGCCCTCCAAGGGGCCGAGCAAAGGTATCCAAAAATGAAGAAATTGGCATATGCTCTGAGCCATGTATCAAGGAAGATGAAGTCAAAATTTCAAGAACATACCATAGTGGTCCTCACAGACTCACCTCTCAGATAGGTCATTCACAAGCATAAGAAGTCAGGAAGTCTAATGGATTGGGCAATTAAATTGGGGGAATTTTACATCATCTACCAGCCGAGAACGGTAATTAAGGGGCAGACCTTTGTTGACTTTGTTACCAAGTTCACATGGGATGATGTTGACACAAAAGAGATTGAAGCTACTACTTGTGAGCGAGAAAGCAGGGAGGGTCTCCACTATGTTAAGGTCGATATGAGTTCAGTAAGAAGAAAGGTGTGTAAGAATGAGGAAGAGAGATATCTCTTCAAGAAGGGAGTCATGGAAGAGGGTAATTTTTTTACAGTGGTACTGTGTGGAGCCTGTTCATTGATGGATCTTCGTGTAAAAATGGAAGTGGGGTAGGTTTAATTATGTCAGTCCAGATGGGACCAATATTCAATATGTATTGAGTTTTAGCTTTAAATCCTCTAATAATGAATCAGAGTATGAAGACCTCCTAGAAGGTCTTTCCCTTGCCCGATCATTGAACATTGGACAACTCCTTATCTATAGTGATTCCAGGTTAGTTGTCAACCAAATTTTGGGGGTATATGAGGCAAAGGATGACATAATTTCCAAGTAGTTAGGAAAGGTAAAGAAAACACTGAAGCATATTAGTGAAGTGAAGCTAAAGAGGATATCCCGAGTAGACAATGGCGGAGTCGATGCTCTGGAGAGGTTAGTTTCCGCTAGCAAAACTGAAATTAGAAGAACAATCTCGGTAGAGATCCTCAATTGACTGACTATTGAAGGAGAAGACAATACTATGGAATTTTTCTTGAATTTGAGTACAGGATCTTCTTGAATGGATCCTATCAACCGATACCTTAGAGATGGAGAGTTTCTAGAGTCTAGAGCCGAGAGAAAAAAGTTGAGGTATAAATCAGCTAATTTCTCCCTTATATGAGACATCTTATACAAAATGGGTTTCCTACTTCCTCTGATCAGATGTGTCCATACATCTGAGGTATAATACATTTAAAGGGATGTGCACTGGGGATCTTGATCCAGTCATATTGGAGGAAGGTCATTAGCTAAGTGGATCATCACTCAGGGATACTGGTGGCCGATATTGGCAAAAGATGTAACTGCGTATGTTAAGAAGTGAGATAAGTGACAAAGGTTCGTAACCATACCCCATCAACCTCATCAACCTCTTACTTCTATCACTACAAGAAAAAATATCATTTATGTTAGTTTAAAAATGAACGTTATGTCAGACAAATGTAAATTGACATAAACAATATTCATTTATGTCAATTTTACTTTGAAAGTAAATTTTTATTTCAATTTAAATAAAGTTGACATAAAAAATAAATCATTTATATCATATTTATATATAGATGACACAAATATATATGAGTTATTTTCACCTTTGGAGTAAAAACTGAGATAAATGGAAAAAAAAAAGCAGGGCTAATTTTTTTCATTCCCCCGCTCCAAAAATTTGGAGCCTCAAAATTCGCTTCAATCTCTCTCTCTCTCTCTCTCTCTCCCTCTCTCTCTCGTACATCAACTACCGTCCCTCTCTCCCTCTCTGGTTGCACACTCTCTCTCTCTCTCTCTCTCTCTCTCTCTCTGACTCTCCCTCTATATGGGTCGCACGCTAGCGCAACTTTCTCTCTGGCTCGCTCGCGCAACTCTCTCCCTCTGGATCGCTCGCACGACTCTTCCTCATATCTCACAACACCTCCGAATATCTCACGTCTCATCACCTCCGGCACTGGCGAGATTCAATCAATCAGGTACAAAAAGCCCTAATATGGATTTGCAAGGGTTTGTGTATATGTGTTGTGTATATGCGATTTGTTCTTGATATGTGTGTGTGCGATTTCTTGATTTGTGTATATGCGATTTGTTCATGATTTTTGTATATGTGTTTGTAATATTTTTGTTTGAAAACCTAATTGATTTCTCTTCCTTTTTATTGTGTCTTTTATCAGACTTGCAGCTGGGATGCCTTCCCTCTTCTCCTGTTTTCTACCCCGGCACAGTCTGCATAGAGAATTTGGGTACGTTGCTTTACCAACTCTTTTTACATTAGTAAATAGTTATGTTTGTGCCAAGCATGGTTCAAGCCTTTATTTGTTTAGATTGGTTACAACTATTAGCAATAATACTCTTTAAAGAATTGTGTCTATTATAAATTCAGTTTATATATTGTCATTAAAAAAAAAAATACACATTAAAGAAATAGTTGAGTGTCATTAGTTTCAAACGTAATTTTATTTGCTTTTCAGTTTATATGTTCAATGTTTAATAATTTTGGTTAATGACTTGTTGAAAAAAATAGTAGGGTCATTCGAAGAAAAGTTCTTCGACAATTTTATAATTAATATAAAGTCCAAACTTTTTAATTTTGTTCCAAAAAATCCCTCGGCGTATAAAACAATTACAAACATTTTTTTTATCTTATCCTAAACTTTAAAAAATAATTATCAAAAAAGTAAACAGGGGAGTTTTTGCAAAATTAAAAAATAAGGTGAACTAAATGTAAAATATACTTAGCTCCTAGCGACTAAACATTAATTGTCCCGATTGACTTAAAATATTTAAGTTAAATGTAAAATATATAGTTTTTGAAATAATGTAAAATGTTATGCTTAATGTATAGTATTTAGAGGTTTAGAAATGTAGGGTCAATTCATTTAGTGCTTAGTACTTGAATGTTTGTTAAGATTTTTAGTTCCTAATATGTAATTGTGCAGTATCGCTTTTGTGTCCTTCAATATTCGAGTTTCTTTTGAGTTAGACCTGTCATATTCGTGTTTCTTTCGAGTCATACTCGTTAATTTTAACATGTTAAATGATGCTTTGCCTGTGTTGTGAAAAAAAAAATTCAGTCTTACAGTTTCGGCCGTCCTGAATTAAAATCCTAGATCCGTCATTGTGTGTGTATCAGCCTTGATGTTCAGTGTTCTAGATTGCCATTAATTTTAGTGTGTGATGTTTTAGATTCCAATTAATTTCAATGTGTATGTGTGTGTTTGTGTATCAGGGTGGAATTATGAGTTGATTTTTTTTGGATTACCTTGAAATGTTTAAATAACATTTGATTATTAGTTAGTACTTGGTTAAATTTCCCTCATTTTATTCTCATTTGAAACGGGGTTATTGCATGTTTGTGGTAATATATTATCAAATCATGTGGTGTTCTTTATGAAATTCCTATTTTTTAAAATATGATTAAACAAGTGTTTGTTAATAAAATCATTATATGGATTCTTGAATATTTTTATACACTCAATGACTATTGTGTTTTTTGATCCAGTGTTTTTGTGATTAGACATTTGGATCAGTGATTTCATATTTTTTAATATTTTTAGCAAAGATGAGATAAATGATATACAATTTATGTTAGATTATATAAAAGTGTGATGTATATATCCCCTACTCTTTATTGTTTAACAAAGTGTGATATCAATCCAACTACATCCCGTATTGCATTGTAATTGATCATTCATTAAGCATTGTTGTAAATTAATTGATTCATTATTGTGTTTCCATGATTAAAAGAGACATTTGATTTCAGGCAGATGAAACTTATTCGAAAAGTTTACAACGATTTTAGTACCATATGATGGTCAGAGCATTTTCTTTAGCTCCAACTTTATGTTAGTGTTTGCTTGTCTCAATGATTTCAGTATCATAGGATGCGTTACGATATGTTAGTTTGATTTTGAAGTTTCATTGTCTTGTTTTAGTATGTATATCATATACTCTCTAATGCCTCACTTGTGTGCTTTTATTAATTTATAGTATTGCATGTCCCATGCTTATACTATGTGCTTTCATTAATTGCTTCATTATATTATAGGTATATAATCGCTATTGGTTGTTACTGTTATGTATAATATGAATAACAATTGTTGTTATACATATTATATATAACATCATATTATATATAACATTATAATCTAATCTGTATAATAATTTTGTGAATTGAAGTTCTTCAATGTTTAAAATTGGTTTTGGTTGTATAGTGTTTGGGTGGTGTGTTAGTGTTCTTGAGTTGGTTAGTTATGGTTGATTGAGTCTTATTACTATTAGGCGTTGGTGTCTTTGGTAGTTGTTGTGATAGTTTTAGAGGGATATTATACTTTCTACGATATTTTCTAATGGTGTGAATGTATTATGTTGTATAGTATTGCATTATTTTTAACAATTACATATCTTTTATTGCTTATATCTCACTCGTGGTGGTTTACATACTTAGGCCAGAATGGACAGGTTTTGGATAAGCAAGGACAGACTATCAAAAGAATACATAAAAGGTGTTGATAATTTTCTTAGGGTTGCTCAAAACGCCTCCTTGGATGAGAACTTCATACGATGCCCTTGTAATCAATGTGAGAACAGATTAAAAATGGGTGTTAAAGAAATCAGACAACATTTGTATAGTTCAGGTATCGATCCGAATTATACTGTATGGAAATGGCACGGAGAGGAGGAACATCGTGAAACACTGTCAGGTGTTAATACAGGCGATCCTATCTGTGACAATCTTAATATGGATACCATGGAGGATGTTGAAGAGTTTATTGACATGGTGGAGGCTATAAAAGAAGACTTCACAGGAAATGTAGAATTTTTTCAGAAGTTACTTTTTGAAGTGGAGAAGCCATTGTATGAAAGATGTAAAAAGTATACAAAGTTATCCGCTATCATCAAGCTATTCAATCTTAAAGCGAAGAGTGGGATGTCCGATAAATGCTTTTCAAATATGCTGTCAATCATTGCCGACATGCTTCCAGATGATAATGTATTGCCTTCATCCAATAATGAGGCAAAACATTGCTTATCGGTATTCGGAATGGACTTTCAGAAGATACATGCATGCCCTAATGACTGTATACTCTATAGAAAAGAGTATAAAGAAGATGTTGAATGCCCCACTTATGGAACATCCAGGTTCAAACAGAAGAATAATGTGAAAGAACAAAAAAGGGAAGAGGGGAAACAAGGTGTTCCTGTGAAAGTGTTATGGTACTTTTCACCCATTCCGAGATTCAAAAGGTGGTTTCAATCTAAAGAGACCGCTAAGTCTCTAACATGGCATGCAGATGATAGAATTGTTGATGGTTTGTTGCGTCACCTAGAAGACTCACCAACTCGGAAATTAGTTGATGAAAAATGGGATGATTTTGCAACAGAACCAAGAAATCTTCGATTATCACTATCATCGGACGGAATTAATCCTCATAGTTCCCTTAGTAGTAGGTACAGTTGTTGGTCGGTCATGTTGAACACATATAACTTTGAACCGGAATTATGTATGAAAAGAAAGTTTACAATATTGACTATGTTGATATCGTGTCCAAAACAACTGGGAAATAATATAGATGTTTATTTGGCTCCGTTAATAGAAGATCTGAATACCTTGTGGCATGAAGGAGTTAAAGCCTACGACGCCTTTCGACAAGAATCTTTTACTTTGAGGGCAATACTATTGTGGACAATTAATGATTTTCCAGCCTATGGATATTTATCTGGAAGTGTTGTTCAAGGCTATAATTCTTGTCCAATATGTAGTGAAAAAACGTATTCCATTAGATTACAACACTGTGGCAAGTGCGTTTATATGGGACATATGAGATAACTTCCACAAAACCATCCATTTCGAAGCCAAAAAAAGGCTTTTAATGGTGAGCAAGAGTTCCAAGCCTCCCCTGAACCTTTAAGCAGCGAACAAATATTGATAAAAGTTGGGAGACTTAAGGTTGCATGGGGAAAGATGGCAAAAAAGGTGAGGGCGGTTAATTTGAAGAAATCATTAAAGCATAAGAGACCGAGGAGGGTAGCTAATGAGGTTGAAAAAGGCGGTCCTAGTAACAATAGTGTTGAAAATTTTTGGAAGAAGAAATCGATATTTTTTGAACTTCCTTATTGGAAGGATTTGCCTATTCAACATAACTTAGATGTCATGCACATTGAAAAGAATGTCTGTGATAGTATCATTGGAACCTTGCTTAATATTCCAGGAAAAACAAAAGACGGGGTGAAGTGTCGTCTTGACCTTGAAAAAATGGGCTTAAGAAGTGAGTTAGCACCGCAGGTTAATGAAAAAAGGACATACCTACCGCCAGCATGTTATACGTTATCGTGAGAGGAAAGAAAAATGTTCTGCCAAAATTTTGATGACCTTAAGGTCCCGAATGGGTACTTTCTAATTTTAGAAGCCATGTCTCTATGGAAGATTTGAAATTGTATGGCTTGAAGTCTCATGATTGCCATATTCTAATGCAACAACTTCTTCTAATTGCAATTCGATCGGTGTTGCCAAAACATGTGAGATATGAGATCATGAGAGTACATTTTTTCTTCAATGCCCTTTGTGACAAAGTAGTGGACTTGCAAAAACTAAAAGAAATTCAGAATGAAATTGTGATCACATTGTGTTTGCTGGAAAAATACTTTCCACCATCCTTCTTTGACATTATGGTGCATTTAATGGTGCATCTTGTGAGGGAGGTCGAACTTTGTGGTCCTATTTTCTTTCGATGGATGTACCCAATTGAAAGGTTAGGTCAATTTACTTTACTATCATGTATTAATATAATTAAATAAGTGTATCGATTTAGTTTTCTTTTTAATGTGTTAGATACATGAAAGTATTAAAGGGTTATGTGAGAAATCGTAATCGCCCAGAGGGTTGTATTGCTCAATGTTACATAGCAGAAGAAGATATTAAATTTTGTTCTGAGTTCTTATCGGAATTAGATTCAATTGGAATTCCGCTGAGGAAGGATGATGATAAACCGATAGGAGGTTCGGATGTCGTTGAAGTTGATCGCATGTCCTTGGAGCAGGCACATCTTCATGTGTTACATGAATGATGTTCAACCTTATATAGAGTATGACTTTCCTAACTTCCCATTAATATGAAGTTAGTTCCTCACATACTTATCTCTATATATATTAATAACTAATGTTGTGTTACTCATTAATACCATGTTAGTGAGCATGAACAGTACTTGAAAGAAACCCATCCTCGAAAAGGGAAAACTAAGAAGTGGCTTGAAGAGGAGCACAACCGAACGTTTATCCATCAGTTAAGTAAAAGGGTATGATTTAGGGACATGTTGACTTAACCACCACTTTAATTTTCATTACATTTTACCCATTTTTTAGTTTTCTTTTAAACAATGCCACTATTTTTTTATTTATTAGTTGCAAATCTTAGTGAAAAACAATTTCGAAGTCTAATACCAACTACTGGAAAATAGTGGTAGAGTGTAAAGTAAAACTAAATAGTTGGTGAGGTCTAATATTAAAAACTAAAGTGGGAATAAAGAGGAAATATCCCCTTACTTTAATATGTTAATTTGAATTCTGTTTTGTAAGTAACTAAAATTCTTATATTAATAGGTTGCTCTGGAAGAAGAACTCCCAAACAACAATATCTTAGATGACTTAAAATGGATTGCTCGTGGACCTCGTCGAGACGTCATTAAAGTTCACAGATATGTCATTAACGGTGTTCGTTACCTAACAAAGGATCGCAATGATGCACGAGTAACCCAAAACAATGGAGTGATCCTAGTTGCTAAGACGTTGCAGATAGCTTGTGCAAAGGATAATAATCATGTTCCTACCGATATGGTTTTCTACGGTGTCATAAGGGTGATATGGATACCTGAATATTTTTTAATTCAGATTCCTTTATTCAAGTGTGATTGGGTTGACAACAAAAACGGAATTAACATAGAAGAGCTTAGATTTACATCAGTCGATCTTGATAGATTTGGTCATAAATCCGGTTCTTTCATCTTAGCCTCTCAAGCGAAACAAGTTTTCTATGTTCCGGACCAAACGAATCCTAAATATTCAATTGTATTGTCAACTACTCAAAGGGATTACTGTGATAAAGATGATGAAGATGATCTCAATGATGGATGTCTCGGGGATGATATTTGCACTATAGTTTTGCCAACTATTGAATCCTTTGACGTGGTTGAGGAATCTTCCGAAACTTATATGCGTGAAGATTGTGAGGTGACATGGATAGATAATACACCAACATAATTGTGTTAGACGATGTTATGATGCTTAATGTTTGAATTATTCTTTATTACTAGTTATAGTTGCTTAAAATGTTAGCTTGTTTGGTGACGTTGTCCAACTTTTTAGTTTTTTGTGTGGAACCTACAACAGTTGATTATTGGAAATTGAATGCATGGAATATGGGCTATGTGACATTTGTTCTAGACTATGGATTATTATTTTCTTCTTAATATTTTGACAATTGTGCTCTTGTACATTTTAATTAACATAGGATAAAATGATGAATTTTAATTTGTGGAACATTTCAATAATTGTACTGTTTGAGTATTTACGCCTTGTATTGATGACATTTATATTATTGCTCTTTTTTGTGTTTCAATAGTTCGATTACTTTAACTTGAAATGGAAGACATTGATCTCGAACCCGGGGATAAACCTTTACTATATAGTAGTAAAGGTAGAGGTGCGGCGAAGCTAAATCGATTGACTAAAATAAAAAGCAGTTAAGAACAAATAAGAGTTTTATATAATGATCTTGGGCAACCAATAAGTACTAGAAAAAAAGAATTATCAAGTTATGGGGGTTTGATGGTGAAGTTCTTTGTGCCGATAACTTATCCAAGTTGGCCTAAAGTGCCAATCAAATTGAAGAGTGATTTGTGGGAGGCAATATATATATATATATATATATATATATATATATATATATATATATATATATATATATATATATATATATATTATATTGCAAAGTATGTGTAGAAATAAATCTCCTCAAAGAAAGAAATCACGAGATTTGGATAGGATGTGGTACAAAAGGATTCTAGAAAAAAATACCTTATGAAAATATTCATTCCTTTTGTAAATATTGTAAGAAAAGGGGCCATCATGAAGATAAATGTATGATTAAGTATCCTAATACCCAAAATCCCCTAAAAAAATTCACAAAAATTCAAGACACAGGGATGACAGTAACAACAAACCCTATTTCTAATTCCAAGAATCAAGAAGATCCTGAAGTGAACCTACAAGTTCCAAATAATTCAGTTACTTCAATTACTAATAGTTGAAGTAAAGAAAACCATATTGAAGTTATCCAAAAGTCTCCATTAAATTATGAAGAAGATGAAAAAGAAACATAAGACTATGAAATTCCAAAAGACCAAGCATATGATAAAGTTCAACATACGGAATACTCATCAGAAGAAACATTAAAAGCAGATCAATATAACTTTCTCCAAAAGGTTCAGATCTCCCCAAGTATGATACAAATTTAGCAGGTCGAAAAGGCTACCATTCAAAGAAGAGCCCTAGTTTTGAACGAGTATGTGTGGAAGTAAACTTAACAAAGAAGAGCCCTAGGAGAGTTTGGATAGGCAGTGGGGATAATGTCTTCTGGTAAGAGGTAATAGTGTAGAATATGCTTAAATATTGTACATGCTGCTTTAAAAGAGGACATGAAGAATCTTCGTGTATATTTAATTTAAATGTTCAGTCAGTAGGAGGTTCCTGGAAAGGATATGAGCAATCATCAAGGCAGATGACTAGTCATCAAGTATACAAGGCAATACTAGACAAAAGTAAGAAAGTTGTGCCAGAAATTGAAGAAGCCAATAAGGTTGGCGAGAATCAGGAAAAATACTCAAAAGAAAGTTTAGACCTTCAAATTATGAAGCCTGTTTAATCCAAGAAAGTATTTATAAAGGTGAACGACCAGAATAAAGCAGGTTAAGATCAATTCACTGAAATTTTAGAGTTCAAATCAGTAGAAGATGTAGAAGAAGGAGAAATGTTAGAAGATCAACTGATTCCTCAAAGTGATTAAGAATATGTATAAGAAGGTAAAGATTTAATTCGTCAAAGGGTCATGATAATCTTAAATTAGATTTTATTACAGTAATGCAGTCACCACAATAGGTATTCAAGAACACATAAAAAAATTCAGCATTGTGATATCATTATTGAAGAGGTTATGGTGTTTGATAACTGTAACATATCCCCTAGAGGAACTGAATTATCAAATTTTGAAAAGCACAAAGCAAGTTTTAAATAGTATCATTTAGACATTGAAGAAGACTCAAACAATCAGCTTAAAGTGGAAGATATAAAAAAAATTGGGGTCAATTTTGATGAGAAGTGGAAGAAGGTCATTAACAAGAAAGCTACAAAAAAAGAGGATAATTTACATGGGAATCAACTTCCTATTTTTTTATCTGCCTAACAGAGGTAAACCAAAAAAACAAGCTAGCATCAATCCTTTTGATCTGATTTTAAAAAGGATTACCAGTTCTAGTGGAAAGGTAAATCATTAGCTTATTATCAAATCTCTTAAAATACAAATTTCATTTGCTTGAATGCTAGGGGACTTGCAAACAAGGCAAAAAATAGAAGAATAAAAAAGTTAATCAGATCTTACTCTCTACTAGAAATAGATTCGTTAGAACCTAAGGCGCGCTCTACAAAAGTTCTTAAATATCAACAGAAATGGAGATTTGAACATAGTATCTACAACTAATATAATAAAATTTGGTTTATGTGGTCAGTGAATTAAACATTTATGTGATTAAAAATGATGATCTGGTGTTATGTATACAAATTGATTGGTCATCGCTAAATAAACAATCTATATTGCTTTAGTCTATGCAAAGTGTTCAGCAGAAGGTAGAAAATATCTTTAGGATCTCCTTAAAGATATTTACCAACAATGTCTAGCCCATCCCCTTCTAGTGATTGGTGATTTTAACGTAATGTGCAATGTTGGATAAAACGTGGGAGGAAATGAAGTTGATTTTAGTGTTTCTCATGAATCTAGTGATATGATCGCAAATTGTGATTTGAATGATCTAGTATATGAGGGTTCCAGATATACATGGTCCAATAATAGAGTAGTTGGAACTATTTCTTATAGACTTGATAGAGGCCTTTCCAATAGCCCATGGATCCTTGAATTCTCTAACACTCATATCTCCCATCTATATAAGAACTGTTCAGATTATTGTCCACTCTTGCTGTTAATCAAAACTCCCGTTGATGATTACCCAAAACCTTTTAAATTTTTAAATATGTGGCGTTTAGATAACAACTTAAATAGTGTAGTAGAGGAATCATGGAACATCCCTGTAGAATTAGGCCCTATGAAGTGCTTTGATCTAAATCTTAAAAGTCTTAACAAGAAACTTAAAGAGTGGAATGACACTCATATCAAAAACATCTTTCAAAATGTAAAGGAGTTAGAGGATGAAATGTTGATTAGGGAGTATGCTTTTGAAAATAATAATTCTGTAAAAATAATAAGTGAAACCGAAGAATGGAAAGCCAAATTAAATCAAGCTTTGATGATGGAGGAGATATTTTGGTAGAAAAATTTAATCTTAAATGGCTTAAGTAGGGTGATGTGATTTAAAATTGTCCCATACTTCTGTTAAGGATAAGAGAAAAATGCAGTTGATAAACCAAAATACAGGATATCAATGGCAATGTGGAGGTTTCTAAATAAGGTATAGTTAGAATTTTCATTAAACACTTCCAAGATCAATGGTATGCATAATTTATTAAGGTTAATAAAGCTAGACTCTAAGATGATCTCAACTACAAAGAATGAAACTTTGGCAGCCATTCCACAAGAGGGAGAAATCTTCAAAGCAGTTCAGAATCTCAATGAGGATAGTGCCCCTAGGCTAGATGGATATAGAGGAAAATTTTATGTCAAATTATGGGATATAATCAAATTAGACTTCACAAAGGCCATTCAAGATTTATTTCTTGAGGCTGAAATGCTAAAAAATTAGAATAGCACCAACATTATGCTCATACCAAAGGTATCTCATCCCAAAACCTTTGTTAATTTCAGACCTATTAGTCTCTGTAACTTTTCTAACAAAGTACTTCGTTAGAAATTATGCAGTGCACTCTCTAATTCCTCTCTTTATTCTATTCAGAAACTGTTCTCTTCCTTTTCTTATGTATATGTTGTGTTCTTGGTACCATTGGGTCACGATGAGAAGAAGAAAACTGAATAGATAAATGGTCTATACAATTTTATTTACTTCATTCATGTTTGTTTTCACTCTTATTAGGTGTGCCCATGCTGATTCTATAGACCATTTATATGTTCTGACCATTTCTGTTAACCATCTGTATTGACCATTTCTCTTTTCTATTTTATATTTACCAACTTTTGACAATTACGACAGTGGAGCACTTCCAAGACTCATCAAAACTCATATATTGGGTACTTGGAATCAGAGAAGGTACAATACTTTCGACTTGCTTAGAAGACGAATTCGAACAAACTTGGATTCCATATCATCGATGATTTAATTATCCCTAAAAATGATGATCCCATATCATCGATCATCGCAATTACATACCCTAGCCTTCTTACCAACATGTAAAATGAGGATTATTTGAGATCGAGAGCATTTTTTTATTTTTATATAAATCAAGCGGATAGTTGATGTAGAAAGAAGCAAATAGTTGTTATTGGCAAATAATCTCAAGACAAATTATTATAGAAAGATATGCATATCATTTGGAATTAGAACTCTCATATCTTAAAAGTTAAAATCCCAAATTTAATACATATTGGATATTTAAACCTATAATTTGAATTTCTATTCATAAGAGCTGCTAATTATATCATGATGACGAATTTTCTTGATTTTTATTAGCAAATTGTATAATGAGATAACTGATAGTAGATGGCTTTTTGGGCTTTGATAATTTTTTCACTCAAAATTGCTTAAGTTGAGCTATGGTCTATATGACTTATCTGTTGTTTAAACCCCATTCGATGTTCTATTAATGCGAACGTTTTCTTATATTATAATGATGTAGAATGTGGTTTGTATATGATAGATGAATTTTGATTGATTTTTTATGTTATATTCCCAAATATGACATTCATTTGAAGACATATTTACACTGATTTTAAGACATGTATTCAACATCTTTCTTTTTCAGATCAAATTTGATATTGATCCGAATAGCAAGAGGATGGTGTTATCCTCTATGGGTTGCAGTTGGAGAGCATTCAAAACAAACCTCACGAGATTAGACCATTGAGACACCAACGCGAGCTTCTGAAACATCCTCCTCCAAAATACGAGAAATTCAATAGTCCAGATGTGTGGAATGAATTTGTTTGCAGTAGGCTAACCAAAGGATTTGAGGTATAATTGAAAAAATAGTAGAAGATTTGTGTGGTACTTTTTGTTATTCTTTTATAATTTTTTTCTTTGATTTATAAGATTGTAAGTGAGGCACAAAGGGAAAAGCGATTTAATCTCACATACAATCATCGTATGAGCAAGAAGGGTTACGTCGGTCTTGCTGAAGATTTGGTATGTTTTAGTTTGAATATTTTTATTAGATTTGTGATGGTTTGAACTTGAACATTGAATTATTCTTTAATAGTATGATTTTTTATTTTACAATTGATACCAGAAAAAGAAGATGGGCTCGGAATATGAAGATGACAGAGCTTTCTTATGGTTGAAAGGTCGTGAAAAGAAAGATGGTGAATATGGAGATGATTCATTAAAAGAGGTGGCAGATAAAATGGTTATTTTTTATAAATTACGACACGAGTTCCTTTATTTGGTGTTTTTTAGTCTATGATTTGTAATTTTGATAATATTTAGCTGACATTCTAAATGATTGATTCTACTTCACTATAGGCTGAATTGAAAAGACAAGTTAAAATGGTAGTTTAATCACCAAAGGAAGTAATGATGTTCTTACTATTACATTGGGTACTCCCGAACACTCGGGCCGTGTTCGGGGGTTGGGATTCGGAGTTATTCCCACAAGGTACTTCAATCTTCCAAAGCATGGTTCCAAGAGACATATTACTGAGTTAGAATATGAATTAAGATAAGCGAAGAAAAGATATGGAAGCCCAGTTGAAGTTAAGAAATGAGCCGTTTGCCACAGCCCCAACAGTCGCACCCCGAGCTGAGAAAGTTGCTTCATATATGCGTGAAAGTGAAAATATAAAGCGTTCAAGTTCGGGTGGAAAAATTGCAATACAATCACTTTCTTCAAAGGTATAATGACACAAAGATAGTTATACAAACACATACCATTAAGGTTTTGTGATTTTTGTTGTAATCGCAATTTGTTTTTGTGTTTCTTTGGCATAGTTCAAAGATAGTGGTGTAACACATAGTGAAAAGTTACTACCTCAATCAGTAGCTGCTGTGAAAAGTGAGAAACTTTCTTTGATAGCTAGTGATAAAAGTACGAAACAAGCGTCTTCTTCAAAGGTAATGGGATCACATTTCTCGATGGTGATAACTTTGTAGTTTTACTTGGTTGGATTAGTATGTTATTGAATTTTATGTAGTTTTGCTAGGTTGGGGCCAATAAATTTCTCAATTTTAATACATTGCTAAATTTTTATGTGATTAGTTTTCGTAATTTAGGTTATAGAATGTAGGTTGGCTATTGGCAATAAAACTAACATCGTTGTCGAGGGGATCGTATTCGATAGGGATGGATCGAAAGAGAAAATTCATAATATATCGTTGGGAGAAAATAATGTTCGGGTTTCCATTTCTAGAGTTATTTCTTCTAGTGCCATCCTCCCAATACATGTTCCAAGTGAAATGTATTTTGTGAAAGAGGCTATTGGGTTATATGTTGCTTGGCCCAAAGAGTTAGTGTTGTTAGGATTTGAGGTAAACAATTGGTTCTTATGTTTATCTATAAGTTTATGTTTGTGCTATGAATGACATTGCTTTCTGACATTTCACATGATTCAATGTAGAATGAAATGGAAGTTGGGAAAAAAGCAGGCCATGAGAAATATAAGGATATCTTCGGTGAAAGTAGATGTGATATAGTAAACAAGAATTTTGATTGCGATTTGATAACCGCCTTTACCCATAATTTATTTATAATGAAGACGAATCAAGTAACGATTCCACTGGAGAAAGAGATATTTGGAGAAGATAAGGGTCAATGCTATGTTTTTAAGAACGATTTGTTGGACTTTTGTGCATTAAAGCCTTTAGATGTAACGTGCATTGTTGCATACATGAGGTATAACTTGATTTAATCGTGTTATTTAAAATGCGTAGTGACTAATTTAGTTACTTACTTTTACTGGTTCTTGTATGATAAGTTTCAGTGCTCCCGAGAAAAGTTTCAATTCTTCAATCCCGAGTCTTTCAATGGTACAAAAAAAATTGGTTTAACTCGACTTATTGGAAAAAGGTTGGGGAATGCAAAAAAAAGTCATATTTGTTTCAATCCTTACAATCTCGAAGATATGTAAGTAGTTAAATTAAATTTTTTCACATGAATAAACAAATCTTTATTATATTTTGTACTATATAATTATGACAAAATTCGTTTTACAGGTTCCATTTGGTATTGATTGTCTTTGATTTGTCCACAAGAATTATTTATTGGTTGGATTCATTGAATACGGTACCGAGTGACAAAGATAAGATGTATATCACTACGTGAGTATAATATAATTTTTAATTTTGTTTGACATGCATTATGAGTACATTATTATTGCAATCTCCTAATACACGTCTTTGAATTCACTTTACATGTAGTGGGATTAACACATTGAACATCGATGGGAAAAGGCATAACGCATCATGGAGTTGTATTAAGGTAAATTTATCATATAGTTGCTGTTATATAACATGTATAGCTAACATACAGTTTTCCATTGAAGATATAGAAGTCCTTGAACTAACTTTCAAATATCCCATCATTGGGGAAGTTATCATATGGTAGACCCCCTCGAAAAGTGATCCGAAAAATCTTTATCTCTTTCTCCCTAAAGGCTTCTTAGTCTATAGGTGTTCTTAATGGGAAACATATTCTTATAGGACTAAATTATGAAGAGGATTTCATTCATAATTTATGGTTGAGAGACCAATGGTTCATTGATAAATAACCAATGAAAACATTTAATTAGTCCCCAAACATCAAAGTCGATGAAGAGATTCCTATTGTTCCATTTTGAACAAGATTTATAAATCTTCCTATCCACTTATTCGTAACATCCTCTATTTATTCAATCGCTAATATCCGTATCTAGTAAAGATCAAAGAACCATATCTAAAGCCCTGGGGGGTCATTGTACCCTTTAGGCCACAGAGTATTATCTAAACCCTTTAGGCATGACACATTATTAAGCTTACAACAATAATTGAGCAAATATTCATCGTAGAAGAATCTATGATCGCGGATGTTACAAGGCAAGCCTCTACCAAACCTCAAAGTCCATGACAAAAATCAAGTCTAGCAGTAAACTAAGTGCATAAGATAACAAAAGCTGAAATTATAAGCAATTAAGCTACAATTCAATTAATGCTACGAAGTAGCATCCTTTACAATATCTCCATCTTCGTCCATGCTTGACTTAGTCTCGTCTTCCTTTAAAGAAGTAGCTACTGTGTCCTCTTCCATTTGTTTCCTATCCAGTTTTTCAACCTCTTTCATAGGGAGTTTCAGATGGTACCTTAATAAGCGCACTCCATTTGAATATAATAAACAAATTGAATATCTGGATCAACTATTTACTCTCTCTGCACTTTTTTGTATTCCTTGACAAACAAATTGGTTATCTCTTGTTTGTGTGACATAAGCTATTAGAGCAGAGTTATCTCTTATTCAACTTCGGGTGCGGCGTACCTTTGGGAAATGTCAATCCTCATTCTTTCTTCTTCTTTATACAGTAGTTGGCAATGAATTCGATACTTTCAGTTAATGTGATCATCAACCCTAAGCCTTTAATCCCTTTTAGTCATTTGTACTGGGGAGATAAGATATCGAGGTGTCCAAATTACGGGTTATTATGTCTAACGACCGATAGAGGTGGATCTCCCACTATTTTCTAAAGAGTTAATTAAGAACATGCTTGAAGTACAGGGTGAAAGGGGCCTATTATTAGTTCTTGAATCTATGAGAGAAAATAGACGTGCCTTAGATATCAAACCTCCCCACTCGATGACTAAATTAGTACTGCAAGGGTGATATGATCGGTTTCTTGGAGGGCCTCATCTTATTTCTCTTCACATTCTACTGGATGATCTATTTTCTCTATAACAGGAGTAAGCATCCTTGGCTCTTTTGAGAGAATGAACTCCATGACTATGAACGTTCGAGATACAATAGTTAGTTTATAAGAAGTGTATGATCATTATGAATAATGTCATGTCATCAATGGTGGTCATAGTTTCAGCGATGATTTTTATGACACGTGATGACATGTATAGGGGGTTTCTGTTTAGAAGTGTGAGTGCGTACTCATCCTCGGTTTGGGATGATTGGGGACTATTAAGGTGGATAGGTCAATGTTTGGGGTGGGAGTGTTTAATGAGGACCCGAGTGCCAATGATGTCTTGAACATCTGCATATATGCTGCATATATGCATATATATGCAAGCATATATGTAGATATATGCATATATGCTACATATATGCAATCATTTATGCATATATATGCATAAGAAATCAAGAATTGGTGGACTCGCTTATATGCTGCATATATGCTTGCATATATGCTGCATATATGCAGATATATGCATATATGCAATCATATATGCATAGGAATCAAGAATTGGTGGACTCGCTTCCCCATTGGTGAAGAGAAATGAGAAGGATATGGCGCCTGCTCATTCGCTTCCATCCGGTTCAGGGAGAACAAAACTTATTGTCAACGGAATGGATGGGTAGTTCGGGTCTGGGGAGGCGTAATCGAGAGATCGATATGCTGTAACAACATATATATGCTGTTACTGTTATATATATATATATATATATATAACAATACAGTTATATATATGTTATTGTATATATACATATATATAGAAGCCGAAGGGCGGACAGTTTAGACTGGTTGGACAGTTGACCGAAGAGTTGCTAACAAGAACAACAAATCGAATTCATTCAAAAAAAATAATTCAAAGAAGGGAACGGAAGCGCTATTCGTGGACTGAGCAATGGACAGATAGAGTTTATTAAAGCTATACAGATCGATTCGATAAGAGCTAACACAGACAGGAATATTTCATTAATACAGATGTCGCACATACTCATTAAGCATATAGAGATTGAGCATAGCGAGTTGAAGGCCTAATTGCTCCTATTCGATTGTTTACTAAAGAAAAATTCCCAATAAATGATAGGCAAGGGCCCATAACTAATGCCAACCCCCCAACTTAGAGGAATCCTGTGTAACACCCCACCCGCCCGGAGAGAGCGAACGGAGCGCTACTATCGATAAAACTAACCAAATCCGCAAATAACAAGGTATAGAGCATCTAAGTCCCACAACAAGAAAAGAGAAACTACAAATCTCAATTTCTTTAAATAAATACCAAGTCTCTCGAATTACATACAACAACTAACTCGAAAATAAAATACAAATCTTCAAAGCTTTATACATCAAAATAAATAATACAAATCTTCCAAAAATATTCTTCCCAAAATAATCCACGCTAAAATAATCACAATTGATCCATAGCGTCCCAATCCACGCTAACCTGTCAACTAAAAGAAAATATGGGGAAGTACACAATACGACAAGAAAGATGCTCAACAAATATATATTAGCGATGGATAAAACGTAACAACACGAGTACGAATAATCAAATCAAAATGCAAATCTCAAAGAATTTATCAATATAATTTCTCAACAACATTTTAACCGGGTCACCAAGCCTCACCACATCCGTATATGCTTTATCAAGCCATAGCCCGAGAAATAAGAATTTTGGCGGGTGCCCAACATCCGTGCCATATTAAAATCTCATGACAACGTGCTCAATAACAATATAATGATACCACATGAATAAAAATAATTTCAACAATTTTTTTTCAGATTTCAATGAATTTATCAATTCAAATATGAGTTCAATTAAACAAGAATTCAAAGAGAATGACACTCGCGAGATTTAAGGAGCATATTGTGTAAAACCCCATACCTCAAACCATGATGAGAAACCAATTATCACATCCTCAAGATCAACACAAAAGATCTACAAAATCTCCTCCAAGAACCTCCAACAAAATAGCCCCAAGAACACCTCTAATTTAAGCTTGGAACTCACAAATCTCAAGGGCCAATGTGTATATAAAAAGAAGAGGAATATAAAATATATTTGCTACCAAAATTTGTGCCAAAAGTATGTTAAAAGGGTTGAATACGACTTCCTTTTATAATGCAAAGAAATGAGAAGTTAGAATCCAAAAGACTCCTTGAAATAAGGCAAAGAAATGAAGAGTTGGAAGTGTGAAGAGTTGGAAGTCAAAACAACTCCAAGAGTTAAAAACATTTAAAAATCATTTTAAAATCCATTTTAACTCCGATTTCGAAACCGCTTGAAATTCTCGCCTTTAAAAATAATAACCAACATATTTGAACAATAAAAATAATTTTATCAAAAACTTTATTTTCCTCCATTTTCCAGAAATTAATTAAAATAGCCCAAAATTACGCAGGTTGTTACATCCTGCTCTAATGAGATGACTTTCCTACTGACTGAATCGCTTGAATTAGTTGAAGGAAAGGAGGATTCTGGCCCTAGCCACTGGAGAGGATCGTTTTGACTGTGAGGGAGGCATCGAAAGCATTAGTCGGGTAGTTGCTGCCGAAGAAAGGAGGTTACCTGGGACTGGAAGTGAAGCAATTGGCCAGGTATTTATGGGCTAGCTTCCATCCCTATCGGTCTCGAGGTCGGAACCCCAACAATCCATTTCTCTCTCCTTCGATTTATGCAAGCGAAGAAAAAGGGAGAAGATTATTAGCTGAGGGAAATGAGCCATGATCATGAAGTGAAAAGCACACGGTAGCCAAATAGAATGAGAAGCTACCATTTCGATTATCTGATCGAAACCTAGCGCATCATGTTCTCGAGTCGCTAGGTGTTTATTCTCCGGGAAGCAAGCCAACTCTACTGTTATATATATATATATACATAGCCTCTAAAGGATCTAAGTTTAGAAACTTAATCGTTTCAAGCAAGAACAACCAAGAACTACCCAAAAGACCCATCAGAGAAGATGACCAGAAACGGGTCTAAGAAACCTTCCTATGGTGTTTTACCCCCTAAACCCAGTTAACATAGCCTCTACCACTACTTACTACCTAAAAGAGAAACCAAAAATGTGGGGTTCAACCCCTAAATACACGCAATAAGCTTGTCAGAGAGAGAAAACGCGCCCAAAAAAACAAGTGCAAAAAAATTGAGAAATTCAAGGAAGGAAACTAGAAAAATGACAAGAAAGTTGTTACCTAGAGGATAGGGAACCTCTTATAAGGGAGGAGAGGCGGGAAAAGCTTGGGAACATAGGGAATCAAGAATCTCTGGAGAGGTTCTTAATGGCGTTTTCAGAAAACTTGAAGCCAAAAAGTTTAGGGTAAAGTGAGGAAATAGAGAATTAGAGGTTTAAATACCTTAAAATGACCAAGAACATTCTCAATACACATCATCATTAAGGACACAAATCCTTAAACGCCCAGCCATCAAATCAAACTTAGGGTAGAGGTTACCCAATCAGAATAAGGACATGTGTCACTCTCCCATCCTTTAAGTTGTAAGCATCTGACACATAAGTGATGCCTCATCAAAAGACTACGTTGACTCGTACCCCTCATCCACCTCTTCACACAGATGCCTAAGTGCTAGGTGTGATTGATATTACCAAGTGTGACCTCGTCTTAAGATGAAGGTCAACAATGTCCACAACTGAGTTCTCAAAGGATCCCACCTAGGCTACCCAAGGCTCATCCAAAATAGGGTCGGCCTCATCCATGCTCTCGACCCCTTCATAAGCTGAGACTCCGTAGCATCATTACATCAGCATAAGCACATTTCACCCTAACGATACCAATTAAAGCTTATTCATCACTTTGATCTGGTGATACCGATTCATGTATCTTCAGTTATAAATGAAAATACCATTGAAGCTTTAAAATAACATTACACCCCTATGCATGACTATCGAGTTAGATTTTGGCCCCATGGACTACTATAATCTTAATGGTGGCCACTGTATCTTCTTTTAGTTTATGGTTAAGGTTGTTGTCATATTTCCCCTAAACCATCCTTTTTTTATAATTTCATAAGTATTTCAATGTTTTTATGGATCAGTTCCTTCCTAATACTTGTACAATTGCTAACTTTGTTAACCGTTTGAATGAGATTTATGGGACTCGTCTAGGGATCCTAGAAATCAGTTAGTGCAATATGTAGGTAAAGATATATGATAAGATTTATAACTTAAAACGGAGGAAAGTCGAAAGGTCCCTGGTCATCAACTTTATAGATTCTAATAAGGAATATTGGGCTCATAGTTTTATGGTTAAGAAATGGGAGCACTTGCCCATACAAAAGGGTGGTAAACCCTATAATAAATCCATATGCCCTAGAAGGGGGCATGCAATACGTATAGTTAAAGAGTTCAAATTATTTTTCTCTCTTGCAGATACTAATACTTATATCTTCTGCATCGTTGTGATACTCAGTCTTTTATTGTGAACTTCCTCATAAGGAAAAGATCCCAATCCATTAGATGTCAATTTTTCTTCTTTAAAGAAGGTTTGATCGATCTGACAAGGACTTATGGACCCTGATCATCCAAGATCAGTTACTCTTTTAGTTTCCTACACTTTATCAATAAATTCTTTTCTTACTTTAGCAGTGTAGACAGACCTAGAGATCCTACATAGGTTTTTCTATCGCATCCCTTCTAATGCTATCACTTAGGTCTCCTTTGAGTTGGTTGATATTTCTACTATCCCGACCACCATCAGCACTGCATGTGAAGATGATATGGATCGTCGAAGTCTAATTTCCAATATTAAGGGGTACTAAATATGTCCAACCTCTCTTACAGCCCATCCAGCCACGAGAAAGGAGGTCCGGGGACTTTCAAACCCCATTATTGTGAGGGATCCCCTAAAACAATGTAGGTTAATCATGCCAAAAAGAATAGGTTGACTAGCGGCATTGTAACACACTTGTCAACATCAAAGTAGGAATATGTCCTTGGAAAACGAAAGTCCCCTTATGTAACACCCCGCCTAATAAAATACCGGGTGAGAAATCCTATAACAAATTAAAACATGAGTCTTGTATGCTTCATTCTCAGCATTACTGTCGAAAACCAATTTAATTACTAATAACCTATTAGACTGGCATCAAAATTTTATTTAACTAATCTTTTCAACCAAACCATTCAAAGAAAACATTCACACACTTTATATATACAAAACTGAAATGAAATAAAATAACCGAACACTCAGTTTAACATAATAAAACCAAATCGAAAAGCCATAAATCAAAATGAGGTAAAAGAATCATGAATACAATTGGGCTATTGGCCCGAATGGTTCTGCAGTACCTCATATCTAGATTACAAGTATAGAAGCGTCTACAGTAAACCCGCATGCATCCACAACTGCTGCAGCAAACGTCTGACTCGAAGGAATTATCATCCAGGCATCCCGACGTCTGGACACCTATATATATATATATATATATATATATATATATACTAGGGTATGCCCGTGCCTGAAGGCACGTTGATAATTTTGAAAAGCATATAGATAGAATAAATTCCTAAATCCTTAATAAGTTCCTTTGTTACAATTTATCATTATTTAATTAGTTATTCAGATAAAATAAGTTGCTTTAAGTAGAGGACATGATAAGTTCCTATATAAGTTCATTTGAAAAGAGAAATTGATAATATTTAGAGAAAATATAACGAAGATCAAATATAGACAGATTGAATTCTAAATTCATATATCCATAAAGTACATAAAAGATACATTTGATGAATCTACATTGTTTGGAACTATATGTTAGAAGTAAAATTTTGCATTACAACACAAAAACACGTGCAATTAGGTTTGTCAAATTCATAAATCCATAGGGTGTACCCGTGTCGATATGGCATGATTATAAAAACGATCTGAATGTTTCAAATAAGACACGTGATAAAAACATACAAAATGATACGACACGAAGACAATAACATGACACGAAAGGGGCCAAACTGATCCAAGTTGGCATATTTGAAAAAAGTAATAATAAAACTATTTTATAAAATACGACCTCCCTTCATAAATATACAAATTTATATTTTACAAAACATTCTCTTTATAAAGCATTTTTTTAGAAATGAGTTTATTTAATAATAAAGCATCTTTTTATAAATAAAACCCATTAATGTATTTTTACTTTTTGTAAAACAATTTTTATAACTTTATTTTTAATTTAATTTCATAAATAATTTATTTATTTTTAAATAAAAATAGACTTTTTTACAAAATATATTTTTATTGATTTTTTACAAAATAATTTTTAATAAATTCTTATAAATTTTATTTTATAAAATAGAAACACTTTTTTATTACATTTTATAAAATGTTTCTTAAAAAACTGTTTATAATTGTTGATAATTTTTTGTCAAGCGTGTTTTACATTATTAAACTTTTTTTCATAAAACGTTTTGGAAATATTATTTAAAGTGAAAATTAAAAAAAATGTTTTATTTTATTTTTTTTATGAAATAATCAAATATATATATATATATATATATATATATATATATATATATATATATAAGATTTGTTTATAAAAGTATAGTAGCCTATGTCATACCCATTATAGTAGAGTAGCCTAGGTCACCTGCTAGATAATCATAGCACTGCCAATTATCTTTTATTTATAATAATAAGCTTAAAGTATTAGTAGATTTATCATAATGTTTCCTTTGATGTTAGGTTTACGTATCTAGGCAATCAATGTCTTCGGTTCTATCATCACTAACTATTTAATTAAATCATCGATATCTTTTGTTTTTTTTTATTTTCTTTATTTCAAATTAGAGATATCATTTGTTGTATATTGTATTTACCATGTGAGGTATCAGTTTTGAAAACATATGTACTTTTAGTAGGCGTTTAAATTAAGGAATAGCAAAACATTACTTTGATAAAAAAACATCAATCGAATCATGGCACGATTAATTTAGTTTCTTTCAAAATCAAAGTTGGCTTAAAGAATAGTCACAACCTGATGCTGTAAAATCAAATCTAATACTTTCAAGCAAATCTCGACACTAATCCTTGTGAAAGTAGTTCCCCTGCTCCCAATCACCCGAGTCATGTGTTGTTATATTGAGTTAACATAGATGACATATGTTGTCCTATCAAATTAGTGGGTCTATACTTTTTTTTAATATATTCACAATTCAAACACCTTAGTTGAAAGCTAATTTGAGTGCCTTACGAATAAATGACCGACAAATAATCAATATAATTGTCTTCCCATTTATTCTTCTCAAATGCAGCGTAGATAAAAAAATTACATACATAGAAAACCTTAACGCATCACCTCACTCCTAATTCAATGTACAATAGAAATTACTAATTCAATGTACAACAGAAATTACAGCTGATTACAGACAAAAAAACCAGATGAGATATGGAAAATAATATCCAAACAGATAATAAAATCTCACCATCAATCCAAAGCCTCATAACAAACCAACTATAGACCCTACACCCACCCCAAAAGGGGGAAACCTAAAAATGTCTCTCACTCAAAAAACTCAAAATCTAATTTTAAAATTTGAATCGATAAAAACAAAAAGGAATATGGAATAATATTCGAATCTTAAAATTAGAATAAATTTATTAACCTAATTATTTATCTGTGCTTAAAACTGATAAACACTCATGTCTAGAACTTCAAGGTAACAAAATAAGAAAATTTACATATAGAATAGACCAAAAAGTAAAAAAAAAACTTTTAATAGAACATGAAAACTTGCGTGTGATAAATAAAATAAGCATAACAAAAATTGACCACATCATTATTTAGCTCTTTTTTTTTTGGATAGTAATGAAAGAATTAATTGTAAAAAAATTAACGGCATGATAATATCTGCAAAGTTTCGAAACAAATAGATCCACTTACCAAAAGTTAATGAAGAAGTAAAATTCATATGGTAGAATGAAAAAATAGATAAAAATGAAAGACCCATATGCAACTCATCACTCCATTATCGTGTCAAGAAAAAAATTATGTTGGTAGCTATCACCCAAAAAAGGGGAAAATGGAAGCATACATGTCTTCTTCCTTCCATGAGTTTTGGCTCAGTGGATCAAACACCACATCAACAACCTTACACCCAAACCCCAACATGTGTATTGATGCGTCGTATCCCTGTAAGACACAAAAAACACAAATAAAGTTGAGAAATGCAGCCCTAAAACCTCTTTTTCGACGAGTTTAGTGAGGGTGAGTACCTAAAATAGAACTGATTTTCCAAATACAACACACATATATTGAGAATGAATGAAATATAAAGCATAGAAAACCTCTTTTTTGATGAGTTTAGTGAAAAATCGCTTCGCTTGAAAAATCGCTCGGCTAGTCACAAAATAAAACTTCAAACACAATAGCTGTCAGCGAAAAAAAATCAAGAGAAAGAAGTATAAAATATTTCGAACCTTACAGAAACCGATAGAAAAGGATGTAGCAAATAAAACATGCATAGTAGCAATAAACTCATCGAGCGACGTTGGTCAGGCGGCAAGAGAAAGGGAGATAGAGGTTGAAGGTAAACACAATGGACTTGATTTTTTTATATAGTGGCGTTGGTTAGGGCTGAACGTAAGCGCGCTGTTCAGACGCCAACGCAGAAGATGGGGTTAGAATACGCAGGAGGTTGAGTGATAGGGAGTCACAGCCCAGCATCACTGAAGATGGATGTCGGTTGGAGGTTGAGGGAAAAAGATGGGTGGAGGTGTAGGGATAGCAGCTGCGAGCGATCCAAATGTATTTGCAATTGCTAAGCACTGAGGATGCACAGGGGTGAGAGAGGGTGATGTATTTGTGACTCTGACAGAGGATTTTAAGAGTGTGAGACACACTTGCAGAACAATGATAAATGTGCAAAGCTTATGGGAGAAGCATGGTCCAATATAATCTGAGTCGTTGATTTTTTGCCTAGGTAGCTTTACTCTCAGCCACAAATCAGAGGTGAAAACACCATCCTTATTAAATAGATTTTAAGGGGTAAAAAAAGAAATGCAAAAAAAATCATAATGATGACATCATCAACTCAACTTGTGACATACACATCTTTGCTACTTTATTATATAGATATATATAACAAAAGAGGGGAAAGTAGAGAAACAGGTCAGAGCCCGAGTTTGACAATATTTTGCAAGTGCATAAAGGCCATATTTTTAAAATATGATTTATATCATATTTAAGTTGTTATCTCACTCCCATGAGATACCCCTCACCCCTTTTCTAATAGTGCACACCTATCGCATACCTTTTAAACAACCTAGTTAAGCTACCCTGCCTAACTAATTCGTTTCATCAAATCTCTAAAAATACTCACAAACTCGAGTACTAAGGGATAAACTTCTCCCCATTCCCAACACTGCGCTACGTTCGTTCATGGGGTGTCTCGCAAAGAGAAATACAAACAAGGAACCTCCCCAATACACTACTACCTGAAAATGTTGATCGTCGGGATTCATTTGGACCTCAACACATAACGTATATATATAAACTCATATATATATATATATATATATATATATATATATATATATATATATATAGTTCTCATTTGAACTTATGATTCATATTTGTATAAATCCGGATATAATCTACCGGAAGGGGAAACACTCTTATTAAATCTTTTCACTTTACACAAGTTTACTTTATATGATTATTCATCTTTATATTCAAACAATATACTACACACAACAAGTATCATAACCATCCCACCGAGCTATAACTCAAGGATGCAATCTCATAGTGCCTATCCAAATCCGGGTTTACTCACTATACTAAGGTACCAAGCCAGATTCTCTCATGGTCATGGTAAAAATACACAACCGTGGAGGCGGTCATATTCCCTCCTGAAAGTGGGATAACGTATCACATCCATATGCGGGACAATATGACCTGGGGATATACACTCCCTGCTCCTCAAGCCAGGGGATTCACCCACATCACGCAACCTCCCTGGATCACACTAGAGAAAATATATAATCTGGTTGTTCCAACCCTATGCCCGAGAAAGCCCATGGAACCAGCCTCTAAGATACAAATATACCAATCACACACAAATATATATATATATATATATGGCCATAATTGCCAATCTCATATATGGATAACCAATAACCCAGAATGTTCACATTCGTAATAATATTTAATTCTTCACACACTTAAAATACTAAACCCACAATTATTCTCTATACACACTTGCCGAAGACCTCTCTCGAACGTGGTTCGACCGAAACATTCACTAAGTCCATCCCCCGAATTGTACACTAAACTAATCCAAGGTTTTCTATTTCATTCCCAGGTTTACACACCCTCAATACCGTCATCTAGGAGTCATAATGTCATAAACAGAATCCCCCATAATAATCTCCAATTACAGTTTAACTCCCCCTAAACTCAAAGGAGGAAAACTGCCAAATTCAATAAAGGCTAATTGATTTGCCCCAAATGCGAATTGATTCGGGCTAACGAATCGATTCGATTATAATCTGAATCGATTCGGAAAATATTCTGCTAACAGTTCCTCAAAGGCGAATCGATTCGGTATTAATCCAAATCTATTCGGCCTATGACAGCCTTATAGGTCCCCTTATGCGAATCGATTCAGTCTAAACGCGAATCGATTCGCCCTGTTCAGAGGGCACTGTTTGGGCGATTTCATCTTCTCCAAAATACCCAAATATTAACCCATTCTCCATTTTATGGTTTTTAACCTCAACCAACATCAGCATAATCATCCTAACACGGATTTATAACTAACACATCAATTAATTTTCTCCCAAGGTCAGGTTGGATTTCTGACTAACGATTTTGATCTCGGACAACCTTTCGTAGAAAAATCATTATAAATTTAAAAAAAATCATAACAATACGCGGTCGGCACCCACACGACCATATCGAAAAGATCTACAAATTTTATTTTTTGAACAAGAGCTGAATAGATTCGCTTCCTAGCTGAATTGTTTCGGAAAGACGTTGAGTTACTATTCACCTTCTTCTCCAAAATCCCAAACCTCCATTAATACACCTCCAAGATTTTTTATCTTATCTCCCATCATCATCCAACCTCAACCAACAATATATTCACATATAAAAAGGGTTCTAATCATCCTAGAACCAATACCCAACAACTAATTTCAATTAATTTCTAAGTTTCTCAAATTGGTATTATCTGAGTTTTATCCGTTAAACTTTTGAAACACCCGTTTTGATTCACGAAAAGCCAACCAAAAAATCTTTATAGTTATCACTACTAACTATAATGTTACACCCCGCCTAATAAAATACCAGGTGATCAGTCCTATACCAAATTAAAATAGGAATCCCAGTTGGTTCATCCTTAACATCACTGTCGAAAACCTTTTTAAGACTTACTAACCACCTAGTATTCCAAAAGCCGGTACCAATTTTTATCTCATTAATTAAACCAAATAGTACATTCAGAAATAAATATAGTCCATTCACACAACTGAATTGAATCAATTGAATAAATAATGACTACATGCCGAATATACCATCGGTCACCAAAGTAAATAATCCAATACAAATATTCAACACCGGAATAAAATAAATCTGAAAATTGAACTGAAAGTCTGGGCGACATGCCGTAAATAAGACTAGAACTGATAAATTATTCCTACTCTAGGAATGAAAGAACGATGCGTCTAATCCAAGATCCTGCTAGCATCCACATATGCCGCAGCTCCGTATCCCTGGAATAGAATATCAATCTTGGCGTCCCTGCGGCTGGAATCCTAAAAGGTTTTGAAAATAGTGTTATAGCAAGGGTTAGAACCCAAAACATTTTGAAAATATTTAGCAAGTGAATTAATTGCAGTAATTTAAAGTGCATGAATGCGCTTCATATATAAGTTAGTGTCGCACTCTCTTGAGAACATTCTTACCCCTCCACTATTGTGCACACCTAACGGTTACCTTAAGCCCACCTAGTTGTAATACCCCGTCCAACT
This sequence comes from Sambucus nigra, assembly GCA_949130495.1. Classification (NCBI taxonomy): domain Eukaryota; kingdom Viridiplantae; phylum Streptophyta; class Magnoliopsida; order Dipsacales; family Adoxaceae; genus Sambucus; species Sambucus nigra. The sequence continues at coordinate 405,385,839 of OX422207.1, forward strand.
AGTCTTGGTATAATCTCCCCTTGCCATACTACTCTAACCTGAGTATAATAATTCCTGGATTAATAATTTATCTCATCGATTAACTTAATTAATTTCATTTAAATAATAATCATTTAATTGTGTCACAAGTTATATAAAACAATTACATCACACACTGTATTATTACCCACATATAATATTTACTACCATTATATACGTACCTTTACCACAACATCCACATATATATAGCAATATATATATATATATATATATATTGCTATATATATGTGGATGTTGTGGTAAAGGTACTATATATATATAGCAATATATATACATCCATCCCTTCGAGTATACCCTCACCGGATGATTCCCTCTAAAGTGCTATCTTACTAGGTGTGCTTACATACCCTAGTTATCCGAGTTGGAATCGCTCACCAACTTGGCCCAAAATATAAACGTAGTGGAGGCGATGATATTCCTTCCCTAAAAGTGAGATAAATCCCTCACCCATATACCGGACGCTATGACCTTGGGATATACTCACCCTACTCCTCAAGCTAGGGGAGTCACCCACATCGCGCAACCTCCCTTGATAGCACAAGAGTATATAAATTAAAAAAATATATAGTCACTGATATTTAATAGCACACAATATATATATATATATATATATATATATATATATATATATATATATATATATATATACTATCACTACACAGTATATATATAATATAAACCCCGGCTTTACCGTGTACTCAAAACCTCGTAACACTAGCCTGTAATTTCCTGAGTCTATGGCCCGACTCAACTTAATTAATTTTCTCTCTTATTAATTCACACGTCAATTAATATAATATTTCCCCAAGTCTATGGTCCGACTCTTATATAAATACTTTGCGCATTGATTTATATAATATTTACCCGAGTCTCTGATTCGACTCTAATTTAATTAATTTACACATTAATTAATTAATAATAATCTGAGTCTATGGTCCGACTCTAATTAAATTAATTTACACATTAATTAATTACCAATCCGTGTCAATGGTCCGACTCTAAATTAATTAATTTATCCCTTAATTAATTTATTACTCTGGTGTCACTCAACCCGTATACCCGCTTACTTGGTTTGTAACCCAATATTTCCCAAGTCAACATTCCCACTCCAAATTAATGTACTCCTCTCAGTAATTAATTTAACACCTTGGTGTCGCTCAATCAATATACATGAACTCGTTCACTTAGCCCGTATCTTAAATCTCAAAATTTATTTCCCAATATTCTCCCATAATATGTCACGTGTTCATCTCTCCCAAATTTCCCAATTATATTTACCTATAATTATCAAGAATCATGCCCCTAATTAATTTTCATCATTTAAATTAACCTAAGAATGTTCCCCAATGAAAATCTCCCATACAATTAAGAACTGACATCACTGCCAAAAATCATGTATCATCGATCGATCGAACCCCCTGGGTCGATAGATCAATCGTCCTAGTCATCGTCTTCTCCAGCCTACTGTTCGGCCATGGACGAACCCTAAATATTTTATTTTCATTATAAGACCTTACCCAATTAAAACCAACATTTCCTCTACATAAGAAAAGGGTCTAAACATCCTAAAGACCTTAATTCATCATCAAATTCCATTAATTTCCAATATTTTCCCGATTTGGGTTTTATTTGGGTTTCAAATCTCGAATACGATTTTCATCCCTATTAATAGCAGCTAACCATTGATTCTTACTTCTTTTAGCATACGATTCATGCCTCTATATTCAAGAATCATAAACATAATAAATCTCACCCTAATTCCATTAAAGTATATCAATTTTTGAAAACCCAATTTTTACATGAAAACTCACCCAAAACGAATTTTGGCTTACACCTCCCATTATATGAATTGATTATCATCAATTTAAGAATTACAACAGTTAACCACTTGCCTGGAATCGTTCATAGAGTCTTATCCGTTGTTGTAGTTAAGGTGTTGACGAAGAACACCCCAATTAGTCCCTTAATTTGGCTCCAAAAAGATCCCCAATAGGCTTCTTGATTAACTTCCTCTATTCCCCTCTCAAACCCTAGGTTTAGAATTTTCTATCTTCCATTCACTAGTCCCTCAATTAGCTTTAAAACCCCTAATCCCGTTTTAGGCCATACATGCCTAATTAAAATGGCCCAAATCACCCCGTGTGGGCTCGACTATGCCCAAAAATACCCCGAGACCCAATTACTACCCCCGGGCACTCTTTTCTGACTATCTCAACCTATCCGGACTCAACCGCGTACTCAAAATTGTCATCCAAAATTCTTGTTGACATTTCCAAATTTGACCTCAAAAATGCGACGCACATTAATTCGAACAATTTAACTTAAAGTCGCCAATTAAAAATAATTCTTCCCACTCAATTAAATTCTCCAAATCATAAATTTAAATTTCTCCAATTTGAATATTTTTATTTTCTCCCAAAAATAATTAAATACTAAATTCTCAAAATTACGGGGTGTTACATACTTCCCCCCTTACAAAGGAATTTCGTCCTCGAAATTAAGATGAGCCTAGTGCTCCAAGATTTGAATATCATTCTAGACATGTGCCTTTAGGCTCTCTATATCTATCTCTCCTGCTTCTAACTATAAATTACACAAATATGCATTTTAATTAATTAAGGCACCCATTCACCCTGTACCCGTGCTTCACCGCAGAAAAGTTGCCTTAATTAACCCGGGTGCCCATACACCTATCCCCGTGCTTTACCACACGAAATTTACTCGACTATGCTAGTAGTCATATCACATAGATATATAATGGCCAGGGTACCCAACCCATGTACTAACGATCAAACATCTCCCAACTTCTAACGTTGCGCTAAGTTTCATGCCTGGGACGTCTCGCAAGTGAAATCCAAACAAGGAACCCCCCCGATACACTACTACCTAACATTGTCGATCGTTTAGATCCGTTAGACCCTCAGTCCCTAGCACATACCCCCAAACACTTGTCTATTAGCATAAAAGCATACACGCCTACTTTTATGCTACAAAAGACAACATAAAATACCGCGCCTTCACTATCACTAGTTCTTGCACAAAATAAACCCCGAGCTATCTCTCCCTGCTCGAAAATAATTCTAACTACCCTGATTCACTTCAGTAAACACCCCTACTTACCGGGATAAATATGAGAACACAAGACCTCACTATGTGTCTATCGCACCACTCAATATAACATATATACACATATATATAGGCTAGACGCCTTCTCATGTAATACCTAGTAAAAATCATCCATACCCTGGTGTCAAGAACACTAAAACTTACCCCCACTATTTATAATAGTTCAAATCCATCGCTATCAAGCCAACATAAAAACTATCTGCCCTACTTCCATACTCCTCGAAAGTATTAACCCCTTGCATAATACCAATCCCATCTTTGTGCATACCCCCACTCTCTCATGTTAACATTAAAGAAATCCACTATCCCACATAAATATATATGTAATGTGGTTTCTATCGCCATCGTACCCGCTAAATTTGACTTACCCGCGAATTGTAGTTAAAATAATTTTTATATTTTGACACCCTCACTGTCACTAAAAACTTACCCCATGCCCATAGGATAAAACGATAATTACCTCCATACTCTAGCTAAAATGGCTGATCCTTAGGTTCCTGAGAAGATTCCCCCTGCTCGAACGCACCCATGTCTTGTTGTAGTGGTTGTACATCCATGACCTCGTCCTGTAGTTGACCCCTTCCTCGCTGAGGACAATCTCTCTTCACGTGTCCTGCTTCCCCACAAACGAAACACCTACTAATAAATTCACCCTGCCACTGATCTCTTCCTTGTTGGCCTTATCGGATGTCCTGGCCATCCTGTCGATAGCCTCCAGACCTAAATCGCTTGGCCTGATTCCCCTGTCGGGAATCCTGTCCCCGATGTTCCCATGTCTATTGCTGAGATACCCCACTAGTAATATTCCCTCCCTCTTTATCCTACTGACTTGCTTCCCCTCCCTTATTGCTTCCTCTCAAGTGGAAGTGATAATCCTAACAGTGCAGGAGTGTTGCATTTACGACGTCCGTATAAGCTACTAATGCGGTATTACCAATTAAATGTTTTCTGATCCTCCAGACTAACCCATCCATGAACTTTAACTTCTTTCTTTCTTCATCGCGTACCTCATCCGGTACAAAATTTGCCAAACGAGTGAATTGTTCCTCATAGTCGGCCACTGAACGGTCCCCCTGAGTCACCTCTCTAAAATTTCTCCTCATTTCGATCTCAACTGCTGGTGGAAAATACTTGTGGTCGAACCGCACCCAAAACTCCGCAATTGCTAATGTATCCCTTTCCTCAACTATGGTGATCGACTCCTACCACTGAAACACTGCTCCCACTAACCTAAAAGTGTCTAGCATTTGCTCATGCACCTCGTTGCAATCTACCATGCATAGGTGACACTGAATATCCCTCTTCCACTGACATGCGAGTACCACATCTGAACCCCCTCGAAACTTTGGTGGGTGGCCCTTTTGAAAGACCTCTTGTACTTGATGCCACTCCGACTACCCCGGGTGAGCCCACACACCCTATACCACTAACGCCTGTGGATGATCTTGGGGAAAGTACCTTGCCGTTGCGATCATCATCGCTTCAACTTCCTGCGCCACTAATTCAATTACCTGTGCTTTCAAAATCATCTCTGGCAGTTGCTGCGGTAACTCTGGCTCCTGATGAGCCTCCCTAGCCTCACCTCCCCCTGCTGCCCTAGCTGCTCTCTCTCCTGGATGACATCTGAAATGAGAATCAAATCATATGAGTACACCCTCAAATATAAAGTAATTGGCAGAAGAACGTAAATGCGCATACGTATGAAAATACAACAATCCTATGATAGGGTTCTACATCAAAGAACGCTAAGCTGAAACATGAAAAGCCTCACAGATCCTAAGGACACTAGAATCTGATGCTCTGATACCATCTGTCATACCCCGCCTAATAAATACCGGGTGATCAGTCCTATACCAAATTAAAACAGGAATCCCAGTTGGTTCATCCTTAGCATCATTGTCGAAAACCTTTTTAAGACTTACTAACCACCTAGTATTCCAAAAGCTGGTGCCAATTTTTATCTTATTAATTAAACCAAACAGTACATGTGGAAATAAATATAATCCATTCACACAACTAAATTGAATCAACCGAATAAATAATGATTACATACCGAATAAACCATCGGTCACCAAAGTAAATAATTCAATACAAATATTCAACACCGGAATAAATTAAATCTGAAAACTGAACTGAAAGTCTGGGCGACATGCCCTAAATAAGACTGGAACTGATAAATGATTCCTACTCTAGGAATGAAAGAATGATGCGTCTAATCTAAGCACCTGCTAGCATCCATATATGCCGCAGCTTCGTGTCCCTGGAATAGAATATCAATCTTAGCGTCCCTAAGGCTGGACACCTAAAAGGTTTTGAAAATAGTTTTATAGCAAGGGTTAGAACCCAAAGCATTTTGAAAATATTTAAGAAGTGAAATAAATGCTGTAATCTAAAGTGCATGAATGCACTTCATATATAAGTTAGTGTCGCACTCTCTTGAGGACATTCTTACCCCTCCACCATTGTGCACACCTAACGGTTACCTTAACCCCACCTAGCCTTTACCACAATATCCACACATATATATATACAAATCCATACCTCCGAGTATACCCTCACCGGATGATTCCCTCTAAAGTGCTATCTTACTAGGTGTGCTCACATAACCTAGTTATCCGAGTTGGAATTGCTCACCAACTTGGCCCAAAATATAAACGTAGTTGAGGCGGTCATATTCCTTCCCTAAAAGTGAGATAAATCCCTCACCCATATACCGGAGGCTATGACCTGGGGATATACTCTCCCTACTTCTCCAGCTAGGGGATTCATCCACATCGCGCAACCTCCCTTGATAGCACAAGAGTATATAAATTAAAAAAATATCTAGTCACTAATATTTAATAGCACACACAATATATACATGTATATATATATATATATATATATATACTATCACTACACCGTATATATATAATATAAACCCCGGCTTTACCGTGTACACAAAATCGCGTTGTGGCCCGACTCAACTTAATTAATTTTCTCACTTATTAATTCACACGTCAATTAATATAATATTTCCTCGAGTCAATGGTCCGACTCTTATATAAATACTCTGCAAATTGATTTATATAATTTTTACCCGAGTCTCTGATTCGACTCTAATTTAATTAATTTACACACTAATTAATTAATACTAATCTGAGTCTAAGGTCCGACTCTAATTAAATTAATTTACACATTAATTAATTATCAATTCGAGTCAATGGTCTGACTCTAAATTAATTAATTTATCCCTTAATTAATTTATTACTCTGGTGTCACCCAACCCGTATACCCGCTTACTTGGTTCGTAACCTAATATTTCCCGAGTCAACATTCCCACTCCAAATTAATCTACTCCTCTCAGTAATTAATTTAACACCTTGGTGTCACTCAACCAATATACCTGAACTCGTTCACTTAGCCCGTATCTTAAATCTCAGAATTTAATTCCCAATATTCTCCCATAATATGTAGCGCGTTCATCTCCCCCAAATTTCCCAATTAGATTTACCTATAATTATCAAGAATCATGCCCCTAATTAATTTTCATCATTTAAATCAACCTAAGAATGTTCCCCGATGAAAATATCCCATACAATTAAGAACTGGCATCACTGCCAAAAATCTTGTATCATCGATCGATCGAACCCCCTGGTCGATCGATCGATCGTCCCAGTCATCGTCTTCTCCAGCCTACTTTTCGTCCATGGACGAACCCTAAAGCTTTTATTTTCTTTATAAACCCTTACCCAATTAAAGTCAACATTTCAACCACATAAGAAAAGGGTCTAAACATTCTAAAGACCTCAATTCATCATCAAATTCCATTAATTTCCAACATTTTCTCGATTTGGGTTTTATCCGGGTTTCAAATCTCTAATACGATTTTCATCCCTATTAACAACAACTAACCATTGATTCTTACTAGTTTTAGCATACGAGTCATGCCTCTACATTCTAGAATCATAACCATAATAAATCTCACCCTAATTCCATTAAAGTATATCAATTTTCAAAAACCCAAATTTTACATGAAAACTCACCCAAAACGAATTTTGGCTTACACCTCCCATTATTTGAATTGATTATCATCAATTTAAGAATTACAACAGTTAACCACTTGCCTGGAATCATTCGTAGATTTTGATCCGTTGTTGTAGTTAAGGTGTTGACGAAGAACACCCTAATTAGTCCCTTAATTTGGCTCCAAAAAGATCCCTAATTGGCTTCTTGATTAACTTCCTCTATTCCCCTCTCAAAACCTAGGTTTAGAATTTTCTATCTGTCGTTCACTAGCCCCTCAATTAGGTTTAAAACCCATAATCTCGTTTTAGGCCATACGGGCCTAATTAAAATGGCCCAAATCACCCTGTGTGGGCCCGGTTATGCCCAAAAATACCCCGAGACCCAATTACTACCCCCGGACACTCTTTATTTACTATCTCGACCCATCCGGACTCAATCGTGCACTCAGAATTGTAATCTGAAATACTTATTGACATTTCCAAATTAGACCTCAAAAATGCAACGCACATTAATTCGAACAATTTAACTTAAAGTCGCTAATTAAAAATAATTCTTCCCACTCAATTAAATTCTCCAAATCATAAATTTTAGTTTCTCCAATTTAGATATTTTTATTTTCTCCCAAAAATAATTAAATACTAAATCCTCAAAATTACGGGGTGTTACATATAATATGATATTTATGCTTAAAAGAATATAGCAAGTAAACACTTGCTTCGTGGATAAAATCCGACGACCTCAAGTCGAATCCCGTGGAGTTTAATCCCTTTCATCTCTTCCTTTCTCCTCTTCCTTTATTTCCTTCTTCTTTTCTCTCCTTTTCTTTCTTTCTTTCACTCTCCCGTGACTTATATAGGGAGAAATAAGGGTTTATCCCTTATAAACCCAAAAATGACTCGTTTACTCAATTACGAGTCCCTATTAGTCCAAAAATTCCCGGAACCTAAGCACCACTCCCGAATAATCTATTCTGACTATCTCGACCACTCCAGAACCCACCGTGCGCTCAAAATCTCCATCTGAGTCTCTTAACTAAAATTCACTAATTAAACCCAACACATCTCATTACAGGTTTTCCAATTAAAATATTATCCTTTGTCTCTTTACCCAACTGCGACATGTAATTGAAATAGTCCAACTCTTTTACTTAATCCCAAAAGTAAATGTGGCATACATCAGAAATCATCTAACCCTCATAAACTTCAAAAAAATTATTCTCAGAAATTTCTCAAATTTCTAAATTACACCCATTTATCAAATTTAAAGTATACATAAAAGTACAGGGTATTACATTCTCCCCCCCCCCCCCCCCCCCACAACCGAATTTTGTCCCCAAAATTTTTATTCGACCGGTACTACCAACCTAGGATTGCTAATAACACTACATCCTAGTGCACATAAGTCGTATGGTACTAACCCAATGTCACTCAACCATGCACTCGTTCACAGTACCCACCTATCTCAAGGCTTATACTCTAATGCAATAGCTTAACGAAATCTCTATATGCTACAACGCTACCTCATCGCAAGGTTGACTCTAATGATGACACATCGCACCCAGTGCTTCTATAGTCGTATATAAGGAAAACTAGCCTATAACCACCGCTCTAACTTATTGATCCCATAGGAGATCCGCTACCCTAAGCGTCTACTCATCTATAACAGGACATCGAATTTACCTCAAAAGGAAACTACACTAGCGTTTGAATATTCCCGTCAGTCTTCTCGCTTATCTTAAGTGTTCTAACTCTTATTGCACAAATATAATTGGATCGTTGTGTACCTCCTACGACATTACATCCAACCCATTTCAAATCCATTTATAACTGCCTCGCAGGATAATCTTCATCTTTATATACTACATCCCTTTTATTTCTGGTGCTATATAAAACCAACTTATCAAGGTGCGTATAAACCCTATAATCCATGATTATCTGTACCACTATCGCAAACGTCACCGACGCAACACTCTCTCCAAAGATGGGCCTCACTTTCTTGGCCTGGTGCTAACACCTGGGTATTCTCAACAATCTTCTCAAAGGTAACCAACCAATCTTCTTGTAGTTAACTCACAAATATCTCCTTATATCGGCGCCACTAGTCCTACTAGCTTTATTTCCTAGTAACCCTAAGATCGATATGTTTCCTACACACATAAAAAGAGTACTATACTAACTATATCCCTAGTTCCCAAGACCTATCTCAATTTTTGATATTTGCTCAGTTTGATGCGTGGGACGTCTCGCAAAGTGAAATCTAGATAAGGAACCCTCCCGTTACACTACTTTCTCGCATCGTCGATCATCGAGATATAACGGCTTAAGGCACACCATCGGGACGTTCTAAAATCCTACCTCGCTAACCTACTAACACTCTTCTACCACTTTTTATTTCCATCTTGGCGAAATGGAAAGTCTAACTAATCGGGGTGCCTACTCTCTGCAAAAGTGTTACGAACGTTGTGTCCAGAACGTATTACCTCAGAATTTGCCTTCCACTCAGGGAAAGGTTATAAGACTTAAATCAATTTCCTTAACCTTACCTCACCCACATACTTGCGGTGAGAAAACCATTTCACTGCTTTTCTTTAGCACTTCTATCTCCATAAGCATGCAATCGTCACACGGCTCTCAGTTTATAGTGTTTTCTTCACACTATGTAACCTATCACCAAAACCAACATCCTTGCATATCATAACATCTCTCCACTCCCGATGTCATTAAGGTTCATGCGTGGAGTGTCTCGTAAGCGAAATCCAAAAAAGGAACCCCTCCTATAAACTACTTCTTTAATTTTTTGGTCGTGGAGGTCTGTTAGTTTCAAATATGCCACTGGGATAATCCCATCCCACCTATTAACCAAATGTGGTCAGAACTCCTACTTATTTCCAGGAGCCACACCACCAATCGCTTGTACTAACACTAAGTCCTTAGCGCAAATAACAACCGTCTTAAACTCACAACTTATCAAAAATTCTACATACCTTAAATCATATATAAGGTCACCACACACTCAAAGATTGATAATGAAACAACTACTCATCGAGGTTCCATCTAAACATATTATAAAAGTGAGCTCAATCTGTATCCAGATGAGATATCGCAACAATAACTTGTTCCACCCTGGAACCGTGGATACGATAGTCTTGCAATCATTAGCCTGCTATCTCTCCGATAATACAATAACATTACTCTAACAATAGTATTATACTCGTATAACACATACCAAAAGAGCAATGCAAACCAAATATAAGGTTGAAATGCCAACACTCGTTTTTATAACGAATGAAGAAAATTGAGCACTGCTACCACGGAAAAACATATAGACATACACTATATAATGTTACCGATATTACCAGTAAACTCAAATCACATACGAATCTAGGGCTAATAAAATACTGTGACTCAATCTTGTCACATAGAATATACCTCCTTTATCCGAGGTGAAACTCATAACAATAACTTCGCCAATCTCCCTAGCTACTCCAAATGGTTCCCGAACATGATACACTTTCCCTAACCGGAAAAAAACTAGTTCTAGATGCCCTACCTCGGCACCCTATTCGTGTCCTTTAACTCCTACCGGGCAAGGTCAAAGCGTGTTTTTGTACACTCCACATTGCAACATTCCCCATCTCTGGCCACCCTGACCATGTTAAGGTTATCAGTATCTCAGAATCTATCACCTCGATCCTGACGATCGGTTTCATAATTCCCCTTAAATTCTTCGTCAAAAGGAGACTCCACTAACGGCCTCAACATCCCTGTTTCAATAAATCCCCAGGTGGATATCCACCAAAGGGGGTTCCACGAACACGAATTCTCATAAGTGTTAGCAGCACTTACTAGTGATCCTGTCATCCATCTAAAGGACTCTCTCTTCATTGTACCTACCTTAATTAAGTACAAAGTTCACTTATCCCTATAACTCTTTATTCACTGTCGGCCTCTGACCGATCCTCATGTGAATAATTCAGGAACTGCATTCTCTTCATTCTTGATAAACCAAAGAAACTTGCGGTTAAAACTGTCTGTAAGATTCCTTGATGAGCAAACCATCCTGCTCCCCCAAACATAGTGACCACCGTTCCCACCATTTCAACTTTGCTCCAACGAGTAAAAAAATTTCCTCAAATTTTCACATTTGGGTATTTCCATACCCTACTATAAGACAAACCTTCTGAGCCTTCTACTTCCACTGAATAAAGCTGAACTACCTCTGCATAACTTAATCTTCAACGTATGGTCCTTATCGAAGACTTTTTTTAAACTTTTTTCCCATTTACTTCACTGGGTAATTCAACTTTATCACCACTCTCTACTATAGAGGTACTTGGATCATTATAACTACTATACTTTAGTAGTCGTCGTAAAAATCCATAACAATGCCACAAAGGGGAGTGACCTCGACTGCGGCCCTCGTCCCCTACTTCAACTTTTAGCTCCAACTAAGCCCCGCGTCCTGTCGCCCTTGAAATGGCCTTCTATGGTCGCTCTTTATCGATCAACACATGAATCTTGAATGAGTGCGCAAAAGATTTACTGTAATCTTATATAATAGTGGGAGAACAAAATCTCATAAGAGGAATCAACAATCCTAATCATAAGGCTCTATATCAAATCAACCAAATTGAAAATTCGTAAATCAAAATACGTTAAAATAACAAATGAATACAATTGGGTTATCGGATCGAATGTGTCTGGACACCTATATATATATATATATATATATATATATATATAATGCTCCTGTGCGGACTAGTCCGCATTTTAAGAATGCGGACCGGACATGTGTCGCCTAAAGATGCGCCTAGAAATTACCGCCTAAATTATAAGCACACTCTCTCTTTTTTCTGGGCTCACCGCCAGGTGACACATGTTCGGTCCTCATTTTTAAAATGTGGACTAGTCCGCACAAGAGCAGGACCGTATATATATATAATAAGGAGTATAATATTGGTTAGTGTTCAATAAGACTATAAGCTAAGTAGAGGCTAAGATTAAATCAATAAGGAAGGAATCCTACGGTTGTTATCAGAGAAAGTCTATTTTACTTTTTTGTCCCATTACTAATTTGTTTCCCTCTCTTTTTCCTGACTATCTTTGTTCCCCTTTTTTCACTTTAATTCAAAACTAAGGATAATTTTGTAACTCTCTCATTGCACGAACCTACAACCACTCAAATTAATGTTTAGAGTCTCAACTCCTCCCTCTCTCTATCTTCTCTATCTCTCTCTCTATGAAAGACGTGTGATCCTCATCTTCCCAGATTGTCACTGAGTACACATTTACCAGTAAAGGAACGATTGAGATTATCACAGAGTACACATTTACTCCAATAAAAACCCCTCGCGTCCTCTCACCTGCTCCAACAAAAACCCATCTTTCTCTATTTTTCACCCAAACTCTCGCACATAACCTCCAATTTGACCTACTGATGGCAAGGATTCCCACCACGTTTTCCTCACCGACGAAGTCAGGTACCTCTCTATCTACTCACCATTCTCTTTTTGGTTTAATTTATTTTGGTGGGTTTTGGATGTAGTCTTATGCATCCATCTAAATAGGTAACTTTCACGACTCTCATTCTCTAACCCAAGGGTTAATATTCATTTCTCTCTCATTTTTTTTTATCTTTGGGGATTTCAGTTGAATTTCAACGGTTGATGGAGCTTCGGAAGTTTGTGGGTTCAAGCTTACTGTTGCTGAGTTTGATCAGCGATAAATCTAGAGTCAAAAGTGATAGTGAAAATGTTTTCCAATTTAAGGGATATTAGAGTCGTTCAAGAGAGAGAAAAAGAACAGTCAAGGTTGAGGAACCATTTCTTTTTTATCCAGATCTGGAAATCTTTGAGGTTTGGCATAGTTGAATATATTGTTCGATTTGTGAGTTTATATTATTAGTACTCTACTTTGTGATATAGATATAGGGTTCCTGCCTTTGTACTGCTGGTACTCTACTTTGTGAGTTTTATGTGCAAATACAAATGACATTGTCTCAAATCTTAGTTAAAATGATTGTATTTTTGTGAATTCCTTATGTAGCTTTAATTTATTATGACTTAGATGTATACTTTTTGTTCGGTTTTAACAATGTTTTCAATTGCAATCGTGCAAGGTCTCGCGAGAGAAGCCACTAATCTTACTGTATAATCTTACTATATGTTGATGACATAAGCATATCCTCTACGAAACACTAAGATCCTATGAAATTAAGCTGCCATTGACGCATTAATAACACTGATTCAAGCTTCTGATGTTATTACTTTACTGTATAACCGTGCTAAATGATTTTCATTTGTTATTGCTTTACAGGTGCCATGTTCATTTAGATTTAGTTACAATTACTTTTGACGCTTTGTTCTAGGCTGAATCAGTTGAATATTGGGGGATGTTGATTCCATTATTCTAAATATTTTAATTTTAGTTTCTGTTTGGTATTGTTTGGTAAGTGATTAATCTTTATATGAATATATTTTAATGTCCTATTTGGTATTGTTTGGTAAGTGATAACTCTTTATGACATTATATTTTAATGTTTTGTTTGGTATTCTTTGATAAATGATTACTCTTTATTTGAATTTATTTTAATGTTCTATTTGGTAAGTGTTTTCAAAGGATGAAATAACGATTTTGGATTTTTTGAGTTGCAGAAGGGTTTCCCTATTTTTAACTGTATATATGGATCTAATTCCCATTACTTGAATATTATTTCTATGTTTTACTTCCTAATGTAGTGTATTAGGATAAAGTTAAGACTAACAGGGGATGCCACGCTGAGTACACACAAAATAAAGTTAAAGACGTTATACTATATTGTCCCATTTGTTTTTTAAATTTAATATTCCGTTGACATTGGTTTGATATTTTTTTACTTGATCCAGATCTATTTGAAGGTCGGAACAAAAATGGAGACTGCTTCAGCATATTCTGGCTTTTCTTTAAAAGGTAATACTTCATCACTATTTTTTTAACATATACCACTACTTTTATTTTTCATGATATATTAGTGAGAATTAGACATGACCAAACTTGTACCATCACCAAACAATGGTGCTGATATGTCACTAATGTCATGAAACATATCAGCAGTGTTTATTGATTGTCATATTCATTTCTTTGTTGATTAACATATTAAACTGATTTCTTTTATTGATATTAATGTCAGCCCCTAATTTCTTTTATTAATATTAGTGACATTTCACTTGAAAAGGTAATACTTTGTCAACAATGTTCATTGGTTGACATATTTATATTCATTTGTTCCTATTTTGAAGATCTATCATTCTCACTACAGTGGTAATCTGCCACTCACCAATATTTTTACACCAAAATTTGTATTATCTTACAGTCATAGTCTTATTTGAGACCCAAATACCTATTTTCTTAATCCTTACTATTCTCATTAAGTTTAGATTTTCGTTATGGTATGATTTTGTTGGTATTTGGAAAGGTTTTATATTTATTTACACTAAATTTCTTTATGAAAATCACTTGAGTTTTACTTGGCACGGAGATTGAGAAGAGTATAATTAAGAATGAGATAGCTGCAATAGTTCTAGAGTTTGTTGTGTGAGTCGAATCTGGTGTATACTAGGATGGTGTATCTTCAGCTAGGCTGGTGTATGTTTCTAACTATCTCATTGACAACTCTCTCCCTTTCCCTTTCTGTCACCCCCCCCCCCTTAATAGATTGAAAAATCTTTGCATATCTCTACCCCTGTCTCTCCACCACCTCTCTTTGAGAATCTAGATTTTTGGTTTCTTTAGTTTTAGTTTTTTTTAGTTAGTTCTACTGTAATGTAAAACACACATAATACGTAATCTATTGATGTTTATGTGATATTACTTTGATATATTGGGGGATTTTTAAGTCACTATTGTCAAATTTTTTTCTATTCGTCTAATATTGGGACTAATAATTGTTTGTTATCCACATAACATGGGTTAAAAACACCAACTTCATGAATGCATTTCATTAAGTTAATAACTAACTCTTATTGGTTTAGCATTTGCTACTCTAAAGAATTTTGGTTAAACCTACTAAAAGTGATTGCATTATTCGATTGATTATATGTTTTCTATTGTTTGGCATTGAACAATATCAGTTGCCATATTTAAGCCTACTCTTTTGGTGTATAATTTGTTAGGTGATTTGTATTTTCTGATTAAACTTTGTCTTATGAGATATTGGCCACATGTGGTCATCAGTTTTTAACGAATCCTTTTATGATGTGTTTTTTAAATATCTCCTGATTTGTAGATTTAATTTTCTCTGCTAACTTTTGTTTTGTTCTTTTGAGGCATGAACAATATATTTATACAAAATAACTAGCATATCTAAAGCCGAGGTATTTCTGTTTAGCGTTCTTGAACAAGAAGTTAAATTTTGGAACATGAGCAGTCTTGATGCATAAAGGCTTGAGATTTTTTTCTAGGTATATAATTATTCTAAATTTGCCAAAAGTCTGACATTTTTTATCTGGTATTAGAAATGCGTTTATCATGTGTGGGGTTCTCATTCCTCCTAAAAAGCACGAACCAATGCATCACTAAATACCAAAATTCTGAATCTTAGAACTTTGTTTACTGTTAATTCAGTTATTGGTAGGTTGGTGGGACATTTCCTTGCAACTACAATTGATGATATCAACTATGATCCCAGTGTTCTTGCATGAACAAATAAACCTTACTGGGCGTGAAACTAATTACATGGGATTTTTTTGTCATTATAAAAGGTAATCCCATAATTGAATTGATGTAAAATTGCCTCTGTTGTTACTAATACGGGGACTAACCTCTTTACAGCGGGGAATTGGAAAGTCTTATTTAGCATATAGGACAAAAACATGTTAATTATAAGTTGTGTATGTCTTTTGTGATATTATTAAATTTAGGAACTACGATATTCATAAAATGTGGCGTACTATTAGGTTTAAAAAAAATATTGATCATTTATTTTCAAAATATGTTTTTTTGTAGGATAGCAGGACATTTATTTCCGAATGAGTGACACTACGGAGCCCATTCCAGACTTCCATGGTAAAGAGAGCACTTACACTGTATACAATAGAGGGTTATAGTGGTTATGGACCTGAATAAGGCAAAATCAGCCACTATTATAGGATTGCAATTATGTTTCACGATGTCTAATAATATTGTTTTTAAAACTTATGTAGGTTGCTCACATCGTGGATTGAAATGAGTATGGATATGATGGGATATGGAAGGAAATAGATAAAGAGGTTTACAAAGATGATGGGTCTAATTGGGATTCAAATCCTTAATGGTTATTTTTCCTTTTGTTTTTTTTGGGTTTCTGCCAAAAGACACTTTTTCAAATCCTTTCTGATTTTTCGTCTAGATATGACACGTATGCTTTTTTTTTATAGGATCTTTTTTTATATATTATATACTCAGGTTGTGTGTTTCAACGAGGATTGGTATTCTTTTTTTTTGGATTGAGCCAATGTGTTGTTTTGATTCAAAATGGATTGAACAAAAGTTAGGGTTGTCTATGATTTCAGATTCAAAATTATGTCTAATGTCCAAGTCCTTGCTATAGTTTGGTTTGTATATGTTCAGAGATTATAGTAATCAGGTTACTAAAGACAGTAGTTATTTTTTACATAGCTGACCACTCTTTTGGTGGGTTTTTTTTTTGTTTTAAAGTACAAGTCTCATGAGATCCATTGTTCAAATTCATTTAGCTCCTATTTATTTCATTAATGTTTCTTTAATACATTGATGCTTGCTAGGCTTTAATATAATTACTGCATATGACTTTTATTTTTCATTTCATTAATTAGTTTGTGCTCCATATTTGGATTTAGCCATGTTCATGTGCAAATGGGTTCTTAGTGGTTTTTTAAAATTTAATTACTTTCACTTTTCGTTTATTGTTGGTTTGATTACTTACTTATAGAATGGACATAATTGTATTTCACTTTCATTTACTCTTTGGTTCATTCAGACACGTGCTGCTATGCTGATGTGCTCCCATTATCTCCCAAGTGCTATGATGTTGTGGTGATTATGCTTCATTCAGGTCATTGTGGATGCATCTTCTGCAGAAATTAAACAAGCTTACTACCCCAAGGCAAGAGTAGTTCACCCTAATAAAAATCCCAGAGATCCAAAAACTTCTCCTAATTTCCAAACACTCTGGGAGGCTTATCAGTTCTTGAGTATAACAGATATAGTAGAAATAGCAGGTACAGTAAGTGTGTGGTTTGTTAGCACATCGGACACTATAGAAGTTCATTTGTTAAGCGTGTGGTTGGTTCATTTATTCTTCATTTCTTAATCATTCTTCTTTATTTGTTAGCATTGTAGCAGGTATAGAAGGTTTATAGAGTATATTTAGTCCAAATACTCCAATCTAAACCATTGTCAATCAAAGAAGTGTCGAGGATATCTCTAACTAAGCTTTTTGGAGTCCCACTTCCTGCTATACCTGTCTATCTCCCCTGACCGGATGCTCTATATAAAGGAAGGAAGAATCTCATTTCTAATTTTCAGCATCCATCCTTCTACAGGTGTGAGAACCACTGATGACATAAATTTTATTACGAGTTGCATAAAAATCTTACTTTTTCCTAAGTAGGCTATATGGATTGGAGTATTTGGACTATAAATTTTTCCTAAGTAGGCTATAAGCACTTTTTCCTAGGTAGGCAAAATAGGCAATATGTAAAAGTAGGCGATATGTAAATAACTTTTTCATAAGTAAGCTACATGTAAAAGTAGGCTATATGAACCACTGCCAGTAAATGTAGGCATTTTTATTTCATAATTTTTATGGGGGCAAACCTGATAACAAAAATAAATAGGGGTTTTAGTCGCAATAAGACTTTCTGATGGCAATTTTGCCCATATTTAATTAGTCCGCTCATTATTGAACTTTTCATATCATCAAATGTTGGAAATGCTAGGCCTGAAATTTTTTAGAACATTCACTTTATGATGTTGGTCAACATATGTTTCCTCTTTTGTTTTATGATGTTTTGTAACACATTTTAGGTGGTGTGAGCCTTTTTGTAGGGACTTTGAGGATGTTTGGGCATATCGTTCGGCAAATGCAGACGACATGTTCGACGGATCTTCACGATAAACATTTCCAGTAAGAGTTCTATGAAATTGGCACCTCCGCCGAAGGAGTTTCTAGATGGGAATCATCTCTCAGGAACTCATAATTCAAAAGGCAGTGAAGATAACATTTTTTGTTTGCCAAAATAACATTTTTTTTGTTTTACAAATTCCAAGGTATTATGTATATTATTGATACTATGTGTATTGTCGGTAATATTATGGTATGCGAACAAAGATCACGATGATGTACTATCAATCTCTCGTGGCATGTCTAATTTTTTTATTGCATTCTTATTTGTCTCTTAATTTTAACTGTCATTCAATACAAAATGATGTTTCTTAGGCATAATAGTATTATTTTTGTTGGATTATTTCTTTAACAGGGTGGAAAGTCCAATTAACAAAGGAAGCTCTGCCCAAATTTTTAAAAAATATTTACACTTTTGTGGGGTAATTTTTTTTTGTATTGTTGTGATGTTTCATAATGGTATAATTTTTATCATTATGATGTTTATTTGAGTTCTAGGACGAAATTTTAGTATTGTTGGGGATTATTTTTTTTTCTTAATGGGGTGGATAGTGCTATAAATAAAGGAAATTTTGTCCAAATTTAATAAATTGTTTTCACGTTAGTGTTGTAATAAACACGACTTAAATTGTTTACACATTTCGATGGTCTATTAAACAAAGGAGATTGTGACTTTTTTTTTTTTAAATTACACTTTGTTTTATCGGGGAACAAATTTTTTGTTGTTTTACAATTATACAGTTTGAAAATTATAGCGGTTTTACAATTACGTACTTGGGAAATTTTTGCTGTGCCTTCAGGCATGGGCATTCCGCTAGTGTATATATATATATATATATATATAGCAAAAGAGGGGAAAGTAGAGAAATGGGTCAGAGCCCGAGATTGAAAATATTTTGCAAGTGCAAAAATACCATATTTTTAAAATGTGATTTATCTCATATTTAATTTGGTAACGCACTCCCATGAGATACCCATCACCCCTCTTCTAATAGTGCACACCTATCGCATACCTTTTAAACAACCTAGTTAAGCTACCCTGCCTAACTAATCTGTTTCACCAAATCTCTGAAAATCCTCATAAACTCGAGTACTAAGGGTTAAACTTCTCCACATTCCCAACACTACGCTACGTTCATGCATGGGGTGTGTCGCGAAGCGAAATCTAAACAAGGAACCTCCCCGATACACTACTAACTGGAAATGTTGATCGTCGGGATTCATTTGTCCCTCAACACATAACGTATATATATAAACTCATATATATATAGTTCTCACTTGAACTTATGATTCATATTAATATAAATCCGGATATAATCTACGGGAAGGGGAAACACTCTTATGAAATCTTTTCACTTTACACAAGTTTACTTTATATGATTATTCATCTTCATATACAAACAATATACTATACACAACAAGTATAATAATCATCCCAACGAGATATAACTCGAGGATGCAGTCTTATAGTGCTTATCTAAATTAAGGTTTACTCACTACGCCACGGTACCAAGCCAGACTCTCTCATGGTCATGGTAAAAATACACAACGGTAGAGGCATTCATATTCCCTCCTAAAAGTGGGATAATGATATCACACCCATATGCGGGACGATGTGACCTAGGGATATACTATACCTCCTCCTCAAGCCAGGAGATTCACCCACATCGTGCAATCTCTCTGGATCGCACTAGATAAAATATATAATCTGGTTGTTGCAACCTTATGCCCGGGAAAGTCCCTGGAACCAGATTCTAAGATACAAATATACCAATCACACACAGATATATATGTATTCGTATCATATTATATATACTGTAATCACATCGTATATATAATCTTCATCACTTCTCAAATATATATATGGCTATAATTGTCAATCTCATATAGCGATAGCCAATAACCCCGAATTTTCACATTCGTAATAATATTTAAGTATTCACACACTTAAAATACTAAACCCATAAGTATTCTCTATACACACTTGCCTAAGGCTTCTCTCGAACGTGGTTCGACTGGAACATTCACTAAGTCCATACCCCGAATTGTACACTAAACTAATCCAAGGTTCTCTCTTTCATTCCCAGGTATACTCATCCTCAATACCGTCATCTAGGAGTCCTAATATCATAACTAGAATCCCCCATAATAATCTCAAATTTCAATTTAACTCCCCCTAAACTCAAAGGAGGAAAAATGCCAAATTCAACAAAGGTTAATCGATTCTCCCCAAATGCGAATCGATTTGGTCTAGCGAATCAATTTCGTTTCCATCAGAATCTTTTCGGAAAGTATTCTGCAAGAAGGTCCTCAAAGTCGAATCGATTATGTCTTAATCCGAATCGATTAGTCCTGAGACAGCCTTACATGTCCCCTTATGCGAATCGATTCGGTCTAAACCCGAATCAATTCTCCTTGTTCGGAGGGCCATGTTTGGAGATTTCATTTTCTCCAAAATAACCATATATCAACCCATTCTCCATTTTATAGTTTTTAACCTCAACCAACATCACCATAATCATCCTAACACTTATTTCTAACTAACACATCAATTAATTTTCTCCTAATGTCAGGTTGGATTTCTGACTAACGATTTTGATCTCGGACAGCCTTACATAGAAAAATCATTATAAATTTAAAAAAATCCTAAAAATACGCGGTCAGTGACCACGTGACCGTATTGAAAAGATCTACAAATTTATTTTTTTATCAAGAGACGAATCGATTCTCTTCCTGGCCGAATCGATTCGGAAAGACGTTGAGTTACTATTCACCTTCTTCTCCAAATTCTGAAAACTCCATTAATACACCTCCAAGCTTTTTATAATCTCTCCCGTGATCATCCAACCTCAACAACCAATATATTCACATATAAAAAGGGTTCTAATCATCCTAGAACCAATACCCAACAACTAATTTAAATTAATTTCTAAGTTTCTCAAATTGGATCTTATCCGAGTTTTATCCGTTAAACTTCCGAAACACCCGTTTTGATTCATGAAAACCCAACCAAAAAATCTTTACAGTTATCACTACCAACTATAATATGATATTTATGATTAAAAGAATAAAGCTAGTAAACACTTTCCTCGTGGATAAAATCCGACGACCTCAAGTCGAATCCCACGGAGTTTGTCTCGAAAATCCCTTTCCTCTCTTCCTTTCTCCTCTTCATTCCTTTCCTTGTTCTTTTCTCTCCTTTTCTTTCTTTCTTTCACTCTCCCGTGCCTTATTTAGGGAGAAATAAGGGTTTATCCCTTTTAAGCCCAAAAATGACTCGTTTACTCAATTGCGAGTCCCTATTAGTCCAAAAATCTCCGGAACCTAGACCCTACTCATGGATACTCTATTCTGACTATCTCGTCCATTCCGAAACCAACCGTGCACTTGAAATATCCATCCGAGTCTCTTAACTAAAATTCACTAATTAAACCCAACACATCTCAATACTGGTTTTCCAATTAAAATATTATCCTTTGTCGCTTTACCCAACTACGACATGTAATTGAAATAGTCCAACTCATTTAATTAATCCGAAAAGTAAATGTAGCATACATCGGAAATCATCTAACCCTCATAAACTCCAAAAATTATTATTGTCAGAAATTTCTCAAATTTCCAAATTACACCCATTTATTAAATTTAAATTATCCATAAAAGTACACAGTATTACACCATATGAGGGTTCAGTCCCCAAGAAGACTAAGCTATATCTTAGGCTTATAAGGGGGCTTGCATTCCCGACGACCAATCTCTGTTCGCGAGCCTAACCTGTGAGAGATTAATTAATCATAAATATTAAATATTTTATTTATGAGATTACCCATGAATGTCGCACATGTGATATCTCTTGTAAGGGATTCCATCAATTTCATAAATAAAATATTTAATCTTTATGATTAATTATGACTTGTCATCTATATTTGCTTGGCAGATTATCGTGGTCTTTGTCAAATTTCTCTCTACAATGGTCAAACCAAAAAAGGAAGTGTGTGATTTAGGGGTTTCTTAGATTGATGACCAAAAGGCCATTGAGGCTAACAAACCAAGGTGACTAAGAGTGAGGGCCTGCCGAACATCAAAGATAATGATATACTCAATCTGAAGGCCAAAGTGGAGACTTTGGAAAAGGCAAACCAAGATTCCACCCAAAATCTCGTAGAAACTTTAAAGGACAAAAAATTTATGTTTAATGAAGGTTAGGACAAATCCATTGCCAATGCTGAAAAAAATTG
This sequence comes from Sambucus nigra, assembly GCA_949130495.1. NCBI lineage: Eukaryota > Viridiplantae > Streptophyta > Magnoliopsida > Dipsacales > Adoxaceae > Sambucus > Sambucus nigra. Next base: position 405,408,365 of record OX422207.1, read on the forward strand.
GGCTTTATATAGAAATAATTTTCAAAAAAGGTTGGGATGAGTCCTTTATTAAGGCTAGAGTTGTTGAGGAATCTGAGTTTTTTGTCTAGCACCACCCTGGATATTCTCCAAATATGGAGGATGTGGAAGAAGATGAATAAGAAACAACCAACCAGGAGAAGGTTGATGAAGATACCAATGAGAAGAACCCTATAATTTAGTACTTTTTGGGGACTTTTTATAATTTTGAATTTGTTTCTTCTTTTTCTTTATCTATGTAAGGGGCTTGCCCCATAGTATTTTCTGAATTAAATGGAACCTTTTCTTCTTACTTATTCTTCTCGTTTAGGGAAGAGAGGAACATCCCATTCAAGAGAAGGAAGGAACTGAAAGCCTTGACATCTCATGTCTTAAGGAATTCTAGCTCGAGAAGAGAAAGAGATAGAGAATCATATTTCGAGTCCGTCAAGGCTTGCTTACTTGTTAAAGTTATGAAAATCTTCTTTCTCTGGATGAATAGAAATCCTGGTAAATACCCGAGAGAATTCCCGAAAGAGACCACTTCTCACTATCTTTTTAATCCAACGCCCAATGTTTCATTCCTAAGAATTTCTTTCAATGTCAAGAGATCCTCTTCATCTTCCTAAGATGAGGATAAGGAAGTCAAAAACTATGCTTTTCTTATGAATGTCTTGTGTAGTTTCTATTTTTTAAATAATAAGCTGACTTCATTTGCTCGTCCAGTTTGATGATCAGATGACCCTTATGCCATAGGTCCAAGATAATCATGAATTCGAAATTGTGGTTAGGGTTGAGGCTTATGAAAAATCTCAGATGGCCTTTTTTCCTGTTCGTTGAGAACTTTATATGATGACGGTTCTCCATGGTGAGAACACAAGGAAGGTCACGAGTGTCCAAACTGATATGGAGAAGATAATGAATATTTCTCGTCTACTCCAAAATGAGAACGTTGGACTAAGGCAGGAGCTCGACAAGGCCAAGCAAGCATTCCAATAAATTGAGGTGATCAGACAATGGCTAAATAAAATGATTATAAGGCTGAAATATCGGTTCAGAAAGAATCCCCAAGAAGTTTGGATCGATGGATACGATGAACGACTCCTTAACACTAAAATTAATCTCCATGAATCCAAGAATGTGGCCAATAAACATGGATGGTTAAATGCCCTTACCCTCTGTAAGATTCCTCGTGACTCTGAGCTATAGTAATGATATTCCATGGAAGTTTGGATCAGTTCAGAAAGAATCCCCAAGAAGTTTGGATCGATGGAAACGATGAACGACTCCTTACACCTCAAATTCATCTTAATGAATCTAAGAACGTGGCTTATAAACATGGATGGTTAAATTCCCTTACACTCATTAAGATTCCTCGTGACTCTGAGCTATAATACTAATATTATATGGACTCATCTTACTTTATGCTCCCTCCCTATAGGAATGAGGACTCTTAAGGACCAGTCAATGTAGTTCCTTTATCGCTGATCGAGGACTTTATCATCCACGACAATAGTGATGGTGATATGCCTCATCATCACTTGACAGTTTTTCACTTGACATTAAGAGCGGGGTCATCCAGTGGTCCTCGGATATGGTAAATAGTAATTTTGTAAATAGTTTGTTGTTAAGTAAGTTTGTAATTTATTAATGTTTGAAAATAAATGACGTAAGATATTTGTTCTATATTTACCTATATCACCTAGGATATTCGTGTAAAGTTTCTTGGGGTTTCTTCTTTAACATGAGGATATAATTGATCATATTTGGTTGGGTACTACTGGTAATGAACCTTGAAGTAAAAGATTTTTCCATTTGTTTAAAGTAGGATATGTACATGTGTTATAGATTATCGAACCATTCTTGCGCTACATCCCCCATCTTGAAGGGAAGGCTCGACACATATGAGCCTTGTTGTTATTCCAAATATTCCTGGCTTCGTGATATTAAACAAATAATTAGTAGGATCTTTCTTCCCATTTTATATCTTGATCCTAGGCACGATGAACTTCTTAGGTGGTTTAAATTTCTCAATTAATCGGGTGAATGGCGACTTCAATTGGCATATGTGGCCCCTCTTAACAAGATCGTCAATGGTTTTAGCTCCCTGGTGAGTAGGGTGGTCATCCATCTCCCTTCGTATAATAATATAGAGGTCTTCCTTACCAAGTCGATTGATGGTATGATCTCTCCTATCTAGTGATTTCCTTTGCTTTGAGTGATTTTTATCCCGTCGCAAACTTCTTCATTGGCTAAGAGATTTACTCGCTTAAGGTGTAGGGGTGTGAGCGATCTTTTGGCTCTTATATTTGTCTATTTGGATTTCTCTTTCCATCCTATCTAAATGGCATTGCAGGTGATAATTTTATTTTCTCTGTTGGCGCGTGGATGTCCCATGCTCATGAAGATGCTTCTCGTAAGCTTTTATGAGCCGCAATATTTTATTTAATCGTGGTGGCTCATTTTTTTCCACCATTTTCTCCTCACATGGATGATAGTGGGCGCCAGGGGTATACTGGCACTAATTGTGTCTGATCACATATTTGATCCTACATGGGAATTATCCATTGTTATTGTCTTAATGATCACTATGGGAGTTTGGAATGTGTGAATGACACATAAATGTAATCGGATAGTAAGATTAAGAAAGGAAACTCTTTCCCATAAATGGCTCTAATAGTATGTGGTAAAATACTAGTGATTATGATTCAACACAAAATAGTCGAACATAATTAATAATTTATACACACACACAAGAACAAGATGTACATGATTCGATAACGTGCCTACGTCCACATGAGGTTATTTTTTTCTATTGGGAGAGTTTCAATGCTCCTAATTACATTCTTCTTTTCCCTAAGGGGGGAGTTTTACATTTATATGAAGTACTAATTGAGTCATAGGGAACTCAATCACTGTGGTACGTATCCCCATCTTAATCGGTTGTATCTCTTCCATTTACTCTCACACGTCAGTTAGCTCCAACAGTCATTATCTTTATGAGTTAGGATGCTTGACCGGATCAATGGGGCATGTGCCCTCCTTCCACATGTGACAAATTTTTACACATTTTCATTTAAATGCTTATAAAGAAGACCACTTGTAAGAGTTGTATTTTCAATCGATTTTAGAATTATTTTTTCCAATATGACTTTTTTCTCAAAAATTTGGTAGATTAGACTTGGGTTAACATTTTTTGTTTTAAAAAAATATTTTTAACCCTACAAATATTAAAATCTCACGCACACGTTACTAAAAAAGTAAAATTTTCATATTTAACCCTACTTTTTAATTCATTAGATGATTTCTTTTCACTTTAATAATCTATTAAACTAACCCGCCTCCCTCAGTCTTGTATTACTTTATTATTTTAAGAGATTAATTAATTAATAGTGATTTAATTATTTATAAAAGAACTTCTATTAATTACATAATGAAAATGGAGAATTTAAATTTATTTATGTGGAGATAAGTTAAAATTTAGTTAAATTTCAGTTTTACAGTTATGTTGATAAATTGATCAAAAGTTATGGGAAAATGTTTGAGTTTATAAAAGTCTTGGGATTAATTTTGTCATTTTTAGAAGTAAAAATATAGTTTTAGACTCTTGGGTAATTTTTAGAATGGTTTGTGGGCATTTGTGTACTTGTGCATTACTTGGGAAACAAGTAGAGTTACTAATTATTGAGGGTTCTACTGTTTGGCGACCGCTAAAACTATTGGTGTCACGCAAAGGTACTTAAGACCTCATCTCCCGATTATAGAGTTAGCCCCATGGCAAGGACCGAACTGTGTTTAGGTTGTGAGCTGAATGGGTTGGATCTTAGTTTTATACTTTCATCTATGTTCTAAATCCTAATTTCATATTTTCTTCCCATTTTGAGTTGCCTCCTTCACCAAGAAACACAAAATTACACAAATTTCTCTCTCAATCAATCTCTTTACTTTAAATCAAATTTAAGAGAATTTTAGATTTTCAATCAAGCATTCAAAAGTATTTTAAATAATAAATCAACTCAAGACTTTCAAATAAAGTTCTCAAGGAAGAAAAGTTAATTTATCTTTTTAGGCCAATTATTTTCTGCTCTTGTCATTTATACAAGACTATGTTAAATTTCACCTAAACCTAATTTGTAGGATTAAAATGAGTTAGAAACCCGTAGGATAGTGTGCGACATTTATTAGGTTAAATTGATTATCCTCTCAAATTCTATATTGAAAATTCTTACCTTTTCTATGTGAGAAATCATATATTGAACCCTTATTAATGGAATTAACATTTTTGGATTTTGAACTTGTCTTGAGATATGACATTTGGTTTCATATTTTGGGAAACTTGAACATGTTTAGAAAAAATTGAGAATTAAAAACTACCTACTAGGTAGAGTTGTACCTTTAGACCATTGACATTGAAGACTTGATTTATGAAATTTTAAGTATATAGTGAAAAAATTGATGCCTATTATCCATAAGAAGAATCTATATTTGTTTAACCCATGTTATACCCTTTAAAATTAATTTAGGATTATTCTTAAATACGTTCTTAGAATTTAAATTATCTAATTACATGAGAATTATCTTGAGCCCTTATTTCCCAAAAGAAATATATTCTAGTAGATGATTTAGAAGCAATACAATATAAAATTTGTTTTAGATTATTGGGTTGATGGTAGTTGTTGTTTGAGTGTGCTATTATTGGTTGTGGAGGTCGGATATTTAGTTACTCACTCTCTTAATTTACTTTTTCATAATAAACCCTTATTTAATTAATTCTCCTATCAACTACCTTATTTAAACGAAAGTGTATTAGGGGGGGGGGGGGGTCAATGTTTGGATTTCACTTTGGTGAGACGTTCCACTTACGATGATTAGAGATGATTTGGGTTGATGACATATTAACCTTTAATAAAATTAATACAACTTTACTTTAGTGCTTAGATTTATGATTAGTTCCATGTATACATATTATTCCTTTAGCTCCTAGTGTAATGGCTTAAAACTTGTCTAAACTCTTTATTAAAAAAATGACCCAAAGTATTGGTAATGTGTTAGTAATGATATAATGACGAGTGATGAGATATGATTGTAATTAAGGATGTTATTAATAAATGAACATTTGAAATGTGGATTATAGGGCGAATTATGTGAAGGAACACCCCTTTGTTAATATACTCGATGAGTACGATTTGATATGAATTGTTGTTGCATCACACAGTACTGTGGAGTTATGTCGCTAAGTAACAAGGTGTTTACGGGTTTCTGGCACTATGAATAGACGAATACAGGTTGTATGACGATTTATTATAGGCATACCATGTGTTCTTGATATGGCCAGGTAGAAGGGGCGCATGTCGACTACGTATTAATTAATTAATGTAATAATTAATTTTTGAAGTAAATTGAGTTAATTCAAATGCCCTGTGATGTTGCGTAATATACTATGGGCAATTCTTATTAATTATATAAACTGTGCATTTACAATTTGTATATATAACTCCTTTAAGTTGCATAGCTTAGCGACTTGCTAGGGTTTTTACCTATATTTATTCTTATTGACTTTCAGGTGATAGAGTTGGAACTCTCGCTTGCCTTCTTCTTTGCATCTAACAAACAATATCTATCTCTCTCAGGGATTTCAACTTTGGAGACCGATGTAGGTCTTTATTTTGCTAGACTATAATTTTACTTTCAGTCGGGGGAGTTTTGTTTAGACTTTCAATTAGAATGTTTTACGGACAACATTACTTGCCGTGTATGATTTGAGAATTAGCATTTGGCTTGTATATTTTGGGGATTGTGTTTAGTTGTAGACTTTTATCTCTCACTCTATTATGGTTTTGAAACATCGTATGGATATTTATATTAAAGGACTTTCATATCGCATCCTTATTTTTGTCATATGCCTCATTTGTTTATATCATGTTAAAAATGATATTTAAATTCTTTTATGACCTGTATGATTTATTAATTAGACTTGATTAACCTGATTATTATATATAAAGGGTGTCACAACCCCCATCACACACAAATTTGGACGCAATCATGCCTTTGTTAAAAAAAATGCTTTCTAATTAGAGTTAACCCCCCTAACTTTTTTTTACCACTATATACTCATATTAGCTCAATAAATACCATGGAGATTCTTTCCCAAATTAAAACCCAAATAGTTTTACAAACCCAAAATATCCAACCCTAAATTAATTTTCACTTTGGTTTCTTATGGACTTCTCCTAATTTTCTCATAGATTTTTTATTACTGCATCTTTATGGCTTGTTTTCCTCCAAGAAATGGTTTCGTTCATTATCTTATTTTTCTTTTATCTAATCATTAAGGATTTACCTTCGCTAGATGTTTCTTGTCATTTGTTTATTTTTCCACCATCGACTTCCTCCATCATCATCCACGGCCCCAAAATTAGATTCATTACTCTATGATCACCGGTTGTTTATTTTCACCAATCATTCTCTTATTCTTGCGAGTAATATCCATCTTTTGTAATTTACCTCTATCATCCGCGACCCCCAAAATAATTAATTTTGGTTAATGAGTTAGTTGTTGGAGTGTTGGGTCTACTAGCTTATGGGAATAATAGAGGGTGGGATAATTTATATATATATATATACACACACTACCATGTAACCCGCACGATGTGCGAGCGTTTAAATAAAAATTGAGTGTTTCAAAATCTAATTAAAACTCGACTTAATAAATATAAATACTTATCGGCATTAAAACCAAAAATATAAAGTTTTACATTTATAACATTTATAACGGTAAAAAAAAGATAATGTATTCTTGCAATAGAATAAGATAAATTCCCCTCCCTACAGTTGAACAATGACCCCATATCCACATTATCAATAATCTTTTAACCAATCCATAAACATCACAAAAAAGTTCATGGTCACATTTGAACAAACACCTAAAAAAATTGAAGTACTTTTCCCATAAGATAATAAACACAAAATATTTACTTTGAAATTAAAATAGATCTTGAGTACGTCTTAATTGCTTAAAATATTAAACATAACTATAGTTCTTAGTAAAATTTGTATCTCATAATTTTGTGACACCCCGCTTAATAAAATATCGGGTGATCAGTCCTATACCAAATTAAAACAGGAATCCCAGTTGGATCATCCTTAGCATCACTATCGAAAACTTTTTAAAACTTACTAACCACCTAGTATTCCAAAAGTTGGTGCCAATTTTAACTTTTTAATTAAACCAAAACAGTACATGCGGAATTAAAATATAAACCATTCACACAACTGAATGAAAATAAACTGAATCATAATTACACAACTTGCCGAATAAATCACCGGCCACCAAAGATATAATCCAATACAAATATTCAACACCTGAATAAATTACACCTGAAAACTGTACCGAGAAGTCTGGGCGACAAGACCTAAATAAAACTGAAACTGATACAAGATTCCTACTCTAGGAATGAATGAATGATGCGTCTAATCCAAACTCCTTCTAGCATCCACATATTCCGCAGCTCTGTGTCCTTGGAATAGAATATCAATCTTGGCGTCCCTGTGGCTGGACACCTAAAAGGTTTTGAAAATAGTTTTATAGCAAGGATTAGAACCCAAAGCATTTTGAAAATATTTAGCAAGTGAATTAACTGCAGTAATTTAAAATGCATGAATGCGCTTCATATTTAAGTTAGCGTCGCACTCCCTTGTGGACATTCTCACCCCTCTACTATTGTGCACACCTACCGGTTACCTTAACCCCACCTAGTTGTACTACCCCGTCCAACTAGTCCTGGTATAACTTTCCCTTGCCATACTACTCTAACCCGAGTATAATGATTCTTGAATTATAAGTTATTTCACAACTAACTTAATTAATTCCTCTTAAATAGTAGCATATAGCCGTGTCATAAGTTATATAAAGTAAATACATCACACAATGTATTATTACCCGTATATAATATTTACTACCATTATATACGTACCTTTGCCACAAAATCCACACATATAACATACGTATATCCATCCCTTCGAGTATACCCTCGCCAGATGATTCCCTCTAAAATGCTATCTCACTAGGTGTGCTCACAAGCCCTAGTTTCCCCAAGTTGGAATCTCTCACCAACCGGGCCCAAAATATAAACGTAGTGGAGGCGATCATATTCCTTCCCTGAAAGTGAGATAAATCCCTCACCCATATATACCGGACGCTATGACCTGGGGATATACTCGCCCTATTCCTCAAGCTAGGGGATTCACCCACATCGCGCAACCTCCCTTGATAGCATTAGAGTATATAAATTGAATAAATATCTAGTCACTGATACTTAATATCACACACAATATAAACACGTATATATATACTATCACTGTACCGTATATATATAATATAAATCCCAGCTTTACCGTGTACTCAAAATCTCGTACACTGCTATAACACACAATATATCCACGTATATATATATATATATATATATATATATATATATATATATATATATATATATTATAAACCCCGGCTTTATCGTGTACTAAAATTCCCGTACACTGCCTGAAATTTCCTGAGTCTGTGGCCCCACTCAATGTAATTAGTTTTCTCACTTAATAATTTATCGTCTTCCCGAGTCTATGGTCTGACTCTAATTAAATTAATTAACACACTTATTAATTTAATATCTTCTCGAGTCTATCACCCGACTGTAATTAAATTAATTAATACACCTATTAATTTAACACCTCCCCGAATCTACAATCCGACTCTAATTAAATTAATTATCACATTTATTAATTTAATCCTCTCCGAGTCTACAATCCGACTCTAATTAAATTAATTATCACATTTATTAATTTAATCCTTCCCGAGTCTACAATCCGACTCTAATTAAATTAATTATCTCATTTATTAATTTAATCCTTCCCGAGTCTGCAATCCGACTCTAATTAAATTAATTATCAGATTTATTAATTTAATCCTACCCGAGTCTACAATCCGACTCTAATTAAATTAATTATCACATTAATTAATTTAATCCTTCCCGAGTCTACAATCCAACTCTAATTAAATTAATTATCACATTTATTAATTTAATCCTACCCGAGTCTACAATCCAACTCTAATTAAATTAATTATCACATTTATTAATTTAACACCTCCCCGAATCTACAATCCGACTCTAATTAAATTAATTATCACACTTATTAATTTAATCCTACCCGAGTCTATAATCCGACTCTATTTAAATTAATTATCACTCTTATTAATTTAATAACTTGGTGTCACCCAACCATTATCCCTGGACTCTCTCACTTGGCTCGTACCTTAACATTTCCCGAGTCTATGTTCCAACTCCAAACTAATTACTTTTTCTCAATAAATACTTTAACACTTTGATGTCACTCAACCAACATACCTGGACTTGCTCACTTGGTCTAATTTACATCTCATAATCTCATACCCGCATTTTCGCCTACAATGTGTCACACCTTTATTTGTATAAATTTCCCAATTATATTTGCCTATAATTATTAACATACCCGGGCTCGATTCACTTGGCCCGAAATTGATTATTTCCCCAGTCTATAGTCCGACTCTAAATTAAATAGTTTATCTCCAACTTAATTCAATAACTTGAGGTCGCTTGACCAATATTCCCGGATTTGCTCACGTGATCCGTACTTCACCATTTTGGAATAAAAGCTCTCAATTTCATCCATTAAGTGCCCCACATAAATTTGTCCTAGTCCTAATTACTTTCTACCATAATTGCTAGGAATATTTGTTTCATAAATATTTATCACTTATTAAAGTATGGGAATTAATTTCTAATTAAATCCCCCCCTTATATAAAAACTGGGCGAACTGCCCAGAATTCTGAATCATCGATCGATCGAACCCCCTGGGTCGATCGATCGATCGTCCCTGACTTCGTCTTCTTCGAGACGCAGTTTCACCATTAACGAAAACCTCCAACTTTCATTCATTTTATCAGTAATTAACCATCTATTCTTACTGGTTTTAACATCTGATTCAGTTCTCTACATTCTAGAATCATAAACACCATAAATCTTACCCTTAATCCCATTAAGGTATATTAAATTCCAAAAAAAAAAAACCAATTTAAATTTTTGGTCACACACCCAAAACAAATTTTCATATACACATCTCTATGATATGAATTGATTATCATAAATTTAGAATCACAACAGTTAACCACTTCCATGTAAGTGTTCGTAGTGTCTGATTCGTTGTTGATGTCCCTTAATTTGGCTCCAATAACCTCCAATTTGCTCTTGATTTGCTTTCCCCCAAATCCCCTCTCAAACCCTAGGTTTAGAGTTATGGTGGCTGCCATTCCTTAATCTCCCCATTAGGTTAAGAACCCTTAATCCCGTTTTTAGACTAATGGGCTTAATTAAAATAGCCCAAATCACCCCGTGTGGGGCCCGGCCATGCCCAAAAATGCCCTGAGACCCAATTACTACCCCCGGGTACTCTTTTCTGACTATCTCGACCCATCCGGACACAACCGCGCACTCAGAATTGGCATCCGAATTAATTTATAAAAATTCTTATCTCACACCCAATTTAGTCTATACCGACTCCCGGTTGGGATAAGTGCATACCCCGTCATTAATACCCGAAATGACGTAATTAAATTATTACTATTCACTTAGTAAATAAATTTCCCTAAACATTAACCATTCACTCCCCGATTAATATTTATATATATATATATATATATATATATATATATATATATATATATATATATATATTGCCATAATTAATTTAATTTCAATTACAACACACAAGTAATTTAAAATTCCTGAATTAATTAAATATTAAATGCACAAAAATACGGGGTGTTACAAATTTTAGGATAAAAAATGTGATGATTGAACTTTGAGATCCTTAATTATTAACACTTTTTTACTCCCACAAAAATGATCAACAAAACGACCTTAATCTTTAATTCAAACACCACATTTGCAAAAAAAATCGACATTTATGAAGCTTAAAAAACGTAATTTATTATATAAAATTAAAATCAAAAATCAAAAGACATCTGAGCAAACTAATAATACATCTCATTACTTGGGTCTTTCTTTGATAGAAAAACGTAAAAACACTAACATGCATAGAAAATTTTTAAGTAATAACATGGTGAATTTAGCGACATCTCAGTTCTCAGAGATTATTAAGGCAACACAACACATTCCACTCCACAAATATCTTCTCAAATCATAGTATCATCAAATGTAAAATCAACGCAAAAAATCAAAAGAGTACCTCTCCACATAAAACAAAAGAGTTAATTTTCTTTCTTTGATACTTTTTCAAATTGAAAAAATTATTGATTTAGCAAACTAAATAATCACTGACGTTATGTGTTGGAAAAACATTGTTTCATTAACAGAGATAAGAATAAATCAAATGAAAAAAAACTTAAAAAATAAATGTATCTTTATGGAAAATTGTCCTTGCCCCCAAGGCAAGGCCACAAGTGTACAGGACAAAAAGGGAAAAATAGAACTACTTTATTTTTCTCTCACTACCATCTTCCAAAATGTCCCAAAAAAATCTAAAGAAGTAACCCAGAACCTGGCCGACATCATTTTATCGAATTGAATCTCTATGATCCAAAAGCCCATATGGGGTTATAATCGCAACATATTGGGTTCTAAGCTGTGACGTTCTTTCCAATACATGCTTCATCACAGGTGAGAATAAGCAACCAAAATTTGATAGTACTACTATAAGATTAGAGGTTGCAGGGGAAGTAAAATTAACACTTAAAAAGAACTGTAGTATAGTGAACAAATTGATAGATGATCTGTAATGAAACTAATAAAGGGTTTCCATGCTTCAACACTCAGGTCTGGTGTCCCGATTTGACTTATTAGAGTTTTATTTAGCATTAAGGGTAGTTTAATATTTTCCCTTTTATTTTATTATAAGGTGGTTGTAGTAGGATATATATTCTCTCTTCTTGTTTTCATTTGTATTGCATTCTAGTTCATGTCAAGATAAAACCCTAGCCTCTCTCTTTATCTTTTCCATTTGATTGTAGATCTTTGATATATTATCATGGTATCAGAGTGGGATCAAAGCTTAATCTCATCAACACAGTCCGCGGATCCAACTTTTTCTGTTCGCTCGACTGTTTTGAAGGTAATTATGGTCGTTTTCCTCCTATTTGTTCGATTAATTGTTTAGTTCGTTCAATTTGGTTCTGTTTGGGTACTATTTGATTGTTTATTTTCGCAATGGCTGGTGAAAGAGATGATTCGATGCAATCAATTAGTGTCAGATTATATGGAAAAAATTATACGTATTGGAGTTATGTTATGAAGAATTTTTTGAGAGGGAAGAAGCTTTGGGATTACATTAATGGAGATTTGAGTAATCCTAACGATAAGACGAACGTTGAAAAATATGTAGAGTTGTTGGATGTTTGGGAGGCAACCAACTCAAAAATCATCACTAGGATCAACAACTCCGTTGCACCTTCTATAGGTATGCAGATGGCTAAGTATGATTATGCAAAGGATGTTTGGGATCATTGGGGCAGATTATATACCCAATCTAATTTCGCAAAAAAGTACCAGTTGGAGTGCGATATTCGGGCTCTTGAGCAAAAAAAATTGAGTATTCAGGAGTTCTATTCTGCTATGACGGGTCTATGGGATCAGTTGTCTCTCATAAAGTCGGCTGAATTGCAGGCATTTGCACCATATGTTACCAATAAGGAGGAACAACATCTGGTTTAGTTTCTAATGGAATTGCGTGATGATTTTGAGGGTCTTCGTGGGTCGATTCTTCATCGTAGACCACTTCCAACTGTTGATTCTGTTGTTCACGATTTGTTAACTGAGGAGATTCGTCTCGAGACTCAGTAAGGGAAGGTAATTTCTTCGGACCCTAATCCATTTATTTTCGCTGCCTCCTCTCATCCAATTTCTAGTAATCAGAACAAGCCTTATTCGAGAGTTGCAAATGATGAATGTAGCTACTGTAAGGAGAAGGGTCATTGGAAGTCTTAGTACCCTAAGTTGCGATCACAACAACAACAATCAAATAGTTAACCACCTCATCAGCAGTTTTCTGGTTGGAAATCCAATAACCAATCTTAGCAGTGTTCATATAGGCCTTCACAGCCTAATACTGCAGTAGTTGTACCTCCATCAGACTCATTTGCATCAGGTTCTTCATCATTAAATCCATCCATGTCTTCTCTTACTGAGCCGTTTCAAAAGTTTCTTGCCACATAGCCTCATGCCATGTCCATCTCTTCACCAGGTAAGTCCTTAGGTATTTGGATTCTAGACTCCATCGCTTCCAATCACATGTCACCAAATTTATCCTCTTTTGGTTCTTTTTGTCCCACTTCTTCGTTGCCCGTTATGACTACTGATGGTACTCCCATGGCCTCAATGGGTGTTGGGACTATTGACTCACCTAACTTATGTCTCTCTAATGTTTACCACATTCCTAATCTTATAATGAATCTTATCTCTGTTGGTCAATTATGTGATGCTGGTTACTCAGTTTCCTTTTCTTCTACCTTTTGTCATGTGCAGGATCCACAGTCTCAGAAGGTGATTGGTACATGCCGTAGGCAGGATGGATTGTACATCATGGAGAAACTCAATGTACCAATGGTTATAGCTTCCAGTGTTGACTTGTCATCCTTTCATTTGAGTTCAGATTCGTCTAGCTTTTATTTATGGCGCTCTCATCTTGGTCATGTCTCAGGTTCACGATTAAAATATTTGTCTTCTACAGGAAAATTAGGAAATTTTCATTGTCATGATATCTCTAATTGTAGCGGTTGTAAACTTGCAAAAGTTTCAGCTTTACCATTTAATAGAAGTATTTTCTCTACTTTTGCACCCTTCGATCTTATTCATTCTGATGTGTGGGGACCATCTCCTGTTATTACAAGAGGAGGGTCTAGATATTATGTCTCCTTTACTGATGATTATACGCGTTACTGTTGGGTTTTTCTCATAAAATGACGTTCGGATTTTTTTTATATTTATAATAAATTTCGTGCCTTTGTCAAAACTCAACATTCTACTATTATAAAATGTTTTAGATGAGATTTGGGTGGGGAATATACTTCTCAAAATTTCGGTGAGTTGCTTGATTTAGATGTAACTATTCACCTATCATCTTTTACTGACACTCCTGAGAAAAATGGTGTTGCTGAAAGGAAACATCGGCACATTGTTGAAACTGCTCGCTCTCTTTTATTATCCGCATATGTCCCTAGTGAGTTTTGGGGAGAGGCTGTCCTTACTGCTGTCAATCTGATTAATAACATTCTGACTTCTCATTGCTCAGGTTTATCACCTTTTGAAAAGTTGTATGGGTGTGCCCCTGATTATTCTTCCTTAAAGCTATTTGGTTGTACTTGTTTTGTTCTCTGACCTCGTGTGGAACGTACCAAATTATCTCCAAAGTCAGCTATTTGTGTCTTTCTTGGTTATGGTGAGGGTCAAAAGGGATATTGTTGTTATGATCCAGTCACAAAAAAATTATATGTCTCTCGCCTTGTTGTGTTTCTTGAGCATATTCCTTTCTTTTCTATTCCTAATAGCCCTCATGAACTCAATAAAACTGATCTCTTTAATATTGATCCGTTCTCTAATAATAATGAGAGTGGCCATTTGAAGTACCTTACACCACCGATAGTGTGCCACCCCATGTTGCTCATGTTCCTATTATTTCTACTGATGCAGGTATTTTTCCATCCGATGTTCCTGATGCTCCCCCTTCTCGTGTGGACACCCAACCACCTGCTGAAACGGTGGAACCTCCTTCTCGCTATCCAAAACGTCCACGTAAGTCCACTCAGTAACCAGATTTTGTTTATTATTGCTATTCGAATTCTTTTGCTTCATTTTTATCCTCTATTCACTGCCTCTCTAAGCCTTTGTCTTATAAAGAGGCAGTTCTTGATCCTCTTTGGCAACAAGCTATGGCTGAGGAACTCTCTGCTTTGCATCAGACAGATACTTGGAGTTTGGTCCCCTTACCTGCTGGTAAGCGGGCAATTGGATCTCGTTGGGTATATAAAATCAAAACCAGGTCAGATGGGTCAATTGAGCGGTACAAAGCAAGATTGGTTACTTAGGTTTTTTCTCAGCCATATGGTATGGATTATGACAAAACCTTTGCTCCTGTTGCGAAATTGATTACTATTCGTACTCTTATTGCTGTTGCATCTGTCCGTCAGTGGCATATATCACAAATGGATGTTAAAAATGCATTCTTGAATGGCGATCTTCATGAGGAGGTTTATATGACTCCTCCTCCAGGGGTTCCACATGGTCCTAGTGAAGTTTGAAGGCTTAAGAAAGCCTTATATAGGTCTCAAATAGGTACCATGGGCTTGGTTTGAGAAGTTTTCTACAGTGATTACATCTCTTGGGTTCATTCCAGGTGAGAATGATTCAGCTCTCTTTATCAGGTGCACCTCGGGTGGTCGTATTCTAGTCTTTTTGTATGTTGATGATATGATTATTACTAGGGATGATGTTGGTGGAATTACAGCGTTGAAGTCTGAATGATCTCGTTGTTTTGAGATGAAGGATTTGGGGCCTCTACGTTACTTTTTGGGTATTGAGGTAACTCATTCTCCAAAGGGTTATCTTCTCTCACAATCTAAGTACATCGGGGACATTCTTGAGCGTGCCCGCCTCACTCATACTAAGATTGTTGATACCCATCTGGATCTTAATGTTCATCTTTCCCCGTATGATGGTGTTCTTTTGCCTGATCCCACCTTATATCGCACTATTGTGGTTAGCTTGGTTTATCTCACTATTACTCGTCCAGATATAGCTCATGCGGTCCATGTTGTTAGTCAGTTTGTTACTGCTCCTACTACAGTTCATTGGGCAACTGTTCATCGTATATTGTGATACTTGAGAGGCACTCGGTTTCAGAGTCTTTTACTTCCTTCATCTTCTTCTTTGGAGATGCGTGCATACTCTGATGCTGATTGGGCCAGTGATCCTACAGATCACAAATCAGTTACTGGATTTTGTGTTTTTGGGTGATTCTCTTTTTTCTTGGAAGAGCAAAAAGCAAGTTATTATTTTTGTGTCTTCCACGGAAGTCGAGTATCGTGCTATGGCGTCTACCACTCGCGAGGTTGTTTGGCTACGTCGGTTACTTGCAGATTTGTGTGTCTCTCTTTCTCAGCCCACTCCTATGTACTGTGATAATAAGAGTGCTATTTAGATTGCTCACAATTCGGTTTTTCATGAGAGGACTAAGCACATCGAGACTGATTGTCATATCACTCGTCATCATCTTATGCATGGCTCCATCACTTTGCCTTTTGTTTCTTCTTCCGCACAGATAGTTTATTTGTTTACGAAGTCCCATCCAGTTCAGCGTTTTCATTTTTTGGTTGGCAAACTCTCAATGCTTCTCGCTGCAGCATCGTGAGTTTGAGGGGGGGATATTAGAATTTTATTTAACATTAAGGGTAGTTTAGTATTTTCCCTTTTATTTTATTATTAGGTGGTTGTAGTAGGATATATATTCTCTCTTCGTCTTTTCATTTGTATTGCATTCTAGTTCATGTCAAGATGAAACCCTAGCCTCTCTCTTTCTCTTTTTCATTTGATTATAGATGTTTGATATATTATCATGACTGTATGTCTAAATATGCCTACACAATTAGTAAGAGTGAAAAATATACACATACAGACGTGACGTGGTGGAAGTGTACGTAATATGTAACTCTCAATATCTTGAACTTTTATATCTTGTCTATATGTGAGGGTTGTCTTTAACCCTGCCTTGCAGGTCAACAATTAATGGCCAACGCGAGGAAGATGACCAAATACAATTCACGGGAATGCATCTTCTGGCCTAATGATTGAAATTCTCTCTCTCTCTCTCTCTCTCTAAGATAAATATTGATCTCCTCAGTGATTTTTTAGAGGAAAGAAAATGAAAGAAAACAATTCAGAAATGCATACCATTTCTTTACCTGAAGACAACATATATATATATATGTTGGAAAACAAACGACGGTGGGGAGATGAAGCGTTGGGGAGAATAAATGGGGCGTTGGGGAGACAACATTTGTTGTAATGAAGAGGAAATGGAGCGTTGGGGAGAACAAACGGCGAGGTAAGAGGGAGAGGATGGAAAAAAGAGCGTGAAAATTAAAAATGGATGATAGAGAAATGTGTTAAGAGTATTAATATGCCTAAAATAACGTTTGAGTAGCATTAAATGATATTAATACCTTTAATACTATCGTAATAGCATGAAGGTCACGCGATGCGTGACCGAATTTAAAAAAGTTTTATTCTTTTGTTATTGTGTCTTTTTTCACATAATATATTTCATGAATGAAAGGAGATAGAATTTTAAATTAATATAGCATGTAGGCCACGCGATGCGTGGGGAATAATTTATAAATGATTATAATCATTTAAAAGAAGTAAATTTATTTATCTAATTACTGAAAAAATTATATGTTACCTTCAAAGTGAGAGCTCCAAAAATCGAGGGAAGCCAAGAGCATCCTTAGCTGCCTCAGTAGCCCCATGCGCCTTGACCATCATCTGCAGCCTGTTTGCACACCAATACATACACAAAGCATAATTAGTGTAAAACAAAAAAGAAAACAATCAATCAAGGATGAACTTACACCCATTTTTTAAGTAGTGATGTCGTGGAAAGGAAAAGAAACTCAATTGCATGGACTCTTATGCACGTAAAACAGTTCACTTGTCGATCGTTTAAAAACAAAAGGTCATTTGTACTTTAACGATTGTAGCTAGTTAAAATACAATTTAATGTTGCTTAGAGACCGCCCTTTTGTTAAAACCAATGAAAATGATTATACAGATGTATGCACCCAATTAATACATGGAGTCTTTTCATTTCTAAAAAAAAGAGTGAATCGAGGCAACATAAACTGGAACTACCAACATAAATTGTAAACATAATAAATTATGCAAAACTCAATTCTTAAACCATGATTTGCAATAAAAAAAATCATAAAATCATATGAAAAAGGTACGAGTCATTGGGATCTATGTTTTGACGGGCTAGGACCACACGAACTTTGTGTGATGTCATTTTTCTTTGCTTGTTTTTTGAAGTTATTAATAATAACAATCTACAATTTAATAATATATAGCAATTTTACATTAGCAGTTTTCGTTAGTGGTTAAAATCATCTGAAACATGGTGACTAAAAGAGAATATAAATAAAATAGAAGAGAAAGTGTTGGATTATATTACCTCTAAAATGATGGCAGTCTTCCAAGATACCACCTCCTTCAATACAACCAATTCAAAATAGAAGATATGGAAAATAAAGATATGAGTTGGAGAAAGCAAATAAAGAGAATAAAGTATTGTATTTTATTTTATTAGGCCAACTTCCCTTTGTTTTATTGAGTCGTGTTCCACTGTAGAGGTTTGACATCAACTCCCAAATTTGTGCTGTAACCATCAGGAAGGGAATCTAATAGATGGGGGGGGGGGGGATGAATTAGATGTATATTTGTAAGTAGATGAATGTAGGCATATTTGTAAGTACATAATATTTGTAAGTAGATGAATGTAGGCATATTTGTAAGTACGTAAATGTGAACAGTTAGATGAGTTGGAAATTGTGGAGTAGCGTAATCCGTGAAAGAGGGAGAAACAAACATTATTGATAAATGCTAGTAAGCCTTTATTACTTATTGCCACATGTCAGCCTCATAAGATTTGGGTCTTTATTACTGCCACGTGTCAGCCTCACACGAATTGGGTCTACAGTTTTTATATAGTTATATAGATTAGAGGTATATATAGTATTGTTCTTGTGCGAATCAGTCCGCATTTTCAGAGTGGAGACTGGACATGTATCACCTGGCGGTGAGCCTATAAATTATCGGCTAAATTATAGGCAATTTCTCTCTCTTTTCTGGACTCATCGTCAGGTGACACATGTTTGGTCTGCACTCTTAAAATGCAAACCGGCCCTCACAAGAGCAGTATTATATATATATATATATATATATATATATATATATATATATATATATATATATATATATATATATATATATATATATATATATATATATAGTCCTTCGCTTGTACGAACTAGTCCTCATTTTAAGAATACGGACCGGACATGTGTCACCTAGAAGTGAGCCCAGAAAAGAGAGAGAGTGTGCCTATAATTTAGGCGATAATTTCTAGGTGCACCATTAGGTGACACATGTTCGGTCTGCATTCTTAAAATGCGGACTAGTCCGCACAAGAGCATTATTATATATATATATATATATATATATATATATATATATATATAGAGAGAGAGAGAGAGAGAGAGAGAGAGAGACGAGATCCATTTGATATAGCAATGTCATTCATGATTACACTGGGTTGGGTATTGAGATGAGAGGGATTCCAACTCATTAATATTTTCAACTGACCCCATTTTTATTATACCTTAAAAGAGGGCTGACTTTTAATTAAACCATCCAACCAACATTTTTTTGGTGCAATGAAAATAAAAACAAATAACCTCTATCAAAACATTTAAAACCTTTCACTCTGAATAATTACAAAATCCCTATCAACCAACTCCCATTTGTTTTGTGTACCCGATTGTATTTTTCATTATAGTTGATTACCTAGTTTGGTTACTTTTCCCATGACTTCTAGTGTTGAACCTTGAACTGCTCATATGTATATTACTGGTACTCCTCATGATGTTAAATGAATGATATTATATATCGACAATAACATATTTATGGAGGATATATATATTCTGATTACGTCATAAACCGATGGAAATCGATAATGGATTGGCCTTTATATGTATTGGAATGACCACAATATTGTTGCATTTCTTTGTTATTATCTTATATTTCCAGCAAGGATTGTATAAAAATCATAATTTTTACTCTTTATTTCCCAATAAAAGTAAAAACTAACATTTCAGTTGTATGATGGTTTTAATATTGGACGGATGCCATATGGGGTCGTTTGATTGTCTTTAACCATTTATAATGTATAAAAGTTTAAAATGTAAAAAAATGGGAGTTTTTTTAACCATTTAATCTCGTTTACTAAGTATGTAGTCAAAGAGGTCCTATCAATTTTTCTTTAAAAGGTCCCATGAAAAAATATATTTTCTTTAATAAAGGGGCATATACCAAATAGTCTCTTGAACTTTTTTTAATACATATATAGTCCAAGACTTTTTATTTTGCACCAAAAATTCCTTCACATATAAAAAAGGCTTTACCATGCTGCTGTCACAGACCTTCAAAGATAAAAGAATAAGGGACTTTTTGGTACAAAATAAAAGGCTTGAACTAAATGTGTATTAAAAAATGTTTGAGGGACTTTTTGGTATATAATCCTTTAATAAATCACATTAGTAAACATTTAGCAAGTAGTAAATACTCGCTACCTATTTAGAAAATTTTGTTTTGATAAGACTAATTATGAAATATCTTATGGAAATAGGTCATATTTCACAAGATCTCAAAAATAATTGGGTCGAAATATCTTAATGGGGAGAGTGAGAAAGAAAGAGGGAAAAGGGTCCGATGCAAACTTTACATGAGGGCCCTAGGTGGACTTGGTTAAAACGACGTCTCTTTGGAACAAAATATGTAGTTCTAGAGAAATTATCATTTTGGTCTAAAATGATATCGTTTTGGCCAAGTCCTCACAAAGTACTTAAGTAAAAGTTTTCATTGGAACCTGCCCTCTCTCTCTCTCTCTCTCTCTCTCTCTCTCTCTCTCTCTCTCTCTCTCTCTCTCTCTCTCTCGAGAGAGAGAGAGAGAGTCAGGCTCTTCAACATACCTCATTAAACATACCTATGAATATACCTACTTTTTAAAATAGTTAAAAAAAATAATTTTGAGTTGATATTTTTTATATGGGTTCATGATATTTCAATGTGCCCTGTAAAAATATTCAGGTCAAAATATTTTTTTTTATTATTTGTGAAAATATGTAAAAAAATCTGACAGTTATATTGGGTAAAACTTGTCAATTTTTTTACCTATTTTTCAAAAATAACAAAATACATTATTTTTAGTCAATTTCCTTTATAGAGGCACATTGAAATATCATGAACCCATATAAAAAATATCATCTCAAAATTATTTTTTTACTATTTTAAAAAATGGGTATGTTGTTAGGTATGTTGGAGAATCTGACTGTATGTATATATATATATATATATATATGTGTGTGTGTGTGTGTGCGCGCGCGCGCGCGCGCGCTCATTTTATGTATTCACCCTTTTATACACACGTTAGCCATTGAAAGATAACATTTTCACTTTCGTATGTGCATGGATTGTAATTTTGGATGATATCCTTTTAGTTTGATTTTTACTAAAAAATATATAGTTCAATGCAAACATTATGATTTTGATTTGAAGAAGATGAAAGAAAGGCTATCTTGGTCAAAAACATTATTTAGGGGGTTACCTCTAATAAATATATAATGGACTCGTAACATATATCTAATGGTATTAAAATTTAGGTATTTAACTAAAAGAAAATATGAAAGTTATTGTGACTTAAATAAAATAGTGGAGCCCAATCGAAATATCCAAAAGTAAAAATAAAGACACAATCACCTATTTCTACTGTGGTTGTCAATTGGACTCTATTACACATATTTCTTGAAAAATAATTAAAGAATATTCATTTCTTATCGATAGTAGAAAGAGTAAACTACTGTGCATTTGCGTTTGTCTTGTTTTGTGTACAACACCATATAACTCAGCTTAATTTAGAGAAAAATACTACTTCACGATCGACAATGAATATCAATATGTGAATAATAATCAATGTATTATGTATGAGATAGTAGACATCGACTACTTGATATAAATTATTTTACACTTTTATCTTGATTTTAACAATAGGAGCATGGCCAGTTTTGAAATGATGATGAAAAATAAATAGATAAATGGTTTTATGTAGCAATACATATACTATAGAGATTAGGCTAAAAACTGCTTGTTGTTAACTCATACAGTAGAGCTCCCCTGATATTAAGGTTTTGGACTAGGGAGAGGAAGAGTATAAAATTATGAATATAGATGAATGTTTTTCTTAACACTGGGGATAGCTTAAACATGGAGATATATAGCTTTGTATAGCATTGGGATGATTACACGCGGTTATGATTATGGATTGTTGTGCATATTTTCCTTATTAACAATATATTTTATGGGCCATTAGGTAGCACCTGTTGTATAAGATTTTTATACATGTAGAGACCAGTTCTATTTAGTTTTACATGTCGGCCCTTTCCAACTATTTTCAAACTACCGACCCCTTTCTAATATTTGAAGAGTATAATATACCCTCTAGGAAAATGTCGATATGTTATAAGGTCTCAGAAATAAATTTTCGGGGGATGTAAACTCATATTTTTAGGTATAGATAATACTTTAGATTTTCTAAATAGTTAAATCGAATACGTAGATGCTAGTTATTACTATGTATGAAAATTTCTATTACTTTTATGTCATTGACTAGGCTAATGCAGGAGCAACCTCTTAAATTACTAGAATTTCCTAAAGGCTTCATGGTTCATTAATTAGTGTTAAAGAAATTCAAAAATACATTTTCGAATTACGTTGTCAATATAATCACCCTTTAGTAAAATGGTCATAATTCACTCCTCAGTATTCCAAATGACACGATTCAAAGCTCATTGGAAGAAAGAATTCAAGACCTTTCATTTGTTATATATTTCACCTTATATTTCAATGAACACAAGCAGTAGAAACAATTTGAAGTGATGTCAAAATTCAAGGGTACATTATTTGGAGTTTTAAAAGTCTAAGCTTTTAGTTTTACAACTTCTAGTTTACTATCGTTCTATTTTAGGAGGGATTAAAAGATCCTACATAATGGTTGAGAATGTATCAAGCTAAGGAAGACTGATTTGAAATATAAACAGGCTTTTGTCTAAAAATTGGATTCTCCTTGTTTTTCTCTTTACTTTGGTGGATTCCAGTTGGTAAAGAGTGTTACTCTATCTCTTTAATGGATTACTTAGAATGTGAGTGTGTTATCTGAGTTTACACATATGTTATCTCCTTATCTTTCATTATCAGTTGTTAGGTTAGTATCAAAGCATGGTTGGAGTATTATGTGATGTACCTTTACATCTATGAGTTGTGGAAGAGGTTGGTGAATCGTATAATTCTCATTGCTTCTTATCGGATCATGGTGAGAAATATGTTGGGTTTATTTCTTAAGTTTAAATAATGACAGCTATTTTCATTCAGTTTGAGATTGCATCGATAACGAAATTGAGTCTGAACGAAGGTTCGATGTGGTGTCAAGCAATATTTGTTCCCCTTAATTAAAAGCTTATTGGTTGTCAATGCACAAGGTACATATCATAATTTTTATGATAATAAACAATTAACAGGTAATAATTTCAATCAATTAATTTAACCACCCTTAAACGAAGGACAAAGTATTTATTTCATCAGAAGGGATCATTTTGGTGTTATTCCAAAATTTCTAGTATCAAGTTAGTATAAAAGTATTGGTTGTGATGGACAACCATCATTGTGAGCTGAATGTTGATGCACTGATATGAGAATGAGGTTTGTGTGACATTGAAATGGGTGATCTTAGGAGACAAGTGCAACAACTCTAGCAGCATGTTCTACTTTATGGATCTTAGGAACATGATGATTCGCGTAACGCTTTTGAGAATGAATTATCACATAATGAAAAGGTGATTAACCTATTTTACAATGCTTATGACCAAGTATTGGAATAAGAGGATCATTTGAATCATAGATGTGGAAGAAGCCAACCCGCTAATCCTAGATATATAAAAGTTGGCATTCCAAAATTTGAAGGTCAAATCAAAGGTTATGGGTTCATTGATTATCTCAACACTGTGGAGAGACTCTTTGACTACCATCAAGTTCCGAAAATCTAAAAAGTAAGGTTGATTTCCATTAATTTTAAGAGTGATGCCTCAATTTGGTGGGAACATATAAAGAGGCAATGTGACCTTCAAGGTTAAAGAAGAACTGTAACTTGGGATATGATGAAAAGGGCGTTAAAGAAGAATTTCTTGCCTAATTATTTCTTATAGAATGATTTTCTTAAGTTTCACAATTTTAAGCAAAATGAATTATTTGTGGAGGATTATTTAAAACATTTTGATCATCTCATGATGTGATGTGATTTATTCAAGTTGAAGGAACAAATAACTGCTTGCTATCTTGGTGGTTTAAGGAATGAAAGTTCAAATATTGTCTAATTACAACCTAATTAGACTTATAATGATGTATTCAAATTGTCCCTAAAGGTGGATAGACAACTCAAGGGGAAAAGTAGTTTTAGAACTTAGAGTCATGAAGATGATCCAATTAGAGGACTAAATATACTTATAAGACCTCAAAAACATCTTATTTTAAGCAACCATCAAAGTAAAATGTAATGGATAAATAAATTTAACCCGGTTCTGCAAGTTCAAATTATCGCCAATGTTAAATGCCATGGATTTAGGAATATTGCATTTTAGTGTCCAAATCAAAAGATTATTTCATTAGTGGAGGATGACTTGAAAGAATATATAGAACAAACTTCTAGTAATGAAAGTGAGGGTGATACTGTGTATGGTGAAGAAGGTGAATCGCTTGTTATTAAAAATATTTTAAATGGAACCCATGTGGAGGATGATCAATGGCTTAGAAATTATATTTTCACACATGTTGCACTTATCATGACAAGGTGTGTAATGTCATCATTGATGATAGTAGTTGTGATAATGTTATGACGACTGAAATGGTGTAGAAATTTAAGCTCAAGATGTATGGTCACCCACAACTTTATAATATGTCATGACTCAAGAAGATAAATGAAGTAAATAAAAGGTATCTAGTTCAGTTTTCAATTGGTAAGATCTATCAAGATGTAATCTGGTGTGATGTTGTGTGTACGAACGCTTGTCATTTGAGTATCTAGATACCTTGGGAGTTTGATAGACATATTAAACATGATGGGTCAAAAAATACGTACAATTTTTGTAAGGATGGAGTTAGAGTTATGATATACCCTTCGAAACCTGAGAACTCTCTTGTGTCGTCAATTGGTAATGTAAATCATTTGCTCTCAAAGGAAAAATTTGATAAAGAAATGGAAGGGAATAAAAATGCTTTTGTTCTAGTGGAAATGGAGGAAAATGAAGAAAAGTTTGAAGTCCCATTGACTTGTAACCTTTACTTAATGAATTTCATGATGTGGAACCAAAGGAGATTTCATCTGGCCTCGGGATGATGAGAGATATTACGCATTATGTGGACTTTATCCTAAGTGCCATTCTTCTGAATAAAGAATCATACTGAATGAATCTTAAAGAATAATAAGGACTTCAAAATCAAGTTGACGATTTATTGGATATTGGGTTGATTAGAAAGAGAATGAGTCATTGTGTTGTCTTGACGTTACTTGTTCCCAAGAAAGATAGATCTTGCAAAATGTGTGTCAATAGCAGGGCGTCGAATAAAATTACGTTCAAGTATCAACATCCTACTCCTAAACTTGATGATTTATTTGAATAACTTTATGGGGATATAATCTTTTCAGAAATAGACCTTTGCAGTGGCTATCATCAAATTCGCATGAGATTGATTGGTGAATAGAAAACCACTTTCAAGACACTATATTGACTGTTTGAATGTGTGGATATGGCATTTGGACAATCTAATGCTCCTAGAACAATCATGTGTGAACCCTATAAAATTCATAAAGAGATTGATGAGGTATAATACAAAAATTACGGGAATAAATTTTTTTTTGGTAACATTTTTAGTATAACAATAAATAAAAATTGAGCAAGTAAATATAATGAGAAACAAAAATATTGAATAAGATGAAACATTTCTGATACCATCCAACTACCAAGTATGGAATAAAAATGTATCTAAAATATAAAATCCATATAACTGCATGTATCGAAATATACAAACATAACAAGAAGTATAAGATCAACACTACTCTACTTCTACATCCTAGGAAGAATAAATAGAACGCCGTTAGAGATACTCCTCTAATGAAATTAATCTAAGTCTACAGTAGTAACAACAACCTAAGACATGTAAAAATGGAGTAAAAAACAACGTAAATAACTAGTTTATAAAGAATAAGAATTTAACTGAAGTTCAACCACACTAATAATACACATTCCTCCCATTTTAAATGAATTTTAAGTCATTTAAGTTACCAAACCCAAACAACCCAAAATAAGCATGCAGTTCTAGTCCTAAACCCATCTATGACACATATGAAGAAAATTCACCTCTTAATTCATTCTTCTTTACTTTCTTATTCTTAAATTAATATATTATATTAGTAATCATTTATGTTAATAACTATTTATATTAAGGTAATCTCTTAGCTTAAGCGCATCTCGCTAACTAACTAATGTATCTCTAACAATCTCAAGATGTGATACTAAACACGTGTCTAAAATTTATAAGTCCCAAAGCCATCTTATGCCACTAATGTAGTATATACCACTATAATACACTTATTACATGAATCCTAAGTCATAACCTATAATTATACATCGCTAGTATAAATCATATACATCTCTAGTATACGATATCAATTGGAATGATCATCTCAAGTACCAAAACATAGAATCATAAAAATCCGCACATGACGAAGGCATATCCCTGTTGCCTTTAGGTATCACCCATACATACTAGGTATAGTTATAAGTTCTCCCCCACCTATAATCTCAAAGCATCAACAAGATCACTATTCCTTCACACCAATCATATGAGCCCATACCCTAGTCTATATGAGATAATCCCTACATTAATCCACCAAGATACATTGATTAATTTCAACACGTAGTGTTGGGGGTAAAAATGACTAAGGTAAATCCCATCTCTATCATCGGGGTACGAGCGCAGTCGATGACCAAGGTAAAGCATGTCTTTATCATGAGGGTATCAACATGGTCGATATTGTACACTCCCCATACGGATATTCCCGAGTACGTATTCCCACGAGAACTCACACATGGTATGTTGCACACAAATCAAGTAACAAGTACGACACTACACAACTGGGACAAACAAACAATTATTAACCCCAATCATTCGGGTTACACAAAAACTCGCTTATAATTAGTAAATATGCATGTTAATTATAATCAATCATATCATGTTAGTCCGATCTCCCAAGACCCTCCAAATCATTGTATCGTCTCACCTAACCATATACAATGATTAACTTAATAATATAGTTACGCTACTCCATGGGTCATAAATTCATTCTAATTAACGATTGTATAATACACAATTACTAAAAATTCCTGACCTTACCTGGACTCCATGTGTGGGATGTCTCGGAAGAAAAATCCAAATAAAGAACTCTCCCGATACGCTTTGATATACATAAGTATGGTCTCGTCTAGATGACACCCTGAAAGTGACTATCACAGACATCCTTCAGAATGGCCATTATATCCACCCAAGACCACAAAGGTAGTGTCATACACAGATGTCTCATCCAGCAAACGTCTTGTCTGGATGACATCTAAGTGACCTACCAAGCTTGATAGTCTCATCTCATGGCAGAGACCAACCTCATCTCACCTATATTAGTGTTGAATTAAGATGACACCAGTATGCCATGGAAGTAATCCCAATTTTGGATGGGTGCGTTGATCACAAATGACCATCTAGTCTCGTTCTGGCATGCAAACTTGTACAGGGCTTCAGCAGTCTCGGCTCGGCCAATACCTACAACCTCCAACACATTCTACAAGCATAGAAATCATGCCAAGAGAGTTTCAGTCATACTATATGAAAATCTTTTCGAATATCGACAACCCACGTGAGGGAATATTCTTTATGATGATCTCTAGTCTGCATACTCATATCTAACACTCTCTAATTTTCCATGGCATCAGCTGGGCATAGAAACCATGCTTGGGGGTGACACTCTGCTCACCCTACTCATATAACGCACCACGTGTTTTGTTCACCAAGGATCAAATTTCGAAAACACCATTGTTGTAATAAACTGCATCTTAATATATTTAAATTTCAAATTTAAAGTTGGGTTATTTATTTCTCAAAATGTCGTTTTTTAAGTTGTCAAATAAAAAATATATTTTTAAGTACCAAACATACATTTTTTATACACATATTATGGTCGTGTAGGATTAAAATAATTTTTTTTTAAATGTACACCTTTATATTAAAAATAAAAGAACCTAAAACTAATTCTAACAAAAATAGATTTTTGTGTGATGTTATTTAAAACAAAAACTTAAGGGAAAAAATTTAAGTCTTTAAAACTTAAAATAACTAGGGGAGTCAAAAACCTAATTAACAAAACTTATACAAAAACAACTCCATGCATTCCATAGCTTATTCCCCTGGCCAATCCGAAATATATATATATATATATATATATATATATATATATATATATATATATATATATATATGTGTGTGTGTGTGTGTGTGTGTGTGTGTGTGTGTGTTAAACTCAATCGAAAACTGAACACCACATACTCAAAAACAAACTATAAACATGAGAACAAAATATACAATAACCTCCCCTTCTTCTTCCTCACACTAAGCCTCCATGGGAGGAGAGCTCAAACACGTATGGTGTTTTATGTACTGTTTTCGAGTTTTTTCTTTCTACCCATATATATATATATATATATACACACACACACACACACAGAGGGGGGGGGGGGGGGGGGGGGGGAGAGAGAGAGAGGGCCATTCTCCAACGGGTGAAAAAAATGGATGAATGAATGGGTTGTTATTCAAAGTAAACCCACTTGCACATGGATTGAATGAGTCAGCACACAACAAACAACAAACAACTTTATCTCTTATGCAAGTGGACAAACATTCTCTCTCTCTCTCTCATAAAAACCCACGACAGCTACAAAACTTTTTCCTCATTTATTTCATTTGCTCTCTCTCTCCTCCATAAAAGAGGTAAGTTTCATAAAACCTCAAAATTACTTTATTGTTGTTTAACAATTTCATTTGCTTTATGTTGCTTTTTTATGTTAAATTTTTGTAATTATTTGGTTTTCTATAAACACATGTTAGATTTTTTTTAAGAGTCCGAAATTTGTAGATCTATTTTAAAAAAAATACATTTTAGATCTCTTATATGTTGTTATTTTTTGTTAACATATTACTTGTACAAAAATGTTAGATTTGTTTAAAAAAACTATTCATTTTTTTAAATGCTGTCCATTTTTATTTTAAATAAAATAATATATTGTTGTTTAAAAAATCCGAATAGTAATATTGTGTAGGTCTGTTTTATTTTAGATTGAAACCTCCCAAAAATACATTTTAGAGTTGAAGGGGCACGATGGGTATATGCTTCACGAGTACTTGATATTAGAACAATCAAAAAACTCGTCATTTTATTTTAAGATTGGACCAATGCCACCTCGAGACAATCATACATATTTTTTGGAGATGTGGTCATTTTTGACACAACATACAACACCAACCGATATGGTTTGATATTCGCACCACTAATGGGGGTTAAGTAATCATGGTCAAACAATAATATTTTGTTGTGCATTCTTGAGTGATGAGACCATTGAATCATTTGTTTGGCTATTCAACATATTTCTAAAAGTTATGCCAGATGATGCCCCTAAGATTATAATAACCGATCAAGATCCCTCCATGACAAATGCAATTTCAAAAACATTACCAATGAAATTTTATAGATATTGTAGTTGACACATTTTAACCATATTTTCAGAGAAATTAGATTCGGTTAAATATAGTGCTAACTATAATGAATTTGCAAATTGTATTTGGGGATCGGAGTTAAGGAGAAAGCATTGAGGAAAGCCACAAGTTCTAAATCAAGAAAGTGTAATGGATGCGGTTTGGTTGGCCAATCACGTCAGAAAAGAAATTGCCCAATGATATCTGATTGGTAAGTAACTTATATATTTTGCATTCATTAGTTTAGTTACAATTGAAATGCTCAAACAGAAATGAGATGTGTTTTTGTAGGTATTGATTGTGTCAACAAGACCTGAACGAAAGCCTAAGTGATGAAAGTTATTCATCAGATGGTGATTACAATTATTTACCAAGTTATTAAAAAACTTGTTATTTATTTAGTTTTACATAATAATTTTAATCTTTTGCCTTCCCTTTTAAGGAATATCATTTTAATAGGGATGCAAGTGGTTTTGGATGCCTTTTGGAGTTGGATGAATTACGTTTGGAGTTGGATGAATTACGTTTTATTTTATTTTGTACAAATGTCATTGACTGAATTATGTTACAAATCTTACATGTTTTTTTACAAGTAATATGTTAACAAAAGGGTTTAAAAAATAGCAACATATAACATTTAATTAAAAAAAGTAATTAAAAAAAAGGTTTTTGTAGAAAACCAAATAATAAAAAAAAACAGCAACACAAAGAAAATGAAATAGTTAAACACCAATGAAGTTTTATGGAGGAGAGAGAAAGAGAAAATGAAATAAATGAGGAAAAAGTTTTGTAGCTACCGTGGGTTTTTATGAGGGAGAGAGGGAGAGAGAAGTTTTGTCCACTTGCATAAGAGATAAAGTTGTTTGTTGTTTGTTGTTTGCTAACTCATTCAACCCACGTGCAAGTGGGTTTAGTTTAAACAACAACCCGTTCATTCGTACGTTTGTTCCACCCGTTGGAGATCTCTCTCTCTCTCTCTCTCTCTATATATATATATATATATATATATATATGCTCTCTCTCAGAGAGAGAGAGAGCGCAACCGGGATGTCTTTTCTTTTATACCGTGGGTTATGAGTTTCGATCATATATAGATATGTACATATATATTCATGTATATCTATATATATATCTAGTATAAGAGGATTAAAGGTATCTATGTGTTTTTTTTTTAGTTTAAAGAGTTATGGAACTTTGAAGTTTTTGAGGCGTTCGTTCTTTTTCATTTAAAGAGTTATGGAGGTGTTCTTTCTTTGTTTTTACACAATTATGGAGGTTATTGTATATATACAAGGTATGTGTGTATATATATAAACCTGGTTTATATGTTTTTTTTATTGTAGATGAGTTGTCTAAGATAGTATACAAATACATGTATATATATGCCAAATGGGGGTTTTTAATAGAAGCTTGAGTCTAAGTTTTGGAGTTGAGTTTTAAAATAATTTGGAATTCTCTTTTACAACAATTACGGAGATAGAGATAATATACTACGTATATGTCTATATATGTAAGGTAGTGGGTTTGTTTTTTCCAAAAACTTTGAGTTTTCATGGAGTTTTTATGTATGTGTGTGCAGGCTTGTGTTTTTTCTTTCGAGTGTATGTGCATGAGTCAGTCTGCGTTCTCGAGAAAGAAGTACTGTTAATTTTAGAGGTCGATGGTGAATTTAAAAATACACACGAAAATGTCAGTTTTGTCATGTTCAAAAATTCATATCTCTCAAGCCGTTGATGTAAGATTCGCAGCATTGAAAGGAATATTTTTATGTATAAATATTTTGCAAATGACATTATTTTTTATCGATTCTAAAATTAGGCCTTTACGTCAACTATAGGCCCCGAACTCTAGTTAAATTTACGATTTTATACTGTAACACTTATACTATAAGTTACTAAATTACCTAACTTGTTTTATTATAAAACCACAATACTCATTCATAAAATATTATTACATTTTTCCGAAAGTTATTCGGATGAATTTTATTAGTTTATAATAACTGAAATTTCGATCCTATAAGAAATTTTATATACATATTACAATGCTCGAATATTCACATCAATTTTATTAAAATTTGAACTAAACTACAATTATAGAAACCTTCTATCACAGTACAGGAACGACAGCTAGACTAGTCCATATCTACTTTGTGATTATCTATAGTAAAATTTATATTAAATCACAATCAAAGACATCAAGTGCAACTTATACCAAAATAGTCGAAATTCCCTGAAATTATAGTAGGTGACTTCTTATTTAATATTAATTTGTAGGTAATTTCTTATTCAATATTATTTTCACGCAATGCTTTTGATTATGTCTATTGTTCATATCACTATGTGATAGTTTTAGTTTATCCAATTCTCATTCATGAACTCATTTGAGTAGTTCAAACATTTACATACAATCGATTATGATTTTTAAAAACCATGTTGATTTTATGCAATGATATCATTTAATATTAATCATTTATAACCTGTTCTATTATAGCATAGATTATGATCAGGGAATAGTTTATCGTTATACCCGTGATTGTGTTATTTGCCCTGTAGGACTCAGATGATTGAGGGCCTAGTTATTGCTACCATATGGAATGTCTGTGATTGACTTAGCGAAATTATTTTATCTTTAGTTATTTGGATTGGTTATCTTTAATTTATTTGGATTGATTTGTTCTACGTATGGTTATTTCCCTTGATCCTCTAAAAGGATAAATATGGGTTATTTGTTTCGAAACCATCTACAGCTATTAACAGCTTTCGCCTAGATATTTTTATTTTTAGCAAATGTCATCATGTGTTACCGTGCTTATCTCAATTTAGCTATTAAATCAAATTACTTATTGTACTCCTTACTAATCTTCAGGTATGATTTTCTTTTGAAAAAACTATTTTATCCTTTGTTATAGAATGATAATCATATACTAAGCAAAGCTTTGCTTGTTCCTTCCTTTTGAATTATACTAAATAGGTAACTATAGGCAATGAACAAATATTTCATAAATCAGTTGACACAAAAAGGCAAACAGATGTCATATTAGAAGAAAAGAAACGTAGCTCAGTGGGAGAAATACACATGTATAGAAATTTGATATAAGGTGTGACACCCCACCTAATTAAACATCGGGTGATCATGCCTTTATTAAATTAAAACAGGTTTCTCAAATGGTTCATTCTTAGCATCACCGTCGAAAACTTTTTAATTACTAATCCCCTAAGTTAAATTAGACCGGTGCCAAATTTTATCTTTCTTAAAACAGATAAATCAACCATGTGGAACAAAGTACAAACAATCATGTACAATAATTAAAACAACAAAGAAAAAGTACAACATAACAAAAGTATTACCGAATAAACCATCGGCTAAAAATCCCAAACAACAATAGAATAACCACTAGTCCGAAACTAACATCTGAGACTAATACCGGACCACGAGTCCAGGCATAGAAGAGTGTGAGATCCTGTACTAGATCTGAATGAGAGATATCGTCCAGTCAAAATCATGTAAGCATCCACTGTGCTACAACTCCGAGTCTCTGGAATGGAATCATCATATATGGCATCCCTATGGCTGGACACCTAAAAGGTTTTGAAAATATTTTATAGCAAGAGTTAGTACTCAAAACATTTTGAAAATATTTAGCAAGGGTTTATCACAATATAAAATGCGGTTATTGATTACACATGTTAGGTTCTCGTACACTCTCTTGAGTTACTCACCCCTCATCTTTTGTGCACACCTAACGTTCTACACTTAGTTTATCTAGCCATACCTCCCAAGCTAACTAAAAGCAAAGTAGTCAACTAAACTAATCTATACCCAAGTTCCAGTACCGCCCATATAGTACAACCGTTTCACTAACATCTCGCGTATGTTAATTAATTCTTAAGTAACATTTCATCTATGTTTTTTTTCAAGACTTCCCATTTAGTTTCACTACTAAAATTACTACAATTCTCACAATTGTTGACTTCCCACTTATGTAATTAAGTTTCACTACTTGAATTACTAAATAGATTTTCTCTATCTAAAAGTGCATTGCGTAATTAAGTTTCACTACTTAACTTACCAAGTCAGTATGTATCTTTAAATACATAATATGTATCAATCTACTAACACACGGAAGTAGGATATCATCAAGTATATATATTTCACACACAATATATACTAAATATCAGTCATTGCTATTTTTCCATTTTTATACACGTAAAGGACTCTTGGTTCGGAATGATTCATCCACCCCAAGTAAGAATTGGTTCGGAATGATACATCGACCCCAATTATTTATATACACAAATAAAGATCTCTTGGTTCGGAATGATTCATCGACCCCAAGTGAGAGTTGGTTCGGAATTATCCATCGACCCCAACTATTTTAAAAATATATATATACACATATTCTGGTTCGGGACTCTCTCATCGCGACACCAATTCAAAGTTTGGTTCGGCATTTCTCATCGACCCCAAACATATAATAACTTTATGTTAGTTCGGAATGTCTCATCGACCCTAACATAATTAATCTAGGTATAATCTCTCTACCTAAAAGATCACATAATTCAGTAGGTAGACGCCCGACCTATTAATCATATAAGTACGTAATATTTTAATCTGATATATCTACCGTACAATATTCGCTTTACGATTTATCTCATTAATCGTATTTATTTGAGTAGTCACACAACTCTAAGGGTCCTAGTGACCCCTTACTTATAATTTCAGTAGTTATTTCTTACCCTACTGGTCTATTACTTAAATTGAATTTACTTCTCCCCGTAACTCAATTTCCGAAATCCCCGATACTCTACTAAATCGGATTATTCTCCTCGGTCCATAATCCAAGCCCTACACCCAATGGCCTTATCGGACCTCAACAATATACCTACTGGTCTTATTCTCACTCCCATATAAGTATAATGTAAATCCTAGAATACTCATTCATTCCCGAAATCAGCGAAGAATTAAACACAAAATTTTTGGGAAACAGCTTGCGTCAATCGATCGACGGCTGGGTTCGATCGATCGATAGTTCGAGATCGATCGATCGATCGAACAGGGACAGACGCAGTTGTCTTCTTCGTTAAGATTTTTACTCCATTAACAAACCTTCAAACTCCATTATAGTCCACCAAACTTTGACCCAATGATCCTAACATATTTCCACATATACTAGGACAGTTTCTAACGTGTCAAATACATCAAAACTCCAATTACTTTAAAGAAATAATGAATTAAAATCCAGAATTTCTTGAAACCCTAGTTATGGTGTTCTTCCCATATTATCAATCAAAATCCATATTTTAATTCGAAAAATCATCAAGTCTAATCTGAATCTTAAACCTATACATAAGGTAAATCATTCTACATGCGATTCATATCCCAACATGTATAATTATCATCTTTCTCCAATCAAAATAATGATTTAAACAACACTATTCAAAAACCCTACACATGGGCATTATAACTTTATAATTTTAGCAATAAACAACTTGCCTTGTGATCAGTAGGGTCTGATTTCGTGATTGTTGTTGATGATTGATGATCTTCATCCTTCAATCCTTCTTCCCCAACAAGTTAATGGTAAAAATCCCTTTGAATCCTTCCCAATTCTTCCTTTTGCCTTAGAAAGTTGTGCCTCTCTTCTCTCTAATGGTATTGGTGTTGTCATGGGTGTTCTAACCCTAATTCCTCTATCATACGGATGATATAAAACTCTCAATTTCGTAGGTCTCCATACCCTCTTATGTTAAAAGACCAAAACGCCCCCGAACGGTCTCGATTTAGTCCAAAATTACCCCGGGACTCAACTAATACCCCCGGGTATACTATTTTGACTAATTTGACCCTTCCGGACTCACCGGTGACCTCCAAATTATCATTTGAGTCACTTAAAAAATATTACTCGTCTCACCCCAACACGGTCTACACGCGTTAAGTAATTATTTACCACTCGCACTAAGTAAATAAAATGAGGCAATATAAACCGGTATCTATCTCTCGATTAATATTCCATAATTACAATTTTTTAAATAAAACTCTTTAAATTACTACTCTTACGAAATTTAAATTAAGCCGTAATTTTCTCATTTAATTCTCCAATCTAATTAAATAGAATTATTTGGAATATTCATAAATACGGGATATTACATACTCCCCCCCCCCCCCCCCCCCCTGCAAAGGAATTTCATCCTCGAAATTAGGATAAGGCTGGTATTAAGGCTAAGGACCTTAAGTATAATTGCATCCTCTAATACCCAATACTAAATCATAACATCCTAACGGTCTCCCCAAGTACATGTCTTGCTTCATTATAAATTCTTATCGCACATTACCCATGCCGCATATATCATAACTAAGTCTCACTACTTAATTTCTCATAGATTTTCCCAATCCAACATTAATTCTTGAAATTAAGTTTCTCCCTACTTAATTTACCCATTTGATGTATATCTCTATATAACATCTAAGTGTCTACTATCACTCATAAGTAGAATATTATAAGGTATATATTTCACACACAATATATACTTTAAGGAAAATTGGTCCGGCAAAAATCATTGGCCCCAATAATCCTATCATTTACATTGGTCCGGGAATCCATCGACCCCAAGGTAAATGTAATGCACATGTTGGTTCAGACCTTCCGTCGATACCAATAATTATCATCGATTTGGTTCGGAAAATCATCGACCCCAAATCGATCCCTCATGTATTGGTCCAGAACATCATCGACCCCAATACAGAGATTAAGCACACTTACTGTCGCACATAAGTAGGAAAATCAATTGGTATATATATCGTACACATAACATATACTATCGACACTTATTTTATAATCACCCCCCTTCTATAACACTTTTGGGGTTATTGGCTCGGAATTCCACCTCGATCACCAATAGTTATTAATTACTTGTCTCGGGATCACATCTCGAGCACCAATATATGTATATATATCTCATCGCACATGAGTAGACAATTTGTGAGCCATATATTTCACATTTCATATACCCTAAAATGTCACACTCTAATAGAATGTCCTCATATCACGCGTTAAGGACTAAAAGTTCAAAATGTTTCCTCGAGCCACATCTCAAAGTACATGTATTGTTCGTAATCGGTACCCACGAACCTAATCCTCATGTACAGTCCATATAGTCACTCACTCTACCTATAAATATGCTCTTATAGGCATACATTGAACCTATGAATTTATCAGTGGCCTTCTCCAAAATTCCACTATCATAAGGGCGTATCATCATTCTTTCTCACTAACATTGAGTCATAGGTAACACAACGTACTCAAAATAAAACTTTATCTCTATTCCTTCCTGACCATCTCTCACAGGGTGGAATTTTAGGATTTCATCCTGATTCACAATCATGTAGAGCGGCACCGTGCACTCTCCCTTTTCAACTACATACTAATCCATCTCGGTCACCCCATTTCGCTACCCCCAACGAAATGTTGGCTTAATTATGATGTTCACAACCCATCAATAATTTATAAGTCTGTCTCCTCATTCCATCATTGGAAATGTGGGTTCACGACCACATTCCGGTTGTTCATTTCGAGTCTATCTTGTCTATTAACTAGAGGTGTATCTGGAGACAATCTCACTATGTCTCTCCTCAACATCGCTTCCCACTTACGTCATCTTTCCTCAAGTGGTACTCTATTACCCTTTCTCTCCGGGTTTATTATACTTTACAATCCGTGCACTCTTCGCAATTGGCGCACTTTTGGGTTGGTTACTTTATAAGAATCAACATTTTAGTAACACGTAAGTCACTCACAACACTCAGTCAAGTAGCACCGTGTGCTACTTCTTCACCACAGTTAGGTCTCCCATATCAAGAGATAACATTTGAACGGTTTCCCACCGATTTTCATCCCATAGGGTGTGCTGGATCTCTCAGCACATATAATCTTGGGTCATCCTCTATCTCCCATGACGTTCAACCCATTTCATTCATACGACTTGTTTCCTAATTTTCCCATCGTCGTAAAAATTTTCCGCATCCCTCTATCTCGGATGTCTAAGGAATCCAATTGATTAGGGCGCCCATACACCCTTTTCTCCGTGCATATTTGCAAAAACATTGCAAATGTCGCACCCGTAACATGCTTTTCTTCAACTCTAGCCTAGTCTACACGACGTGACCACAATCTTGTGGGTATTCTCAATACCCTATTGACCAAAAATCAAATCCTTTCCCACAAAGTCCCACTTATCCCTTCGTGGTGAGGTAAGCCTTTCAGTGTTTCTCCACAACACTACCGGCTCCACTGATGCCCTAACATCTAACAATGTCTCTTCTCCTGACATGCATAAAAATTCAGTCGTATTCCCTTTCGCAACCGAAATTAAACAAGGGACTTCTCCCCATGTATTCTTACCGAGAATTATCGGAGCAACACATGGTCGATATGGTCAAATTCGATTCCTCGACAATATGTGCAACCATACTCTAATATTTCTAAAGGAGTCAAGTGGCATCGCGCTTATACTATCACTAAGTCTTTAGCACTAATTACAACGGCGAGCTCGATCTCTCCGCTCAGCGGTCATACTACATACCTTGACTCACATATTTTAGGTTCCCACACACCGAAATCAATTACTATGAGATGTTCATATTCTCCGAAGTCTCTCACATATTGATGAATAATGACAACTCGACCCTTTTTCAGGTGAGGAATCGTCATATACTCCATTCACTCGAGGCTAAAACCCCTATACTTCCTTATCCATTTCTCTGGTGGTTCAGATGGTTTCCGGACATAACACGCTTGTCCTCTCCGGAATGCAAAACTTATTGGAGTTATTATTTCTTCAAATAACTTCAAGCTAAAATAAAATGCGTGGCCCTAGAATCCACACTAGACATCTTTTCAAAGATTCCTGACTCCAGGCCATACTGACCGGTTTGGGTACCCCTCCTCTCAGACTGGGTAGTCTCAATCCTTAACACTATCATCCTGGTTCCCTTAGTTCTGCTGACCAAGAGGAAACGCACTATGAGACTTAACAAACCCAACTTAGAATATAATCATTAAATCCCCTAGTGGGTTTTCACCCATGGCTTGCACCAGCCCCTTTACATTCAGTCTTACTCTTTGACTAAATCCTTAAACTCCCTTAGCTCCGCCCACCTAGGAGCATTTACTTCAACGTTGTCGGAAGTAACATATTGTCTTCCTAAACATAAGTTGTCCAAGAAGAGTTTTACCAAAATTGTGAATTATAACTCGAGAGTCCATTCTCTCAAGGGCTCTTTTTCCTTTATACCTATCTCATCGGTACAAGTTCACTTAAAATGATAAATTTCTCTCTCACGATTGGCCTCTACCAGGCTTTCACGTAAGGGGTTCAGATATTCCCATTCACTTCGCTTCTGAATCATCATTGGGGAACTTTGCGGTTAAACTATTTGTAAGGTTCCTTTATTTGTATACGGACCCTCGGTCCGAATGTAATGACTGGTATCTCCGCCACGTTGCCTCTAAAAATTTACTCAAATTTTCACTTCTGAGTATTTCTACTCTATTCTAAACACCAAAAACCACTGGACATACTACTTCCATTGGTTAACATGTACAGTCGTCGTTTTATCACATTTTTACGGCTCGTTCTCATCAAATTTTTCTTCGGACCTACTCCCACTATCACTGCATTGGGCGATCTAGACTATCATCCCTCTTGCCGTCGCGACACTTGAAAAATGTCTGTTATGCCTCAACAAACCTTTCAGCATTTACTTCCATTACACGCTAGGAGTGACCTCGACAACGGTCATCTCTCCTATGATTACCATATTTGAACACTCCAGGCTTCATGCTGAGCTCCTCCCTCCTACAGTCCTTCCAACGCC
Source organism: Sambucus nigra (assembly GCA_949130495.1). Classification (NCBI taxonomy): domain Eukaryota; kingdom Viridiplantae; phylum Streptophyta; class Magnoliopsida; order Dipsacales; family Adoxaceae; genus Sambucus; species Sambucus nigra. The sequence goes on from OX422207.1 coordinate 405,448,010, forward strand.
AATGCTGGTTCTACCGCCATGTTCGACATATTATGCCCAATCGAACTCGTATATATAACACTACATTTACTAAATAGCAGGAGAACGTAAACTACGTACGTAGAGGAGTACAATAATCATAAGGTAGGGCTCTATATCAATCAAACGATACGCTGAAAACGTAGTAAGCAGTACAGATCCTATGGACACTAGAACCTGATGCTCTGATACCATCTGTGACACCCCGCCTAATTAAACATCGGGTGATCAGGCATTTATTAAATTAAAACAGGTTTCTCAAATGGTTCATTCTTAGCATCACTGTCGAAAACTTTTTAAATACAAATCCCCTAAGTAAAATTAGACCGGTGCCAAATTTTATCTTTCTTAAAACATATAAATCAACCATGTGGAACAAAGTACAAACAATCATGTACTATAATTCAAACAACAAAGTAAAAGTACAACATAACAAAAGTATTACCGAATAAACCATCGGCTAAAAATCCCAAACAACAATAGAATAACCATTAGTATGAAACTAACATCTGAGACTAATACCGGACCACGAGTCCATGCATAGAAGAGTGTGAGATCCTGTACTAGATCTGAATGAGAGATATCGTCTAGTCAAAATCCTGTAAGCATCCACTGTGCTACAACTCCGAGTCTCTGGAATGGAATCATCATACATGGCATCCCTGTGGCTGGACACCTAAAAGGTTTTGAAAATATTTTATAGAAAGAGTTAGTACTCAAAACATTTTGAAAATATTTAGCAAGCGTTTATCACAATATAAAATGCGGTTATTGATTACACATGTTAGGTTCTCGTACACTCTCTTGAGTTACTCACCCCTCATCTTTTGTGCACACCTAACGTTCTACACTTAGTTTATCTAGCCATACCTCCCAAGCTAACTAAAACCAAAGTAGTCAACTGAACTTATCTGTACCCAAGTTCCAGTACCACCCATATAGTACAACCGTTTCACTAACATCTCGCGTATGTTAATTAATTCTTAAGTAACATTTCATCTATGTTTTTTTTCAAGACTTCCCATTTAGTTTCACTACTAAAATTACTACAATTCTCACAATTGTTGACTTCCCACTTATGTAATTAAGTTTCACTACTTGAATTACTAAATAGATTTTCTCTATCTAAAGGTGCATTTCGTAATTAAGTTTCACTACTTAACTTAGCAAGTCAGTATGTATCTTTAAATACATAATATGTATCAATCTACTAACACACGGAAGTAGGATATCATCAAGTATATATATTTCACACACAATATATACTAAATATCAGTCATTGCTATTTTGCCCTTTTTATACACGTAAATGACTATTGGTTCGGAATGATTCATCGACCCCAAGTAAGAATTGGTTCGGAATGATACATCGACCCCAATTATTTATATACACAAATAAAGATCTCTTGGTTCGGAATGATTCATCGACCCCAAGTGAGAGTTGGTTCGGAATTATCCATCGAGCCCAACTATTTTAAAAATATATATATACACATATTCTGGTTCGGGACTCTCTCATCGCGACACCAGTTCAAAGTTTGGTTCGGCATTTCTCATCGACCCCAAACATATAATAACTTTATGTTAGTTCAGAATGTCTCATCGACCCTAACATAATTAATTTAGGTATAATCTCTCTACCTAAAAGATCACATAATTCAGTAGGTACATGCCCGACCTATTAATCATATACGTACGTAATATTTTAATCTGATATATCTACCGTACAATATTCGCTTTACGATTTATCTCATTAATCGTATTAATTTGAGTATTCACACAACTCTAAGGCTCCTAGTTACCCCTTACTTATAATTTCAGTAGTTATTTCTCACCCTACTGGTCTATTACTTAAATTGAATTTACTTAGCACCGTAAATCAATTTTTGAAATCCCCGATACTCTACTAAATCGGATTATTCTCCTCGGTCCGTAATCCAAGCCCTACACCCAATGGCCTTATCGGACCTAAAAAATATACCTACTGGTCTTATCCTCACTCCCATATAAGTATAATGTAAATCCTAGAATAATCATTCATTCCCGAACTCAACGAAGAATTAAAAACAAAATTTTTGGGAAACAGCTTGCGTCGATCGATCGACGGCTGGGTTCAATCGATCGACATAGTCGATCGATCGATAGTTCGAGATCGATCGATCGATCGAACAGGGACAGACGCAGTTGTCTTCTTCGTTAAGATTTTTACTCCATTAACAAACCTTCAAACTCCATTATAGTCCACCAAACTTTGACCCAATGATCCTAACATATTTCCACATATACTAGGACAGTTTCTAACGTATCAAATACATCAAAACTCCAATTACTTTAAAGAAATAATGAATTAAAATCCAGAATTTCTTGAAACCCTAGTTATGGTGTTCTTCCCATATTATCATTCAAAATCCAGACTTTAATTCGAAAAATCATCAAGTCTAATCTGAATCTTAAACCTATACATAAGGTAAATCATTCTACATGGGATTCCTATCCCAACATGTATAATTATCATCTTTCTCCAATCAAAATAATGATTTAAACAACACTATTCAAAAACCCTACACATGGGTATTATAACTTTATAATTTTAGCAATAAACAACTTGCCTTATGATCAGTAGAGTCTGATTTCGTGATTGTTGTTAATGATTGATGATCTTCATCCTTCAATCCTTCTTCCCCAATAAGTTGATGGTAAAAATCCCTTTGAATCCTTTCCAATTCTTCCTTTTGCCTTAGAAAGTTGTGCCTCTCTTCTCTCTAATGGTATTGGTGTTGTCATGGGTGTTCTAACCCTAATTCCTCTATCATACGGATGATATAAAAATCTCAATTTCGTAGGTCTCCATACCCTCTTATGTTAAAAAACCAAAACGCCCCTGAACGGTCTCGGTTTAGTCTAAAATTACCCCGGGACTCAACTAGTACCCCCGGGTATACTATTTTGACTAATTTGACCCTTCCGGACTCATCGGTGACCTCTAAATTATCATTTGAGTCACTTAAAAAATATTACTCGTCTCACCCCAACACGGTCTACACGCGTTAAGTAACTATTTACCACTCGCACTAAGTAAATAAAATGAGGCAATATAAACCGGTATCTATCTCTCGATTAATATTCCATAATTATAATTTCTTTTAAATAAAACTCTTTAAATTACTACTCTTACGTAATTTAAATTAAGCCGTAATTTTCTCATTTAATTCTCCAATCTAATTTAATAGAATTATTTGGAATATTCATTAATACGGGGTATTACATAAGGATGTGTTCTTAGAGTACAGTTGTAACACATTTGAGTATCAATAAATACCTCAGTTGTTTCAGTATTAAGACTCGTTTACAGTTTAGCATTGTTTTAAGGTAAAACTTGCACTCAAGAAACCAGGAGGTGACAATTGTTACTCTATAATATTGGTTCAAGGTATAGAAAGCTTGTGCGTATCATCAATGACCTTTTGAGCCATATTATAGTGAAAACAGCACCTTACTTTGCACTGTGGATATAGCCTAATGGCTAAACCACTTATATATCTCTAATTCATCTATATTCCTCTCATTTCTTCTATTGAATTGCGCATTGTTTACTGTCTTACTATATTTGTAAAAAACCCAAACTCAAATTGAATATTTTGTATGATCTTAGTATCATCATTTTGACACCATCTGTGGGAATAATTTTATTGTTCTCATCTTGAGCTTGGATTTCCAACTCATCTCTGGTAGTGAGTCAATTCCACCATTGTTGGATATGAATCACCACTGACAAAGCTTAGGAGGAGGCATTCACCATCTTACTTTTTGGTTCATCCTGTTTTCTTTTTCTTTTGCACTTTTATTATTGTTGATATTCCCTCTGATAAGAGATGTATTCTAACCCACCTTTAAATGTCGGGGTTGGTTCTAGTCAACTATCCATTCACTATGAGATGGACAACGTAGCGTCGGTGCTTAGGTCTCTTGTGGTCAACTAGGAGAAGATACAATACTAGTATTTGGCGTTTAATTAAGATATCATGAGACAAATTCTAAAAGACTCGACTGTTGATATCATCACTCCGACCATAAGAGAGGCTACACAACAAGCAGCTGGGGTGCCACCCCAGATCCAATTAAAGAAGTCCATCACGATCTTGGGCAAAGAGAGATTGTATATCCTTGACGTCTCTACCGCGATAATGAGGCGTGAGGTGGACTAGAAGATGTGGCATTTGAGAAGGAGCGTTGTTGGGACTATAGAGAGAGGTACGAGAAGTCACTCACATCATATCGCTCAGGATTCACTCCTGGTGCAACTAATCATGGTAAATGTTTTCAATACACCCCTCAGAGTTGTCAAATGGATAACTCATTTACCAGGCTAAGTAGGGGGTCAGTATTTGATCGTCTCGATCCAAGGGGTATTATAGCCGAGACATCATTCGTAATAGCATCTATGGAACTAGAATCCCTGGTTATCTTGAAGAAGCTCAGATGAGACACCACTTAGACCTGAGGGAATGTAGAGAAGTCAATAGAGAACAAATGAATCCAAACAAAGGGTCCACTTATAAGTTCGTCTTTAAAGTGGAAGGTACAGATGATAGTGCAGCTCTAGACGAGAAGCCTTGTAACATCTCAATCTAGAAGACAGAGGATAAGATCAGATGCCTCATTAAAAGCTGAGGCCCCAGCCACATGGGGTATATGGAGGGTTCTCCCTTTGTGAAGACCATAGTGAGTTATCCAAGGCCTAGCAAGTCAAAGCTGCTAGTTGTAACGCCCAGGTATGATTGAAGTACAAAACCTATCCATCACATAGAGATGTATCACTCAAAGATCGAAATATATTTCATTCCAAATGAGATGAGGCATTGGTCTTTCTCTAGCACTCTCACCGGTGGTACCCATTTATGGTACCAGTTTGCTAAGGGGATCAATAGAGAACTTGAAGCAGCTGGCTAAAAAACTTATTCATGCCATTTTTTTACATAAAGCATACAAATCATGTGACTGACTAGTTAAATATCCGATAAGGAAAGAATGACCCCTTAAGAGACTTCATTTCTCAATTAAACAAGGAGAATTAGAAGAAGAATTAGAATTAGAATTAGAATAAGAATAAGAAGAAGAAGAAGAAGAAGAAGAAGAAGAAGAAGAAGAAGAAGAAGAAGAAGACTATGATAAGAGCATTTCCATGGAAATCCTCATCATTGGGCTCCATTCGGGGAAGATTTATTGGAACATCTTCAAAGATCCTCCAAAGCTTATGATAGAACTTCTGGATAAGACTAGAAGAATCCTGAATGCCGAGGAGGCCATGGCTTCCAGGAGAGGAGACCAAAAAGAGACAAGTGGAAGCAACTTTAGGTTAGGCCGGGATAAAGAAAAAAAATAAAGAAGGGAAGAAGAAGTCGAATGAAGAACAAAAGGAACAATATTGAGATCCCCCCCCCCCCCCCCCCCCAAAAAAAAGGGATAATATCAAGTGGTATGAGTTGCATAGACATCACGACCACACAACTGATAAGTGATTTATTCTAAAGGATGAGATTGAGAAGTTGCTAAAGCAAGGAATGTTATGAAAGTTTATTGACAAGGATGGAAGATGAGATGACAACAAGAAAATGTTTTCCTCATCGAAAGATGTCAGGACAACGAATAAGGAAGTCCAAGTGAGGTGAAATGATCTGGAGTCGGATGATGATGATGAGGATGAATGTGATCTTCCAGAAAAACTTGGTGTAGTTAAAGGTAACCTTCACATGATCTCTTTTGGTATAAAATGATATCTGGGCGGAATTAGAAAGTGGAGGAACAAAGTCGGTCAAAAGAAAGTCTCATGTTATTGAGGCTAAAGCTGGGCCAATAAAGTAGATATAAATCTAACGGAGTCTGAGGTAAAGCTGAGAAAGTTGAAAAAGTTAACATAGAAAGTCTTGTAGTTGGATTCTCTAGCAAGACTTCAAGGGGATTTTGTCCCCACATAATGACCCACTCATCATCAACACATGAGTTCAGGGTTACAACGTGTCTCTTATTTTGGTCGATGGGTGGAGCTCGATCGACATCATGTTCTCAGATGGTTTTAAAGGCCTCAAACTTAGTAAGAAGATACTCTTACCCTACTATCACCCATTGATCGAATTCAGTGGAGAGAAATTTTAACCATTAGGGGTATTTGAAATTGGCATTTGAATGGGCACCTAGTCGAGATGCTTGTCCAAGATGAGAAGCTTATTTATGATGGACGAGAATATTTCCTCGGCCTATAACATGATACTAGGGATATTAGCTTTCAAAATATTTAAAGTTGTGCCTTCCACTATAAACTAGATGTTGAAATTCCTGACTCCCTTTGGATTAGGGGAAGTCAGTGGTGATTAAGTGGAGGCATGCAAATGCTACTTCACCTCCATAAAAGAAAGAAAATCTTAAAAGAGGAAGACAAACATGTACAACATTGACACTCTGGATCTGATAGGCAAGAAGAAACTAAAAAAGGAGAGCCTACTGAAGAGGTAGAATCCATCATCTTCAATGAGGACAAACCAAAAAAAGGTACAACTTGGCTCATCCTTGTAACCTTCAATAAAGAAGGGGTTATTGAACTGTTAAATAAAAGTCAAAGTATCTTCGCATGATGTCACAGTGACACGCCAGGGATTGACCCCAACGTCATTTGCCATCGACTTTTCCTGGATGACAAATCAAGTCAGTAAAGCAGAGAAGGCATACTTTTACTAGAGGCAAGTATGAAGTCATCCAGGAGGAAGTGAAAAATCTATATAATTTAGACTTAATCAAGGAGGAGCAATATTCAAAATGGTTATATAATGTTATCATGGTGCCTAAGTTTAATGGAAAATGGAGGATGTGTGTATACTTTATTGGTCTGAAAAAATCCCACCGAAAGGATAGATTTCCTTTGCAAAGAATTGATGTGATGGTAGACGCCATGGTAGGGCATAAGCTGGTGAGATTCATGGATTCTTACTCTGGTTACCATAAAATCTCAATGTATTAAGTTGATGTCGATAAGACTTCCTTCATTACTGATAAAGGGAATTATCACTAAAAGGTAATTTCCTGCGACCTAAAGAATGCAGGTGTTGTGTGTAAAATTTATACTCCCACATGGACCAACGATTAATACATACCTGTTATACAACATGGACGACTAGCCTATTGGGCTGCTTCAGAGAAACTTAGTCGTCTAAAAGGCCGACCAACCGTAAAATCCCGAACAACAGGAACATCAACAGTTACTTAGATGGGATGCCATCCAGGTCAAAATTCCAAGAGTTTTAGTTATTGTACACATATGTAAAGGCCTGGAAATATAAAGGCATTCCATCTTTAGGGTTTTGCACCACTATAAATACAAACTAATCCCCTAGCTCAAGGGAAAACTCGAATCACTCAGATACACACCATATTGAGCTATTGTAAACCCTACTAAATAATAACAATAGTGGACATAGGCTATTTTACAGTTGAACCAATCTAAAATATTTGTCTCTTATGTGTGTGGTTTAAGTTATTTCCATTATTCTTATCTGTTATTATAAAATTAGGGTTAGTCCAATTTTAGACAACAATAGATTGGCTCCATCTGTAGGAATGTTTGTCTGTCATCGATCTCTACTATTTTTTTCATTTTTTTTTATCTCTGAAGAAATGAATGATCCTGAAAATAGCGCTCGCAATAAAGGAAATACCATCATTCCATATTCTCCCTCTAGTGCGGTAGATTTACAAGGCATTCTTCTCAACCTTACTAAAGGTCAAGAAGCCATGTAGGAGAAAGTGAAGTAGTTGGATCACACCATATAATCTAAGTCCTCTAATTCTAAAAGGGCATGCCACCACCACCACCAGTAGAAGTTAGGCATAAAAGAAGTTATCATTCTCGTTCTTCTCATGATTGGTCATATTGTCCTAGCACAACTTCTTCCTTCTGGTCAACTAATTATTACGAGGGTGGATCTTTTTCTAAAGAAAGATCAAGTTCCTTGTAAAGGCTCATCAAGGAGTCTGGTTTTGATCGGCTAGGCACCCGAGTAACTAGAGGGCATCATAGGGAGCAGGATCGTCGCCGTGAATATAAAGAAGGTTCTATAAGATCTAGGGACAGTATGTGGGGCTTTGCGTGTGCCGAGAAGACCTCTTAGGAGGAGAGATCAACACATAAGCACATAAATTTTTCTAAATCTACCTCGGCCAAGTCTAAACCAGAAGAGCATTCATAGAAGGGATCCATGCAATGGTTGGAAGATAGGGTAAGAGAAATGGCCAAGAGAAAGAATCCATTAGAAAGGAGTTTCATCAAAGGACCACCTTTCATCCAAGCAATTATGGACTATCCAATATCTTCCAATTCTAAACTACCAGTGGTTACTCCCAAATATGATGGGAAAATTGATGCAGTCTTGCATATAGAGCAATATCAAGCTGCTGCTGACATCTATTTAATGCCCGACGAGATAAGATGTAGTGGTTTCTCTAGTTCTATCACTGGACCAGATTAGATTTGGTATAATAATCTCCTTAGATGTAAGATCTCTAGTTTTCACCAGTTGGCTAAACTGTTCATTGATAACTTCTGTTTTGGGGCTAAGTTGATTAAGAGTGTCACACATCTCTTGATTGTATGATAAAAGCTTAGAGAAAGCAGTAGATAATATATTACTCATTTTAATAATGAAAATCTAGATGTGGTAGACTATGAGGAGAAAATAATCACAGCAGCACATATGCGTGGGTTACTTGCGAAAGATCTTTATTATGCCTTAGCAAAAAATCCACCCAAAACCATGACAGAACTTATGGCCAAAGATGGAAAAATTATGAAGGTCAAGGAAGCCATAGCATCCAAGGAAGCTCCTGAGACCAAAAGTGAAGGTCATAAAAATAACTCCAACTCCTTAAAAAAGTATTAGAAATACAAAAGGTTGGATCGAATCAGGAAGTATGATGAATATACCCCACTCAACAATGGTGTTCACTATATCGTGGAAGAAATAAAGGGAAATAGAGACTTAAATTGGCCTGGAAAGATAAAAACTCCCCAAATAAAAGGTATAAGTCCAAGTACTTTGATTTCCATAGGGATTATGGGCACAATGCCAACAGTTGCATTGCGCTAAGAATGAGATTGAAAATTTTATTTTGCGTAGAAAGTTGAGCAAGTTTGTTGATCGAAATGGCAATAAAAATGAATGAAAGAGGTCGGAATATCCAGCCTAAGCAAATCATGATAATAAGAAAGCTAGAAATTATGATTTTAAATAAGATCCAAACTTGCCGAAGAAGACTAATGAACTAGAAGTTGAAGGCGATATAATACCCTTTGGATGCCATTTTATTGCAGGTGGTGATGCTGGAGTAAGAGATGCCATAGAAAAAAGGAAAAATTTTCTGAATGAAGTCAAAGTCTTCCCAACTGTCAGATAAATTGACATGGCTAAATGTAGCGATAGTTGGCTAAGGAAAGTTAACAAAGACATGCTAGTAATTATGTTCTCAAAAAATTATCTGAGTGGGGTTCTCTATCCTCATTATTACCCGTTAGTTATCACATGCAGAGTTCATCATGGCAGGGTTGTAAGGATCTTGGTTGACAATGGGAGTTCAGTCGATGTAATGGTCTACAACTACTTTAACAGCCTAGGGTTGAAGATCAATAAGCTAGAACCATAAAATCTCCATCTCATTGGATTTGCAGGAGAAAAGGTATACCCACTATGGACCATCAAGCTGAAAGTATTGGTCGGTCCCTGGACAACAAGCAGGAGAGAAAGAATTCTCTTCTTCATATTAGATAAAAATGTCCCATCAGCTTATAACATCATCCTGGGAAGAGTGGCAATCAAGCAGTTAGAGGTCGTTCCATCTACAGTGCAGTAATCCATGAAGTTTCCAAAGAACAATTGAGTCAGCATAGTAAATGGTAGTCAGAAAGATGCCATGGAATGTTATTATACATCAGCCGACTAGAAAGAGATGCAAATGAAGAGCTCAACCACTTTTCACATCGACACTCTAGATCCTCGGGAAGAAGAGCGGCTGATAAAAGGACAAGTTATGGAGGAAATAGAAGCTCTGGTGTTAGATGACGAGAAGCTAGAAAGAACCACTCAGATCGGTTCTAAATTATCTCCTTCTCTAAAATAGGAATTAGTCACTTTTTCTCTTGGATCCATGAAGATATGTAAGGAATTGATCCAAATTGTATGTGGCATATATATATGTGTGTGTGTGTGTGTGTGTGTGTGTGTGTGTGTGTGTGTGTGTATGTATGTGTGTGTTCCAAGCCGATTGAGCAAAGGAGAAGGATCTTCAGTACCAAGAAGAATATAGCAATCCAAAAGGAAGTAGAAAAATTTCAACGAGCACAGTTCATTGAGGATGTCATGTATCCTGCTTGGCTAGATAATGTAGTGATGGTCAAGAAGAAAAATGACAAGTGGCGCATGTGTGTGGATTTTATAGATCTCAATAAGGCATGTCCAAAAGATTATTTTCGTTTTCCAAGGATTGATCAATTGGTTGATGCTATAGCCGGTCATGAACTGCTCAGCTTTATGGATGCCTATGTTGGTTACAACGAGATTAAGATGAAGCCTAAAGATAAGGAAAACACTTCCTTCATTACTAGTCGAGGAACGTATTGCTATAATGTCATGTCTTTAGGGTTATAAAATGATGGAGCTACCTATTAGAGACTAGTAAATAAAGTTTTTAAAGAGAAGATCAGGAAAAATATGGAGGTTTATGTAAATGGCATGCTCACTAAGAGCAAACATGTTGGCAACCACATAGTAGACTTGTCTCAAACCTTTGATCAATTGGAGAAGCACCAGATGAAGCAAAATCCAACCAAATGCATCTTTAGAGTACAAGAAGGGATGTTCCTAGGGTACATTGTTAATCTGAGGGGAATAAAAGCAAACCCTGACAAGATCAAAGCTTTGCTTGAAATGCAGTTACCGACCAACAAAAAAGAAGTTCAAAAGATGATAAGAAGAGTGACTGCCTTGAACCGTTTTATCTCCCTAGCAACTGATAAGTGTCTCTCATTCTTTAAAATTATTAGAAAGACTTTTGAATGGAATGACGAATGTGAGAAATCTTTCTTGGAGACAAAGAAGTATTTGGGATCTCCCCAACTCCTCTCCCGACTAGTTCTAGGAGAAAAATTATATTTATATTTGGTTGTTTCAATGCCAGCTTCTAGTTCATCTTTGATCCGACTTGATAATGGAGTTCAAAGTCCAATGTATTACACTATTAAGGAGTTATGGAGAGCTGAGATTAGATATCCACATTTAGAGAAGTTAGACCTGGCTCTTATTGAAGCATCTACGAGAATGAGGAAATTCTTACAAGCTCACACTATTGTCGTTTATATAGATTGGCCTCAGAGATAAGCACTACACACATCAGAGAAGTCTGGAAGATTAATTTCTTGGGCAGTGGAGTTGGGAGAATATTAAATTATTTACTAACCAAGAGTTGCAATAAAAGGCCAAACAGTGGAAGATTTTATTTCTAAGTTCACCTATGTAGAGGAGAAGCATAATCCATATTTGCCCACCGAGAAAACTTCTATTGAAGAGAGCTTAGCTCAAAAGAAAATAGAGAATGTGGCCAATAAAACTGAGTCACTGGCTTCTCAAGAAAAATTGCAATAAATCCAGAAGATATTCAGTCAAGGAGTACTCATGGAAGAGGAGTTCTCTGAGACATTCCAACATGGAAATTATTTGTGGATAGATCCTCATGTGCTATTGCAAGTGGATCAGGATTCATCATCAACACTCTAAATAAATTGGATGTGGAATATGCTCTGAGATTTCAATTCCAAGCTTCTAACAATAAGGTTGAATATGAAGCACTAATCATGGGACTGAATTAGCTTCTTCACTAGGAGTCGACAAGTTATTGGTATACAGTGATTCTGAGTTAATTATTAATGAGATGCAACATATTTATGATGTAAAAGGAGAATCCATGATGAGGTACCACTAAAGAGTAATAAAACTCATATCTCTAATAAGTTTAGTCAGAACAGTGAGGATTCTAAGACTAGATAATGCCCGAGCATTACTATGATTGCTTCAGCAACTCCAACAGAGCTCAGAGGAACAATTCCAGTGGATATTCTTGCTCACAGAAGCATTGATGGGATGGAAATCAGTGTCATGTTGTTGGAGCTAGGTCCAACCTGGATGTAACCTATCAAAGAATACATTGAACAAGGAATACTTCCCTTTGACCAAATGGATGCTAGGAAGATAAGGTACAAAGAAACTAATTATGTGCTCGAAAAAGGTATCACGTACAAGCAAGGATACACTGTCTCCTTACTTTGATATGTTCATCCAAATAAGGTAAATGATTTTATTAAAGAGGTTCATGAGGGTACATGTGGGGCACATGCATCTGGAAGGTCTCTGAGATAAAGAATAGTATTACAAGGTTACTAGTAGCCAATAATGAAAGCAAATTGTGTTTCTTTCACCAAGAAGAGTGATAAATGACAGAAATTTACTAACATTCATAAGAGACGGGATCAAGTCAAACTCCCATCATATCTCCATGGCCTTTCTCTATATGGGTAATTGACTTCGTCGAACCACTACCGACCACCAAAAGAAGATTGAAGTACCTTATTGTGGCCGTTGATTTGTTTACCAAATGGATGGAGGCAAAACCCCCAATTGATATGCCTTATTATAGAGTGTTCCAGTTCATATGGGAGCATATCATTTGCATACATGGCATGCCTTATACTTTCATCACTAACCATGGTAATCAGTTTGATAATAAAGAATTTGAAGAGTATTGCATTCTATTAGGCATTCAAAAACTTCATTCAATACCTGGTCTTCTACAATGCAATGGCCAAACAAAAATTACCAACAAAATCTTACAAGATGTATTAAAGAAAAGGTTAGATGAGTCTAAAGGAATCTTGATTAATGAACGTCACACTGTCCTTTGGGCATATATAACTACTCCCATAACAATAATAGGAGAAACTCCATGCAAGTTAGATTTTGGCACTGAAGCAGTGATTCCGGTGTAAATAGGTCTTCTTACTCATACGGTATTAAATTTTGATTCATCAGAGAGTGGTCTTATTAGATGACTAGATTTGGACATGATAGAAGAAGTTAGAGAAGATGTTTCTACTTGGATGACTTCCTATTAACAAAGGACGACAGGGTTTTGTAATCGAAGGGCCACCAACCTCAAGCAAGGAGACTTGGTACTTAAAAAAGTAATCCAGAATAGCAACGCGCTGGAACCTAATAGGCATGGTCCATACCGTATCTTGGTGGTTATCTGACCAGGAACATATCGATTGTAGACTTTGGAGGGGGAATAATTCAAAAATCCCTGGAACGTAGATTTATGCATGTATTATCTGTAATTTGCTTTAAAAATCCTAGCCTTAATGTAATTGCTTACTCAAGTTAATGAAATATTAGTTTTTCTCCATTTTTAATCCTTTTTAGTTTTTTGTTTTTCGGAGTATGGTGGCTACATGTAATTACATGAAATTTACAACGGATGTACACAGGATAAAGAAACCTATTAAATTTTTTAATTCAAAATTCTCAAAATCGAGAAAGGCATGGCTAAAACTTTTTCAAACTTCCAACTTTAGAAAAATTCTCAAAAAAGTTCCTTGTCGAGAAAGATGTGGTTTAAACTTTTCGAATTCTAAAAAGTTCTCAAAAAATTTCCTTCCCGAGAAAGGCATGGTTTAAACCTTTTCAAACTTTTCCAACTGCAGAAAAATTCTTAGAAAGTTCTTCGCCAATTAACATGGTTCAAACTTTTCAAACTTCAGAAAAGTTCAAAACTTCATATATGATTTGTCCTCGGCAAGTCATGAATAAGAAGTGAGTAAAACTTCTTAATTAGAGTTTTACCTGGCCAGATTAAAATACTGGAGTAAATACAATAAAGTTATTCATAATTTTATCTAAGTGCATTAGTCGAATCTAAGGCCGTATACATGATTCAAATATAAAAAATTGAGCAGGTTATTTGTCTTCTACAATTCACGAACAAGAAGTCAGTAAAACTTCTTAATTAGAGGTGTTACCCGACCATGTTAAAATACTGGAGTGTATATATATTCTTAATACACTTGGTCCCCAATGATAACTAATGTTGCATTTTAATACAATAAAGTTATTAATATTTTTATCTAAGTGCATTAGTCGAATCTAAGGCCGTATACATGATTCGAATATAAATATTTGAGAAGTTAATTTAGTCTATAAGACGATTATATAATCTTTATACAGTTTACCAAGTCGGCAAAAAGATTAAATCACAACCATAAGCTTAAATAAAATGAATTCAATCAACATTAACACCATTCCATTGATAAAAGTACCTTACAATATCCATAAATAAGAAAAAGGTAGTACAATAAAGGTATATTTATTCTGCATGATGTTTTCCTTGTGCCTTGTCCATTCCTGTAGGAGGATCGTCTAAGGTATATGGAAAGCTGATTGTGTTAAAATCCCTTAGCATCTGCCTTTTACAATTACTTGGCCTATCAAGCAAGTGTGGAGGTCAGACTATCTCATACACATCATGTAAACCATAATCCCCTAGATACTTAGTTATCAGTCATTGAGGAATTAAATTAGGAGGAACCATATTGTGTCCAACTTGAACGGACATTATCATAGTCCAAGAAACCCGGGTCATTCCAATGCCACAAGGTACTATTCTGATCATACTTCAACGAAGTAAGCAAGTTATTCCTTCCCCATTTGTAGATTCATGATTACTTTGAGCAAGGTTTTTATCCATGTGGGATAATGCCTCATTGTAATCCTCCATCCAAACCTCCTTGGTATGTTTGTGGAATTGGAAGGTCAACGTCCCCACCTAATTTTGAATTTTTTTAAAACACTATCTTTGGCTTGTAACTGGTTATCTTGGTAGACACGAGTTTTCTTAGTTCTTTCTTCATTAGTAGTTGGCTGAATAACTATTCTCTGCCCAGATATCTGCCCATATTTAGTTTTTTTTTCTTCTGAAGTGCCTCCATTTATTCTAAGAGTCTTTCATTTTCATTCTCCAAAAAGGAAGCACCTTCATCGGGACTAGTAATAAATGATCTTTTTAAGCTTTTCAAGTTCATCCCTCAGGGCATTATTTTATTTTTCTAGCATGGCTACGATGGACCTATCACTCTTCAAATCATGCTTAAAGGATCTCTTTCTTGTTCAAAACAGAAGTAATATAACTAAACGTCTTGTTAAAACCCGAACCTCCACTATAATGTTTTATACTTGGCTTCATAATCAAAGTGAAATAAGGTAAGGGACAACTTGTGATCTTCTTGCAGTTTCTCGATCATTTCATACTATGCATCATTATTGGCAACTCTTATGTCCAACAAATGATGGAGCTGGATATATAACTCCTTGACTTAGTAAAAAACATCTGAGCCGAGAAACCCGTGTAAGTCTTCTTCAGACATGAGAACATGACTAGCCGCCAAGAAATTTCTACTTCATTTCAGCAAGTCAAATTCAGTAGAAATGATAGCTTTTTCCTAGCATCAGACTGGAAAGTTATAAATGCATGAGTTTGTGAACATCCAATAAGATCAAATAATAAGTAAAATGACACAGATCAACAGAAGCTAAAAGTCATAAAGCATAGACTGTATTTGAATATAAAGACTTGTTCTTTCATTCATTGATAAATGGAGTACATAAGGGGATACATATTCAAGAAAGAAAAAAAAGTAAACTGGCTAGACCTTTTCCTTATCCTTGGTCAGATCCTACCCAATAGCTAGTAGGTCGACACTCGTGCTAGGCACCACTAAAGACTTAGGAGGCATAATAAAAGATTCCCCTAATCCCTCATCATCATCAAATTCCTCATCCATATTGGAGGGAGTACTAGGAACATGCCTTACAAAGATTTCAGAGCTTTCTTCGGTGCTGACCAACTTTAAGGCCTCATTCCACCCTTCCTTAAGGGATAATTTTTTAGCATACTCAATTTGAGCAGATGCAAATTTTCCATTGTCCTTTAAGGAAATAACCTCATAAGTCAGACCAGTTACTTTATCTTCAACATTTTTGGCTTAAGTGGTGACCTCTGCAAGCTTCTCCTTAATAGTTTTGTCTTTTCCTTTAGCAACTTTTTCTTTCTCCTCAACAACCTTTATTTTTCCTTTAGCAGTGTTGTCCCTATCATTGTCCTTCCTTAGATCTTCTTCCCAAGGCTTTTTCTTTGACTCCAAAGTTGGCCAGGAATCTGTCAAAGAATTATTTAGACCTTCAAAGGCCTCTTTAACTTCTCCTAGAGAAGAACGTAGTTGGTCATCATTCTCTATCGCCTGGTTAAAATCAACTAGGAACTACAAATAAAGGCAAAGGGTTAGATGAAATCATCATTATAAAAAAAAAGGATAAACAAGTAGAATAAATTTACCAGTGTTAAGTTATGACAAGCTCTTTCAGTCATCCTAGACCTAGACATAGGGGTTGATGCAACTCTATCAGTAGGGAGTGTTCCAGAATTAATCAAATCCCTGGCTAGCCTAGGGTTAACATAAATAGAGGTTGAACTAATGTCAAGGACAACCTGTAATTTTCTTATCAACTCTTGTTAGTCGGTACTTTTTGGCAGCCAATGCCTACTTCTCGACTTGTGTTTTTTGGACCTGTTTTGAAGGATTAGACAAACCTCTCTTCATTATCTTCAAGTGATGCTTCTCGATCTGAGTACCATCAGCACCAATATGCCTCTTATCACTGGCCTTAGACTTCTTCTTGCCAATATCAGCAGCTTTGGGAGGAGAAGATAAGGGACCACCCATCAAGATAAGGGACCGATTATCCGACGGATTATCTGTTAGGGTTTTGAATCCGAATCCGTTAAGGGTCCGTTTATCCGATCCGATCCGATTATAATATTATAAATTTCAAAATACAGTATATATTATAAATAACTATTATAATATATATTTCAAAAAATATATTTAAATAACAATTATAATATAAATTACTATTATAAATAAATACAATATATATTAATATAGGACTATTATAAATAACATTAAAATATATATTTAAAATATTAATAAATTTCTAAATACAATAAATATATATTAATTAAAAATATTATATATATATATAGATATATATTAATCGGGTCTGATTATTAACAGATCAGATCATATAAATCCAAATCCGCTCCATTTAATAAACGGGTAATCGAGTAATCGGATTTCAGGCGTGATCCAAATCCGTGTTAATGATCGGATTCGAATTCGGATAAAATTCGATCCATTGATAGGCCTACCCCTGGGTATCTCTAAGTCTACCCAAGACCGAATTTTCCTTTTTTTCTCTAAACTCATCTAAAGAGATGAACCATGGTAGAAATAGAGAAAAAAAGGCGATAAAATAGAGAAAAAAGGGAAGGAAAGCGTACAGGGATCTAAGGACTCAGCAAATATTGAAGATAAATGGAAGCAGATGATCGCATAGAGAAAAACTCGAAAGCAAAGAAAAACCTAAAGTTCAGAAGATTTGAGTTAGAAAGAAAGTCGGAAACTCCGTACCTATTTATAGGTTGCCTCGAGAAATGGGAAAGCAATGATTAAATGAATGAACAGTATAGCTACCGCCATCTGTACGCTTTTCAAAGCATCACAAGATGACTATGTCCTTTGGCGTTTCAAAAAAGTTCAAATTATTCATAAAAATATCATCATCAAATAGTGCGAGTAGAAGTGTTTACATGTATGGGAGGTCAACTATCAACCAAGCACTAAAACAGTATGTCGAGCAACTTACTGGGCTAAATACTCCATACTTTCATGCAAGCATTAAGCATGAAGTAGCGGGGGATATTGTTGTGTGTAAAAATTATAATCCTACGTGGACCAATGATGAATACACACATGTTATCCAAGGTGGCTGATAACGAGACTTTTTCAGTGTATGTCGTTGTTGAAAGCCAAGTTAGTCAAAACCTTAAAATACCTACAAAATATAACAATCTAAAGTGTAGAGGTAAGTAAGGATATCAATCCACTTTCAACGTTGTAAAGCTAGAGACAAACTCAATTGTAATTCACTTTTTTTATTTTCTTTTTGGGCTTTTGCTTTTTCTATTTTTTTTAGTTTTTTTTATATTAAAACACTTGGGTGAGGTGAGATGAAATAACACTAAATTAAAATATGAGATGAAAACAACTAACTAGAAAGTGACTAAAAGTGAAAAATAAAGTCTAACACTAAAATAAGAGATAAAGTGAGGTAAATAATTATGAGAACAATCAAGGAATGGGATTACACCACAAATTTTAGTTATTCTAATTAATTAATTTAATTATTTGAATTCTCCCAAATTAATATCAAAATTACAAACCAACTATCGTTGCAAGTATAATTATAATAGTAATATTTTAGAAAATTAAGTTTAACACCCCACAACTCTAGAAAGATAGATCTACACTCCTTTTAATTAATCACCTGCTAGGATCGATCAATTAAAATGTATGTAAATCTTATAAAACAAATTTAGAGTTGAAATTCAAGTTATAATACCCCACTTAAGAAACCTATATCTCTAGTTCGAATCTAAAATGGGTATTATAATTAGAATTTCGATTTTCTCTTGAAAATCATTTACCCTCTTTCGAGGCGTAAATTTAAGGGTGAGGGATCAAAATTAACATTCAAAGGGAAATTTCAAGCAATCAAACTAATTAAACTAAAATAACATCAAATAAGGGTTTTACCACACCCCTTGAAAGGGGATTTAGCCTAACATGGTATCAAACATAATAAATAAATATTCAATAGGCATTTAATATAATAAAAGAGTAGAGAAAAAGAACAAATCTTCAACAAGTCTCCTTGAAATTGGCAATTGAACTCTATCCTTGAAATTGAAGCATACAACCCTCCAAGTGAGTGATCAACAAAGATATAAATGAAAATTTTACTCAACTTGACTCTCTCACTATTATTTCACTCAATTGAAATCTAAAAAAATAAAATAAAATAAATTTCCAAACTAAAAAATAAAAATATTATTTCTAACTTTCTCTCTAAGCTAACTCTAGGGTTTCTCTCCTCTTTATTCCATCTCTAAAATCTCATTGAATCTAAACTAAAAATTACAAAATAAAAATAAAAAGGATAGTGGATGAATTCATAATGGACAATTAAATAATAAAAGAGATTTGCTAAAAATGCAAATCCTAACATTATAAAATTGTACATTAAAACTCATCCAAATAAATAAATTCTAGATCATTACTTTATATTGAGATAATTGCTAAAAATGCAAAATCTCAACATAAAGGAGTGGGTTAGAATTCACCTTCCATAAGGGATAAATTTTACTACATCAATCTATTTTGAGTTAATTGCTAAAAATGCAAAAATTCAAAACAGAGGGGTGGGGTGAAATTTATCCTAGAGATAATTTTCACTACACCCCTCTATATTGAGGTATTTGCTAAAACTGCAAATACTCAACATAGAGGGGTAGAGAGAATTTTATCACACCAAGCTTAAAACTAATTTTGAGATCTTTTTTTCCAAATGACCCAAGTCTTATTTTATATTGTGCACATGGAGGCTAGGGGTAAATTGGAGAGTTTATATTTTAGTGTGCATGGAAATGGTGAGAGGAGCATGGGGTGTGTGCATATGAGGTTTGAGAGGTTTGAGGTCACAAAAATCTGATTTGGGTGAGGCTATTTTAGACTTTGGTAGAAGACATGTGGGAAGTGGGGGTTTAAGGGTATATTGGGTAAAAGGAATTAAAAGGTTTTAAAACATGTGGGTTAAATGACTTGGTTTATTTTTTACTTTGGCTTTGGCTTGGTTTTGATTTGAGGATTTTGGCTGTGGGAGGTTTGGGTTTGGGTTAAAGGTGAGATGGGTTTGAGGTGGAATAGAGTGTTGATTCAAATCGGGTTCGGGTATGGGTTGTCAAGGGTTGGAGTTTGATGGATTTGGAATCGGGTTTCGAGTTCGAGGTGGGGTGACGCTGGAGAGGGCAGTTGGGTCAACGCCGGAATGGAAAAGGTCGGGGCTGTGTCAGTGCCGACGCTGTCCGCCTGCGCCGGAGATGGAAGGGAGCTGGGTTAGGAGGTACCGGAGTTGGGTCACGAGTTTCATGGACAGAGGTTGCGAGTCGGGGTGCTGGGGCTGATCGGAGGGGGCTAGGTGCGTGATCGGAGCGCCGGCGGGTTTGGGGTAGGGGTGAGATGGTATGGTGATGGAGGTGAGAGATAGGGGGTATGTTGGGTTGGAGTTTAGTTTTTGTTGTTGGAGGTTTGGGGTTATGGAAGTTGAGGAGAGAGAGTGGTGAGGGTGTAGGAAAAGTAGGTGTGAGGGTGAGTTATTAGTTTAGGGTATAAAAGTGTGTATGTGAGGGTGCGTGTGTGTAGTTTGTGACCCTTAATAAAAGACTCAAAATAAAATTAATAAAACTAGAACTAAAAAAATAAAATATAAAATCTAACTAAAAATAAAATAAATTAAAAAAAATTAAAATTAAAAAAATTAAAAATTAAAATCCTAAGCTTATATAAAAACTAAAATAAAACAAATGAAATAAAATTTCAAATCCAAATGAAAACCAAAGTCCTCAAAAAAATATAAAATATAATAAACTAAAAATAAACTCCTAAAATTAATCCTATTAAAATAAGACTACACTAAAAACTAATAAAATAAAATTATACTAATAAAATAAAATAAAACCTAAAAAATACTAAATAAATCTAAAATAAATCCTAAAAATAAAAATGACTCAAACTAAAAATCTAAAAAATGATAATAAGACACAAACAAAACACACACATGGTTTAGGGTAGGTTTAGGCTAGTCTTAGGCTCGCTTAGGTTAGGGAATTGGGTATTTAGCTCCATTTTAACTGCAAATTGCTTGAAAATATAGTTTTGACACCGCAACTGCAATTAAGCCTGCATATTGAACAATTAAGTGCATAAGACCCATACTGTCGAGAATTAGTAATTAAAGTACGTCTATTCGGGGTATAAAATGTACAGTTTTGTGTGCTTATCACACCACCCCCAAACAGAGCGTTGCTAGTCCTCGAGCAATAAGATAGAGAGAAAAAGAAAGATAAGAAACCAAAAGTGTACCACTTTTGTGGGCACTTGCGATTGCACTTAGCATGTGCAACAAGCCTTTAAACCTATAGGTTGCCCTACAGGACGAGTTGTGTCTCGTGAGGGTTTGTAGGGAATATACCCACAAAATTCTTTATTTGCAAAAATTTATTGAAAGGCAGTCAATCTCTTATTAGACGTAGAACAATCGCACAATCCATCACATGAGAAATATTTTAAGAAATACAAGCTAGAAGTGCATAAAAAGTTTAGCTAAGTAAATACTCAAGGCATATCCTTCCTACAGCTCAACGTGTGTAGTGTGAATCAGTCAAAACGGGTCGAGTAACATAAGAGTAATTCCTAGATTGCCTATTTGGAATCAATGCTTCAACTTCAAATCTTACGAATATATCTCTCTCAAACGAACTCTCGAGATTCGGGTTAGTGTATCGCTCTTGTGTGTGAGGAGGTGAGTAAATGTAAGAAAGTTCAAACGTCTCAAACACACATAAGAAAGAAAGAACAATTAGAAAAAAAATTGATCTCATGAAAGAAATGCTAATCACTATAGTGAGAACATCGAGTTATTCACCACGTCGACTTTCATTTGTCCGAACACCTAAGGGAAAATGGATGATAATGGGTGAGAGGTAAATGAAATGAGGTAGGATGGGATGAGATGAGGTAAGGATGGTGATGTGTGAAATGATGGATATAAAATGGATGCGAAATGGATGGATATGTGATGTGAGAGAGTGTATAGCACTTTAGGCACAAATGTCTTTATTTCAAAACTAACTACTAACTACAAATGCTCTTTCTTTTCTTTTCTGTTTTTTTTTCTCTCTCTCTTTTTTCGAATTTTCTTTTCTTTTTCTCTTTTTTTTTTCTTCTATTTTTGCTATTTTTTTTCTCTCTCTTTTTTTCTTTTCTTTTTCTCTCTCTTTTTAAACCAACAATGAAGACATTTACATTTTGAATCAACACTCTTTTATTTTGAAAATGAAAAATGATATGGAGATGATAGGTGATGGTGAGGGGAATATAAATGGAATTTGGGAAAGCATGGGAATGTAATGAGTGAAGTGTATGGGTAAAAAATGGATGTGAAATGGAAAAGTAGTATGTGGATGGATGAACATTTGGTGATCGGGACAAATATCAAGACACGCGTTTCTTACAACTTGAAAAATATGTCATTCTCAGTGATTAAGCCAAAAATTGAAGAATAATGAGATCATACAACAATTAAGTGCGGACCCAAAGGAAGTTGAATCAACTTGTGACTCAGAGATTGTGCAAAACACTCTGAAAGGGTGAAAGACACAAATCTCACAAGCTAAAGTATCCACTAGTGATCCCTAAGGTTCTCTTTAGAATTGTAGTACTCCTCAACTCTACACCGTAGTGACGTGATAAGTGCGCAAATTTTGTTAAGTTTAGAAATTCATGGTGCAACGTGCCTTGGGACGTATTACATAAGCTATTTAGAAAAAATATTCTCTAGCTTGATTCCTAGACTTTGAAAATATGGATGATTGAAAATTCACATCGATGAATGAAATGAAAGAAACTGCACGAAATTTTAAAAATCAGGTTTAAAAATAAAAAAAATTCCAAAAGAGGTACGATTTTGATAAAATTACCCACCCCCAAACAAAAAGGAACATCGTCCTCTATGTTAAGTAAAATGATTTTTAAAATTGAGAGCATAAGGTAGGAAAGAGATTACCAGAATCAACCGCTAATGAAGTGGACAGATGAAGCGAATATGAAACATGAATAAATGATAAGATAACAAAATTTGTACAAGTCTATAAGCATGGAAAAACATAGGGTGATGTGAAACACCACCCCCAAACATGATGAGACTAGTACAAGAAACACGGGCTACCTCTCGGTAGCGCTAAGTTTAATGTCTTCAGCCAGACCGATAAAATCTCACCCTAAAGATAAGAACTAGGAAAGCATGGGGCGGCAGAAAATTTAGGTGATGAAGATCACCCCCAAACAAGACTGAAGCGCCAGTCTTGCTGGATAAAGGCTAAAATGGGTCAATGCACTTGTATGGCAAAGTGCATCACGCGATGCAAAGCATCCCGTAAAGGACGCTCTTCGGACATGAGGAGAGAAATATTTTTTGGATTTTGAAAATTTTTTCAAAAGGAAAGAAAATATTTTTGGATTTTCTAAAAATAATGGAAGAAAATATTTTTGGATTTTTTTCTAAAATGAAAGAAAGAAAATATTTTTGGATTTTTTTCTGAAGAAAAGGTGGGAAAAAATATATGGACTCTTGATTTGGACGAACCAACTAAAACCGACTACCGAAAAATGAATTGGACACACACACAAGTCAAGAAGAAATCCTAACTAGCACATAGCCAATTTTTATCTTCAAAATTAGTGAGAGGGTAGTCAAATTTTAATTAAGTCCGCGGGCGATAAAAAAATTCACGGAAATCTGAGTGATCACCTTTGCAAAATTTTCTCCTATGGGCTACCTAGTTGATTGATTTTAAATTTAATGATGGCTAGGGTAGAAAACAAATGGTAAGCGAGTGAGTCGGGTGATTAAATCCCTTCTCATGAGTGACCGGGTGTAGGTCTTAGTCAATTTAATTCATCATTCCATTCAAAATTAAATGCAAGATTAAATCACACAAGAGCACGAAGGAGCACACAAGATATGAACTCTCTAACAAGAGGGCGCGAGGGTTTAGAAATGTACCTCCCACGATTTTTAGGCCGTGGGGTGCCAAAAATTTTGAGTCGACCGGGGGGAGATTACGCCTATCTCAGTCGTCCCCGGGAGTCCTACCGACCCAAGGTAGAGAGGCTTCTAAATCCTCGCCTTTGGACGCCCTCTCTCTACCTTGTCCGATTTTTCTATCACGGTTGCTTCGATTATTACAATTTTTAAAATGAAAAATAAAATAAAGGTGTCTCTAAGCACCGTAATACAAGCAATGATAAAAATCCTAAATACAAGTCTTCTAAAATAAAAAAAAATGGCACTAAAATTGAAAAAAACAATACAAGTGAATCTCAAAATTTGGAAATCTTCTCAAGCACGTCAAGCTCCAAAGATCGGCAATGACAACATTTGATAACGAGACTTTTTCGGTGTATGTCGTTGTTGAAAGCCAAGTTAGTCAAAACATTAAAATACCTACAAAATATAACAATTTAAAGTGTAGAGGTAAGTAAGGGTATCAATCTACTTTCAAGGTTGTAAAGCTAGAGACAAACTCAATTGTAATTCACTTTTTTTATTTTCTTTTTGGGCCTTTGATTTTTCTATTTTTGTTTAGCTTTTTTTATATTAAAACACTTGGGTGAGGTGAGATGAAATAACATTAAATTAAAATATGAGATGAAAAAAACTAACTAGAAAGTGACTCATAGTGAAAAATAAAGTCTAACACTAAAATAAGAGATAAAGTGAGGTAAATAATTGTGAGACCAATCAAGGAATGGGATTACACCACCAATTATAGTTATTCTAATAAATTAATTGAATTATTTGAATTCTATCACATTAATATCAAAATTACAAACCAACTCTCGTTGCAAGTGTAATTATAATAGTAATATTTTAGAAAATTAAGTTTAACACCCCACAGCTCTAGAAAGATAGATCTACACTCCTTTTAATTAATCACCCGCTAGGATCGATCGATTAAAATTTATGTAAATCTTAGAAAACAAATTTAGAGTTGAAATTCAAGTTATAATACCCCACTTAAGAAGCCCATATCTGTAGTTCAAATCTAAAAGGGGTATTAGAATTAGAATTTCGATTTTCTCTCAAAAATCATTTACCTCTCTCGAGGCGTAAATTTAAGGGTGAGGGATCAAAATTAACATTCAAAGGGAAATTTCAAGTAATAAAAATAATTAAACAAAAATAACATCAAATAAGGGTTTTACCCCACCCCTTGAAAAGGGATTTAGCCTAACATGGTATCAAACATAATAAACAAATATTCAATAGGCATTTAATATAATAAAAGAGTAGAGAAAGAGAACAAATCTTCAACAAGTCTCCTTGAAATTGGCAATTGAACTCTATCCTTGAAATTGAAGCATACAACCCTCCAAGTGAGTGATCAACAAAGATATAAATGAAAATTTTACTCAACTTGAATCTCACACAATTATTTCACTCAATTTAAATCTAAAAAAATAAAATAAAATAAATTTCTAAACTAAAAAATAAAAATATTATTTCTAACTTTCTGTCTAAGCTAACTCTATGGTTTCTCTCCTCTTTATTCCATCTCAAAAAGCTACTTGAATCTAAACTAAAAATTACAAAATAAAAATAAAAAGGATAGTGAATGAATTCATAATGGACAAATAAATAATAAAAGAGATTTGCTAAAAATGCAAATCCTAACATTATAAAATTGTACATTAGAACTCATCCAAAGAAATAAATTCTAGATCATTACTTTATATTGAGATAATTGATAAAAATGCAAAATCTCAACATAAAGGAATGGGTTAGAATTTACCTCCCGTAAGGGATAAATTTCACTACATCAATCTATTTTGAATTAATTGCTAAAAATGCAAAAATTCAAAATAGAGGGGTAGGGTGAAATTTATCCTAGAGATAATTTTCACTACACGCCTCTATCTTGAGGTATTTGCTAAAAATGCAAATAATCAACATAGAGGGGTGGAGAGAATTTTATCACACCAAGCTTAAAACTAATTTTGAGATCTTTTTTCCAAATGGCCCAAGTCTTCTTTTATATTGTGCACATGGAGGCTAGGGGTAAATTGGAGAGTTTATATTTTAGTGTGCATGGAAATGGTGAGAGGAGCATGGGGTGTGTGCATATGAGGTTTGAGAGGTTTGAGGTCACCAAAATCTGATTTGGGTGAGGTTATTTTAGACTTTGGTAGAAGACATGTGGGAAGTGGGGGTTTAAGGGTATATTGGGTAAAAGGAATTAAATGGTTTTAAAACATGTGGGTTAAATGACTTGGTTTATTTTTGACTTTGGCTTTGGCTTGGTTTTTATTTAAGGATTTTGGCAGTGGGAGGTTTGGGTTTGGGTTAAAGGTGAGATGGGTTTGAGGTGTAATAGAGTGTTGATTCATATCGAGTTCGGGTATGGGTTAGCAAGGGTTGGAGTTTGATGGATTTGGAATCGGGTTTCGAGTTCGAGGTGGGGTGACGCCGGAGAGGGCAGTTGGGTCAACGCCGGAATGGAGGAGGCCGGGGCTGGGTCAGCGTCGACGCTGTCCGCCTGCACCGCAGATGGAAGGGCGATGGGTTAGGAGGTACCGGAGTTGGGTCATGGGTTTTATGGACAGAAGTTGCGGGTCGGGGTGCTGGGGCTGACCGAAGGGGGCTAGGTGCGTGGCCGGAGCGCCGGCGGGTTTGGGGTAGGGGTGAAATGGTATGGTGATGGAGGTGAGAGAGAGGGGGTATGTTGGGTTGGAGTTTAGTTTTTGTTGTTGGAGGTTTGGGGTTATGGAAGTTGAGGAGAGAGAGTGGTGAGGGTGTAGGAAAAGTAGGTGTGAGGGTGAGTTATTAGTTTAGGGTGTAAAAGTGTGTATAGAAGGGGTGTGTGTGTGTGTGTAGTTTATGAGACTCAAAATAAAATTAATAAAACTAAAACTAAAAAATAAAATAAATTAAAAAAAATAAAAATAAAAAATATTAAAAATTAAAATCCTAAGCTTATATAAAATCTAAAATAAAACAAAAGAAATAAAATTTAAAATCTAAATGAAAACCAAAGTCCTAAAAAAATATAAAATATAATAAACTAAAAATAAACTCCTAAAATTAATCCTAATAAAATAAGACTACACTAAAAACTAATAAAATAAAATTATACTAATAAAATAAAATAAAACCTGGAAAATACTAAATAAATCTAAAATAAATCCTAAAAATGAAAATGACTCAAACTAAAAATCTAAAAATGATAAAAAGACACAAAAAAAACACATACAGGGTTTAGGGTAAGTTTAGGCTAGGCTTAGGCTCGGGTAGGGTCAGGGAATTGGGTATTTAGCTCCATTTTAACTGCAAATTGCTTGGAAATATAACTTTTGACACCGCAACTGCAATTAGGCCTCCATATTGAACAATTAAGCGCATAAGACCCATATTGCCGAGAATTAGTAACTAAAGTACGTCTATTCGGGGTATAAAATGTACAGTTTTGGGTGCTTATTAGTGTACAAATAGCCTACTGGAATGGCTTTAGAGACACTTAGTCTGTTGTAAGGCCGACTAACACTAGAAGGCCAAACCACAGGAACATCAACATTTACTCAGATGGGAAGCCATCCAGCTCTGAATTCCAAGACTTTTACTTATTGTATATAGATGCGAATGTTGGGCAATATAAAGGCGTTCCATCTTTAGGGTTTTGCACCCCCTATAAATATAAACTAATCCCTTAGCTCAAGGGACAACTCGAATCACTCATATGGACACAATACTGAGCTATTGTAAACCCTACTAAATAACAACAACAAAGGACGTAGGCTATTTTATAGATGAACCACTCTAAAATCTTTGTCCCTTGTGTGTGGTTTGAGTTATTTGTATTATTTTTATATGTGATTATAAAATTGGGGTTAATCCAATTTTGGACATCAACAGTAGGGGACACCTACTAAAGGATAGTCAATAAAATATTCAAGGATCGTATCGCAAAAATGACGGAGGTCTATGTTGACGACATGCTAACAAAGAGTCTGAAGGATGAGAATCTTATGGTCGGCCTGTAGAGAACCTTTGACACAATGGATCAATATAAAATGAAGTTTAACCCATAAAAATGTGTGGTTGTTATTGGCGCGGGTAATTTTTTTGGGTTTCATAGTCAATCAAGGAGTCATTGAGGCTAACGTCACCAAGATAAAGGCACTGATTGACATAAAGACATCAAGAAACACTAAGGACAACCAAAGGCTGACAAGTTGAGTTGTTGGGCTTAATAGAATTATCTCACGAGAAACTAACAAATGTATGTCATTTTTCAAAAGGGGATACCTTCTCCCGCTCTTGAGGTGTCTACACCTAACAAAGGTCAGCTATGTGCTCAGATATATACATGAAGGAACTTGTGCAAGTTATATCGGGGGACGATCTTTTGCAAAGAGGATTGACACTCATGACTAATATTGGTTGAACAATTCTAAGGATGAAACCAAGTATGTCCTCAAGTGTGACAAATGCCAGCACTTCTCCAACAAACCCCATTAACCTTTTTATCCTATATCGATCCCATGATCTTTTTCTATGTGGGTATACATTTGGTTGGCCCATCGCCAGGAGCCAAGGTAAACTTCAACTTTTTTATTGTTACGATTGATTACTTTTCCAAATGGGTAAAAGTAGAGGCCATGGTACCTATCCTGGAATAAAAGTTTTTAAGATGTATCTAAAGAAATATCATTTGGCAATATTTATTCCTCAATACTCTAATATCAGACAATGAAAAATAATTTAAAAACAAGTCCATAGCTACCTATTGTGGAAGAGTAGGCATAAAACAATTATTCTCCGCACTAGGCTAACCACAAGAAAATGGGTAAATATAAGTGATGAACAAAATGATATGGGATGAAATAAAAAGGAAATTGGAATATGCTAATGGGAAATGAGTTGATGAATTGCACAACGTGCTATGGGTATATCGAACGACTGAGAGAATGACGACAGGTGAAACTCCTTTCATGTTAGCATATGGGTTGGAGGCTTTTATCCCAATCGAGATTAGATTATTGAGTCACAGGGTCCAAACGTATGACCCTAAAATGAACTTAGAGGCGAGGAGACTCGATTTTTACCTCCTTCAAGAGTGAAGAGAGGATGCGGTCACAAGACTGTCGACATACCAATAAAAATCCTCCAAATTCTACAACAAGAGTGTAAAGTCTTGCTCAATCAAATTTGGCATTCTTTTGCTCAATAAGGCCATTCAAAAAACCAATAAACTTCATCCTTACTGTCATGGGCCCTACATAGTCACGGAGGAAGTTATCCCAGGAACTTATCGGCTGAAGAATATAGATGGGGAAACATTCTTCAATTCATGGAATGTCGATCACTTAAAAAATTACTATCAATGAGAATGTATCAAATGTAATATCTTAAAAGCAATTATCTATCGTGTAATCAAAACTTATGAATTTCAATTGGAATGAAACGAAGTGTTATCTCCTATCTAGGAATTGGATCTCCTAAATGTAGTGAATACTTATGAAATATCTATCTCAGTGGTACGACAATGTTATGGAGTCTCGTCTCCTAAACATATATCATTAAAAAACCCGAGAGGTGGGAAAATTAAACATGAATTGATTATAGTGAAACTTAACATCATTTTTTATGGTGAATATATCAATCTAAATATCTATCTCGGTGATACGAGAGAGTTTTGGAATCTCATCTCCTAAACATACCTCATTAAAAATCCTTAGAAGTGGGAGATTTAACCATCATTTGATAACGGTGAAACTTAAAATCATTTTTTATAGTGGATAGTTTAATTTAAATATCTATCTCGGTATTACAAGAGTGTTTTAGAGTCTTGTCTCCTAATAATATCTCACTAAAAACCTTCAAAGGTGGAGAAATTAAATAACATTTGATTATGGTGAAACTTAACATCTTTTTTATGGTGAATAGTTATATGTAAATATCTCTCTAGGTGGTACGAGAGTGTTAAAGAGGCTCGTCTCCTAAACATGTTTCATTAAAAACCTTGTGAGTGGGAAAATTAAACATCATTTGATTATGATGAAACTTAACATCATTTTTCTAGTGAATAGTTGAATGTAAATCTCTTTCTCGGCTATACGAGAGTGTTTTGGAGTCTCATCTCCTAAACATATCTCATTAAAAACCCTGAGAGGTGCAAAAATTAAACATCATTATTATTATGGTGAAAATAAGGATTGCGCCCACTAATAAAGAAATCTCATCCAAATATCCCAAAATAAAACATCTTCATTGTTATGGTGAGATCTAAACATCATATGGCATCGTGAATGAAAAGGGAGACACTAAACTTTGCATGATAAATGTAAAGGAAATTCCTAGAGAAAACAAAGCAAACTATTTTAAGGGAAAATTAGAGTTACAAACATTGGAGTTAAAAATGTTAATAAAAAAGGTAATTTACAAATTAAAGGCATCAAAGACTAAAAATGTTCACCCAAAGAAGTAGAGCAATAAAACTTTAGGTCTCGACATCCAAGCCATTATTGGTTGTGGCCTTAGGGATGACCAGTTCCTCCTCTTAAATGGTGGTGGTCGAATCTTGGTCACCAACTTGTTCCTCTTACTTTTTGACCATCTGGGTCATCTCTTCACCCAAAACCTCCTACTCGGTAGCTCTAGTATTGTCAATCTCTACTTGAACATCCTGAAGAGAAATGATAGTATAAGGATCAATGAAGTTAAAGGACTTGAGAACTTCGAATAACTCAGGAAACTTGGAGGCAGGTTTAGAGAATTGATTGACCACTTATCTACAAGATTATATCCCCCCCTCCCGTTCCAAATACTGGACGACTTAGCCAACAAATTCTTTCGACTCACTAACATCGGTAACAACTTTAGCAACGCCCTCACTAAGACGATCATTTTTAGAGTCATTTAACTTCATTAGGTATTTCTTCAAATAAATTATCCAAGTTATATAGCTCTCCCTTAAGGTAGAAACATATTCCTTTTGTCAATTTCGAAGCCTCTGAGTCTTGTCCTCATGAGAAGTCTTTTGTTCAGCAAGATACTTCTTAAGATCAGACAATGGAGACGCTGCATCATTAACTAACTAAACATTAGGCTCGGCCTCTAACACCCACTGGTGGAGATGTTGAAGAGTAAGAATGTACTGGAAATAAAAGGGGAAAATTTATTATATAAAAAAGGACGATATGACACTTAACAAAAATCACAAGAGGATCAAATGAATATTTCACCTGGGTGGACCTATGGAATGAAAATTTAAACACCCTAGAGCTTCCTTGAGCCTTAAAGTATCGACCTTCATATAAGGGGTTTACTGAGGAAATTACCTCCCTGGCCTTAGACTTAGTCCCAAGAAGAGAGTCATCTAATCTAGTCAGGTAGCTGTCGACACATTATTTGATATTGGTACTCTTAGGGAAGAGGGTCACTTAAACTAAACCTTGGATTTTTCTGTTATGTGGGGGCTTCCGAAGACCCACCAAATTCCTTCATCTTCTTAGTCCCCTTGACCGTATTGAGACCGACTGTTGGAGATTTTGTTCTTAGTCTAGGTTGATTGTAATGTCTTCCCTTGGATACGGGAGACGGTATTCTCGATCATCGGTGTAGCCATTTCCTAAATGTCATCTAAAAAATTTAATGGACGATCTATAAAATGAGAAGCATCAGTATCGGCTTATGACAAAGACAAAATGAATGAAACATGATACTAAAGTTAAAATCAACAAAGCGTTTAAAAATTCTTATGAAGAGATTCCTAAAATATAATCAGTCTCGTCTCCACGCTTCGACCTAAATCAACCTTAGCCAAGATCGTAATGCAGTCCCATTGACAAGGCGCAGTCATCTTGCAGAGGCTAGATAGCTCATCATCACCAAACTCCCATGCACTAGAAATGAAGAAGTACCAAGACTTCTAATCATAATAAAAAGCCTAGTTTACATGAACGAGTTTACGGTCGGGTTGATGTGCTAGGGATTGAACTTGTGGAGAAGACCGAGTTGCGTGCTCGAAACAAATACGCAGGCAAATCTTCTTCATATGCATGTTTACAAAGGATGGAAGAACCTAATAAGATCCACTTGGCATTGGGGGCCAACTAAGTTAGGGCAACCCCAATAGAAGAAAAGGAAGATCTGATGGTAGAGTTAAAAAGAAGGCTAAACTTACCTTACAAATCTCCTCATACACAACGGTCTCACCCTTATTTCTAAGGTCGTACGCCCTCTCGTCATTAGTAAGTACTTTCATATTGAGATATGAATTATTCCATACATGTGTCTCCATACAATTAGATCAGTCTCGCGGATGTCACTTGGTTATGGTGAAGAAAAACTTTTATCTAGTGTGTAGGCATCCTTGTCGTCCACAATGATAGGAGTGTTGTCGCAAAGATTTGGCCATGAAATTTTGTCTCACTCATGGAAGTCAAGGGCTGAGGAATTTGAGGGGCTGGTGGAACATGATCCCCAATCTCGTCATCAGAGACATCAAAAATTTGGGGCTCTAGATCCCCTATTAGTGAGAAGATGTGATTGAATGTCCTCTATTTCTCAATTTGGCAAAGTCTGCCATCTCAGTTGTACCTAGATAAGGAATAGTGACCCTCATATCATCCTCAAAGTAGTTAGGGCCAGAGTTTATAGGGTGATCATAGAGACCTAAATGCTCAAAGGGACTATATCCCTTGGAGAAGGACGACATTGTATCGCTACTAGTAGTGATTGTAGGGGGGAGTCCCCACTAAAGAGTGATTAATTTAGTTAATACGATGATTGGTAGGAGAAGAAGGAAGATAAATATCACCCGAATAAGTCCTCTCAAAGATCCTCCACAGACGTGGCTGAAAGGATCTACCTCAAAGATTCTCCACGAATGTGGTTCGAATGATCCAACCCGTAGATCAAGGTCACTCGAATGACGATAGTTTCTAATATGAAAGGAAAAGAATTATATCATGTACCTTATCTTATGTTATATATTGAGCGAGGTTGTTTGGTACCCATAAGGGACCATGCTTGGAAGGGCATAGGAGAGCTAACATTTTCTATCAAACAACCTCCTCCTAGGAATTTCGTAGGGACACGGTTCGGAGGATTGGGAGAAAGGCAATGTTATAAATACTGTTACCAACCCTCTTGGCACACTTAGCTAAAAAACTTCATATAGTATATGTGGTTTCTCGATCTACTTACACCGAGCTACCATAACTTTTACTCATTCAAGGGAACATCCTCAAGGTATCTCAATCTTTCAACCTTGGCTTAAAGATAGTTCTTAACCAACAAACAAAAGACTAAATACTCGAGTTGCCTCTCAGCTCAGTAACCTCAAACGAAACACCATCTCGTCTGACTAATGTGACCACACATCTAGTGGAGTTACTGTTCACCCACTTTCTAACATCATAACATTTGGCATTTAGGGACTCGAAATTACAACAATCAAGTGGGTTTATCCTTAGGATGGCACGCCTAGTCTACCAAATTTGACCTCTTAGCCATTCTAAGATAAGCCCCTAAGCTACCACCTCACGTCCCTCATTAATGCCCGCTATGCTTTCAATTGTTAAAGATGTATGTCACTAAATTATGGGATCTCATGCATTTAATGAAATATTTCCTACATTAATGGGGGGGGGGGGGGGTACTTGTGCAATAAAGGTAGTCAATCACATTAAACACTAGAAATGTTACTCGAGTAACCTTGACTTAATATAAATAGACCAAATAAATAGTTTACAAAGAAGAAGCATTCTGAACCTAAAACGGTTGCCCAACTTCCTTCATACCCGAGAGATCTTGTGAGGACATTATTCCCACACCCATTTAATACCCATATCATTGAGCATTAACTGAGCTTCAAGCTCCTACCTTGCCTTTATTCTGCCCATACTGCTTTCTCTTTCTCCCTCTGGCCAAGCTACATGTTGGTCCCATCTATTTATTATACCTGTTGTGTATTTATGGTGAAGATATATCATTTAATATAAGTTTGAATATTGAAATCCATTGCCTCTTGTTCACCTGTGTTCATTGTCATTATTTAATATTATACGGAATGTTAATCCTGACTTGGAAAGGGTTAATCCTCACTTGATATTAATTATATTCTAAGAACCCACATCTTACATTTGGAGACTCCACTGGGGAGGTATTATCTTTTGAAAATATGCCAGAGGATAACACTGCCAGGACCATTAACTTTAACGCCATACAGCATGAGGAGGAGGCAGACCTCTTCGTGTTGCCTGAGGGAGTGAGAATAGCACAAACGGAGCCTAGAGTGTCTATTACCAGTGTGACAGAAAAGACTGACATATAAGCAGTAATAGGCCCAGCACAAATGAGGGGTCTCATGGGTTTGGATGCAGAGTTCATCAAGACTTTGACAGCCCAGGCAATGTTGGGAGTCCCTGGGGGAGTGATCTCTTTCATGACGGCGCCATCAGGAATACCTACTCCTTTTATTATAGGAGGTGTTGATATGCCCACTTTTAGTGGTGTTCTCCCCACTGTTACACCAACCTTTGACAGCGTTCCTCCTACTACGGTCTTTCTTGTGATAATGGAGCTAGCGGCACAAGACCGAGGAACGCCTTCAGCAACTCAGGCTATGACTGATGGCACGGGGAAAAACACACCACCCGCTCTGGTGGTGCCAATGGTGGTGACAACGCAGCCAACCAGATCTCCATCGGCCAGCTTGGAGGAAATGAACAAAGAGTTGTTGAAGTTCATAGCAGTTTTTAAAGAGGGAGATAAATCTTCGATGTATTATGACTTTCATACTCCATATCCAGAGGCATATAACAACAAACCCTACCCAGTAGGGTATATTCCACCAAACTTCAAGAAGTACACAGGGAAAGGTGCATACCCTAAAGAGCATGTGAAGAGGTTTATTGAAAGCCTTGGGGACCATTGCAACGACAAAAATCTGAGGTTGAGGGAATTTTCAAAGTCCTTGATAGCGAAAGAATACACATTGTATTACCATATGGCCCCAAGAAGCGTGGCCTCCTGGGAGGAATTATATCTTTTGTTCATATGAAAGTTATTTTTGGATGAGGATTAGTTTACACTAACCATGCTAGCACATGAGAAGAAGAAGCCAGGGGAAGATGTTGTGGCCTATATTCGGAGGTTTCACAAGAGAGGATAAACTTTTGCAAGTTTATGCAGAAGGGTTGTTGCCTGAATATATTTGTCACTTGAACAATAAAACATGAGAGGGTATGTTCGCAGCATTTTTGAAAGTAGCAAAGATCATCGCCTTGGTGGTTAAGCCCACATTGCCACCAACTTCCTTGTCTAGTTTGATTCTAACGCCATCAGTTGCCTCGAGGAGTGGAGTACCCTCTAGGGTAAATTATGCAGACAATGGGGTAAGGGGGAAAGAAGTGGCACCAGAGGAGGAAGAAGAAGTAGAGGAAACAAGAGAAGATTCAAAGGTGAGGAAGATACCTTGAGATACCTTGCACGTTGGAGCAATACCTAAACCTTTATGATACCATGGTTCATGATAAAGTCTGTAGACCAGTCAATGTTAACACAACTCAACTCCCACGAGAGGACAGAGAGAAACCTAACTATTGTGCACTTTACAATAGAGTGAACCACCCAACCAAGGTTTATTTTTTGATAAAAAGGTTAATTGACCATCCCGTGAAGAATAGAGACATCCAGTTACCCCAAGCTAATGTGAATGATAACCCTTTATTACCTCATGGGGCCCATATGGTCAGTGCTTTTGATGAAGATGCTGAATGACTGATGAGCGAGCAACGATTCGAAGATAATGACTTTGCAGAATCTCTGTAGGAATGCACTTTCGAGCTAGCTCAGGTTCAATTAGAGGATTAGACGGAGAAATAAGATGAACAAGAAAGAGAACAGTATGACCCCCATCTAGGGACTGAGTAGGTAGATGGGAGCTTGCTCTCTAGAGGTGGTAAATGTAGTAATAGCCTACGAAGAGGCTACATATAGGGACGTAGAAGAAGTCTATAAGCTAGAGGAGGAATAAACAGACCCGTAGATCTAATGCACAATGATTGCTCGCTCGTCGAAGTTTGGTTGGTTCTTCAATCTGGTTGGGTTCCCCGAGCACTTGTAACTGGAGTTTACACGAGTCATCTTGGAAATTGTAAATAAGAATATGGCGCCACACCCAAAATGGAAATGTCTTATGGCCAAGCTCGTAAGAAGGTACCTCTCTGAAGCCACATTCTCAAAAGCTGACAGATTGATCAGGTACCCCCATAATAGACCTTTATATGTTCCGACGCCCGTGAATAATTATATTTTCTCTCGTGTCCTGATGGATGGGGGAGAGTCCATTAATATAATGCCTATTGGGTTCTTTTATACCACTATCCTGTTGGAGACAAGGATAATGCCACATTCGTTGGCGATTTTGAAGTGTGACAATCAGTCGTCCAAATCTGTGGGGTATGTCAGTGCAGGAATCACAATGGGGAATATCGCTACCCACGTCAAATTTCATATCATGAACTGCGAGCTATCGTACTAACTTTTAGTTGGCAGGGTATGAATGCACAACCATGGGTTGGTACCCTTCACCTACTATGAGTGCGCGAAGGAGAATGTAAAAGGAAAGGAGGTGGTGATTCGATCATCTAAGAAACCTTTTACAAGGGAGGAAGCTCATTGGTGGACGCTACCTTTTACATAGATCTAACAGAAGAAGCCACAATGGTATCAAGGTATACTAGGGGAACAAGGGTCCCGACACCCGAGAGAGAGTGAGAGTTCCCACTCGAACGGTGGTGGCCTACGAAGAAGAGCATAATTTAGACTCAACCAGGCCCCCTAGTCTCTCAAGGTATCTCCGGGACCGAATGACTCAATGTATTGATCCAATTGATCACCAATTCCAGACTCAGAGCATTATCAGTATGCATACTGTGGGAGAGTTGGGTAGTTTTGCCTAATGGCAAAATTATATGCAAGTTATGAAGGTGTGAGCGCATAGCTGAAACTCTAGACAATGAGGCTGACCCGATTTATGAATGCTTTCTGGTGGATAACCAAGGGTAGTATTTAGTGATTGATAACTCTGGGGTTTAGAAATTTATAGAAGAAATAGAAGAAGAACCTAAGTGCATTAAGGACAGACCCAGGTCACAGATCCATGAGTTGGAGAAAATAGACTTGGCCAAAGAGGGTGATGATCCCAATCCTATCTTTATCTCGAAGGACCTAGAATGGGTGTCTCCAGAGGAGTTGATCAAGTTACTGCTAGATTTCAAAGACATCTTCGCGTGGCAGAATACCGAGATGCCGGGGGTGGACAAGGAGGTGAGTTTTCATAAATTGAATGTTTTACCGTCATCCATCCCAGTAAATCACGCCACCCGAATGTATAAGGCAGAGTTAGATTTGAAGATCAAGGAGGAGGTTCAAAGGCTACTTACAACCGACTTCATAGTTCCAATCCAGCATCCAATTTGAATTTCTAGTATTGTGGTTGTGGGAAATAAGGATAAGAACATGATCAGAATCTGCGTGGACTTTAGGGACATGAATCGAGCTTGCCTAAAAGACGAATTCCCACTTTTTCCATAGATAGCTTGGTCGATGCAACTGTAGGCCACGAGATGTATAGATTTATGGATGGTTATGTAGGGTACGACCAGATAATATGGATCCAATCAATGCAGAGAAGACTGTTTTCTGATTGCCTTTGGGTAATTTCATGTACACAGTCATGCCTTTTGGATTGAAGAACGCGGGATCCACTTACCAAAGAATAATGATGGCTATATTCCACCACCTCTTCCATAAGATCGTGGAATTTTACATTGATGTTCTAGTAACTAAATCCAAAAAAGAGGGGTCCCACTTAGATGACTTGAGAAGGGTGTTAACTCGATGCAGGAAATATAAGCTAAAGATGAACCCCCTCAAATGCGCATTCGGGGTGACAGGAGGGAAGTTCCTGGGGTTTGTGTTGAACCGACAAGGAGTTCATATGGACTTGGATAAGCTCTGGTCCATTCTCAATATGCCAAGAATAAACTCAGCAAGTGAGGTAAAGAGTTTCCTAGGGAAAGTCTCCTACTTAGGGAGGTTTGTTCCACGGCTGGACGAGGTAACACACCCGCTGATGGAGTTGTTGAGAAAGGGCATCAAGTTCGCATGGGAACTGATGCACCAAGACACCATGGAGAAGCTGAAAACACTCCTTACTTCCCCTCAGACGATGATTCCCCCTAAGCTAGGTATCCCTTTATGTCTATATCTTACATCTACTGAATGATCTATTAGCGCGTTATTAGCCCAGGAGATGGACTGTATAGAAAAACCTATTTATTACTTAAGTGGAATTATACATGGGCTTGAGGCCAGATATACTAGTATTGAGAGGAATTGTTTAGCCCTTGTATTCGTAACACAAAAATTTAGGCACTACTTACTATTATTCATGGTCCATATTATCATTAGATGTGATCCGATAAAAAAATTTCTTGTGAGAACTGTATTAATAGGTAGGGCAGCCCGATGATTCTTAATCCACTCAGAGTATAATCTTGAATGCATAGTCCCTCCAGCTATCAAGAGCCAGGATTATGTGGATTTGTTGGCCATCTTCCCATCGGGGACATTCGAGCCACCAGTGGAGGAGATTTCGGGTGATGATCTTCAGGCTAACTTTATAGGATCCAGCCTAGATGAGTAGAGCATGGAGTTTAATGTCTCCTCGGCCAAAAAACAAAAGGTGAAGCTGGGTTCATCCTGAGGAAGAATGGTGAAGAGATTTTATTA
This sequence comes from Sambucus nigra, assembly GCA_949130495.1. NCBI lineage: Eukaryota > Viridiplantae > Streptophyta > Magnoliopsida > Dipsacales > Adoxaceae > Sambucus > Sambucus nigra. The sequence continues at coordinate 405,486,708 of OX422207.1, forward strand.
TCCTTAAAGCTGAAATTTGAATGTTCGAACAACAAAGATGAATATGAAGCACTGGTCTTGGGGCTGCTCGAGGCCCTCAGAAGAGGTATCCGTGTCCTAACAATAAAAGTGGACACCAACTTGGTGGTGAAACAGGTAATCGGTGAATTTTCTTGGAAGAATATGAGTCTGGCACCTTACCGAACGATCATACAATGGTTACTCGGGCAGTTCAAAGTGGTAAAAATCAAAAGACATCCCTGAATGATGAATTGACATGCCGACACTTATGTTACCATTTCCCAGAAGATTTCCTTTGAGGGGGATTTAGCAGTTGTTCTAATCACAAAGAGGACAACTCCCTCGACCGTGTTGGAGTTGTTGCCCATATGTGACAATGATGACTGGAGAGGGGAAATTAGAAAGTAAATAGAAGGAGGCAAAGGCCCACTGGGCCTAGTTGATCTGACGCAGTATTTTATTACCAGGGGCAACTTATATTTTAAAAATAAAGGTGGTTGGTTATCCAGATGTATAGACCCCGAAGAAGCCAAGAAGAGACTGAATGAAGTGCACGAAAATAGCTATCAGACCACAGAGATCCCCTTGTATAGAAGAATCCAATGGGTAGGGTATTTTTGGCCATCTATGAGGAAAGACTCCATGATGATACAAAGCGATTGTGAAAAATGTTGTTTGTTTTACCAGGCAGCAGAATGCAATTTCATCAATCAACCCCAAGACTGAAGGCAGCTATATATGGACCTGCTAGTAGATGGAATAATGCCAACAGACAAAGAAGATGCTACAAAGGTGAAAAAATGAGAACCCTTGTATTTTATCCAAGAAGGGAAGTTGTATCGATGAGGCTATCATGATAGGCCTCTAAGGTACATCATGGGGGAAGAAACTGAAGAAGTGATAAAGTAAGCCCACAAGCCAGGACACATCGGAGGAGTCAAACTCTATGATCAACTCATGACCTTGGGATACTATTGGCCTACAATGGAGAAAGACTCAGTAGAGTTCGTTCGTAAATGCGAAGCTTGTCAACTACATGGAAATATGATCCATGCTCCTTCGGTGGATTTTCATTCTCTCTCTATTTCTTTTCCATTTCACACATGAGCGTTTGATCTAGTAGGGGAAATAAACCCTTCTTCTAGAGGAAAGATTTGGATACTAGTCGCCACTGAATGTTTCACCAAGTGGGCAGAAGCCATACCACTCAAGCGGGCCACAACGGGGGTAGTGGCTCGATTCATGAAAGAGTGCATCATCGGCCGATTCAGCATCCCAAAGGTGTTTTTATAAGATAATGTCACCCCTTTCATGAATAGTGAAGTAAGCATGCTAATAGACAATTACTCAATCATCCACCACAAGTCAAAAGTAGAATATCCGAAGTGCAACGGGCAGGCAGAAGCCACTAACAAGACTTTGGTTAATATTTTAGAAAAAATGCTAGAGGTTTTCTCGGGCACATGAGATGACGAAATCCCTGAAGTACTATGGGCCTATCAAACATTAAAAAGGAAACCAACGGGGTATACTCCATTTACCTTAGTCTTTGGGGAAGAAGTTATTTTTCCACTTGAGCACGAGGTACCTTTCGCACTCTATAACTTACGAAGTGCCATGCTCCCTCATAGTCGGCACATGCAACTTGAAGCACTAGAAGAGCATAGGGACAATGATGCGAGACATTTTGATATGTATAAAAAATAGTTGTCCATATCTTATTACCAAATGGTGAGGCTAAGGAAGTTCAAAGAAGGGGATTTAGTCCTAAAACCATGCGCGAGGCACATCAGGGATTTGTCATTGCCCAAGTTTAAAGCCAACTGGGAGGGACCCTACATCGTTCGAACAGCTCATGATTCGGGTTACTGCAAGATATCCAAAGAGGAAGATGACGTTACCTTCAAACTAAATAATAAGTGGCTGAAAATCTACCATGTTTAAATGTATGTTTTTCCAATACTTTAGTATATTGTATTATGTCTTACTAATACTTGTTCAAGAGGATGTCCCTTGTTCAGCATAATGTGAGGTAAATGTTGAAAATGTTGACTCACTATTCTTTTGTGTTAGCTATTTTCCTTATTTTGCATGATGTCACTTACATTAATGTAATAGATCAATCGATATTCAAACAACATGGACAAAAAGAAACACCAAATGCCATAAATTTTATTTAAATAGAGAAGTGCTACGATTACATGCCAAAGAAGTCCAAAAAAACAAACTGGTGGACATCCAAAAGGGGCAGTCAAATAAAGATTGCTAGGGGCTATCCATGATAAAATTAAGGTTAGACAAGCCAAACAACCAATGGTGATGCTGAGGAAGGATTTGCTCAAGGTTACTTTGGTCAGAGATTAGATCGGCCAGATCCTTTTGACGGAGCTTCATCCCTCATCGAACATTCTCTAGATTCTACTCCTTATTGAGAAGCTCAGCCTCTGCCTGAGCAATAGCTTCACGAGCCTCCTGCACTCCCTACTCGGACATAACTAGTTCGGTCTCAAGACTTACAAGATCATCTGAGATATCTACCTGTGATCCATGAGAACTCTGCAACTGACGGTAGAGAGCAGGTAGGTCAGACGTCGTGAAGTCACGCAATATCTCTACCAACCAAGCCAGCGAGAACCTGACATTGATTAGCACATTCACCTTCCCCCAACAACGATTTAATTATATCAGAACTCCAGAGGGGTATTGAGGATCTCCTCCAAAATAATAATGAGCCCGAGCAGGTGGCAAGACATCATCTTAGGTATAGATTGAAGGATGAGAGGGGTAAAAGTTGAAGGAAATCGAGCTAAAAGTTGCTCAATCAACGCACAGGGACCCTCAGTCAGTATATGAGGAAAATTGATCACATTCTTTATTACAACCACTTTGGGGGATGCCTCATGATGGTGCGCACTAAAAATGCTATCACTCCTAGAGGGGAGTCTAGTGTACGAAACATTGTCACTTTCTTGGGCTCTAGAAGCAACCACCTCGCGCCCAGAGATGCGAATTTAGCCAAAGTCCTCGCCGGTGCAATTCTATGAGCGACATGCTCAACTCCTGGGTCACACGGCACATGTTGCTCAACTTCTACTTTAAATACAAGAACTTTCCAAGTCAAGAAACAAATATGCAAACTGGCTTGCATGCATAGATTCTAATACCAATATAACTTGGCCCGCCTGACCCTCCTCGGTTATGGGAGATTTTAAAACCAATATAACTTGGACGTCCTGACCCTCAGTTATGGGAGATTTTAAGACCATTATGATTTGGCTCTCCTGACTCTTGGTTATGGGAGATTTTAAGACCAACATGACTTTGCCCGCCTGACCCTTGGTTATGGAAGATTTTAAAACCAATATGACTTGGCCCACCTGACCCTCGGTTATGGGAGATTTTAAGTTCAAAATGACTTGGCCTGCTTGACCCTCATTTGTGGGATATTTTAAGACTAATATGACTTGGCAAAACTAATAACGCTTAAATGCAGGATATACATAAAAGAAAAGCATACCTTTAGATGTTGGTCACCGACAAACTGTCGGGTAGCCATCTACACCACATCTTCTTCCTCATGCAAATCAGGTGTTACCAAAAGACGTTATTCTGGGAGAACAACCACACGACCTCCTACTTCAGCAACTTCCTCCCGTCACCCTTCTCTCTAAATCGCAGCAGTAACTTCGACTCACTCCTGATTGTGTATTAAGGGCCTAAAAAGTGTAACAAGAACCTGGTCAAAAAAAGAGGCGGGGACTAGCGAAGCAATGGGTTCGAGTAAAGATAACTACGAATCATAATGGAGAGAAAGTTAAAATAGCAAGACAAAAGTACAAAGAGCTTAGAACAACAAGAGGAAAAGCTTACCATGGATAACGAAACAATAGGAGAGGGGGACTTATGTACAGATTCAACAATACTTACATCAGGAGCACCTGCCTCTAGACCAGCCTGCTCGCCCAAAAAAGTAGGGTCAGATGAATAGCCACTACATGATTCAGTTGTTGTAACAGAAGTAACTTCCCCTAGTAGGAAATTTGAGGTTACATGCGAAGATGTAGGGGAAGTTATCTATGTATGCATAACTTCCTTCGAAGCAGGTAAAACTTCGACTAGTTTTTCCAACATATTGCCCTCTTCAACATCATCGAGCGCACCACCTCGCTCATAAACCTGGAAAAAAAAAAGAGTTGGAATGAACTGGAGTCATCATTAAGAGCCAAAAGAATAAAAGCTAGAGACTAAGAATGAGAATAGCATTAATACCTATTCTTCTTCCAAAACATCCTCCAAGACCTCATAATTTCGAGGAGGTGAAGGTAGATTAGAAGAACAAACCATTCTTCTCAACCTGCGTCTTCGAACAAAGGAAGACCCATCCCCATCCTCTTCTTCTTCCTCTTCTCCTTCTTATTCATCTTCTCCTTCTTCTTCCTTCTCCGCTCCTGCCTTATTATCATTATCATCACCATCATCACCAGTAGATACATATCTCTTAGACAACTCTTCCTCGCTTGATTCACCCGATTCCTCCAACGCATGTTTGATGGGGCTAACCAACTTCCTCTTTTGTTACCTTCGACAGGAGGATGAACGTACGAGAAACCATGAGAAGCTATCTGAGTCGACATAAAAAACCTATCTTCCTTACTAAAATTCTCCCAAGTCTGCTTAAGTTGATCTAACATTAGGGTAACTTCTTGGGCAACCTTGACATATGGAGTATGGATCAAGGGGACTTATTGATTAGTTTGTAGTTTATTTATTGGGGATTCTCTAATGTCCCTCATAGATGCTCCAGTCGAAGAAACATAGGAAGTATCACCCCCTTCAACTGACCTTAAAGGACCAGGGGCAACAACAGCTGCTTCGGCTGGAAGAGAGGACTGAGCTGATTTCTTCTTTTTAACTATAACTTGATCCACAAGAGTAAGTGGAGGTAACTCGAAGGAATAGAGCTGTTGGTGGTGCTGAGGGGGAACACATAGTTGAAAGTTATACAGTTTATCAAGCCCAACTCTGTAAGAGGATATCTTCCAACCTTAGGATATCAAGGCTCCCTGAGAAGGTTGCTTTGAAAGCAACTAAGATGGTTCTGCTAAAACACTGTTGGATACATCGCTGACCTTCCCCCTTGAGCTTCCCTGCTTGGGATAACAGGATTAGCTGGGTAATTTTTACAAATATTTACCACAACTGAGGTAAGGTAGTTGGCACACACAAAAGAGAAGTTGGTGGGCTTCTCGCGGGTGAAATGACTTTATAGGGGAGTGCCCTGATCATAGCCAAACTGCATGGCTACACGGTGTGGACTATAAACGGAGTAAAAAGAAGACCATTCTATGTAAGAATGAAAATAAGAGGGGATCAATAATAGAGGGAAATTATTGGAGGAGAAATTTCTAGCCAACACCTCATCAATGGGTATGATGGGAGGATCCTCCTCCATAAAGAAATAATTTGAAAAAAATTAGTCCACCCATCGTAGGTGTGAGGTGCTAACCTTTTGTCTCTGTCAATCAAAGATATAAGTGGTTTCTTGGAAGTATTATGGTCCCAATAGCAAATTCAGGGGATTTTGATGGGCTGAGAACTAGGATAGCTACCGACTAGGACATAATCTAGAAAATGGGCATATAGGAAGGCCGTCAATAATACGTGGTACACATAGTTGGAGACATCAAATCTTCCAATACTCCGGGCCGAGTCTACCTCTACTCCATCCAACTAAGTGTATAGAGAACCAAGCTTAATAGCAACGAGGGGGAGTTTCACGCCATTGGTCATGCAAATAACCATATTAATCAAATCCTTTCTTGGGTAATCATGGGGCTTGCCCAGGAAGAAAATATTTGATAGCATCACCCAAATATAACTAGTGAGCTCAATATGGGAATCAAACCCTTTTCCAGCTAAGGGTTGCTCGGATACCTGCTTCCCGCGAGGGCTTTATTTTGTTGCCTCGCATGCCTTGATCACTGCCCTGTCCTCAATAAAATAAAAGTACTTAATTACCTCCGAATAGGTACATTTATTGTAAGTTACCATGCAGTCTTTCGTAATCGTCTCCAACCCGCCCTTAAAGCTTATTCTTGCTTGAAATAGCCTCCTCGAAGAAGGTGTTAAAACCTGCCACCTCCAACCGCAGCAGCTCACAGACATCTTCAAGGGTGATGGTAAACTCACCCCAAGAGGTCACAAAGGTATGTGACCTATGACTCCAACGAGACACGAGCAACTAGAGGGAGGTATTGTTATTTGCGAGGGTGAGATCACCCAACCAACTTGTGCATGACAGACCAATCAGAGAAAGATGTACATAATATTTGGAAATTATATAGTCAATCCAAGAACCTAAACCCTCACAAGCGTCGGATGAGGCCTCAAACTCCACCTTTGAAAATGGGAAGTCACCACGCTCAACACGGAACCTAGTGACAGTAGCAGTAGAGATGTAGGTGAATTCCTCAGCATCATCGCCTTCGTCCGTCAACAACTTCGCATTTTCCACTAACTCCAATTCCCTAGGGAATTTTTTAGCCGTCGGCCAAAGGCGGTCGAGTTCCCCAAGTATGGGGCACGACGGTGTCACTCCGACTAGTTTTGGTGCACTTGAGTCCTGGGGGAAGCACCTCTGGCATATTAGGTTCTCTTTACAATGGGTACGAAGAGGGGAAATTAGAAGGAGAAAGAAAGAGAGTAAATTAAAAGAAAGTAAGATGGAGGGAATGAAACTTAATATCTGGTCTCGCAAATGCTCACTTTGAAAATAAAAACCCAAAGGTGGAAATGTGAGATGAAAGCATACCCCTTTTATAGGGGCAACACAAGCCCCAACAAGAGATACAAGGTAACTCTTTGATAAGTGTAGTAATGATTGAATCAACTTTTGTGACCGACAAGCATGCGTAACAACGGGATTCAAGAGTTGTAATGATGGTGTTTCAGGAAGCCATGCACGAATGATATCACGTGGGGAACACGCGCTTACCCTGACGTCATCACATGTTACGCATGGAAGCATAAATGACAGTCTCATTAATTGAGACATGCTTGAATTCTTTTCCATCTCAGGGGAGATAAAGATCTTTGGTGGAAATTTAAATAAACTCCTTCACTTCCCCCAAGACATATGCCACATATAATCATGAAGCCCCATTAGAGAAAAAGACACTATCAGAAATATTACAAAATATTTAAACATACGAGGCGGTTGGAAAGACAGAGTAAGATATAGCTCCTCCATTACTAATAACATTTTATTTCTTATGGATTAAGTGTCTAGGGATATTGTATACTTGTTACAGGAAAGTATTGAAGACCAACAAAAGGTTTCGTACATACATTTCTTCATATAATAAGAAAATATCTCTATGAAGGGGCAAATGTAGGGGGAGTCCCCACCAAAAAGTGATTAATGTAGTAAATCTGATGCTTGGTAGAGAAAGAAGGAAGATCAAGATCACCCGATCAAGTCCTCTCGAAGATCCTCCACAAACATGACTTGAAGGATCTACCTCAAAGATTCTCCACGAACGTGGTTCGAAGGATCCAACCTGTAGATCAAGGTCACACGAATGACGATAGTTTGTAATATGAAATGGAAGGAATTATATCATGTACCTTATCTTACGTTACATGTTGAGTGAGGTTGTTTGGTACCCACGAGGGACCATTTATATGCCCAAAATAGACCTGACAGCTCGGAGACACAAACCTTGGACAGGATTATGGCCGAGGTGGCAAGGGCTCTAGATTGGCATCTAGCGATCTCGTCCAACATAATCTCGGCTACAGCCGATGTTATTAGTACCCCACTATCAGATAACAGGTACGATCTTCATGGCTCATGTGGTCAGTTATCCATCAGGTCGTCCACATCCGATATCAATTCTACTGCATACATCAACCTCGGCAGGGTATCAGCCGAGGTCAGTAAGGACTACCACCATCATTATAATCAACCTCGATTGGGAATCAACCGACGTTCCAACTACTTCTGCGTAACCCTAGCCCAGGCTGACATTGTAACTCCGCTTATCTTACCTCGGATTTTCGGATGGGTCGAGATCATCATGAATAACCTTGGATAAAGCTGCAATCAATCTTCACCAACCTCATACTCTTCCAGGACGAGGTTGTACCTATCCCAAACATGGCTGAGCATATGCAATGGAAGGAACCTGTGGACAAAATCGGTTGTAACCGAAATAACCCCCTCACGTGGGGGAATATTTCATCATCATTATCTACATGTGATAGTGACAGATGTCCTCATTAGATTGGCTAAATCACCACACACATGCTCATTGTATGCTTGGGGGGGTACATTACACCCCCCCAAACACTATATATAGGGATCATCCCTAAACTTGTATGGGATCAATAATTACAACCCTAGCTGAAACTCTAACATTTTACACAGTAAAGAGAGAAAGCTTGAGAGATTGTATCTATGGCCATTAGTGCCTTCATTCCGTGATATTACTCACACACTCATAGTGGACGTAGGCCAGATTTGCTGAACCACTTATATTCAACTGTCCATCCTCTTCTCCTCACCTCCTTATATATATATATATATATATATATATACATACTCCTGTGCTGCCATTGTTATCACTTGCTTGAGCTTTTCAACACCTTACCTGGTGGTGCTATTTTCAGCATCATCATTTTGGCACCGTCTATGGGAACGAGAAGCTGTCTCTTTCTCATTTTCTGCTTAACCTCACCAGAGACTCTGGTGGTGAACCAGGCCTCCCCCTTGCGTGGAGCTGTTTCATCATTGAAAGTGGTCCTTTAAGGTATTAAGCTCATTTCTTCACAAGCTCTTTTATTTTAATATATGGCACCGGAGTTACTACCACATCATCCACCACCTAGTGCTGGAGGGCCTAGTTCCAGTCAAGCACCACCCCAGTCTAAAATGGCTGAGGTGGCGACAACCTTGAAGTCCTTGAAAGCAACGCAGTAAGCGATAAACGAGAAATTTGCACAGCTCAGTCAAAATATGATGAGGCCACCTGGGGTCTCACCGGAGATGATTACTCTAGCGGTTGCTCAGCCCCATCCTGAAGCTAGGGAACCACCCCAGGCACCGTAGAAAGACCAACCTACGCCTCAACGGAGGAGGGACATTGCTGACCCTAGGCGTTTACGTCTGGTCAGGCAAGGACACCCTTGCCCTGAGGATAGGTATGATGATATGGAGGCAGAAGATGCTCCAGAGGACTGTTGGGAGCCGTATGAGATTTTGAACAACATTTTACGTCTTATTTGCCAAAGTCGAGGTTGTGGGGACAGAAGAGACGGTGTTGCCCAACCAAGCGGATCAGCCTTTGATCGCTTAAGCAGAAGGTCGACCTTTAAAAGGCTTGGTCTAGTCAAGGAACTAAGGCCAAGGTTATCTAGGTCAAGAAGTGTTGCAGGTTCACAAAGGGAAGATGGGGAACATCGGCCTCATCATGGCCGACCTCATCAAGGCCGAGACAGGGATCAAGAGGAGGTTAATAGTCGACGTTGTGCTGCAGCTGGGGAATCGTCAGTCCACCCCTTGGAGGTGTCTGGGGACAACCTCAGTCAGGCTAACGTTACAAAACCATGTAATGACTCCATCCAACGTCTTGAAGAGAAGATAGGGGACCTCATCAAAAGCTGAAACCCACTACAAAGAGGTTTCTCATAAGGCTCCCCATTCGTGGCTAAGATAGTGAGCTTCATAACCCCTTCAAACCACATACAATGTCTCCCAAGTATGATGGTAGCACCAACCCTGTACATCATACTGAGATGTACTAGTCTGCGATGGACATTTATTCAATACCAGATGAGATGAAGTGTCGGGCCTTCTCCGGGATTTTGACAGGATCTGCACACATCTGGTTTACTTCTCTCCCAAAGAACTCAATTAAGAACTTTAAGGGCTTGACTGCACGTTTTATCCATAATTTCTATTTTGGGGAAAGACCTCAAAAGAAGACCACCCATCTGTTGTATATCAAGCAAGGGAAGAATGAGGTACTAAGAGACTACATTGCTAGATTCAACAAGGAGAAGTTGGAGGTTGAAGATTATGAAGATAATATAGCCATGACAACCCTCATTGGAGGACTCCAGAAGGGGAAGCTACTATGGAAGGTCACGAAAGACCCTCCTAAGTCTATGTCAGAGCTATTGGCAACTGCAGGAAAGGTCATGAATGCCAAAGAGGCTATAGCAGCGAAATATGAGGATGAAAATGGGAGTGGCAACGGGAAATTCCAAAGAAAGAAAGATGGAAAGAAGAGGTCATACTCTAACTGTGAGCTGCGAACACATCCTCAATGAGATCAAGAACGATCGATCTCGGAGATGGCCGAAGAATCTGAAGGCTCCTCCACATAAAAGGAACAAGAAATTATGGTGTGAGTTCCATTAAGACCATGACCATGTGACAGACAAGTGCTTCGCCTTAAAGGATGAGATCGAGAAAATGTTGAAATTCAGAAAGTGAAGGAAGTATGTCGATGGTAAGGCCCCTAAGAGGGGAAGAGATGACCCTAAAAAGAAGAGGAACGAAAAATGTCGAGATGATACCCCAGTAAGAAGATGCGATAACTCAAATGAAGATGATGAAGACGATCCAGACCTCCCACCAAAAGATGACAATGCCCAGGTGAAGAGGGCTGGAATGATCTCTTTCGGAGTTAACACTATATGTGGAGGATTTGCAAGGGGAGGCTCTAAAGTAGCTGACCGTAAAGCCTATCTAGCAGAAGAAAAGTCAGTAACCAAAGTAGAGGTTATGAATCTGGCATCTTCAGAGGAAAAGAAGAAGGGAAAGAAAGTAGATATGGATACTCTTATAGTTGGTTTCTCCCGACTCGACTTTAAGGGTATCTTTGCTCCGCATGATGACCCTTTGTTAATTACAACAAAAGTTCATGGGTGTGAGGTGCAAAGAATCCTCGTAGATGGAGGAAGTTCAGCAGATGTGATGTTCTGGCCCTATTTTAAGAGCCCAGGACTTAGTAAAGCAAGGCTGATACCCTATCATCATCCGTTGATGGGCTTTAGCGGTGAAAAGGTCCATCCGTTGGGTATGTATGAGATGGATGTACGAATGAGAGACGAGTGGCCTAAGAGGTTGACCCGAAAGATCAATTTTTTCATTATGGATGAAAATATCTTCTCGGTATACAACCTCATCATAGGATGAGTACCTCTTAAGGAATTTGAGGTCGTTCCATCGATGGTCCACTAAATGTTAAAATTCTCGACCCCCTATAGGGTTAGGGAAGTGCAGGGGGATCAGACATCGGCACGAGAATGCTACTTTAACTCGGTGAAAGAGAGAAAGGCCCGTAAAAGGTCAACCACCACGTATAATATTGATACACTTGATCCTAGAGATGAATCAAAGTTGAAGAAAGGAGAGACCGAGGAAGAGGTAGAATCCATCGTCCTCAATTAGTACAAACTGAAAAAAACCATCCAAATCAATAAAGCCTTAAAATCAGAGATCAAGGATAAGCTGATAAGATTCTTAAAGAAGAGGCAGAGTGTCTTCGCTTGGAGCCACACAGATATGCCCGGCATCGACCCAGAGGTTATGTGCCACAAACTTAGCGTTGCAGAAGATGCTAAGCCAATCAAACAAAGATGAAGAGTTTACTCCAGGTAAAAGTATGGCATCATCAGGGAAGAGGTCAGGAAGTTGGAAGAGGCAGATTTCATCAGGGAGGTCATATATCTAGAGTGGTTATCAAATGCCGCCATCGTGCCTAAAGCTAATGGGAAATGAAGGATTTGTGTAGACTTCACTGACCTGAACAAGTCTTCCCCAAAAGAAAGTTATCCCTTACCTTGGATTGATCAGATGGTAGATGCCACGGAGGGGCATGAGCATATGAGCTTCATGGACGCGTATTCAGGCTATAATCAGATCTTCGTGGATGCTGAAGACTCAGAGAAGATAAGATAGCCTTCATCACAGATAAGGGGACCTATTGATATAAGGTTATGCCCTTCGGCTTGAAGAATGGAGGGGCCACGTATCAATGTCTTGTAAATAAGATATTTGAAGATAAATTTGGCAAGACTATGGAGGTATATGTAGATGACATGTTGACGAAGAGCTTGAAGGCCTGCATCCACGTGGTAGACCTAGAGAGAAATTTTAACACCATGGACTTGTACAGGATGAAACTCAATCTAGCAAAGTGTGTCTTCGGAGTAGGAGCAGGAAAATTTCTTAGATTCATCATTAATCAGAGGGGAATAGAGGCCAACCTCGAGAAGATCAAAGCTTTACTTGATATGAAGACACCAGTGAGTATAAAAGATGTTCAGAGGCTCACTGGAAGAGTCGCTGCACTCAACAGATTTGTTTCCAGAGCCACGGACAAGTGTCTTCCATTTTTAAGGTGCTTAGAAAGGTCTTCGAGTGGGACGAAGAGTGGTACAGGGCCTTCAAGCAGCTCAAGTCCTACCTCGGATCCCCCTGCTCTTATCCCGGCCCATCATGGGGGAGAAGTTATATGTTTACCTAGCAGTCTTAGAGTCAGCTATAAGCGCAACCATAGTAAGGGAAGACGTTGGGGTACAAAGTCCTGTATACTTCAATAGTAAGGCCCTTCAAGGGTCTGAACAAAACTATCCTAGGATGGAGAATTTGGCCTACACTTTTATGCATGCTTCTAGGAAGATGAAACCCTATTTCCAAGCCCACTCTATGGTCATCCTCATTGACTCGCCACTAAGGCAAGTCCTCCACAAGCCTAAGAAATCAGGCAGATTGATGACCTGGGCCATCGAATTGGGAGAGTATGACCTTATTCATCAACCCAGGGTGGACATTAAAGGGAAGGCACTCGCAAACTTTGTTGCTGAGTTCACTTGGGAAGAGGCCGATGTTGAGAATAATTCAGAAATTACAGAGGGATCAAACAGTAACGTCTTCTGAGACCCGAAATAGATTGCGCCCAGAAGAGTAAAAAATGGGATAGTTGAGAATGAGGAAGACAGGTACCTTTTTAAGCAAGGAACCCTGTCGGAGGGAAGCTTCTCTTCAAAAGAAGATGTTTGGAACCTCTTTATTGACGGGTCTTCTTGGGAAAGTGTAAGTGGCGCAAGGCTGATAGTGTCAGCTCTGGATGGTACCAACGTTGAATATGAACTAAGGTTCAACTTCAAAGCATCAAACAATGAGTCAGAATATGAGGCCTTAATAGCGGGCCTCTCCTTGGCAAAAGCCTTTAAGGTTGGTCGACTCCTACTTCACAGCTACTCGAGGTTAGTTATCAACCAAGTGTTTGGAGTTTATGAGGCCAAGGATGAAAGGATGTCCAGATACCTGAAGAGGGTAAGAATCATGAAGGCTTCGAAGAGGGTACCTCGATAAAACAACAGCCATGCAGATGCACTAGCAAGGTTAGCTTCAGTAATAAGGACAGGCATCAGAAGGACAGTACCAGTCGAGATCCTACTCAAACCGACCATTGAGGAAGAAGAGTTTTCCATATCTTGCTTCAACTTGAACCTAGGAGATTCATGGATGGATCCCCCATCAAATATATCAGAGAGGGAGAGCTACTGGAATAAAAGCTAGAGAGGAGGAAAATGAGGTACAGAGCTGCAAAGTTCTCAATAATAGGAGATGTCCTATATAATAAAGGATTTCTATTACCTCTCCTCATATGTGTCCATCCCACAGAGATCCCTCGCGTCCTACAGGAGGTACACGAGGGTTCTTGCTCTAGTCACATAGGAGGAAGACCTTTTTCCAAGAGGATAATCACGTAGGGATATTAGTGGCCGAACTTGGTCAAGGATGTTGTATCATACGTAAAGAGGTGTGCAATGCCAAAGATTCTCCATTATTCCCCCTCAACCTCATCAACCTATGACGTCAATCAGTCCCCCTTGGCCATTCGCAGTATGGGGGGGTCGACTTGGTGGGTCCCTTGCCAAGGGCTGCAAAAAATTATCGATTTCTAATAGTAGGGATTGACTACTTCTCTAAGTGGGTGGAGACTGAGCTGATCATCACGATTACAGAGTAGAAGACCTTCCAATTTATCTGGAAAATCATCATATGCATACATGGCCTTTCGAACACCCTCATCTCAAACAACAGAACCCAGTTAAAGAATTCTTCCTTGGAGAAGTATTGCGAGAGAGTTGGGATCAAAAAAAAAATTTCTTCTCCAGGCTGACCTCGGGCAAACGATCAGACCGAAGTCACGAACAGAACAATCCTCGATGGGATTAAGAAGAATTTGGAAGAGGCTAAGGGGATATGGACTGAAGAGGCTTATGCTGTGTTATGGGCCTATAGAACAATGGTTAGGACAACGACGGGGGAAACCCCATTTATGTTAGGACATGGATCAAAAGTCGTCATACCAACAGAGGTAACACTCCCCACTCATAGAGTTCAGACCTATGACCCCAAAAGGAATGAGGAGGAGAGAATACTTGACTTATATTTAATTGATAAAAGAAAGGAAGACGCCGAGATCAGACAGGCAGCCTACCAGCAGAGAACAGTAAAGTTCTACAATCAAAGGGTGAAAGCAAGACCTATAGCTATAGGAGACCTAGTGTTGAAGAAGACGTTGCAGAAGACAAACAAGCTTCAACCAAATTGGCATGGTCCTTATAGGGTAATTTATGAGGTTATACTCGGTACCTACAGGCTAGAAAACCTTGAAGGGGAAACTTTATCCAATCTATGGAAGGATGATCATCTGAAGAAGTACTACATATGATGTTACAATTGTTTCTAAATAAATGTATCCTTTTAAGAAGAGAATATTAATGAGAAGATCAATTTATGTGTCAATTATTTGTTCATTATGCTTTTGTGCTTAAAATATTTAGGGTAACATCTTAGTTTGATGACCTCGGACCTAAAACATCATAATTTGGTGATAGGGTCTGAGGTGAAACATCATATTTGGATGACCTCGAACCTTTAACTCATTAATTTGGTGACAAAGTCTGAGGTGAAACATCATATTTGGATTACCTTGGACTTTCAACATCATTAATTTGGTGATAAGTTATAAGGGTAACCTCTTAGTTTGATGACCTCAGACCTAAAACATCATAATTTGGTGACAAGGTCTGAGGTGAAACATCATATTCGGATGACCTCAGACCTTTAAACCATTAATTTGGTGATAAGTTATAAGGGTAACATCTTAGTTTGATGACCTCATACCTAAAACATGATAATTTGGTGACAAGGTCTGAGGTGAAACGTAATATTTGGATGACCTCAGACCTTAAAATATCATAATTTGGTGATAGGTTCTGAGGTGTAACATCATATTTGGATGACCTCAGACCTTCAACATCATTAATTTGGTGAAAATTTTGGGGGTAACATCTTAGTTTGATGACCTCAAACCTAAAACATCATAATTTGTGACAAGGCCTGAGGTGAAACATCATATTTGGATGACCTCAGACCTTAAAACGTCATAATTTGGTGATAGAGTCTGAGGTGAAACATCAGATTTGGATGACCTCAGACATTCAATATCATTAATTTTGTGAAATTTTTTGGGGTAACATATTAGTTTGACGACCTCAAACCATAAACATCATAATTTGGTGACAAGGTCTGGGGTGAAACATCATATTTGGATGACCTCAGACCTTAAAACATCATAATTTGGTGATAGGGTATTAGGTGAAACATCATATTTGGATGACGTCAGACCTTCAACATCATTAATTTAGTGAAAATTTTGGGGGTAACATCTTAGTTTGACGACCTCGGACCTTAAACATCATAATTTGGTGCTAGGGTCTCAGGTGAAACATCATATTTGGATGACCTCAGAGATTTAAATCATTAATTTGGTAAAAAATTTGGGGGTAACATCTTAGTTTGACGACCTCAGACCTTAAACATCATAATTTGGTGACAGGGTCTGAGGTGAAACATCATATTTGGATGACCTCAGACCTTAAAACATCATAATTTGGTGAAAGAGTTTGAGGTAAAACATCATATTTGTATGACCTCAGAACTTCAACATCATTAATTTGGTGAAAATTTTGGGGGTAACATCTTAGTTTCACGACCTCAGACCTTAAACATCATAATTTGGTGACAGGGTCTGAGGTGAAACATCATATTTGGATTACCTCGTGCCTTTAAACCATTAATTTGGTGATAAATTAAAAGGGTAACATCATAGTTTAGTGATGGAGATGCCATTATATTGAGGCTTCACACCTTAATACAAACACCATTGTATGACATATAAAACCATTCATCAAAAGAAGCAAAGCCCTCTTCAGAGGACGGCATAGCATGAAGAAGTTAAGAATTACAAGTCAAAATGTGCAAAAGAATGTTATCAGAAGTTATGAAGTTACAAATTAACAAAAATTACAAAACTTCACAAATTATGGCCTAAGGGTCTGCAGCTATAGGGTTGGTGACCTCGGCCTGATCATTTTGGCCGACATAGGCAACCTCATCCCCATCATCTTGGGGGTTGACATCCTCAGTCTCTGTGGCTTCCGACTGATCAGTCTCTGCATGGGAAGTACCTCCTTCCTCCTCCACCTCTTGTAGGGCTTGAGCGAATTGAGGGTCGGCATAGCCCAGACCGATGAAATTTGAAGCTGCCAAGCTCCTTGACTCCTATTTTATGGCCTCCCATTTACCAGTGGCCTTAACACCACTTTGGAGGTATTCAAAGCCAAATATGATAAATTTGTCATAGACCTTGTAGTCAACTAAGATCTTCTCTGAAGCATCTTCAACTGCAGCCTTTACTGCAGTGTCAACCTTATATTGAAGTGCATTATCCTTGCCCTTCATAGTAGAGTTATGGTCCTTCTTGAGTTTGGCAATCTCCTTTTCCATCTATTTAACCTTGGTCTCAGACCCTTTAAAAGTGGCCTTCAGACGTTCCACCCCAACGTTTAAAGAAGCCTGCACCTTCTAGGCCTCTTTCCCCTACTCAATGAGGGGCAGATTTCTCAGAGTCCAGTCAACAAACTGGTGCATAGTGATAATAAGCTGCCAAATAAAATCAGATATATAAGTTCAGGAGTTAATAAAATTCAAGGCTGAGGTTACACTTGAAGTATAAAAGTGAAAAGTCTTACCTGGATTGACCCATGGAGGCAAAACTCGGCCAATAGAGGAGTATCCAAAGAACGGCAGAAGCATTTGTCAGTATCAGTCATCACAGAGCCGATGGAATCCATGGCCTTCATACTTTGGTCTATGAGACTATCGTCGATTTTAAACTGCTCCAGACCAGCAGCTAGAGCTTCATTAATTGAAATAGGGATGGCGCGATCTCCCTTTGAGGCTTTGATCTTCCTCTTATCTTTAGGGGCAGGAGCGGTGGGTTTTCTCTTCTTTGAATTATTGGGCTTAGAAGAGGTTGGGGGAGGAGGAGGTGCATTTAGGCCTGCTTTCTTCACCGGCCTGACTAAACTAGGGGATGATATTTCCCAGAGGTCGTCCGAGATTCCTTCAGGGCGTTTTATAAAAAAGAAAGTTATGAGTTAAAAGATTAAAGACATAGTAAATTCAGAAGTACAACTTGTTGAAAAAGTAAAGTAAATTACGAATCTCAGTCAGGGGACTCCCCCCAAGTCCAGTCTCAGAGAGGTAGTAAGGGGTCATCAAATGCTCGTACTTGACCAGCTGACCAAGGTACCCCTGATCTTGAAGGTCCTTGACCTTATGAAGGTTATCCTGGCTTAACCCTGGGTCGGCCCTAGAAGCTATTGACACCTTCCCACACTTCAGAGGTGTTCTCGGCTCTAAAGATGAAGAGGTTGCACAGGGACCAAATTCCTATGACCCTGAAGAGAAGAAGTATCGTGGTTTCCAGTTGTGGTCTGAAGTCTGGGTAACTAGAAACATCTTCTTATTAGACTTCCTAGCTAGGAAGTGGTCGTAACTCGGATGGTACCTAGCAAAGGAGGGAATGTAGCACCTTGTGAAGACCTGGACGGGAAGGTATGAACGATGGGCTTCCCTCCACAAGACGATAGCTACAATAATCACCCTCCAGGCATTGGGGGATAATTGGGAGGGAGCCAAGTTAATGTGGGATAATATGGCCCTAATTATTGGATGAATGGGAAGACGAAATACTAACTTAAACATTTGCTCATATAGGCAGATTTCACCATCTCGACCGCCAAAGGCCCTCTCATCCCTCAGAGGTCTCCTAAGTTGAATAGAGGGGACTATGGAATAAAGATGCCTAAAGTATAGGAGGTCAAATTCATTTACAGATCTCTCTATCTCAGCTAACTCTGAAGTTTCAACATCAATTTCGTGACCATCATCCTCATCTCTAGAAACACCGGCCTAAGCAGGCGTATGATCACCACCAAGGAACCTCTTAGCAAACTCAGCCCCTGTAATGGATGATGGGGGGACAACGCTAATAGGTGGAGGTAAGGAAACACTTGGCCCAATAACTTCAACATCTGAAGAGGTTCGTGAAGAGCTGGACTCATTGTGGGATGAGGCACGGCTCGGGACCTCGGCTTAGTCAGGGACCTGATCCTGCCTAATGGAGAAGTACATGGCCTCTTAAAAAGAATCCACAGACATAGGGTCTGGGGTGGATGACTCAGACTCAGACATTGTATTATTTTCTAATAGGACCTCGGCTTTCTCGGCACTCGCAGGCTCGGCTGGCTCAGGGTATATCACCCTCAGAGGTGGTCGAAAGATTGGCCTAAGGGGAAAGGCCTTAGCCCTACGAGCTTCCTCTTGGGCTCGCTCTATTTGCCTAATATTTTCTAAGGTCTTCTCTCCAAGAGAAGGGAATTCTTCTAAGAGTTGGTAAAGAGGTCTGAGAATAGGAGTATGAGACTACACTTGGGACTCTAAACCACTAACATCTAGGCACAACCTAAGTTAAAGATCAAACGTGGTTATTTGAAATATTTCTAACCAATAAAAGTCAAGAACTTCCCACCGAAAAACTCATAATATCACCGAAAAACTTAAACTACCATCGAAAAACTAAAGGTGATACAAAAAAATGCAAGAAATAGAGAAATAAGGTTGAAAATGGAAAGATGGGATGAAGATAGTACCTGAGGGAGCACGAGATGAGGAATAAAAGGATTAAGGACAATGAAAACTCAAAAACCTCAGCAGCGAAGGAGCTCTTGACGAGAGAGAGAGAGCACAGGAAACTTAGGCAGGAAAATGAGAGAAATGAGAAGAAAGGAGAGAGAAAAGGGGTTTTAAACCCCCTAGCCATGCTGGCACAAATCTCGAGGCCCATCAATGACTTGGGAACCTAAAAGGCAATCATTATTTCACTTGCCCAATACGCTACCTACTACAGTACTTGACACATGTCAAGGGAATATTGGCACACTAGGAAGAGAGGCCTCGGAGCTACATACCCCATACTCACATATTTACATATGTAACTAAGGGCTAGGGGTGATTGATATGCCCAAAATATACCTGAAAGCTCAGAGACACAAACCTCGACCAGGATTATGGCCGAGGTGGCAAGGGATCCAGATTGGTATCTGGCGATCTTGTCCAACATAAGGTCGGCTACGGCCGACGTTATTATTACCCCACTATCAGATAACAAGTACGATCTTCATGGCTCATGTGGCCAGTTATCCAACAGGTCGTCCACAACTGATATCACTTCTACCTCATACATCAACCTCGACAGGGTATCAGCAGAGGTAAGTAAGGACTACCACCGTCATCGTAATCAACCTCGCCTGGGAATCAACCGACGTTCCAACTACTTCTCCGTAACCCGGGCCCAGGCCGATGTTGTAACTCTGCTTGTCTTACCTCAGCTTTTTGGATGGGCCGAGATCATCATGAATAACCTTGGATAAAGCTACAGTCAAACTTCACCAACCTCGTACTCTTCCAGGATGAGGTTGTACCCGTCCGGGACGGGGCCGAGCATATGCAATAGAAGGAACACGTGGACAAAATCAGTTGTAACCGAATTAACCCCCTCACATGGGGGAATATTTCATCATCATTCTTTACATGTGACAGTGATAGATGTCCTCATTGGATTGGCTAAATCACCACACACATGCTCATTGTATGCTTGGGGGGTACATTACACCCCCCAAACACTATATATAGGGATCATCCCTAACCTTGTATGGGATCAATAATTACAACCCTAGATGAAACTCTATTATTTTACAAACTAAAGAGAAAAAGCTTGAGAGATTTTATCCATGGCCATTAGTGCCTTCATTCAGTGATATTACTCACACACACTCACAGTGGACGTAGGCCAGATTGGCTGAACCACTTATATTCAAGTGTTCATCCTCTTCTCCTCACCTCCTTCTATATATATATATCCTCCTGTGCTGCCATTGTTATCACTTGCTTGAGCTTGTCAACACCTTCCTGGTGGTGATGTCTTCAGCATCATCAACCATGCTTGGCAGGGCATAGGAGAGCTAACAGGCTCTATCAAACAACCTCCTATTGGGAACCTTTCAGGGACATGGTTCAGAGGATTGGGAATACAATTACCACCATTTTGGCACACTTTGGCAAAAAACTTCATCTAGTATATGTGGTTGCTTGATCTACCTACAGCCGAGCTACTATAAACTCTACTCATTCGAGGGAACCTCCTCAAGGTACCTCAATCTTGCAACCTTAGCTTAAAGATAGTTCTTAAGCAACAAATAGAAGACTAAAAACTCGATATACCTTTCAGCCGAGCAACCTCAAACCAAATACCATCTCGTCTGGCTGATATGACCACACACCTAGTGGGGTCACTGTTCACCCACTTTTTGATGTCATAACCTCTGGCATTTAGGGACTCAAAATTATAAGGAGGTAACAGGCACATAATAGAACACCAAAAATCACAATGTTTATCGAAAAACATAACAATTGAAATAATGATGGTTTAAATGATTAAATGAATGGAAGGAGAAGTCATAAGTACCTAGAGACGAAGAGAATGACCTGGAAGAGAATAGAGAAGCTAATGAAGAAGATCATAGAGAATTTAAATCGATGAAATCTAGAGAGAGAAAGTGACAACAAGAGTTGGTCCTAGTATTTTATGAGAAATTACAAAGAGAAGGAAAGTTTTCACCTAAACCAAGCCTCACAAGACTTAAACTGGATATGATAATAAAACACAATTCCGATGGCACAAAAGTATCGCAATGACTGTGCGTGGTCCAAGCATGCCTAGGAAATTGTGCCGCCTATGGAAAAATGAAATAATGGATGATAGATGGACAACTTCTCATTAGTGGATGTGACCAAAGCAAGTGGGTTGATATGACCCTTAAATTTGATTTGACCCTTGGGTACACTCATACATAATATATGAACTATACATCAGGACGAGACAAGATAACGAGAACACTTGTAAATCTTATCCTCCTACTGACATTGAAGGCTAAGGTACATGGGGTAGTTGATATAAATAAGTATGGTCTCGTCTAGACGACACCCTGAACGTGATTATCACAAACATCCTTCAGAAGATACCATTATATCCACCCAATCCCACATGGGCAGTCTCATCCACAACTGTCTCGTCCAACAAATGTCTTGCCTAAATGACACCTAAGTGACCTACTAGACTTCATAGTCTCATCTCATAGTGAAGACTAACCTCATATCAATTACATCAATATCATCTTCAAGTGACACCAATACGCCAAGGTAGTAATCCCAGTCTAAAATGGGTGCATCGGTCATAAATGACCACCTAGTCTCATATCGTCTGGTAACCTTGTGTAGGGATTCAACAGCCTTGGCTCAGATGAGGCCTCCTACCTCCAACACATTCAATAAAATAAAAAAGAATGACAAGATCATTTTAGGCATACTACATGAAATTGTTATCAGAGATCAACAACTAATGCGGAAGAATATTCTTCATGATGATCTCTACTTTGCATACTCACAAATGAAACTCTCTTATTGGCCATGACCTCAGCTGGGCATGGAACGCATGCTTGGGGGTGACACTGCGCACCCCCGGCCCATATAAGCCACCGTATGTCTTCTTCATCAGGGATCGAATTCTAAAAACCCTATTGTTAATCTGTAAAACTAGTTCTAGGGAGAGAAAGATTGTGTATATCATCCATGGCCTTTTGAGCCCTATTATAATGAAAACACCCTCTTACTTTGAATATTGGATATAGGCCAATGGCCGAAGCACTTATATATTTGTGTTCATCTCTATTTCGCTCATTTATTCTAGAGAAACCAACAAAATTATATTGGTCGTGCACACGAGCTCATTCCTAGTCGTGTGCATGCCTGACCACATCTCATTCGATCGAGTTCATCGTGTTGTTTAAACTACACCTTATTCTCGTTCGAATGAGATACTAATCCCATTCGAATGATATCTACGTTATGCATCTTCTTCAAAATTCAAAAATTCACCATTTATAACCTTAAAACTTAACTTCAAAACCTCAAAATGATCCTAAAGCCTCTATTTTTAGGTGATTAATTCAAGGGTTATCCATCAAATTTAGTTTATGGGTTTAAAAACCTTAATTTTGTTAATATAACCAAATTAACTCAAATTTTTTTCAGTTTCAGGGAAATATTATAGGATTCATTAACCTGATTCAATTGAAATCAATGTAGATTAGATTACAATCTCAACTCACAGGTTTTATCAATAATTTATCTTATTTCATGAACAAAGAATTAAGGTCGAATCTCTCCATTAATGAAATTTCAAAATTTTAATTGAGATGATTTAATATCATTTATAAACATATGAATTGGAATATAATGGACTACTACTATAACAAAATCCCAATTGAAATTCTTAAACAGTATTAAATTGAATATGGATTGATTGAGGAATCAATCCCCAAAACCTCCAAAATCTTGGTGCCTCTTCCCATATTTCCTCTAGGGTTTCTCCAATTGTTTAATATGAGTCCAAGTTAAGTTTAACCACTCTAATAACTAAGAATCCAAGAAATTAGGCTTAGGCATGATCTAAACCCAAACCAAATAATACCAAATACATCGCCAAATGGCTCAAAACACTACCCAAGCCATATACCAACCTATAGAACTTAAAACCCATTATATATAATTATAAACGGTATTTTTTAAATTTCTTAAAAATAAATCCAAATAAAAATATCAAGTCAAACTAATATATTATCCGATATGAGCCCAAATAGTCCCAATTGTCCGAATATTCAAACTTGAATTATATAACACATATAGATTATAAATGGTGACATCACATGCCACTGCAAACACATTATTAATTTACATTATTAAATGATGTACTAAAAATGCGGGGTATTATACTTTTCCCCTAAAATAACGAATTTCATCCTCAAAATTCAAATCTTTACACTCCCATAAGGATGTCTAAGAACATCTCACTCATGGCGTTATCACACTATATAAAGATCTACTCACTAATTGACCTAATACACTCAAAGGTCTCTCATTGTAAATCATGTTAGGTTACTACTCAACCGACTAGTCTGAATATTCTAACTCCCACTTTTCCCTCATAAACTCTATCCGGAACGCACCCATGGAGGACACAATGTCCATGGTGATGGTGGTCAGTTGTGGTCAATAAAAACCATCCTCGCCCTATCAGAACTCGTCAAAAGGACTGAGGTATCAAAATACCAACCTCACTTTGGAATCTGAACTTCATCGTCCCGTTCATTATACATATCACCAAAAGCATCTGATCCCCCTCTTTGGATCCTCAATCATTCTGTTGCTTATATATAATAGCTACCTTACCTAGTCTGGAAATATTCACATGTTTGATAATGAACACTACTTCCTTTGAAGTGTCCCTAAGATCTCTCTAGAGGAAGAAGTGGATAATTCTTAGGTATAATCAACTTGGTAAATCTATCACAAACGAACCCAACTAAATCTATGTCTTCTTTGGAATCCTCTAAATCATATCAAAATTAATGGGTCTGCTCTCCCACGTTTGCACTGGGATTTTGAACACTGTAGCTCTTCAAATGCTTCTAGTGGTCTATCTTCTATACTAACATCATCACCCTCTCGACACATACTATACCCATAACTGTTTCACCGTACTAACAATAAATACTCCTCGAGTAATTGTATGCCCGATTACTTATGGATAGTAAAGTAAACCATGAAATAGGCTCATTGACAAAAACTACCTCATTTATCATACGACCCTTTGGCACAAACAATATCCCCTGAAAAATGCAACCATCTCCTTCCATTAAATGAAGATACGAAACTCCTTCCAATTACAATTTACATACCATCTCCCGATAAGAGAAATCAATGCTTAGACCTAAACTACCCATGATGGAAATTTAGATGTAATGGCCATTTAAACTACACAACTCCTTCTTGAAGGATATGTTGTCTCCCATTACAGCAAAATGATCCTCTGTACATTCAAAATGCACTGCAAGATAAATTCATTAGCACATATAAAGTATTTGAATATCACTGAAATGACCCAGATGCACATGCTCCATAATGTGTCTGAAAACTAACTTTGGAATACTTCCCTTCCAATTCTACAATTGGTGATAATTTGATTAGAAAAATCATCCTCACAACGAAAACACATCCCTCACATGAACCATTAGGTCGTCAACACATGAAAAGGAACACTTTTGCCACAGCGTGAACTTGTCATGTTTTGATGATCCACACAAACAAACAGAATCATCCATATTTTAACGAACAAAACTAGAGCTCCTCTAAAATCATAAGCTACTGGAATGACTTCATGATTTATAAGTACAATGCCTACTCCTAAGGCACTCTACCATCTCCAATGGAATCAAACTAATTAAAATACGCTTACAAAGGGTTAACGCTATTGCTAGCACTAAGGCAAAACTAATTTCAGATATAGGTGGTAACTCAGTATCCTTCAAAATTGAGTAGAAAAAAATCATGAACTATCGGTACAATTTTTAAGAAATCGTTACCCTATTTTGATGTACTCACATCTACACATTATCCATACGCTCTAGGACTTCCTTGGATCTAAGGCTACTAAAATAATTAACCATGGCCCATGAGGAAAACATGCGTCTAAGCATGAAATAAATCTACTAATCAATGCTCAATCATAAAAATCATAAGACCACATGTCTAAATTAACAAAATGGCTGAACAACAAGGCAGTCAAACACACTAACACATGTCCACAATCATGATGTGAGGCAACACCACTTCCTACTGGGGCATCTACATATAAATGAAAATCGATGATAAAAGCTCTGTATATCACAAAATCATAGTAAATGCACTGCTAATAAAATAAAAATAATTCCTAGGTGCCAAAATAAGACTCAGATGTACGAGTCATAAACCTAATCATAACCATCCCCAAATGGTACTCCCAATACGATTGGTCTCTATAAAGGCATCTACTAACTAATTGGTCTCACTGTTCACAAGCGTAATAACTTCCTACTAAGGAACTATAAAAATGGAGGCTCTACGGGTGGCCTTGCTGACCCTATCTCTACAACCGGTTCTACTAAAACTGGCGTCATCATCCTTGTTCTCATTGGTTGTGCCCCCACTATCCCTAGTTCCATTGGCTCTAGTATCCTAAAATTGATCTGATTATTTTCTCCTGGAATATCTTAGGATCGACTCTCCGGATGCGGTTCCTTATGTAGGTGAGGTCCTCCCTAGCTCGGGATAACACTACACCATTACTAATCTTTCGAACCAATTATAGCCTCAATAATAATAATAATAATAATAATAATAATAATAATAATAATAATAATAATAATAATAATAATAATAATAATAATAATAATAATAATAATAATAATAATAATAATAATAATAATAATAATAATAATAATAAGCATTTAAATTATCGAACCCAAACAATTTCAAATGAGCATGCAGTTCTGCTTCAAAACCCATCTGTGACCCATGTGAAGAAAATCCATCTCTTAGTTCATTCTTATTTACATTCTTATTCTTAAATGAATATCTTATATTAATGATCATTTGTATTAATAACTATTTATATTACGGTAATCTTTTACCTTAAATGCATTTCGCTAACTAACAAACTAACACATCTTTAACAATTTCTAGATAGGATACTAAACACGTGTCATAAATTTAAAAGTCCCAAAGTCATCTTGTGCCACTAATGTAGTACATACCTGTCTAATAGAATTGATGATCTACTTGAACAACTTTGCGGGTCTATAATCTTTTCAAAAATAGAGCCTTGAAGTGGTAACATCAAATCGCATGAGATCGATCGATCGATGAATAGAAAAGCACTTTCAAGACATGGTAATGGTTGCTTGAATGGGTGGTTATGCAATTTAGGCTTTCTAATGCTCCTAACGCCATTATGTGTGATACCACATAAAATTTATAAATAGATTGATTAAGTCTAATACAAAAATAATGGGATAAAAAATATTTGGTAATATTCTCAGCATCACAAAATGAATAAAAAGTAAAAAGTAAATATATTGTGAGACAAAAATATTGAATAAGATAAAACCATATGTGATACCATCCAACTACCGATACAAAATGAAACCAATTCTGGAAAAAAATGTATCTAATGTATAAACTCCATACAACTTCATGTACCAAAATATAAAAATATAACAAGAAGTTGTAGAGCAAAACTACTCGACTTCTACATCCTAGGAAGGATAAATAGTTAGTCATTAAAGATACTACTCGAATGAAATCAACCCAAGTCTATGGCAACAATAGCAACCTATTACCTATAAAAATAGAGTTATGAACAACGTGAACAACAATTTTATAAATAATAAGAATTTATCTGAAGTTGGGCCATAATATAATACATATTCCTCCCATTTCAAATGGATTTTAAGTCATTTATTTTACTGGGTGCAAACAACCTAAAATAAGCACACAATTTTACTCCCAAACCTATATGTGGCCTATGTGAAGAAATGTCATCTCTTAATTCATTCTTCATTACTTTATAATTCCTAAATTAATCTCTTATAATAAGAACGAATTATTTTACGGTAATCTCTTACCTTAAGTGCATCTCGCTAACTGACCAATGTATGTCCAATACATTCTAGATAAGATACTAAACACGTGTCTCAAATCTATAACTCCCAAATCCATATCATGCCATTAATTTAATATATACCTCTCTAATATACTTGTTACATAAATACTGAATCATAACTTTATAGTTGTACATCTATAGTATAAATCATATGCAGATTTAGTATAAAATATCAACTGGTACGATCAAATCAAGTACCACAATACAGAAGAATACAAATCCGAGGAAACACACTCTCTACATCTAACCTCCATAAGTACGGTCTCAACTAGACACTAAACAAATGGTCTACACTCGAGCCCGCATATTATGAAGGCTTGTCCCTATTGCCTTCGGGGAATACTTGCACGTACTAAGTGTAGTTATAGGTTCTAGCAGACTTATAACCTCAATGAATCAAAAAAGGACAATCATTAAACCTTCATACCAATCATATATCCACATACCCCAGACTATATGAAAGGATATCAATATCATGGGATACAATAGTTACTTTTAGTACATAGTGATCGAAGTAAAAATTACCAAGGTAAAGACCGACTTTATCATCATGGTACTAGCGTGGTTGATGACCAAGGTAAATCCCGTCTCTATCACTTGGGTACCACCATGGTCGACGTCGTACGAGACCCATTAGAATATCCCTTTAGTATGTGTTCCTTTGATCACTCACACATAGTGTGTTGCGCATAAATCAAGTAACATATACAATCATACACAATTGGGCCAAACTAACAAGTACTAACCCCAATCATATGGGTTACACATAAAGATCTCATTTGATGCACCAGATAATCAGGCCAATTAATATAGGATACGATATGGATTGGATAGGATAGGATAAAAATGGGTTGGATAAGGATAATTCCAATCATGCGTTTGGTATAGTCCTGAATAAGAAGACAAGATGGGATATAATGATCCAATCCTGCATTTGAAATGCATCGAATATGATTAATATGTCTTTAGTTTTCCAAAAATACCCTTATTTTTATTTTATATTAAAAAATAAAAATATAGTGTTTTCACATATTTATATTTAATAACATAGTTTTTAATTCTCCATATACAAGCAAACGAAAAATTAAATTGTAAAAGTATTATATACACCCAACCACATTGCATGGAATAAAAAACAAACATAATATAAAATACGATAAATAATAACCATTTAAACTTCAACATAAAAAAATACCAATATATAGTCATCCAAATTTATCTTGAAGTTGAAATAAATAATTACTGAAATAAATACATCAAAAACATAGGTCTACAAAACAAAACTTTATAAATTTATATTTTTAGAAACTCTCCACAAGTAGTTGGGCAACTAACTCCATATGGTCTTCATTTGACCTCGAGAGAAGTATGTCCACATAATTGGTTCACTCAACAATTTTCCTTGTTAGATAAATGCAATTCCTCTCATTTAAAGTAGTCATAGTGTTAAGCTCCTCAAGTATGTTTTCCCTATCCTTTCACTACACTTTTCACTACTTAATTTTTTTTTGAGTTGTCTACAAATGAGGTCAAAGAGTTTGACATATCTTGCATATCCATGCTCTAAGTATCGTTTTTCTTTATCTCCTTATCTAACTTGGGTTAGGAACACTGGTGGAAGGTTGCACAACAAGGGTTGGAGTAGAACCATCTAACTCAATATTCTTCTCATCCTGACTATTTATATCATACACTGCATCGACAGGGGACTTATTTGCAGCACCAATAGCATGATCCTTACCGAACACATATCCCAACCAATTATATAATGGAACTAGATTGTTTGTCAGACCCTTTGCATCAGCCTCTCTCTGCAACAAATAAATTATATTAAGTTTAGACAAACAGTGAAAAGTATTATTAATAAATGAAGTGATAAACAATAACTTTAACTCATATACCTGCAAGTACGCTACCCATTGATCATATTGATCAACCTCAACGTACTTCAAAGTTTCATTCCATCCAAAACGAATACGACCCAACATATATGTCACAAAGTTAATGTTTTTTTAAAACCCTCATCTTAGACTCTATGTGTGGGTTTTCTTTAATACCACACCCAGGCATCTTTTCTTCAAAAAAATTCTCCACTTCTAATGTTACTCCATGCTTAAAGTCATTTTCACGACTATAACCATGTTTCACAAGTTCCTTGAGTATTGTCATGGGGTATTCTTCCTTAGTCCTAGTCCATACGAGTCGATCCCTAACTTTTCCTTACCTTTAGTTTGAATGGGAATCCTATCTTGCAAACCTGACATCTAATAATATGTATTTATTTCAAAGTAATATATTTATGATAAGGGAACATGAATATTAACCACATTACACAAATAAAAAATAATTGTAACAAATAAAGACAACTAATTATTTTCATAACTGATGTAAAACTTAAAACGATGTACAATAGTCTCATATGTAAAAATATCTCATCCAATTCTCCAAGTGTTAAACATTTGTTCAAATAAATTATACATCTATTAAGATCATTGGTTGGATGTTTCAACTTGGATAATTTAATGATCCAATGGAAAACTACTCCCCTCAACCCCTTCTTCTTCTTCTTCTTCTTCTTCTTCTTCTTCTTCTTCTTCTTCAAGGGCTTGTTCCATTGGATATAGTGGAATTTCCTTTCTTATGTGATTGTGAATAAGGTAACA
The DNA here is from genome assembly GCA_949130495.1 of Sambucus nigra. Classification (NCBI taxonomy): domain Eukaryota; kingdom Viridiplantae; phylum Streptophyta; class Magnoliopsida; order Dipsacales; family Adoxaceae; genus Sambucus; species Sambucus nigra. The sequence continues at coordinate 405,516,463 of OX422207.1, forward strand.
CGATGAAATTATACGACATTATGTTTGATAAGGTAATACGTTGGACTCCTAAGGGTTGCCCACAACATCTTTAGGAGACCAAAACACCTCTCTAAGAAATTCCAAGCTTCAGAATGATTCTTATTAAAGTACTCTTGAGGGGTGGCTGGTGCTAATGTACCTTGTTGTATTCAAACAAATGGTATCATGTTTCTCTATACAAGGATAGAAATCATTCTGTATACAAGGCTAGAAATCATTCTCTATACAAGGCTAAAAATCATTCATTGTTTATATACCTAGCATCGACAAGATAATAGTAACCTACCATAATAAATAACAGCGTTAACATAATATAAATGAAATTATTATTGTGGATAAACATCGAGGCACAAAATGACTAATCGGTAGGTACTACGAGTCCATTTGTCCTAGAAATTTTATCTCACAAAATCCTAGAATCGGCAGTTGAACCTTCCCATTCTAGTAACACATATATAAACTTCTTATCACGTCCACATACTCCTAAGACGTTATTTGCAATATCTCATTTCCTATTTAGATATCTTGGGTTTTTAACTTCTTGGACAATCACTCCAATAAATGTTCCATTTAATGCACCTAAGCACCCCTAAACAAATAAACTTATTAAAATTAGTGTCCATTACAATTTAATACCGTAGATAAACATTGTTGTATTAAATAAATAAATATGTACCTTAAACCATTTCCACATTTCTTTAGTACAATCGTCTAGTACTCGCTTTGGTCCTCTAAGTAATAGTCCTTGTACTCGTAGCACCGCATGTAAGACATCATTGAAATACCTACTAATCATCTTTCACGACCTTAAAAATTGAATTTTTATCACAGAATTCTTCATGTAATGGGAAAGTATATTTAGGAACATGGACACCTTTTCCTCTATTATGAAATTTCTAGCTTCTTTCAACTGACCAGCCATACGATGAAGTTCACATAAAATATCAAAAGAATGCCTATGACAGGGTATTATCGAATGGGTGTAATGCTTTTTAACTTTAAAAAGGGTAGAGTTGTATTTGCAATCAAAGACTCATCACCAAATAATTTTATACCACCTCAAAGGTGGGATTTTTTTATCCAACTACTTGTAGGACAAAGATATCAATTAGGAAAACTTATCCCATTTTATATCCTATCCAACACTACACCAAACATGGGATAGGATAATATTATCCAGTTCTTCCTCTTATACGATGTATCAAACAAGGCTAAAGTCTCTTATAATTAGATAATACACATGTCAACTATAATTAATCATATAATATTAGTTTAACCTCCCAACACTCTTTAAGTCCAGGTATCTTCTCACAGCTAACCACATAGTAGGATTAACATAATAATATATTTACGTTACTCAATGGGTTATAAATACATTATAATTAACGATTGATAATACATGATTACTAAAAGCTCTCGGCCTTCCCGAGACTTCTTGTAAGGGATGTCTTGTAAGAGAAATCGAAATAAGGAGGCCTTTATTTACACTTTAGTCTAGGGTAGACAGTCCAGAAGACTCTATATAATAATCCTAACCATTTACCTCTGTATCCTACCCTTTTAACAAATCTCACCAAGGTCCATTTTATTTTCATTTTACTAAAGTGGTTCATATTATAAAGTAACTAACTATTCATTAGGTAAGTACCCAACTCTAAGGACCCTCCAAAAATATATCCCTAATTTCTCTTAGTGAAACCAACAAAATTCCAATGGCCGTGCGTACAGGCTCATTCCTAGTCATGTGTACACGTGACCACATCTCGTTCGAATGAGATCATTTGAGAAACCAGGATATGATACCAATTTGAGATTTCTCAATATTTCAATAGATTAACTTATTTAAATAGATGTCAATCTCAAAGAAAAGAAATTCCAACTTTAATAAACCCTAAACATGCATATAAGTGATCAAAAGCATTAAATCAGCAAGCATGAAAAGATCAGGAAAACTCCTCGCATGGAAAAATCTTTATTTCACTAATAAAATGTAAATTGCAACTTCCAAACTTACAAATGAATCACTATAATGAATTCCCATAAGAACCCACAAAGATCGCAACCTTCATATCAGCAATGACTCCCTTGAGAATCACAAGAACCGTAGTTCCTCCTTTAGTAGTGAATACCCTCGAATATCCCCAAGTCTAGAGAGATAGCACTCCATAAGAATAAACTTTGATAAAGAAGTTTTTGGGTTAAAAAGATGATTCAAAAAGTAATTGGGATGTGTTTGTGTGAATCAAAAAAGTTTTTAGCCCTAAAAAGTGAAGACTTAATGCAGCTGTTCCACAGATTGCATATAGTAAAAGTCTTAATTGAAAAGATTCATGAATGACCATAAAAACAACCTAGTAAAAATAAAAATAGTGTGTTGTAGTTTGATCCAATATAGATCATAGCTTCGAACTACCTATCTAACGATATCATTATGTCGTTTGAATGACAGGAACGAAAATTTTTATTTTTTAAAGTTCGCCTATAGGCATTTCAGAAAAAAAAAATTAAGTTTGAAAAATACCCCATTTTGATAAATACAAACATTTTATAAAAGTTTCCTAATACTTATTAAAAAATCTAAGTAACTTAAAACAAAATCTATACCAAAGTATACCTCATGTCGCGTATATGTTAAAGATGCCTGATATTCGAACCCATCTTCTTGAACGTGTGAACATGAACTTCCTTTGACAGTTGTAATGCGATACGACATACTTAATGTAAAATAAGGACTATGGAAAATATATCCTTACATCATCACATCATTCGAATCAACCATTATTCTCGTTCGAATGATATGTAGGTTGTGCATCTTTTTCTAACTATAAAAATCCACCATTAGCAATCTCAAAAATTAACTTCAAAGCCTTTAAATGATCTAAAACCCATTCTCCATCAGATATTAGGTCTAAAAAAATAATACTAACCTAAATCCTCTAGTTATAGCTGATTAATTATAGGTTTATGCATCAAATTCACTTTATATCTTTAGGAGCCCTAAGTTTACCAATCTAACCAAATTAACTCTGGTTCAATTAAATTTTAGAGGACTATTGTAGGATTCATTAACATGATTCAATTGACATAATATAGATCAGATTAGAATCTCAAATCATATGTTTCCTCTACAATTTATCTTAGTTCATGAACAAAGGTTAAGGTCTAATTTCTCCATTAACTAAATTTCACAAATAGAATTAGAGAAGATTGCATTAGATTTATAAACATATAAATCATAATCTAGTGTAATAATACTACTATAACACAATCCCAGTTGAAATCCTTAGACAATACAGACTTGCCTATGGATGAATTAAGAAATCAATTACAAAACCTCCCAATTCTTCTTCTAACTCTTGTTGACTCTTCCTTCGCTTCTCCAATTGTTTAATATTAGTATTGGTTAAGTCTAACCACTATAATAACTAGTCATCCCTGAAATTATGCTTAGGCCTAATCTAAAACCCAACCTATTTGACCCCAAATACATCTCCAAATTCTCAAAAATACTACCCAAGCCATATATCAACCCATAAGACTTGAAACCCAGTACATGGTATCATAAACAGACATTTTAAATGTCCTAAAATCTAATCAAAATAAAAAAAAAATCAATCAAACTAATATATCATCCGATACAAGTCCAAATTGTCCCCAATAGTTTGATTAGTTCAAATATTCAAATATGAATTATATAACACATATAGATTATAAATAATGACATCACATGTCACTACAAGAATACATAATTAATTTTCATAGTTAAATAATGTACTATAAATATAGTGTATTACATCATCCCCCTACAAGGAATTCCGTCCTCAAACTTCAAATCTTCATACTCATACTAGATAGTCCAAGAACATCTCGCTCGTGGCGTCATCGCACAATATAAAGACCTACTCACTAGTTGACCTAATACACTCATAGGTCTCTCATTGTAAATCACGTTAGGTTACTACTCAACCAAGTAATCTAAACACTATAACGTCCGCTTGTTCCTCAATAACTCCTTATGACACGCATCCATGGAAGACATAGCGGTTATGGTGATGGTTGTTAAGTGAGGTTAATCAACACCGACCTCACCATATCCGAGCTCGTAAGAAGGACCGAGGTATCAAAATACTAACCTTACTTTAAAATACGAACTTCACCATCTCGCTCATTAGAGAGATCATCAAAAGAACCCCCCCTCTTGGGATCCTAAACCATATTTCTGCTTATCTCAAATTGCTCCTTTGATTTCTCTAACAATATTCATGTGTTTCATATCTTCCTTTGAAGGTATCAATTCTTAAAACCTCCCAATCGTGGATCCTCTCCCCGGAATACCTTTAGGGTTTATCTAATTATCTAATATGATTCTAGGTTAAGTCTGACCACCCAATAACTAAGCATCCATGATATTAGGCTTAGGACAAATCTAAACCCTAACCAAATGAGCCCAATTACATCTCTAAATGGACCAAAACACTACCCAAGCCATGCACCAAACCATAAGACTTAAAACCCATTATATTAAATCATAAACAAATGTTTTAATTATCCTAAAAGCCAAACTAAAATACAAATGTCAATCAAACAAATATATTATCTGATATTAGTCCAAATATTCAAGCATGGATTATATAACACATATATATATTATAAATAGTCACATCACATGTCATTGCATGCACACATAATTAATTGTAACAAACAAATAATATTCATAAAAAATGGGGTATTACATTATGTGTCTTATGAATCACATATTCAAGGCTTATATTGGTAAGTTTGTTGTGATTTACTTTGATGATATTATTGGGTTAATCAAAGACCAAAATCAACATTTTGAGAATCTTCGAATAGTTTTTGATGTGGTGAGAAATCAAAATCTATATGTTAATTTGAAGAAGTGTGACTTCTTGACAAATATCCTGATCTTCTTAGGTTATGTTGTCTCAAGTTAAGGTGTAAATATGATTCCAAACAAAGTGGATGCGATGACTAGCTAGCCAACTCCTAGTTCAATTCATGATGTTTGAAGTTTTCATGACCTTGCTTCATTTTATTAAATATTTTTGAAGAACTTTATCAAAATTATTTCTCCAAATTCTTAATTCTTAAAGAAGGGTACATTTAAATGGAGTAATGAAGAACAAAAGAGTTTTGATCTTATAAAGGAGAAAATATTTAAAGCACCAACCCTGAGTCTTGCAAATTTTAACAATGTGTTAGACATTTATTATGATGAATAAAAATCTGGGTATTGGTGTTATTATTAACCAATAAGGGAATCCTATTGAATACTTTAATGAGAAATTAAGCAATTCTCATCAAAAGTATTCAACTTATGAAAAGGCGTTATATACTATTATGTGAACCATGGATCGATGGAGACACTACCTAATGCCTAAAGAGTTTATTATCTTTTCAGATCATAAGGCAGCAAAAGATATTACTAGTCAACATAAACTCAATTGAAGACATGCCAAATGGGATAAATGTTTACACGCATTTAATTTTCATATCAAGCACAAAAATGTGTATTCAAAATCAAGTGGTAGATGAATTAAGTCAAAGGCATTCCTCGATTCTTTGTATGTAAATGAAGGTCTTGAATTCAAAGTATTAAAGGAGTTGTACAAAGATGATCCTTTCTTTGGTGAGATTTGAGATAAGTGTTCCAATGAGCATTTTGAATAAGTTTTGTTGCATGATAGATATATGTACAAGAATAATTAGTTGGGCATTTCTGACCTCTCATTAAGAGAAGCTATTCTCATTGAAGATCATAATGGAGAACTTGTTGGACACTTTGGAAGAGATAAAACACTTCCTCTTGTTAAGGAGAATTTTTATTGGCCAAAGATGAAGTGTGATATTACTAAGCATGTAGAGAGATGTAGAACTTATCACAATTGAAAAAGCCACTCCTCAAATATGGGTTTGAATACTCTTTTACCTATCCCATTATCTCTTTGGGAAGATGTGAGTTTAGATTTTTTTATTAGGTTACCTTGAACTTATAGGAATAAAGATTCAATTGTGGTAGTTGTTGATCAATTCTCTAAAATGGCTCATTTTGTGCCATGTAATAAGATCTTGGATGCATTTGATGTTGTTGATCTTTAATGTCATGAAATTTTCAAGCTACATGAAATTCCAAAGACCATAACTTAGGATCGAGATTCGAAGTTTATGAGTCACTTTTGGCACACTTTGTGGAGAAATCTTGAAGATGGTTTGCAATTACGTTCATGTCATCATCCATATACAAATGGATAAAATAAAGCGATAAATTAAAGCATGGGAAATTGATTGAGGAGTTTGGTGGGAAGTAACATTTAAAAGTGGGATCTTATCCTAACACAAGATGAATTTCCTTACAATAGATCTTCAAGAAAAACTATGAATGCTAGTCCATTTGGTGTTGTGTATGGGAGAAATCTAATGCATCCACTGGATTTGGCTCCACTTCCAAAACGTCACCAATTTAGTGGTGATTTAAAATATAAATTCAAGTATATCAAAATGTTGCACGTTCAAGTTTATGAGACAATAATCAACTAGAACAAGAAGTATCAAAATCAAGACAATAAGCATCATAAGTCTATTTAATTCAACAAGAGATATTTGATCTTGATTCATCTGTGAAAGAAGAAGTTTACCTGGGGGGTACATGAAAAGCTTAATCCCAAATTCGATAGTCTATTTAAGGTCATTGAGTGTTATCGAGATAATTCATATAAGATTGAACATCCAGGGGAGTATAGAGTTTTAGAAACTTTTAATATGTCAGATCTTTCACAATACCATGATGATGAAGCTGACTTTGATTACAGGAAAAATATTTTTTAACCAATGGATAATGACGAAGGAGAAACCTATGAAATTACTACAATTACCTATAATTATCGTGGTTCATTAATTGGTCTTAAAGAAACTTAATAGTCTATTTCGGATTATTCTCTTAGCAGAAACACCGTTTTGTAAAATGGTCATAAGTCACACTTAGAAGTCCAAATGTTGTGATTCATAGATAATTAGAAGTAAGAATTCAATATCTTTAATTTGGTATACGTTTGACCTTATAAGTCAATGTATATGGGTAGATGAAAGAATTTTAAGTGACGGTAAAATCCGAGGTTAATTTATTTGTAGTTTCAGTTAAATCTTTTAGTTTTCCAACTTCTAGTTGATTATTTCTCTCTTTAATATTTTTGAATTAGATATTATTTCAAGGATGGTACATATCATATATAAAGGTTGAGGATTTATCAACCTAAGGCAGACTGGTTTGTGAACATAAACAAGATTTTTTCTAAGAAGTGGATTCTTCTTATTTTATTCTTAACCTTTGGTGGATTCCAATTGGTGATAATTGTTACATCCCTATCTTTGGTGGATTTATTATAGCGTGAGTGTGTTATCTGAGTTTAAACTCGAGTTATATTATTCTCTTTCATTATTTGGTGTCCGATTGATATTAGACTATGGTTAAAATATCCTACAACGTGCCTTTGAATCTAGGAGTTGTGGAAGAGGTTAGCGAATCGTATATTTCTCATTAGTGCCTATTAGAAAATGGTGAAAAATTAGTTTGGTTTCTTACTAAAGTCGAAATAATGAATTATATTATCTTTCGATTAGATAATTCCCTTGATAATGACATTGAGTCTCAACGAAGGTTTGATGGTGTGCCAAGCACTATTTGTTCACCATTATTAAAAGCTATATGGTTGTCCATGCATACGGTATTGATCATATTTTTTTATAATGAAAAAAAAAGTAATCATTTTAATCCATCAATTGATTCACCCTTAAACATATGACATAGTATTGATTTCATAAAAGTTATCATTTTAATGTTGTTCTAAATTTTTAATTGGTATGAGAGATTTGGTTGTGATAGCCAACAATAGTCATGGACCGTATTTTGATGCACCGGTACATGAATGAGACTTGTGTGACACTTAAATATATTTTTTAGGATATAAGTGCAACAATTCGAGCTGCCCGTGCTATGATATGAACCTTAAGAACATGATTATTCATGTCATGTTATAGATAATGAATTATCATCCGATGAAGAGGAGACTAAGCACTTTTACAATTCTCATGATCAAGTACAGAAAAAAGCGGATCCTTTGAATATTAGATGTGGAATAAATCAATCCTATCACCCTGGATGTTTCGAAGTTAATATTCCATAATTTAAAGGTCAAATCCAAGGCGATAAGTTCATTAATGCTCTCTTGACTCCCATGAAGTTTTAGAGATCGGATAAAAAAAGTTATTTTCCATTAAGTTGAAGAAACATGCCTCATTTTTGTGGGAATGTCTAAAGAAGCAATGCTACCACGTAAGTAAATGAAGAATTATAAATTGGGAGAAGATGAAAAGGCAGTTAAAGAAGAAATTATTGCTTAGTCATAACTTACAAGATGCTTTTAAGTTTCACAATTTTAAGCCAAATGAATTATTATGAAGGAGTATTAAAAAGAGTTTGATCATCTCGTGTTACAATGTGATTTGTCCGAGTAAAAAAAACAAAATTGCTCGCTATCTTAGTTGTTTATTGACTGAAATTTCAAAGGTTTTCCAATTTCAACCATATTGGACTTATAATGATGTGTTCAAATTATCCCTAAAGGAATATAGATAACTCAAGGACAAAACTAATGTTCGAACTAGGAGTCGTGAAGGATGTTTTAACTAGGGGAGTAATTCTACTTCCAATATTTCAAAGGCATCTTCTTTTCATCCACCTTCAAGCAATATGTCAAGAGTAAATTAATTCATCTTGATTGTTCAAAATAAAATTCTCTAATGTTTTAAATTCCATGGATTTGGGCATATTGAATCTGAGTATCCAAATCGAAAGATTATTTCATTAGTGGAGGACAACTTCAAAGAGGATATGGAATAAATTTCTAGCGATGAAGATGAAAATGAGGGTGGAATTGTTTGTTGTGATAGAGATGAGTCATTTGCTATACAAAAAAGTTTAACTTAATCCCATGAGGTATTGATCAATGGCTTGGAAATAACATTTTTCACACCTGTTGCATTTCTCATGGCAAGGTTTGTAATATTATCATTGATGGTGGTAGTTGTGAGAATGTTGTGACTACTGAAATGGTGGACAAATTGAATCCCTAGATGGTGGATCACCCACAAACTTATAATCTTTCATGGATTAAGAATGGAGATAAGGTAAAAGTAAATAAAAGGTGTCTAGTTCAGTTTTCAATTGGTCAGATTTATCAAAATGAAATCAGGTGGGATGTTTTACCTTTGGATTCTTGTTATTTGCTTATAGGGAGACCTTGGGAGTTTGATAGACATATTAAATGTGACTATTTGGGTTGTTTTCACTTGGATTGGTTAGTCATTTTAATTTTAATTGTGAGTGTGCCACATAAGGTTATGGTGTTACAATCCAAAAGATCTTAGCCTTGTGATAACACTAGATGATTGTGTACCGTTTGATGCTTCAATTAAGAAAACTTGTGCTTACATTAGGCAAGACTTTGATGCGAGTGCTAAATTTATATAACTAACTATAACTAAATAAGTTATAAAGTACAGCAACTTACTCAAAAGTAAAACTTTAAACTGAAACAAAGGTAATTTCTTGAAAGTAGAGGATTAAAGTATGAAATTTAAGGAAATAAAGTAAAAGAAACCAAATGTAAAGGCAATACACTTTAAATAAACTAAAAGGAAAGATACAATCTACCTTACCATCTACTTCGAATTGAAACAAATGCAATAAATAAATAAATAAAGTGATAAAGTGAAATGATAAATGAAAGCAAATGTAGTTTTTGGTGAGGGAGTCCTTTCTTAATTTTTTAATTTGTTTCTTATTTATAGAGTTTCTTGCCATTTAATATAATCGGGTTAATAAATGTTGGTTGGGTTCAAATGTTTCCTACTTAAGTGCACGAATTCCCCCATGTAGGTTATTTTTCTTTCATTTCGACATCACATCCAAACTGTGATAGTTGGCATGCGTTTGTACTGTTAATTTTCTTTAGTTTGTGTATTATAGTATGATTGTTATTTTCGATCTTTAACCCCACGTGAAAACACCTTATTAGGCTATGATAATATGGTGTAAACATACCCCTCATACTAATCAATTTTTGGGAAAAAATAATAATTGGATTGTTAAGCTTTTTACGCCACCACTCAAAGACTGAACATCATTACTTCCGGAGCATAAGTTTGCATTTGTGGTGGTAAGAACATTTCATCCCAATTAATCAATATTTTATTCTTCCAATCTGATACACTCGTCTCTTCGTCTTTATTTGTCTTCCTCATAACAATGGGCTCTTCAGAAACTGGCAATGTTGGCTCGAAATGTCTTTATGAATCCAATTTTTGAATTCAAACAATGCAGATGTGAATCCATGAAGAGTTTCCATTTTGTCCCTTGATCAATTTTACGATGCCAAACTAGGCTATTTCAATCTATGAAGTGGAACAACCTTTCAGTTCTATTGTGACACCCCGCCCAATAAAATACCAGGTGATCATTCATATATCAAATTAAGACATGAATCTCGTGTGGATCATTCTTAGCATCACTATCAAAAACGAATTAATTACTAATAACATATTAGGCCCGGTGTCAAATTTTTAAACTTTCTAACCTTTTTAACTAAAGTGCACAATCAAACCATCCACACAATTAATACAAACATTAATTGAATTAAATCAAATAATAATTGATAACTCTCGGTAAGGAATTTATACAACCATGTCAAATGTATGCAACTAAAAATGCCAAAAATAAAATAATGACATTAGTTGGGAAACATGACCAAGTATTAATTACAATACCTCCTATCTAGATCACAAAGATGGAAGATTCTAAAATAATTCCTGCCAATATCCACAGTTACGGTAGCAACGTTTGACTCGAAAGAATTTTCATCGAGACGTCTCTCTGTCTGGACACCTAAAAAGTATAACAAAAGAAGAAAAAGAAAAATAGATACTTTGACAACCCGCATTCCAAAATAAGGGGTGGCCAGCCCGATACTCAAATAAATACGGAAATCATGGATGGGAATCATTCTCAGCATCATAAATAAAATACGAGTCTATGGAAAAACCACCCAATAATTCAGAAAACCGGTTGCCAAAACATTGAATTTGATTAAAGGATTAAGTTAAGAAAATAATTTAAGCAACCCACTCTAAAAGATAGTGGAATTTCCAAGATAACATACATATATATCAACCTCCCATAGTAAATGTGCACGAAGAGGACTGAATAAGTTGTCAGTCCACAGCTACACAAAATGAATCACAACAGTTCAATATGATACATATTACATCCATTAAACAAGTACAAAGTTGGGCCACACGCCCGAATGACGGACCCGATCATATCTAGAATTACAAAAATGAGGGCGTCTAACAAAACATCCTGTAATATCCGCAAATCTTACAGGTCCTCGAAAACATAATGGTGGAAATATCAACACGGGCGTCCTTGCGAAGGAGCACCTGGGCGGATACAATAACATGCACAACCTGGAAGAAATGAACGGGTCCGGACCCGGTTTTTATATAGTTCCCAGATGAATAAGAAGCATAATAGATATGAACAGTTAGTCATGAATGATGAAGATGAAATATCTAACACCCTAATCATGGATCATAAATGGGACAGTTAAAATGACATGCCTACAATTAAATTATGTAAGAGAATTAAATTATGCATGATTAAGTTAAAAGCTTCCATCTTTCATAGACACTTTAATCCAATTTCCATTCCTTAACAGGAATATAATATCATTATTATTCTCATTTCTTCTCAATTCTTATTCCTTAGCAGGAATATCATTACCATCATACATTCGGTGGTAATAAACATATCTCAAGTCCCACTTGAATTTAGAAAAGTTATATTCTTATACATATAACGATTCTAAGACCGCCCCTCCGAGTTTCCCCACTAGGTGCACCCCTAAATAACTATCATCTTCCAGGGGCCTATCAAACAAGGCAGCCTGGGCACCTAACGCACATCGGGAAGTGGCCATATGCCTGCGAGTGAGTCATAACCACACCCGAAATTACCTCACTAGCGCAGAAAAATATATAATAAACCCGCATATGGACGAGGACTATAGTCTCCCTACATTCACTAGTCAGGGGACATCACCTCATGCGCGAGCTTCCCTTATGATAGCATTTAGAGAGGTGTGTTTAAGTAAATTAGCATTTACTAAAAAAAATCCCATTTTTCATTTCCATTCACATATGTGTGTGTTTCATTTTATCTGAAATCGAAATCATAAAATATTTCATAAATATCCATCATAGGGAATGTCTCGAATAATTCTCTAAGGGATCACAATTGTTCCCGAATCTTATGGTCTTATATACCTCAAATTAAGCCCCTAAAGTCTCCAAGCATGGGCCTATAACCCCTATCCACCTATTAAGGTGTAAAAAGAGAAGTGATGCCTAAACATCACTTATAAACATCCCTGGACTTAACCCCAACTGCTGAATTTGATCTCTCAACTCCCTCATTTCAACAGGAGCCATACGATAAGGAGCTCTCACGATCGGTTGAGTTCTCGACGCTAAATCAATCACAAACTCAATCTCCCTACTCGGAGGTAAACCTGGTATTTCGTGGAATACATCCTCAAAATCTCAAACAACCGAAACAGAATCCAGGGGAACAACTACATCCCGAAAAGTTTCTTCCATAATACAATACAAATAGGTACTAGTATCTCCCTCCAAACGAGGCATAACTGACACGACTCAGAATGTGTCTCTAAAGTGTGTACTCTCTAGGCTCAAGTGCAAGCCTGTCGTTCAAGTAATAATCCGACAAGTCGGGTATCGATCCTCAGGGAAAAAGGACAACGAGAGTTGTGACGACGGAATAAGACTGAGGAATCCTAACGATGACTCTAAAAAGAAAAGAAAAGATTGATTTGGCTTTTTGGGATTGGTTAAACTAAATGCAATTATGGAATTATGATGAAATATGCAACTAACTAAATGATCTAGATTAAGAATGAAGGATTAAATTGAAATTTTTAACTAAATGATGAGAAAATAGGATGGGAATACAATCCCCCAACCCTAGTGTACTGCAGTGATAACGTTGATCATAAATTTATCCGATTAATTCAAACCCGGAATTTAGTACTCCCAAGCATTATGTATACGAGGTTCAAGCCCGCGTCATACCTAATCTGAGGATGAGTAAATCGGTATCGCGGTAATTACATTCAAATTGTACTCTAAATCATCACGAGTACCCAGAGGCAAACGAGATATAAAGATCTACAATTCTTAAGAAATTACGCGATACGATTTATATTAATCATTAAATTCAGCGGATCGACGTTGTACACACGCACTAACACATCAGGTTGGGTTCATGGATCCCAACCTTGAAAAACCTAGCTGGACATGTTAAATGGACTAATGCAAGAAATAATGACGTTGCATGTGTAGGAATTCATGATAAAACTAAATCTAAACATGTAAATACGTATTATGAATGCGAAAACAAGTTGAATCAATTAGGAAAACTAAGCATGCAAGAACAATAATAAGAAACAAGAATTTTGAATTAAAACTAGAAAAGCAAACCCAAAACAATGAATTCTTGAAGTAAATTGTGCCCTTGATGTTCCTAGATATTTCTCCCCTTTTTCTCTATCAAAAACTCTCTAAAAATAGCCCTAAAAGCTGCTCCTAGGTTAATGCCTTCGTTCCCCACAAGTTTGGAGTGTTTAAAACCTATTAGGAGACTTGGAGACCAATCCAAATGAAAGACAAAATTCGCGTGTCAGGTACAGCGAACCGGTTCGCAGGTACAACGAACCGGTTCGCATGTACCAGCCTGGTCTTGCTCTCAGCACTTGGATTTTTTTCTGGTTTCTCTTCTTTTCTTGGATTTTTCTTCAACTTCAACTGAGCATAACTTTTCAACCGTAGCTCGGATTTGGGTGCCGTTTCTTCCAGTGTTCTCGTTATTCCGAGCTATTCAACTTCCCAGAAGGCATCACCTCCAGAATCGGGCTGTAAAATTACGAAAATGCCCTTGAACTTGCCTTCCTAGCCTTTCTTCTATGATTTTTCCGCAACTTCAAGGGGTCATAACTCTTTCATCGTAGCTCGGATTGAGGTGCCGTTTTTTATGGTGTTCTTGTAATTGAAAGATATTCAACTTTCTAGTTGGACCCACTTCCGGACTAAGGCTGAAAAATTACGAAAATGCCCTTGAACTTGCCTTCTTAGCTTTTCTTGCACTGTCTTGCTTCCTCTTTTGCACTGCTTGCATAATTAACCTGTAAAACCAATAGGAGAAGCACGAAACACGCAATACTCGCCAAGAAGGTTAGAAGCATAAAAGTGAATCAAATCCATATATGTTACATCATTCGGGTTCACAAAAGTACTGAAATTAGGGGGATAAATATACAATATTTATGCCCAATCAAACCCCCCTAACTTAGAACTTTGCGCGTCCCGAGCAATGTAAAAGAATGAAAGTAAGAGTTAAGGACACTTCAAGGACTTTATTGGGATAGAATGCCACTTTCGCGGGCAAGCGATTGCATTTAGCATATGCAACAAGCCTTTAAACCTCTAGGTTACCCTAGTAGGACGAGTTGTGTCTCGTGAGGGTTTGCAGTGAATATACCCACAAAATTCGACTCAAAGAAAATTCAAAATACGCAAAAATTATACAATTCAAACTTTTCCATAAAATAGTCATCATCAAGTCATATTTACAAGTCTCAAATCGTAGTGTGTGTGTGCGAAGCCGGAAATATAACCGCCAATTTTCATCGATTGATCATTACGTTACTTATCCGAAAATTCGTTTTGATTTCAATTTCTCACGGAATGCACTCACAAACGAATCTCTCGGATTATGGCTATTCTCTCGGCATGCGTGATATAAGGAGTAAATGTAGTGGAAGCAAATACACGCATGCAATTAGAAAGACGAAAATTTTATGGTGAAAGGATCTCTTCAACGGATTACGGTTTTAAAAATGGGAACATCGCCTCTATTTCGCGCATTTAACCTCTTATATTATCTTTTGGTGTATTAACTCTCCACGCGGTACTCAATTTACGCAATTTGGACTCGGTTAGGACTTTTTCGGGTTAAAGGTTGCATTGGGTAAATTAAAGGAGGTATGGAGGGTTGGAATTGGAAAAGTCATTCGTGATGTCCGTTTGTGCATTTTCCGGGCTATTGCTCATTTTTTTCTTCTTTTTCTATTTTTTTTTCTTTTCTTTTTTTCTTTGTTGCTATTTTTGTTGAGCATTCTTCTATTTTTTTTTTCTTGCCCCCTTTTTGTTGCACTTTTCGGACTTAAATTCTGATTTTTTGTTTTTTCATTTTTCGCAATTCCGGGCTATTTTGGGTTTTTCGGGTTGTCAAACGAAAGGGAAAATTATTTGGCTCAATTTGGGTTACAAAAGGGATAATTTTTCGCTACTTTTTCTGGCCAATATTTTTGGGTGACAAACGAGGGCCTACTTCATTGTCCAAAATACCAATTGCGTTACCATATGCGTTTCGAGATGAATTTAAGTTTAGAGACTAATTTGGCACGATTTTCAAGGCAATATTGCACACATTTTTCAAAACCGGTCAAATGAAAAAAATTTGAGATCCTTGACAACTTATTAAGCGCTAAAAAGAACTTTGAGTTAACAATTAACTCGGATTGATTTAAAATCTCGCAAAACGTGATAGGCTCGAATCTCACCGGGTTTTGTTAATCTCCACATTTATTCGTTAAGTCGTCAATTTTCGCTCAATTTCCATCTTTAGTCAATTTCGGCTCGTGTATGTTGGATGTTTACAATTTGAGACTCCAATTCGACTTTTAATGATATTTTTGAAAAAATTTGAATTCCAATTTTTATTTATTTTGAAGAAAAATATTTTTGGATTTTTCAAATTTTTATGATTTTTTTGGAAATTTTGGGCATTTTTGAAAATTTGTGAAGTTTTAAAAATACGCACTTGTGACCCCCCCTAACTTAGACTTTTGCATTGTCCTCAAGCAAAAAGGACGAAAATCTAATTCAAGGCGAATGAAAAGTGCGGAAAAATAAAACAAACAAATGTGAAAAATGCAACAAGACACTATATGACCCTCATGCATGACTCAAAAATACAACAAAAATCACCCCATACGCGTCGGGGGTGCGACGACCTCTCATCTCTCCATAAACTCACCCGACCCCACTTATGGGGGTTGATGCTCTCCTTGTCACTCCCGTCCTAGGATCATATTCCAATAATCGAAACAAGTTGGGACCTCGCCCATAGATAAAGGATAGACCGGGAGACTCGTCGTGACTAATTGGAAAGGGATCCTCGTGATGATGACTCAAAGCATGGTCAACGTGCATTGACTCGGAGGGGACACCTAGGTTTCTTTCAATTTTTAAGACGCATGGGTCGGGCTCTAAGTCGGATGAACCATAACTTTTCTCCTCAGTCGCCTTCGGGGCCTCTAGTGTTGTGGGTGGATTGTCACAACGAAGGAATTCATCAATTTTTGCTTTTAATTCACCGTCGTCTAAGTGACTACATGAATCCAGTAGGGATTGGCCTTCAATAGTAATACTTTCATCCACCTTCCCGAATTCTCTTTCAAAATCTTACATTCTCATGTCGCCTAGTTCTCCCTCTCTAGTAGTGCCTACATCCTCTCTTACTTGCTCGATCTCCAACTCCACTAGTTTTCTCTCTTCTACTCCCTCTCTCTCTCTTTCAATTGCGGTCACTACACACCTCCCCCCCTCTTTGCTCTCATCGTCACATCTACCACTATTACCTGATGAAATAGGGCACACCCCTAACGGCTCTCTCTTGTGGGACCTCTCATTCTCATGGCTCGACACTAAGCAGGACCCCGAAGCATCTCCACAATAATTCTCCTCGTTGTATTCCTCTACGATCTCCTCTATGAAGCTCACTGCGTGAAGGTCATCTTCTTCTCCCGTATGTTGGGCGACATGGAAGATGTTGGTCTCTAAAGTCATGTTCCCAAAAGTGAGTTGCATTCGCCCATTCCTAGTGTTGATGATTGCGTTAGCCGTAGCTAAGAACGGGCGCCCAAGGATGATAGGAACATGGTTGCTTGAGGTGAAGGAGGGCTCCGTGTCCCAAATGACAAAATCTACCGGAAAGTAGAAGGTGTCAACTTGAACGATCACGTCCTCAATTATGCCTCGTGGAATCTTCACGGTTCGATCCGCTAGTTGGAGAGTGACCTTTGTGGGCTTGAGATCGCCCAAGTCAAGTTGCCTATCAATGGAGTAAGGAAGTATGTTTACACTTGCTCCCAAGTCAAGTAAGGCTTTCTCAATTTTATTATCTCCAATGATGCATGATATGGTGGGTGCACCGGGATCTTTGAATTTAGGCGGGAGATCATTTAGTAGAATGGAACTCACGTTCTGAGCTAGAAAGACATTCTTTTTAACCTTCATCTTCCTTTTTACCGTCAACAAATCTTTGATAACTTTGCCGTAGGCTGGAATTTGCTTGATGGCATCAAGGAAGGGCAAGTTTAGCTTCACTTGCTTAAGTACTTCTAGCACTTCATCACGTGGGCATCCTTTATGAGGAGGAATTAGCCTTTGAGGAAACGGTGCCGCGGAGGGTGGTTTCGCTACTACCTCAGGCTCACTAGTGTCATTTTCATCACCTTCATTTAAGGGGACATCTTCGGCCTCTTTCGTGCCGGGCGAAATCTCTTTGTCTTTAAGTATGTCTCGTGGGGGAGGTGACAAGTCAACTACCCTCCCACTGCGTAGAGTGGTAATTGCGCTACACTGCTCAGGATGGTCATGGAGTGTCGAGTTAACAGTAGTTTGACCTTGGAGAGGTCTTTGGCCTTGGGCAGGGAATTTGCCCTTCTCTTGAACACTTAACGAGGATTGTATTTTAGACAGATTCGCATTTATGTCGCCGATGAGACGATCATATTTGGCATTGGTTGCGGTCTGGTTTGCAATGAATTGATTCACGGTATCCTCGAAAGTTCTCCGTTGTGGAGGGATATAATTTCCATGATGTGGTGGTACTTGCATATGTCCCTGCATGTGCGGAGCTTGTTGAAATTGTTGTGGAGGAGGAGGGGCAACATGTGAAGGAGGGTTCATTGCGGCATGTTGTTGCCCGTAGCTAAAACCGGGATGGTTTTTCCACGAAGGGTTGTATGAATTCCCGTGCGGGGCACCGAAATTACCCTTAAAGCCTCCTATCCCACTAACTTGCTCCTGCAACATCACTTTGCAGGCGGGTATCGTCGGGCATTCCTCAGTTGAATGTCCCGCCTCACAAATCGCACACACTGTTATGGTAGGATTTTTGATAGATACAACTACCGCACATAAGTCTCGCAGTCCTTTCTCAATGGTGTCCAACCGACAGTCCGACATAGAATTCTTATCTACGTGGAATAGATCGGATGTCGACGGAGCAGTGGTAGATTGTCGATTTCAGTTTTGAGCGTTCGGATCAGAGGTATCCCAGGATTGGGTAGTCTCGGCGACATACCTCATGTGAAGATCAGTGTCATGGGCATCTAGATCGACAAATGGACCACTTCCCATGGTTTCAACAAGCTGTTTAGAATTAAGATTTAACCCATTATAGATAAAGGAGATGATTTGCGATGGATCAAATCCATGATGGGGGCACGAAGCCACTAACTCGTTGAAACGTTCATAACATCGATGGAATGGCTCATTTTCTTGTTGCCTGAATGCTTGAATTTGAGCCTTTATCGAGATTGTTCGATGTGTTGGGAAGAATTTCTTGAGAAATTTAGACTGTAGCTCATTCCAGGATGGAATCGAGCTTGGAGGTAAAGACCATAGCCAAGCTTTATCTTTAAGAGAGAAGGGGAAGAGTTTGAGGCGGATCACCTCTTGTGTGCAGGTTTGATCGTTGAGAGTATCACACACGTCCTCAAATTCCCTTATGTGGAGGTATGGCTTTTCAGAATCCATACCGTGATAATGTGGTAGTGTCTGGATCATCCCATTTTTGAAACGAAATTGCCCGGCATTATACGGGAGTATAATGCATCCCGGAGTGACAGTGCGCTCGGGATATAAGAATTCTCTCAACGGGCGGTACGGGGGCTCGTCCTCACCGGTAGGTGCATTACTGTGTTGCAACATCTCTCTCTCACTTGATGACTCGGCGATCTCACTGGGTGTGCTCGAAGTGTGTCCTACGAAGGAGAAGGGAGTGTTGCTAGAGATTGAGTGTGACGGTGTGGGAGGTGGGATCCAGAACTGTGGGGCTTGTGGAGTGTGGGGACTATCAGGATTATACTCAACAAGTGGATTTTCGTGAATGCTGGTTGGAGTATTATGGGGTGTGGGAGTGGTTTCAGAATTTTGCATTAAGTTTGTGAGAGATGGTGGTGAATCTTTTTGTGCTTTTTATTATTATTTTTTTTTTTTTTTATTTTTGAATTTTTGGTCAAAGCTTTGGATTAACT
This sequence comes from Sambucus nigra, assembly GCA_949130495.1. NCBI lineage: Eukaryota > Viridiplantae > Streptophyta > Magnoliopsida > Dipsacales > Adoxaceae > Sambucus > Sambucus nigra. Next base: position 405,536,022 of record OX422207.1, read on the forward strand.
CGATCTAATCCTAAGTCTACCTAATTCCCCGGCAACGGCGCCAAAAACTTGACACGACTCAGAATGTGTCTCTAAAGTGTGTACTCTCTAGGCTCAAGTGCAAGCCTGTCGTTCAAGTAATAATCCGACAAGTCGGGTATCGATCCTCAGGGAAAAAGGACAACGAGAGTTGTGACGACGGAATAAGACTGAGGAATCCTAACGATGACTCTAAAAAGAAAAGAAAAGATTGATTTGGCTTTTTGGGATTGGTTAAACTAAATGCAATTATGGGATTATGATGAAATATGCAACTAACTAAATGATCTAGATTAAGAATGAAGGATTAAATTGAAATTTTTAACTAAATGATGAGAAAATAGGATGGGAATACAATCCCCCAACCCTAGTGTACTGCAGTGATAACGTTGATCATAAATTTATCCGATTAATTCAAACCCGGAATTTAGTACTCCCAAGCATTATGTATACGAGGTTCAAGCCCGTGTCATACCTAATCTGAGGATGAGTAAATCGGTATCGCAGTAATTACATTCAAATTGTACTCTAAATCATCACGAGTACCCAGAGGCAAACGAGATATAAAGATCTACAATTCTTAAGAAATTACGCGATACGATTTAAATTAATCATTAAATTCAGCGGATCGACGTTGTACACACGCATTAACACATCACGTTGGGTTCATGGATCCCAACCTTGAAAAACCTAGCTGGACATGTTAAATGGACTAATGCAAGAAATAATGACGTTGCATGTGTAGGAATTCATGATAAAACTAAATCTAAACATGTAAATACGTATTATGAATGCGAAAACAAGTTGAATCAATTAGGAAAACTAAGCATGCAAGAACAATAATAAGAAATAAGAATTTTGAATTAAAACTAGAAAAGCAAACCCGAAACAATGAATTCTTGAAGTAAATTGTGCCCTTGATGTTCCTAGATATTTCTCCCCTTTTTCTCTATCAAAAACTCTCTAAAAATAGCCCTAAAAGCTGCTCCTAGGTTAATGCCTTCGTTCCCCACAAGTTTGGAGTGTTTAAAACCTATTAGGAGACTTGGAGACCAATCCAAATGAAAGACAAAATTCGCGTGTCAGGTACAGCGAACCGGTTCGCAGGTACAGCGAACCGGTTCGCATGTACCAGCCTGGTCTTGCTCTCAGCACTTGGATTTTTTTCTGGTTTCTCTTCTTTTCTTGGATTTTTCTTCAACTTCAACTGAGCATAACTTTTCAACCGTAGCTCGGATTTGGGTTCCGTTTCTTCCAGTGTTCTCGTTGTTCCGAGCTCTTCAACTTCCCAGAAGGCATCACCTCCAGAATCGGGCTGTAAAATTACGAAAATGCCCTTGAACTTGCCTTCCTAGCCTTTCTTCTATGATTTTTCCGCAACTTCAAGGGGTCATAACTCTTTCATCGTAGCTCGGATTGAGGTGCCGTTTTTTATGGTGTTCTTGTAATTGAAAGATATTCAACTTTCTAGTTGGACCCACTTCCGGACTAAGGCTGAAAAATTACGAAAATGCCCTTGAACTTGCCTTCTTAGCTTTTCTTGCACTGTCTTGCTTCCTCTTTTGCACTGCTTGCATAATTAACCTGTAAAACCAATAGGAGAAGCACGAAACACGCAATACTCGCCAAGAAGGTTAGAAGCATAAAAGTGAATCAAATCCATATATGTTACATCATTCGGGTTCACAAAAGTACTGAAATTAGGGGGATAAATATACAATATTTATGCCCAATCAATAACCACCAAGAACATTTCTTGTCCTGGAACGGCAAAGACTATACTCTTCCCGTAACAATTTACTATAGCATGATACTTAACAAGCCAATCCATGCCCAAAATCACATCATACCCGACCATATCTAGGACGAGTAAATCGGCCTCAAAGCACAAATTACCAAAGGAAATTCCTATATGTTTACAAACAATGAAAATAAGTGAAATATCACCCATAAAGGACTCCACACTAGTGAAAGTGCTCTCTGTAAATTTTATCAGCTCTGTGGACTGAGCAAAACTTCTAGAAATGAATGAATGTGTCTCACCCGTATCAAATAAAATGCGACCCATATGTCCCTGAATAAGGAACTTACCCTCAATCGTTGGCGGCGCTGGTGGAGCAGGAAGTACCACATCCTGAATATGATAAACTCTCTCATACTATAATTGACCCTGTTGCGAAGGGACAACTAGATTTGGTGCCAGTGGCGGAAACTGAACATAAGGCTGCTGATGAGCTCTAGGATGTTGTCCCCCAATCAACTGAGGACAATCCTTTTTATAATGACCTGTCTCCCCACATTGAAAGAACTTCCCCACCATATTCTCCTGGACTCGACCTCTGTTATCTCTAAACTGTCCGAAACCTTGGCCCAGATGGCCTCTACCTCCATGACCACCCCGACCTGCTTATTGCTGCGAGGTACCCTGACCTTGCCTATTAGCATTACCACCGGCATCAAACCCATCAAAGCGTTGTCTCTTTGACAAGTCCCCCTGTTGGGGATCCCTTTCTCGTTTCTTATTACACGAAGATTGGGACGAAGGAAAAGTTCCTCCTCCATTCCCACTTACTCCTGGCTTCCCTATTTGCCCCATCCCTGTAGCTTTCTTGCTACCCTACACATATAACCGATGCTCTTGGCAATGGAGCAATGCCGCATTCATCACTTCACCAAAAGTTTGTAAAGCCGGAATACCCAGCAAATGTTGTCGGATTCTCCAATTTAGACCTCCCATGAATTTTAAAACTTTCCTTTCTTCAGGAGTCACTTCATCCGGTAAAAAACTTGCCAACCGGATGAACTCCTCATCATATTCGGCAACAGATCTATCTCCTTGTACCAGATCCTGAAGTCTCCTTCTCATCTCCCTCTGAATCGCGGGAGGAAAATACTTTTGGTCATACAAGACCTAGAAATTAGTAATCGACGTAGTGTCCCTCTGTTCTGGTGTAGTCATCGACTCCCACCAATGTAACGCGGCCCCAACAAGCTTAAAAGTAGCAAGGACTTGTTTCTTTTCCTCACTACAATCCACCATTCGTAAATGACATTGCATATCTTTCTTCCATTTATTTCCTCGAACATAATCAGAACTTCCATCAAACTCCAGGGGATGGACCTTTAAAAAGGACTCCCTAACTCTTTCCCACGGAGAAGGTCCCGTAGGAGCTTGGGCATCATGGGCTTGCTGTTGAGCTTGTGGCATTTGTTGAGCTACTGCAGTCATGGCGGCATTGACCGCTTGGGCCATAATATTTGCTACATCCGCAGCATAAAAAGTTCCTTGGGGAGGCGGCGGAGGAGGACCAACATCCTCTTCTACAGCTCTATTGCGTCTCGCAGGGCGACCTCTCTTAGGCGGCATCTGAGATGAAGGAACAATAGAGTTAGAATACTATTCAAAATAATCTATTTTGCAGAAGATCGCAAATGTAAGCAATAAAGCAGTCCTATCATTAGGCTCTATATCAAAGAACGCTACGGTAGAACGTGACAAGTCCACATAGATCATAGCACTCTAGAACAAAATGCTCTGATACCATCTGTGACAACCCGCATTCCGAAATAAGGGGTGGCCAGCCCGATACTCCAATAAATAAGGAAATCATGGATGGGAATCATTCTCAGCATCACAAATAAAATACGAGTATACGAAAAAACCACCCAATAATTCAGAAAACGGGTTGCAAAAATATTTAATTTGATTAAAGGATTAAGTTAAGAAAATAATTTAAGCAATCCACTCTAAAAGATAGTGTAATTTCCAAGATAACATACATATATATATCAACCTCCCATAACAAATGTGCAATAAGAGGACCGAATAAGCTGTGGTCCACAGCTACACAAAATGAATCACAACAGTTCAATATGATACATATTACATCCATTAAACAAGTACAAAGTTGGGCCACACGCCCGAATGACGGACCCGATCATATCTAGAATTACAAAAATGAGGGCGTCTAATAAAACATCATGTAATATCCGCAAATCTTACAGCTCCTCAAAAACATAAGGGTGGAAATATCAACACGGGCATCCTTGCGGAGGAGCACCTGGGCGGATACAATAACATGCACAACCTGGAAGAAATGAACGGGTCAGGGACCGGTTTTTATATAGTTCCCAGATGAATAAGAAGCATAATAGATATGAACAGTTAGTCATGAATGATGAAGATGAAATATCTAACACCCTAATCATGGATCATAAATGGGACAGTTAAAATGACATGCCTACAATTAAATTATGTAAGAGAATTAAATTATGCATGATTAAGTTAAAAGCTTCCATCTTTCATAGCCTCTTTAATCCAATTTCCATTCCTTAACAGGAATATAATATCATTATTATTCGCATTTCTTCTCAATTCTTATTCCTTAGCAGGACTATCATTACCATCATACATTCGGTGGTAATAAACATATCTCAAGTCCCACTTGAATTTAGAAAAGTTATATTCTTATACATATAATGATTCTAAGACCGCCCCTCCGAGTTTCCCCACTGGGTGCGCCCCTAAATAACTATCATCTTCCAGGGGCCTATCAAACAAGGCAGCCTGGGCACCTAACGCACGTCGGGAAGTGGCCATATGCCTGCGAGTGAGTCATAACCACACCCGAAATTACCTCACTAGCGCAGAAAAACATATAATAAACCCGCATATGGACGAGGACTATAGTCTCCCTGCATTCACTAGTCAGGGGACATCACCTCATGCGCGAGCTTCCCTTATGATAGCATTTAGAGAGGTGTGTTTAAGTAAATTAGCATTTACTAAAAAAAATCCCATTTTTCATTTCCATTCACATATGTGTGTGTTTCATTTTATCTGAAACCGAAATCATAAAATATTTCATTAATATCCATCATAGGGAATGTCTCGAATAATTCTCTAAGGGATCAGAATTGTTCCCGAATCTTAAGGTCTTATATACCTCAATTTAAGCCCCTAAAGTCTCCAAGCATGGGCACCCCTATCCACCTATTAACGTGTAAAAAGAGAAATGATGCCTAAACATCACTTATAAACATCCCTGGACTTAACCCCAATTGAACCCACTGGGTGGCAACCAAACTCAACTAGTACTCTAAAAGCCAAGGTTTACTTCATTCAAGAAGGTTCCTAAGTCCCTATGAAAATAAAAGATTTAAAGAAATGAAAATAAGATTTTAGGAAGAAAACAGGGGACCGATCGATCGGTCCCAAGACAGCGGTCAACCGCGTCTCAAGTTTTTGCCTAGGAATAAAAGCAGAAAGCTCACTTCGGCAGGGCCGATTGACCGGTAAGGGGACCGCGGTCGATCGCGCCTCAAATTTTATTCCTTTGAAAGAAAGCAGCGTGCCCTCTCCAGAAGGCCCGATCGACTGGTCTGAGGACCGCGGTCGACCGGTCATTGCAAACCTAGACCAATCTTTCCTATTTTCAAGCTAAGCCCAAAGCCAACTTCAACCAAACCAAACCAACCTCATTTACTGATACTAAATGATCATAAATTCTTCCAACTACATTATTCTACATCAATCCATAATCAAATCTCTTTCAAAGACATCAAAACTCATAAATCCCAACAAAACCATAATTACATTAAACCAAAACTATCACATATCTACCAACACTAATTATCCACCTTAAACCATATAATAGCAAGTAGAAAACTTGCTTTGGGGACTCAAATCTCAGATTTTGATGAAGAAGAATGCAAGATCAAACCACAAATCTCCAATCCCTCTCTTCTCCACAAGTTCTCTTCCTCTCTCACTCTCACATCAGGGCTAGAAATACACTTAGGGAAAATGGAAGACTTAAGAATACTAAATTGTGGCCTTAAGTGAAAGTTTCTAATCTTTAAATGGTTAATACCGCAATAAAATGATTTCTAATACGCAATATATCAAAACCAGTCAAAAGTGCCCAAAACCTTAAAATACAATATGGCACACATTTTGACTATCTTGCACCTCCCGGAACTAACTACACCCTCCAAAATATCATTTGGAAATTTTATAACACATTTTAAGTTTCGGTCTCATTTTTAAACCACAATGTCATTTTAATTCTTATGACAAAATACAACACCACATGGTAATATTCACCCACACATAAGGTAAATATGCAACACTTTAGTAAATATTAACTTATCTCATGAAATTAATGTTTACTCCACAACCAATCACATATATATATATATATATAAATACACCATGTGGTAGATAAATAAAAAATAGGCTCCCAAAAGTGAGGGTTGTTACAGATATGGGTCAGAGTCCGAATTTTAAAAAATATTTTAGCAAGTGCTTAACATACTTTAATATTTAAAACATGATACTCTCCATATTTAAACTGGTATCGCGCTCACATGAGATACCCCTCACCTCTCATCTAACAGTGCACAGCTAACGCATGTATTTTAAACACCCCTAATTACGCTACCCAGCCTAACTATCATCTCACCAAATCATAAGAACACCTATACGCTATCTCAACAACCCACGTATATAATATCCTAAGCTTTCGCCCACTTATGCATTATATTATTCTCGTTTATAATTCATTCGTTCATTATAAATAACTCTCACTAGTTATTACATTATTCTCATTTTAGCATTATTTCCCTCATATATAATATTCTAAGCTTTATATATGTATATCACATTTTTATTCTGGATTTTATACTCCCGAATGATTCAGAAATTATCTCACATTTCATTCTTTATTTTTTCCATAAATATGTTTTCACAAATCATATATATACAATATATTATACACATCAAGTATATCCATACTTACATATCACACACTAAATAAGTATAATAACCATCCCTCAGAGCTATAACTCAATGGATGTAGCCTCTAAAATACTATCATCTTCTAAGGAACTCACACATCATCTTGAGAATCACCGGTCAGGATCTCACACCCACCTGATAAACCATAACACAAACGTATGGGAAGCGGTCATAGTTCCTCACTTGAAAGCAAGACGAATCATACCCAAGATGTCTCGCCCATGATAAAAAGCCAATTCTGCTAAAATAACTAGACGATTGTGACCTAGGGACTATAATCACCCTACTCCTCGAGCTAGGGGATTCACCTACATTGCACAACTTCCCGTGATAGCAATAGAGGGGTATGTTCCACGTAAATATATATCAATCACGCACAGATATATTTATAATCATATCATATATACTCTCTCTCTCTCTCTCTCGCTCTCTCTCTCTCTCTCTCTCTCTCTATATATATATATATATATATATATATATATATATATATATATATATATATACACTAGCGGAATGCCCGTGCCTGAAGGCACGGTGAAAATTTTCAAAATACGTAATCGCAAAACGATAAAAATTGTCAAAATACGTAACTGCAAAACGGAAATAACTGCACGTAATTACAAAACGATGAAAATTTTCAAAATACGCAATTGCAAAACGGAAAAAATATCATTCCGAACAAAAAAAGAGTAATTTATAACAATTGGCCATAATCTCCTTTGTTTATAAGTTATTCACCCTGCTTAACAAACAACAAATAATCCAACAACATTCAAATAGTCTAAATTCATCAAACAAATTCACATATACTATGAAATATACAATATTCATTAAATGAATTCTCATTGTCTAAAAAAACAAGGTGTCAAAGTTTTAAAAAAATTGGATAGAGTCTCCTTTGTTTATTGTACTATCCACCCTTCACAAGGGATAACGACAAATTCAACAATATAGAAAAAAACAATTTGCCTAACAAAAGCTTCAATGTTCCACTATAATTATTGTCCGTTCTTTTCCAAATGCGACCTGATACAAAAAAAAAAATATAGTTAGTAAATTGTAAAAGCTACTCAGATATTATATAAACAAAGTGTCAAAGTTTTAAAAAAATTGGGCAAAATCTCCTTTGTTTATCGGACTATCCACCCTTCTCAAGGGATAACGACAAATCCAAAAATATAGAAAAAAAATTGCCTAACAAAAGCTTAAATATTCCACTATAATTATTGTCCGTACTTTTCCAAATGCGACTTGATACAAAAAAGAAAATACAGTTAGTCAATTAAAATAGCTATAAAATATTATATAGGGATGGGGTAAAGTTATTCCCACTCCAACAAAATTCTGTAAGACTCCATCTTATTCTTTTTACTTAACACAAACACATTTATTAAAATTCAACGCAAAATCTTATTTTTTTACATACCATAAGTTTTGTCGTAAACTTCTGTCTTCACAGGCCAACTGATTACTCCCAATTAAAAGAGCACTTATTCACCCAAGTATGTCTCTATACATACCTTAAGACCATCACTGTGATCTCTATACACACCTGCAAATTACAAAGAACCAATGAGAATGAAGTTGGACATTTTTATTTATCTTTTCAAAAACAATAGAAAACACAAATCCCATGTATTAGGGGGAACTAATACATGGTCTTCAGCATTGCTTAGGATTAGATTACATAGGTATTGCAACTAAACAAATGAAGCTCTTGTTTTAAATCAAAAGTGATATGTAGGGCATATATGCAATATGCATATATGCAACTGTGATGTCGATGCTGATCTGTTTGGTGTTTAAATAAATGGGTTCCTTGGTCAGAAGAGAATAGCTGGTGCTTACAAATTTCTAGTGGAGTTGGTGAATAAGGATCGGCTGGGTTGAGGCTTTGTCAAGCTATATATAAAAATATGATCGACAGGCTTCTGGGAGGAAGGCGACTTGAAGAGGAATTGGACTTCTCCAGTTAATGAAGAAACACAACTACCCACCTTTCCCAGAGCCTTTTATTCAATATATATCTAAATGTGGGGCAGTGGAGGATGCTCTAGAGTTTTTAAAGGCATTGAGTATAAAGTAATACCCATCTCTTGCAGCTTATCAACATGTTTTTTATTCTTTCTTTCAAGAAGGTAGAGATTCTGAAGCCAAGGATCTGCCTTTATAAGTGCCCTCACCATATACGTAAACATCAGGCCATTTGCAGGTTTTTTTGTTCAGCAGAGAGCATCATTGTTGCTGCTTGACATTGTTTTAATACAGGTATTTATATCCAAATATTTGTGTAGGATGATCAGCTACTGGTAGGTAGATCATATTTGAGGAAGTAGATCATTGTTGCTGCTTGACATTGTTTTAATATAGGTATTGCTGCATTTCTGTCTTTTAAAGTATGTTTAAATTTTTATAAAGCTGTTTGAGGAAGTAGGTTTTAGTTGTTAGTAATAGTACTTAATTGAGCATTGATTTCATATTTAGCAAATTGTACAATATGCACTTTTGATAATGATATTAAGCATTTTACTACATTCATAATAATTCTTGCAAGTGCTTATACATATTGAGGGAATCAATTTTTATGCACAGGGTTGTCCATTATATCTAATATTCTCGGAGTTTGATGTATCATCTACAATTACATGTTTCATAAGGATGTTTCGACTAATGTTGCTATGAACGAACTTTGTGTCCACTTGCTTTGTTATCCTGCATATATGCAGATTGCATATATGCAAATCTGCCTATATACAGATTGCATAAATGCATCTGCATATATGCAATGTGCATATATGAAATTAATTGATTTTTTTTGTTTTGTTGTTATGTCTCATGAAATGAAATTAGCAACTCTGTTTTTTGTTCAATACACCCAATAACGGAAAAAATTGATTAGGTGTAACACCCCGCCTAAAATAATAACGAGTGGCCAGCCCTATACTATATTAAATCAGGAGTTTCAGATGGTCCAGTCTCAACATCAACTGTCGGTACTATATAATATAGGACTAACTACCCGATATCATATAGGCGAGATGTTAAAATTAAATAAAATGCAACAGATAACCAACTAACACTACTAATAAAAGAAAGAAAGATGCATGAAAGAACTAAGATAAATGAAATGCTAGAATAAAAATAAGAAAAAAAAATGAAAGAAATAACTTCCACAGAATATAGTACAAAAAGTAGACCCGAATAAGTTGTCGGGTCACAGCCAATACAAAAGCTGAAATGGAAATAAATGTAAACATATATAAACATCCCTTGGGTACAAACCCGATATACAACATGAATACTACCTAGAATTTTAAAAGTAGGAGGCGACTACCAGATACATCCTGCAACAGTCCGCACATGTCACGGCTCCCAAGATTCTAGATAGAAAGTCATCCAGCATCCATATGGTAGAACACCTGTAGTAATATATATATATATATATATATATATATATATATATATACATGCAGGAGAGAAAAGTAAACGGGTCAGAGCCCGAGTTGTAAAAATATTTAGCAAGTGTGTTAACCGTGCATAATAAATATCGGTGCACTTATTTCATAATTAAAGTGTAATAGCACTCTCGTGCAACCCCAACTCACCTCTCATCTAAAGGCGCGCACCTATTCGCGTCCTCAACTTTTAGTTAAATTACCCCCATTTTTATTAGGACAACCTAATGTATCATAGGCCTAGCCTATACCCACGAGATCTACCTTCCTATCATACCCCAAGAATCCACCCCCTTTTTAACCACAGTTAAGTATTTATTTTCAATCATATGTGCCTTATTAGGCTTAGTGGATTCCGGTTTATACTTTAACCATTTATAATTTAATAAGTTACCCAATATGCATTTGGGTTGAAACATATGATTTAAATTTCTAATTAATAAGCATGCAAAATTATTATTGACACAACTTCCCTCCAATTTCAACGCTGCGCTGCGTTTCGTGCGTGGGGTGTCTCGCAAAGAGAAATCCAAACAAGGAACCACCCCGTTACACTACTCCATGTCAACGTCGATCCTGGAGATCCATTATGCCACACATAAATATCGACAGAACTTCTCTCTACTCTCAACAATGTACTACATTTTGTGCGTGGGTGTCTCGCAAAGCGGAATCCAAATAAGGAACCACCCCGTTACACTACTCTTTGACAATGTCGATCATAGAGGTCCATAATGTCGTACATACCATAATTGGTAGAACTTTTCTCCAATTTCAATACTGCACTGTGTTTCATGCGTGGGGTGTCTCGCAAAGCGAAATCCAAACAAGGAACCACCCCGTTACACTACTCATTGACAATGTCGATCCTAGAGATCCATAATGCCATATATACAACATAATACTACCAATACTACTAAAACTCCAATAATATCCTTGGGATGATGTAACCGAAATATTCCTTAAATGAGATACATCAACCCCCATCAATCTAGTACACCATAATCATCCAAGATGTACTCTACACAGATTCTATATCCTTTCATCTATAGGATATATAAATATATATATATATATAGGTATTTTATGCTCACCATATATATACATATACCAATCATCCATACCCATGACCAAGTGTACGTATCATATCTGATGTACAATGTACATGCACATAATCCACCCGGCTATATATATCGCCGATAAAACTGCATCAATGCTATCATCTTCCCAAATGCCCGGCTCACGTAGCAACTGGGGACCACCTGGTGGGGATCAACGACACCCACCTCATGATAACTCACACACACGACGTCCCGGGAAGCGTTCATAGCTCCACTGGCAATGAGACGAAACATACCCACCATGTCTCATCCTAAAAATATATCTATCGTATAATAACACACCGGACGACTATAACCTGGGGAATATCCACACCCTGCTCTATATGCCAGGATGCTCACCCTCTGCGCGAAAACTTCCCAATGATAGCATGAGCGGGGCATGCTTAACCACATAAGTATATATATCGCTCACATGCCCAATATACATAAATCCATATTATCCCATCATATGATCAAATAGTAAACCATCATATACGGTTTAAATATCCATACCATGTATGTCCACAACATAAATATATCCATATATTCATATTTATATATAGATACATGTACATATATTCACACATCGCTACATCATTATATATAAAAACTAATTCTCGTTCATATGTATAAGATATATAAACCCGGCTATAAGTATACATAATCCTCAATATACAAGCCGTCACCACAATTTCCTTTAAATTTACCTCGATATGTGAAAACAACCCCTCACCTGAAACATATTCAATCATTTTTCCTATGATGAATAGTCTCCCCAAACCATATGTATATATCTATACATATATATTCAACATTAGGGTTATCACCCAAGAGTTTGTGTAGGACTCCATCACTACACATTTCATCCATATTTAAAAGTACATAGTTTTCCTTAGTACTATTTAACCATAGGCACATCAATGACTTAATAGTCTAAAACCCTCAAATTATTCCAACCTCGATTCAAGTATTGGAATCTCAATAGTCATATCCCGACAATTACGTGTAAACTATCCTAACTAGAATTTATGCTACCGCTTATTCTAGTCGATAGTACGATCCCAATCGTTCCCAATTTCACCTATGGTTCAAATAAATCTCAGGAACCCTTACTCCTATTGAGTTATCAATTTTCCTTAGTCTAAACATTTCTAAGGATATGAAACCCCTCACTCTTTAAGAGTATGCGACCACTCTCTTCCATTTGTCCCCAAATTGTATCTTAACAATATCCTATCCTTATAAGGATTTGACATAAAGGTCGGCCTAGAAATTTCAAAACATACATGGTTATTTCTTATCCAATTATTCCAAGAAGTCCCCACTATCGTATACTAAGTGAGAGACCCCCTATAAGTCACCAAAAGATATCTTTTACTTCATAAGAGAAAGCTCCAAATCAATAAACCCAACCAAAAAGGGTTTGAATTCACTAAAGAGAAAATTTCTCAAAATGCTCTGTTTTCGAATCGATTCGGCCTATCCGAATCGATTCGGCCCAACAGCGAATCGATTCGGCCCATCCGAATCGATTCAGCCCATCCGAATCGATTCGGTCCATTGGACCTGGGATTCTGCAACCCTCCGAATCGATTTGCTAGGGGCGTATCGATTCGGTCCTAAATACCTGAGACTTCTGCAACCTGGCGAATCGATTCGGTGGGGGCGAATCGATTTGGCCAATTCAGAAAGCCACGAAAATGGCTATTTTTCTATTCCCCAAAATTTGATTTATACTACTTCCAACCCTTAATCTTCCATCCCAACATAATTTCCAACATCAAAACACATCCTAAATTTAACCTCATCAATTTATATCCCTTAAACCCAATTAAAATCTTCAATTTTAAGATTTGAACCAAAAATTTAGGTTTTGATGTTTATACCCAAAAACCATTTCTTTAACCCACAAATTATGAAATGAAATACACAAATAGCTATTTTGCAAGATTAAACACTTGCCTCAGATTTGTAGAGGTTGGATCGTCCTCGATGTCGCGTTTTGGCCGGAAATCTCCAAGCCTTTCTCCCTCTCTCATTTCCTTTCTTCTTCTTTCTCTTTTCTTTCTTTTTCTCTCTTTTCTCAAAGGACAAGGCTTCATCTGTAATCCTTAAATCCTTTAAAACAATAAACCCAATTTTAAATGTTAATACACACTTTAAATGACTCGTTTACTCCAATTCGAGTCAACTGACTTAAAAATATTTCGGAGCCGAAATAAAACTCAATGACAGTCATTTTGACTATCTCGACCCTTCTGGGATCAATGGTACCGGCAAAATCCTCATCCGGAATACTTTACAACATCCTATATTTTTTTTTTACTTAAATTCCCAAATTTAAAATTCTCCGATTTAAATTAAATTTTATTTTCCCAAAATTTAATTTCTCAGTCTAAAAAATCGTGGGGTGTTACAATCTTCCCGCCTTACAAAAATTTCGTCCTCGAAATTTAAATATACATAGGACCTCAATATCATCTAGTCATAACATCAACTCTTAGGATCACTATACCGATCCTTCCTGGTTCTCATGTCGAACCATATAAATTTATAAATCACTAGCTACCCAGGCCGCCCATACACCCTGTATCCGAGTTTCCACTCATAGAATTATAATCAGGCTCCATTAGCCTCCAATTGCAACATAACCCTCGGCATTATAATCTATAATAACATACTAAATATATATATGTTCGAAAATTCACAATGGTTGAACTCTCCTCAAAGAATGTTCTTCCTCATAAATCCTTCCTAACCATTTTGAAGGACCATGCTATTGCGACTACCAAAACTCCCTCAGTCCTACACAACGAAACTGAGTCTCCAAATGCATTCTCCCTCATCCTAGAAGGCGATACTCATGATATTGGGACAACTCCACACATCTCACGTCAGAAAAAAGTCACCAACACCAGGCTTTCTAACAAAAGTCAACGGGTTTCTCAACCTAAACCTCCCAAGGACTGCACTAACCTCTCCTCAAACTTACCTTACTAAGTCCAAGATTCACCATTCGAGTAAATTTTTCCTTTCTTACTCAACCGCCGACAAATCACCTCGAACCACTGCTAGAAATCTCCTCAATATATCCTCCGGAATCGGGGAAAACAAATACCCTCGATTTAAGCGTACCCAAAGTATGCTATGGGTATTGTACTTCTAATCCTATCCTTTCCTAGACGACAAAAATCTAGGCGACGTCTGAAACAAAACAAGAGCAACTGTTATCAGAACGCCAATCAAGTGAATATACTTCACAGAAGAAAACAACGCAGTGAACACAATAGTCCTAATTGTAGGGCTTTATGTCAAGAACGTTAACGGAAGAATCCAGAAAACTCGCACAGATCCTAAGGACTGTAGAACCTGATGCTCTGATACCATCTGTAACACCCCGCCTAAAATAATAACGGGTGTCCAGCCCTATACTATATTAAATCAGGAGTTTCATATGGTCCGGTCTCAACATCAACTGTCGGTACTATATAATATAGGACTAACTACCCGATATCATATAAGCGAGATGTTAAAATTAAATAAAATGCAACAGATAACCAACTAACACTACTAATAAAAGAAAGAAAGATGCATGAAAGAACTAAGATAAATGAAATGCTAGAATAAAAATAAGAAAAAAAATGAAAGAAATAACTACCACAGAATATACTACAAAAACTAGACCCGAATAAGCTGTCGGGTCACAGCTAATACAAAAGCTGAAATAAATGTAAACATATATAAACATCCCTTGGGTACAAACCCGATATACAACATGAATCCTACCTAGAATTTTGAAAGTAGGAGGCGACTACCAGATACATCCCGCAACAGTCCGCATCTGTTACGGCTCCCAAGACTCTGGATAGAAAGTCATCCGGCATCCATGCGGTAGGACACCTGTAGTAATATATATACACATATATATATATATATATATATATATATATATATATATATATACAGGCAGGAGAGAAAAGTAAACGGGTCAGAGCGGGAGTTGTGAAAATATTTAGCAAGTGTGTTAATCGTGCATAATAAATATCGGTGCACTTATTTCATAATTAAAGTGGAATCGCACTGTCGTGGAACCCCAACTCACCTCTCATCTAAAGGTGCGCACCTATTCGCGTCCTCAACTTTTAGTTAAATTACCCCCATTTTTATTAGGACAACCTAACTTATCATAGGCCTAGCCTATACCCACGAGATCTACCTTCCTATCATACACCAAGAATCCACCCCCTTTTTAACCACAGTTAAGTATTTATTTTCAATCATATGTGCCTTATTAGGCTTAGTGGATTCCGGTTTATACTTTAACCATTTATAATTTAATAAGTTACCCAATATGCATTTGGGTTGAAACATATGATTTAAATTTCTAATTAATAAGCATGCAAAATTATTATTGACACAACTTCCCTCCAATTTCAACGCTGCGCTGCGTTTCGTGAGTGGGGCGTCTCGCAAAGCGAAATCCAAACAAGGAACCACCCCGTTACACTACTCCATGTCAACATCGATCCTGTAGATCCATTATGCCACACATAAATATCGACAGAACTTCTCTCTACTCTCAACAATGTACTACATTTCGTGCGTGGGGTGTCTCGCAAAGCGAAATCCAAACAAGGAACCACCCCGTTACACTACTCTTTGACAATGTCAATCATAGAGGTCCATAATGCCGTACATACCATAATTGGCAGAAGTTTTCTCCAATTTCAACACTGCACTGCGTTTCATGCGTGGGGTGTCTCGCAAAGCGAAATCCAAACAAGGAACCACCCCGTTACACTACTCCTTGACAATGTCGATCCTAGAGATCCATAATGCCATATATACAATATAATACTACCACTACTACTAAAACTCCAATAATATCCTTGGGATGATGTAACCGAAATATTCCTTAAATGCGATACATCAACCCCCATCAATCTAGTACACCATAATCATCCAAGATGTACTCTACAAAGATTCTATATCCTTTCATCTATAGGATATATAAATATATATATATATATATATAGGTATTTTATGCTCACCATATATATACATATACCAATCATCCATACCCATGACCAAGTGTACGTATCATATCTGATGTACAATGGACATGCACATAATCCACCCGGCTATATATATCGCCGATAAAACTGCATCAATGCTATAATCTTCCCAAATGCCCGGCTCACGTAGCAACTGGGGACCACCTGGTGGGGATCAACGACACCCACCTCGTGATAACTCACACACACGACGTCCCGGGAAGCGGTCATAGCTCCACTGGCAATGAGACGAAACATACCCACCACGTCTCATCCCAAAAATATATATATCGTATAATAACACACCGGACGACTATGACCTGGGGAATATCCACACCCTGCTCTATATGCCAGGATGCTCACCCTCTGCGCGGAAACTTCCCAATGATAGCATGAGCGGGGTATGCTTAACCACATAAGTATATATATCGCTCACATGCACAATATACATACATCCATATGATCCCATCATATGATCAAATAGTAAACCATCATATACGTTTTAAATATCCATACCATGTATGTCCACAACATAAATATATTCATATATTCATATTTATATATAGATATATGTACATATATTCACACATCGCTACATCATTATATATACAAACTAATTCTCGTTCATATGTATAAGATATATAAACCCGGCTATAAGTATACATAATCCTCAATATACAAGCCGTCACCACAATTTCCTTTAAATTTACCTCGATATGTGAAAACAACCCCTCACCTGAAACATATTCAATCATTTTTCCTATGATGAATAGTCTCCCAAAACCATATGTATATATCTATACATATATATTCAACATTAGGGTTATCACCCATGAGTTTGTGTAGGACTCCATCACTACACATTTCATCCATATTTAAAAGTACATATTTTTCCGTAGTACTATTTAACCATAGGCACATCAATGGCTTAATAGTCTAAAACCCTCAAAATTATTCCAACATCGTTTCAAGTATTTGAATCTCAATGGTCATATCCCCACAATTACGTGTAAACTATCCTAACTATAATTTATGCTACCGCTTATTCTAGTCGATAGTACGATCCCAATCATTCCCAATTTCACCTATGGTTCAAATAAATCTCTGGAACCCTTACTCCTATTGAGTTATCAATTGTTCCTTAGTCTTAACATTTCTAAGGATATGAAACCCCTCACTCTTTAAGAGTATGCGACCACTCTCTTCAATTTGGCCCCAAATTGTATCTTAACAATATCCTATCCTTATAAGGATTTGACATAAAGGTCGGCCTAGAAATTTCACAACATACATGGATATTTCTTATCCAATTATTCCATGAAGTCCCCACTATCATATACTAAGTGAGAGACCCCCTATAAGTCACCAAAAGATATCTCTTACTTCATAAGAGAAAGCCCCAAATCAATAAACCCAACCAAAAAGGGTTTGATTTCACTAAAGAGAAAATTTCTCAAAATGCTCTGTTTTCGAATCGATTCGGCCTATCCGAATCGATTCGGCCCAACAGCGAATCGATTCAGCCCATCCGAATCGATTCGGTCCATTGGACCTGGGATTCTGCAACCCTCCGAATCGATTCGCTAGGGGCGTATCGATTCAGTCCTAAATACCTGAGACTTCTGCAACCTGGCGAATCGATTCGGTGGGGGCGAATCGATTTGGCCAGTTCAGAAAGCCACGAAAATGGCTATTTTTCTATAAACCAAAATTCCCCAAAATTCGATTTATACTACTTCCAACCCTTAATCTTCAATCCCAACATAATTTCCAACGTCAAAACACATCCTAAATTTAACCTCATCAATTTATATCCCTTAAACCCAATTAAAATCTCCAATTTCAAGATTTGAACCAAAAATTTAGGTTTTGATGTTTATACCCAAACACCATTTCTTTAACCCACAACTTATGAAATGAAATACACAAATAGATATTTCGCAAGATTAAACACTTGCCTCAGATTTGTAGAGGTTGGATCGTCCTCGATGTCGCGTTTTGGCCGAAAATCTCCAAGCTTTTCTCGCTCTCTCCTTTCCTTTCTTCTTCTTTTTCTTTTCTTTCTTTTTCTCTCCTTTCTCAAAGGAGAAGGCTTCATCCGTAAGCCTTAAATCCTTTAAAACAATAAACCCAATTTTAAATGTTAATACACACTTTAAATGACTCGTTTACTCCAATTCGAGTCAACTGACTTAAAAATATTTCGGAGCCGAAATAAAACTCAATGACAGTCATTTTGACTATCTCGACCCTTTCGGGATCAATGGTACCCTCAAAATCCTCATCCGGAATACTTTACAACATCCTATATATTTTTTTGACTTAAATTCCCAAATTTAAAATTCTCCGGTTTAAATTAAATTTTATTTTCCCAAAATTTAATTTCTCAGTCTCAAAAATCGTGGGGTGTTACATTACGCACTTTGAAACTTTCCACCGTGCCTTTACTCATATATGCATATGCATATATGAGTATGAATATATGCTGCATATATGCATATATGCATATATGCGGTTGTATGCATATATGCAGCATATCTATTCATATGTGATAACTGATGTGTAATGTACCTCTTAGCAAGATTGATGCCGATGAACAGAGGCTTCTTCAAGCGGTATCTGCTGCCCTATTATAAGAATAAAAATTAGATCAAATTTATAAAAAGAACACTAATCTAAAGAAATGACAATTGATTCCAAGTAAACAATATATCGAGTCGTTGCTGACCAACTAATTGGAAGGGCCTCTAATACCAATTCATTTTGAAGACTCATCAACGGGGAGATAGTCTATCGAGAATAAGAAAACGTAAGTTTTAGAAGAATGCATTTATGCCAAGAAAACTTAACGGACCAAGACAAACTTTTTTCTTGCCTAACTAAATCCCAAGAAGATTTTATCGAAAAATCCCAGAAGTTTCAGGTTTCAATATCATATGATATGCACTGAGTAACCATACCACTAACAGTTGCAAAGGTTGAAAGTAGAAAAAAGAATGTTCCAGTCCCATTCTCCGTTGTGATTCTCTCCGTTGCGATTCATTAGCTGAGAAATCGTCATATTGTCTATATCATACATTTTATGATCTAAGGCACCATTTCCCAACCAATCATCACAATTCAGTTTGATATCTCCTCCTCAACTATCCTTCTTTCTCCTTCTGTATCCAAAAAGACATACCACTGAATTAGATATAAAGCTCATAATGTACATTTTTCACATGTAATACCCCGTAATTTTAAATGACTTTTAAAATGGGTTATATTTTAAATTAATGGATTTATTGGATTTTATTATTAATTAATTCATTCGGGTTTTATCCGGGCGGTGGATATTAAAATGGATGATTCTGAATATTACTTAAAGATATTTAGGTAATATATGAATGTGATGTCATTGATATGACTGTATGATATAAATTCGGTAATTTATATTTTTAGTCAGACGTGGTATGGGACGTGTCGGGACTAGTTAATTAAATTAAAAAGGAAATTTATTTTCTATCGACGTTATAGTCATTTCGACTGCGTAGTTACGTCCGGAAGGTTCGAAATAGTCAGAAAAGTTTATTTGGATGTTAATTTTGAGTCTCGGGTCATTTGGAAATGAATAGACAACCCGAAAGGGCATTTTGGTCATTTTTCTAGGGGGATGAATAGTGATGTCGAATTTGGTACTATTATAAGTATTGGTAGATTAAGTGTATGGGGGTTATTCATCTCCTCTTCACAAATTAGAGAAGCCATCTTCCTAGAGAGAGTGTAAGAGTGCTTGGGAAGGGAAAAGCCTACTTGGGAAGGAGAAGAACAAGAACCAAGGTTCACCACCACCAACCACCACCGGAGTTTGACCGGAGAAGGGACAACCAACTGAGATATACTACACCAAAGGATCAGAACTACAGTAAAGGCAAGTGTTTGATAATGGCAATTTAAGTTCGTATATTGTCCATGTTAGAATAGTATGAAAAGAGAAGATTATTCATGTTTGGAAGAAATAATGGAGTATTAAATGGATTTCTGGAAACTGAAATGATATAGGAATTAAACTCATGTTTTAGGTTATTATTAATCCACGAAATGATCATGAATATGTTGAAGAAAAATCTGAAAAACCATTGAAGTGTTCTTGAAGTTAATATGTTGATGATTTTCTGGAAATAAGGAGAGAAAGATGCTTTTAATCCAATTCCTTGATGATTCTAGGATGTTTAGAGTATTGTAAATCGTTCATATATGTTGATATATAGTGTAGAAATAATTATAACTCATTTTGGAGGTTAATATGAAGGTTTGAATGAGTAAAAATTGTGAAACCCGTAGTTGCAGAAAATGCAGAAAAACCAGGCTTGGACCTGAGGGATCGATCGATCGACCCCTGCCTTCGATCGATCGACCGACCTCCCCAGATTATGTAAAGTTGTTTCTTTTTAAATGTTGATTCTTATCCCAAAACTTTTGTGGATC
This sequence comes from Sambucus nigra, assembly GCA_949130495.1. Taxonomy (NCBI): domain Eukaryota; kingdom Viridiplantae; phylum Streptophyta; class Magnoliopsida; order Dipsacales; family Adoxaceae; genus Sambucus; species Sambucus nigra. Next base: position 405,556,915 of record OX422207.1, read on the forward strand.
TTTGGTGATTATTATTTGGATATTATGGGACTTAGAAAATATCAGTAAACCCTTGATAAGATTTGAATTAATTTGATTTGGATTCAAGTGATTAAAATGATGAAAATTATATCGAATGGAATTTTGGTTGCTAGATTCATTTGTTAAATTCTAAATGGAGATGTATGAGGATTAAAGATAGGACCAGTAGGGGTGATTGAATGTAACACCTGGGTATCCTTAAGTTTACAAGAGGGTTTAATCCAAAGTGAAAGAAGATGTGTTTATAAGAGATTTGAAACTATCGATTTTGACCTTACTTAAAAGGAGAACTAAACTCGTAGTAATTCGGAAGAAATGATGTTATGGACCAGTAGGATATTAGTGACTTCTTACTGAATATATGTTGAGGAAAAACCTATTTGAATCTTATGTATTGAGTGAGGGTAGCCTTAGGGTTACAATTTGAACATCAAGGACTGAGTTTAAGCTCATTATTGATTTCGCAAAAGGTATGAGGTTATCCCGATCGCATAGTTGAAGTTGTCGGACCCCCTCGATCAAAAAAGTTAAGTAGTAGTGTATTGGAGGGGTTCCTTGTTTGGATTTCTCTTTGCGAGACGCTCCGCGCATGAACCTTAACGACGTCGGGAGTGGAGAGATGTTATAGGATGCGGGGATAATTAAATTATAAGAGCGTAGTAGTATGGCTCCTGGATAGAGAGGGGAGTTTGGAATACATTTGGTTGAAAGAGGGTATGAGGTTATCCCGGTCGCGTATTTAAAGTTGTCGGACCTCCTCGATCGACAAATTTAAGTAGTAGTGTATTGGAGGGGTTCCTTGTTTGGATTTCGCTTTGCGAGACGCTCCGCGCATGAACCTTAACGAAGTCGGGAGTGGAGAGATGTTATAGGATGCAAGGATAATTAAATTATGAAGTAAAGATATGATATTTGAATACGTGGAATTTAAAAGAGATATAATGCTACGTATGGGAAATATCTTAGGGTAGTGGTAATTACCTTATTGATATTATGTTATAGGTATGATAATACCTATTTGATTGATTGATGATTTATGTGTATGACATACCTAGCTTACTTGCTATCGGTGGGAGGTTTGTGCGTGAGGGCAGTCATATCCTGATGAATCCATGGGATCTTTGATTTGTCACTCGAGAACATAGGTCTATGAAAGACTTATATGGGAGTTGATAAGTCCGCTGACTGTGGGTACGTAGGTATGTGCGTGACCCATGGATATGAGAACTATGTTCGCCTCCAATTTGTTTGTTGATGTTTGTGGTTCGAGGAATCCTTAACGAACCTTTTGTCCCCTATTCGGCGACCTGCGATGATGGGACATGATAGCAGAGTAATGCATTACACCGCAGCTATGACTCGGGGTGCCGTATTATATATGAATATATATATAATGGATTAAATGATTGAATGGATATATTGTGGTTAAATTTATCTACGGTGATAATTGTAGATAACGGTGAATAGAGAAAGATAATGGAACTAAGTTAATGAATGTTTATGCTTATAGAATTGAAAAGCTTAACTCATGTTAATGAGAAACAATTCATATTAATGAGTAATGATTCATGTTAATGAGAAACTAATCATATAAAGGAGAAATGTAAATGAATAATAATGTGATGTATGGTATGGGACATACGGGGATTATGATATGGGAATGGAATTATAATATGGAGACTAGAAAAGAGGAACCATTAACTAGAAGGTTAATAGGAAACGTTAAGTGTGCACTCTAGTTGAGAGGTGAGAATTGCAAGTGAGAGTTGGATCTAACATGTACATAATAAATTCTTTATTGCACTTGTTAAATACTTGCTATTTTAAAAATCATCTACACATTTGGGCTCTGACCCGTTTCCTTGCATATTTTCTCTTCTATTGTATCTCTATATCAGGTGTCCAGCAACAGGGACGCCAACCTTAGCGGATTTTGACAGGCTATGGATTTATGGAGTTTTGCTTAGACGCCTATCTTCATTTGATTTATAGTATTCTTAGTTAGGGCATGTCGTCCAAAGGATTTCAGTTATCTTTTCTATCGAGGTCAAATACTATTGTATTTGGGTCTTATTAATACAATTGTTATTGATGGGATTACTGTAATGGATTAATATTATTTGGGAATGTTTATTCCAATTGCATTTAAATTCTTTTGTGTTATTTATTGGGTTATCAGTGTTGTAGAATAAAATGTGTTGTGTTATTCTTAAACTAAAAATGGTTTTGTTGAAATTTAAATTTGGAAAGTTTTTAACACCAGCTTAATTGGGTATTGGGTGAGTTGTAAATGTTTTTGACAGTGATGCTAAGAATGAGCCAACTGTATATTCTGTTTTAATTTGGTATGGGACTGGCCACCCGGTATTGAATTAGGCGGGGTGTTACATCACATAATGTACATTTTTCACAATTGTTTCGTTAGAGACACACCTGTGTGAGTGAGTATGTGAGAAGGGGAAAATGAGATCGTTTCACATCATTTACGTGCATCAGTCAATGAGATTTAATCATTTAGAACATCATCCTTCCTTATGATGTAATTCATCTTTATGGTTGCCTTAGAATCTGTAGAAACAACAAATAGGTCCATTTAGAAACAAAACTATAAGTTTTAAAAGGTAGAGCAACATTCACAAAGTCAAAGAGAAAAATGAAAAGATTCAAATAACTCAAAAACTTACACTATGTCATTAGTTTCACGACGTGGTTCTTTTTGGAATCATTATCCCCCAAAACACCTTTCATTGGATTGTATCCTGTAAAACAAAAGAAATAGAAGGAATCCAACAATGTCATTTTATCTATAAATATGCATATAGCTTTTTGTATGAAAACTTTTATACATGTAAGCATACATAGATATCCATACAAATAAATTTTTATTCCCTTAAACATTCAAAGATAACATGGTATCAAATCATATATTTTCTAAAAGGTTTCCGAAAAAAAATCAGTTGATTATTTTGTCAAGCATATGGAATTCAACATGTGAAAAAAAATCTTGAAGATCACTAAATTCCTAAATTATAAAAGCAAAAGTAGAAACTAACAAAAATTATTCAAAATCAAAAAACAATCACGGTATTGGAAGTAAGCTCTGAATAACCCAACCCATACACTATTGAAAAAGTAAAAAAACACTCCCAAAATCTCAGTAGGTGTAACCTAAATTTTTTAAAAGACACAGAAAACCCCCAAATAAAAAAACCCTTGAATCATTGACAGATCTGAATGAAAATTTTGTTGCCTCTAATTCTAAATTCAAGAATATCTCAAAATCTCAGTGGGTAACCCAGATTTCTAAAAAAATGACAGAGAACCCCCAAATCAGAAAATTGGTTGAAGAAACACTGATATGTTCTAGATACAAATTATGAATCCCAACTAAAGTGCACCTGATTAGTAGTGTATAAGAAGTACACCTGATTAGTAATGTATAAGAAGTACACCTAACAGATATGCAAAACTAAAAAAAATCAAAATCAGGACTAAAAAACCACAAAATTGAACTTGAAACCTACAATCAGGAGAAAAAACAACTCATAATTAATTCATATAGCATTCAAACCAAGCACAAAAACAAACCACCAAATAAAAATCCAACTCAAAATTAATGCACAAATTTTTTCGATTTTTGCCCAAATACTCTACCTGCAATATGGAACAAAACTCATTAAATTTTCAAACCAAAAGAACATACAATGATATTTAGATCCGAAAAATAAAACTATAATGAACTAAAAAGTCCCTGAAAATCTCAATCAATACAACAGATTCGTAGATCCAAGAAAAAAAACTGAAATGGTTCAAAGTCTTAGATATGTAGATCCAAAAAAAAAACCTACAATGAACTAAAAAGTCCCCGAAAATCTCGATCAGAGAAGGAGAGAATAAGGCATACCTGATTAGAAAGAGAGAAGGGGGCGGCAGCTGTTAGAGGTTGTAGGGTTCAGGCAGGGGAGTGGCAGCATCATAGCTGGTTGCAGCGATGGTAGGAGGGGATGTTAGACGGTAGCTGTTAGACGGTAGTTGAATGTAGCGGCGGAGGCGATGGCAGCGTGCTGGTGCGATGTGATCTTGGTGGAGCGGGGCGGCGTGACCCGATGCAAAGACAATAGGAGGAGGGGACGGGGCGGCGCGACGCAAAGACAATAGGAGGAGGGGGCAGGGCGGGGCGGCGGCGGGTTCGTGAGGGGAGAGAGGGGTAGGGTTCGGAGGGCTGGTTCGTGAGAGGGAGAGAGGGGCAGAAAATGAGATGTCGGGGAGGGCAATGGGTTTGGAAGGTAAGCTGTCTCATTTGCCACATCACAATGGGTATAATCATACGTGGCACAATCTCAGACTCTTAGATCCCCCAAAAAAATTCGTTCTCAACCGTTGATTTTTTGGAACAGTAAAACACCTCCCTCTCATATAATATATATATATATATATATATATATATATATATATATATATATATATATCAAATTCGGCTATCAATGCCGATCTCACTTGGCATTAGCCTATAATCCCGAATATATCAATTCGTATAACTTTATAACTATTCACACCCTTATTTTATTCCCATAAGTATTCACTCACTTATAATACAAATATCACCTTTATTTCTTCTGAATATTAGCTCATCACGTCTAACTAATATTCTAACTCCATCCTACTAGTACATTCAGATTTACTCACATATATTTGGCATACATATATTTTCTACACGCATCAATATATATACCCGTCGAAATAACTTTCCCCGAGTGTCGTTTACCCTAAGCACTCATCCAATTTATTCCCCGAATTTTATTCTCACTAACCCGAGATTTATATATCACTCTTTTCATCACTTAGAGGTCCTCACACTTAATATAGGATCCCCTATTATTTATCTTCAAAAGGAATTCGTCTTCAATCCCATTAGGCTAGGAAAAACCTCTCAAATTTTTCTGCCAAAATCGAACTGAACCCATGGCCTCCAAAAATGAATTGATCGAGTTCCAAACAAACGAACCAAACCGATAACACCAAAAACGAACCAGTCATATTGCAAAGAAATAAAACGAACCAAACTGCATCTGAACTGGTTCTATGTGAACAGTTTTTGTCCTTCTACGAGTTCCTCTTCTTTTACACCCCCAAAAAATCACTCAAACACTCATCCAACCTAAAATCCATGGTCTTCAACCTCATCAACCATCAATACTCTCGTCTACACACTAATTTATTCTTTGAATTCATCAAGTTAGTTAATATTTAACCCTATTCCCAATCAACCCTAGTTTTATTCAACTCTTTCAATTTCTCACCAAAAATTACACCATTAACATGGACTTTAACCCAGATTTCATATCGAGTTGTTTTCACATCAAATTACATGAATTCCTTTCCAAAACCCCCTTTTTGATTGATGAATCCCAACCCAAAAAATCATATAGTTTTCATCAAGTATAATATGAAAAATAAACACACTTAAATCATTAAAGCAAGTTAAACACTTTCCTTATGGGATAAATACGACGACTTCATGTCGGGAATCTGCTAAAGCTTGGCCCGAGTCCTCCTCTTTTATCCCTTTCTTCCTTCCTTCTTTTCTTTATTCTTTCTTTCTTTCTTTTATTTTTTTTCTTTCCTTTCTCTTTATCTCGTGCCCTTATAAGAGAGAAATAAGGGTTATCCCTTATCAAACCCAAAATTGACTTGTATACACAAATGCGAGTCCCTACTGATCCAAAAAATCCCCGGAACCTAAACATTACCCCGGGTACTCTATTCTGACTATCTCGACCCTTTCGAGACCAACCATGCACTCGAAATTTGCATTCGAGTCATTTATTAATAATTTACCTTTATAACTCCAACACAACTTTGCACGTATTTTTTTGATTGCCCAACTACGACATGATATAAAAATAATATAACTTATTTACTTATTCCTGTAAGTAAATATAATACACATCATTAATATTTAACCTGCACTTCAAAAAAAATTCACTTAAACTTCTCAAATCATTTCTTCTAATATCAAAATACACCCACTCATGTAATTTAAATATCCATGAAGGTACGGGGTATTACATCTATGAATTATCTACTCTATCTGCCTGTGGTGGCTCTGGTTTTTGCATTATTAGACCATCTAATAGATCATCACGATGCAAAGTGGAAGAAAATAATGAAGATTCCATGGACCTAGGCGATGATGTCGAGGTGACGAAGTTTGTGTATACACATAACTATATACTTCGCAAATCGGCCAATGAATGTGGTAAGATTCACACAATCATTCATGATAGCCCATCACCAGTTCTTCTTATGTGATGTTAATAGGAAGTTCGTGTGGTAAGATATCATGATACTTTCAGCATTGGCCATGAACTAAGCTTTGGAGGTCCTCATTTCTAACTTATCATCATGCACAAGTGGTCTCCCCAACTTGCACCACTCATCCTAACAAGGACTATGCATAGTCAAGGCCAACCTAACCCTATATTTCCTTCAATGGGGACAAGAGTGCGTATTTGAATCTTTTGGATGCTTGGAATCATTCATCATGTACTGAGGAAAAATATAAGTTTGATGATACCTATAGCCCTAATCAATCATTTGTTTATTCACACCCTTTTAACTTTACAATGATCTCTCTACCACCTCTGTCTTAGGTGGGTCTAGCTTCGACACTTGGATTTGAGAATGCATAAGGTCCTTAATGAATTTTGTCTTATACATTTTGTAAGATTCTTTTAATATGGCCACATTCTTTTTTTCACTAAAGACACAACGTTTTTACTTCACAAGTTTGGAATCCATTATTGTGTTCAACTCATGGAAAATGAATACTGGATCGATTCCTGGCATATCCTAATGACTCCATGTGAACACATTTTTTCTTTGCCTTAAAAATTATGTTAACCCCTTTTCGATGGAGTCATCTAGCGACGAGCTGACTGGGCTATCCTTTATGGATGCTTATCGTCCAGGATAACCTGTTCAATATCCTACACAACATAGACATTGACTAACTTTTCCTCATTTCGAGGGTCTAAGTCTTGATCTGATAAGTCATCATTAGTTTATTCTTCTCTTCCTTCTCAGTTAAGGTATAGTAACACTCTTTAGCTTTAACCTGATTCCCTTTTACTAAGTCAATCCTCTAGTGAGTGGGGAACTTCAAATATTGTTGCACTATGCAAGGTAAAGCTTCGAACTTCTTCAACCCTAATCTTCTAAAGATGATGATATATACTGAATGAATGTTCTTATCCAAGACAAATAAATGAATCTTTTTTGTTCGGCATGTTAGCTAAGTGTCGATCATATCTTTCAATTAAATTATTTGAGAGGGTACACCTTTTCCCTCGAGAAACCAATGAGAGGCATATGATAAGCCTTGGGTTTTATATCCCTCAACATCATTCTTTTAAAACAGCAATATAATAAGGCATCATTTGAGTTTCTATTATCGACTAGAATTCTCACCACATTACCCTCATATACCATCATCGTGATGATCAGAGGACCATCATATAAGTAAAGTATGCCTGATAAGTCATCTTTGGAGAATCCAACCACTAAAACATCTTTACTTACTTTTCTAGGGATAGTATCCACAGAGCCTGTCAGGTTGATTTGTCTGATGTGAACATAAGGCTTTGCCTTATTGAGGTAGACTTTCCTCTTTGCGGGTTCGTCCACCTCCAGCGTCTCCTCCTGCAATAAAGTTATACCCAAAAGAGATAATTTAACCTCATGTACAGGCTCTTTAGGTATTTTAGGTAGGTATGGGTCATCCTCCAAATCATCATCCCTGCCTCTTTTCTTCTCGTCAATCTCTTGCAAGGGGACTCTGATCATCACCTAGTTTTTTTCTCCCCATTATGATCTGATTGGACTCCTTTATCCACAAACTTTGATAGCTTGCCCTATTTTATCAAGTTTTTATTCTCGTTCTTCAGGGCCCAATAATTATCTATGTTGTGGCCATGATCCTTGTGGAACTCACAATATTTTCTTTTACTTCTTCTATATACTGGAGCTTTCAAATGTTTGGGTCATCTCATAACCTTGCTTCCATAAATTTCTTCAAGGATATGGTGAACGTTAACGGTTATAGGAGTATACTCAGCATATCTCTTCGACTTATCATCTTTCTTATCTTTTTATCTTTCTTCTATGAGCTCTTACTAGTGTTAGCCTTGGAATAGTTTAACTATTTGGCATATATAGCCTCTTCGGCATTCATAATCTTTCCTTCCTTGGCAAGTAATTCGGTCATAGTCTTGGGTGGATCCTTAGCTAGTGCCCAATATAACTTCCCAGGGAGCAAACTACTCATTAGCGTAGTGATTGTTGTCTTCTCATCATAGTCAATTACCTCTAGCTTCTCATTGTTAAAGCGAGTGATGAATTTGCAGGTAGTCTCATTGGCTTTGTAGCAAATGTCTAACAGATGAGCCACCCTCTTGCCAGGATTGTTCCTAAAATAGAAGTTATTGATGAAGAGATCAGCCAGTTGATGATAGTTCGAGATAAACCTATACAGTAAACTATTGAACCAAATTTGTGTCGACCCAATGATTGTACGAAAATATGTTCGGTAATGCATTTAATTTGGGAGTGAATAGATGTCACCGGCATCTTGGTACTGCTCTACATGTAGTACTGGGTCAGTTTTACCATCATACCTTAGGGTTATAACTGGTTGCTTGAGCTTTGTAGGCGTTGGATAACCCACAATGGATGGAGCGAATGGAAATCCGTTTACAAAATCTCTTTGTAAGGGATCTTTTACTTTAGCAATTTCTCTCAAGTGATCCTCTAAACATTAAACCCCTCTGAGGGCTAGTCATTGTGCTTGTCTTTAACTGGAGCGTTCTTGCCTGATTTTCCTAGGCTTTCTGATGAGCTCTCTTCCTTAGAACTCTACACAGCTCTGGTTAATCCTTGTACGCTTGTCCCAAATTTATATACTCCAGAATGTTCACCCCTAGCTAGGGTGACCATTCCAACAGGCATTGAAGGAGGGTTGGAGCTAGTGTGACTAGATCTACTCCGGATCTAACTTGCTCGGGTTGGAGCGCCTGTGTCAGTTGCTTCACGACCTCCTACATTGACTCCTGGCCATTGGACAGGCTTATCAGAAATCCCTGTATATCACCCATTCCATAGGCATTGAGGGACAACTTTTTGATTTTCTCCCATTCTAAAAATTTGCAGACAAAATAGAGTATTCAAATAGAAACGAGGGAAATAATGGAACAAAATTGAAATTAGGGGAATCGGACTAGGGGATTTCACTAAAATTGGACTCGCGAAAAGGAAATGGTGGGAAACAATAAACGGCTTATCGAAGTTCCGACAAATTGTGCCAATCTATTATCGTCTAAAACTAGTATATGAATTTTGGGCCTTAGCTATAATATACCAATAATAAACAATAACAAATAAAGAAATTATCACTAACATCTTGCCAATTTGGGATAAATAGAGAGGGATGAGAGAAAAGGAAGGAAACCTGAGATTAACGTGGTTCGACACAATGTGGTGTTTACGTCCACAGGTCCAGTGTTGATTGTATGTATTTTAATGGGCAATATCTATAAAAGGAATGGTTACAAGCTCTAAAAATTATCTCTGGGGTTTTATATATGGATGTTAGATGGAATATTTTCGGAGCCCTTATTCTGTGGGATTGAGTGTTATTTATAGGTAGTCTACATAAAGAGAGAGTAGTGGAAGGGGTGAAGTGACTTTATAAGTCAGTCAAATACAACTTTTACATGCTATCGAACGTGTCATCATGAGTTGGTTACAGCCTACTAAAAGGTGGGCTATCATGTATGATACCCCACGTGCGTTGTGGCATAAGTGGCACTATTTACATTCCTTCACATGATTCATGTGTGCCTCGGAAGAACTAACTGATAGTGTTAACTAATGATGGGCAGCAGTCCAATTGAGCAGTCGTTGAGCCAATCAGATTAATATCATCAATAAGATTTATTAAATAAGCCGTGCACCTTCTAAAGACGGGTATCACCATCTTATTGGTCTATTCAATGGCCCATCTTTATGGTACAATAATGTCGTTTTATTCATAAATATAAAAAGTGTATTTTCTGTAAAAATGTTTCTTTATTTTATCAAACATTTTTGTTTCAACTTTTTATAAAAAAAAATGTTATTTTATAAATAAATAAGTAGTTTTTGACAACAAAAAAAACTAACTTTTTATGAACTTTTTTATAAAACAATTTTTTTATAACTTATTTTAAAATTGTTTAATTTGATATATTTTTTAATTAACAAATACTATGTTTTTTAATGAAACATATTTTTATAATTTTTTATAAAATAGTTTTTATAGCTTTTTCAAAAAACATTTTTATAGCTTTCTTATAAAAAGTATCTTTTTATAAATAATATAAAATAATACTCAAAATTAAAATTTTATTAGTGAAAAATAACACATGTATAGTTGAGTCATTAGCATATTCACATATTAAACACGTAAAATCATTAGCTTATACAAAAATCTAAATTCACTATGTTTTTATTATTAAACTAAAAAAATAAAATAAAATTATCTATTAAAATTATGATGAGCTTCAATACATAAAATGAAAATAATATGTTATTAACAATCTTCTTAAAAAAAATTCATTTTTTATATATATAATGCAATTAATATTATTTTTATAAACAAAGTTAAATAAATGACAAATTATATTTATAGAAAATGTAAAAAAATTATGCATAATATATGGTCTTTTATAGGGTAAAATAAAAAATTAACCATGACGTTTGAAGTCATTTTCAATCTTGTGCCGAATGTTTCAAATGCTGTAATGTCAACCCTAATGTTTCAAAATTCTTGCAATTTTAATCCTTCAGCACATCTTTGGTAGGAGAGTTGACATAATTGATGTTGTAAAGGAATAGGATACTGAGTTAATCATGTTATCAAGCATCTTAAAGACGTGTGATTGAAGGCTAAAATTACTCAAATCTACACACATGGGGGTTATCATTGAAACTTTTGAAACATCAAGTCCAAAATTGAAAATGACCCCACACTTCAGGATTAATTTTGTAGTTTATCCTTTTTTGTATAAAAAAATATTTTAAAAATAACATGCATTTTTTAAATAATGTATATTTTTTTAAGGGATGATAGGCATTTAGTCCAAATTTTAAAGATTTATTTATATTCAATCCCATATTTTTATTTTTTTAGTTGTTGGTTATATTGTAATAACTATTAGATAAGTGTTAGTCTTTGCAAAAATGAAGACGGAGGAGGTTATAAGCCGACTGGGGTGGTTATGGGGCATAATACAATTAAAAATACAAAGTATGGGATCCTAACAGAACTTCAGAAATGAGATTAAACCCCAAAAAACTATTTTTTTAATTAATAGTTAAAAATAATTTTCAAATAACATACAATTATTTATATAAAAATAGTTAAAAATGACACAATATTTTATTATATATATAATGTATAGTTTTCTAAAATTTAATAACGTACTATTTTTTAAATAAAAATAAAACTTTTTCCTTAATTTTATTTATTAAAAATAGTTTTTTAAAACTAAAAGTGTTGTTTAAAAATAATAATGTATATTTAATTAGCGTACATTCCAGGATTTTTTTAGATTTTTTCAATAATTCTGGATTTTTAAAACTATTTTTGGGTACAATTATGTAATTCCAAGATCTTTTAATCATTTTCCTTTTAACAGAAGATTTTTAAAAAATGAGTTTTATGAGAACATGAGAAAGATATTAAATTCGCATGAGTGTGTAAGAAGAGAAAAGAGAAATGGTAGTTTGCCCAAATGTAATAGATGGACCACGTTTGGTTATTTGGGACACAAATTAAAAAATGTCAAAAATTGTGGATAAGTCTTATATTGTATTATCAAATTGAGATTTTGTCAAAATGATCAATTAATTAATTACTAAGATGGATGCCCCGAGGCAGTCCTTGAGTTGCACCCCTTATTGTGAAGTCGTAGTATTTTTCTTGTATTAATATAATAATTAGACTTAACCCCATATATTCATTTTATAATTAAATATACAATTTCTTTCGTGTCCTGTTTTTATAAACGGTTCTCCCTACTTCTAACCATGAGTTAATTTCCTCCAATAATCGTGTCTTTATGGCTCCGTTTATTTGCCAGGAAAGTTAAGCGGGAAAATGATTCCCATAAAAAGTGAAGGGAAGTGAATTAAAGGAAAATGTAAGTTACTTTATTTGTGTGTTTGGTTAACATAAGGAAAATTTCAAGAAAACTATAGATAAAAAATAAAAAATTATACAAATATATAGTTATTTTACAATAAAAAAGTATAATATATTTTTTTCATTCAATTAACAAAAAGTGTCATTTATATAACAAACATTCATTTAAGTTAATCATTACTAAACATAAAATAAAAGTTATGAGATTTAATTCATAAAAAAGTATAATATATTTTTTTTCATTCAATTACCAAAAAGTGTCATTTATATAACAAACATTCATTTAAGTTAATCATTACTAAATATAAAATAAAAGTTATGAACATTTAATTCATAAAAAAAGTATAATATATTTTTTTCATTCAATTACCAAAAAGTGTCATTTATATAACAAACATTCATTTAAATTAATCATTACTAAATATAAAATAACAGTTATGAACATTTAATTCATAAAAATATCAATAAATAGCGTATTAGTATGAATATTTATTGGTAAATATTTTAGTAGTAGTAACAACAACAACAATAACAACAACAACAAAAATAATTATAATAAAAATAACAGTAATAATAATTTACATGGTAAAATACCAAGTTTTCTTGAACTTTCCTACAAAAGCTTGTCTTTGCTAGCAGGTGTTCTGTGAGAAAGTTTTTCCAGTAGAAAAATTTGAGGACCATTTTTTCATAACTTTCCTGCTAACCAAACACAACAAAAAGTGCAAGTAAGTATTTTTCTTCACTTTTCTTGTCCTTTCATGATAAACAAACGCACCCTATATGTATTTCTTCTAAAAATCCTAAATGAACAATTTTTTAATTAATGGAGATTTTTGTACTAGACACTAAAGGAGACAAATGTAATTTTTTGTTTAGCTTAAACAAAGATTAGATTGAAATAAATCTTCAACTTATTGGTTTGCATTAAACTAAATCACACACTGATTTTTATTCGAGCTCAACTATCATATATTCACATAGGCTCCGTTTGTTTGTTAAAAAATTTGAGCAGAAAAATGATTCCCGAGAGAAGTGAAGTGAAGGAAAGGAAAAGAAAAATTATTTTCTTATGTGTGTTTGGTTAACAGGAGGAAAATTTCAAGAAAGTTATAAATAAAAAAGTTACAATTATATACATACACACATATATAGTTATAACTTTACAATAAAAAGTATAATATATTTTCTTATTTCAATTACCCAAAAATATGATTTATATAATAAACATCCATTTAAATCAAACATTACTAAATATGAAATAAAAGTTATAAATATATAATTCGTTAAAATATCAATAAATAGTGTATTATTATGAATAGTTATTACTAAATATTCTAGTAATAGTTGTAACAATAACAACAACAATAACAACAATAATAATAATAATAATGATGATGATGATGATGATGATGATGACGATGATGACGACGACAACAACAACAACAACAACAACAACAACAACAACAACAACAACAACAACAACAACAACAACAACAACAACAACAACAACAACAACAACAACAACAACAATAATAATAATAATAATAATAATAATAATTTATATTGTAAAATACCAAGTTTCCTTGAACTTGCATAAAAAAGCCTAAGTCTTTAGTAGGATGTGTTTTGTGAAAAAGTTTTTCCTCCAGAAAAATTTCAAGACTATTTTTCCACAACTTTCCTGCTAACTAAACACAAAAAAATTGCAGGAATGTTATTTTCCTTCATTTTTCCTTTCCTTTCTTAATAAAAAATGACACCCATAAATAAATATGTTGGAACAATCATTTAATAATATTGTATCAGTGAAGAAACATGACAAAAATTTTACAGATATTTACTACTTACAAAATGGTATTTGGAGCATGCACAATTATTAATCTTTGTTCATTTTGTCTTCTTGAGTAAATTGTTTATAAGTTTTTGGCAGGTTGAGTTACCTAAAAATGTTACCTATTGAAGAATCCAACGCCGACTCCAATAGTTCATCTTCCAGCAATGATTATTTCGCTATCACTAAACACCTATTATAGGAGCCATTAGGAGATGATAGCGACTTTGCGAATGCTTGCATATCGTTGTCAAGCTGATGTGAACCAATATGTTCAAATTGGTGAGAGCATTAGAATTTAAAGCCTTAAGAGATTTTGTGATGCGGTTATCGGGGTTTTTGGAGAAAGCAAATAAAGATAATATTGCCATGTTGCTTAAGGAAGGAGATAACCGTGCCCATGTATGCTTGAGAGTCTTGATTGTATGCATTGGCATTGAAACAATTGCCCAATCGCATGGCGTGGTACACATACAAGTGGGTTTAAAAGAGACCCTACTCTCATTTTAGACGTTGTTGCATAGCTGGATTTATGGATTTGGCATGCATTCATTGCCATGGACGTTACTAACAACTATGTAAGTGTTGTGAATAGGTCTCATTGTTTTATGAGCTTACTAATGATGTTGCACCCCCTTTTAAGTTTTGTTGTACAAGGACATCCCTACAATATGGGGTATTACCTAAAAATAATAATTCAAACAATCACGCAACCATCATCTAATAAAGAGAAACTATTAGACGAACACCAAGAAGCCATTAGAGAGGATGTCGAGGGGGCATTTGGAGAGTTGCAAAGTAGGTGGCATATTGTCAAAGGTCCAATACGCATGTGGAATCCAAAGGATATTGGGAAGATTATGAAGACGTGCATTAGCTTGCACAATATGATCATCGAGAATGAGCGTTACTGGGGGATTGACCCAAAAATTTGGGAACCTTATGGAGATGAAATGGTTCAAAATGGTGACCTAGAACATAATTATACATTCCTCATCCCTAAAATGGTTGATCGATTGAAACAAGTGCGACACAAGGGGATTCACAATGATTTAATAATAGATCTCATTAGAATTATTTAGTGGTTGACAAGTTTCATGTTTTCGTATGATGCATTACCAATGTTTTTCTTTTGTTTAAATGTAATTCTGGATTTCATTATCAATGTATAATCTCAAAACTCTATTATTTATAATAGTTGAAATAAAGAGATCATTGATTTAATTCCATGCCAAAAGGATTGGGAGCCGACCGGCTTAAGTGTTGTTTGTTTTTACTTCTTAAGTTTGAATTTGAACCATTTAGACCTAGGAGGTACCAAATAGTGTTTGTTTTTTTAAATGATTAAGATGCTAACGGTTATTTTTGCCTCTGAATGATTAAGAGGTAAATATACCTATGAAATTGTAATCTTAAGTCTGAATCAGTCTAAATACATTAATTCAGATATCTATTCAGAGAGGCGGACTCCTGTGCGCACTAAGTTTCCAGACGTGCTGATACAAACAAATTTTTTTAAAATATTAAAAAAATTGAGTTGATTTTATTAAGTGAGATTTAAACATTTCAACGAACCCATATAAAAAAATTGAACTCAATTTTTTTTTTTTGCTATTTTTAAAAAATCGGTCAAACTCTTACAACTTTTAAAGTGCTTAAAAGCACCAAAAGCTTGACCGATTTTTTAAAAATAGCAAAAACAATTTTTTTAAGCTGGATTTTTTTATATGGGTTTCTTGAAATGTTTAAATATCACAAAAAGAAAATCAGCTCAAAAGTATATGTTTACTATTTTCAAAGAATAATGTGAAAATTTTAGTTTGCTCTCCATTCAGACATAAAATCAGATATATATTTTAGATTCAGATTTCAGACTTGAGATTCAGTCTTCGGATGAAAAAATAAATGCAACCTTAGTGTTATTTTGATGCTACTGTTATAAATTGATGTGAGCTAATTGAACTTGTTGTTGTAAAATGCTACTGTTTTATGATGTCTGACATTCAGCATTCCGGGAGACGAGTGATTTCTTAAGAAAAGAAAATGTTTGAATTCTAGGTTGCTAAAATTTGTTTCATTTATTGGGTCTTACGAACAGCAGTCAATTGGGACCAAACAAAAATCAAAGTTACAATTAAACAAAATGAATTCACCAAACTCATATCAAATGGTGATATATGTCTTATAGAAATCAAACAGAATGTGTGCTCAAACTAACTCTTCTTCTAAAATGATACGATTAAAACTGACAACATACTAAATATTACATAAAGTAGGGAAGAGGCCAACAATTTATTTTGTGTTCTTAAAACAAAGTCCAATTGTAAACATAATTATTCATTTCTTTAAAGATATTTTCTACCATTTCCACACAATCTCATCTTAAAGATTGTTGGAGAATTTTTAAAATAAGTGAGTAAGAGCTTTGGGAGTAAAAGCTTAAAAGCTTGTCCCACATTGGAAGTATGTGGAAAAAAGTGGGAAGCTAACGCAATATAAAAGGGAGAGTGCCCCACATTGGAAAATGAGTAAAGTTAAGTGATACCCACTAAGTTATAAATGGAGTGGGCAACCTTTAAGTCCCACATTGGAAAAATATTAAGAAAGTGTGCACTTAATAAGTAGAAATGGAAGATGAAGAGTTACTTCATCTAGCATTTAAGAGGCTATTCAAGAGACCTCTATTACGATGCGAAACACCGTACGCACACGTACGCGCGCGTGCGAGCCCGCACGTTAGGGGTAGTGGGCTATAGAGGCGCTAGTGGCACACTTTGCACTTCGCATGCCGCATGTACGCAGTGGTAGCGGATTGTCGGGATTCATCCGGGTCGGATCGCGGTAGCTCGGGCACGGTCACTTTTTGGTGGGTCCGTGAAAAACCGTTTTGGTATTACTGTGCATGTTTGGAAATGGTTTAAAATTGTTGATAATTAATAGGCATACCATTTCGGAATTAAGTGAAGACTGTTAAAACTTAACAGTTATGACCCTTGAGATGCAGCCTTTCATTTCCTATAAATAAAGGCATCCTATTTCGAAATTACACATAATAAATATTACCCAGTTCCGAAATTTCCAACCCTTCCTATTACTCTCTTACAATTTTCAGAAGATATAAATTATTTTATTATGTTTTGTGCACATAAACAGAATAAGAACTTGATTGACTATTCTTCGCTGCTGTATCCAAAGGCTGTCCTCAAATATACAAGTTGCAGGCAGTACAAGTTGCTTCATTGTATCTTGAGTACGGATTTACGAATTCCCGTTTGTATACCGAAGTTATTCCTGTGGGGCAAATACTGTATTTAGGAAAGTGACATCACGCCTTGAAGTTTTCTAGTATCTATTAAGAAATTACATTATTGTATTGAAGTTAGCATTACTGTGGTACATAAAGAGTTCCATTTATGTGTTTGCATTCATATTATCCAACAATCTAAATACAGTATAAGTTAGAAATGGCTGACTCTTCCAAATCACTTCGACAAATAACAAAAGGCTTTGTCAAGTTGAACTGTTTTGATGGTGGTAATTTTTTGCGTTGACAGAAAAAGGTTCATTTTCTTCTAACAACATTGAAGATTGTATATGTCTTGTCACAATCAAAACCAAATGAAGAAGAAGATGAAACCGTGGAACAGACTAGGCAACGCACAAAATGGAAGACCGATGATTACTTGTGTCGTGGTCACATTCTCAATGCACTTGCTGACAATTTTTTCGACTTATACCAAAATGTTGGGACTGCAAAAACTTTGTGAAAAACATTGGAGACCAAATATCTTACGGAAGACCCTACAAGTAAGAAGTTCCTTATCGATCAGTTTTTAAGCTTTAAAATGCATGATAATAGGCATGTGCTAGAACAATTTCATGACATCCAACGCATCATAAATCATTGCAAACTGAAAAAGTTAAATATGGATGATAATGTACTCGTTTCTGCCATAATTGAAAAACTTCCTCCTTCTTGGAAAGATTATAAGAAAGAACTTAAACACAAAAAGGAGGATCTTTCACTTGAAGAATTAGAGACTCGTTTAAGAATTGAACAAGAGTCTCGAATTCTTGATGGTAAAGAGGAACAAGAAAATTATGTTTCTAAGGTCCATGTGGTGGAGGAATGAAAGGAGCAAAAATATGGCAATCATGGAAAAAATAACAAGCGGAAGAATTTTTCAAATAATTCTAAAGTAAACAAAAAGAAGAAAGGAAATTGTTTTCATTGCAACAAACCAGGTCACTTCAAGAAGGATTGTCGTGAGTTCAAGAAACTAAAGGAAAAGGAGGGACATCAGACACAAAGTAAAAATTCGCTGCTATGATATCCGAGGCTAATATGCTTGGAGAAGACAACTCTTGGTGGATTGATTCTGGTGCCACAAGGCATGTTTGTAAGGACAAGATCTTGTTCTCTGCCTATGAAACAGTGGAAGGAGATGTTCACTATATGGAAAATTCTTCTACTGCTGCGGTTAAAGGCAAAGGGACAGTGGATCTCGAATTCACTTCCGAAAAAATTCTTAGCCTCACCAATGTTTTTCATGTTCCTGATGTTAGAAAAATTTTGATTTCTGGAAGTCTTCTTAACAAATTTGGCTTTAAGCTTGTATTTGAGTCAGACAAATCTATTCTGACTAAGAGTGGTACCTTTGTAGGCAAAGGATATTTGTATGAGGGCATGTTTAAGCTCAATATCAATGAAAAAGATTCTTCTACTTATATCGTTGATTGTTAATACAAAAAAAATGCATTTCATGGTGAATTTAAATTTAATTCCTAAATATGAGAATGATATTAATGAAAAGTGTAAAATATGCATGCAAACAAAAATAACAAGATTGCCTTTTCCAAAAATAGAAAAAACTACATCTTTGTTGCAATTAGTACATAGTGATGTTTGTGATTTGCATGGAACACCTACTAGAGGTGGTAGTAAATATTTTGCTACATTTATCGATGACTTTTCAAAATATTATTACGTATATCTTTTAAACTCTAAGGATGATGTGCTTAATAGATTTAAGACATATAAAAATGAAGTTGGAAATCAATGTGATAATAAAATAAAATGTCTTAGATTTGATAGAGGTGGTGAATATCACTTTCCTCAATTTTGTGAAGATGTGAGAATTATACATGAAGCTACTGCACATTATACACCACAACAAAATGGAGTAGCAGAAAGAAAAAATAGGACACTAACTGAAATGGTTAACGCTATGCTTTCTTATTCTGGTTTAAGTAAAGAATTTTGGGGAGAAGCACTTTTAACTGCGTGTCATATTCTGAATAGGATACCTGTTAAAGATAATAAGAAAACTCCTTACGAATTATGGAAGAATAGAAAACCTAATTTAGGTTATCTTAAAGTTTGGTATTGTAGAGCTATTGAAAGACTACCTAAAACTAAGAGAAAGAAATTAGGAAGTAAAGGTGTTGAGTTTATTTTCTTAGGTTATGCACAACATAGTAAAGCCTATAGATTTTTGGTTAGAGAACCTAACGATTTTGTTAAGGTAAATACAATAATTGAATCGAGAGATGCAATTTTTTATTAACAAAGGTTTTCTTCTATTGCTAGAATAAATAATGAAAAAGAAGTAAACACTCTTTCACAATTCTTAGATACTCCTCCAGTGGAACATGAAGAGATTAGAGAAAGTAAGAGACCTAGAAAAGAAAAAATCTTTGGTCCTGACTTTGTAGTCTATCTTGTTGAAGGAACTAGAGATACACCTAGTAATAAATTTGCTTTGACTCTTAGTGTTGAAACAAACCCACAAACTTATAGTGAGGCAATTAAGTCTGTAGATTCAGCATTTTGGAAAGAAGTTATAAATGATGAAATGGATTCAATCTTGGGAAATAAAACTTGGAAGTTAGTAGACTTACCTCCAGGATCTAAACCCATCAAGTGTAGATGGATTTTTAATAAGAAAATGAAAATAGATGGAATAATTGATAAATTCAAGGCTAGATTGGTTGCTAAAGGTTTTACACAAAAAGAAGGAATTGATTATTTTGATACCTATGCACTTATTGCTAGAACCTCGACTATTAGAATTTTAATTGCATTAGCATCGATATATAATTTTGAGATTCATCAAATGGATGTTAAAACTGCCTTTTTAAATGGTGACTTAGAAGAAGAAATTTACATGGAACAACCTGAAGGGTTTGTTATGCCTGGACGAGAAAATAAAGTATGTAAACTTATTAAGTCCTTATATGGCCTAAAACAAGCACCTAAACAATGGCATGAAAATTTGATAAAGTCATTATTTCTTATGGTTTTAAAATTCATGAATCTGATAAGTGTGTTTATAGTAAATTTGGTAATGGTAAAGGTGTGATCATTTGTTTATATGTAGATGACATGTTAATTCTTGATACTTATTTAGAAAGCATTAATAATACAAAGAGTTTTCTGTCTTCTAAATTTGATAGAAAGATATGGGTGTAACTGATGTCATATTAGGAATGAGAATAATAAGGAAAGATAAAAATATAATTCTCACTCAATCTCATTATGTTGAGAAAATTTTAAAGAAATTTAATCAGTTTGATTGCACACCTGTTAGTACACCTTTTTAACCACAGCTAAAGATGATCCCTAATAATGGTAGAGCTATTTCACAATTGGAATATGCACGAGTAATTGGTAGTTTAATGTATGCCATGACATGTACTCGACCTGATATTGCTTATGCTGTTGGTAAATTAAGTAGATATACCAGTAGTCCAAGTTTATTGCATTGGCATGTTGTCAATAGAATATTAAAATATTTAAAAGGAATTGTGAACTATGGTATATATTATAATGGATATCCTTCAGTATTAGAAGGGTTTTCTGATGCTAGTTGGATAACTGGGCGGGAGGATCATTACTCAACAAGTGGATGGATTTTCATTCTTGGTGGAGGAGATGTATCTTGGGGATCAAAGAACCAAACTTGTATAGTTGATTCTACTATGGAAGCTGAGTTTGTAGAATTAGCTGCAACTAGTAAAGAGGCAGAATGGTTAAGGAATTTATTGATTGAAAATTTCAGTTTGGCCAAAACCAATGCCTCCAATATCTATACATTGTGATAGTGAGTCTACATTTTTCAGATCTTATAGTAAAGTGTACAATGGAAAATCTAGACATATTGGCCTCAGACATAGTTATGTCAGACAAACGATTACAAATAGTGTAATCACAATGGATTATGTAAAATCAAGTCAAAATTTAGCTGATACTTTTATAAAAGGTCTTGCAAGAGGACTGGTGTCTAAGACATCAATAGGGATGGGACTAAAGCCCATTAGTAATAATCACTCTTGATGGAAACTCAACTTGAAACTTGATATATTCATGTTTCAAGTTCAATGATTAAAGTACATCATACGACGTGATTGTAAGCACTATAAAATTTAACATCCCAAGGATAAGTGCTTAGAACATGTAATGAATAATGAAAGAGGATGAGTTTAACCTTAATAGATTTATGGTGTTTTAGTTACATGGACACCTATGATAATCTACCTATATGAGTGCGGAAGTGGTGCCGCTTCCTATGGGAACTGGGCTTGACTCTAAAGCACTCACGAAATCAAGGTACAGACATAAGGCCTAATATATGTGTCGGCTTATATGGATAATCAGTGACTAAAAGATTTGTGTGTGAAGACAAATTTGGCTGATCAATATGGATTGATAGTTCAAAGACAAGTCTACTATACTTTCATGGTTAGCCTTGACGAACCTTCACAAGGTATTGGTTCAAGTCGTGAGACACTAATGCTTATACACAGTCTTACAGACAATCAAAGATTTACAAAACTTATTTTGAAAATGGTGGAGGAATGTTGGAGAATTTTTAAAATAAGTGAGTAAGAGTTTTGGGAGTAAAAGCTTAAAAGCTTGTCCCACGTTGGAAGTATGTGGAGAAAAGTGGGAAGCTAACCCAATATAAAAGGGAGAGTGTCCCACATTAGAAAATGAGTAAAGCTAAGTGATATCCACTAAGCTATAAAAGGAGTGGGCAACCTTTGAATCCCACATTGGAAAAATATTAAGAAAGTGTGCACTTAATAAGTAGATATGGAAGATGAAGAGTTACTTCATCTAGTATTTAAGAGGCTATTCAAGATACCTTTAATACGGTGCGAAGCACCGTACGCACATGCACGCGCGCGTGAGGGGCAGTGGACTGTAGAGGCGCTAGTAGCGCACTTTGCACTTCGCATGCCGCGTGTTCGCAGAGGTAGCGGGTTGCCAGGATTCGTCCGGGTCGAATCACGGTAGCTCGAGCACGGTCACTTTTTGGTGGGTCCGTGTAAAACCATTTCGGTATTATTGTACCTGTTCGGAAATGGTTTAAAACTGTTGGTAATTAACAGTCATACCATTTCGGAATTAAGTAAAGACTGTTAAAACTTAACAGTCATGACCCCTGAGATGCAGCCTTTCATTTTCTATAAATAAAGGCATCCTATTTCGAAATTGCACATAATAAATATTATCCAGTTCCAAAATTTCCAACCCTTGCTATTACTCTCTTACAATTTTCAGGAGATATAAATTATCTTATTCTGTTTTGTGCACATAAACAGAATAAGAACTTGATTGATTGTTCTTCGTTGCTGCATCCAAAGGCTGTCTTCAAATATACAAGTTGCAGGCAGTACAAGTTGCTTCATTGTATCTTGAATACGAATTTGCGGATTCCCATTTGTATACCGAAGTTATTCGTGTGGGAGAAATACTGTATTTAAGAAAGTGACATCACGCTTTGAAGTTTTCTAGTATCTATTCAGAAGTTACATTATTGTATTGAAGTTGACATTACTGTGATATATAAGAGTTTCATTTCTATATTTGCATTCATATTATCCAACAAAGATCCATTAAGGAAAATACCAGCAGAAAAACAATAAATAAGAGAGGGAAAAAAAAGGGACTAAAATTCAATTTAAAACCCATCAATATCATATTTAGCATTTGAACTTGTTCCACATTGTTACTATGCATCTTTAAGATGGTAAACAGAGTATATTTTTAAATAATATGAAACATATATTTAAGAGTTCCAAAAAACGTAAGAGCTCAAAACAGGAGAAGCCCTAGGGGGTAAATAATTTGATTTATATTAGAAAGTATAAAAGAATTTCATTAAAAAAATTAAGCAACAATATTTCTCCAAATATAAAAACTGAAATTAGAGAACATATTTTTTGTGATCCTATATCCCCAGCTAATTAATATATCGACAATAGTAAAACTAAAACTTCAGAAATAGTGGTTGTATCTGGGGCGATGCAAGCAAGCTAAAAATTTTTCCAAATATTGAATATCGTATGCAACAATATTTTTGAGGGAAATGCCATGGTTGATGCTTGGAATTGGAATTGGAAAATTTTCATTTCAAAACTATTAGTTTTTTCTGGAGAAGGTGAGGGAAATGGAATGGTTTGGTGAGTAGGACGAAAAAAAGATGTGCAACTAATCACATAATAGATTCATGTTTTTTTTTTTTTTTTGGTACGAAGGTTAATCTCCGGGTAGCTTGCGCACCTCTCGAGACTAATCCCTCTGTCCTGAATAAGACTTTCTATAACAAGCATTTAATTCCTGTCGTCCGTGACTCAAGGAGGCAGTTGCCAATTTCAAACGCATGTATCTGGGTTTACAGCTACACCCTGCCTCTATCAACTTGAACAATCCTTGCGGTTCATAAGAGAGTCATGTTAATCCTAGTAAAAGAGGGTCAACAAATTTGGACTTAAGTAAAGGACCACTTTGATGATATCTATATTCATTTTGACCGCATCAGGTTCACAGTTACATTACACAGTTGCATTCGATAACAATTTTTTGACTTCGGGAATGTGAATCCTAAATAGCACATAATATCCTTTCCATCCAAGATTGCATTGGGGATGCTAAGAGCATACAGTTAAAAATATCTTCATGGTAGTAAATTCAGCCCAAGGGGAACGTCATATTAAAGTGCAGAAAGCTGTGGGGAGCGAGTCCAATAGCTACTTTGGAAGCATTCCAAAAATTAAAAATTAAAAAATCATAAATATAGTAATTAAAATGAATAAATGCATAGAAGATTGGGAATACTTGAAAGATGAATGGAAAGAAAAACTTCAACCTAGTGAGGAAGTAATTTACAGAACTAACAAATGATTCATATTTCCAAACGCTCATTCGCTGTAACTTAACATACAAGAAGTAAAAACACTATCCAACCCTCAAGAATAACAAGTAAAATTTTGATTATTCTCCTATGCAACAGCACCACCGTGGAACCGTGAGCAATCATCACCGGAAACTGGCACTCATTGTTAGACGGATCCTCATCTGTCACCAGGGCCAGGCCCGAGAAATCACAGGCCCAACTGTTCTGGTTTTCGAGTTGGTAATACATGTTGAATGCATAAGAAGCATTTCCAATGGAACTCATGTGATTACAAGATGACCCGTATCCCAAAGCAGTGCAATCCGAAAGGCTACAAGCATAATCAACACTCCGGGCCAAGTCTCCCAAATCATCCACACCCGGGTCCAAAATGCACCACCTCTTAGGCATATATCGAACACCTTCAACCGCGACCAGTCCTTTGTTTTCGTTCAAGCCCAGTAAATCCAACTCATATTTAGGCTTCCCATCAAACTCGAATATCCCCCAATGCCTCTCGAAACAACCAGGGGCTATGCTCTTTGCATTCTCGTCAATGAGACTAAAAAGGTAAACATCTAACACTCCTCTCCGGGCAGGGGTTCCATCACCATTCAGAGCGTGCCGAATCAATCCTTGGTTGAATCTTTTCGCGTTTTTTATATTAGCACTCTTATCGCCATCGGTGGGCCACCCAACTTCGCCTACTATAACCTTTATGTCAGGGTACCCGGCCTTGTTTAAGGCCCAAACAAGGGTGTCCAAGTTTGCATCGAACACATTAGTGTATGTGTTGGGCCCGTCTCTAACGGGCTTGTTTGACCCATCAAAGAATGCAAAGTCTAAGGGGAAGTTGGGGTTGGCATAGAGACTGAGAAATGGGTAAATGTTGACCGTGAAAGGGGCGTCGTTTGAGTGAAGGTATTGGACTAGTTGGACTGTGATGTCGCGGATTTCGGGCCTGAAATCACCAGCTGATGGGACTGGGTTTGAGTCCGGTGAGTTGTAGATGTCGGCGTTGAAGGGGACCGTGGCTTTTATACGTGAGCCCAGCCCAGCATTGTTGAGGGCCTCTTGGATATTTTTTAAGGCTGGCAATGTGGATTGTAGATAAGTGCCATTGTAGGTTTGAAGAAAGGGCTCATTGCCCACAGCGACATACCTGCACAGTTGCATTTAAATGTAATTATACAAATCAGTACTGCTGGCTTGTGGATTTATAAGAATTCACTCAATTCTGTCTCCAACAAGTACCAAGGGAGAAGTGTCATTAGGAAACAGAAAACTTCAGACAACTAAAGAGAAAAGGAAATCAGAATCAGAATAAAACAAGCGGTATTTGAAAAAAAAATCTCGTTTTCTTTAAGAAAAAATATTTACTTTATATTTTTAACGGAGTAATTTTTAGTCTCGAAGACAACAATGCTTGCGTGGCAGATATAGTTGTAACGCACCAGCTAAATTTTACATTAGTCTTCAATTCTGCAGCAACTTAAGTAGCTCTTTTAGTGACGTTTAATATCAACTGTCTATTTTAAATATTTGTAATGACGTTTAATATCCACTGTCCATTTAAAAATTTGTAATGACGTTTAATCTCTGTTATACAATAACAAAATGTATAACCAAGACAAAATGTTACTTACTTAAGAAGAGGGGGGGGGGGGGGGGGGGGGTATATAAAACTGTTATCTAGGGGGGTAAAGATTGCATATCCAATACAATATAGGAGTTGATTTTACAATCAAAGAAAATAAAGGATCATCTGTAAAATTGTTTCCTGGACCTAAAAGCTGATAGAATTATTAACAGATAGCATAAAATCAATAAAGAACATTGATCATTATCAAGAACCCAATATACGGAAAACCCCATAGTCCTATTGAGAACCAGAAAAGAATATGCTAAAAAAACGAGTGTGTGTGTGTGTGAAAAACAAAATGTATAATTAAATGGAGCGAGGGTTCAAGTGATGAATGTATAAGATTAATAACGGTTTAAGAATGAAATAAGGAGAAGGGAAAAAAAAAACTCAACTTGATGTTTACTCCACCATTGTAGCAATAAGAGGTGACATTTGCGTCCACCCAAGAAACTGCTGCCCCAGCATCGTTACTCATATCAGCCAACATGTAATTGGGTATTGCAAGCATGACTTCAATCTCAGTTCCAATCAAGGCCCCCAAAATCCTCTCGTCCGCCTCAAACAGTTTCACCTTATTAAACCCATTCTCTATCATCATCTCCACAACCTTCTCTGGTGGTAGTTGGTGGCTTGCCATGGTACCCCAGTTCACTCCCACACCTTTTGATCCATTTGACTGCACACGCATTACCACAACTAACACTGTTACAATGATCAAGACATGAGCGCAGAGAGAATGCAGTGTTCTAATTGCGTCCATCATTTTCTTTCTCTTTGTTGAGACACTTTCTTTGATCTTTCTTTAATCAAGACATATAAAGGAGAGCTCAAATGGTTTGGGAGGTAAAGAAAATAAAGCGAAATAGGAGAATTTTCTTCTTGCTTGTTGTGGGTTATTCGTATGTGAGCTCTCTCTCTCTCTCTCTCTCTCTCTCTCTCTCTCCACATATTTTAATGAGTAGAAGGTGGAAAACCTACAAGAATGTTATAGAAAGGCAAAAAGGCATGAAAGATTCCTTTCTTAATTCATCTATTTAGTTCTACAATCCTGCCATTTTGCGCGTCTAAACTGTCAAGATTCTGTTTAAATGGTAATTACTTTGAGTTTTAACCCACTTTGAGAGTTGCTTCTGAGATACTCCCTACAAGTAAAAAAATAATTAAGCATTCATTCAGAGTTTTGGCAATATTTTTTGAATTTTTTTTGTGAAACTTTATGATCTTTTACGTTATTTTTAGAAAGTTAATATATCCTTTGCGAATATTACTAACTATATGCGAATAAATAGTCTTGACGGTCTCCTATAGCGAATAGAAAGAGAAGGCAAGTAGCTCGTTGTATGTAGGGGTTATTAACGAGCAGTATTATACCATGACGATGGTGTGAAGTGGAAGGTTAAAGAGATGGACCCCAAAGAAGTTGGAGATCATGTCAGTTTACTTGCCAATGACTCCTTTTGAAAGTAATC
Source organism: Sambucus nigra (assembly GCA_949130495.1). Lineage (NCBI taxonomy): Eukaryota > Viridiplantae > Streptophyta > Magnoliopsida > Dipsacales > Adoxaceae > Sambucus > Sambucus nigra. The sequence goes on from OX422207.1 coordinate 405,584,306, forward strand.
CTATCAAAAATGCAAACTTTCCAGCCTGAATCTACGTGTTTCACTTTCATGCAACTTTTTATACCTCTTTATTTATTTCCCTCAATTTCAAGGAAAGCTCGTAATTTGGCCTTTCGATTGCCACAAAAAGATGCAAAATATTAAACACATCGAGTGTTAGTACCGGTACTGTTTTATTTATTTATATTATGGTGCGAGTCCCGTTAGAAAATAATTACTCCAAAAAAATAGGTCGGAAGTATGTCCTATTTTCACCATTAGTCCTCTTTGTTCTATTGCGAGTGGGCTTTCACTATTTAGTCTATCGTTCACTTTTTTACATGAACTTTTCAATTTTAAAAAGTTGATAAGGTCTTTTAACAAGACATTGAATCCCTAACAACACACTTCCTCTCACCTTCAATAATAATGTGCCCGCTATAGCCACCATTGTCCGCTACCTCCCTCGACCGGCGACAACAATGCCCGACAACATCCTTCTCCTTCTCTTCCAATTTTTGCATTTATATCCTTCTCCTTCTCTTCTAATTTTTGCATTTATATCGACCACCACCATAGACTCCTCTGTGGTTTGTCTCTCGCCAGAATTGTCAAATTGAACTTGAGAGAGAAAGATAAACTCGCCTTCAAAAAAATATGTGCTAAATGCATGTACTATCTTCAAAAAATGACAGCATTTTCGTTAAATATGTGTACTACATTATAAAAACAAAAACTTAAAACTTCGACACATTTTGGTACAAACAGTCTCAAATATGTCTTCTTAAAAAATCAAAGAAGATAGAAATTCACAAACACACACACACACACACACATATATATATATATACATATATATATATATATATATATACATATATATATATATATATATATACATATATATATATAATAATGCTCCTGTGCGGACTAGTCCGCATTTTAAGAATGCGGACCGGACATGTGTCACCTAACGGTGCGCCGAGAAATTATCGCCTAAATTATAGGCACACTCTCTCTCTTTTCTGGGCTCACCGCCAGGTGACACATGTCCGGTCCGCATTCTTAAAATGCGGACTAGTCCGCACAAGAGCAGGACTGTATATATATATATATATATATATATATATATATATATATATATATATATATATATATATATACGGAGCCGTTCAGGAGCGGACTCAAAGAACGGGTCTACTAACGGACCACCCCCAAATGACGTAATTTTGGGGGTGAAATTACCAGAAAACCCTCACTTCACCCGGTTTTCTTGTAATTTCACCCTCAAAACTACGTCGTTTGGGGGTGATCCGTTAGTACACCCGTTATTTAAGTCCTCTCTCTCTCTCTCTCTCTCTCTCTCTCTCTCTCTCTCTCTCTCTCTCTCTCTATATATATATATATATATATATATATATATATATATATATATATATATATATATATATATATATATATATATATACACTCATGCTCTTTTGTGGACTAGTCGACATTTTAAGAATGCGTATTAGACATGTGCCACCGGGTGGTGAGCCCAAAAAAGAGAGAGAGTGGGCTTATAATTTAGACGATAATTTTTATGGGCACCATTAGGTGACACATGTCCGGTTCGCATTCTTAAAATGCGGACTAATCCGCACAAGATCATATATATATATATATAGAGAGAGAGAGAGAAAGAGAGAGAGAGAGAGAGAGAGAGAGAGCACTAAGTTTGCACATTGTCTTTTTAAAATAGTACAAAAAAATTGACCTGTTTTTTTGTGTGATATTTAAACATTTCAAGGAACCTATATAAAAAAAATCACCTCAAAAAACATTTTCTTGCTATTTTAAAAAAATTGGTCAAACTTTCGCAGTTTTTAAAGTACTTAAAAGCTGCAAAAGTTTGACCGATTTTTTTAAAATAGCAAAAAAACTTTTTTTTTGCTGATTTTATTTATATGGGTCCATTGAAATGTTTAAATATTACATAAAAAAATCAACTCAAAAACAATTTTTTTAATATTTAAAAAAAATAGGTGTGCGCCAGTACATCTGCAAACTTAGTGTGCACAAGAGCCTGTCTCTTTATATATATATATATATATATATATATATATATATACACACACACACACAAAAAGTCTCATGTAAGGATTCCTTATGGTGCAGGCCCCGGTACATACTATTTTTTTAAATAGTAAAAAAATGAATTTTTTGATGAAACTTCATGGATATGATCTTCATGGTGAGAAGATCATCTTAAATTTTTTTCGTCGAAAAATTCAATATAAAAATCGTTGAGATGAGGTGATATGTAAAAAAATGGTATAAATATGCATTTTCAATCGTTGAAATGTTGGGTCGGCGCCAGCCGCTTTATTGATTGAATTTTTTGATGAAACTTCATGGATATGATCTTCTCACTATCGAGATAATATCCATGAAGTTTTTTCAAAAAATTCAATCAATAAGTGGTGAGATGATCGTCAACATTTCAACGGTTGAAAATGCATATTTATATATATATTCTTGTAAAAAACAATTAGGACCGGCTTTTTTCACATTGATTCTCTTTACAAATATCCTCCAAAAGTTCCATATTATTATGTATAATATAAATACCATCTTCTACGTCCAAAAACAAAAGCACCAACAAAAACACTAAATACCAAAATATACAAAACATTTGGGGGGAAGATAAAATTTTTGAAACTCCAAAATTACACATGCTCATGGATCTTCTTTATGGATCTTGTCAAGACCTTTATGGAAAAGAATGTATATCAAATTTGTATTTTGAGAGATATATAATTTAAAATTTTGTAAAACACTAATCTTTGGGTGAAAATTATATCTAAGGAACAGCAGAAGTACCTATCCTTCATCGACCTCTTTTGACACATCTCATGTAGAGATTTCCCAATAGATAAATATTGCATTGATCATCTTATATTTTGAAAGATATTCAGTTTTAATTATTTGACACAAAATGGCAAATTAAAGGGTAAATGACCCAAACATTTTAATAAAGTGAACTTATACCCCAATGTACAAAAGGTAAACAATGAAGGTAACAGTTAAATTATAGTCATAAATGGTATCTATCATTCTAGTAAATGTGATTGGGGTAGTCAGGTGCCGTAAACATTATCTATGCTCAATCTGTTTTAATTAAGGAGAGCGAAGAAGGAATTTACTTAAGGGTCACTCTTTCAAGAGTCTAGATGCACTCGAGATATCGATTACCAGATAAAAATATGGATTCTCATTAACATAATTTTATAATATCCAAATTCCTAGTGTAACTCCAAAGTCCCCTTCGAGAATGAGACGAGGGACCTAACATCCCAAAATAGAGAAGTGGAGGACCACACCCAGCAAGAGGAAGGTCTATTTATTCCCATTTGATAGACTTCATACAAAGAGCATATTTAATCTCATGACCATGTTGGAAAATTGGACTTGAATGGGTATTATAAAGCTGTCCAGATTTTTCTGGACAGATTTTTGAGCAACTTTGAGCTCAAATTTAGGTGGGAGCCACACTACGAAAATTGTGGGACCATATACGAATGCGTTCACCTCCGCAAGGAGATTAACGTAGTATATTCATATGTCCAATTTCAATAAGTTATGAATGATAAATATGTCCCCCCAAAGTGACTCACAAAGCAATTAAAGTTAATGAATTTGGTATGTTTTAACTCTTGTCCCACATTGGAAGAGTAGTGGAATTTTGATGAGTTAATAACACCCCAAGTATGGACAAAGGCTTGGATGCCTTGGGGGTATCCCAACTCTTTGAAGGGGAGATGACCTAAGCTATGCACGGGTTGACTTTCGGTCAAAAGTCCACACGCGCGTCCGCCCAGCCGGCCTGGCTCATAAAAATCTTAATAAACTGTTGGCAGTTAATTCATTTAACTGTTTTTGACAGTTGTGCCAACCGTCAACTACTTTGCTATAAATACAGATGCCTCCATCCTTTTTCCTTCCATTTTCATACCAAAAGTGCTGTCATTTCTCATTTCTGTTTCAGAAAAAATTCTTTTTCTGCATAGCATCTGTTGCATTGTTGTTGAGTATGAGACACGGAATTTGAGTTCGTTGTAATTAATTATTGTTGTGCTACATAATTAATTGGTAAATCCGTTCTATCTTGGGAGACATTATTCATCAACCTCGGAGCACATTGGAGGGAATAAATTGTCTTAAGGAGACTGTTCTTAACAGGGCTCGGATTATTCTTTTATTCTTATATTATTTCTGCAAATTCAAGTAAGTGTTTCATTTCTGTAATTCTGTTTTAATTCCGTAATTATATTATTAATTCATAATTCTGTACAATTGTTATTTATAAATAGTAGATATAACAGACCATTGTGTGTAGTGTAGGAACATGATTAGGAAAATAATCGGCTTAGACGAAGGTTCACACAAATGGTATGGGAACTTGAGATGGAGAAGTAAAGAGCCAACGCATGGAGCGAACACACAACCCATCAGAAAGTCAAACAACTGGATTCCAATGGGGGAAAGAAAATAAAGGAATCATAACCCTCCATAGATTCGAAGGATATTTCAACGTCCTGGACAAAAAGGTTTGATCTCGATGCAAGTAGGTTGCAACCTATAGCTTGCAGAACACACCACCCCAATACATCTAAGCACAAGTCTTAAGTGAGCAAAAGTATTGTTCAATCAAGGAGGACAACGGAGCGTTTACATGCACATGTAGGAGGTACGATTCATTACTCTATTCACAGCGAACTTAGTCGTAGGATTGCACGACGTTGAGGAGACTCTAAGAGTATATGTACTCATTGTGCCAACAGTGTTATTGCAGCAATTTAAATACATAATTAAGTAAGGAATGAAATTATTCAATTAAAAGTTGATAATTCGAAACACAAAAATATAAGAAATTCGGAATTGTACAGACTAGAATGATGGCTGAGTTGTGGACAATGTCACTCTCATTAAGGTGTTTCGCTGCTCTACCACCAATTTGTGCTGACAGATAAAAGTCTCGCCACCCCAGGATAAAACAGCCCCAATATACGAACTAGTAGCACAAATCAGATTCGTTCAACGTACACTCATTCTGTAATACATTTATTACTCGATTCTAATATAATTAATCTGAATACTAGGGAAAACAATTCAGAACTCTGTAAAGAATAAATTATTTTTGGAACTATCTGATGAGGGGAGAAAAATGGTTCAGAACTCTTATGAAAAACGGAGGTTGAATACCTCTTGTATGGGGCAACCAAAAAGACGTTGGTAAAAAACGTGGAGAGATAAATCTGGAAATAAGTGGACAACTGTGTTGAAAAAATCAACTCATAATTAATCACGTTTTTTTTAATTCGAAAAAAATCATTAAAAATAATTTTTTAAAGACCAAAAAACAATTATGTATTTGTCCAAAAAATTATTTCTTAATGAGCCCAAGCCCAAGACCCAAGACCCGAACACGGGCACGAGCCGGACGGACGGACGGCGGCGGCGCGTGCACGTGTGTGACTTGGCCCAATAAGTCTTCCACCCATACACAGAAAACATCTAATGCGCAAAGGGCTTGCCCATTAGTCCCAAATAAATTATAAATATACCACTCCTAATTTTAATCCCTTAGCGATGTGGGACTAAAAAAAAGGTGTGGGCACCTGTTCCTATAACCGTTTAAAGAGTTAAAAATTTATTCCTTTTCTTGTTTCAAAGTTTTGCACTAAAAGTCAATAGCTCTAAAGGCTATTCCAACAATCCCCCACTTGCAAAATTTGAAAATATTTTTATCGAGCAATAATTCATAGAATTGTGGGTAAGTAAAGGTGTCTTTCAACTTGAACATTTACGTAGTAAAGATGATTCAGAATATACTAGAGTAATCGTAGTTTTTAACTCTATCTCTGACAACATCCCATACACAAACCTACCTGGGTGTAGTTCTAGTAGCTGGTAGGTTACGGCCATGTGCTTCTATCCCAATATAGTGAACGCTTTAGGAATTTTCCCAAAATATCCATGGGAAGCGGCCACACTTCCACATTCACACAGGTGAGTCTATCAAGAGTACTCTTGTAGCTAGGTACCCCACTCAAAATAAAGCTATAGATCTCATTAATAGTTTTAACGATTCATCATCTACTCGCTTCAGGATATCATGCTCCATAAGGATGGACTAGGAGTAAAACTCCATTCAATATTAATTACTTATAACATGATTCAACCCATATCACTGGTTACTTGTTTTACCCTTTGAATATATTTCTTGGGATCTCCAATCTATATGTTAGACTACCATCACAAATGACTCATTTATCTAAGGGTTTTAGTCCCATCCCTTTCGAGGTGTTCCACACCTTCTCCCTAGCTAGACCTGTCGTCAAAGGATCATCTAAGTTCTATTCAGACCGTATATGATCCACTCTCACAGCACCTGTAGAAATAAATTCTCTAACAGTGTTATGTTTACGACGTATTTGTCGTTTCTTATCATTATAATAACGGTTCTCTACTTTTTCAATAGCCGCGGTACTATCACAATGAATCAAAATGGTCAGTATCGGTCTTTACCATAGCAGAATATCTGACAAGAGGTTTCTTAACCAACCTGCCTCTTCACTAGCAGTAGTTAGTGCTATCATCTCAGACTCCATAGTGGATTGAGCTAAAATAGTCTGTTTCTTAGATTTTCAAGAAACTGCACCACCAGCGATGCTAAATATATATCCACTAGTAGCCTTAGAATCATCAGATAGGATGTTGCAATCAGCATCACTAAATCCTTTCAGGACAGCGGGATGCTTATTCTAGTGTAATCCGAGGTTCATCATCCTTTTAAGGTATCGTATTACCCTCTTAATAGCATGGCAATGCTCCATACTAGGATTACTGGTAAATCTACATAGTACTCCCACAGCATAAGCTATGTCAATGTAATACCCCGTATTTTTATGACTTTTAAATTCAGGGATTTATTAAATTTAATTGAGATAAATTAATTTAATATTAATCCGAAAATTTGTTTTAAATATTTACTAGCGTGACGAGAGTTAGTAATTATTGGAAAGTTGTCGAATATTACTAACTAAGTAAAGTAACATATAAGATTGATTTTATAAAAAAATTCATGAGTGAATAAAATGGTGATTATGAAAATTTAAGTCGGGACGCGCCCGTATTGTGTCAGGACTCAATTATTATTAGTAAAGTGAATAAATTATAAGTCGCTCGTATGGTGTTTTCGAGTGCGTCAATGTGTCCGGAAGGGTCGAGATAGTCAAATTAACGTACCCGGGGGTTTAGTTCAGGTCTCGGGGAGTTTTTAAGCCTAATTGGCATCCCGGAAGGGTATTATAGACACTTTACATTTTTGGACAATTAAATCTACGAATTTTCTAAGGATAAATCAGCCTCTAAGAGTTGTCTTCTAGGGTTAACCAACACAAAATCAAAGAACAACCATTAGAGAAGAAGTTGGAGAGCTTTCCAAGCAACTCAACGCCAAAGACTCATCCGTTTGCACCGCCACCACCACCAAAACGTAGATCGCGCGACGGGAAACGCAATCATACCTTTTCATCCAGGAAATCAGAACCTTGAATTCTAGGCAAGTATCTATATTGCTTTATTTTTAGTTAACGTCTCACCCATGTTAGTTTAGGATTATCAAGAACATGTTTTATGAAAGAAATTGATAATTTAGAGACTTTAAATCGCATGTTTAGAGAAATTTAATATATTCTGGACATACCCATCACATGTAGAGGATTACCCACGAATTAGTATGAATTTAGAAACAAGAAATCTGGGAAATAATTAGAAGAATGTATGTTTCCTCCCAAATTTGGGTTCTTGAGGATTATGTCAATTTTACCCCATTAATTCGATATCGTTGATGAATTTGAACATGTCTCACGTAGGAAATCATGTAGTTAGGTATATAGTACAATTAGTAATGTTGTTTGGGAGTTTGGACAAAATTGATAGAGGTTTTGAGGACTTTTGGTGATGAAACCCGTGGGATAGTATATGCAGAATCTGGGAAATATCTGGACGATCGATCGATCGACCCCCTACCTTAGATCGATTGACCTCTTCTGAATTTTGATGCTTGTTCTTTATTCTTAATGATTATCCCTGTGTCACTTTGTGGGAACCCTTATACATATTTTATTTACCTTAATGGGACATGGGAAAGACCAGTAGGGTTGTAAGTAAGGTTCGGGTGATACGACTCATATGGGATTTAACCGTGGGGTTTCGGGAATATAAATTTTATGGGAAATCGTGCGTATATTATGGTATATCTTGTGATAATTAAAGAAGACTTAGACCAGTAGAGTAGTGAGGGTGCACCTACTGATTTTATATTATTTCGAGAGGATACACTTCGAGAGTCGAGAAGTACATAAGGATTTGTTATACTTAATAGAATAAAAAAAAGTGATTTACTTATACGTAAAACTCGAGCGTGATATGTTACGCATGGCTAGAATAATACTATGGGTCGTGGGCGCACCTAATTTAGAAATGTGAATATTTATATATATGACTGTGTGATTGTGCATATTATATATATGTGTAAAAATCATACCCGGACTACTTGCTATCACGATGGTTTCCGTGCTGGGACGGTCTTATCTCGATTGGACCTTTATGGGAGATATTGACTCGTACCCTAGAAGATAGTATCCTCAATACAGGCTATCTGAAAATGATAGTCAGGTTTTCTAAGAGACGTGAGGGTATGTGCTTACCTCTTAGGACCTGGAACTATGCTTCCCCTCCATTTGTTTGTGCATTGTGTTAATACAATTTGAGAGTGATTCCGGACTAGTATTTCCCTTAGTTTGTGTGATACGGGGACTTGATAGCAGAGTATGCCAGCACCATTGGTTTTATGTGGGGTGTCGTTAGTATATATATTATATGTGTGACTAATTTATATACGTATATCTATATGGGAACTTTCTACTGTGTGTATAAGTAGATAAGCAATGAATAAATGCTTCAGTTTTATTATAAGGGTTCGGGAACTTTATAAGGGAAATCAGTTGTTCTAAATAACGTAAGAAATATTGAAGAGAGTGATTTCCTAAAGTAAATATCATAACCTCGCTTTTCACCTGATAAAACCTTATAGAGAATAAGTTAGAGAAACATATGAGATTTATCAGTACGGTAGGCGTGCACACTAGATGAGAGGTGAGAATTCTTAAGAGAGTGTCGCATACTAACATGGTTGTTGCATTAGCTGGTAAGCATTTTAAATACTTGCTAAACTATTTTTTTTAAACTTTTTTACACTCGGGCTCTGACTCGTTTCCTTTCTTTTTCTCTCTCTTGTATATATATATATATATATATATATATATATGTATTACAGTGTCCAGCCACAGGGGTGCCATGCTTACATTCCTTGGAACGGACGCATTGCAGCTTATGTGGGAGTTGCAGGCCGTTGCTTAGACGATCTCGTTGTTGACTCTACTCTTAATTTAGTTCTGATTAGTCAGGGCATGTGTCGCCTGTTTCCCTATTCAGTTAGATTTGTCAGAGATCTATGTTCAATTATTTTCAGTATTTGGTACTCTTTGGAATGTAATTCGTGTCAGGATGATTTCATTTGTAATTTTTAAACTTGGTATTGGTATATCTGAATGGTTGAATTCTTGGGTGTTTATTACCATTCTTCATATTTAAGTGATTCTTAAACTGTTAATTATTAAAAAAGGTTTTTATATCTGGATTTAAATAAAATGGAAATAAGGTTTTAAATTGTTTTGACACTTAGGTTAATTATTTCGGGTGTTTAAATTGGAAATTTATTTTGCGGCAGTGATGCTAAGAATGAACAAACCGTTCACCTTGATTTTTATTTAATAAAGGATTGATCACCCGGTATTTAATTAGGCGGGGTGTCACAGGTGGTATGAGAGCATCAGGTTCTAGTGTCCTTTAGGATCTGTACGAATTATTTCGTTTCCATCTTAACGTCTTTGATTTAAAGTCCTAATATTAGGAATGTTGTATTCATCTTTATGCGTTGGGAATTCATGCTTCTACGATTTGTTTATGTGAATGATGAACTTATCCAAATTATTTAAATTTTTAGATGGATCGTTAAGAAGAACAAGCTAATGTCGTTAGGGGAGTCAATGAGCAAGGTCATCTCACACCTCAGGTGTCTCCAGAAAGAGTATCAACCGCCAAGTTAGAAGGTAGTGTGGCACAGGCAGTTACCACTGCGGTCTTACAGTATCAAGAGCGCAGCACACAGCTTATAGGGGCAAAAGAACTAGAGAGTATAGTCAATCTATCATAAATAGAAATAACAAGTGTCCGAAGACACTAAAATCGCAACAACAAGCTCCTCAAGACCGTAAAAGCCACGAAGGTAACAAATTGTGCAGGAAAACCCAAAAGTGTCAGGGCCAACGAAGACGGGGTCAGAGGGAAGTCACAAAGAGATGTCAAATATGGAATGGACGGTCATGAACGTCGAACTTATCCGGATCAGACTGGAGAGGAACTCTAACCTAATCAGCGAGAACTTTCAGAACTCTGCTATAAGTGTGTACAAGTGGGTCACAAGTGGAGGGACTGTCCTCAATCAGATGTCATTTTTCATCAACATACTCAACAAGGCCAAGGAAAAAGTGGAACTGTACAACCAGACCAAAACCAATAGAGCGGTAAAATGAAACAGTTTAGAGGTAGATGCTTCAATTGCGACAAGATGGGTCACCGGAGGAAGGATTGCCTAGATACGAGTAAGATACCCCAGCAGCAGGGGCAGAAACAGCACGAATGTGTGTACGACGTCAGTATATTGAAATTCAGCAGCGATCATCGACCAATGATGGTACGTTCCTTCCTTCTAGTACTATGGGACACATTTTATTCAATACTGGGGCATTATACTGTTTCATAGATACTCACTTTGCACGGACCTTAGGATTTTTAGACACTACTGAGAGCACGGTGTCACGCGTAGACTCATCATTGGGAAAGGGTCTTTAATTTTCTTTATACGCTGGGGTATAGGTATATAGTTTGGTAGTTTGGTTTTACCTGTAGTCATACTAATTTTAGTCACACGTGAGCACGACGTCATTATTGGCATGGATTGGCTCGCTACGTACAGAGCCATATAAATTATTTCTGTAGGAGTATTATCTTTGCCATTACGGGGAAGGAGATGTTTTGGTGGCGATGCCTCGCCCAGAGGGAGAATATTCCAACCATTTGTATTACATAAAGGAGGATACCTCTAAGGAGATTGTGATTCTCCTAGATTCGATTCCAGTCGTTCGTGAGTTTCTGAATGTATTTCAGGAGATCAGTGGGTTATGTGTTGAAGTATTTTGTGGAGAGTACAACCACATGAGTTAAAAAAATTCGAAGCGAGAATAAGGGCAAGGGTATGGTTCTTATGAGGGAAATGGTTAATATAATTTCCCATTTGGTTCAGACGGATGCGTTATGTCTGGAAGACCATTAAGTAGCCAAGGCGATTGGCAAAGTAGAAGTATGAGTTTTATCCTCAGAGGATGAAGGGTGTTTTATGTGACAGACGCAAGTCATTATATTTTTGTTTATTGCTAGATTCTCATGCGATAAGAATTTAGTTCATATATCTATAGCATTATTATTATGTGTATGTTTTCCCTGGTAAAGTGGGATTGTCTTTAGTGTTCTTCGCGGAGGATAAATGGGTGCACTGTTAGTGATTTATATTCTTTATTGAGAATTCTCGTATTAGTGATGTGATATGCGAGTACGATATTATACTAATTATGGTTTTATAAAAAAATGGTTAAAGAAATAGTGGGCAATGAATTCAAGGCTATCGGAGTGGTTGTATTAGTGCAACATGTTGTGTTATGGCGAGGCCTCCCCTGCAAAAGGACTGGACTCTCACTTATATTATCTATTTTAGAGATTTCGGAGGGGATAGTGGTCCTGAGATATTCGATTCCGGTGTGTCTAGGAACTTTGTTATTATGATTCAGTATGTATTGGGTCTACGGTTGAGCAAAAAGATTTAACTCATTATTATGTTTAGCGCTCATGACTTGGTGTTAGGAAGAGTGCATTGATATATCTATCCTTTATAGATGTGAGAGTTAAGAGTTATACCCATATGTTTGGGGGACAGGATTTTGAGAACCCCGATTGTATGTATTCGAGGTTTATGGAATGTGATTACCATCAATACTGAACGATTGTGCAATTGGCGAAATGTTCTTTGTTAAGCATCATTACAGGAGGAGATGTAACTTTTTCTGTCAAGAGACGGAATAAAGGGGTACATGTTATGGATGGAGGGCCTAACGGATTTCGATAACCGATAATGCTATGTATTAGTGTATCGGGGGGTTCCTTGTTTGGATTTCGCTTTGCGAGACATCCCACGCATGAAACTTAGCGTAAGTTTGCAAGTAGGAAGATGTTTGGTCATTAGTCTATGAGTTTGGTACCTCGATCGTAGTAGGAGCATGTAACTATATCTGTAAATCAGAAGTTGAATTATGAATTAAGGCCAGTGGAGTCGGTTATGTGGAAAGAAAAGCATTGAAAGTTTTGTCTTATCACCACGAGTTGAGGGGTGGAACGATGATAAGGAGGATTTAAAATTTCAACTTCTAGGGTGATTGAGAGTACCCAAGTGTTGTAATCACGTTGTGATCACAAGGAAAATAAAGAATTGGGTGTTATTTGTGAAGCGTAGGTGATGCTTACGCTAATATGCACGGTTTATAGGGTGTGGGCATCCTGGTCAGCTAATGTTAAAATCGTCCGAGTTGAAGGGATGTGGGAATAGATGTGTGGAATAAATGTTTATCGAATTAACATAACGAAGTGAAAGTGGTAGAGTGGATTGGGCACAGTGTGAAAGACGATAAATCCAAGAGTAGCACACCGAATCTGGTTGGAAGGCTGGGGGAAGCCATTTAAAAAGGGGTATTCCTTGAGAAGAGTAAAATTCAATTATTATGGAGAACACTCGGAGAGGAGTTGTAATTAGTCAAATGTTGAGAGCGACTGACGCGTACAAAGGGTGAGGATGTTAGTATGGTATAAAAGGTCTAGAAGTGCACATTGTGGAGAAAAGTGCATGGGTCGTAACTTTCAGTATACACAAATGAAATAATGGGAGTATTAATGACACTTAATGTGACACATTACAAGTAGAAGTCGATGTCGAGCGGGACATGGTGAGTAGTCTCTGCATGCACCACTCATAGATAGAAAACGGTTGGAATAAGAGGATCAACCAGAGAATTTTGTGGCTATCGACAATTCCTGTAATGGAAGAGGTCGGTAAAGTTTCTTGGATGGGTTTCCACCCTCAAGACAAGATCAAAGGTTCATCCGAACATGTGGAACAAGTCGCCCAAGAAGGAAGTGGTTGATATTCCTTTGGGGTGATTTACAATATTTACTAGTGTCCCCAGCCTTCCTTTGAAAGGAAGGATCGCGCAGGTAAGTGGTCCTACACTGTATTATTTTCTGAATTGGGATGAGATTTTTGAATCCCACCTTCAATATAGGATTTCAGGAAGCAGTGAGGATAACGTTTCATTTTGGGTAGGATGTATCACTCATAGTCGGGGAGTAGGCGCAGGATGATTAAAGATTTGTAGAGACGCGTGAAGGTAATTTTGGAATCTTAATAATCATTTCATTTCAACAACGGATATAGATAGCAAGTGAAGTATAGTAAGGTAGATTTCCGTGGAAGCACTCGTACTTGTTTGTCGCGAACGAGGTGTTTATTGAGGTTTTGGTGTGGAAAACCCTTAACTATTCTCTCTCTGTACGTTTAGAAATGAGCGGATAATTAGAATTTTGGATCGGTCGAGAATAATCCAATGACTAAGGTGGAATTACCACGAACCGTTTTAGGTGGCTTAGAATTTTGTAACCGAAAATCGAGATCTAAAGAACAGACAAAAGTGGCCAGATGTTCATATAGTTTCTCTCTGCATATGAGTTTTGTATTTAGAAAAATACGAGTAGTTGACATGTAGTGAGGTGTGGCCTCCTAACAATATTGATAATGGAAGTCAATGATGTATAGGCTCGTCTTATGCGAATTTCGTCGGTTAGGAGCACAATGTGACGTGTCATTAATGAGAGCGTTTAACGAGCTTGCTGTGAGACGGGAGCTATAGTGACTGAGCGCCTTACTATGTATATAGTTTGCGTACTAATAAAGTGTCCAGAATTGTTTTACTAGGTAGGCCTTATTTTCCAAATTTCGGGATGAAATTCCGTTATTAGGGGGAAGTATGTAATACCTTGTATTTTTATGGCTTTTAAATTTAGGAATTTATTAAATTTCATTGAGATAAATTAATTTAATATTAATCTGGAAATTTGTTTTAAATATTTACTAGCATGACGAGAGTTAGTAATTATTGGGAATATTACTAAATGAGTAAATTAATATATAAGATTGATTTTATAAAAATTGTCACGAGTGAATAAAATGGCGATTATGGAAATTTAAGTCGGGACGCGCCCATGTCGTGTCAAGACTCAATTACTATTAGTAAAAGTGAATAAATTATAAGTCGCACGTATAGTCGTTTCAAGGGCGCTAATGAGTCCAGAAGGGTCGAGATAGTCAAAATAATGTACTCGGGGGTTTAGTTCGGGTCTCGGGGCGTTTTTAAGCCTAATTGGCATCCCGGGAGGGTATTATAGACATTTTAAATTTTTGGGCAATTAAACCCAGGAATTTCCTAAAGATAAATCATCCTCTAAGAGTTGTCTTCTAAGGTTAACCAACACAAAACCAAAGAACATCCATTAGAGAAGAAGTTGGAGAGCTTTCCAAGCAACCCAATGCCAAAGACTCATCCATTTGCACTGCCACCGCCACCAAAACGTAGATCGCGCGACGGGGAACACAACCATACCTTTTCATCCACAAAATCAGAACCTTGAATTCCAAGCAAGTATCTATCTTGCTTTGTTTTTATTTAATGTCTCACTCGTATTAGTTTAGGATTATCAAGAACATGTTTTATGAAAGAAATTGATAATTTAGAGACTTTAAATCGCATGTTTAGAGAAATTTAATGTATTCTAGACATACCCATCACATGTAGAGGATTACCAAGGAATTACTATGAATTTAGAAACAAGAAATCTAAGAAATAATTAGAAGAATGTATGTTTCCTCCAAAATTAGGGTTCTTGAGGATTATGTCAATTTACCCCATTAATTCGATATCGTTGATGAATTTAAACATGTTTCACGTAGGAAATCATGTAGTTAGGTATATAGTACAATTAGTAATGTTGTTTGGGAGTTTGGACAAAATTGATAAAGGTTTTGAGGACTTTTGGTGATGAAACCCATAGGATAGTATATGCAGAATTTGGAAAATATCTCGGCGATTGATCGATCGACCTTGAATGTCGATCGATCGACTAGATCGATTGATCGACTAGATCGATCGATCGAACCCCTACCTTTGATCAATCGACCTCTTCTGAATTTTGAAGCTTGTTCTTTATTCTTAATGATTAACCCTATGTCACTTTGTGGGAACCCTTATACATATTTTATTTACCATAATGGGACATGGGAAAGACCAGTAGGGTTGTAAGCAAGGTTCGGGTGATATGATTCATATGTAATTTAACCGTGGGGTTTCGAGAATATAAATTTAGTGGGAAATCGTGCCTACGTTATGGTATATCTTGTAAGGATTAAGGAAGACTTAGACCAGTAGAGTAGTGACGGTGCACCTACTGATTTTATATTATTTCGAGAGGATACACTTCGAGAGTAGAGAAGTACATAAGGATTTATTATACTTAATAGACTAAAAAGAGTGATTTACTTATACGTAAAAATCGAGCGTGATATGTTACGCATGGCTAGAATAATATTATGGATCGTGGGCGCACCTAATTTAGAAATGTGTATATTTATATATATGACTGTGTGATTGTGCATATTATATATCTGTGTAAAAATCATACCTGGAGTACTTGATATCATGGGGGGTTCCGCACTAGGACGATCTTATCTTGATTGGACCTTTATGGGGGATATTGACTCGTACCCTAGAAGATAGTATCCTCGATACAGGCTATCTGAAAATGATAGTCAGATGTTCTAAGACGTAGGGGTATCTGCTGGCCTCTTAGGACCTGGAACTATGCTTCGCCTCCATTTGTTTGCGTATTGTGTTAATACGGTTCGATAGTGATTCCAGATTAGAATTTCCCTTAGTTTATGTGATACGGGGACTTGATAGCAGAGTATGCTAGCACCATTGGTTTTATGTGGGGTGACATTAGTATATGTATTATATGTGTGACTAATATATATACGTATATCTATATGGGAACTTTCTACTGTGCGTATAAGTAGATAAGTAATGAATAAATGCTTCAATTTTATTATAAGTGTTCAAGAACTTTATAAGGGAAATGAGTTGTTCTAAATAACGTAAGAATTCTTAAAGAGAATGATTTCCTAAAGTAAATATCATAACCTCGCTTTCTACCTGATAAAACCTTATGAAGAATAAGTTAGAGAAACTTATGAGATTTATTAGTACGGTAGGCGTGCACACTAGATGAGAGGTGAGAATTCTCAAGAGAGTTTCGCATACTAACATTGTTGTTGCATTAGCCGGTAAGCATTTTAAATACTTTCTAAACTATTTTTTTAAACTGTTTTACACTCGATCTCTGACCCGTTTCCTGTCTTTTTCTCTCCCTTGTGTGTGTGTTTGTGTGTATATATATATATATATATATATATATATATATGCATGTATGTATTACAGGTGCCCAGCCATTGGGGCGTCATGCTTAGATTCCTTGGAACGGATGCACTGCAGCTTATATGAGAGTTACAGGCCATTGCTTAAACGACCTCGTTGTTGACTCTACTCTTAATTTAGTTCTGATTAGTCAGGTAATGTGTCGCCCGTTTCCCTATTCAGTTGGATTTGTCAGAGATCTATGTTCATTTATTTTCAGTGTTTGGTACTCTTTGGAATGTAATTCGTGTCAGGATGATTTCATTTGTAGTTTTTAAACTTGGTATTGGTTTATCTGAATGGTTGAATTCTTGGGTGTTTATTACCATTCTTCATATTTAAGTGATTCTTAGACTGTTAATTATTAAAAAGGTTTTTATATTTGGATTTAAATAAAATGAAAATAAGGTTTTAAATTGTTTTAACATTTAGCTTAATTATTTAGGGTGTTTAAATTGGAAATTTATTTTTCGACAGTGATGCTAAGAATGAACCAACCGTTCACCTTGATTTTAATTTAATAAAGGACTGATCACCCGGTATTTAATTAAGCGGGCTGTCACAGTCAGGTTTAGTGCAATCTCTAGCATAACGTAAGCTACCTATGATGCTTGCATAAGCATTTTGATTTACATTATTGCCAGTGTTCTTAAATAACTTTACACTAGGCTCAAATGGAGTACTAGCAGGTTTACAGTCAAAGTAATTGTATTTCTTTAGAACTTTCTCAATATAATGAGATTGATACAAAGAAAGACCCTTTTCTGACCTAGTAATAATAATTCCTAATATTACACTAGATTCACTCAAATCCTTCATATCAAAATTGTAACACAATAATGATTTAACAGTTTCTACGGCATGAATATTAGAACCAAATATAAGCAAGTCATCAACATAAAGACATATGATAGTGCAAATATTCACAACATATTTTTAATAAATGCATTTATCACTTTCATTAATTTTAAACCCATTAGAGATGACTAAGTTATCAAATTTATCATGCCATTGTTTAGGTGCCTGTTTGAGTCCACAAAGAGATTTATCTAATTTACATACTTTATTTTCTTGATCATGTAAAATAAAACCTTCAGGTTGATCCATATAAATCTCTTCTTCTAATTCTCCATTTAAAAATGCAGTTTTAACATCCATTTGGTGTACAATTAAAACATTCATCTATATCAAATAGTACACATAAAGACATTATTCTAGTCAATGGGTAAAAATGTATCCAAAAAGTCTACGTTTTCTCTTTGTCTAAAACCTTTAGCAACAAGACGTGCCTAATATTTTTAACAGTGCCATCATGTTTTAATTTATTTTTAAGAATCTATTTACACCCAATTGTTTTACACCTAGGAGGAATGTCCATTAAATGCCAAGTTTTATTTGTTTCCAAAGAATCCATTTCATCATTAATAGCCTCTTGCCATAAATCGGCATCTAAAGACGATAAAGCTTCTTGAATAGTGTTAGGCTCTTCCTCTAAAGTGTAAGCATAAAATTCGGGGCCAAAATCTTTTTCAACACGGGCCCTTTTGCTTTTTCAAAGTTCTAAAACGGATTCATTATTTTCTTTACTTTTATTTAAAGAAATATTAGTGGATGACTCGCCCCCACTATTCCTCAATTTAAAAGGAAAATTATCTCATAAAAATCGACGATGTTTGATTCAATAATTACTTGATTTTTCAAGTCATAAAATCGGTATGCTTTTCTATTAATATCATAGCCTATTAAAACGCACGCATATGCTCTACTTGCCAATTTAAACCTCTTAGGGTCGGCTATACGTACATATGTTAGGCACCTCCACGTTCTAAAGTATGACATGTTAGGTTTAATATTTTTTCGAATTTCATAAGGAGTTATTTTTTTTTTAGGAATTCTATTAAGTACGTGACGCACAGTCAAAATAATTTCACCCCACCAATGTGAGGTAGCCCCCGAATTTAATAAAATATCAACAACTAATCCATTAATGTCCTAATTTTTCTTTCGGCTTTTTCGTTCTTTTCGGGTTAATAAGGGGCAGTTTTTTCGTGAATAATACCATGGGTTTTATAAAATTTAATAAATGGTGCAGATCATATTCGGTGCCTCTATCATTATGTAACCTTTTAATTTTTCGATTAAATTGATTTTCAATTTAATTTAAGAAAATTTTAGGCATGTCAAACGCTTCACTTTTATTTTTCGTTAAATGTACAAATGAATAATCCGAACAATCATCAATAAAATTAATAAAATAACGTTTGTCATTTCTAGTGTTGACACCATCCAATTCATAAATATCCGAATGAATTAAATCAAGTGGTTCAGATTCTCTAAAAATTGATTTATGTGGTGTCTTAGTAATTTTTGCTTGACTACACCGTTCACATTTTTCAAAATCATTTAATGATAATTCTGGAATTAATCCTAAAGTGCTCATATTTTTAACAAATCGTTTATTAATATGACAAAGTCTAGCATGCCAAATATTAAATGAACAAGCAATATAAGCAGAAGGAGAAATTTTATTCATAGCATCAACATTCAATTTAAACATCCCATCACCGGCATAACCGTTGCCTACAAAAATTCCATTTTTGGTCAAAGTAAATAAATCAGCATCAATATCTTGAGTGACGCCAGCTTTGTTGAGAAGATAACCCGAAACCAATTTTTTTCTTATTTCAGGAGTGTGAAGAACATCTTTGAGGATCACAGTTTTTCCTGAATTGAATTTTAATTCCACATTTTCAGTACCAGCAACCTCAGTGGAGTGAGAATCACCCAACAGCACCTTCTTATCTGCAGTCTCAGAATAAGTCTTAAAAGGAGCACGGTCATAACAGATATGGCGGGAAGCGCCAGTATCTACCCACCACCCTTCGGCACCGCTAACCTTGTTGATTTCAGAAATCATAGCACATAGGTCCTCTTCGATCAAATTCGCTTGTTCGTGTGGCACAATGCGATATTTGCGAGCCATATGGCTAGGCTTGCCATACTTGAAATAGAGAAACTGTCCCGAGTTACTAGACTGTCCATTTCCAGGGTTCTTATTCTTATTCTGAGTCTGAGTCTGAGTCTGATTTTTAAAATTCTGGTTGTGGATCTTTTTCTGAAATTTCATATTTTTCTCGCTTGCATTTAAAACAACTGGAGTGTGGTTCTTTTTCTGATTTTTATTGTTAGACACGACAAGAATTTCATCTTTGTAGTCCTGTTTTCGATATTCTTCCTCAATTCTCAATTTAGTAATGAGTGACTCCAGTGAAAATTCTTTACACTTATGCCTCAAATTATTTTTAAACTCTTTGAACAGTGGAGGTAATTTATCAATAATTACAGCCACCTGAAATTGCTCATCTAAAGCCATGCCCTCAAAAATAATTTCATGGGCAATCATTTACAAATATTAGGTTTGAGCAACAACAGATTTGTCATCCATCATTTGAAATTTCAAATAACGGCTAACGGCAGATTTTTTAGCACCTGCCTCTTCCGTGTCATATTTTTTAAAAAGAGCATCCCAAACATCTTTCGCAGTTTTATAATTGGCATAATAGTCATAAAGTTCGTCACTTGGAGCATTCAAAATATAGTTCTTGCACAGAAAATCATTTTCCTCCCAAGTTCTAATAGTTTTGCTTTCCTCAATAGTAGGTGAATTATTTACTATGAGTTTGTCAAATTAAACACATGATGCGACCTTTTTCGTAGTTAAATAAAATAACAGTTTTTTGCTCTAACGTTTAAAATGTTGGCCTTCATATTTGAAAGGCTTGTTAAGATTGGAAGAGTTAATTTCGTCCATGGCATATTTGCATACACCTTAAAATTGTTGTTGCGACAATTTAAATGCAGAATTAAATGAGGAACGAAATTACCCAATTAGGAGCTGAAAATCCGAGACAGAAAAATATAAGAAATTTGAAACTGTACAGACTAGAATGATGGCTGAGTCGCGGACAATGTCGCTCTCTTTAAGGTGTTTCGCGGATCTGCCTCCAATTTGTGCTGACAGATAAAATCCTCACAACCCCCAGGATAAAACAGCCCCAATATACAAACTGGTAGCACAAACTAGATTCGTTCAACGTACACCTATTCTGTAATGCATTTATTGCTCGATTCTAATATAATTAATCTTAATACCGGGGAAATAAATTCATAACTGTGTAAAGAATAAATTGTTTTTGGAACTGTCTGATGAGGGGAGAAAAATGGTTCAGAACTGTTATGAAAAATGGAGGTTGAATACCTCTTTTATGGGGCAACCAAAAAGACATTGGTAAAAAACGTGGAGAGATAAATCTGGAAAGAAATGGGCAACTGGGTTGAAAAAATCAACTCAGAATTAATCATGTTTTTTTTTATTTAGAAAAAAACCATTAAAAATAATTTTAAAGCCCAAATAACAATTATATATTTGTCCAAAAAATTATTTCTTAATGAGCCCAAGCCTAAGACCCAGGACCTAGACACGGGCACAGGCCTGGCCGGCCGAACGGCAGCGACAGTGCGCTCGCGTGCGTGACTTGGCCCGATAAGTCTCACGTCCATACACACAAAACATCTAATGCCCAAAGGGATTTCCCATTAGTCCCAAATTAATTAAAAATATACCACTCCTAATTTTAGCCCCTTACCGATGTGGGACTAAAAAAAAGGTGTGGGCACCTGCTCCTATAACCGTTCAAAGAGTTAAAAAGTTGTTCCTATTTTTTTCAAAGTTTTGCACTAAAAGTTAGCAGTTCTAAAGCATATTCCAACATATAGTGTTCGTTAAATTGTCTTATGATATTGCAAATGCCACTTTATTCCTATCATATTATATATATATATATATATATATATATATATATATATATATATATATATATAAAGGACTTGGTTGACTAGTCAATAATCACATCCTTACAAGATCTTGAGGAGACTGTAAGAATATATTTATACTAATTGTCCCTCTAAGGATTTTTAAAAATTTTAAACTAAAAGCATTTTCAAGTAAAAGTGTAATATGACAACAACATAATTGAATATATGAAAACTTTCACTAACTTCTCTTAATTTTCCTTGAGATAAAAATAAGAATTCAAGATATGATGAAACCAGTTATCATGAAAGTATCACTATGCAAATCAAAGATATAAGGAGACCCTTTACATAAAGAATAGACAAGACCACTCTCCACCTCACCAAAGTAAGTGATCATGATTTATCCTCCCAAGATCAAGACTCGTCCTTCCAAGATTTAGCCCCAAGAAATCAAGAAATGCATATAAATATCAATCTAGCCATAAAATTAAAGATAAGTTCATAAATCAACGAAAAGATCGTATCAAAGCAAGAAATACATTCGTATGAGTTGTTTAGAAAACACAAATGACAAGCTAATACCTAATAAAGAAAGTAAATTATGTCTTGAGTATATAAATTAAGTTATCTCTATTATAATCTCATAACCTTAGAAAAAATCTTAGAATCAATGCAAAAGAAAACTCAACTCCCACCAAATGAATGTCAACTCAATCAGTGTATACTAAACTTAGTCAGAAGATCACATTGCATGGCAACCCAAACATTCACCTCGGGCATTGCATCTTATAACAAGCATCTCACCTCCCCAAGATTCAATGAAATTAGATTTCTCCAACTAATAAATTTATTCCTCTCAACCTCATGTATAACAGAAGAAATCAGAATAAGGCTTAAAACTCTCTGTGCAAGTAGTATCTCATCAAATAGGTAATCAAGGCTTTAGAGGTTCATTATAAAGTTTTTAGTGGTTTGTGAATAATTTAAATAAGTAAATGATAATGTATAATCAAGTACTTGATCAATGGTCCATCCAAACTCTTCCTAAACCAATCACTTATCCTAGAAGAAAAACTTAGAAACATAGTTTAAGTGGAGTGAAATTTGATTTAGTCATTGCATTTGGAACTGTATCCCTTTTGTTACGATTTGAACTATTCTCCAGTAACTATTGGACTCCTATTCCCCTTCCTATTTTTCAGCCATACTGGGTCTAATATCATGCCTACAATATTGGATCTATATCTTGAGTATAGGATCAGGAAATTAGTTTTTTTTTCTCTCTGTATAAATTCTCTTGTACGTACTTGTGTTTAGAATGGAATATACAAAAAACTATTCTCTGTATTTTTTCAGTTGGTATCAGAGAAGTTGGTTAGCCAGCCCTATTTAATTCCTTATACTCTTAACTGAACAATGACCGATTCATATTCTGAAACATCAGGGATCAAATAAGCTCATACTATTATTCAATCTGAAGGTTCATCGTTCAAATCAGGGATTATACTAGATGAAACAAATTATCATTTACGGTCTCAGATAATGGAAATGCACATTGCTGAGAAGGAAAAACTCTCCTTTATCCGTGATAATTATCCGACTTTGTCAGAGGAGGATGAAAAGTATAAGAAATGGTATGCAGAAAATCAAAAGGTGAAGAGATGGTTCTTGATGTCTATGTCCCCAAAAATTATGAAGCGATATATTCACTTACCCACTGCTTGAGATATTTGGAAATATCTCTCTAAAGCCTTTTATGATAGAGCGGATGAATTGCAGGTGTTCTTCTTGAATCAGAGGGCCTTCTCTGCAAAATAAAATGGAAGGACACTCTCTGTGTACTATGCAGAATTGGCCTAAATTTTCAGTGAATTAGATCATCGTGATAAGGTGATTATGGAGAGTAAAAATGATGTGGAGTCTTATAGAAAATTTGTTCAATGACAAAGGGTGCATATTTTTCTTGTTGGTCTAGATGATGAACTCGAACAAGTCCATGGTGAAATTTTGAGAAAGGATCCTATTTCAAAATTAGAAGTGTGTTATGCATTGGTCCATCGGGAATCTGTTCGACACACAACAACGATTGAGGAGTTAAGAAAGACGGAAGTTTCAGCCATGGTGATTCGAAATCGGTCTAATCAGAACTAGTCTTCTCAACCTAAGGATCCTAGTGGTACCCATAAATCCTCATACAAATGCACTCATTGCAATCAAACTGGGCACACCAAGAGTCATAGCTTTGAACTTATTGGGTACTCAAAATGGTGGGATCATAACCGTGACTCACGGAACAGGACTTCCAAGCAGACATCGATTAATATTTAAGAGGGTGTTGTTGGACATACCTCGATTATAGAAACATCAACAGGTAATGCTTGTAAGTTTCTAAAAATTTCTACACTTGTTTCTAATAGTACATGGATAATTGATTCGAGTGCTACGGATCATATGACATTTGATTCTACACAAGGCTCACCCCTTAAACCATCATCTCAAAAAACCGTTTCCAATGCTAATAGATCTTTGGCCCCAGTTATTGGAGAAAAATATCTAACTCTCACAAAAAATTTAAATTTGGATTATGTGTTAGTTATTCCATCTTTGAACTATAATTTGTTGTCGGTTTCCCAAATTACCACTTCCTTACATTGTGTTGTAATTTTTTCGCCTGGTTTTTGTGTGTTCGAGGACATCCAAACAAGACAAACGATTGGTTGTGGTGTTAGGCGAGGGAAGCTGTACTACATGGATTTGGTGTCAAAGAGTTCAGACAAGTTGCCTCAAGCTTTAATGGTGGATGTTTCTGAGGGGGAGAAGCAGAAATCTGAAATCTAGTTATGGCATCGACATCTAGAGCATTCTTCATTTAGTTACCTTAAGAAGTTGTTTCCTACTTTGTTTGCAAAAATTAATGTTTCTAGTTTTCAATGTGAAGTTTGTGAACTGGTAAAAAGCCAACGTGTTTCATTTCCATTATCTTTAAATAAAATTCAAGTTCCTTTCATGCTTATACATTCTGATGTTTGGGGTCCAACCAAAGTCACTACCTTTGGTGGATCCCGTTGGTTCGTTAATTTTATTGACGATTGTACAAGGATGACTTGGGTGTGTTTGATCAAGTCTAAAAGTGAAGTGAACTTGTTATTTCAAAAGTTTTACAAAATGATTCACACACAATTCAATGAACAGGTTAAAGTTCTTCGCAGCGATAATGGAGGCGAATATTTTAGTTTGGAATTTTAGCAGTTTTCAGAATCGCACGGAGTTATTCGCCAAAAAACTTGTCCTAACACACCTCAGTAGAATAGGGTGGCCGAGAGGAAGAATTATCACTTACTAGAATTCATTTGTGCTTCATTAATAGCTGCCCATATACCTTTGTCCAATTGGGGCGAAGCACTTACCTCTGCAACTTATGTGATCAATCGGGTACCCTGCAACACTATTGAATTTAAGACACCATCACAGGTTCTTGCTGAAGAGGTTTTTTCCCCATTCGCCTCAAATTTACCCCCTCACGTCTTTGGTGGTGTTGCATTTGTACGCCTCTATAAGCATCAATGCAGTAAATTATCTCCTAGAGCTTTGCAGTGTGTCTTCCTCGGATATGTCGTTTCTTAAAAGGGATACTGATGCTATCACCCGCCAACACGACGAATGTTCATCATGTTGGATGTAATTTTTCATGAAAACTTTATGTATTTTGCCTCAGAATTCGAACTTCAGGGGGAGTACGAAAAAGAAAGTTAGACTCTAAACGACGATGAAGATATCTTTGAAGAGGTATTCATTCATGTCCCGAAAAAAAGGGAAATTTCTAAACTTGTTCAGGAAGGATTTGTAGGATTTGACACGGGAGAAATTAATGTTGGTAACTTGGACAAATTTAAAGAATGTAGTGACTCTGAACCTAGCACTGATAAAGTGGCTGAATTAGATCAGGGGAGTAGTGAACATCAAGAAACTGAGATTATGGATTCTCCTGCCTATGACTCCGTCACACCACACCAATCGGTTTTTGAGGATGCTTGGGAACAATCTAAAAGACAATTAACACAACGTGGCAGCAGAGGTATTCCTAAACCCACATATGAACCTGATTTTTCAAGTAAAGTCAAATACCCATGAGTCATTATGTGTCTAACCATCATTTTTCAGAATTAAATCAGTCATTTGTAAATCAGTTATCTACTGTATCTATTCCTAACAATGTGCAGGAAGCCATAGCTGACCCAAAGTGGAAAGTCGCTACGAACGAGGAGATGAAGTCCTTGTAAGAGAATAATACCTGTAAACTATTAGATCTTCCACTAGAAAAAAAAGGTAGTTGGATGTCGTTGGGTTTATACCATGAAGTACAAAGAAAATGGTGAGATTGAACGCTACAAGCCCAGGTTGGTAGCGAAAGGGTACACACAAGCCAATGGGATTTATTATACAGAGACATTTTCACCTGTAGCTAAAATTAACAAAATACGAGTCTTGTTATCTCTTGTCGTAAACTTGGGTTGGACACTATAACAATTTGATGTGAATAACGTTTTTTTTACATGGTGAGCTGTCTGAAAAAGTGTACATGGAACTCCCACCAGGATGTATTATACCTAAAACACATTGTCGAAAGGTGTGTAAACTAAACAAGTCATTATGTGGACTAAAACAGTCCCCGAGAGCATGGTTTGGAAGGTTCACTAAGTCTATGAAAGTTTTTGGTTACTCCCAGACGAATTCAGGCCACACTTTATTCTTGAAGAATCATGAAGGTAAAATCACTATATTGAATATATATGTGGATGATATGATAGTTACGGGAAATGATCCTGAAGAGCAGAAGGCTTTACAATGTTATTTGTCCAGACAATTTGAAATGAAAAATCTCGGACCCTTAAAATATTTTCTTCGGATCGAAGTGTCTCGATCTAATAAAGAGATATTTCTATGTCAAATGAAATATGCTCTAGACTTGTTACAAGAAACTGGTATGTTGGCATGTCAATCCACTGATACACCAGTAAAAGAAGGATTGAAGTTATGGGTTGAGTCCAATCAATTACCTGTTGATAAAGGGAGATACTGGAGACTTGTTGGAAAATTGATGTACTTAGCACACACGAGACCAGATCTTTCTTACGCCTTGGGAATTATAAGTCAATTTATGCATAATCCCGGCGAGCAACACATGAACGCACTTATGCGCATTGTAAGGTATTTGAAGTCTTCCCCTGGAAAAGGAATTTTGTTCACAAAAAACAAAGATCACCAAAGTGTAGATGAATACACAAATGGGTACTGGGCTAGAGCAATTGATGATCGACGTTCTACTTCAGGTTATTTTACCTTTGTAGGAGGTAACCTTGTTATATGGAGAAGCAAGAAATAGGATGTTATTGCACGTTCAAGTTCGAAGGCTGAATTTTGAGGTATGGCACTTGTAGTGTGTGAGGCATTGTGCTTGAGACTCCTTCTCAGTGAATTGGGTTATGCGCCTAGGCAACCAATTTGCTTATAATGTGATAACAAAGCAGCATATGATATTTCTCATAATCCGGTCCAGCATGATTGAACGAAGCATGTGGAGGTAGACAGATTCTTCATCAAAGAGAAGTTGGATGATACGATTTTGGAGTTTCCTAAGATCCGATCAGAACATCAGTTGGCCGATATGTTGACCAAAGCAGTCTCTTATCGAGTCTTCTTGAAGTTTTTGAGCAAGTTGGGAATGTGTGACATATATGCGCTAACTTGAGGGGGAGTGTTACGATTTGAACTACTCTCCAGCAACTGCTGGACTCCTATTCTCTTGCCTATTTTTCAACCATACCGAGTCTAATCTCATGCCTACAATATTGGATCTATAGCTTGAGTATAGGATCAGGAAATTAGTTTTTTTCTCTATGTAAAAATTCTCTTGTACGTACTTATGTTTAGAATGGAATATACAAAAAACTATTCTCTGTATTTTTCTAGTACATTTTTTAAGAATTTGAAAGCTTAAAAAAATAAGGTCTGTGAGGTATAGTATACCAAAACTAGTTTTAGTCGACTAAAAGTTCCAATGTCATTATTTCTAACGAGTTAAATTCAAAAATATAAGTTCCAGAATTTACCCAACTACCCTTTAATGTCTAGTTTTTCCACAAGACTATATAAAGACCCATTTTCCCTTCGTCCGAAAACACATAAATTATGTACAACAACATCAAAAGAGTTAAGTTACGTTTCAAAATCTTATGTCAACCATACTCGTGTTTTTAGTGAGAGAAACCAAGTGATTTAGATGGGAAATAGGGATGTGCTTTCGTTTTAACTATAGTCCTCAGCAACGGCACCATTTGATTGGAATGGGAAACTGAGCATCCGTATTGCTACGATATCGCTGTTATCGGGTCTGGCCGCAATACAAAAATCTAAACTTTAATTACACTTTAACGGGAGTATAGTGGTGAGTCCGGGTATCGAATCCACATAGAATTAGCACTTGATGTTAATTGATTTTTTACTTTTGAATAAAAGCTTAAAGTAATAGTTTAAGTATAAATTACAACTAGGAATTCATTTAAACATAGTTAAATATAAGAATACTGTGACAATTTGAATATAATTATGATTAATTATGCTTAAATCATGCTTAGATTATGTGATACGAGTAATGTGTTATTAATATATATGATTTTAAGTTATTATTTTTAGTCTAATCCTACCTTCAGAAAGCATGAAATATCGAATTAGTTACAAATACAAAATTTTGAAGTTTTGGTAGGAATATTTAGGTTAGAGACTAGTTTCGACCCTTATAAAATAACAATTGACTTGATATGAAAACTAGATAGTTGTAGACAGGTGAGTTAGGGTTGTAACACAATAAACGGTGTGTGAAACGGAGGTCCGATTAAGAAGTTATATCGAAATTACTAACCAAGGGAAAATTTGTCCATCCGTTTAAGTGGTAATTCGTCTTTTATACCCAACAAGTGTCTTAAATTGATTGGTTGAAAGTTTAGGCTAATTTGGCGGACCTTATAACTTTTAAATAACCTTATCCTTCATCCAAAATCATCCATGAGGAATTTGAGCTTAAGGAGAGAGAATAGGGAAGTTTAGGAAGAAAGCAAGGAGGAAACGTTGGAGAAACATTCATAGGAAATTACGTAAATGTCCCTAAGGTAATCCTACACGTAAATCTTGTTATTTTTCTTATATTACTGATTTAAATGATAGAAATCAGTAAAATTCCATGTCTTTAGGTCTACGTATGAATAGATACGAGTTTAAACAAAGTTGAATGCGTAAACCCCAAAATTTCTTTGTTTAGTATCTCTGTTTATTCAAACTTCCATATCTTTTTTTATACTTAATGGAATTGATTAATTCCAGTTGGAAATGAAAATAGACTCATATATGTGTGAAATATCCAAAAATGATGTGAAAATACCAAGAAATGAATCGTCCATGAGAGTTTCAATTTTGGATATAAAATCTGCCCCAAGGGTGAAAGTATGCACGCCATGCATTTGATGATTTGCTTGACATAGGAAATGAACCTTAGAAATTATGGAACTTTAATATTGTATTTTTTAATATGTTTATTGATGTTAGGTGAAATATCATATAAATTTATATTGTAGAAAAATTATTAAAATTCCTGGAAGTTGAATGAACGACAAAAGAGCTTACATGGCAGATTTGCTATGTAGTAAAGAAATGGGACTATCTTGCTCTAGGAAACTTGAAATGATGTGCCGACTTTTGCATTGGAATACTAATATGATAAGGATTTAATTGCAAAGAAGAAATGAATATATGTTTGGTATATTATTTGGATATAACAAATATATTAAAATGAATTTGGATGGAACTTCATTTAGGATGAATGATTTGAATAGAATCATATGATGCTTATGAGTTGAGTTATTTTCAAGTTATTCTTTGAATTAATAAAATTCTTATGATGATACTAATATTGTAAGAATGATAGGAAGATAAGAAGAACCCACTGAATAAGTATTGGATAAAGGCAAGGGAAAAGCATGATTAAGTCTCCAAGGTGAGAGCACTTATGATTTGATTCATATATAAATATGAATATTGTAATGACCCCATTTTCTTATGCCAATATATAATTATCGTCTTTCAATTTCGTCACACTTACTATATAATAATGATATATTATTACATATATGATATTCCGAGTTCTTAATATGACAAAGCCCGTTTTTAAATTTGAAGAATCAACGGTAAAATGGGTCAAACTGAGATTTTATGGCACATCCTAAGCTAAGTGATAAGTTTTGGGGTAGAAAATGTAATTTTATGAAACTTAACGGACTTGGTTTTAATAAATAAAGTTTTAGGGACCAAAATGAAAAATAAAAGGGGCCTTTTTGTAAATAAAATATTTTCAGGGATCTAAAAAAATATTGAAAATATATGGTGTGAAATTACCAAAATGCCCTTCAGGTGCAAAATGACCCTTATACCCTTAATACCTTTCCACCTCATGTTCGACACCTCATGCTTGGTTTTGACACCTCCACCGTACACGTGTCGTCATTAGAGGAGAAGCCAAAACACATGTCGTCATTAGAGGAGAAGCTAAAACACGTGTCGCAGTTAAGTGAAATAAGACTGGAAGATGCCTCCGTTACGCGACATGTCAACGTTGACTCCCATTGTAAAAGCTTGGTCATCATGGACACGTGTCAATGTCATGACATCTTTGGAAAACTATAAATAGGGCCTTTGGGGATCATTTTAAACTCACACCAATTCCTTGAGAATTATAGAAAGAAATAGTGAGAGAAAGTGTGAGAAAGTTTAAGAAGAAGTTCTTAGGGATATTCATCTTAAGGTAATCTTAATGTTATAATGCATATTTATAGTTTTAATTTATTGTTTTATAGCTTTACTTAGTAGTTATCCTGGTAAAATACAATAAAGAATTCACTAATCAAAACTTAAAATTTAGAACAAATCCAAGTTGATTTTATAAACATGTTTGAAATTATACGCTTTTAAAAATTATTCTTTTTAAAGAAATTGCTCGTTATTATAGAATCCCATTTAAGTAATTCCAAAGTCAGTCCCGGTGAAGTTCTATCTAGATGAGATGGTATTTAAGTGGTGCCCCTGTGACCCTCCATCTCTACTGGGAATGAATCCGAAAATGTTCTGTCTAGATGAGATGGTATTTGAGTGGTGCCCCTGTGACCCTCCATCTCTACTGGGAATGAATCCAAAAATGTTATGTCTAGATGAGATGGTATTTAAGTGGTGCCCCTGTGATCCTCCATCTCTACTGGGAATCGACTGATGAGGAAAGACTATGAATTGAATTCTTTAATTACGATCAATGAGTTTTAAAAGTTGACAAATGGGGATTCAGTAATCCTTTAAAAGAGGAAGTTATTATTAAAGTATAGTATAAAATGGACCTTAGAATGTGTACTTAAATCTTAATCAGATTAACGTGTGATCGAAGACTCAATACCAGTAAATTTGACCTCCATTTTGGGTGAGTACTCTGACATCCCTTGTGTAATTTGATTATATGATATTATGCAAACTATATATATTTTATGAACTGCTTTTATTCTCAAAATTCATGTGATACCGATGATTTATTCATTTGTGATATGTCTATATTTGTCCATATAAACATACCAATTAAAATGATTGTTGAAAAGGATATTGAATATTGAAAATCTAATTTGGCCTAAGGGACCTCTTTACTGACTGACCTTCCCAGATGGGTTATTACTGGTGTGCCCTAAATAAGGCGTTGTGACGAACATGTCCGATTGACCCTCAACCCTCAACTACCGGGGTATAATACGGTAGAAGAATACAGTATTAGAGTGTACTTGGCCATCAAAATGATATGATTGAAAGAAAAAGATATCACATTTGGTTTGTTGCATTCGTCTTATTCTGAGCTATCCAATTGTGATATATATACTTTCATTTCAAAATATATATCTTTTTACTGCAAGTTCCTATCCATATATGTACATGCCTTATCTTTTGACTTGAATAGGTATCTATTTTCTGAAAACCCTGGAATGTCTGGAGATTGAACCTCATTCGGCTTTTAGCTGATGTTGTATAAATAAATATTTTTCAGGAAACGTTTAGGCTCACAGACGGAACGAAAATGGACTATTTCGAAGATTTAGCTTTTAGAGATCTTTTTGTAAAATGTTGATTTAGAGCATGTATGGCTCTCTTGTAATAAGGTTTAAATTTTCTCTTAAGTTGTAACTCGTTGTTACTTTTAATATATATGAAGTTTCCTTTAGAAAGCTCTGATGACGTAATTCCTTTACTTTCAGTATTTTACGATTCATGACCATGTGATAATATTTTCGTTGCATTTATTCAAGGAACTAATTAAATCGGAATATTTTTTTCCTTGGTGGCATGTCAAGACACTCATTCCCTAATACTATTTTGGGTCGGGGTCGTGACAAATATAGCTCTAAGAGCAAATTTGTTAGAATGTTTCAGTATTCAGGATTTGTTATTGCCAATGGGCAGAATTATTTGGGTCTTATGATCCAGGATTTATTATTGCCACTGGTCAGACTTATTATTGCCAATGGGCAGACATATTATTGCCAATGGCCAGACTTGTTATTACCAATGGGCAAACTTATTATTGCCAACAGGACGACATATTATTATCAATGGGCAGATATATTATTGCTAATGGGTAGACTTAATATAGCCAATGGGCAGATATATTATTATCATTGGGCAGACATAT
This sequence comes from Sambucus nigra, assembly GCA_949130495.1. Taxonomy (NCBI): domain Eukaryota; kingdom Viridiplantae; phylum Streptophyta; class Magnoliopsida; order Dipsacales; family Adoxaceae; genus Sambucus; species Sambucus nigra. The sequence continues at coordinate 405,616,664 of OX422207.1, forward strand.
TATTGCCAATGGGCAGTTGGATCTTATATCCACAGATTGATACATAGTACTATTATCTCATTGCAGGGGAAAAGTACCTCACTAAGCTTAATGCTTACAATTTATAATTTAACATTTTCATGTTTGTATGCTGCTAGCTAGGATAACATATGATTGGAAATTTTGAGAGCTACACCATTAGAAAAAACTGGGGTTTAACTATTGGGGTTTTGTCATTGTCACACTAAAGATTGCACTACACTCACATTGTACATATTGAGTTAGCATGAGTTGAGTTAATGATTGTAATATTTAATCATAGATACTCATAATATTGTATGTCCGCCTAATCATGATTCTGATGATGATTATCTTATGGCATTAATAACAGTGTTATGTTCATTATATACATTACACATGAAAATATTAATAAATGAATTACATTTCGATTGGTTGAAGATTATGATTTGATTATTATATTATAAATCAAGGTTCTAAAAAACACAAGGAGTGATCGAGGCATGGAGGCCAAGCCTTGAGCCTTAGAAGCGTAGGCGGGCCTTAGGCGTAAACAGGTGTAAAAAGGCGTTTAGGCCTTTTTAATATATTTTAATGTTTTTTTAACCATAACAAGGCTATTAAACTACTAAAATTGTACATATCATTAAAATATATCTGAATATTTGCAAATTAAAGTACTATTTCATTTTTTTGGAGGAGATAATGGTCTGATTTGTAAAAACAATCCCTTTAAAAGGCGATATCTTTTCACTAAAGCATTGTTGTTTAGAAAAAAAGTGCACCTTAAGGCTTTTACCAAGAATACGGCGTAAAAAGCTTAAAGCGGGGAGTTTCCCCCAAGCCTCAAGCCTAGGCGGGTCTTTTAGAACACTTTTATAAAGAAATGATTATAACGGTTTTGGGTTTGGGGTGTGAAAATTAGTGGTATCAGAGCATCTAGGTTATTAATTATGGACGTGTGTGACGGTTAGATGGCAGTTATTGAGTTGATTTGATATTTATGAATTATTTATGTACTAACAAATAATTTAATAGCATATATCGTTTATGTTGGTTATTAGAACTTTGTTGTATTACAGATAATTACATATGGAACCTGAGAATGAACAACATAGAGAAGAGTGAGTAGCTTTTCATACAGAGGGTACTGAAATAGAGCAAAGTGTTGCAGGAAGGGCTAGAGAGCATGAGCAGCCTACAGAGATGCAGATAATGGCACGTGCAATGATGAGGATAGCGGAACAATAAGAAAGGAATATGGCATTATTGCCAAAATAATAGACTAGATATCTGGAATCAAAGACTGTAGCCAGGATTGAGAAAAAGGCAAGGAAGGAAATGAAGGATTCCATGAATGAGAAATTTTTAAAGCTGAATCCTCCAGAATATTCATGGTCAGTTGAACCTACAAAAGTTGAGATGTGGGTTAGAGATATAGAAACTATTTTTGCAGTTATGAAAGTTCCAGATAACCAGAAAGTGAATCTAGTTGTGTTTAGGTTGAAAGGAGAGGCCAAATATTGGTAGGAAGCTAGCAACCATTTGGAGCCCAGGATGGAAGGTACTGATGTTATTACTTAGGATGAATTTATTAAAGCTTTATACGTTAAGTATTTTCCTAAGGTTTATAGGAGGGAGAAGGTTAGGGAATTTATTAATATGACCCAAGGGAAAATGTCTGCGAGGGAGTATGAGGCTAAATTCATAGCTTTATCTAGATTTACTACTAAATACTTGAAGGATGAAGGAGAGAAATGTAGTAAGTTCCAAGATGGACTAATTTGGCCTATTCAAAATAGAGTGGACACTTATGAGTTAGAAGATTAATCTTCTCTGGTGAACAAAGCCACAATAGCAGAAAGGAAAATGAATCAAGGGGTGGCGAGTAGGGAGAGTTTTAAGAAAAGTAGATTCGACTCATCTCAGTTTAAAGGAGGTGAGGGTGGAAGTGTTAAGATATAACCATATAAATTTCAGAGAGGTAGTGGAGACATTGGTAGAAGTCAGGGGAGATTTAGTAGAGATACTAGGGGTGGAGGATCTTCTAGTTCAGTTAGAAAGTCAGGAAGAGGTGAGGCCCTAATAAGAATTGTTACATATTTATTTTGTAAAGAGGATGGGCATTATAAATCTACGAGCCCTAAGTTTAAGGAAATAGAATGCTACAATTGCCATCAAGTGGGTCATGTTAAGATGAATTGTCCGAAGTTGGCAGAGACTCCAGCAGCACCTAGTGAAGCGGCAAGCAGAGTGTTACCTCCAGACAGTGCAGTGAAAGGTGTGGGCAGAGGACAAACCAGTGGGTCTAGGCCAGGTGGACGAGTCTTTATAATGAAAGAATATCAAGTTACTTTAGATGTAGTGACAGGTACACTTATGTTACAGATATAAGTTCTTATGTTCTTATTGATCCTAGTTCCACACATTCTTTTGTGTCATGTGCATTTGCTATATATCTAAATAGACCATATACTCATTTAGATGTGGGGTTGGGCATTTTCATGCCTTTGGGGGGATATGATTGTATCTGAATATGTTTTTCGTGATTGTGTTTTGACTGTGGGGGTTAGAGATACAGTTATAGACTTACTTCCATCAGGTATCTATGATTTTGACATAATTTTGGGAATGGATTGGTTATCCAAATATCATTCATCCATGGATTGTTTCCGTAAAGAAGTTGTTTTTAAAATACCTGGTGAGTCCGAATTTAAATTTATGGGGGAAAGGAAAATTGGTCTTAGTTGCATTATTTCTATTATTCAGACGATGAAATTGTTAAGGGTTGTGAGGGTTTTTATTGCGTATGTTCTTGACACTAAGAAAGGGGCCTTACAATTAGTTGATGTTCCTATTGTGCGGGATTTCCCATAAGTGTTTCCTAGTGAGTTTCCCGGGTTACCTTCAGAAAGAGAAGTTGAATTTAGTATAAATTAGCATCGGGAATAAACCATATTTCCATGGCACCGTATATAATGGCACCTGTTGAATTGAAGGAACTTAAGATTCAGTTGCAGGATTTACTTGATAGGGGGTTTATACAACCTAGTGTATCTCCATGGGGTGCACCAATTTTTTTTATGAGCAAGAAAGATAGTACTATGAGTTTATGTATTAGTTATAGGTAACTGAACAAAGCTACAATTAAGAACAAGTATCCTTTACCTCGTATAGATGATTTGTTTGATCAGTTGCAGGGGCTAAAGTATTTTCAAAGATAGACTTGCGATCAGGTTATCATCAGTTGAGGGTGAAAGGGAGAAATATTTCTAAAACTATTTTTCGCACTTGGTATGGTCATTTTGAATTTCTCGTGATGCCTTTTGGAGTGACAAATGCTCCAGCTGTATTTATGGATCTTATGAATCGAGTACTGCATCCTTTTGTTGATTCATTTATGATGGTTTTTATTGATGATATTATGATTTATTCACATGATATGGTTGAACATGAAAAGCGTCTCAGAACCATTTTGAATGTGTTGAAAGATAAGAAGTTATATGTTAAGTTTAGCAAATGTGAATTTTGGCTATCACAAGTTGCATTTTTAGGCCATGTTATTTACGGAGATGGTATATGTGTTGATCCCAAGAAAGTAGAAGCTATTGTGAAGTGGGAGAGGCCTAATAATGTAACTGCGGTGAGGAGTTTTCTGGGTTTAGCTGGGTATTATAGAAGGCTTATTAAGGGATTTTCTTCAATTGCCTTGCCAATGACTAAATTGACCCGAAAAGATCTTAAGTTTGAATGGAATTCTGATTGTGAAAATAGTTTTGAAGAATTGAAGAAGAGGTTGGTAATTGCATCTGTTCTTACTATTCCATATGGTGGAGATGGTTTTGTTATTTATACCGATTCTTCACATCAAGAGTTGGGTTGGGTTTTTATGCAGCATGGTAAAGTTATTGCTTATGCTTCTAGGGAGCTGCGTACACATGAACGTAATTATCCTACACATGATTTGGAACTTGCTGCTATTGTGATTGCTTTGAAATTATGGCGTCATTATTTATATGGTGAGGTATGTGAAATTTTTACTGACCACCAAAGCCTTAAGTATTTATTTACTCATAAGGAGTTGAATTTGAGGCAGAGGCGGCGGATGGAGTTAATTAAAGATTATGATTGTATAATTCACTACCATCCGGGAGAGGCAAATGTAGTTGTAGATGCTTTGAGTAGAAAGACTTTGAGCAGGTTATCTTGCATTCAGTGTGCTAACATTTTTCATATTATGGAGTTGAGATTGATGGGAGTGTAATTGCAGCTAGTGGATGGGGACATATTCTTTGATCATGTAAGTGTGAGGCCTTTATTAGCTACCCGTATTTGTGATTCGCAAAGTCAGGATCCATTTCTTGAGAAGAAACGAAAAGATGTTCGAGATGGTAAGTCTGACGACTTTTGTATTGTTAATTATGGCACTTTATTATATAAGCAACGATTAGGTGTGCCTAGAAGAAATTTTGGATGAGGCTCATAATTCCATTTATACTATGCATCCTAGTAGTACTAAAATGTATAGGGATTTAAAGGAGCATTATTGGTGGAATAATATGAAGAAAGAAATAGTTGATTTTGTTGCTAGATGCCTTATATGTCAGTAACTGAAAGTGGAACATCAGAAACCTACGGGTTTACTTCAACCATTGCCAATACTAGAATGGAAATGGGATCATGTAACGATGGATTTCGTAGTTGGACTTCCTCGATCTCAGAAGGGGTCAGATTCGATTTGGGTGGTGGTAGACAGGTTGACCAAGTCAGATCATTTTTTAGCAGTCAAGACTACGTATACAATTGATAGATATGCTAGATTGTATGTTAATGAGATTATCTGATTGCATGGAGCGCCCGTGTTTATTATTTCAGACAGAGACCCTACTTTTACAACCAGATTTTGGGATAGTTTGCAGTTTGCTATGGGTACTAACTTAAAGTTTTACAACTTTTCATCCTCAGACAGATGGGCAGTCTAAAAGAACAATACAGATTTTGGAAGATATGCTTAGAGCTTGTGTGCTGGATTTAAAAGGTAATTGGGATGAATATTTACCTTTAATAGAATTTGCATATAACAATAATTTTCAATCCACTATTGGTATGGCTCCATATGAAGCATTGTATGGTATACGGTGTCGTACACACCTATGTTGGACTGAAGTTGGTGAAAGGAAGATAGAGGGTCTAGAGTTAATTGAAGTCGCAACTGAAAATGTAAAGATTGTTCAAGATAGAATGAGAACAACTCAAAGCATGCAAAAAATTTATGCTGATAAATGGCGGAAAGATTTGGAATTCCAGAAAGGGGATTATGTGTTTCTTCGAATATCACCATGGAAATGAGTTATGAGGTTTGGAAAGAAAGGAAAGTTAAGTCCACGTTATATTAGACCCTATAAAATTCTTGAAAAAGTCGGGGTGGTTGCCTACAAGTTAGCATTACCACTAGAGTTATCCCGACTGCATGATGTTTTCCATGTTTTTATGTTAAGAAAGTATATAGCGAATCCTTCACATGTGTTGGTGGAACAACCTATTGAGTTAAAGAAAGACTTGAGTTATGTGGAAGAACCACTTGCTATCATGGATAGGAAGGAACAAATATTGAGATCCAAAGTGATCCCACTTGTGAAAGTTGTGTGGAGAAAACATTCCATGGGAAAATATACATGGGAGAATGAAGATCGCATGAAGATACGTTATTCGTATTTGTTCGATTCAGACAACCAATGTATGTCAATTTCAGGAACGAAATTTCCAAACGAGGGGAGAATTGTGGCAATTTGTATATAATTATGATTAATTATGCTTTAATCATTATTAGCTTATGTGATACGAGTAATGTGTTATTAATATTTATGAAGTTAACTTATTATGTTTAGTCTAATACTACCTTCAGAAATCATGAAATATCGAATTAGTTACAAATACAAAATTTTGAAGTTTCGATAGGAATATTTAGGTTGAAGACTAGTTTTGACCCTTATAAAATAACAATTGACTTGAGGTGAAAAATAGATAGTTGTAGACATGTGCATTAGGGTCATAACACAATAAACGTTGTGTGAATTGGAGGTTCGAGTAGGAAGTTATACCCAAATTACTAACCAAGGGCAAATTTGTCCATCCGTTTTAGTGGTAATTCGTCTTTTATACACAACAAGTGTCTTAAATTGATTGGTTAAAAGTGTAGGATGGTTTGTCCAACCTTATACCTTTTAAATAACCTTCTCCTTCAGCTAAAAGCATCCATGGGTAATTTAAGCTTAAGGAGAGAGAATAGGGAAGTCTAGGAAGAAAGCGAGGAGGAAACGTTGGAGAAAAATTCATAGGAAATTACATAAACATCCCTAAGGTAAACCTAAGCGTAAATCTTGTTATTTTTATTAGTGATTGAAATGATAGAAATCATCATTTTATTTACTAAACTTTCATGTCTTGAGGTATACGTAAGAATAGATTCGAGTTTAAACAAAGTTCAATGTGTAAACCCTTAAATTTCTTCGTTTAGTAACCTTGTTTAATCAAACTTCCATGTATTTTTGTATAATTAATGGAATAGATTAATTATAGTTTCAAATTAAAATAGACTCATATATGTGTGACATAGCCAAAAATCATGTGAAAATACCAAGAAATGAATCATTGGCGAGAGTTTGAAGTTTGGGTATAAAATCTTCCCCAAGGGTGAAAGTATGCATGCCATTTATTCGTTGTTTTGCTTGACATAGCAAATGAATCTTAAAAATTATGAAACTTCAATATTGTATTTTTTAATATGTTTATTGATGTTGGGTGAAATATCATAGAAAGTTAAGATGTAGAAAAATTATGAAAATTCCTGGAAATTGAATGAACGATAAAAGAGCCTATAGGGCAGATTTGCTATGTAGTAAAAAAATTGGCCTATCTTGCTCTAGGAAACTTGAAATGATGTGTTGTCTTTTGCATTGGAATACTAATATGATAAGGATTGAATTACATAGAATATATGTTTTGTCTATGATTTGAATATGACAAATATATTAAAATGAATTTGGATGGAACTTCATTTATAACGAATGATTTGAATAAAATCATATGATGCTTATGAATTAAGTTATTCTTTGAATTGTTAAAATTCTTATGATGATACTAATATTGTAAGAATGATAAGAAGAGAAGAAGAACCGACTGAATAAGTACCGGATAAAGGCAAGGGAAAAGCCTTATTAAATCTCTAAGGTGAGTGTACTAATGATTTGATTTATATATAAATATGAATATAACTCTAAGAGCAGATTTGTTTGAATACTTCGGTATTCAGGATTTGTTATTTCCAATGGGCAGAATTATTTGGGTGTTATGATCCAGGATTTGTTATTGCCATTGGGCAGACTTATTATTAAATTGCGCGCTCGCGTAAGGGCACGGTCGTTGTTTTGGTTTCACCGTGATAATACAAACAAACCTAAATTACAACTATACTTGCGAGGAAAGCACAGCGGTAAGTCGGGTATCGAAAATCCACAGGGACGAGATGCTAGAATTTATATGACTTAATACTCCAAAATAAAAAGGGAAAAAGGTGATTACAAACTAAAAGGAAAAAGATGCATAAAAGGGAATTGATTAACTAGGAAAGGGAAATTAAAATAGATTAACAAAGCGGTAAAACTATAGGTTGCGTCGAATATCCCTTACCCAACTTAATTTGTATAAAATAGATACATGGGTCGACGAGTTATTACGAATGCATCTCGTTTTGACAGTTAATTGAATCAAGAGTTGTCACGCCCCTAAATCCGTATAAAAGCCTAATAAGATTTTGGTGTCAATAAATACCCCGAAAATTATTCATGAAAGGTCGTAAGCACGGGACATACATAATATGCCCTGTTAAATCTCCTAGGCGCAATAATTAGGACAACGCACCCGAAATACACCCGTACACACCATCACCAAAGTCAAGCAATGCGTCAACTCGAGTGAGTTTCATTTTAACACAACCTCATTTAACTTAGCTATAAAGCATGGTAAAAACGCAATAAATGAAAGCGGTAAATAAACACGGTAAATCTACACTACAAAGCAAGTAAATCAAAGCACATAAACTAATTAACAAAGCATGTAAACCTAATTATCAAAGCAAGAAAGAATGAAATACACACTATATTAATGGAGAGGATGATGAATAGTGCAACATTCAACCCAAATGGGGTGTCAAACCGAGAACAATTGAAGAAGAACTCTCCCAAACCCTCAAACCCTAAGATATTCTAAGCTAAAATCTATCCTAAACTAGAATATCCGATTATTACAACAAAAATTGGTATTTATAGTAAGTTGGAATAAGTAAAGAAAAGAAAAGGAAAAAGAAAATATAAGGCAAAATATCTCCTGGAAACAGGAAACAGGGGATGGATCGATAGTTCCCCTGGGCTCGATCGATCGATGGTTAAATATCATGTCCACTGTCTCCCCACAATGTCTAAAAACTGAGGGATCGATCAATCGTCCCATTTGGTCGATCGATCGATCAAGCAGGGGTGAGCCAAGCTGCATGCTGTTTTGGCATGTATGCATTTCCCGTTCGCTAGAATCGCCGTAACTTCTTCGTTCTGAATCAGAATCGTACACTGTTCATGGCCAGGCGAAGCTTGTGAGGAGGGATACAACTTCCATGTAGATGTTGGGCTAGGTTCCCAAGCTGTGAATTGACTAAAAGGCCCTTGAACATGCGATCGCGTACGAAAATCGAGCGGAATGCGTCTGCACTTCACACTTAGCATCCAAATACCTATAAAAGCTCAATTAACCCCTGCAAAACATGTTAACGTAGAAATCTGAGGTTGTCTATTTAACGAGAATAAATATAGGGAATAAGATACCCGAGCAGGCTAAAATGCGTAGGTTCGGAGGATGAAATACGCAATATTTGCGTATTATCACACCCCCTAACTTACACATTGCTAGTCCTAGCAATGAAATAGGATGCAACCAGAACTACAAGCAAACCAAAAATAGGATGAGTACAAAAATATGGTATAAAAGAAAAAGGTCACTTTCGCGGGAGATTCGATTGCATTTAGCATATGCAATAAGCCATTAGACCCCTAGGTCACCCTAGTGGACGAGTGTCATCTCGTGAGGGTTTTTCAGGGATGATACCCACAAACATAACATAGCTTCCTTAAAATATGCCCAAACCAACATGCAATAAGCCCAACAACAATGAAAAATATTTCATACACATTATTAGAAAAGTGAATGAACTCAAACAAAAGTTCGAATCATTAACATTATAGAATGCACCTCATAGAATTGAAACCTTAAAATGTGGGAGGGGGAGCGAGCACATGTAAAGTGTGATTTGGCAAAAAACTTATATAAACCAGATAAACATTAAAGAGAGCATAAATTCAATCCTCACGGGCATTATACTCATCAAGTGAATTCACTCGAAACATGGAGGTAACACACGGAACATGCGGGCAAAAGAGTAAATGTAAATGGAAACTAGGTCGCACACATGTCACAAATGAAGAACGCTATATATAAACTGAAAAACCGTAATCTCAATGAAAAATACCGCACACTAAAAGAGGCGAAATGTATTTTCACAGGTTATCAAAACTATTTCAACTTTTAAATTACATCTACTAAATATCACATAGGACTTTACTAGGGTTGTAATGTATGCTAGGTTAGGGTACGAAATGAAGGAATGTATGTACGGATTCAAAGTGTTCGGGATGAAAACTTGCGATAATGGAAGAAATGCGGACAATAGAAAAATTGGAAAACAAGTTCCAAACAAGCATTACATATATCAATGGGGAGAGTAATCAAAGCTTATTGAACTATATACACAATATTTACAACATTCTCTTTCTTTTCTTTTCTTCTTTTTCTCATTTTTCTTTTGTTTTCTTTTGCTTTTTGCTTTCTCTTTTTCATCTATTTTTTCACTTTTTCTTTACTTTTCATACTCTCATATGCCTAAATTGCAACCGACATCACAACAACATTCAATCCCAAGAAATATTCCAAACAAAGGTATGGAAAATATATAAATGGGCTAAAACTCCAATTCGGAGTTGGTTATGGGAATTGGGTTATGAAACGAAAGGATATATTTAGGCTCTAAGGGGTTGACGGGGATAAACATATAAGGGTGAGGTCAAGAATAATATAGGTGATATAACAAAGAGGGCCTATGATCATTTCACAAAGTTTACGCAATTCTCAAGTCAAAATAATATATGAAAATCATGATCAAGTAACACATTTCAGGTATGAACTCAATTATGAACGATCAATGAAAGAATAGTGAGATTACCAACGAATTCAATGTTTTCAATGAAAAAAGAATAGTTTATACACTCACAACCGACGAAAGGCTCAAAGCTTACTCGGTGTAAGTATATACAATGCAACAAAAGATTACCGCATTATAAAAATCTTAAACCATATCAATATAACAATAAAAGTGCATGTGCTCATGGGATTAATGTTTAATTCATGAAGTTATTCATAATATCAATAATCAAGACTAAAGTCTAATAACTTCTAAAATCGAGAACATGCATCATTGGGTTGTCTATTGGATCGGGCAATTATTGAAATTTATCATCGGAAACAAGGGTAAAATGCCCACAAAAGGAAAAAAAAAAGAAAGAAATTTTTTTAAAAATATTAAATTTTTCTAAGAAAAGCATACTAAGTAACTAACACGTGAGCAAAAACACGGACTAAATAAAGAAATGGATATAATATCTCACACCCCCTAACTTAAAACTTGACATTGTCCTTAATGTGAATTAAGAACCAAGTTAAAGAGAGGAAAAGAGCAATGTTACCCAAAAGTGGAGCGGTCCCCATAAGAACAAGTCCAAAGAATCTACAAAACAAGTTAGTACCGAGCATAGAAAAAACAAATAACAAAAAGTTAGCTAATTACACTAGACTAAATTAAAAAGGAAGAAAGAATAAAAATCTAACTATATACAACCTACTATTTAGGGTTCACACTAACTATACACTAGAAGTCTAAATAGTTGAGGGTCCACCGTAAAAATGATTTGACTTTAGAGGATAACCGGTGTACCCTCACATACAAGAATGCCTCCGAAAAATATGAATTTCGTTTGAAAAACGAAAAGCATGTGTGAGGCGTAAGAAAGGAACCATCGCCAATTATAAGTTTTGGAGGGACTATGTGACACCCCGCCCAATTAAATATAGGGTGATCAGTCCTCTACCAATTTAAAACAGGATATTCAGTTGTTTTATTCTCAGCATCACTGTCGAAAAACTTTTTAACATATTAATCACCTAATATAAAATTAAGCTAGGTGTCAAAACATTTCCAATTTTAATAAAACCAAGTAAATCCATTTTCATTTAGTCTTAAAATATAAACCATTCACCTCACATAGGAATATAAATAAATACTGAACATGAATCAAGTACTGCAATAAATAAGACTGAGTAAAAACTCTCAGTTCAAAACTCCAAACCATACAATAAACTGAATACAATATCTCTAATGGAAGAACTAGAAGTGGGCGACATATGCCATAAATAAGAAGTCTAGATGAGACTGAATAGAAATAATAGATGCGTCTACTGCAAGGACCTACAGCTTCCATAATAGCTGCAGCACGTCAAGCAATCCAAATCTCTAAATTTGATACTCCTGTGGCTGAGCACCTGATATAATACATATATATAGCAAAAGAGAGAAGAGATACAAGAAACGGGTCAGAGCCCGATGTGTAAAAATATTTTAGCAAGTATTTAAAACTGGTTCTTAAAATAAGTCTTATACGCATGTTAGTTATCGAACTCTCTCACATGAGTTTCTCACCTCTCTTCTATTGTGCACGCCTAACGTACATCTAATCTCCCCCTAGTTATACCTCCCAGTCTAACTAGTCAGAAACCATACTAATACTAACTATGCTCACTAGTAGTATTTCCATATCGCCCATACAATACGCTATTCAGATTGTTTATCTCACAGACTAAATTTCATTATTCACCGTTTGAATGGTTAATCTTTTATTCACTAAGATCATTTTACTTTTCATTTTCATTTTATCTACTAGTCTCACAAAGTAGAAAATTACCCAAGTACACTCATACATATATATATAGTCTCATCATCCCCATATATATACACTAATCCTACACACTTAGGTTAAGACCACTTGGTGCAATGTAATGATTTTTATTATTACCAAGACTACTAATTTCACACAGTAGCAATATTCACAAGTCCATATATATATATATAGTCACATCATCCCTAGACATATATATATATATATATATATATATATATATATATATATATATATATATACTAATCCTGCACCCCCGGCTAAGACCCATTAGTGCACATATTCTGGAAATCATGCATCCCCGGGTTAGCACCCATTAATGCACCTATCAATAATAATTCAGCACCCCCGGGTTATCACCCATTAGTGCGCCTAACAATAGAATATTGCATCCCCGGGTTAGCACCCATTAATGCACCTATCAATATTAATCCAGCACCCCCGGGTTATCACCCATTAGTGCGCCTAGCAATAATCATCTTTGTACCCCCGGATTATCACCCATTAGTACATTTAACAAAATAGTTTCTGCACCCTCGAGTTATCACTCATTAGTGCCCTTAACAATAGTATCACATAATAGGCATACACACATCCTATTACAATTCATAGGTATTTTCTCCAACCTACATATATACTCTTCATACGTATTTTAATCTCATATCTACGTATAGTATAAATATTTAGATTACTATCTCTCTCGTAATCTTCAAGTTATACTCTCTCTCTATACCGAAATAATTAAAGTATTTATTCTCACATACTTTCTCAAAATTCCATCTTATTTAAATTTACTATTTGGTAGTTTCCCTCACTCCAATAAACCGGCAAACTCAAAACTAGACTTTGAGAAAAATCCCCAAATATTCCCTCTGTCACTCGAACCAGAAAGGTTTTCGTTTGAATGACTTCCACGTGTCGTTCGAGCGACTTCGCGCGAGATGCATTCTCGCTTGAACGGCTTCATGCGAGATATCCATCTCGTTTGAACCACTTCGCGTGACTTCGCGCGAGATTGCATTGTTCGTCTTCTTCACCAAATTTCAGCGTTTTTCCTCCATTTTTGAACCTAAAAAATTCTAAGACTCAATTCCCAACAACTAATCATCAATACCCATCAACCCCTAACAGGTTACAGATTATTTCTATCATCCTAGGATCCTTAATTCATCATTAATCATCATAATTTCATAAAAGCCCCATATTAATTCACATGAACCCTAGTTTCCAAAATTCCAATTAAAGAACCTAATCAACCCAGATTCGTTCATCAATATATAATCAAATTCCATGATTAATCCTCTACATACATGAAGGAAATTCAGCCATTAATTAAACCAATCCTTAATCATATTTTAAATCTCCAATTTTCACCCAATTAACATATAAATCATGATTAAATCCACCTATACTAACATGAGCATGATTATTGCTAAAAGAAAGCAAGTAATAAACACTTTCCTCGAATATGACGGTCTGATTCGTTGGTGATGTTGGTATACACGCGTTCCTCTCTTTTCGATCTACGCGTTGGTGGTCACGGTTATGCAAGGTGATGCCAAATGAGCCTTCTCTCTTGGAATTTGGTTCTCCCTCACACCCTCCATGGCCGTTCTAACTTCCTGTCACTTCTTAACCCTAATGGACTTTCCTTAGCTGATATAATTAATCCCAATTTTCTTCCATTAATTTAGCCCAAAAATCTAAATTACAAAACTACCCCTACGGGGTGCCGGTTAGGCCTAAAATCACCCCGGGACCCAAACTAAACACCCGAGTATACTATTTTGACTATCTCGACCCTACCAGGATCAACGACATGCTCGAAATAACCATATGAGTTAATAAAAATAAATTCTCTTTTTATTCCATTTAATTAGTCCCGACACGACTCACACGCGTGACAGACTTAAATTACCAAACTGCCGTATTTATCACTTCCGACAATTTATCAAATATCTTAAATCCATATAACATATCACACAGTAATATTCAATAGGTCACAACAATAAGTATTAACCCTTGGCACGCTAGTTAATAATTATTTAAATCTGGATTAATAACAAATTAATTTCTCACATTTTAATTTAATTAATCCAACAACAATAATTAATCGCATATTTATTCCCATAATAATAATTAATCACATAATTATTTAAATTGTCAAAAATACGGGGTATTACAGACTATGGGGGGTTTGGATTGAACGGGTGATAAAAACATGTGGGGACCGAGAAAAGCCGAATATCATCCTAATGATTTTGAAATTAGAATGGGAGGTGGTGCACACAAAGGCAAAGATGCGACCGTAGAAGGCGACTCGAGCAAGTACTCCTTATCGGCGAAAAGGTTTAAAAAATTAAAGTTTGAAACCGAATCATCGGGTACTTGTGACGGTGTGATAATAAAGAATAAAAATGGGGATGAAAGAAATTAAATCTCATGAGATAAATCATCATCGCGTGAAGATTGAGTTTCGAAGGAAATAATATCATTTTCAATGAAATGTTCTTCTTTGGGGGCCAAAGAAGAAATCATTTCATTGCAAATAGATATTACATCATTTTCATCATCACTTTCAATATCTATTATGCAATGGGTAAAGTTTAGAATGGTTTGTTCCAAAGTAGGTAAAAGTACCTCATTTGGTTCAAAACATTCCTCGACTTCGAAAGTCTCGGAAGCAAAATCATCGTCGAACTCAAATAGTAAATCCAAGTCATGTTCCCACAAACGATTTTCTTCCCGATAACGAGTTTCAATTTTCTCATTCTCTTACATATGCAAGCCCTCACCGAATGTCATAGGTCGAGGTGCGGATGCATGAAAATGGGAACTTTGAAAATTACTATCGGACTTAAACAAAAACTCATTATTATAGGAATTTTGAAAACTATTGCAATTCGTTTCAAAATTCCTATTATAAGGAGTTAAAAGCCCAAAATCATTGTCATCATCATCAAAATTCCAATAACCCAAGTTTTGACTTTCGTTATACTCGCCCAAAGTCTTATTTGAATTTGTTATACTTTGGGATTCTAAGTATTTACCGAAAGTCATAGATTTGTGAGAATTATGAGAATTATAACAAGGATTACCAAAAGAATTGGAATAAGACATTCTTACCCAAAAAATGGCTCGAATGGCAAATTCCACAAAGTAAGTGCGCGCGAGAAAAATTCGAGCGTTTCTAAGTGCTCAAATGTGGAAGCCCTGCAAAAATATTAGCAAATAATACAAATAGAAAGAAAATACTATGAAATACTATATCAAATAAAGTCTAAAACAAACTTATTCCTCGGCAACATCACCATTTTGACTACCCGCGTGAAATGTGTGCTCGCGTAAGGGCACGATCGTTGTTTTGGTTTCACCGCGATAATACAAATAAACCTAAATTACAACTACACTTGCGAGGCAATCACAGCGGTAAGTCGGGTATCGAAAATCCACAAGGACGAGATGCTAAAATTTATATGACTTAATACTCCAAAATAAAAAGGGAAAAAGGTGATTACAAACTAAAAGAAAAAAGATGCATAAAAGGGAAATGATTAACTAGGAAAGGGAAAATAAACTAGATTAACAAAGCGGTAAAACTATAGGTTGCGTCGAATATCCCCACCCGAGTTAATTTGTATAAAATGGATTCATGGGTCGACGAGTTATTACGAATGCGTCTCGTTTTGACAGTTAATTGAATCAAGGGTTGTCACGCCCCTAAATCCTCATAAATGCCTAATAAGATTTTGGCGTCAACAAATACCCCAGAAATAATGCACGAAAGGTCGTAAGCACGGGACATACATGATATGCCCAGTCAAATCTCCTAGGCGCAATAACTAGGACAACGCACCCGCAATACACCCGTACACACCATCACCAAAGCCAAGCAATGCGTCAACTCGAGTGAGTTTCATTTGAACACAACCTCATTTAACTTAGCTAGAAAGCATGGTAAAAATGCAATAAATGAAAGCGGAAAAATAAACACGGTAAATCTACACTACAAAGCAAGTAAATCAAAGCACATAAACTAATTAACAAAGCATGTAAACCTAATTATCAAAGCAAGAAAGAATGAAATACACACTATATTAATGGAGAGGATGATGAATAATGTAACATTCAACCCAAATGGGGTGTCAAACCGAGAACAATTGAAGAAGAACTCTCCAAAACTCTCAAACCCTAAGCTATTCTAAGCTAAAATCTATCCTAAACTAGAATATCCGATTATTACAACAAAAATTGGTATTTATAGTAAGTTGGAATAAGTAAAGAAAAGAAAAGGAAAAAGAAAATATAAGGCAAAATATCTACTGGAAACAGGAAACAGGGGATCGATCGATCGATCCCCTGGGCTCGATCGATCGATGGTTAAATATCATGCCCATTGTCTCCCCACGATGGCTGAAAATTGAGGAATCGATCGATCGACCCCTTTGGTCGATCGATCGATCAAGCAGGGGTGAGCCAAGTTGCATGCTGTTTTGGCTTGTATGCATTTCCCGTCCGCTAGAATCACTGTAACTTCTTCGTTTTGAATCAGAATCACGCAACTTTCACTAGCATGCGAAGCTTGCGAGGAGGGATACAACTTCCGTGAGATGTTGGGCTAGGTAATCAAGCTGTGAATTGACTAAAATTCCCTTGAACGTGTGATCGCGTACGAAAATCGAGCGGAATGCGTTCGAACTTCACACACTTATCATCCAAATACCTATATAAGCTCAATTAACCCCTGCAAAACATGTTAACGTAGAAATTCGAGGTTTCCTGGTTAACGAGCATAAATATAGGGAATAAGATATCTGAGAGGCCTAAAATGCGTAGGTTCGGAGGATGAAATATGCAATATTTGTGTATTATCACTTATTATAGCCAATGGGTAGACATATTATTGCCAATGGGTAGAATTATTATTGCCAATGGGCAGACTTATTATTACCAGTGGATAAACTTATTATTGCCAATGAGCATACATACTATTGCCAATGGGCGGACATATTATTGCCAATGGGCAGACATATTATTATCAATGGGCAGACATATTATTGACAACGGGAAGGATTGTTGGATCTTATATCCACTGATTGATACATAGTACTGTTATCTCATTACAGGGAAAAATTACCTCACTAAGATTAATGCTTACAATTTATAATTTAACATTTTTAGGTTTGTATGCTGCCAGCTATGATAACATATGATCGAAAATTTTGAGAGTTGCATCGTTAGAAAAAGTTGGGCTTTAAGTATTGGAATTTTGTCATTGTCGCACTGAAGATTGTACTACACTCACATTGTACATATTGAGTTAGCATGAGTTGAGTTCATGATTGTAATATTTAATCATAGATTCTCATAGTGTTATATGTCCGCTTAATCATGACGCTAATGATGATTATTTTATGGCACTAATAACAGTGTTATGTTCATTATGTACATTACACATGAAAATATTAATAAATGAATTACATTTCAGATGGGCTGAAGATTATGATTTGATTATTATATTATAAAGAAATGATTAGAACGGTTTTGGGTTTGGGGTGTGACAAATACTAAAAACTATAGATTAAGAATAATATCCCTCACCTCAGGTTAATTAACATAAATGGTTACATGGAAAGAAAAGCGTTGCAAGATTAATATCATTTTGTTAATCAATCAAACCTAGAGTTGTCCCCCCATAAGTTGTCATAAAAGCCTACTAGGATTTTGAAATCAAAAAATATTCCAGAGATTACACACTCAATGTCGTAAATACGACGCATACATGATATACACCGTTAAATCTCTTAGACGTAAAATCAAGAACTACCTAACCCATTAAAACTAGTCTAATCCATCACCGAAACAAAGTAACTAACTAATCCAAGGTAAGTTCAATCATCTCAACATAAACTAATTTAATTATAAATCATTATAAATGACATGAAATTGAAGGAAATAAATAAAGAAAGAAATAAAACTAATTAATAACGAAAGAAAGAAAGAAAGAAATCTTTAATTAAATGGAGAAGATAATGAATAGTATACTTCCACAACAAACCCTAGGAAAGAGAATGTAGAGAAAGCTCCCAAAAACTAACCAAACCCATATAATAAGAAAAAGTTCCACGACTCCTGATATGTGTCGTGAAACTATTTCCATGACACATTTTCTGTAGTCGTTAAAGGGGATGTTATAGAAATTTACCTACTACGTCGACACCTTTGTGTTGTCATAAAACCATTTCACCATAGCTTACAAGTGTCATTGGAACAAATATCCACGAGACATAGTTACTAGTCGCAAAAGTCTTTACCCACGAAACCTTCCCCAACTAATCATTATGTGTCGTGAATGTTATTTTATGATTGAACTTGCGTGTCATTAATATTATACACGACTAAATATAAGAGTTGTAATTATCATTTTACGATATATAAAACCTGTCGTTTAAGGTGTATAATTTTTTTTAAAAAAATATCTTCTCAAATACTCACTACTTATACTAACATTAACATATCCACATATATGATTGTATCACAATTAGCAGTTCCACAATTATTGAAATTTAAAACAAACTTATATAATTAAGAGGAACTCATAATATGTACTCATAACCATAATATCAAAGTCATGTTCTCATAATATGTGCTCATAATCATAATATCAAAGCCATGCCCAAAACAGTAAAAGTAATAAATATTTGGGTGTTACAAGCCCCATAGAAACATGGGATTAGGATGAAGCGAGTATAGGCTAACAAGTTAAAATGAAATCTTCCTTCAAACAATAACTAATAGCATCCTTCAAAAGCATTCCTCCCAAAATGTCTTCAACATCTTCCAATAATAAGTACCTGTTTAGAAAAAACTAGTAAATACTCTCATAAATTAACAAAACACTTGTAATAAAAAAGCAAAAATCAAAATATACCTTTAATCGAGAAAACGACGAAGAAACATCATACCCACTTGATTCCTTAAGTCTTCCTGAAATCGATACGAGAGAATGTCAAAGCAAAATTTTTACAATAAAATTTAAGAACTATAACTATTCCTCTCACATAATTAGTCAAAGTGAATGTATCGGTGTGACCATGCTATGGTACTTCCTTTTGCATCATCAAATGTGAAAAATGCATCCGAGTACCGAAAAATTGGCACTTTGGGAAATAAAATTTTAACAACCCATACTTTATAGCAATCAGGCTTAAGAGTTTGGTGGTGCACTAGTGACTTCGGATCTATAAAATCAAGTTTTGCACTTGCCACTTCTTCTCCAGTCCCCAACCAATGTAACAATTTGCAGATAGAACTACTTTGTGGAGCACTTTGTGCGCGTACATTGTTTTGATTGCACTAACAAATAGTACAAAGAAAAAAAATTAAAAATAATTATTAATGCAATAAGTAAAATAATTTACATTTAGATAATTCATTAATAATGACATACGGAGTATGTGTGTGATTATGCATGGCGTCCCCAGCACCCTCATGTTGACCCTATAGAAATTTCAAGTGAAGTAGATAAAAATAAAATAAGGGGAAAATAATACGTATTGAATTATGTTTAATCTAAAAAATACCACATTTTTCTCATTGGCTTGTATCATTCGACTTTCCATGTGCACCTTCTCTCACGACCCCGACCCAAAATTAGTAGTAGGGAACGAGTGACTTGACATGTCACCAAGGCAACAAATTTTCTTACTTTAATTTTTCCTTAAATAAATGAAGCGAAAATACAATCACATGGTTATGAATCGTAAAATACTGAAAATGAAGGAATTACGTCATCAGAGCTTTCTACTAGGAACATCATTTATAGTAAAAATAATAACGAGTTACAACTTAAGAAAAAAATATAAAACTTATTAAAAGACCGCCAAACATGCTCTATATGATAAAACAAACATTTTATTTAAATAACAAAAAAGAGCTCTAAAAGCTGAATCTTCAACATAGTCCTTATACGTTCCCTCTGCAAGCCTACTTTGTTTCTTGAAAAATGGTTATTTATGCAACATTAGCTCAAAGCTGAGTGAGATTCAACTCCCAAACATGCCATGATTTTTAGAAAATTGATACCTATTCAATTTAGAACAGAAGGCATATACATATATGGACAGGAATTTGCAGTAATATATATAAAGTAACTAAAAGTATATATTTTCAAAAGAAACAGTGCAGAACGGAACGGATAAAATAATTGAGCAATATGTCAATTTTTTACTTTTATTTTAATGGTCATGTATGCTCTAATACCCAGATAAACAGATAGTGTTACCAAATGTTTCCACCCGGCAACAACACAAATAGAAAATCATGATCTATGGAACAACGCCTTGCTTAGGGTACACCAGCGATAAACCAGCTGGGAAGGTACCATCCAAATATTTCCACCCGGTATTTAAGGCAACATAGTAAGAGATTTTCCATAGGCCAAATCAATAATTTCAGAATTCAAATCAGATGTATATATCGAGAGATATACACATATAACAAATGACAGAATCATCAGTATCAGATGTATTTTGAGAATAAAAGAATTTCACAAAATATATGTAGTTTGCATAATATCATATAATCATAATACGCAAGGAATGTCATAAAACACTCACCTAAAACGGAAGTACGAAGTTAAAGACATCGAGTCTTGGATAGCTAAGACGAAACTTCTTCTTAAATTTTCTCGCACTTTCTCCCACTATTTCATTCTAAGCTTTTAGATATATTCCGTGTAATAACTGATCCTAAGGGCTATATTTATAGTTTTTCAAAGGTATTTGGGTGTTGACATGTGTCTGGGTGACTAAGCTTTTATTTTGGTGAGTCGGCGTTGGCGTGTCACGTAATGGAGCCATCTTACAGTCTTTATTCACCTAATGGTGACACGTGTTTTAGCTTCTTCTATATGGACGACATGTGTTTTATCTTTGTTTATATGGATGACACATGTAAGGTGTGGTGGCAAGTTATAGCACGAGTTAGAAAGTTATTAAGGGTATAAGGGTCATTTTACATATAAAGGGTATTTTGGTAATTTCACATTTCATATTTTTAATATTTCTTAAAGTTCCCTGAAAATATTTTATTTACAAAAAGGTCCTTTTATTTTTCATTTTGGTCCCTGAAACATTCTTAATTAAAATTAAGCCATTAATGTTTCGTAAAATTAGATTTTCCACTCCGAAACTTGTCATTTAGCTTAAGATGTGACATAAAACTCCAATTTGACCCATTTTACAGTTGATTCTTTAAATTTTAAAAATGGATTTTGTCATATTAAGAACCTATAACATCACATTTGTAATAACATCTATCAGATAATAAGTGAGATGAAATTGTAAAAACAAACTATATAGGAGAATATAAAAGTGGGGTCATTACATCCTACCCTCCTTATAAAAATTTGGTCCCCAAACTTGACTTACATTAATTTTCAAATATGTGTGGATATCGCTCCTTTATTTCATCTTCCCTCCCCATGTTGCTTCTTCAGCGGAATGATTACGCCATAATACTTTGATAAGTGGAATTACCTTGGTTCGTAATATTTTATCTTTATGGTCCAAAACTTCTACTGGATGCTCAATGTAGGTCAGGTCTTCTCTAATTTGAAGAGGTTCATGACTTAATATATGTGTTGGATCTCAGACATATTTCTTCAGTATTAACACATGAAACACATTATGCACACTAGAGAGTTCAGGGGGTAAGGCTATTATATACGCAACAGCTCCTATCCTTTCAATGATTTCAAAAGGTCCTATATATCTTGGACTCAACTTCCATTTCTTCCCAAATCGGATTACTCCCTTTGCTGGTGATACTCGCAAGAACACATAATCTCCTCTTTGAAATTCTAGTTGGTGGTGTCGATTGTCAATGTAACTCTTTTGACGGCTTTGAGCGATTTGAAGTCGGTCTCGTATCACTTTCACTTTATCCATTGTGATCTGAATCAATTTTGGTACAATTTTCTTTCTACAACTTCCACCCAACATGCAAGGGAACGACACCTTATACCATAGAGTGCCTCATACGGAGCCATTTGAATACTTGCTTGATAACTATTATTATATGCAAATTCCACTAACAGTAAATGATCATATTAATTCCCCTTCAGATTAAGTACACATGCCCTAAGCATATCTTCTAAGGTTTGAATGGTTCTATCAGATTGGCCATCTGTTTGAGGATGGAAAGCGGTGCTAAAATTCAATTGTGTTCCCATGGCTGCTTGTAGGCTTTTCCAAAAGCGAGACACAAATCTTGGGCTACTATCAGAAAAAAATTAAAATTGGGGTTCCATGAAGCCTAATAATTTCCCGTACATATAACTTATCTAATTTTTCTAAAGAATGGGTAATTTAATGGAAAAAAAATGAGCAAATTTAGTTAACCTATCAATAATTACCCAAATAGAATCATTACCATTTGAACTCCTTGGTAAACCTATTACAAAATCCATATTAATATGTTCCCATTTCCACTCAGGGATAGGTAGGGGTTGTAGTAATCCTGATGGTTTTTTATGTTTAGCTTTTACTTGTTGACAAAACAAAAACTGAGATACAAATTTGATTATCTCCCTCTTCATGTTATTCCACCAAAATACTTCTCAAAGATACCTATACATCTTTATACATCCGGGATGAAATGTGAATCTTGAGTACTGACTTTCCTCTAAAATTTGCCTTTTTAGTTGGGCATCACATGGAAAACGCACTCTATTTCCTAACATCAATATATCATCTCGTATCCCAAATTCAATCCTCTTCCCTTCAATAACTTTTTCTCTAATCGTCTTCAGTTGTGGTTCATTTACTTGTGCAATTTTGATCATTTCCGTTTACATGGTTTGTACTTGTAAGTTTGCGATTATTACTCCTTTGCTATAAATATGTACATTTATTTCCATACTTATTAAATCCTTCAATAGGGCTTCATGTCTTGTAATAAGACATGTTAAATTTGGTGTAGACTTCCTACTTAAAGCATTAGCTACTATATTAGCTTTCCCTGGGTGAAAATGAATATTTAAATCATAATCCTTCATTAATTCTAACCACCTCCTTTATCTCACGTTCAATTATTTTTGGGTAAAGATATATTTCAAACTCTTATGATCGGTATAAATCTCACAAGTCTCACCATAAAAATAATGTCTCCAAATCTAAAGAGAGCAAAAATTACAGTTGCTAATTCTAGGTCATGGGTTAAATAATTTTGCTCATGTGGTTTTAACTGTCTCGAGGCATAAGCTACTACTTTTCCATTTTTGCATTAGCACATATCCCAAACCATTTTTAGAAGCATCACTATAAATCAAAAATCCCCCTGTCCCGAAAGGAATAGTCAAAATTGGGGCAATTACTAATTGATTCTTAAGTTCTTGAAAATTATTGTCAACTTCCTCAGACCATTCATATTTCACCTTCTTTTGTGTTAACCTACATAGAGGTTTGGCAATACTAGAAAATCCTTCAACAAATCTTTGATAATGACCTATTAATCTAAGAAAACTATGAATCTCCGTCACATTAGTTGGTTTAGGCCAATATAATATAGCCTTGATCTTTTGAGGGTCAACCGACACTGCCTCCTTGGAAATGACATGTCCTAGAAAAGAGACGCTAGGCAACCAAAACTCACACTTCTTTAATTTCGCATATAATTTTTCCTTCCTAAGGATTTGTAACACTGTCTCTAAATCCTTTTCGCTCTCTTCAACACTTTTGGAATAAATAAGGATGTCATCAATGAAAATAACCACACACTGATCCAAATATTTCCTAAAAACCCTATTCATCATATCCATAAAAGCGATTGGTGCATTAGTTAGTCCAAATGGCATCACAAGAAATTCATTGTGACCATATCTAGTACGAAAAGCTGATTTCGAAATATCATCTTCCTTAATCTTCAATTGGTGATAGTCTGACCTAAGGTTAATCTTAGAAAGTACTTGTGCACCTTTCAGTTGGTCAAAAAAATCATCTATATGAGGTAAGGGGTATTTATTCTTAATGGTCACTTTATTTATTTCACGATAATCTATACATAACCTCATCGTCCCATCCTTTTTTTTAACAAATAACACTGGAGCACCCCAAGAGGATACACTTGGTCTAATAAAACCCTTGTCTAACAGATCTTGTAATTGAACTTTTAATTCCTTTTATTCTAAAGGTGCCATATGATAAGGTGGTTTTGAGATTGGTATAGTTCCTGGAATAAGGTCAATTATAAACTCTATTTCTCTACTAGGAGGAAGACTGGGTAAATTATCTAGAATAACATCTAGAAAATGTTTGGCGATAGGAATATCTTTTAAACTAGGCTATTTTGTTTGCAAATCAATAACACTTGCAAGGAATCCTTGACATCCCTTCTTAAGAAAACTACAAGCTTGCATTGCAGAGATAATATGCATAGGAGATAGGACGCTAGTTCCTTCAAAACTAAATTCTGGTTGGTTAGGGATTCGGAATGTAACTCTCTTCTCAAAAAAATCTACCTTATCATAATACGATGCTAGACAATCCATCCCTAAAATAACAGATCGGCGAATAGTTTATTACTACTAACATCTATAGGGCAAGACTTATATACTAATGCTCCCGTTAATAACTCACTCGAATGAGTAGAAATGTATCTGCTACGATTCAAGGGTTCAGGAATATTAGGAAAGCTATTAACAAAACTTACAGACACAAATGAATGGGTAGAACCAGGATCTATTAAAACTTGAAGAGGTTGGGTACATATAGAAAGTGTACCTGACACTATTTCATTAGAAGCTTGTGTATCAGAAAGTCCAAAACTCTACCCTGTCTGCCTTGGTCCTTCTTTTCACCTAAAGTCTTTATCAAAATCCTTGATGGGGTTGGGCAGTCTCTTATCTGATGTACTTTCTGTCCATATCTAAAATAAGTTCCCGTATCCTTATCACAAGGTCATCCTCCATGCATCTTCCCGCATCGCTGATATATATTGTTATTAAACTATTTTTTATCACTAGCTCCCCCAATATTGGATGCACTCCTAAAAGTATTTCTATTATTTGGGTTATTCCCTATTTATTCTCCAAACTTCCTTTTTCCATCTCTAATTCGATTGTACTCCTCATCATCCCTTTCAGCTATCGTAGCCCTAGCCACAATGTCACTACATGATGTTAACTTTAAGAAGGAAATTTGACTACGAATACTCAACCCCATGTTTAAATATTTTGGCTTTTAAACCATCAGTTACCATAACATAAGGTTCAAAGTGGGATAACTCAGTAAATTTTGCCTCGTATTAACTAACCATCATATTCCCTTGGACGAGACTCATGAACTCAGTTGCCATTTCATCTTTCACCGTTTCAGGGAAATATTTCTCATAAAATATCACTAAGAAGTCATTATAACCTATGTAAGTATTCCTCTCCTTGTGTATTCTCTTAGTCATTCTCGACCAATGTTCGTCTTCACCTTCTAACATAAACGTTGCAAATGAAACCCTTTGTTCATTGGTACCCTTAAGAATATCCAGCATCTTTTTTATCTGTATCATCCAACTTTCTGCTTCAGTGGGGTTAGGATTACCTTTAAAAGAAGGCGGATTCAACTTCTTGAACTGTTCAATTTTATATCTAGTTAGTTCAAGATTCCTTGGTGCTCCATTATTCAGCTGATGCTCCACAATCCTTGCAAGACTCTCAATCGCCTTGTATGCACCTTCCAGTCGTTCCATATTTGAATCTCTAGTTCCCACAGTTGATCTTGTCTTGGTCATTTTCTACAGTCATGGCCAAACATAAGACGTATTATACTATCTCAAGATTTCAAATTAGAAAAAAAATTATAGATAAAAAATTATACAAGATGTAAGATATATAGAGGGTAATCTCATAAGTTGGATATTTACTCATATATCCTATGTATGGAAACTTAGGATCTATGAAGTTTGAAACTTATGTTCAGTAGTCTACAAATTCATAACCTATGCTTTGATACCATCTCTGTCATAACCCCAACCTAAAATTAGTAGTAGGGAATGAGTGTCTTGACATGCCACCATGGCAACAAATTTTTTTAATTAAATTGTTTCCATAAATAAATGCACCGAAAATACAATCACATGGTTATGAATCATAAAATACTGAAAATGAAGAAATTATGTCATCAGAGCTTTCTACTAGGAAATTCATTTATATTAAAAGTAATAACGAGTTACACCTTAAGACAAAATATAAAACTTATTAGAAGAGGGGCAAACATGCTCTATATGATAAAACATACATTTTATTTAAATAACAAAAAGAGCTCTAAAAGCTGAATCTTCAACATGTCATTATATGTTCCCTCCGCAAGCTTACTTATTTCCTGAAAAATGGTTATTTATGCAACATCAGCTAAAGGCCGAGTGAGATTCAATTTTCAGACATTCCAGGGTTTTCAAAAAAATTGATACCTATTCAATTTAGAACAGAAGGTTGTGACACCTCGCCTAATTAAATACCGGGTGATCAGTCCTTTATTAAATTATAATCAAGGTGAACAGTTGGTTCATTCCTAGCATCACTGTCGCGAAAATAACTTTTCCAATTAAACACCCTAAATAATTAAGCTAAGTGTCAAAACCATTTTTTTAGACATCAATTTCCAGATTTTATTTTAAAAACCAACATTTAAAACTTTACATAATTCATAGTTAAAGAATCACACAACAACTATACTGGAACATATAATCCAAATAATTAAACATCCAACTAATTAATTCCAACTTTAAAACTTAAAGGAAAACATCCTGACGGTAATAAGTCCTAAAGTATAAATACTGAAAAATAAACAAATCACAATATCCGATAAAACAACTGAATAATGGAAAAGGGCAACACATGCCCAACTGAATAAATAGTGCTAGAAGTGGAATCAACAATGAGGTCGTCTAAGCAAGAGGCCTGCAATTCCTACCTAACCTGCAGCGCGTTCCTTCCAAAGGATCCTATGCAAGACGCCCCTGTGGCTGGGCACCTGTAATATATACATATATATACACAAAAGAGAAGAGAAAGTACAAAACGGGTCAGAGCCCGATTGTAAAACAGTTTAAAATTAGTTTAGCAAGTATTTAAAATGCTTACCGGCCAATGCAACCAACATATTAGTGCGGCACTCCCTTGAGAAATTCTCACCTCTCTTCTAATGTGCACACCTATCGCACTAATATTCTCAACAGTTTAACTTATCTTATCTTAAGTTACTCGTAAGGTTTCAAGTCGACAATTTCCAATGTTAAGGAGGTTAATTTTATTTAACAGCCAAATTCTCACATAAGCCCTTATTTGATAATAAAGTTTCTCAGTAATATATCATACTTTTCAAACACTTATTCTCAAGTTGAAATAATTATTCTTTTCTTACATACCATAGTCACAGCAGGTAGTTCCCAAATTCCAAATTTATATATATATATATATATATTAAATACTCATATAATATATATATATTCTAACAGCACCCCACATAAAATCTATGGTGTAGGCATACTCTGCTATCCAGTCCCCGTATCACTCGTACTAAGGGAAATACAAGTTCGGAATCACTCTCGAACTGTATTAACACAAAACACATACAAAATGAGGCGAAGCATAGTTCCAAATGACTAAGAGGTCAGCACATATCCTCACGTCTCTTAGGACCGTCTGACTATCGATCCGATAGCCTGTACCAAGGATTCCTATCTTCTAGGGTACGAGTCAATATCCCCCATAAAGGTCCCATCGAGATAAGACTATCCCAGCGCGGTAACCTCAGGGATAGCAAGTAGCGCAGGCATTATTTTTACACGTATATAGTATATGCACAAACACAGTAATATATGTATACTACTATTCCCATATTAAATTTAAGTACACTCTCACGACCCATAATTATGATATTTATTCTTATTACCCTTATTTAGTTATCACGTATAACGGTTTATCTCTTATTCTTATTCATAGGATTATTCCAACTTACTACGTAACACTCGTGGATTCCTAGCTCCCCAAGTGTAATTTCAGTAGGTGCTTATTCATTTTATAACATAACTTCCTTACGAGCCTCACCCTTTAACACATATTTCCATTGTCCCTTATATGTAAGACATTCCCCGTGAAATGCTAATCTCGTCTTACATTAACGGTTCCATATATTTCTAAAGTCCTACTGGTCTTATTTATATCCCAAAATATTCTAACATCAATATCCAAGAAGGTCTAATCATTTAAGTTGGAACGACCTATTAAAAAGGGAATATGAGTTATACAGGAGGGGTCGATCGATCGATGGCAGGTGTTCGATCAATCGATTCATCGATCGATCGATCAAGCAAGTACGGAAAATCTGTAGAATTTCCAGTTACGGGTTTTCTCTTCCAAAATTATCCAAAACGATATATTTGACTACCAAAATCCCAATAATTTATACTACAAGTATTATAACCTCAAATAAGTGATTTCCTACGTCAAGCATGCGGATTTTCATCATAAATAACGGATTAAAAGGGCATAATCTATAAAAACATTAAGAACCCTAATATTTCTTTTGTTTAGTTTCTTCCCATTCTTTTACCAGATTTCATACTCTTTATTTACTGTAATTTCGTGGTTCAATCTCTACATATGAATTGGGTTTCCAAAATACATCCATTTCTCGTACGACATGTGAATTTAAATCTCCAAATTAGGTTTTTCTTTCACAAAAACTAGTCCTAATCAATCCTAGGCTAATATTATTGGAGCATTAATTGAAATATAGCAAGATAGATACTTGCCTAAGAATTCTTGGTTCAGATTTGTGGAGGGATTGGTGTGGTTGTGATCCTCGTTGCACGATCTATCGTTTGGCGGCGACGGCGGTGCAAACGACGGAGTTCTTGGCCTAGAACACCTTGGAAAGTCTGTCATCTTCCTCTCCTATAGCCGTATTTGGTTTATGGTGATTCTAACCCTAGAAGATGACTCTTTCCATCTGATATACCCTTAGAATTTTCGTGGGTTTTCATGCCCAAAAATATAAAATGTCTAAAACCCCTTCCCGGGGTGCCCCGAGACCCAAACTAAACCCCCGGGTACATTATTTTGACTATCTCGAACCTTCCGGACACATTGACGCACCCAAAATGACCATACGGGTGACTTATAATTAATTTACTTTTAATAGTCCAAATTTAATCCCGACACGACACAAGCGCGTCCCGATAAATTTCTAAAATTAACAAATTAGATTCTCGTGATAATTTTTAATAAAATGAATCTCATATATTACTTTACTCGTCTAGTAATATTCAACAATTTTCCCATATTTACTAACTCACATCCCGTTAGTAAATATAAAAATAAATTTCTGGATTAATATTAAATTAATATCTCAATTTAAATTTAAAAAATCCCCAATTTTAAAAGCCATAAAAATATGGGGTATTAGATACTTCCCCCCTAATAACGGAATTTCGTCCCGAAATTCAGAAAATAAGGCCTACCTAGTAAAACACATTTTGTATACCTTAACAGTACGCAACCTATCCACATAGTAAGGCGCTCAATCACTATAGCCCCCGCCTCACAGCAAGATGGTTTAACACTCTTCATGAAAGATACTTCACATTGTGCTCCTATCCGACAACATTCACATAAGACACACATATACACTATTAATTCCCATTATTTTAATATCATTGGGAGGCCGCACCTCCCCACATGACAACTCCTCGGATTTATCTAAACACAAAACTCCCATTCTGGGAGAAACCGTACGAACATCTAACCACTCGTGTTCGCCTAAAACAATCATGGAATTCCACCATAGTCATCGGATTATTCTCATCCGATCCAAAATTCTGATTATCCGCTCACCTCGAAACATACGCAGGGGGAGAATAGTTAAGGTTTTTCCACACCAAAGCTTCAATAAGCATCTCGTTCATGACAAACAGGTACGAGTGCTTCCACGGAACTCTACCCTACTATAATTCACGCGCTAGTTATATCAATTGTGGAAATGAAATGATTCACCAGGATTCCAAAATTACCTTCGCGCGGCCCCACGAATCGTTAATCACCATGCGCCTGCTCCTCGGCTATGGGTGATACCTTCCACTCATAACAAAACGTTATCTCCATTGTTTTCCTGAAATCCCATATTGAAGGTGGGATTCAAAAATCTCATCTCGATTCAGAAAATAATATCGTGTATGACCACGTACGAGCGCGATCCCTTCCTTTCAAAGGAAGACTAGGTCACATTGTAAATCACCCCAAAGGAATGTCAATCACTTCCTTCCTGGGCGATTTGTCTCACATGTTCGGATGAACCCTTTATCTTGTCTTGAAGATGGTAACCCATCCGAGAAATTTTATCGACTCTATCGGCCTCTCCCATTATAGGAATTGTTGATAACCACACAATTCTATGGGTGATCTTCTTATTTCAACCGATCTCTATCTATGAGTGGTGCATGCAGAGACTACTCACTATGTCCTGCTAAACATCGTGTTTTCCTATAAATGTCTCACATTAGGTGACACTTAATACTCCCTTCTTTCCTTGGCGTGTACCGAAAGTTCTGACCCGTGCACTTTTCTCCACGAAGTGTACTTCTGGACCTTTTAGACCATACTAACATCATCACTCTTTGTATGCGCAAGTCGCTCTCACATTTGACTAATTACAACTCCGCTCCGAGCGTTCTCCATAATAATTAAATTCTACCCTTCTCAAGAAATACTCCTTTTAAATAGCTTTCCACAGCCTTCCAACCAAATTCGGGTGAGCTACTCTAATCACACCCGTATCTATATATATATATATATATATGGATTATCGTTCTTCATGTGACGTTAAATTCCCTCTACTACTTCCGCCTCATTATGCTAGTCCCATAAACATATATTCCTCGCGTACATTCCCACGTCCCTTCCACTTGGACGATTTTAACATCAGCTAACCAGGATGCCCACCTTTGTAACACCCTGACAGTTCGGAGAGAGCGAACGGAGCGCTACTCATCGATAAAATTACCTAAATCCCACAAAATACAAGGTTTAGATCATCTAAATCCCACAATTAGCAAAAGAGGGACTACAAATCTCATATCTCTTCAGACAAGTACAATAATTCCCTCGAATAAATACAATAATTAAAATAAATCACTAATGATCTATACATCCAAACAAATACAAGTCTCGTCTCTTGTATTAAAAATTCTTCCCAGATAATCCAAACTAAAATCATCTAAACTCATTAATTACCTTGTGTTCCGAACGCATTTACAACACTTGGGTACTCTCAATCACCCCAGAATCGAAATTTTTAAATCCTCATATCATCGTTCCACCCATCAACTCATGGCGATAAAATAAAACTTTCAATGCATTCTTACCACAAAACCGACTTTACTGGCCTTAAATCATAATTCAACTTCCATCTTACATGTACAATTACCCGTTCCTTGTACGACCGAGGTACTGAACTCATGGACTACTGACCAGACATCTTCCTATTTCCAACCTTATGCTGAGTTTCATGCGTGGGATGTCTCGCAAAGCAAAATCCAAATAAGGAACCCCCTCGATACACTACTACCTAGCATTGTCAGTTATCGAAATCTGTTAGGCCCTCCATCCATATCATGTACCCCTTTACTCTGTCTCTTGACAGACAAGTTTCCTCATTTCCCATAATTACACCTACCCAAAGAACATTTTGCCAATCCACTATCATCTAGTATTGGTGGTAATCGCTATTTGCAAACCTCTTACACATACAATCAGGACTCTCAAAATCCTAATCCCAAACATACGAGTCTAACTCTTAACTATCACATCTCTAAAGGGTAGATATATCATTGCTATCTACCTATCACCAAGTCATGAGCGCTCCACATGATAATGAGTCAAATCTTTTTGCTCAACAGTAAACCCAATATATACTGAATCATAACAACAAAGTCCCTACGCACACCGGTATCGAATATCTCGAGCCCACTATCCCTTCCGAAGTCTCTAGGATAGATAATATAAGTGCGAGTCCAACCCTCTTGCAGGTGAGTCCTCGCCAGAACAAAACATGTTGCATTAATGCAACCACTCCGATAGCCTTGCACTAACTGCCTACTATCGTACTGACCATTTCTATAAAGTTTTAATCAATACCATATTATACTCGTATATCACATCACTAAAACGAGTAACCTCAATAAAGTATATAACATTATTAATATACTCACTCATCCTCCGCGGATAGCACTAAGGAAAATCCCGCTACACTAGGAAAAAATATTCACATAATAATATCATTTGTAGTTATACACATTAAACTCGTCTCACATGCTAATCTAGCAATGAACAAAATACAATGACTCGTTCATGTCACATGAAACATGCCTCCTCCTTCGAGGATAACAGTCATACTTCTACCTTTCCATTCGTATTGGCAATTCCTTCCTCTGGGCGAGGCATTGCCACCAAACACCTTTCCTACCCCGAAATGGCGGGGATAATACTCCTACCGAAACTCTAGCGTGCCAATAACGACCTTATACTCATGTATATCTAACATCAGTATTGATCGCGGTTAAAAATGAAGTTAACAATTTCTATAACTGCACCCCTTCAAATAAAGAAAATCAAAGACTATTTCCCCCAAATGGTGAGTCTACGCATGACACCTTACTCGTCGTCGTGACTAATAGCCCTAAGGCTCATGAAAAATGAATAGCCATAAAATAGTACGGCGCCCTGGTATCAATTAAAACTCAATCCATAACACCCAGTATAAGGAACGTACCTTGTATCTCGGTTGGGGCCTGAGGTGCTGTTATCTGGTGGACATTATATACATGTCCATACTGTAATTGCCTCTGCTGAACTGAGGCTGCTGGAATGGCTGGCGGAGTCGGCTCCTGTGGTTTATTACTGGCGCCCTTCTGCCGTGGGTCCCCATTCCTCTCTGGGCAATCCTGACGCCTATGGCCATTCCTGCCACATTGGAAGCACCTCCCTCGAAACTGTCTCACTTCACTACGTTGTTGACTAGTCTCGCTTTTTTCCTTGGTCTTGCTGGCCTTGATAAGAAATTTGTGAAAAAATGATGTCAGGTTGAGGACAATCCCTCCACTTGTGACCCGGTTGCATACATTTATAGCAGAGTCCCAAAATTTCTCGCTAGTCGGGTTGGAGTTTCTCCCCAGTTTGATTCGAACGAGATTGACGTTTATGAGCGTCCATTCCGCATTTGAAACACCTCTTTATGACTTCATTCTGACCCCAACCTTGTTGGCCCTGACACTTTTGGCCCTCTACATAAATTTTGTTATCTCTGGAATTGTCTTGGTCTTGAGGGGTTTGTTGCCGTAATTTCGGTGTCTTCGCATAATTGTCAACTCTAGTCACATGAATTTGACTAACCTCTCTAGGTCTTTTGCCTCCTCTGAGCTGCATGCTGCGTTCGTGGTACTGTAAGACAGCAGTGGTAACTGCTTGTGCCATAATGCTCGCAAATTCAGCGATTGGTACCCTTTTCGGAGACACCTGAGGTGTGAGTTGTTCTTGCTCATTAACTTCTCCAATGACATTAGCTTGTTCGTCCTGACGGGCCATCTAAAAATTTAAAAATTTAATCTGAATAAGTTCAACATTCACATCCACAAATAGCAGAAGCATGAATTTCCAACGCATAAAGATGAATACAACATTCCTAATGTTAGGGCTCTAAATCAAAGACGCTAAGCTGGAAACCAGACAAGCCGTACAGATCCTAAAGGACACTAGAACCTGATGCTCTGATACCACTTCTGACACCCCGCCTAATTAAATACAGGGTGATCAGTCCTTTATTAAATTATAATCAAGGTGAACGGTTAGTTCATTCTTAGCATCACTGTCGTGAAAATAACTTTTCCAATTAAACACCCTAAATAATTAAGCTAAGTGTCAAAACCATTTTTTTTAGACATCAATTTCCAAATTTTATTTTAAAAACCAACATGTAAAACTTTACATAATTCATAGTTAAAGAATCACACAACAACTATACTGGAATATATAATCCAAAAATATAAACATCCAACTAATTAATTCCAACTTTAAAACTTAAAGGAAAACATCCTGACAGTAATAAGTCCCAAAGTATAAATACTGGAAATAAACGAATCACAATCTCCGATAAAACAACTGAATAATGAAAAAGGGCGACACATGCCCAACTGAATAAATAGTGCTAGAAGTGGAATCAACAATGAGGTCGTCTAAGCAAGAGTCCTGCAACTCCCACCTAAGCTGCAACGCGTTCCTTCCAAAGGATCCTATGCAAGACGCCCCTGTGACTGGGCACCTGTAATATATACATATATATACACAAGAGAGAAGAGAAAATAGAAAACGGGTCAGAGCCTGATTGTAAAATAGTTTAAAATTAGTTTAGCAAGTATTTAAAATGCTTACCGGCCAATGCAACCAACATATTAGTGCGGCACTCCCTTGATAAATTCTCACCTCTCTTCTAATGTGCACACCTATCGCACTAATATTCTCAATAGTTTAACTTATCTTATCTTAAGTTACTCGTAAGGTTTCAAGCCGACAATTTCCAATGTTAAGGAGGTTAATTTTATTTAACAGCACAATTCTCACATAAGCCCTTATTTGATAATAATGTTTCTCAGTAATATATCATACTTTTCAAACACTTACTCTCAAGTTGAAATAATTATTCTTTTCTTACATGCCATAGTCACAGCAGGTAGTTCCCAAATTCCATATTTAAATATATATATATTAAATACTCATATAATATATATATTCTAACAGCACCCCACATAAAATATATGGTGCAGGCATACTCTGCTATCCAGTCCCCGTATCACTCGTACTAAGGGAAATACTAGTTCGGAATCACTCTCGAACTGTATTAACACAAAACACATACAAAATGAGGCGAAGCATAGTTCCAAATCACTAAGAGGTCAGCACATATCCTCACGTATCTTAGGACCGTCTGACTATCGATCCGATAGCCTGTACCAAGGATTCCTATCTTCTAGGGTACGAGTCAATATCCCCCATAAAGGTCCCATCGAGATAAGACTGTCCCAGCGCGGTAACCTCAGGGATAGCAAGTAGCGCAGGCATTATTTTTACACGTATATAGTACATGCACAAACACAGTCATATATGTATACTACTATTCCCATATTAAATTTAGGTACACTCTCACGACCCATAATTATGATATTTATTCTTATTACCCATTATTTAGTTATCACGTATAACGATTTATCTCTTATTCTTATTCATAGGATTATTCCAACTTACTACGTAACACTCGTGGATTCCTAACTCCCCAAGTGTAATTTCAGTAGGTACGTATTCATTTTATAACGTAACTTTCTTACGAGCCTCGCCCTTTAACACATATTTCCATTGTCCTTTATATGTAAGACATCCCCCGTGAAATGCTAATCTCGTCTTACATTAACGGTTCCATATATTTCTAAAGTCCTACTGGTCTTCTTTATATCCCAAAATATTCTAACAGTAATATCCAAGAAGGTCTAATCATTTAAGTTGGAACGACCTATTAAAAATGGAATGTGAGTTATACAGGAGGGGTCGATCGATCGATGGCAGGTGTTCGATCGATCGATGATCTAGGATCGATCGATCGATCAAGCAGGTATGGCAAATCTGCAGAATTTCCAGTTACGGGTTTTCTCTTCCAAAATTATCCCAAACGATATATTTGACTACCAAACTCCCAATAATTTATACTACAAGTATTATAACCTCAAATAAGTGATTTCCTACGTCAAGCATGCGGATTTTCTTCATAAATAACGGATTAAAAGGGCATAATCTATAAAAACATTAAGAACCCTAATATTTCTTTTGTTTAGTTTCTTCCTATTCTTTACCAGATTTCATACTCTTTATTTACTGTAATTTCTTGCTTCAATCTCTACATATGAATTGGGTTTCCAGAATACATCTATTTCTCGTACGAAATGCGAATTTAAATCTCCAAAATAGGTTTTTCTTTCACAAAAACTAGTCCTAATCAATCCTAGGCTAATATTATTGGAGCATTTACTGAAATAGAGCAAGATAGATACTTGCCTGAGAATTCTTGGTTCAGATTTGTGGAGAGATTGGTGTGGTTGTGATCCTCGTTGCACGATCTATCATTTGGCGGCGACGACGGTGCAAACGGCGGAGTTCTTGGCCTAGAACACCTTGGAAGGCCTCTCCTCTTCCTCTCCTATAGCCATCTTTGGTTTATGGTGATTCTAACCCTAGAAGATGACTCTTTCCATCTGATATACCATTAGAATTTTCGTGGGTTTTCATGCCCAAAAATGTAAAATGTCTAAAACGCCCTCCCGGGGTGTTAATTAGGCTTAAAAACGCCCCGAGACCCAAACTAAACCCCCGGGTACATTATTTTGACTATCTCGACCCTTCCGGACACATTGGCGCACTCAAAATGACCATACGGCTGACTTATAATTTATTTACTTTTAATAGTCCAAATTTAATCCCGACACGACACAAGCGCGTCCTGATAAATTTCCAAAATTATCAAATCAGATTCTTATGATAATTTTTAATAAAATGAATCTCATATATTACTTTACTCGTCTAGTAATATTCAATAATTTTCCCATAATTACTAACTCACATCACGTTAGTAAATATAAAAATAAATTTTTGGATTAATATCTCAATTTAAATTTAATAAATCCCCAATTTTAAAAGCCAAAAAAATACGGGGTATTACAAAGGCATATACATATATGGATAGGAATTTGCAGTAATATATATAAAGTAAGTGGTAGTATATATTTTCAGAAGAAACAGTGCAGAACAGAACATATAAAATAATTGAGCAATATGTCAATTTTTCACTTTTATTTTAATGGCCATGTACGCTCTAATACCCAAATAAATAGATAGTATTACTAAATGTTTCCACCCGGCAACAACACGGACATAAAATCATGATCTCTGGAACAACGCCTTGTTTAGGGCACACCAGTGATAAACCAGCTGGGAAGGTAACACCCAAATATTTTCACCCGCTAGTTAAGGCCGACATAGTAAGAGAGTTTCCACAGGCCAAATCAATAATTTCAGAATTCAAAATCAGATGTATATATCAAGAGATATACACATATAACAAATGACGGAATCATCGAAATCAGATGTATTTTGAGAAAAAGAGCATTTCACAAAATATATGTAGTTTGCATAATATCATATAATCTAAATAAGCAAGGAATGTCGTAGAGCATTCACCTAAAACAAAAGTACGAAGTTACAGATATAGAGTCTTGGATCGCTAAGACGAAACTTCTTCTTAAATTTTCCCGCACTTTCTGCCATTATTTCATTGTAAGCTTTTGAAGTAATTTCTTGTAATAACTGATCCTAAGGGCTATATTTATAGTTTTTAAAAGGTATTTGGGTGTTGACACGTGTCTGGGTGACTAAGCTTTCATTTTGGTGAGTCAGCGTTGACGTGTCGCGTAATGGAGCTATCTTGCAGTCTTTATTCACCTAATGGCGACACGTGTTTTAACTTCTTCTATATAGACGACATGTGTTTTATCTTTGTTTATATGGATGACACATGTAACGTGTGGTGGCAAGATACAGCACGAGGTGTCAAGCACGTGGTGGAAAGTTATTAAGGGTATAAGGGTCATTTTACATATAAAGGGTATTTTGGTAATTTCACATTTCATTTTTTTAATATTTCTTAAATATCCCTGGAAATATTTTATTTACAAAATGTCCTTTTTATTTTTCATTTTGGTCCCTGAAACTTTCTTAATTTAAACCATGTCCCTAATGCTTTATATAATTATATTTTCTAACCTGAAACTTGTCATTTAGCTTAGGATGTGCCATAAAACTTCAATTTGACCCATTTTAAAGTTGATTCTTTAAATTTTAAAAACGGGTTTTGTCATATTAAGAACCTATAATATCACATTTGTTATAATATAACATTTATCATATAATAGGTGAGGCGAAATTGAAAAAACAAACTATATATGAGCATATCAAAGTGGGGTCATTACACCTTCCATTCTAAAAGCTATTGAATTTGTTTTTCTATAGTCGTTACCCTTGTATTGCTATGTACAGATGAATCTACCTTCGCCAGTGTCACCCCAAATCCATGACCTTGGACATGACCCGAATGTTCAGGACCAAGCACCTTTACTATTGCATCATCTCTCAATGATGTTAAGTCATGAGATGGAATTTTTTCCATCTTTTCCTAAAATAAATATAAGAATTCAACATATTAAAAAAATATAATAAACACATTGTAGCTTCATAAAAATAAATTGTAAAGTGTTGTGTAATTGTTTAAATCATTACTATTGCATCACCAACAACTTGATTAACTGGATCGCCATTTTCTCTCTTATGTCCCCTTATCCAAACATCAACACAGCGTATTATTTTATTTGGGTCTTCAGCTTTCTAAAAAATATTAAAACATAAAATTACCAAATAATGTAAGCTATTTATTAAGTATACAACTTTATAAGGGGAAACATACCATGTTTTCCTTAAGTTTTGCATAGCCTCTACGACTAGTTGTGTGTGGATGGATTTTCTTTGCTCTAGCCTCCTTATGTTTTTCACTTGTTTCCTATTAAAATAAGAGATAGCATATATAATTGAAAGAAATACGATAATACTAAAAGGGGACTTTAGTTTGTTGATGAAAATAAAAAATAAATAATCAAACTCACTTACATCAAATTCAGGTGACAAACGATATTTAACAAAAACATCCCATTCATTTTACTTCATTCCAGGGGGCTTTAGTAATGTAATATGGCGAGTAGAATTTGGTTTTTAGCTTCTTCTCGTATTTGTGCTGATAATTTTGATTTATAATTTTTCCAAGCTTTGTTCATCTGACCCAAAACAATGGCCTTCTAGAATTCTTCAAGGTTATATTTTTGTTGCATCATACATAATATATACATTATATTAGTTACAATTTAATACGTATAAAGTTACTTTCAAATATTATAGAATAGTGCAAAGGCATTTATAGACTAATTATAAAATACTACCATGACATTCAAAGGAAGGTTAAGGCTTTCGAGGGTTGTTTCTATCTATAACAAAGTAAAATAAGTTTTAAATTATCGTCTAAAATATCAAACTTAAATACCCTACTCAAATCTATTCAAATAATTTCCTAGGTTTAATTGTTAACAAATTCATCTCATTCAAATACTAAACAAAGTTGTCAAAGGAAAAACAAATTATAAACTCTCAAAGCTGTCAACAAATACATTATCTTTAAAAACTCATAAAGAGTAGAGAAATAAAATACTCACAGTAAGAAGCTCTCATATTTGATCATTGATGTCACTTGTGACCTTATCCCAACTTTTATATGTTATTGGTACGCATGTTTGTGCTAAAATCTCAATCCTAAAACTAAGTTGGATGGAATCGAGTCCAATTAGTTGCCCAAACTCATTGAATTCTACTTTTTTACAGTCTTTAATCCCAGTTGCAATTTCGTTCAATTTTGATGGAAATTACGCTTCAATTACGCTCAATTTGATAAGAAAAAAAATTAAAAAATAGTACAACTCAGTCCAAATCGAAAGAAAGCCTTGTATTAAGTTTCTGTGATGCTATTTCTGGTTCCATAAAATTCGTTATATACGAAAAAAATAAACACAATAAGATCATTACATAAAGATTCAAAAGCTATAAATGTTTTAAGGGGAAATTAACAAATAACTCACAACTTATTTTTCATTTAATTTAAAGTTTTTTTTTGGCATTATTACCCCCCACCCTACCCCCCAAGCTCAAGCTCGATCCTAGACGCACCTTTGAGTGCAATGATTGCCCTAGTTATAATGACGGATGTTGTTGTGGTGGTGGCAGTTTTATAGTGTGGTGTTGAAGGTTGAGAAGTGATAGTTAACAACTACTGAACCTTTTGTTTTAATAAGGGTGTATTTGATAAACAGGATGGAAAATAAGCGCTTAAGAGCCAATTTCCAAGAATTGAAAACTTGGAAATATTTTCTATGGAAAATATTTGTTGGTGTTGTTTGATTGCAATTATTTTTCAGGTGAAAAATGTTCTATTTTCCATCTTTTATGTCTTTGATTCCCAATATTTTCCATGGAAAAAAAAAACTACATATATTATTGCCATTAGTTTCAAGCTAGAAAATATTACATTTTTCTACTTTTAATTTTTGTTTGCAAATATAAAAGATAAAAATAAAAACATGAAGATAATATTTTAAAATGGGAAATAAATTTTAAAAAAAAGTAGAAAATAAATATAAAAACATAAAATTAATAAAAATGCTAGAAAATTAATAAAAATAACAAGAAAATTTAAAAAAAAAATACAAAAATTAATAAAAACCCAAAAAACAAAAATGAAATATAGAAAATGAATAAAAAATAGGAAAAAAATATTAACCCCATAATGAATTTAAATAAAAAAAATATAAAAAATAAACCCAGAAAAATGTATTAAGATTATTAAGAAAAAATAGAAAATGAATAAAAACCAAACCCCTCACGCCCTCCCCCCCCCCCCCCCCCCCCACAACTGTTTCTCCCCCCTTGTCGCCAAATATGACTTTTAAATTAATTTCCACATGTTTTATCAAATTAATTATGGGGTTAATATTTATTTTCTATTTTTTATTCATTTTTTGTATTTTTGGATTTTTAGTGAATTCTTTTTTATTTTACAATCTTTTTTTATTTTATAATCTTTTTTCCTTAATTAATAATTTTCACACTTTTTAATAAATTTCTTTTTGTTCTTTAAATTAATTCTGGGGTTAATATGTATTATCTGTTTTTTTAGTCATTTTCAGCATTTTTTCAGTATTTTTGGTTTTTATTTATTTCTATTTTTTTATGTGATCAATTTTTTCAAATTTTTGTTATTTGTTTTCTTAATAAATAATTTTTTGAATTTTTAATAAATTTCTGGGTCTTTTTTCCAATTAATTCTGGGGTTAATATTTATTTTCTTATTTTTTTATTCATTTTTTGTATTTTTTTCATTCTTTTTGGTTTTTATTTATTTCTGTTTTTTTATTTTCTTAGCGTTTTTTAAGTTTTTGTTATTTGTTTTTCTTCATTACTAAATTTCTGACTTTTTAATAAATTTATGGGTGTTTTCTAAAATTAATGCTAGGATTAATATTTATTTTTTATTCACTACCTGTATTTTTTTCATTATTTTTTGGTTTTTATTTATTTCTATTTTTTTCTTAAAGTTTTTTTAATTTATTGTTATTCGTTTTCTTAATTACTAAATTCCTAACTTTTTAATAAATTTCCGGATGTTTTTTTAACTTAATTATGGGGTTAATATTTATTTTCTATTTTTTATTCACTTTCTGTATTTTTTTCATTATTTTTCTGTTTTTATTCATTTTCTGAATTTTTTATCAATTTTTTTGGTGTGAGAATTTTTTTCCCTGAAAAATGAATAACAAGATGGGAGGAGGTTTTCTAATTCCAGTTTTTTGTGAAAAAATTAGTCACGTGACTTCTTTTAAAGAAACCAATTACATAAAAAAAATTGTTTATCAAACGTCTAAAAGATGGGAAATGACTTCATATATCGCATTTTTCATAGAAAATTAATTTTATCAAACACATCCTAACATAATTGATTCTTTAGTGTTTTTCATTATTAGACTAGTTTGACGTGGAGGGGATAAACTGCCCATTTTCTTTAAAAAGTTTTACTGCTCCATGTATTATATAAACATTATAATATGACAATAACATTTTCTGTTAACAATGCAGTAAATCCATGATTTACTTGAATTGGTTATTTAAAGGCATCTCAGGTATGGGTCTCGGTCGCGTGGTTTGGGTGCACTAGGATATTGATCTGAAGCTACAACATACATAGCTAGGTCACCTAGGTATAGAATCTATGGATCTACTGTGTATAGATCACTAACTAAGGTTGGCTTAGATGGGCTCAAAAACTAAATATGCTCAAAGAAAATTGATGTAAACAAATGATTTTACATAGCATCCATCCAATGACTCAAGCACTGAAATTATCAAAAACATTTCACATCAAAGAAAAAAGATGCGATGATTTATATATATTATTTTTGTGAGATCAATAAAGCTTCACCACATGGTCCTAATTTTTACATTATGCCACAGTTTCCATAAATCAAAAGACACAGGAGTTATAGTTGAACATGAAAAGAATGAAAATATTAACAAAAAGAAACTCTTGAAAATGGGTATGCCTCCTTGAACGACAAAAACAGTGTACTTGGTACATAAAACCGACGCTTAGCAGGTGGCACCTCCCACGCTAGCCTATTACGTTTTGAGCAGTAGGCTAAGGTCTAATGATGCCCTAACCTAGGCTGGTGCAAAATCTCCAAAAATTATAACCATTCATAATGCATAGCTAACAGTGTAAAACCTCACCCATACCTAACAGTGCTCTATATATAACTAGTGCTAACCCATGGGATGCACGACCTTGTGGTTTTCTAGGAAGTCGTAAAACTTTATTGAGTAACCAAATTTATGAACTTATTTTACTAATAAGATGTGTTTAATTATTCAGCTATGCTGATTTTGGACCATATTATACCCATCATCATAACTAATTTTAAGAAATTAGAGTACCCAAATTAGAGAAGTTTCAAGCATCCACTGCACTGCTATAGAAAGTAGAATTTAACCAAAACATTAAATATAACTCCAAAAGCCTAAAATATAAAACGAAACGAAAGCTATAATGTAGTTCCTAAGCCTTGAAAAGTTTCGACCCGTTCTACATATTCAGGCCCATTATAGAAACTGGCATTTTTGTGAACACTTTTACAAAATCGAAATGGGGAACATTTTATCAGTCATCCACCGAAGGAATTAACTCACAGAATGTTTTCAGTCTTTTGCAAAAGCATTCCAATACTTCAAAACTAAACCACATTTTATTCATAAAGTAAGGGTAAACATCATATATGCTAAAATTTTCACGAGCACTCTTTACGACAGATTCATATAAAATAGGACAAAAATTGCAGCGAAGAAAAAACATTAATTAAATTGCTTTGTTACTAGATTGAAAATCTAGACAAACTAGTATGAAGACGAAGAACATATATAGTAGAACTTGAAAGAAAAACAATGAATAGTATAAAAAAATTATCAATTAAGAGTCTTATATGTAAAGGGCCACGCTTCGAAATTGCCTTGCCAAGCGACGTAGAACAAATGACGATCGGTCCCTATTTTTCCTATACTGTAAAGATAGGGAAAAGGAAAATTCTTGCTAACTGACCGCTTTATGATTGGATGCTGACCGAAATCTTCGATTCCTTTGGAATTCGTTGACTTTATCCATCTCGCTCTACCGGTTCATCGACGTTAGATTGGAGATTATTCTTCACAAAATGTAGTTGAATGTCACAAATCAATAGTAATGTGGCAAGGCATCTAGAATCAACCCGAATGGCTAAATTTTCTCCTGATTCACTACAAGGAAGATAGCTTTTTGCGACGTATTAAATGCGTCGCCTTTGTTTTTAGTTCATCGCAAATGTCTTGTCGCGACGCACTACTTTCGTCGTAATTTTCATCGCAAAAAGCTGGTCGCTACAGTTCTATTACGATGAAGTGTAGCTGTGTCGCAAATGATATTTTGCGACGTGTCAATTCATCATTATAAATATATTAAAATCG
This sequence comes from Sambucus nigra, assembly GCA_949130495.1. Taxonomy (NCBI): domain Eukaryota; kingdom Viridiplantae; phylum Streptophyta; class Magnoliopsida; order Dipsacales; family Adoxaceae; genus Sambucus; species Sambucus nigra. Next base: position 405,660,560 of record OX422207.1, read on the forward strand.
TCGCTAAATCATTTCAATCACTTAATTTGGCCTTTTTCGACAATTATATTCGTCGCTATTTGTAATTTATTCATCGCTTAAGATGGTTCTTTTGATGAGATAGCGATGAATATGATTCATCTCACAATATTTTTTGCGATGAAGAGGATTCATCGCACAATACTAGTTTGTTACGACGAATTCATTCGTCGCAAATGATATTTTGCGACGTGGCAATTCATTGTTATAAATATATGAAAATCGTCGCTAAATCATTTCTATCACTTAATTTGGCCTTTTTCGATAAATATATTCGTCGCTATTTGTAATTTATTCATCGTTAAAGTTGGTTCTTTTGATGAGATAGCGATGAATATGATTCATCGCACAATGTTTTCTTTAAACGACAAGAAAATTAAATTAAAACTATGATTACATCAACGTGGAAGATTTTGTATATGTTAAAATTAATTTGATACATAAACGTAGTTAATGGATTTATCATAAAATAACAATAACAATCAATTCATCTCCATGCCAAATCATGTTAGTAAATGAGACCATATTAAAAAAGAAAGAAAATATTCGACTCTAATTAAAGTAAAATCTTGGTCTACTTGATAACACAAAAGTAAACTAACAAAAACTAAAAGAGGTTCTTTAAGGGAAAAAAATTCATAATCTAAGAAGATCCATCCATTGGGCCAATATGAGCCTCCACCCATGCCTGAAAAGCCATAAACTTCTGAATCATTGCACCCTGACTCTCCATAATGTCATTAAACGAGATACTTCAAATTTTAAAGCCTCATACTCTGCATTATTATTTTCCTTGTACCGTGATCCAAATGTATCGGGTCGAGGGCCAAAACCAAATCCTATAACATACCCCGACCTCTTTTCAAGGACTTTCTCACAGACTTCTGCCTCTGTCATTTCTGGATTGCTATGGTGCAATTCGACCATTGTATTCTACAAAAGAAAAAAACGTATTATAATGAAAGAAAAAAGTAATAGTAGACTAATAAATTTACATTTGGTAAAACGATATACACTTGCATTTGAAAGTTAAAATGTTTATCAGATTTTAATAAAGATGGATAAAAATCTCACAATATCATAAGTTTAGTAGACTTTTAGCAAGTTGATCCAAAATTATAGAAAGAAAAAAATCTTACACACACATCTATCATAGGTCCCCTACAAACTCTAAATTGGAAGAATAAATTAGCATATACAAAGTAAAGTATATATTATGGCAAGATGACAAAAGGAATTCCCAGTTAAACATAGTATTGTTCAAACAATTTTTTTACCCACTTCCTCATCCTTTAAAGTCTTAATTTACCAATAATAAAAATATTTGTCATTTTAGGAATGTTTATAAGCAAATTCATTTTGGGTATCTTCCTATATATTTTCAAAGCTTAGGCTAAATATTAACAATATATAAATCTAATAGGTAATAGTACCCAATGTTATAAAATAAAGGAAAAAAATAAGATGGTGCTAGAAATGTTATAGGGAAACTAAAGTCGTAAATATATGAAATAATAAATAAATATACTTACATAGGCAGTTTCAGCCTCTGTGTTGATCCACCCTCTATCACTTTTGTAATGTGTGTCATGAAAAAGGTCAATACGCCCCTTTGGTGTCTCTTTTATCTGACCATCATCCTGCAATAAAAATAAGCAAGAAAACCCATATAACAGTTATATAAAAAAAATATTATCCAAAAGTTAAAAATATTTTTCATTCATCACAAATACAAAATTATATTTTCGACCCACCACTGATCCAAAGGGTTTGAGTAATGAATTATGACATTACCTCCTCGTATGCGTGTTGCACAAATGATTTTGATCCACCTCGATTATTAAATCGAACTCTTTTGCGACTTTCAACACATTTGCGTGAACAAGTCTAAAATAGTACAACATATGTCTTTTTAAGACACTTTTAAGGGAATAAAAATGGAAACAAAACTAAATAAAATATATTTGTCATATACCATAAATTTCGGACTGCTCCAAAGTGTGCATAGAAAATCCCAATCTTCTTTTGACGAAACCTTTCGATGTGGGTGATCTCGCACCTCTTCCAAACTGAACTTCTTGAAATGTTTCTTAAGACGGTAGCGATGATCATTATATCGAGAGGACATTCTATTGAATACATATCTTGAAACAACCTGGTTTGACATGTCTATATCAAATTTTGTCTGCAAAATTGGTATACACAAATATGTTAACATGGACACACAGCCTGAGATAAATGAAAAAATGAGATCCATCCTAATTCACCACACATATATGAAATGAAGGTTTTGACACTACAAAAAGCTCAATATTAATCCTAATCGGGAAGTTCAATTCCCACTAAACTCCCTTCAGTGCATAAAACAACAATATTTGCATCATAACGAAAAATTGGGATAGTGGTGTCTATTTTAAATCATGGTTTGTTGCATTTGTAATAATAACTACTCAAAATTATCGTTACATGACGAGAATGAAAAACATGTTTAAGACTTGAAGAAGATAATTCATCAACTTCATCCAACGCTTCGTCATGACTATAACCATTGAGAAATGCCACTTTCAAATGTGGGTTTTAAAACTTGAATAATTAAGCTACTGTGTAAAATAAAACAAGATTAAACACCGAGGGAACATACCAGCAGCCTATTAACTAATTAATCCCTCTCGTCATCAGTTATCTCATACCAATTGTCTGCCTCTAGAGGCGCATAATTCCGCACTACAACACCAATCTCAGCAACAAATGCCTTGTGATTAAACCCGGAGGGTCTACCATGTGCAAAGTCCACACGAATCTTGGTCCTAGTTGCTATAAATATTTTTTCAGCAGCCAAAATTTAAGCAATTCCACGAACTCTCTTTGGGGCAGTGGTTACTGAAAAAAACACAATTGACGGTGCAAAGTCCAAAACGATTGATATAATCAAAAAAAGACGTGCACACAACAAAAATATTAGGTAGCAATAACATTTTCATCAGTTGACGGTGCCCTAGAGTGATTGATTTCCCTAGAAATGCGTCCTCTCGCTATACCAGGTGCCATGACAATTTACCGCAACAAAGTTCTAGCAAGTAATATTTGAACACAATAATAAATATTAAAAATAATATTTTGTCCATTCTCCTCAGAAAAATGTAACTGTTAAAAGCAGAGCATAATAGTTAACTTAGAGTTGTTGTTCACCATGTGTGTATATTTCATCTCGTAATGTGAATTTCAAATAAAACCATGAAAAAATTATTCACATATGTGGGTATATATTTCATGAATTCAGCAAACCACATACGCAAAGCACACCTCAAAACTTTCGAAATGCAAATAAACAACTGGAAGTTTATCCTTTGCTAAACACAAATGGTTCAATCAACTACCAACAAAATACCAACAAAGTAAAACAGAGATAGCAAAGCATATGCAAAATGGAAGCAAACACTATGGGTCTTTTATCAATCACTGTCATCATCGATGCTCGCTTGACTTTCTTGAACATCACTGTAATATTCTTCTAACGTGTCATCTTCATCTCCAATGTCATCATCAAATAAAATATCATCATTGTTAAGCAAAGTAGGTGTCATAATTATCTCACCAGCACCATGATTTGGTCTAACCAATTGTACTACGTCGAGATTTGCCTCTTGAACATGACATTGAATATCAGAAGAACCATCCTCTTGGTATGCATCATCAATTGTACTATCAACATTATCTTATTTTGGGACATCCCAAATATGTCTGTGTTGCACTTTTTGTACTACTTTCCAATTGGTTCCGAACTTGTAATCATCCAAGTAAAATACTTGAGACACTTGTGTTGCTAGCACAAAAGGATCACTCTCGTACCATGTATTACTTACATTAATAGAAGTAAGGTGATTATCCACTTGTAGTCTCTTCTTCTTTGGATTAGTATCATACCACTCACATTGAAATATAACAGTGTGATACCCCATTATGTAGTTTAATTTAATAACGTTACATAATCGTCCATAAAAATCGATAACTTCATCTTCATGCTCGCCTGTTACAACTACCCCACTGTTTTGAGTTGTACAACGATCATCACGGTCTTTTGTATGGAATTGTACCCCATTAACAATGCACCCAGTGTATGTAATCACACGAACATCAGGACCACATGCCAATGAATAAATTTCATCCGTAGCCTCAGGAGATCCTTTATGACGCAAATTCTTTATCTATTATAGATAAAAGGTTAAAGTTATTATCAACCATCAAATTCTATAATGGTTAATTATCAATTACATCATCATAATAAATTGTCAAACTATATGTACTTACGCGACTTTTAAACCACTTTGAAATTGTTGTGTATGCCTTTGATATAAGTCTTTCGTAGATTCCATCTCTAATAGTGCCATATGTTCGCTACATATTCAAAGTCGAGCATTTTTATTTTAGAAAATAACAATGAAAATATAATTAGCTTATGATATAATAACATGATACTTACTCTCTATATGATTTTATCTCAGTGAGGTTGTTTAAGATGTACCAAGAAATCTTATTTATATCTCCATGTGGTTACATTATGAGTTGTCTTCCACCAAAGGGTCGAACAAGTTGAGAGAAAATAGATAGTGAGCCTTTGTGTTGCTCTGGCAATGCATCATTGTTACGATCTTCTCGATTAAATTTGGTTTCTATCCCATGAAGGTACATTGAACAAAATGTTAATGATTCTTTAACAATGTATGACTCTGCGATGGAGCCTTCAGGTCGAGCCTTATTGTTGACATTACCCTTTAACGGCCCTAGATTTCAATTAAAATAAAAGAATGTGAAATGAATAAAATGAAAGAAAGAATCACTCAAATTGAAAATATAAACTAATATAATTACAAAGTACCTCTCAAATGGAAACATCCATCGGGAATCCACTGGTCCACCAAGAATAGCCTCATGTGGTAAATGCACGGCCAAATGGATCATAACATCAAAGAAAGCTGGAGGAAAGATCCTTTTGACTTTACACAGTATAAGAACAATATTTTCTTCTAATTTCTCTAGGTCCTTTACAAGCAACGTCTTATTGTTGAAAGAAGTTGGATAACTCAACCAAAGTCGCACAAATATCTTTGGGCAAGTACTGACGTATTCCAACAGGAACAAGTCGTTGTAACATTACATGACAATCATGACTTTTCAATCCCGATATCTTTCCGTCCTTTATACTCACATTTCTTAATATATTGGCTGCATATCCGTCGGGAAATTTAACAAATTTCAAAAATGTGCAAAACTCCTTTTTCTCATCTGACGACAAATGTATACGATGCACGCGGATTCAACCATTTGTTACCATTCTCTTTTATGTGCAACTCCCTCCTTATGTTCATGTCAGCTAGATCTAATTGAGCTTTATCTGTATCTTTATTTTTACCTTCAATACTCAACAATGTTCCAAGAATGCTATCACATATATTCTTTTCAATATGCATGACATCGAGATTATGGCGTAACTTCAACTTTGCCCAGTACTCCAACTCAAAGAAAATACTTTTCTTTGTCTAATTTAATTCCTCGGGGGTACACTTTCTCTTTCTATCCTTATTGTTTATATTTTTACCAGGCTTTAATATTTTCACCCGACTCAATTGCTCTAAGATGTCATCTCCGAAAAACTTCCTCGGCGCAACTCCCATTTCTTGCTTCCCGTTATATAGTCTACTTTTTCTCCACGAATGATTTTGAGGCAAATATCGTCGATGACCCATATAACATATCTTATTCCTTATATGTTGTGACGTCCTCGTTACATATTGGGCATGCTTTATATCCTTTTGTGCTCCAACTAGATAATGTATCGTATGCGGGGAAATCATTTATAGTCCACAATACAGATGCATGTAAACAAAAATAGGTTTTACTGTACGCATCCCAAGTTTCCACACCAACATCCCATAACTCTTTCAACTCATCAATAAGAGGTCTTAAGTAGACATCCATGTCTTTTTTGGGTGCGTTAGGGCCAGGAATCAGCAATGTCATCATAAAAACGGTTCCTTCATACACTTCCACAATTGCATATTATAGACGATAAGTATTACAGGCCACATGCTATATGAGTTGCTCATGTTTCCAAATGAATTAAAACCGTATGAGGCAAGACCCAACCTAACATTATGAGGGTCTTGTGCAAACCAAGGGTATTGCTGATCAAAATCTTTACATGCCAAGGCGTCAGCGGGATGCCTCAAGACACCCTCACTATTGACGCATTTCTCCTTGTGCCACCTCATGTCAACAGCGGTATGTCTTGACATAAATAATCTCTGCAGCCTTGGTTTTAGTGGAAAATAATGTAATATCTTATGAGGGACACTTTTCCCCTTCTTATTATTATACATGAATCTCGGTTCATCGCATACTGGGCATTTATAAGCATTTTGATGCTCCTTCCAAAATAATGCACAATCGTATTTGCATGCATTAATTTTTTTGTAACCTAATCCCAAATTCTTCAACCTTTTCTTCGCATTATAATGAGAGGTCGGAATACTTGCCTCATGTTAAGCATATTTTAATAATTGGACCAACATATCAAATGATTTATTACTCCAACCATTAAGATCTTTCACATGCATCAACTTTACAAGGAATTGGAATGAAGTGAAATTCTTACGACCTGGATAGATCTTTTCTTCAATGTCACCAAGCAAGTCGTTAAATCGAGAAGGATCCCTTTCTACATGGCTCGGCCCATGCTCATTTTCAACTTGCTCTGGGAAGATATTTGGGTCAAATGCATCATTTCTCATTCCAAACAAATCATCGTCTTCCTCTTCATTTTCCAAACTTTCTGATGCTTGTGCATTCAAATTATGACGAACTGTAAAACTGTAGGAGATGCCACGTACTAACAAATATTTTTCAACAGTAAGTAAATCATGAATATATATTTCCTGACAATCTCGACATGGACATCTGGAATTATTATTTCCATCTAAGCTATTTTTTTAGCCTCAATAAATGACTTAACACCGTCCTTATACTCTTTTGATAACCTATCGGGTAAGAACATCCAACTATTACTCATATTCAACTTCCTGTTTATATCAAACACAAATTTTCATTCACTAAATAAACAAGTATCATGACATGCTATTCATAGACTTTGAATAGAATCAATAAATCATGGAATTAAAAAACGTACCGATGAGAAACGTATTTTCTTTCTTCCTATTAAAACCTTCGATTCACCTAAGCAAAAGACATGTTAGTATGATACATACAAGATATATGAAACCATGATAATAATAAAATACTATAAATACAATGCGGGCATTGTATTTGAAATCAGCTACAAATAATCATTTTTAATCTTTATTCTTGACCCTTCATGAAGAGATATGTGATTGTTGGCAAAGATGAACAATTTTTTTGATAAAATAGTAAAAAAAAAAAAATTGTCCTGATTTTTTTTTATGGTTTTTAAATATTTCAGTAGGATCATAAAAAAAGTCAGCTCAAAATGAATTTTCTTACGATTTTAAAAAAATCGGTCAAATTTTGTCCGTTTTTAACAGCTTAAAAATAGCTTAAAATTGACAAAGTTTGACAGATTTTTTTAAAATATCAAAAAAACGCATTTTGAGCTGATTTTTTTATGATCTTACTAAAATGTTTAAAAAGCATAAAAAAAATCAGCCCAAAAATATTTTTTTTCACTATTTTAAAAAAAATGGTCCTCAAACTGAGACCTCACTTGAACCTGCCCCATATGTCATACATATATTACTGTACATATAATATATATATATATATGTATGTATGTATGTATAGTAATATAATATATTATGTAATACTGTTACATACATTATGTAACTTATGTACTTATATAACTTATGTAACTTATGTACATATGTATAGTAATATAATTACATACATTATGTAACTTATGTACTTATATAACTTATGTAAGGTTACATACATTATGTAACTTATGTTATGTAACTTATGTAACTTATGTACTTATGTAACTTATGTACATATATAATATATATGTATGTATGTAATATACTAGGGTATGCCCGTGCCTGAAGGCACGATGATAAACTTACCCTAACGCCACCACAAACACCCCAACAAACAACCTTCACCTAAACATAAAATTGAACCAATGTATTAAAATAAGGACAATTGTGATTATTAATGTGACCACTCAATTGAACATATACACAGTTATAACCATTCAACATATAAGAAATTATAAATAAGATGTTACTTTTCTACATCTCAGACCAATTTAAATAATTATTTACAATATATCTATTTTTTAACACGATTACATACAAAAATTAATAAATAACCCAAAATAGGTTGAATCCAAAAAAAAATCCTTACAGTTGAACACCGTAAAATGGCAAAGAGAACCAAACTTTCAAACATGCGTGTAATTTATTTTAATATAACAATTCATACAAAACCTCATGTGTGATTTATATTACTACATCCACGTATACAAAACCTCAAGCGTGAATGCACCACATTCCTTCTTCTGATGGATGGGCCCCGCAATCTAATAGTTAGTTAAAAACACCCGAGCAAGAAACTCATGGCCTCACTGGTGTCTCAAGGGACTTACCCAGATGGGTTGGGATCCTAATAACTGTCTACAACTATCTAGTGCCGCAATTGCACTGCCATAACAAACTCAGCAAAAGCCATCCAATTTGAATGCACATGATTATACATATTTTTGAGAAACCTCATTACATCTTGTTTCAAAGAAATTCTTGACATCATTCAATATAATATATTTAAGTTCAGGTGTTTTAACTAACATCCTAAATTCAAATTAACAATATAAATCCAATTTCAACAGTAGCATAAAAAATAAAAGGTGCTTCTTAATGGTGAACTTTCAAGGCTCTTACCACACCTTCTTAGTACCATTCAAATTATGTGGATCACAAAAATACCTATAAAGGAAGCAATAAAACTTCACATATAAACATATGCTAGGATCTACTCTTTTTCTTTTCTTTTTTTTTTGTGTGTGTGTGGGGGGGGGGGGGGGGGGGGGGGCACTATACAAAATTGGATTCAGAATTAAAATTTCATCATCCATTTCACACTATCACCTCTCAAATCCAGGATCAAACCAATTGGCTAATTAAATCATAAAAATACAGACTTAGAATACCTATAGTTGACATACAATATACACTTTATTACATTATAAATGGTAAAGAAAAATAAAGTGGGTCTCAATCTTGTGACAAAAAACCTGGACGATCCAACTTTAAGAGGATTGAAAGATTGGTCTCGAGCATGAAAGAAAGATCATGCATCGGACATGATTTTTTCTACATCATCCTTTGGTCGCGTGGTAGTATTGTAATTATCTATGTTCTCCATGGGTTGTTCACTTACAGTAGCACCTTAAACTCCGCTTCGCTTGTGTCATTAATCCTGTCTGACAGGATCGTGTTCAGTTCTATAGAACCGCTTTAATGGCTAGATGAGCCAGCAAAGAGATCCGCTTGTGAGAAGCTCCCAAAATCCACTTCTTGAAAGTTAGTCGTTGAATTGAAATTTTTTGATTCTGATGTCTGTTTATCAACAGCAGTAGTTTCATTTCCAAATTTTCTAGAAGGATATTGAGCCCCCGTCGAGCTTGATTGATCATATTATTCCTAGGCACACTTGTGGAATTGTTTTGCCTCTTATTACTCCTCGACTTTTACGGTAGAATCAGATTGTTAAGCCTTCTGAGAAACTGCATTGTTCTAAAGGTCATCTTGAGGCCGTCATTAATCATGGAAGAAGGGGCTGAATCATCCTTCGATTTTCCATCTATTAAGTCTTCTTCGTGTCCAAAGACTAAGTCAATGTGGGTAGAAAGATCAATCATGGAGCTTATAAAAGGGTCAGCTGATTTGGAACCCTCATGTTGATTTGATTTACCCTATGTGCCCTCTTTGTGCATGAACTCCATCAAATTAGCTCAGGGTTCAAAACATGCACAAAAAACCAAAATTTTGTACTGAAACTAATTGCACCAATTACTAACTGAATTAGTAACTGCACCAATTATTAAATGGCAGCAATTACTACATGATATGGCAGTGATTCCTTTAATACATTAGTGTCCTGTCATGCTTTGAAAATAAAAAATGAGTTGAATTATAGGATACATTTCTTTTTTTTACTATTTTCTCAGTAACTAACATATATATTTAAGCACAATCCTGGAATTTAAATACCCCTATATAGATATTAATAATACAAACAACACAAATAGACACTCAAGTACAACAAATAGAAACCCCTAAATAGAATAGCCAGAATAAAAACATACATGCATTGATCGACGCTGAGAGGAGCTGGAGAGTGAAAATCTTGCCTGCTAGAATCCTAAAAAACTACTTGAAAACTAAATAATGATCCCAGAAATGGCTATAGTTATGTACAGTGAGCTGCAGTTCAGGCCCCTCTTCAGTCTGGAAATCGTCCTGGGCTTCTGCATATACACATAACTTAACATTTGTAATTGAATACAAACACCATCGTAATAAAAAAATATTCAACACATTTGTAAATTAACAGATTAGTCGGGAATGAACCAAATGTTGCGGACTGGAAATAAAAGGTAAGTAAATTAACTGCGGACTTTCAACACATTTGCAATACATTACCGATTAGTCAAGAATGCACTGGATGCTGCGTTATTTAATTTCAAATTGCCAGAGAATCACATGTCTACACAATCAAAATAATTTCCAATTGCAGGGTAGTATGTGTTTCTATTTTGCCAAGTATGTTCCCTTGTGCATCCACAAACACTTCCATATCTAAGAACACCTGTTGCAATTCAAGAAGTTTCTTATCGACTTCTCTTACAGTAGCGAGACATTCTTGAATTTTCGCAAGGGTATCCATTATTTGGCCTCTCTTGTGTTCCCGAATTTTTTTCTAAAAAATCTGTTCGCTATCCCCTGTCTCAACCAACTACTCGATCATCTCTTCATCGACGCTGGTGTCCGTCATTGTGAAAACATGCCTCTCAACTACGCCCCAATCCTAGCCAATAAAAAAATATATATGAGATCAGAAATCTGCTCATGTAAGACATTGTTCCTAACACTTACTAACAACTTGAAATGAGTTTCAGTTTAAACATTTGGATCACGAAAATGAGTTTGAGTTTAAATAGTGAAACATATAAAAAACCAAAAAGATCAAAGAGTAAATTTAAAAGAAAAATATGCAAATGTATAGCAAAGCTTTTGCAATATCTGATGTGAAATTGTATGCTTAGGCAGTGTTGAGTAAATGGTTCACTATTGTTTCAATAACTAAATTACACATTGGTTTGACTAAAAACCATTGTTAAATTCATATATAATGTTTTTTGAAAAAAATTTGAGAGAGAAATTTATGTACACATAATTCTTGAATGGCGTGTCATAATTCTTGTACTCACAATTCATAGTTTTAATCGAATCGAGCAGCACCTCCCTTATGATGGCACGTCCTTCACTATATTGTAGTTGTACCTGTACCAATAACCAACAAATCATTTCTTAATTTAGATATATCCTTTTAATTATGAATTCGTTTTGGGGGATGTGGTTCTTACCCGAATATGCCGTGGGTTTCCACAACACATGAAGCACTTGCTTCTCTTGGGGTAGAATGGCTGCTGCTGCTACTGTTTTAATCAGGCCTAGAATGGCTGCTGATATGTGCCAACCCATGGCCAAAATCCCACGCCAACCCGTGCCATCACCGTTGATATGTTTAAACCTAGGAATCATGGAGTGAACTTCCCTCAACTTTCAAGTAAGGGCACTGCCCTCAACTGGAATACAAAATTGAAAGACAAAAAATTTATGTAATCCAGCTAACAAAAATATATGATAAACTAAGTTCCAAATATTCATAGATTAGGTTCAATATTAAGAACTACTAATCTCATGAAAAGAGCTACTAATCTCACTGCAACTAAGAACAAATAATTATATATGCAAAAAAATATATATGCAAAACCCTAGCACCAATATAACCTCATTCACCAAAACACACAAAAATAGATATGCAAAACACCAACACCAAAACACACAAAAAATTAAATAAGCAAAAACTACCTAAAAAAATCCATAAGAATCTAAAATGCACAATCGGACCAATGAAGTTTTAGGGGCACACGATCACATATGAAGTTTGTGTGTGTGGGGGGGGGGGGGGGGACGATCACATAATCTTTAGGGGCACACGATCACATATGAAGTTTTAAACAATCCAATATTTAATGATACATATGAAGTTTGGACATACATAATAACGATCACATATGAAGTTTGTACATACATAATAAGTTGTAAACAATCCAATATTTAACGATCACACATGAAGTTTGGAAACTTTATACTCAAAAGCCACCAAATAATCTTAAATGAAGCTTAGTAGTTGAAAAGGCACAATATATAACATAAATAATTCTGAAATATTTTTCATTTTTGTACCAAACAACACATAATGAAGCTCAGTTACAATTCTAAAACTAAATTTCAGACCCTAATTAGAATTTACAAAATCAAGTTCACTAAAAGTAGTTTAGGGATCATGGAAAAAAAACTTGAAAGAGGAAATGAATTCGAAGTACAAACCAATCGCAAGGTTGAAAATACAACACAACTTTGTCCCTAGTTGTCAACATTGTCCCCTATTGCCAACATGATAGAAATCAACTGACCATGTGCCCCTAAAGAAAGTGTCGAAATATGTAGGAATAAAACTACTGCTAAATATTAATAACGAAGGTTACAAAAAGGAGTATATAATTATAGAGATAATACTTGCCTGTATGAAAAGGTAAGGTGCAACTATTGTTATGCAATGGACAATCTTATTTAAACATCGGCAAAGTAGAACCTCCTGATATACAAATAACATCGAAAAATGAAAGTCAACTATTAAATTTAATACACCAAAAAAAGAATAGTGAAATACTAATTTGGGGTGAAAAAGAATTTCATTAATGTAACATTCAAAGTTCTAAAAAATCAATTATACATAAGATATGTGCAAATAAAAAATATAAACGTGTATGCATGTTATGTACATGTACATAAATTGGATCATTTATTATTGAGTTTGCAATTAAGACATATATTTACAACACATTTCAAGATATGTATTTTATGAAGATATATATGTTATCTACAATAGTATTTGATAATTTTCTTTCATCTATTTACAAATGTAATCTAAAATTTTAAAAAGTTAATCAAATTCTCCCCATTATGAAATAATGAGACCTATGTAGCAAAAAGGATAAATATCATATTTGATGACCTTCTTTGTTGCCCATATCTCTTCTCACATGGGTTATAAGAGTAGCCCCATATATCCTCTTTCAGGTATGAACTCTTTAAAACCTGTCGAAAAATGCCACTACGATCATCTCATGTGAATAAATAAAAATTTAGGCATTAAATATGGAAAAGCCTTATTTAGAAACCAAAAGAAACCATCTATACACTATTTTTAATAAAAAAATCTGGTCACCAAGGCCCAAAACTTGAACGGTTAAGATGATCAAATCTTTGACAATACCACGCAAACTGATCACGGGAAATCAGATCAGTTCGTGTGATCGTAGAGTTAACAGATCGAAAGAGAGTGAAACAGTTCGTGTGATTGTAGATTGTAAACTTAACAGTTCGTGGGAAATCAGATCAGTTCGTGTGATTATAGATTGTAGATTTAACAGTTCGTGTGACTGTAGATTTTAAAAAAAAAAATAGAACTAAAAACAGAGGTATATATCTAAAATTTCAGATCTAAAAACCTTATTCGTCTTCCCGGTCAAGGTCTTCACAAAAATCTACTTTTACGTTGTTGATGGTGTCGTAGCTTGCTAATTCGAGGTTGATGGTCTTATCCATGAGGGTTTTGGCGAAGATCTGCATACCTCATCTCAGACAGAGGACCAGGTGGAGGGTGGAATCCTTTTGGATGTGGTAGTTGAGCTGTTTACTGGCGGCGAAGATGATTTTACAGGCTTGAGGACTCCTTTTGGCAACGGGTGGAGGGTTGAACACTTTTGGATGTTGGTTCGTTTAGAGAGAGATGATGGGAGTTGGTACGTTTGGCCTTAGTATTATGAAAAGAATTCAAATTAAAGTAGGAGAGAGGTGAGATTATTATGGGCGGGTTGTTGAAAAGTAGTAAGTGAAACTATGTTCCCTTTTCTTATTTTGGTCAGTTACAAAAGTAACCCTTATATTTGAATTAATGTAAAAATAATTAGGAGTAAAATGGGAGGGAAAGTAAATTTTAGATGGATAAAATTGTAATTATAATTAGAGTATCAAATAAGGTGTAGGGAGGTACATAATATTATTATGCAAATGTTGATCTCACCCTCCATCTCTAATCTTGTTGGCTTTCATCCAAACCATTAAATGTCTTCCAAACTTATGAATAGTGAAAACACCATTGTAACTTATTACATAGATGTAACTATTACATACATACATATATACATATAATACTGTTATATATTACTACAGTAATATATTACTATATTACAGTAATATATGTAGTAATATATAACATTATTATATATGTATGTATGTAAAAGTTACTGTAATATATATTACTCTAATATATTACTACATATATTACTATAATATACATATATATATATATATATATATATATATATATATATATATATTACTGTTACATATTATATTACTACATATATTACTGTAATATACATATATATATATTACTGTTACATTAATATATTACTACATATATTACTGTAATATGCATACATATATTATTGTTACTTTAATATATTACTACATATATTACTTATATTACTGTAATATATTACTACATAGATTATTGTAATATACGTACATATATTACTGTTACATTAATATATTACTGTAATATATATATATTGTTGTAATATACATACATATATTACTGTTACATTAATATATTACTACATCTGTTACATACATATATATATACATATATAATACTATTAGATATTACTACATATATTACTGTAATATACATACATATATTACTGTTACATATACATACATATATACATATATAATACTGTTATATATTACTATATATATTACTATTACATACAAACATATATACATATATATTAATGTACTATTGTACTACATACATACATTACATACATACCATACATATATATACTACATACATACAAAAAAATACTACATACATAACATACATATATATACTACATACATTACTGTACTACTGTACTACATGCATACACTACATACATACACTACATACTATATATATAACATAACTGTAACTTGTCATATATATATAACATAATTGTAACTTGTTATATATATGTAGCATGATTGTAACTTACATACAGTTACATACATTATACATATATATTTGTTATACCTCTTACTATTACTTACATACAACTGTTACTTATATATTTGTTATATATGTTAACGTTACTTATATATATATATATATATATATATATATATATATATATATATATATATATATAACAGTAATACAACAGTATATATTACAGTAATAACAGTATATATTATAGTAATATTATATATATAATAACAGTATATATTACAGTAATAACAGTATAATTCATAAAGTTGAACCTAAATCATACAAAATAAAAATATTATTACAAACATTAGACCATAATATGTAATCACAAATCTTTAACAATTATGTGATTACTCAAGTGAAAAATACGTAGCTATCTATCTGGGAAACCACGACTACACATAATGAAAATCATAAAAAGTAAACTATAACAATAAAAAATGAAAATACTAAATTACAAACTTATTCAAAAGTAAGAAAAGCGTTGAAAAACTAGTTTTTGAAGTATAGTATTTAAGATTCTAATGAAACAAAAGTGGATATTAAATCTAGGGCTTTACCTCTTTTCAAGTTTCACCGTCTTCAAATTTTGCATTCTAAGTCTCTTTTTAAAAGATCAGAGAACTAAATTACTTAGCTTATTATGTAATGTCCATGTTCGTAATAAAAAAAGAATTGTGACAGATACAATACAGAGAGAATAGTACACATGACGAGAGAGAAGGAATATTTCCTCTAGGTTGCGTTTAAAAAAGGGTCTCAAATCATATCTATTTTTTTTTTTTGCTAAGCTAATACAAAGTGTGACTAGTTTGGGATGGGCTAACACAAAGATTAGTAGTTTTGTATGGGGTACAGTGGGCTGAAAAACCACACTTGTAGGTAGAGAAAAAGAATTGACCTGGGCTATAGCCCAGGTCAGCCCCCCTTGAATCCGTACATATAACAGTATTTATATGTATCTATATTAATATAACAGTATCTATATTACCGATATATATATAACTGGTATATATATAACAGTAACTATATGTATCTATATTACATATATATATATATATATATATATATTGGAAAACAGTGTATATTACAGTAACAACTCTAATATACAGGGAAAACAGAAACATGGGTATATTACAATAACAGGGGAACACGAAAGATGAAATACCTGATGAGAAAATCGGTTGAGAGAGATGGAAAAGCTACCGAGAGATATGGAGAGAGGCGGCAGAGAGGGCAACAAAGATGGAGAGAGGCGGGTGAGAATTGGAAGGGAAGAGATTTGTGAGGAACAAGGGAGAGATGTGGGGGGTTTGGAATAGGGGAGAGACGCGAGGTGAGGGGAGTGGGTTAATTAGGATTAAAAACTTAATTAATTTTTTAAAACTCATATGGGTCTTTTGCGATGAAATAATTAATAATTTTGATTTTTTTACGAGAAAAAATTCAATTCATCGTAATAAGTCAAATAAAATGTGGGAAAGTAGGTGGCAATTTTTGGTACCAAATATTTTGCGATGAATTTACAATTTCCTCGCAATAGGTATTGTTTTTGTGATTTATTTAATTCATCGTAAATGATTAAATTCTTTCTCATAACTATTGCGACGAAGTTAATAATTTCTCGTAAAAAAACATTTATAACGAGAAATAAAATACGTCGCAAAAATAATTAGTCACTAAATGTCCTTTTACTTGTAGTGATTCATCAACCAAAATTAAGATCTATACAAAATATAAACAGCATAAATAAATTGCAAAGTATTAGTTTTTGGCTAATATATGACAATTGCAACAACTATGAAAAATAAAATGCAAAGTATACTCATAAATCATATTAAAATAATAAACAAATGCAACTTACAGAATACAATGTGAACAGATTCTAACTCATTCAATCCTATAAATTTTTATCTAGTGATGCATGTTACTATATTGATAATGAATATCATATTTCCTTGGCTATTTTAAGTTTATCGTCATGTAAAGAATATAGGAAAACCATAAAAATGAACAAAGAAGTTGTCCTTAGCTTATTCAAAATAATCATAACCGTAATACTCTCAAGTTTTGGGTTTCACAGTTTCATCACATTATTATGTATCAAACAACACCCATTTTCCACACGGGAATTCTTTTGTCAATCATAGGCCCATGAATATGTATCAACCCCTAAATTCCTATTTTTCACACATGAAGAACTCACAATAGATAGTCGAAATGGACAAAATTTCGACTTCCCTCTGTGACCATACTTGAGCAAATAGTCCCCTTTCTTAAGTGTACCCAAATTAAGTCTAGTGCCTCATAATCCTTTGACCTTTAGGCTAGAGAAAGTGGAAGCAAGAAAATACTCATTTAACAAAAGGACTTGGAGGCACTACAAGCCACAGGAATAAGAAAATAATGAACTAATATTTGATTTTTTAGACTTAGTACTTGTCTAAAATATGACAAGGATCATAATACTTTCAGTATAACAATCCTCAGAGACTCCACTTGTACTTGGAGTAACAATTACATATGCTTAGACACAAGCACATTTCAACAGTCAACTTATATATTCATTAACCTTTAAGGGGATCAGAGGTTCAAAATAATAAATGACTGTGAAGTCCTTATGGCCTTTACATGTATTGATAGCTTGTACTTTTTTGTATGTTGAGTCGTCGTTGCAAAGGCAAACTAATCAAAATTATTGAATACCTATAAAAATATAACAAAACTCGTATAACGGTAAGTAAGGATGTCAATCCAACTCTAAGGAGTGAAACACAAGAAAAGTCATGCAATTCATTTTTCTAATTATTTTTTTTTAGATTTTTCTATTTTTTTAATATTAAAGCAATTTATGAGGATGGTAAATTAACTAAACTAAGACCAAGTAATCAGACAAGAAGGAAAGTGTAAAGTGTGTGATAAAAGTGAGTGAAATATAACTAAATAAAAATGTAAAATATGAGATGAGTGAGGAAATAAAAGTGAGGGCTAACAAGAGATAAGATGACACCATATATTCTAGTTGATCTTATTAATTAATTCATTCAAATTAATTGTCTGAAATTAGTATCAAAATTACAAATCAACTCTCGTCACAAATGTAATTTTCATAATAACCTTTTAGAAAATTAAATTTAACACTCTTACAACTCTTGAAAAGTAAATCCAAACTTCATTTAATGATTCACCCGCTAGGATCGATTCATCAAAATTCATATAAATCATAGAAAATAAAATTTATAGTATAAATTCAGGTATAATACCACACTTGAGAAACCCTTATCTCTGGTTCGATTCTAAAGTGGGTATTATATCTCGAATTTTGATTTTCTCTCGAAAATCATTTACCCTCTCTCGAGGCATAAATCAAAATGTAAGAGAGCAAAGTTAATTATCACATGGATATTTAATATAAATAAACTAATTATTATGAGATTAACATCAAATAATGGGATCACCCCACCCCTTGAAAGGGGTTTCTATTCATCAAAATTCATTTAATGATTCACCCGCTAGGATCGATTCATCAAAATTCATATAAATCGTATAAAATAAAATTTATAGTATAAATTCAAGGTATAATACCACACTTGAGAAACCCCTATCTCTGGTTCGATTCTAAAGTGGGTATTATATCTCGAATTTTGATTTTCTCTCTAAAATCATTTACCCTCTCTCGAGGCATAAATCAAAATTTAAGAGTGCAAAGTTAATTATCACATGGATATTTAAAATAAATAAACTAATTATTGTGAGATTAACATCAAATAATGGGATCACCCCACCTCTTGAAAGTGGTTTCTATCCTAACATGGTGATAAAACACAACAAATGTAATATTATCAACAAACTAAGCATGAAGTTTAAAAAAAAAGAGATAAGAGAATAAATCTTAGAATCAAGTCTCCTTGAATTGCAAGTTGAACTCTAAACTCTTCAATACAATCCAAACTCTCACAATTTAATCCTCACAAATTCTCTAAATAAAAAACAACACTATTTACAAAGGTTTTTCTCTCTCTATTTTATTTCTCTACTTTCTCTCTAGAATCTTTCTTTATTTTTTCTCAAATAGGCCTTGGGTCTTCCTTTATAATGTCACAAATGGAGCAAGGGGAATAATTGGGAGAATAAAAGTGCATATGGGGTGAGAGGTATTTGGGTGAGGATAATTTTGGTAAAGTATACACACTAGTGTGCATGAGAAGTGTGAGGTGAGAGAGGGGTATGGGAAATGCACATGAGTAGGGATAGCAATTTTTTAAACGATAATCCCTTTACGGTAATAATTCGAAATGACACGAACATGACACGGTTAACTTGTATAGATTTAAGAGTAGCCAAAACTTATACACAAATCAAAATCAACGCGATCCGAAAATAACACGACTAACTCGAATTGCCACCCTTCACATGAGTGCATGTGAAAAAGGTGGCGAGGGTGTTTTAGGAGATGGGTAAAATTCTTTTAAAGACATGTGGGGTTATTTGGTTTTAACTTTGGCCAGAATCGATTTTGGCCTGGGAGTTCAAATGTGTCATGATTTTAAATGGGTTTGGGGCAAAAATGGGATGAGTTTGGTTGTGGGTATATAGGTCAATTGCTTGGGTCGGTTTTGATTTGGAATACGGTTGACAACAAGGGAGATCGTGGGAAGTAGGTGGCCGTACATGGTGGTTAGGTCCGAAAATGGTGGACGATTTTGGGTATAGCAGGTGTGAGTTCGACTGGCGGGTTAAGGGGTCGGGTTGGAGGTTGCTTCAGGTAGGAGCAAGTTCATGGGTTGTGATCTCGGGTAGTGAGCAAGGGTCATGGCTACTGGGTTCGATCGGATATTAACGAAGCAATTAAAATAGGTAATCTGGTAGGTTCAGGATTATAGGCTGGTTTCTGGCCGGGTTTTCAAACCGGGTAAGATTGGGGTTTAATGGGTTTAACAAATGGACAGGGGGCTGCCATGGGGTAAGATATCATAGGTGGTTGGCTTAAGGTTTATTTGTTAATGGAGGTAGGAGAGAGAGTGTGGTTAGTGAGGAAGATGAAGGGTGAAATGTGTTTGTGCGTGATGAGGTGCAGGGGTTTAACTTGTGTGTTTAGATTTGCACTTAAAATAAAACCCTCTAAATATTTAAGACATAACTAAAAAGTAAAATAAATAAAACTAAAAAGAATAAAATCTATAAAAATTACAAACTAAATAAAAATCATAATCTATAAAAAAAGATTTGAAATAAAATAATAAAATTAACCTTAAAAAATAATATATTAATAAAAATAAAACTCACACCTATATAAAAATAGCCGGCGCACAAATAAATCCTAAAAATATACAAGATCCAAAATAAAATAAAAAATAAACTCTAAAAATCACAAACAACTCAAATAAAAATCTAAAAATAAAAATAAAAGTTGCAAATTAAACACACACGAGGCTCGAGAAGAAATAGGGATGGTATGGGCTCGGTGTAGGTTTAGGTTCGGGTTTAGGGACTGGTTGATAGGCACGGAGATTAGGTTTAGCTCATTTAACCACATTTTGCCGCATTTTACCTTGATTTGATTCTTTAAACTCCGCAACAGGCATTTTGACCTATAATATAAACATATACGCACATTGTAACGTCCCAACCCGAATTTAAGGGTTGATAAAGGATCAACCAGATTCGAACCATGCGTTAATTGTGAAGTACAATGAAACACCCTAAATAATGTTCTAATCCAGTTTTATTAATACTTAACGTTATACTTATTAGTATGCGATTCTGATTTACAATCCCTACGTGATATGACCCATGGGAAGTGACCCGAAGGCCAAGTAAACAGAGCTAATAATCGTAATTGCAAGAAAATACTTACATTTATAACGCTCTCAAGGTACGGAACATCGTACAACCTGCCGTGACGAAAGGAGGGATGTGAGTCGAATGCTCAGTGGGATCATATACAAATCCAATATAGAAACGAACAACAGAAATTGAGTACTCACACGCTACGTTACATGCAAGTGAAAATATGTATATATCTACATATATACCTTTGAAAAACACATGTACCAATGTATTCAACCGTTAATTCCATAAATGTTATTTAATAGCGTTTAACATCCTTGGCTTTACAAAGTCGTCATTTTGTATTATCATGCCTTGAAAACTAGCATTCATTCCCATTAACTCACGCGATTAAACAAATGGCATTTGTTAGAAAAACCTTTCAAACGTTTATTACTCAACGTTCATTAACTCAAGACAGAGTTACCTAACCATTTTATAGAACTTCCATTCAACGCACGCACATACCTTGTTTATAAAAATACACATTTTCCTCTGAAAGCCTCAAGTAACACATGCTTGTATTATTTATGATTCAAACCTCATTAGGTAGATTAAGCATCAGTAAATCACCTTATTTAACCATCCCATGTTACCGCATAAACATTAAAGATTTAATGCGTTATTCTCGCGTTACTAAATTATTGGATCAATACCATCCATTTATGCCTCTTTCATGAATATTCGATTCATTACTTAGCATTATCTTCAGGGAATTCGCTAACACATGCACACCCACAGTTTCATAGAATTTCACCGTCTGGCACCGAGCGCCAAGTATACTGCAGTTAATTTGGGGTCTTTCATCACTAGGGACATCATAGCCCTGCTTATTTATTTATCCCGACATCATCCAATATCATTATCTTGCCAATGTGTTCAACATTTGCATAATGTTCACATTAATTTTCCTTTTAGGGGCCGATGCCAAAACCTTGGTGTAACAACCCTCACTTTTGAAAAACTTATTTATATTAATTTACTGTGTGAAGTAATTTTATAAAATATGGATGATGGAGTAAATATGAACTAAGTTAGTTAATTAAGCATATTTACTAGATTGTTGCATATTTACTATTACTTGTATGTAAATATCATCATGCTACGTTTTATAGTGTCGTATGCATTAAATGACATTTATGATATAAATGAAATCGAAACTTGAAATGACTTAAATATTTCCTGATGCTAATTTAGAGGGCGTAGTTAGTCCCGAAATGTGTGAGATAGTCGAAATAAGTGTCATATTGTATTTTTTGGTTTCCGGCTCTTTTGAATGGTTATGGCTTAAATGTGTAGTTATGAGTCATTTTAATGTGATATTAACAATTTAAGTTGGAAACTAATGTTAGTCCCCGACTTTTAGTCTTCCAATTCCTTTAATTTCCCTAATACATGTTCTTAAACCTAGAGAGTTAGAGAGAGGAAGAAAGTTGTGGAGAAAGAGAAGGAAAAGAAGAAAATTGGAGATTGAAGATTGGAGTTGATGCTATCAAAGGAAATCTGAGGTTTCAAGCTCAAGGCAAGTTTTCTTACTTGCTAATATATGGTTTAGGATGAATAAATTGTATTGATTGTTGTGTAGTTGTTATGGTTTACCAACTTTGGGATTTTGAGGGATTCGTAGGTTTTAAACCCTTAGAAGTTGATTTAGATGTTTATTTGTGTCAATGATAGTAGTTAGATGCATTTATGATTTGGTGGGTTGGATTAATGATGTTGGATGGAGTAGAAATGGGGTTTAGGGAAAATTAGGGTTCATAACCCGTAGCCCCTTCTTGGAAAATTCGATAAGGGGTCAGTTTACAGGTCTGGGGATCCGAATCGATTCGGTTGAGGAAGAATTTTGGGTTCTCCATCCGAATCGATTCACTTTTGGGCTAATCGATTCGCTGCTTGGGGCGAATCGATTCGTCCCTAGGGAGAATCGATTCGAAATCTGGTTGTTTTGAGTTATTTTTCTAACTCAATTTTAACCCTTTTTCTTTGGGCTTAAGACCTAGGAACCTTCTTGTATGAAGTAAACTTAGAGTCCTAAAGTCTTAGATGAGTTAGGTACCTACCTTATATTAGAAATTGATTAAATAGGGCTTGTTCTGGGGATTTTCAAGTTGATATTAAGGTATTATTTTCCTTTTGTTAATTAATGTGAGACTAGGAGTTGTAGGGTTATATTGGGAGACTTTAGAAGCTTAATTGAGGTATGATAGACTTGATGGTTTATAGTAACACCATGACTTCTTAGAGAATTAATAAGAGGTCTATTAATCATTGAGGTTATAATGATGGTATAAATTACGTATGGCTCCGGATAAAATGTAATATATATATTGAAATGGGAATAAAATGGTAAATAATAATTTACTTAAACACACCTCTCTAAATGTTATCATAAGGGAAGTTCGCGCATGAGGTGAAGTTCCCTGGATAGTGAATGCAGGGTGAATACAGTCCTCGGCCATATGACCAGTTATTATGTATGTTGTATTTATTATGCGATGTGGGGTAATTTTGGGTGTGGTTATGACTCACTCGCAGGTATATGGCCACTTCCCGACATTGCGTTGTAGGATGCCCAGGTTGTCTTGTTTGATAGGCCCTAGAAGATGATAGTCATTTAGGGGCGCGTCCAGTGGGGAAACTCGGAAGGACGGTCTTAGAATCGTTATATATAGATGAATATAACTATTCTTATTCAAGTGGGACTTCATTTATGATAAATTACATAAAGAACAAATAATTTCGATTAAGTTTCCTAATGACATATGGAACGATGAAATGAAACAGTGTAAAGAATGGAGAGTTTAATTAATGATATTCATTCATATCCTCTTGCATAACTAAATTAAACTTATGATCATTTAATTGCCTTAGTTTATGCTTTGAGTTTGAGTAGGTAGATTCTTATCACGATCATTCATGATTAACTATTCATAATTGTCATACTCTTTATTCATCTGGTGATCATATAAAATCGGGCCCTGGCTCGTGTATATTTCTTGTTGTGCATGAATCTCATATTCGCTCAGGTGCTCTGCCGCAAGGATGCCCGTACTGACTTTCCCTTTCCTGTGTCATGGAGCTGCAACACCTTGCGGATGTTGCGGGATATTTTGTTGTAGACGCCTTCATTTTAGTACTCTACTTATGATCGGGTCATTTACTCGGGCGTGTGGCCCAAGCTTTTGTATTTGCTTACTGTAATATATTATGTAACTTAATTAAATTGCTGTAATACGTTGTAAGAGACTGTTAACCGACAGACTATTTGGTTATTATGTTATGTATGTATTGTTCTGTTTTATTCTTGTAGATTTCATCCACCTTCTTTTAAATTGGGTTGTTTAAATGCTTTCTTTAATATATAAAATAAAAATTTTGGCAACACGTTTTTCTGAATTATAGGGTGGTTATCCCATATACTTATTGTATTATTGTGATGCTGAGAATGGTTCATCCATGATTCCCGTTATTATTGGAGAATCGAGCTGGCCACCCCTTATTTTGATGAGCAGGTTGTCACAAATGGTATCAGAGCATCATGTTCTAGAGTCTTTAGTATCTATGCGGACTTGTCACATTCTACCATAGCATTCTTTGATATAGAGCTTAATATTAGGACTGTTTTGTTGCCTATTTTTGCGATCTTCTACAAAATAGATTGATCTAAATAGTATTTTAATTCTAGTGTTTCTTTGTCTCATATGCCGCCTAATAGAGGTCACCCTGTTAGAAGGAATAGAGTTGTAGAAGAGGAGGTAGGTCCTACACCTCCACAGCAGGGAACTATAAATGCTGCTGAAGTGGCAAATATTATGGTCCAAGAGGTCAACGTAGCGATGACTTCCGTGGTTCAGGAATTGCCATAAGCTCAATAGCAACGATCTCAAGAGGTACAAGCTCCTGCGGGACCTTCTCTGTGGGAGAGAGTTAGAGAATCCTTTTTAAAGGGCCATCCCCCAAAATTCCAAGGAGGTTCTAACGTCATAGTAGCTAATCAGTGGAAAAAGGATATGCAGCGCCATCTACGCATGGTGGTGTGTAGTGAGGAAAGGAAACAAATCCTTGTTACTTTTAAATTAGTTGGAGCTTCATTACATTGGTGGGAATCGATGACTACTCCGGACAGAGGGATACCATGACTATCAATGATTTTTGGGTTTTGTTTGATGGGAAGTATTTCCCTCCCGCAGTTCAAAGGGAGATGAGAAGAAAACTTCAAGATGTGGTGCAAGGTGAACGATCGATTGCGGAGTATGAGGAGGAATTCACTCGGTTAGCTAGTTTTGTACCTGATGAGGTGACTCTGGAGGAGAGGAGGATATCCAAATTTATTGGAGGTTTACAGTGGAGGATACGACAACATTTGCTCGGCAATCCGGCTTTACAGACTTTTGGGGATGTAATGAATGCGGCGTTACTCCATTGTCAAGAACATCGATTGTATGTCCAGGGTAGTAAGAAGGCTTCAACTTTGGGGCAAGTGGGAAAACCCGGAGGCAATGGGGTAGGAGGAGGAGCACTACCCTCGTTCCAATCTTTGGGAAATAAACAAAAAGAAAGGGACACCCCACAAGGGGACTTCTTTAAATGGCAGCGTTTTGGTGGATTCAATATTGGTGGAAGTAATATTAGGCATGGTTAAGGTGGCCCGCAACAGCAATAAGAAGATCGGAATAGTAATGGGGGTAGAGGCCATCAAGGCCAAGGCATTGGGCAATTTAGAAACAATCGGGGCCGAAATTAGGAGAATATGATGAATCGATGCTTTCAATGCGGAGAGTCGGGTCATTACAAGAAGGCGTGTCCTCAATTGATTGGGGGATAGCTTTCTAGGGTCCCACAGCATCCACAGGTTCAGTTGTTGCCACAAGTTCCTAATCCAGTTGCCCCTCCACAACAGGGACAGCTACAGTATGGTCATGTTTACCACATTTAGGATGTTATGCTTCCTTCGGCCCAGCCCACACCGTCAGCCATTGAGGGTAAGTTTCTCATCCAAGGGCATATGGGTAGTATATTATTTGATACGGGTGCGACACAATCGTTTATTTCTAGAAGATTTGCCCAGTCTACAGAGTTGATTAAATTTGCGGAGAGTACCTTCACTAGTGTTTAATCTTCTATTGGAGATGGGTCACTTATTTTCTTTGTTTGTAAACGAGTAGGAATAAATATTGGTAATTTGTGCTTTGAGGCCGATTTGCTCGTCCTTGATATGGTCGGGTATGTTGTAATCCTGGGTATGGATTGGCTAGTGAAGTATCGTGCGATAGTAAATTGTTATGGGAAGAGTATAGGTTTTTCCATTCCGGGGCAAGAAATGTTTTTAGTGGTTATGCCTCGTTCAGAAGGAGGTACTAGCACTTACTTGTACTGTATCGCGGAAGAAACTTCTCAGGATGTGGTCATTTCTTTAGATTCGATTCCGGTTGTTAGAGATTTCCAAGATGTTTTTCGGGAAATACTGGGTTTACCTCCGAGTAGGGAGATTGAGTTCGTAATTGATTTAGCATCGAGAACGCGACCAATTATGAGAGCTCCGTATCGTATGGATCCTGTTGAGATGAGGGAGTTAAGAGATCAGATTCAGGACCTGTTAGAGCAAGGGTTTATTAGGAAAAGCACGTCGCCATGGGGCACTCTGGTGTTGTTTGTGAAGAAAAGGGACGGTTCTCTCCGGTTGTGTGTTGACTACAGAGAGTTGAACAAAGTCACCATCCGGAACAAATACCCATTACCTCGAATTGATGATTTATTTGATCAACTTAGGGGAGCATTGTACTTCTCTAAGATAGATTTGAGGACGGGGTATCATCAATTGAGAATAAAGGAGCAGGATGTGTCCAAAACCTCTTTCCTAACTAGGTATGGGTCCTACGAATTTCTAGTTATGCCTTTCGGACTAACCAATGCCCCCATCGTGTTCATGGACCTTATGAATAGACTGTTTTGGGACTTCCTGGACCAGTCTGTTATCATGTTCATTGATGACATTCTAGTGTATTCTCAGACAAAAGTCGATCATGCTACTGATCTATGATTGGTCGTGCAAACGTTGAGGGATCATCAATTGTATGCTAAGTTTGAGAAGTGTGATTTTGGTTGTAGGAAGTACAGTTTCTTGGTCACATTTTGACAGCCCAGGGTATTTCGGTAGACCCAAGTAAAGTTGTTGCGGTGAGGGAATGGGGTCATCCCACGACACCTACCGAGATCCGTAGTTTTCTGGGTTTGGCTGGTTCTTATCACCGGTTTATCAAGGCTTTTTCAAAAATTGCTAGCCCTTTGATAAATTTAACCCGGAAAGGGGTGAGGTTTGTATGGGATGATTCTTGTTAGTTTGCTTTCGATGAGTTGAAAGACAGATTGACTTTGGCTCCAGTCCTTACGTTACCAAGGCCAGGATTGAAATATTTAGTCTTTACCGACGCATCTCTGCATGGGTTGGGAGGTGTACTTCAACAAGAGCAGCGGGCTATTGCTTATGCTTCTCGCAAGCTAAAGCCCCGTGAAAAGAATTATCCGATGCATAATTTGGAACTTGTCGAAGTAATTTTGGCCTTGAAAATTTGGAGGCATTATCTCCTGGAGGAGAAATTTAGTCTTTTCATGGACCGCAAATCGTTGCAATATTTGTCTTCCCAGAGAGATTTAAATATACGACAACGCCGGTGGTTAGAGTTTCTGAAAGACTATCAGTTTGACATCCACTATCACCCGGGCAAGGCGAATGTGGTGGCCGATGCATTAAGTCGGAAGCCCGAGGGGGAGTTAGCGGAGATATGGAAAGCCAAATGGAAGGATCTTAGTCAGGAGGACTTGGTTGCTAGGGCGTTTATGTCGGTGTTGATTGTTATGCCTACTATGGTGGCAAGGGTTGTAGAAGCTCAAGGAAGGGACAAAAGCTGTCAGGACCGTATACGCCAATTGTTAACCGAGGGAGAAGAATCCTACTCTATAAGGTCGAAGGGTGGGTTACGTTTCCATGGGAGACTCATTGTCCCGGACGAAGGGGATTTAAGACGGGCCGTAATGATGGAATATCATGGGTCCAAGTTTGTAGTGCATCCCGGTAATGACAAAATGTACCAAGACATGCGCCGTCAATATTGGTGGGCGGGCATGAAGCGGGATATTTCCGAGTTCGTTTCCCAATGTACTACTTGTCAATTGGTCAAGATAGATTATCAGCGACCGACGAAATTGTTACAACCCTTGGAAATACCGGTATGGAAGTGGGAGAGAATCCTGATGGATTTCATCACGGGCTTGCCAACGTCACAAAATGGTCACGATTCTATTTGGGTTATTGTTGATCGTTTAACTAAGTCGGCACACTTCCTACCCATACGTACAGACTACAATATCGCCCGTTATGCCTGATTGTTTATTGCGGAGATTGTTAGACTCCATGGGGTTCCCCTTAATAAAGTCTCCGATAGAGACAAGATTTTTGTTTCCCATTTTTGGCGAAGTTTCCAAGAATCTATGGGAACCGAATTGAAATTGAGTACTTCTTATCACCCTCAAATAGTTGGGCAGACAGAAATAATCAACCAAATGTTGGAGGATATGCTCCGAATATGTGTGCTTGATTTCAAAGGTAGTTGGGAACAATATCTCCCTTTGGTCGAATTCGCTTATAATAATTCGTACCAATTAACAATTGGGATGGCACCCTATGAAACCTTGTATGGCCGGCCATGTAGATCACCCACTTGTTGGTTGGAGGTGGGAGATAATAAATTTCTTGGACGTGAAATAATCCAAGATAGTTCTTCCAAGATTGAACTGATCCAAAATCGCATCCGAATAGCCTAATATCGCCAAAAGATCTATGACGATGCGAATAGAAGGCATGTAGAGTTGGAGGTTGGAGATAAATTCTTGGTGCGAGTATCGCCAATGAAAGGGATAAAGCGACTTGGGAAGAAAGGAAAGCTTGTGCCGCATTATGTTGGAACTTTTCCCATTATTGCCAAGGTAGGTCCAGTGGCATATCAACTGACCTTATCGGAACCCTTACAACAAATTCATGATGTGTTTCATGTTTCCTCTTTGAAAAAATATAAAAGGTGTGAAGGAGCCCTTTGGCATATTCCTTTGGAGGATATCAATTTGCAAATCGATATCTTGTATAAGGAACAACCAATTAAAATCTTAGAACATGGGGAGCGACGACTGAGATCACGAGTGGTGCCCTTGGTTCGGGTCCAGTGGGGTCATCACATCGCCGAGGAATCGACGTGGGAGCGTGAGGACGATATGCAAGAAAAGCATCTGCATCTCTTTTCGCAAGTTACTCTTGAATTTTGAGGAAAAAATTCCCTCATAAGGGAGGGAGTATGTAACAACCCTCACTTTTGAGAAGCTTATTTTATATTAATTTACTGTGTGAAGTAATTATATAAAATATGGATGATGGAGTAAATATGGACTAAGTGAGTTAATTAAGTATATTTACTAGATTGTTGCATATTTACTGTTACTTGTATGTAAATATCATCATGCTACGTTTTATAGTGTCGTATACATTAAACGACATTTATGATATAAATGAAATCGAAACTTGAAATGATTTAAATATTTTCGGATGCTAAGAGGGCGTAGTTAGTCTCGAAATATGCGAGATAGTCGAAAAAAGTGTCATATTGTATTTTTGGGTTTCGGCCACTTTTGACTGGTTATGGCTTAAATGTGTAGTTATGAGTCATTTTACTGTGCTATTAACAATTTAAGTTGGAAACTAATGTTAGTCCCCGATTTTTAGTCTTCCAATTCCTTTAATTTCCCTAATACATGTTCTTAAACCTAGAGAGTTAGAGAGAGGAAGAAAGTTGTGGAGAAAGAGAGGGAAAAGAAGAAAATTGGAGATTGAAGATTGGAGTTGTTGCTATCAAAGGAAATCTGATATTTCAAGCTCAAGGCAGGTTTTCTTACTTGTTAATATATGGTTTAGGGTGAAAAAATTGTATTGATTGCTGTGTAGTTGTTATGGTTTACCAACTTTGGGATTTGTAGGTTTTAAACCCTTAGAAGTTGATTTAGATGTTTATTTGTGTAAATGATAGTAGTTATATGCATTTATGATTTCGTGGGTTGAATTAATGATATTGGTTGGAGTAAAAATGAGGTTTGGAGAAAATTAGGGTTCATAACACGTATCCCCTTCTTGGCAAATTCGCAGGGGTGAATCGATTCGCCCTTTCAGCGAATCGATTCGCTAAGGGGTCAGTTTACAGGTATGGGGATCCGAATCGATTCGGTTGAGGCAGAATGTTGGGTTCTCCATCCGAATTGATTCTCTTTTTGGCGAATCGATTCGCTGCTTGGGGCGAATCGATTCGGCCCTAGGGCGAATTGATTCGAAATCTGGATGTTTTGAGTTATTTTTCTAACTCACTTTTAACCCTTTTTCTTTGGACTTAGGACCTAGGGACCTTATTGTATGAAGTAAACTTAGAGTCCTAGAGTCTTAGATGAGTTAGGTACCTACCTTATATTAGAAATTGATTAAATAGGGCTTGTTCCGGGGATTTTCAAGTTGATATTAAGGTATTATTTTCCTTTAGTTAATTAATGTGAGACTAGGAGTTGTAGGGTTATATTGGGAGACTTTAGAAGGTTAATTGAGGTATGCTAAACTTGATGGTTTACATTAACACCATGACTTCTTAGAGAATTAATAAGAGGTCTATTAATCATTGAGGTTATAATGATGGTATAAATTACGTATGGCTCCGGTTAAAATGTAATATATATATTGAAATGGGAATAAAATGGTAAATAATAATTTACTTAAACACACCTCTTTAAATGTTATCATAAGGGAAGTTCTCGCATGAGGTGAAGTCCCCTGGTTAGTGAATGCAGGGTGAATATAGTCCTCGGCCATATGATCGGTTATTATGTATATTGTATTTATTGTGCGATGTGGGCTAATTTCGGGTGTGGTTATGACTCACTCGCAAGTATATGGCCACTTCCCGACGTTGCATTGTAGGATGCCCAGGTTTTCTTGTTTGATAGGCCCTGGAAGATGATAATCATTGTGGGGAGTGTCCAGTGGGGAAACTCGGAAGGACGGTCTTAGAATCGTTATATATAGATGAATATAACTATTCTTATTCAAGTGGGACTTGATTTATGATAAATGCCATAAAGAGCAAATAATTTCGATTACGTTTCCTAATGAGATATGGAACGATGAAATGAAACAGTGTAAAGAATGGAGAGTTTAATTAATGATATTCATTCATATCCTCTTGCATAACTAAATTAAACTTATGATCATTTAATTGCATTAGTTTATGCTTTGAGTTTGAGTAGGTAGATTCTTATCACAACCATTCATGATTAACTGTTCATAACTGTCATACTCTTTATTCATCTGGTGATTATATAAAATCGGGCCCTGACCCGGTCATATTTCTTGTTGTGCATGAATCTCATATTCGCTCAGGTACTCCGCCGCAAGGACGCCCATACTGACTTTTCCTTTCTTGTGTCATGGAGCTACAAAACCTTGCGGTTGTTGCGGGATATTTTGTTGTAGACGCCTTCATTTTTGTACTATAGTTATGATCGGGTTATTTACTCGAGCGTGTGGCCCAAGCTTTTGTATTTTCTTTCTGTAATGTATTATGTAACTTAATTAAATTGTTGTAATACGTTGTAAGAGACTGTTAACCGACAGACTATTCGGTTATTGTGTTATGTTTGTATTGTTCCATTTTATTCTTGTAGAATTTTTGGCAACCCTTTTTTCTGAAATATAGGGTGGTTATCCCGTATACTTATTGTATTATTGTGATGCTGAGAATGGTCCATCCATGATTCCTGTTATTATTGGAGTATCAGGCTGGCCACCCCTTATTTTGATGAGCGGGTTGTCACACTTGGGCTTAACCGTCCATTTTCCATTATTCATTTAGGAAAAATCATTATGATCCATTAAAGTCCCTTTTCTACGCACACGCTGATTTTTACACCGAAAATCATTTTCGCTTTAAGGAATTATATCATTCTTTTCATATTAGTGCCAAAACACTCTTTAATATTTTTATTACATAAAAATGTCACACTTTAAGTAAATTACCAATTTACCCTTTTTTTACCAAAACTGACAACCTTATCCTTTTTCAAGTGTTATTCACCAAAAATACCCCTTTCAAGTTCCAAACGCAACACTTAGGGATTTTAGTCATTAAAAACACTTGTTCAACTTCTCACTTTGCCAAAATTACACATTTTGTATTTTAACCCTTTTAATATATGAAATCGTGCTTTTTACATATCAAAGTCTTATTTCTCATATTTAGTATTACACACTTTATTTATGAGTTTTAATGCTAAAAATCCATTTTAGTCTACATTTACACATTTGACACTCTACATTTCAAATTTAGTGTTACACACTTTAATTATGAATTTTTGCATAAGAACCCATATTTAGTCATTTATTTCACACTTAGTCTTCTTCACTTTCATTATTTACATTTTCACCCAAAATTTGCAAGAAGACTACACTTTCACATATTTATACTTTTAACCCCAAAACTTAGTTTAACAAACTAAATTGTACACTTTGTAAATGAAAATCCATTTGCTCATCTCAAAATATTTCATCAACATTAAAATCACTATAGTAATCTCATAGAAAAGGCATATACACACCAAATGTTTTTCACACCAAAGAAATCATTTATTAACCTTAAACCATGAGTTTAAAACATTTTATTTCATAAAATATTTATGAATAGTGGGCTGAAGATTATCCATTTTAAAAAACTCAATCAATCATTCATTTAAGTGCCCATTTTCATAAAAAAGTAGTAAGAATGATACTAATAAGTATATTAGTACATTTAAAACCTTAATCAACATATTTTAAGTTCTAAATATGTAGAAAAATCAAGTTAGGCCTAGGTTTACTACAAGACCCATTTCAAACATAGAAAATCTCATTTTCTTCTAAACTATATCTTGAAATCATGTAGTATTCAATATTTAATCACAGATGGATATTTCTACACACCTAATATCAACAAGATGCAAAGTACTCATACTAAGATTATCATCAACTTAACTTAGTAAGAGATAAGTATATCCCACCTCAAAATTTCCTCTAATAATGGTAGAGATAGTGGATGACTCCCCCACCTCTAAAGGTGGCCCTAAAGGGAGTCACAATAGCCCACTCTTCAAGCTACCAATTAATCTTCAAGCTTTATGAACTACTCTTTCTTCTACTGTGCGAAACTCCTTTTAAAATCACCTAACAAGACTTACTCTGAGCTCCAAAAACTTGTCCAAAAACCTCTTATGAGTTGTCCCAACTTTAAGAGGTGTTTTAATGGAGTTTGGGGACCTCTAATGTGGTGTTTTGATGGCGGAACAGTGGTGAGAAAGGAGGACCACGAATTTGGAATGAAGAACAACTCTTGCAAGAGCTAGAAGATGGACATATAATCTGAAAATGTTTGAGAGGTGTGGCTCCAAGTATCTCCCTCCCATTTCCCTTATAATGTAATTATGGAAGTTTTCCACCCTTGACCAACAAACCCAAGGTTTGGAATGCGTGTATTTGGTTCCCTAAGGTCTGCATAATAAGTTTTGAAAGAGACACGCATACACCAAACATGTGACCCCAAAAGTTCATTCGAAAAATGCCCAAAAACACCCACAAAAGTTTATTTGCATCACTTTTGATTCCAACCCAAAAAAAAATTTTGAAATTTTATACTTAAGAATCATATTCCTTGCAGTTTTTGGCTAAAATCATATTTACAATAGTCGTTTGGCCTCCCGAATTGTCCTATACAAGGCGCGTAAGAATCGGGACCTCCGTACAAAAGTATTTTTTTTCGATTTTTCTCTTTATAATAATATTTCTTATATTTTTGTTAGCCAAACATATATTCACAATATTTTTTTTACCTTCCGAGACGTCCTAAACAATTTACACAAAACTGGACTTTCGCAGTGTCGCGCACCGTCGGATAATTTGTACCCAGGCTTGCGTAGCGCTCGTTGCTTCTCCGAATCGCGTAAAACATAACTCAAGTACTTGGAGTAATTATATAAACTCAAAATAATACTCATGTGAATCGTGCAACGTAAATCTTTCTCGTTTAATCAATATTGCGATACTTTTCTTTTCGTACCATTTAAATGTCGCGTCATATTAACCTTGTATGTGTCACGTGCGTTCCTCGATTTTCCCTCAAACTTAACGGAGATCCTAGTTAATATTATTAGAGATTAAATATGCATTCACGCAACACAAGCATCATGCGATTTCTCTCCTTTAAACTATTTACGTAATATGCCACCTTACGTATTACTTGACGTGTTACACTTGGATTATTTATTCCTCCAATTTTTCTTTGGAGAAAATACTTCAAATAAGATTGAATACTTATTTTCTAGGGCGGAGTATTACACATATAAGACTCATTTTATCGAGAAATATGAATTAAAAGCCTTTTATTTGGGATTTTATTAAAACACTTTTGGGTGCTTATCATGTATTATAAAAAAATATTTTTAAAATTTTACTCACAACACAACTAATTATTCATGGTTGAGGAGCTTTCAACTCTATTAGGATCTTGTCAAGTTGTTGATGCATCAAGACCTCTAATTGTTTATATCGGTCGAGGTTTTTATTCGAACGAATAGAAATAAAAAAAATAATATGCCCGCCTATGATTGTCGAGGGAGGATGAGGGAAATTCAACCTCCTTCGCCATCTCAAATTCTACCGCATTATTGCTAGAGACAATAGTGGTAGGAAAATCGAAGTTGATCCTAGGCTATAACTAGTTATAACCATATCAGAATGATTAGTATTCAAGAATCATTAAGAGATATGAAGTTTATGCCAATGAAATAATATTTTTACTAACTTCACTTCCACCTAACTTCTCCAAAGGATCTAACACAAAATTAAATTCCCTTTATATAAGATGATCATCATTAAAGGATATATGGTTGTTCAGTAAGTTCTAAATTCCCATGTTCCTGCACATTTATCGTTTTATGGAACCCATGTTGGCGGTTTAGCCTGTTCCAAATTTACCCAAGATGGACTCATGAATGGGCTTACTATCGAACAGTGTCGTACGACTACAAAAATCCATCTTAACAATTCAATTATTGTTATAAATATTTACTGAATAAACCAAACATACATTCATATATCAAAGTCAATATAAGTGATTGATACCAATAAGGTTAAACACCCAAATTAGCATACAAAATAAGCATTCCATGTTAGTCATCCACTTTTGAATTTACCATAAACCTATTAACATTTATATTCATCAAACAAGCTTAATGTCAACATGCTAAAATATATACCAATGACACAATAACACCCTCACAATCTATCTTCACATGTGGCTCGTCACCATTTCTCTCATTATTATTTAGTTTTGAAACATCAATCAATAAATATAAAGTGTAAGCACTCTCATCATACGTCTTAGGTAATGAAAAACTCGTGGTGGTTCCTTAAGAACCGTATACCAATTTGATGTTCCACTTCCTCTAAAATAAAATACTTGTCTTTCTTGTGATGCTAGGATAAAAGGATATTTTTTTAGCTAATTTTGTCCTTGGCGGAGGTTCACCAAAGTGAATTCATCATCAAATTTGACACCACTGAAAATGTTGGCCCGATCACATTAAAATATAGGCATTTGATATTTGTGAATTCCAATAAAATTATACCCCATGTAATCCCATAATATAAAGCATTAGCAACAAGATGTGTGGTATCCCTTGCACTATATCTACAAATAGTCTCACCCTTAAGAAAAACTCCAATATCTTAGTTAGACTTTTTAACTATCGACGTGTGAAATTATTTGCCATTTATTACATAGCCTGAATATGACATAGCATAACATCCTAGCTCAATCGCTATCCACATTAGGATTATTGTTAATTCGGTCATATTTGCTTGAGCCTTAATCAGTTTAAAAGATCATAAATGAAAATATATGAATTTTTGTATAAATAACAACATTAGACTCTTACAATGCACAATGTAAAAATTTGTCCACCTTGTTCACAAACCATGAAGCGAATGTCTCAATGTGTCTTTTTTGTAGCATAGTCTCATCTTGGGATAAAAATGGATTGGAATCGCTTAGCTTGCTCAAATGCATTATAATATGAATGTAGAGGAATTTTAACAATAATATTAATAATAATAAAAGCTAATATATATATATATATATGTGCATCATTTTAATCACTTTATATATGGATCAACTTCAGGATTGTTAAATAACACATAACGATGGGAAATTTTTAACATGTCATCAGATAATGTTATTGGCATCCCCTTAGAAATAGGTTGACCTCCTAGTATTATATCATCTTTAAACTCTTTATTTCGAGATTGTGAAGCACCTATATCTGCTATTTTTTTTAACATACATGCTACAAAACCTTACACACTTTATGATATGCGTCCTTCAGGTCGTGCGCGATTCCTAACATAACCCTCGAGTACCTTCATAAACCTAATGACAAACCATAGAAAAAGAATATAAATATAACATCTATTTACTATATATATAACTTGTTAATAAGAAAAATATTAAATACATTCTAAATTACCTATCCAATGGGTAATCCATCAAAATTGTATTGGCCCATATAATCGAGCTCTCGAGCTAAGTGAATTGGCAAGTGAACCATAATGTCAAAAAAAGAGGGAGGGGAGTACCTATCCAACATGAATATAATATCTAGTATACCTTCCTTTAATTTTTCCATTCCCCTTTTATCGATCACTATTTTACATAACTCATTAAAAAATGAAGATAAGTGAAAAACCACTAGTCTTGGCCCCTTTGGTAGTAGTCCCCATATAGCAATTGACAACAATTGTTGCATTAAAACATGATAATCATGGCATTTCAATCCCAATAACTTACATTCTTCAATGAAACACAATGACTAATGTTGGAGCTATGACCATTAGGTAACTTCAAATCATATAGTCTTTGACAAAAAATATTATTTTCTTTCTTTGGGAGTGTGTAAGGTGCTTCCGAGAGGTAAAATTTATTCCCATTTGGTTGAGGATACAATTCCTTTCTAATCTTTACGAGACTCGAGCCCATCTTTTGATTTTCTCTTTACATCCAACAAAGTGAAAATGAGGCTCTCATTTATATTCTTCTCTATATGCATCACGTCTAAATTGTGGTGCAAATCTAATGCATAAAGAAAAATAAAAGGGAGAATTAATATGCAAAATAAAAGTCCTAAAACTTTTGGTAGAATTACATTAAGTTAGTGACTTAGATTATGAGTAAAATATACGTACATGCCAATATTGTCAATCAAAAAATATTGACTTATTTTTAAAGAACACTTTCTTCTTCTTACATTTCTTCATTTCATCGAAATCATTTTCAACACCCTTCAGAGAATCTAAAATTTCCTCTGCATTTAAAAGTTTTTAGTGACCTCTTCAACTCTTCAAATCCACCAAACCAACTTTTTTAGCCCTCCATGGGTGGTTCATTGGAAGAAAACGTCTATGGCCCATATACACTGATTTCATACTAATTGATAACGTAGTGAGGATATGTTAGGACCATGAAGTGGACATGAAAATTCCCCTTTTTGTGGTATATCCGGCTAAATTACCATATGCAGAAAAGTCATGTATTGTCCATATTAAAATAACTTTCAATATAAAAGTAGATTGGCTAGATGCGTCCTATATCTCCACCCCATTATTCCATAACTCGATTAAGTCATTTATAAGCAGTTGCAGATATACATTTATGCCATTTTCCTGGTT
Source organism: Sambucus nigra (assembly GCA_949130495.1). Lineage (NCBI taxonomy): Eukaryota > Viridiplantae > Streptophyta > Magnoliopsida > Dipsacales > Adoxaceae > Sambucus > Sambucus nigra. Next base: position 405,698,655 of record OX422207.1, read on the forward strand.
TCTTTATTCCCAATATAAGCAGAGTCAACATTAAATTTTCTTTCAATATGCATAACCATGGGGGAAGATTGTACGTAGTTATAACTATAGGCCAACAACTATAGCTCGAGATAAGATTATTGAAGGGATTAGATCCATCTACTGCAAGTGCAAGACAAAAATTTCTTGGATCGGAAGAGAAATGAGGCCACTTTTTATTAATTGTCCCCTATGATAATGAATCAACTAGATTTCGCATTTTTCCATCTTGAGCACTGTAACTGATCTGCTTTATCTAATGATAAAAATATCCTTTGAAATCTTAGGATTATTAAAAAGTACCGCAATACTTTTGCAGATACTCCCTTCTTAACTTTTTTGGTGCATTCCATAAGGAGACACATTTAGGGTATTTATTCAAATGTTCATATCTTTTCTAAATAAACAACAATCATTAATGCATGCATCTATTTTCTCATAGCCAAGATCAAACTCTTTTAGAATTTTTTTCGTTATATACAAAACTTAGGAAGAATGTTATCCTCGGGCAACATTTCATGTATAGACTCAATAAGTTCATAAAAGCCTTTATTAGATAGTCCGTGTGTAGCTTTATTCTTGTATAAAGTTATAATGGTTAACATCTTTGTATACTTTGTGCACTCGGGATATAAAGGAGTTTCAGCATCTTTCAACTTTTGTTTAAAACTTTCATCACCTCTTTCAAAACTATCTTAGATAAAAACTGAATTTTGAACATAAACATCTCTATACCTCCTATATAAATTTGACAATTCAATATCAATATCATTAGAGTATAAAAACGTTGAATCTTCTCCATGAAAAACCCACTTCTTATGCGTAGGATCAAAGCTATGAATTACTAGGTGTTCAAATAGTTCCTCCTCATCTTGTTAATAAAGGGTTTTGAATTTTTTTACAAGGACATATTATTATATCAGGATTTCTAGCAATTTTCTTGTCAGATTCAATAAATTTGTACACACTACCTTGGTACTCCTCGCTATGTCTACAAATAAAAAAAGCATGAAATTATAATCTCTTAGAAATTTTGAACAGTGTCATTTATTAAAATTTTAGATTTTCCTAATATATGTATATGTATATGCATGCATGTAATAATAATATTAAATAATCTTAGAAATGTCAACCAATCGTTTTCCTTCTTTAGTTGCTCACTTGCTAGATTCTAGTCTGCTCACACCAGCAAATAAAAATATAGAAAAAAATGGTAAAATGTCAACAATAAATGGATAAAATGTTGTGTTCTTTTCAAATATAGTTATATTCTACAAAATCTCATTAGATTAGTCACATTCTGCTAAATCCTATTATATTAGTCATTATCTATAAATGTGAGTTAGATAAAATATATAAGTATATCATCGGGGCTACAAAATAACACGAATGGACTATAGCCATTTTTGTCTTATTTATGGTTCACTTGAGCATAGTTTTAATATAAAAACCCATACTCAATTATAAATATGCCCTTTTAAAAATATAAAAGAGAAAGATACACAAGTGAAGAAAGAAATATACCTACAACTGAAGAGTAGTAAATCTTAAATCTAGTTAGTATGTGGTATCGCAATACTGCCTAAAGTAATCAACTAGAAAAATATGAAAAATGAAATATTGAGAATGAAAACCTAAGGGTAAGTAATAATGAGGCTGTAAGGTATACAAAACTTAAAACAAAACAATTAACACAAATAGGGGCGCATACAAAATGACTAACCTCTTCACTAGATTGAAAAATTAATATTAATCTAACAAATTAAGAAAATTCCTTTTAAAATATAGCTATATGAAAACAAAGGTGGATCTAAATATTTTGCTAAGTTGGGCGGGTGAACTTAACTTTTTTTTTTTCATAATTGAAAGCGATAAACATTTAACATTAAATAGAAGAATTTTTTTTTTAGGTACAACAACAGGGCCTTCACTCATTTACTAATGTAGTACCTAAGCATAATAAAAAAATTTCTATATTACGGAGTTCTTTAAGACATATTTAAAATAAACAAGCATATAAGATAGTAAAACATTCAAACATTAACGATTAACAAAGCAAATCTATGTATTAATCGAATTGTCTAAATTAAACCCCGAAAATTAACAAATCAAAACTAAAAGAAATCAAACAATCAAGTTCAAACATTAAATCACATTTATATAAGTTATTTGTTCTTCTGTTTCCCTTTTAAAACTTCTAAAAAAAATCGGGTTTGCATATGGGCTTGAGCTTCTAATCAACTACTTCTTTAAACATTTGAACAATGAACTAAAATAGATGATACCTAAACAAATGTTATTCAATGTGTTGGTAAAAATTAAAATACTGTTAATTATAGAGGATTCCATGCTAGTAAAAGCATCTCATAACATTTTGTTAAAGTACATCAATAAAGGAAATATGTTTCCTAAAAAAGGATCCTCCATAATAGTTATAGTTATAAAAAAAGGTTACTTTTTCCCTAAAGACTCATTTTGATTGATATGTATGACGACAAGGTTTTCAATATTATGGTCTAAGAGATTTTATCACAAAATCTCTTTTGTGATAAAAAAAAACTAATCAAGAAAAAGAGTTTGGTTTTGATTTTAGACGACTATTGGGAAAATCAAATCCATAGGGTAATGCAAAATCAAATAGTCATTATTATTTTGGGGAAATCACTTAGGGTAATAAATTAGCTGAAAATACAAACACATTTAGAAAAAATATAATATATGTAATTTTAAATCAATAGGATTTCATTGAAGCTCAAAATTTATAAAAAGCACCCTTAAGTCCAACTATAATTTTTAAAAATGATCAATAACTAAGGAGTTGTTATTACCTATGGCTTTTCAGCAGCCGAAGCTTGTGGAGCTATTCAATTTAGACGGCCATACCATGTCTGTGAACAATGATCTCACTGAAAAGGGGTTAGTTATGGATTGGAAAACTGCAATTGGGAAAAGGGTTGGATCGGCTTTGTTGACGGCTAGTGTTAATTGGGTTGGTTTTGATTTTTGACGGACATACCCTTGTATGTTAGCATTTTGATTTGGTTTTCTTTTTTTTAAGATATCGCGCCAAAAAATCTGTGGTTATGGGCGTGAATTAAAATTTGTTTTTATGACACACAATAGTATTCGTGAAAATTACTTTCCACGATAGTTTAATTATATGTGTCGTTAACATAATTACGACCATGGTTATGTGTTGTCTTAAAAAACATTTACGACATGTTTATTTTATCGATCAAGTAAATCAACTTAATACCAATTTTCACGATATTTACAATAAAAATGTCATTTTTTTTATTTTTACGATACTTTTTATCCACATGTCGTGAGAAAGGTGTTGTGGAAAGTATTTTTTCTTATAGTGCCTAAACTAACCAAAAAACCTAATAAAATGAAAGATATCTGAAATAATATATCCATTAAATATTTATTGAGAGAATAAAAGAAAAGGTAAAAGAAAACAACAAGCCGAAATTGCCAAATAATTATTGGGATCAATAGATTGACCATTTACCGACCGGTTGATGAAGCTAAAGTCTGCAACAATAACTGATATGATCGAGCTATCGACGATTGGTCATTCAATCAATAAAGATGAAAAATTCCTATCGGTTTCTTCTCAAGAAAAAATCAAAATGGTCAATAAATCGATGACAGTGTGTCAATCGATCCAATATTTATTTTTGGCAGTATGCCCTCTTCATTTAAAGGACTAAGGGACTGGCGGAGAACAAGTATACCTTCATCATCCAGATTCAAAATTATGTGTTGTTTGCATCCACACGAAGTTGAATTCTATGAACTACAGTTCCATGGGGATCTGCCAATCGGGACATAAATTATGAAATACATTATTGCCCCGAAAGTTGCCTCAAATGATGGAAATTCCCAAATTTCATCATATAATACATCACCCCCAATATATTATTTATTTTCCCTACATTAGATGAAATAATGTGATGACATTGAGATTTGGATTATTACGATTGGGTTTATATCCTTATTTAACTACTTTGAAGGCTTGATGGTAATTTTTTGAATTTGTGGATTAAAATTAGAAAACTGGAGAAAATAGGAAAAGGGTAGTTCGAACGAAGTTCCGGTCATTCGAACGAGAATTAAGGCTCATTTGAAGTAGGGATCAAGCAAGGTTCAAACGAGATTCCACTACATAACAACTCCAGGTCATTTGAAGATCATTTCAAGTGACAATCGAACGAGGTTCTAATGCGATGCCTTTCTCATTTGAACGAGCAGAGAATCTCGTTCGAACAAGGTCATTCAAATTTTTAAATCGAGTTTCCCTTGTGCGATGTCTTATTTTGGGCCATTGGATCGATGATCTGTCGAGCCCAAATTGGGAAAAAATGGGATTTTGGTGTTTAATGGATTTTTATAAGGCTTGTTTGGGTTCATTTGAGTTATTTAGATTGGAACTGGAGAGAGAGAGAGAGAGAGAGAGAGAGAGAGAGAGAGGTGGGTCTTCCACTATGTTTATGCATTTTCCACCTCTCTCTACCACAAACAACCATTCTTCCACCATATTTGATATGTATTTCACCATATTTGAACCATATATACCCTTTTACACCATGGATGAGGAGAGATACGATTTTATGGAGTATTGTTGGAGGTTCATGAAGATAAAGATGGAAGATTAATGGAATTTAGGAAGTCTTGCATGGAAGCTTGATAGAGCATTCTTTTAGAGCTAGGCAACCTCCTTTAGGCCACCTTAGGAGTTGGGGAGTTACCATCTTCTTAGACTTTCCACGCCTACCATTGTTAGAGCTCCATTTGAGGTGGAAAAACATACTCTTAGTTTAAAACTCTATTTTTGTATATTAGTAGTTCTATCATTAGAAATTAAGAGTAGAATGTGTACGATAAAATGATGGGTTTGTAGTATATTTGTATTAAAAAAATATGAAATAAAAATGGCGGTAAAAACATTGTTTTGTTGGAAATAAAGAATGAGTAAATATTTCAAATTTTTTTTGAAAAAATAATAAGTTTGGGGCCCTTTGTAAAAAATAGTATTTCTAGAATTTTGAAATTAAACATTTTATGAAATAAAATGTCTTGAAAAATATTGTTGATCTTGCTAAAAATATTTGGTGAAATAATGTCCTAAAGTCTATTCAAAAATGAAGACTTTATGAAAATGGAACATGTGTTGACTTTTATGACATAAAATGCCTTTTGTGTCTTGAAAGTGCATTTTTACAAAGTATTGAGAATTTATAAAATGAAATGTATGTTTATCCCATTTTATAAGATTTTAGGATTAAATCCATCTTCCCATGCATATAAACTTGTAGTATTTTGATAATGGACATATAAACGATTTTAAAGAAGGTTTTGTTGGGTTTAAACATAAAATAAAAAAAGTAGATATTCTAGTCTTCAAATTGTGTGAAAAAAGGGGTTATAAGTGTAAGGTTGTAAGATTACAAGTGTTAATAAAGATAATAGTATATTATTTTAAAGTAGTCTTATATGTTCAATAATTATTGGAAATAAAAGTATTGAAATAAAGATGTTTCCAGTTGAGAAGCATGTCACTCCAAAAGGATAACAAGGTGTTAAAAACACTTAAGAAGTTATTGTGGATAACTTAATGGTGTTTGAAAAATCAACACCTATGAAGATGGAGTAAAAGGTGAGTTTGGAAACAAATGGGTAAAATGGTGACTTTATGTAATGTGGAACATTTTTATGAAATAAAAATGTTGAAAAGTGAGTTACACATGATAGTCCTAATGACCATGATTTTTGGAATAAAATCAAAGCTAAAGTGTAAAGGACATGAAATGATGATTTTCAAAGTATAACACAAACTGGAGTGAGACTGGGGGGTTTTAGTTCGGTTGGATAAAAGAAAAAGTGGAATAATGTGGACATTTGAAAAATGTTAAAACACATTAAAAAAAACTTGAATGACACTGGAAAAATTAAGGAGGGCCCGAAGCCCTAGGGCAAAAGACCCAAAACCCTGGCTAAAGCATATGGTGGCATCGCTGGGGTGTGGATCCCATTAAAGTACATAGTTGTTGGAATATTTTGAGAAAAAGATAGAGAAAATAGCACATGTCAAGAAATGAGTTGTGTGGTGAATATGTAAAAGAAAATGCAACCAAACTTAAATGATTAATAAATTTTCTGGTAAAGGATAAAATGGTAAAGTAAATGTGAAAATGTCCATAAGGTGAAGAAAAAGTAATGTTAAGTGATTAAATAGGTCGTTAAGAAACCTAAGTGATCTAACCCATAATTAACACAAGGTTGTGTTGTGAAAGGTTTTCAAAAGCTAAATAAGTATTTTCTAACACGGTGTCCATGAGTGTTGAAAGGATGATTTTCAATGAAAATACTAATGTGAGTTGGTTAAATGAAAAGGGTGATTTTAGTAAAGAATTTTTTTTTATAAAATCAAGTGTAGTTGTTTCAAGTTTACCTTGTGTGTTAAACAAAGGGATAAATCACTACACCAAATCTACCGAATTATCACGGTCATTGGTCATGACAAGTTCAACTTGTCAAGGTCAATGACCGTGACAAGTCTGGGAGTGACAACTTTTGTTGTCACGGACTTGTCATGGTCATGTCATGGTCAAAAAATGTGACAAACTTTGTCATGGTCAATAACCGTGACAAATCCGTGACCTTTTAAAAAAATTGTCACGGCCAATGACCGTGACAATTCTGGGTAGAATTGAAAAAAAATCTGATGGGCAGTATGACCACTGCCACTACCCAGCAGTGTATTTGTACCTATTATAGCAACGTTGTACCTGTTAAAACATCATATATCCAAATAAAATAGAGATAATGCAAATATACATTCAAAACAATATGCATCACGATATAATCCAAATATAATTCAAATGTAACAACTTAAAACAATTCAAATTTAACAACTTAAAACAATCCAAAACAATTCAAATAATGTCACTACATGTTTGGGGTAGGTTTGAGGAGGTATATAGGCCACGTGATATACGAATTAATACACCCTTGAATATGCATCATGCCGCATTGTTCGCGTAACCACAATGGGGAGTTCTCCTTCCTGGTTATCACATGAGTGACAAGCACCTTGGCCTCGATGTCTTTAAGCATATGTCCATGAACTATCATACCCTGGATGGTATTCGGGTCCCTCAAACCCCTCCCTATCCGTTTGCCATCAAATATGTCATGTATAAACACGCTCGTCCAACCAAGTATCATCATAAGTCGGTCGAAGGGAACCAAATAAGGGACTGGATCATTAGAGTCTACACATGTCGGTGATGAAGCAGTGACGTCCAAGTCCTCGTCCTCCTCCACCACCTTCTCCCTCTCTTTCCCTTACCCTTTCTTCCCAACGAACGCTTCATGAATGAGAACATATCTTGGACCGTCTCCTCCAAACGGGATAGCTTCACGTCATGCGAGTCCACCATTTGAGCCAACCTAGTGTTGCTCGTCTCCAATCTGATGATCCTAGATTTGGCCACTTGCGGCCCCCTTGTCCTCCCCTTGCGATCAGCGCCAAGCACTTGGCTGAGTGCGTCCGTGGATAAAAATGCCTTGTCGGCATCAGACTATGACTCATGCACTTCCTTAAGCTTTGCCTGAAATGAGAAAAAGCACAAGATTAGTTAAATAAGTAAATAAAAATATTATAACTTAATTAACAAAAAGTAAATTGTCAGATTACTTAGAATCGTGGACGCGACAATCAGGGACACCTCCTTATCCATCCCCTTCTTCGTCCGAATAGCCACATAAGCATCTAGCCTATGTGGACTACCCCCAGGGCCACTCCCCGTCCCCTGAAATAAAATAATGCAAAATTAGTATCGGGCCCGAAAAGTAAAATAATGCAGAACAACATATTTATATAATTATAGAAAAATAAAATCTTACCATCATACTATGCTCAATGTATGTCTGTCTTTTTCGTTCGATTCTCCCTCCCCGATTGGCAAGATGCCAATTGTCGCCCCCCGATCTCATTGTCAATTAACTTTTGCCATTGTGCCAATGAGATCGGCTCCTTCGGCGGGACGGAGTCATGCATTCGGATAATGGAGTCTTGGGACTTCCCAAAGTACCGGCCCCAGAAATTTTTCTTCCAAATCTTGTGTTGCTCCCTCAACTACTTCAAGACGGAATCGCGTAGTTCTGGGACCAGTCTGAATTGTTCCTGTCCAACAAATACAATGTTAGTTGCGAATAAATTGAAACTGAAATTGAAATTGAAATTGAAATATTCATATAAATTTAAATATAAATACATTACCTATAGTGCCGCCTAAATAGCTAACTTAAGCTCATTTGGCACCGCCCAAATATTCATAAACTTCGTACGCATCATCAATTAAATCCTCTAACATATTATGATCTACGTCGTCCCCTTCTACATCTATCCCACTTATTGAAGGTTGTTGTGAAGGTTGTTCGGGGACAAAAGGAACTTTCAATTCACTGTGAAAACTCCAAAATCGATAATTATCTTGCATACCACATCTTAACAAATGTAGTTCAACTATTTTCCACTCAAACACCTTACCATTCTTACACCTAGCACGCGGACACGGAAACTCTTCATCATTATGACATCTCTTTCCGTATTTTACAAATTCATTAGCACCCCTTCGAAACACATCCCCCATTCTATTTGTCTCACCCATCCACTCTTTGTATTTAGGATATCCCATCACAGCTACTACAACTAATCACCTATTAAAGGTAAGAAGCGTATATTCCTGGATTAGTATAAACAAAACTTAGATTCAAAGTATGTTTCATTTAATTATATCTTATTTATATTCGATTTTTAAATTTTAAATTCAAATTCAACTTATAATAGAAATTCTTATTTCCTCCATCTAGTCTAAAGGGTGAGTGGTCCTATCCCATTCAAGATCGCATATTTTTGCAATATACTTGACAGCTCATGCACATTATTACGATTTGAGAAAAATTCGGCAGCATATCTCCATAGTTCTCCAAGTACACGACGTAGATTGGCAAGTTTGAGTGTTATTTCAATTGATCAGTTGAAATAACACGCACACTTGTCAATCTAATATATACCCCGAGAACATTAAGATACGACTGCAGAACTTCCTCCAAAAGTAACAACTTTAAGCCACTAAGAATATTATTAAAAAGAAATTATGCAGTCCCAAACTGTTCAAATGGGAAAATTCGAGAGATCTCATTACAGGGGTAATGACTCTCGAACGGGTCTAAGGGCTATTGAATGCGTACGCATAAGAACTAGAAGTCTAGTATCTATGTGCACTATATGTAATTTCAAGTATGCTTCATTTAATTATCATAATATATATATATATATATATATATATATATATATATATATATATATATATATATATATTGTTCTTGATACGAAGTAATTTTTTAAAAAAGTTGAAAAATCCCACCCCCATATGGACAATAATCCAGTCGTCATGCCACTTCTAAAATTAACCAACCGAACATCGATTCCACTATAATCCAACCGCAATAGCAACAAAAAATGTGTATCCCATACTCCTTCTAATTCATCTACTCAATTAATTTATTTCATCAATTAAAGTATACAATTATTAATTTACTAATTTAGAATGAGGGGCAATCCTACTTGCATATGAAAGGGGCACGAATTATTAATTTACTAAAAAAATTAATAATCAATTCCTTTAAAAGGGGCACTACTTGCACATGAGGGGTAATATCTAATAAACCAATCAAAATTTAATAAAAAAAATTAACAAGCCCCACCCCCCGGCCCATTTCCTCCTACCCCACCCCCTCCCCCCCCAACCCCCACCACACACACACACACATATATACACACATGCGCACATATACACAAACACACGCAGCCCTTCCCCCTACCCCCTCACTACCACTGCCCACCACACACACACACACATATACACACACACGCATATATACACATGAATATACACCCCCCTCCCCACCCCCAGCCCTGCCCCCACCACATATACACACACACGCGCACGCGCACATTTACACACATAGATATATACACACGCACATATACACACACATATATACAAATGGAAGAGAAATAGAGAGAGAAAATGTACCAAAATCGGAGAGAGAGAGAGAGCAGTCGCTTAGAAAGAGAAAGATGGAGGGGAAAAAAAGGAGGGGGAGGGTTTTTTTACTATGAAGATTGTCACGGACATGTTACGGTCCATGACCATGACAAAAACGCGTATTTTTTTGTCACAGTCAATGACTGTGACAAGGCTGGCCAGCTGAAGGATGCCAATTTGGCCTTCTTGGTGTAGTGAATGTGAGAAAAAAGAAGTATTTTACATGATTAAGGTGAATTAATCGGGATAAATAATATTTTTGGAAGTAAAATGGTTTCATGCATTAAGTATATGTATATGTATATGTATGTGTATGTGTATATATGTATATTCAAGATAGTTGCATGTGCACATAAGTATAACGTGATAGAGTTTTCCTTCTATTGTTAGATTCTATATTGCATTGTTGTATATTTCCTACCGAGAGTTCGGCTCACTCCCTCATTTTCTTATGGAAGGTTGGTGCAGTTTCATGTTTTGAGAGCGTTATACATACAGGTAAGTACTCTCTTTTATTTTATGTTAGTATCTATGTATGCTTGGACTCATGGGTGTTCCCCACGGGTCCCTCACGTAGTTTGATTTGAAATTGGAATCGCATATTAAACTAGTGAAACATTAATTAAAATAAAACTGGATTAGCAACACTATATAGGTTGTTTCATTGCACTTCGCCCCTAACGCTCGGGTCGGACTTGGTTGACCACGGTTAACTCACAAATTAGATTCGAGGCGTTACAAATGGTATTAGAGCTCTGGGTTCAAGGTTCCTTTAGGGAGTAATGTGGTGAGGTTGGTATTAGATCTTTCGATGTCGGTAGTTTTGGTGATTGTTTAGTTCGTGTCTTCGACGGTGAAGTTAAAGAGGTTAGCACGACAGGTGAATTCATTACCAAGTGGCAGACGACCAAGTTAGTTATCATCTATCACTTCCACGCTTCTAATTCATATATATTATTAAGTTACAAGTGACTGTTCAAGCCAGTGATGGTGACACCGCAGGCGTTTAGTGTCAGGTGCTTGTATATCAATCCGTGATGATATGAGAAGCCAAGTGAGATGTAGAGAATGGTGGATGACGTCTATTGAATTGGAAACATGATTCACATAAAGTCAACTGTGGAGATTATGGGGCTAGTGTGTCATACCTAAGTATTATTGATTTGTGATAGGGATGCGTTCAGTTCTTTGACTAGGTACTTTCGGGTAGTTAGTACCAGTGATGTGATTAAGCAATTTCGATCTTTGGGATTGTATCACATCATAAAGAAATTGATGATTTAACGGTCATGATGAGTCGTGTTGGTCAACACTTGGGATGTGCATTGGTCTCACTCGGTGAGATAATGTCATTGTAAGTGTCCTACAATTCGTGATTGAAATTTATACCTTGTAGATTTTAATGAGAGTTACGAGCAAATTATGGTACGTATGTTATGTAGGCAATGATGATGGTTGAGGATACTTTGGAGAAAGTTCTCGATAGTATTCTATATCAGGGTTTTAGGAGACATGATATGATTTCAAGGAATAAGATCTTTAGTGATGTCGGTGATGCAAACCTAGGGGTTTCTAGGTTATAGGAGACCTCTTGTATCTTGCCAGAATCCTTAGAAGTAATAGTTATTGTTTAATACGTGGCTTATGGTCACAACCATTTGTAAGGGAGATAAGATTGTTGTCTAAGTGTTAAGGCTCATTTTAGCTACTGAGGTAATGGCTTGATATTAGGTAATCATAGTGTGAGTGTGGTTTAAGGGCAACTTGGAGTGACCATAGGATAAATTGTTTGTGGCATCATTGGGGTAGCTATCGACTAATTATGACGTCTTAAGGTATTAAATGGTTAAGGTGCGCCATATATAAAAGTTCATAGACTACTGTCCTTGGGAGCACCTAGAAATCATGATATTGGTAGTGAAAGGTTTGTAAAGATCACGTATAATGAGAAAGTTAGGGATGATAAAATCTTGACGATTCTTGGGGACTTTTACATGGAATGTGTTTGGTGTCCTTAAGAGACCATTTACGTCTGGTATGAAGAAGCATTAGTGTCCTAGTAATTATTGTGTTAAGGGTCAGGTGATGATCTCAGGTTGCAGGTCAAGGTTTAGAAGATTCGAATAGCATACTTGTCGAGTGCGATTTCCCGAATTGGCACGGATGGGTGGTGTATCCTCCTAGGACTAATTAGAAGCTCTTGTCATTATAGGGCGTGATGCCCAAGTGTCATGGAATGACTAGTAGTGGAGGAGTGACATTTGATTTTGAGGATTATTAGGAAATGTATTCGTGACTTAGGTTGACGATGCAAAATGGAGACTTTAAAATAGCAACCAGGGCGGGATAATATCAAATAATGATTAGAATGTTGGCATGTGCCGACAGTATATGCTAGGATAGCCTTGGCAAGGTAAGGAATAGTTTTTGGCACACCCTACCAAGTCGGTACAAATTAGAAGATCTAGCCCTACGTGATACTTACTACCCTAGGAATGCGAATGCTAATTGGTGCAGTCGTCACCTGCGTTCAGTTTGGGTAGAACCTGGAAGTAAGCTTAGTGACAATCTCGTAGAGTAAAGAATAAATAAGGTGAATGTCTCTCTTAAGTGGAATACTGCCTAATGGAATTTGGGGTTGCGACCATAATATCATAAGGCAGCCAATAACCTAGGGGTAATTAGATGGTGACGTCATCACCGGTAAATGGAAAAGGCAAGTGTAGAAAATGGTGTTAGGCATTCTCCAACCAAAGTGGTTCATGTGTGCCAATGTTGTATAGGGGTTCCTTGATCCTAAGGAGGGAAGTGAGGCACTTGACTTTCTATAGAATGAGAGGCTTGTATATTACTTTCATCTTGCGAGGATGACTAGTTATGATTCCATTTTTCACTGTTCGTGACACAACCCAGGGAATATGGCTAGTATAGTACCTAGTGAGAAGGTTTGGGATCAGTGATAAGGCTTCAAGCATATAGCATAGGTTCACTTTTCATAAATCATAGTCTGACGCGTACGGGCAGGATTTTCTCATAACGGTTGATTGTTCTTTCTAACTCTTGTGTGTCCCTATTAGTTTTGATAATCGGGGGTCGATATTCTCACATATGTGGCAGCTCAAATTGGTACCATATCATAGTGTGGCGCGGTTGGGCCTAGTAGAGCGCGTGTGGAACACGTATGATCAATGCAGCTCAATAATTGGGTGAGCTTTATACGAGATATTATTGTTATTGCACAAGTCCAGTGTGCAGATGGGTACGCTTTCGACTGCAGGGTTTACTCATAATATTTAATTTTCTTAGGATTAGAGACATTTCGACTGGCTGGCTTGAAAGTTAGTTGATCTAGTTTTAAAGGCCGGGATGATGACTTGAAGACATTTTGTAGTGTTAGAACTCGAGGAAACTTAGCACACAGTGTTTCTTTCTCACGATGAGTGGATTGGTGCGAGGCTCAAGTGAGTGCTCAAGGGTAAGATGCCTAGAGTAGTACTCGGGTCATCAGAGTGACGTAGCGAAAGGTGTCAATCGAATACACGATGATGATTTTGTAGGTGTATTACTTCTCAGAGTGAGAAATTAGTAATGTATGGTTAATTTTAAGATCAGGGGAAAATTATTTAGTCAGAATGACCTGTGAATTATGGCGATATGGGATATGTAGTCCTAAGAATGGAAATGGTTATCGATGGTTAATTTAGTGATTGGTTTTATTACAGTTCACTCTTGGGTGAGTGTTGATCATTAGAGAGAATTGTCATGGAGGCACCTGTATGCTTTGGGTATTAGCCAAGGTATACCTAGGACTCGATCGAGCATGATCATTATTGGTGAATCGGATTCGATTATGTGATGTTCATAGTTAGCAAAATGGTGAGCATTAGAGCATGTCGCATGTTGAGTCATTGATGACAATCCCTGTGCAAAGGGTGAGTTGTGTGATCTTAGTTATTGAGGACTTCGATGATTTGGTCCTAGAGGGTTTCTATGATTTAAAATCAGAATTCATAAACCCCACGAGCTTGAGGAGTGACAGGTCGAGAATTTTGGGGATGAAATTACCCAAGGAGGGAAGTTTGTAATACCCCACCCTAATATTTTATTTATTTACCTCGCAAAAGATGCAATAACTTGAAGACATTGAGATTTGGATGATTATGACTTGGTTTATATCCTTATTTGACTGCTTTGTAGACTTAATGGTAATTTTTGAAAATTTGAATCCCAAACCTGTATACAATGTCATGTAATAAATCTACCAATTCATTCTTGCTTACTGACTTTAAGGCTTTTGACTCCACCCATTTGGTAAATTTATCTGTTGCTACTCATACGAAACTATGAAATTTAGAGGATGGAGGATAAATTTTTCCAATGACATCAATACCCCATCCTCCAAATGGCTAAGGCTTTACTATATATTATAGATCAATAACAGGCACATGTTTTAAATGACTATGTTATTGTCATTTTTGATAACCTTCTGCAAATTCAATACAGTCTTTTAAAAAATAGGGCCAATTAAATTCATCCCTTCTTAATAGTCATCTCATCTTAGGACCATTCTCATGAGCCCCACAAATGCCCACATGGACTTATGTTATATTTGTTAATCCCTTATCCTTATTAGGCCCTCTAGGATCATTTCATCGCACTTATTTTGAATAATTTCCCATCATACATAACATAAATGGATGCTCTCAGTCTTATAGCCCTACCACTCTTGATATTTGAGTTAGTAAAATATTGATAACTTAGCTTTTTCGGTGTATTTGTCGTTGTTGTTGAAAGCCAAGTTAGTCAAAATACTCAATTACCTATAAATATATATCAAACTCAAGTGTAGAGTGGTAAGTAAGGGTGTCAATCCTAATCTAAGGTGTGAACATTCTAAACATGAGAGTATTATGAATATAATTCACGTGATCACTTTTTTTACTTTTGGGTTTTTCTAATTTTTTTTATGTTTTTCGAATATTAAAACAAGTAGGTGAGGTGAGGTGAATTAACTCTAAACTAATATAAGAGATGAAATTAACAAACTAACTAGTGTGCCAAATAAGAACTAAGTAATAACAATTGAGATGAACTTAAATTTTAGAAAAATTCAAGGAATGAAACTTAACCACCACTTTATCAATTAAATGTGTTAATTATTCTAGTATACTAATTTTCCAAATATTAATTCATCTTATCAATTAATTCTCATCAATTGACAAAACAAACTAATATAATTTAGTTAATCTAATTTTCATTCCCACAACTCAATTGAATAATTGATGTAGAAGTATTATATCAATCACTCGCTAGAATAGATCCATATAATAAATCTTAAATCAAACAAAATTTTAATGTATGAGTAAAATAAAATTTAATATAATCTAATTAGTGGGTCAAACTACCTCTAGTTTGAATCCACAAATTAAGAGTATATTAGATTTTAATCCTTTCTCAAGGATAGTTTACCATTTCCCAATGCATAAACTCAAGTGGGAATGAAAAGAAAAATTAACTAAATGAAACAAAGTAGACTAGATTAATTAATACATTCAATTAATTATATGGGGCTTCATTTCACTCCTTGATGGAGTGATTAGCCAACCATAGTCACAATTCAATTATTAACAATCTAATTAAAAATTACTAAAAAAAAATTAAAGAGAAAGAAAAAAGAGATTCAAACCAACATATAATAGAGAAGCAATTGCACTTGTATTCAATCCAATCTTCACTCAAGTGTGTACAATTTTTCTCTCTCTAGAATTCACTAATTTTTCTATCTTTATCCTCTAGCTTTCTATCTCTCTAGCCTTCTCTCTAAAAAGCTTCCCTCCCTTTTGAATGGAGTCTTGAGTCTTCTTTTATAAAAGTCATGGAGCTAGGGATATTTTTGGGAAGGTATAAGTGTGCATGGGAATGGGGTGTGTACATGAGGTAAAAGAGGTGTGAGGTGAAGTGGTAGAGGGAATAAAAAGAATCTGATTTGTTTATGGGTATTTTGGGGTTTTGGGTTTAAAGTTGGTAGTTGGGGGTATAAGGGGTAAAAGGGTTTAAGTTGGTTTAAGTGGCACATGGGTTTTAAATGGTTTTATTATTTGGTTTTGGCTTTTGTCTTGTGGTTTTGGCAGTTCACAATTTCGCTTAAAGTGGGTTAGAAAGGTGAGATGGGAAATGGGTTGCAAGTTGAAATTGGGATTTAGAAGATGGGTATCCAATTTTAAGGTCGTGGGTTCCAGCGTGGCAGCAAGTAGAGTCAGAGGGTCCGGTCGTTTTGAAAAAGGGTCGCCGTTGAGTCGCGGGTTGACTTCCGGGTCCAAAGCAACCGGGTTTGGCTGGGCAGGTATGCCGCTGGTTTAGGTTAAGGTTTTGATAGGGATCGAGGTCGGGTGTAGGTCGGCGGGGCTGGTAGGGCATCGTCGATTTGGTACAGGATGATTTGGGATCGGATTGGCGGTTTAAGGAGGTGGGTTTTATGGCTGGATGGGTTCCGGGTTTAGGAAGGTGTAGCAGGTTGGTGGTGATTTTTGGTTGTGGGAGGTGAGAGAGAGAAGGTTTGGTTGGGAGTTTTAATGGAGGAGAGAGAGCATTATAAATTTTTTGGAGGGGAAGATGAAGTGGGAGATTATCTAGTGTGGTAGGTGTGACCATCCCTGATCCCCGCCGTGGGGGGAGGAAGGGATCCTTCGGGTCCCGCGCGTCCCCTCTCGGGAGAGAGCTTAGGCCGGCGTCGATTTGTGAGGTGTGAAGATGTAGAGAGATTTAGATTCGCCAGTTTATTTTACTCAAAACAGATAAAATAAAAAGGGGAAGCCGCCCCGAAGGATGGCATCCAAAGATATACTGGTGCGTGCGAAACCAAATGATTCGAGAAGGGTTCGGAGGCTTAGTTACGAAATGGTAAGGTGATAGGCACCCATTCCGCCCTTTTGGTTTCTCATGGATATTTGCTATTTTCCTTTATGTTTCCCCCCGTGATATGTGTGCATGTGTATATATAGAATGGAGGTACGAATCCTCGACTTGTATCATAGAAAAGACAAAGCGAGTCATCCGTAGGAATGTGAGATTAGTGTAGAAAATAAGATTTACGTGATTACCCCTACGTTGACCGTTATAAAGGAACGATAATGCATATGGAATAATACGTTGTCTAAGAACAAGTATATAGAATATAATAGAAAATGAGATAAAGAGAAGATAGAAAATAAGAGAAAAAGTGAGAAAAGGACTCGAGTTTCGGGTTTTACCCCGAGATGCCTACGTAGCCTATAAAGGCATCAAAGTCCACGTAGTTCGCATATAAACGAGGGGTGGGGTTTAACCCATAAATACAAATGGAGAGATATCTTATTTGTAAGTGTGTGTGTGTGTGTGTGTGTAGAAAAAGTGTATTAGTTGTGAGAAAAGTGTGGAAAAGGTGTGAGAATCCCTACTTGGAATTTATGAGCAAACCCTCTTTTCTTGTTTTTTGGGTTTTTTATTCATATGAAAATAAGAGATGTGCAATAATACTAAATAAAAAGTGTATTAGGATGTGTGAGATGAGATAATAAAAGTGCTAAATAATAAAACAAGTTATTGAGAATTTAAGAGAATTAAAGAGAGAGTTGAGAAAGTTGGACCTTCTTGAAGATCTTGATCTTGATCTTGAATGTTTGGAGAGTAGCCCTTGCACTTGGATGATGATGGAGAGTGGTTAATTCGTCAAGTTTGATGAAAGGGATGATGAAAAGTGGAAGTGAAAAAGTGATTTGAAAGTTGAAATCACGCTGCCTTCGAGAGAGGTTTCTGGGGGTTTGCTGAGAGTGATTTTCTTCTGATCTGAGCTCCCCTACAAATAAGGCCAAGGCCTCCTTTTATAGCTCCAGGGGACTGTTTATCATCTTAGAGCCCTTCCTGCCTACCGGTAGGAAGGTGCCGATAGGCAAGTTCTTGGACCTGACGTTTGGCAGTGTGTTTCAGGCTTTTTCGGAAAATTAGTCACCGAGGGCAAACCGTTGGTTAGAATTTTACACGGGGAATACCGTTGGAAAGATATTTCAGAGACCTTCGAAAGTCCTTTGGAACTCTCCCGAGTTCGAGAGTTAACTTTGGGTCAAATGTGGCTCGGAAGCGTTTGTCGATCCGCTGGACGGGGAATCATTCGGACGCAAATGGATCGTTCGTCCGCATGGTAAGTCCCAATCGTGCACGAGATGGACCGTTGGAAAGGTTAAGAGGTGTACTTCAACATTCCAAAGAGTTTGGCCCAGTTTGGGGAGTTGACTTTGGTCAACCGAGCTCGAGAAGCATTCGATGACCTCTCGTAGTCAAACGGATCGTTCGTCCGCATGGTAAGTCAGAATCGCGCACGGGATGGACTTTTGGAAAGGGTATTCAATTCCCTTCGAAGTTTCATTCAGACTCGGTCAAGCTTAAGAGTTGACTTGGGTCAAACAGAGCCTGGAAGCGCTCGGTGGCCTCCAGGTAGGGTTTTGGATGCAAACGGATCATTCGTCCGCATGGTGAGTCGGAATCGCGCACGGGGCGGACCGTTGGAAAGAGTATTCAGTTCCCTTCAATGATTCATTGAGTTTCGATCGAGATGAAGAGTTTGACTTTTGGGTCAAACTGAGCCGGGGAGTGCTCGATGGCTTTTAGGTCAGTACTCAGGACGTGACCAGGGTTTACAGTGATGAGTGGAGGTACTAGGGACCTAAGGAGAGTTAGGGGTAACGAAATGAGGTATCTATAGAGCCCCTTGACGAGTGAGTTTGGAACAAATGATAGCCGTCGATTAGACACCGCATGATGCTTCTGAGAGAGTGTGATCGATTCAGAGGGTCGAGGTCGATTCTGAGGACCTAAGGAAGCGAGGATGACAAATTCAGAGGGTCGAGATTGATTTTGAGGACCTAAGGAAGCGAGGATGACCAATTCAGAGGGTCGAGGCCGATTCTGAGGACCTAAGAGTGGTGACGATCGAGGACTGAGGTCAATTCTGACCTAACTCAGGTGACGATCCAAGACTGAGGCCAATTCTAACCCAAGAGTGGTGACGACCGAGGTCAATTCTGACCTAACTCAGGTGACGATTCAAGACCGGGGCCAATTCTGACCCAAGAGTGGTGACGACCGAGGACCGAGGTCAATTCTAACCTAACTCAGGTGACGATCCAAGACCGGGGCCAATTCTGACCTAAGAGTGATTGCATTTCCTTTGGGAAAAGAAAAAGGGTTCCACTGGGGAATAATAATTGGATTTGAGGTTCTGCTGGGAATAAGAATTGGATTTGAGGTTCCGCTGGGGAATAAGAATAGGATTTTAGGTTCCGCTGGGGAATAAGAATTGGATTTGAGGTTTCGCTGGGGAAAAAGAATTGGATTTGAGGTTTCATTGGGGAACGATGAATGAGCTGGGGAAGGTTTGGATCGTCCTTTGGGAGAGATCGCCTGGGGCGAGTGATTCTTCTGAATTCTGCTGGGAAAAATACCATGAGATATTGTTTCGCATCGGGTAGCCGATGGCTGGGGAGGCCTTTTGCCTTTGATTTGAGCGGAGGAGCTGATCATTGGGGAGATAACCGATTTGAGGTCGTAAACTCTGCTGAGGAGGTGATTAGGGGGTCCGAGTGAATCGCTCGAGAGGTCATTTGCTTGGATTTTGAGGGTTCCGCTAGGGAAAAAGAGGTTTCGCCTGAAGAAATGCGAAAATTTTCTTAATGAAAATGTTCAAAATCCATCCTGGGATTTTTCGGGGATTTTTTGAGGCTTTCTGGCATTTTTTGGGAATTTCTGTACGAAATTTTAAGGGAGGTGCCGACCGGCATAGACTGAGGGATGTCATTCGGCAGTGGCACGAACTTTTGGGCTGCCTCGGGAAGGTGAAGAGACAGTGCCGATCGGTATGGTTGGGGTCAGTGCCGATCGACATGGCACTTGGCCTCCTATATAAAGGGGGAGAATCCCTTTCATTTTTCACAGCTTTTTACCTTCTCTCTTTCTGCGATTTCTCTCGGCAAATTGTTCTAACGTTTCAATCTTCAAGAAATGGCCGCCTTTGTGAGCACCGCTGTCCACCGAGAGTGGTTGACCGTTGATGACTGGGCGAATGTGGATTGGAGGGATAGGGTGCCCCTTGCTTTGGGGAATGAGAATTCCTTTAATGCATTCGAGCCGGTTGCGGATGACCGGACCTTGCTGCGGGAGCCGTCGCGTCATCTCTCTTCGAGAGTGATTCCCGGCGGTTATGTAAGTAACCTGACCTTTGGCATTCCTTTCCTTTTGGGTGATTTTTCCTTTTTCTTGACCTTTGACTGAATTTTTCCTTTTGCCAGTCGGATATTTCTTTGAAGAACATGCATGCCCGCGGGACGACGGGGCTTAAGGATGTTTGGGAGCATCTTCCACCCGTGGTGTGCTGGATGGTATCATCAGCGGGTTTTGGGAGGTTGGCGGCTGCGTTGGATGAGACGCCTTGTTCGACAGCAGTTTTGTGTGCCTTGGGGGAGAGGTGGTGGGACACTATCCACACCTTTCATTTTGGCTTCGGGGAGATGACGGTGACTCCCATAGATGTGCAACAACTGTTGGGCTAGATTGTGACGGGGAGCAGATAGAGGCGGATCGCTCCCTGTGGGTGAGGCCGGAGGCGGTATATGCGGCACTTGGTGATGTGAGAAGGATAGTTTCTGGAGATTCCATTCGGCTGTCCTTGCTAAAGGATGGTTTGCTGAGCAGGGTGGTTGATGTGGAGGACGGGCTACAAGTGAGGCAGATGGCTCGGTTATTCATCTTGTTCGTGTTGGGAGGTTTCATGGTGGCGTCGAGCGGCGACATCATCCATTTGTGGTTTCTGCCATACTTGAGGATGTTTTCGAACATCCCTTTCTATGATTGGGGGAGTCTGACCTTGGCGACCCTTTACTCTTCTCTGGATGCATTCAGCCGGTGCTGCCAGCAGACTTTTACTGGAGCCACGTATCTCCTTGAGGTATTCTTTATTTTGCGCATTTTCATTTCATGCATTCGCATTTTCCTTTCATGCGTTCACATTTTCCTTATGCGTCTCTTTTTGCTTGTGAATTCAGACGTGGTTCTATGAGGTGATTGGGTGTAACATCCCGCTAATTGCTTTGAAGGATGACACTGTTGGGGACTTCTTTCGACTGTACCGATGGCGTAAGGCCAATCGGCAGTCGAAGGGATCTCTTTCCCTGTAGGCGGTGCGTCAGGTCTTGAATGACCTGACCAGTGGTCGAGTAAGGTCTTTTCCTTTTCAGTCTTGGTTTTTGCACCTTCTGATCTTGTATCGACTCATGCTTGTCTTGTGGATTTTCAGGTGACCTTTTATCCTTGGGGGATAACTATTTAGGACACGGGGATGACTTGGGTGAACGCGCAGATGAGGCGCTTGTTGGTGCATGAGTTCGGCCATTCCTGGTATCTCGGGGAGAGGGTGATTCGTCAAATCGCTGAGGAGGAGGTGGTGGTACCACCTGCGCAGCCTCCTACGTCTATAAGGGAGCGACAGTTGTTGGAGGATGAGAGGATCGCGACGATGATCGGCGGGTCCTATGCTTTGTATACCGATACGGCTGCGCCGTCTGATTATATGGACTTTGTGACGAGCTGGCTGATGGCGCCCAGCATTCATGATGCCTTTCCCTTCCCTCATTCTAGTTCGAGTCGGGCGGTGGGGTCTTCCCACAGTGGTGGTGGTCCATCGGCACCTGCGACGGTGGCGACCTCAGAGTTCCCTTTCGTTCGGCTGCACACTCCTTCGTACAACATCCGGCGGGCTGATGGAGGGATAGTGCCGATGTTGCACCATCCCCTTGTGATGGATCCGGAGGAGCTGGGTTTGACAGAGGAGGTCCTTCATCCTGCGATAAACCTTTCGGTCCTTTTCCTCTTTTTTGATTTCTTTTTCTTGATACTGATTCTTCCTTTTCCTTGCTGCAAATTCGGGTGTCGACAACTTGGTTGAGAGACATCAGGGATTGGATATCATCGGCGACTACCCACATTCGGGATGCTATCCCTGTTCCTTCTTGCTTGGTTCCGTCAGCCTCTTCTGGGGAAGACTCTGGCTCGGGTAGTGGGGGCGCGTCGTCTCGCCGTAGGGGGAAGAGAGCGCGTCGCAGGGTTAGAAGCTCTTGAGATATATATATATATATATATATATATATATATATATATATATATATATATATATAGAGAGAGAGAGAGAGAGAGAGAGAATGTGGGTTCGGGCTGAGTCCCGTTGTTTTTGGCTTTTTCTTTCTATTTCCTGCAAGATGATGTAACACAGAAAACAGATATATGCAATGCAATGTAATTTTTTTTTAACTATTATCGTTTATTTATGATGAATGAATGGATGCACATGCGCTTTTTACTTTGCTGCTGAGATTGTGAAAAGGAATGTTTTTGGAATTTTTGAAGGAAAGTCTTTATTAAAAAGGGCAATTATATAAGAAGAAAAGGGATTCTTGAAATTCTTTTGAGAATATCAATTTATTTGAGTTTATTTTTTTGATTTGTCAAAAGAGGAAAAAGGGAAATTTCCAAAAATAGGGGGGTTGCCGATCGGCAAGCACCCTGACCTGCCTATCGGCAGTTTATTCCAGTCCTATCAATTGAAAGCTTTGAATGGTACCCTCTTCAGCCTTTGGTACCTTGTGGGGTAGGATTCCCTCCGATTTCTGCAGGGATTATGTCTTTTGTGAGAGTTATCAAGTATAAAATGGGGTGAGGGTGGAGTATTTTCATCACACCTTTGCATCCTTATCCACTTGCCTACTATTTCTTTGCCCTACAAGATGGCTCTCCCTGGTAGCATCGAGTTTGTCAACTACCTCGAAGCCTTGGAAGCTATGTGCTCTTATAATGTCAACTATGATGCTTTCAACATGGGTCAAGTCTCCTTGTGGCGTAATCAACCTTTTGAGTGGAATATGCTGATGGCGGCAGTACAATTTTGGTACCCCGAAGACCACGTATTCCGCTTTGGGTTGGAAGAAGTTTGTCCTACCTACGAGGAATTTTCCGCCATACTAGTTGTGAATACCAGTGTTGTTGCGCCTTTACCCGAATTTTCCCGCTCCCCTAGGGATTTGTTGGTCGGGCTTCTTCATATCTCGCCCTCGGCGGCCAGGTCATTGGTTTCTGGAGGAATGATCTCCCTCCCGGCGGTGTTACAGTCCGTGCATTTGCGGGAAGTAGGTGATGCTGGCTATGCTCGAGCAGTTGTTCTGGGCCTGGTCTCAAAATTACTGTTGGTGATTGGGGAGGTGCGAGTGGACCCACAACTTGCAGCCATTACTTCATGGATGTCATATCGTCACAATCCTGCGACGATAATATTGGCGGAGACTCTGAATGGCCTGGATGCCTGGAGAGTAGGTCGTTCCTACTTTTCGAGGGGTAGCCTTGTGATGATGTTCATGTGGTTATCTGAAAGATTCCGCATGTCGACTCCTCCAGAATATCCTTTGTCGTCTATACCCAACTTCTTTTCACGCTACTTCATCCGCATTGGCCTGTATGTTGAGAACTGGGAGAATTGGCTTGTGGAGCATGGGGCTCGTGGGCTGTATTGGTCAGTGCCTTAGTGGGGATAGTTGCATCCTGTTCTGGAGCTAGAAGAGTATTCATATGTGCATTTGGTTGGTCTTGGACAGACCTCTTTTTATTTCCCTTGGCGGCTCTTGCGCCAATTTGGCTGGGCACATGTCGTGCCCCCTCGGACTTCAAATTTCTTTTCGATAGAAGATTTGACTGAGCGCTTGCATCTGTTGCTTGGGTCTCTGTGAGAAAATCGGCGTCCATCGAACCGTCCCTCTCAATCTGTCGGGAAGGTTTTCCATGTCCCGAAAGATTATATGAGGTGGTTGTGGAGGAAAGTAGTCAACAAGATGTTGGCAGTAGAGACTAGTCAAAGATGGTTTGTTTTATCTGACTCCATGGAAGGGGGTGTTGTGGTCTTTTCAAAGATGGTTAAGGCTCATCGATCCATGGAATGTTTGCGGCACTCCATTTAGGCAGGAGAAACTTGGGGTCCTCAGGATGTAGATGATGAGGGTGCAGGCTCTTCTAGTAGCTGTGGGTAGGACTCCTGGGGAGTTTATTTATGTAACAGACGTGGGGGATTTTATCTGGTTTTTATGGTAGTGGAGAGAAGGGAGTTATCCATTTCTTTTTCTTATATAATCTGTACTGTAGTTTCTTATTAATGAAATAAACAAGTTTCTGATCATCCAGCTCTGCCTTTCGATGAATTTTGTGTTTTGAATTATCTATACCGATTGCTAAGGCCTACATAATACTTTTGTTCAAGTAGATGTTTAGAATGAACTGTCGTTCTCGGAGATAAGAAAAGAATATATTTTTATGAAAAAGAAGGGGTCGTGCTATGTGGGATGTATGAGCTACCTACGTACCTCTGGGGTTTTTTTTTTTAGAATAAAAGGGGGATGAGAAGAGTCGTAGCGCGCCGAGATTTTAAACTAGGGGTAGAATTTTTTGAGACGGTCCAAATTGACTGGACGAGCCATCTCTTCCCCATCCAGGTCAGTGAGCATGGCGGCACCGCCGGATAAGATCTTCTTCACAATGTAGGGTCCACTCCAATTGGTCTTAAATTTTCCTCTGGGGTCCCAGATGGGTTCTACTATCTCCTTGAGGGCTAAATCTCCCTCCTGGACACCACGGTCCTCGACTCTTTTGTTGAATGAACGAGCTATTCGGCGATGGTATCCCTGTATGTGATAAAGAGCTTTTAATCTTCTTTCATCCAGAAGGGCTAGCTCATCAAGACGGCCTTGGCACCAGTCTTCTTCACTAACCTTGCTTTTGAGCATGACACGTAGTGAGGGTATTTCTAGCTCCACAGGTAGGATTGCCTCCATGTCGTAGACCAAGGAGTAAGGGGTAGCCCCAGTAGAGGTTCGGATTGAGGTTCGATAGCCCCAGAGGGCGTATGGGATCCGGTCGGCCCAGTCTCTATAACTTTCGGTCATATTGTTGATGATGGTTTTGAGGTTTTTATTGGCGGCTTCAACTGCACCATTGGTCTGAGATCGGTAGGGAAAATATTTTGTGTCTCTGAATCCCATACTCGTTAACAACTTTTGTGACTTCTGCCTCGAAGTGGAAATCGTTATCTGACACTAGCTCGTGCGGGACTCCATATCGGCAGATGATATTTTTCTTAATGAATTTGGCCACCTTCTTGGCATTTAATATTGCATATGACTCAGCTTCGACCCATTTGGTGAAGTAATCGATGGAAACCAGGATGAACTCATGCCCGTTTGACGCTTTTGGCGTAACCTTCCCTGTGATGTCGATACCCCAGGTGGAGAACGGCCAGGGAGAAGTCATGTTGTATAATTCCCTCGGAGGCAAGTGTTGAAGATTGGAGAACTGTTGGTATTTAGGGCATCTCGGAACATAGGCGGTGTAATCCTGGGCCATGGTGGTCCAGTAGTAGCCTTGTCGAATGATCTTCTTGGAAAGCATGTGACCGTTCATGTGGGCCCCACATTCCCCGCTGTGGATTTTCTGCATTATCTTTTCAATGTCAGCCCCTGCGATACAGTGTAAATAAGTTCCATCAAAATTCCTCTTGAGTAGTGCTTTTATGACAGATGATGTACTGAGCGGCCAGCCTTTGGAGGGTAGTTCGGTCGTTCTTGTTGGAACCCTCGGGATACCTGTCGTACCTGAGGAGGCACCATATATCATAGTACCAGCAATCGGCTAGTTCGGGGTCTTCTGTGGAGACAAGATTAATATGGTAACAATGGGTCGGTTTGTCCTTCTTCTGAACTAGGAAGGGGGTCATTGTTATTCCCTCGATCATGTCGATCATGGAGGCCAAAGTGGCAAGAGCATTGGCTAGGTTGTTCTTTGCTCGGGGCAGGTAATGGAAGGTGATATCTCAGAATTGGGAGGCAAACTCTTCTAATTGGGCATGAAAGGGTTGGAGCTTTTCGTCCTTGACCTTCCATTTTCTGAGCACTTGACCGATGATGAGGGCAGAATCCCCATATACATCAAGGTATTGAATACCTTTCTTGAGAGCGACCTTGAGGCCCACTGTGCATGCCTCGTATTCTGTCATATTGTTGGTGCAAGGGAAATCTAATTTTATGGCGATGGGAGTGTGGGAGTCATCTAGGGAGACCAGAAGTATCCCAATGCCATATCCCTTTTTATTGGCAGCGCCATCGAAGAACATTTTCCATCGAAGGCGGTCTTAAGCGGTGCAGAGGACATTTTCATCTGGGAATTCGGAGATCCAAACATCTGTTTCTTCTATAGGGTAGTCAGCGAGGTAGTCAGAGATGGCTCTTCCTTTAACGGCTTTCTGTGTGACGTATACGATATCGAACTCGGTTAGGAGCATCAACCATCGGGCGATTCGACTGGATAAGGTGGGTTTTTCGAGCAGGTACTTGATGGGATCCATTCGGGATACAAGCTTAATGGGAAAGGCGAGCATGTAGTGTCGTAACTTTTGGGTGACCCAGACAAGTGAGACGCATGCTTTTTCTAAAGCAGTGTAGTTGACCTCGTACCCGGCCAATTTGCGACTGGCATAATAGATGGCTCTTTCTTTATGGGAGTCATCAAGGTATTGGGCTAGCAAAGCCCCAGCTACAATGTCGGTTATGGTTAGGTATAGGAGCAAAGGGAGACCAGGTTGTGGTGGCATGAGAACTGGAGGTTGGGTCAGATATTGTTTGATCCGATCAAAAGCTTCTTAGCAGGCCTCTTTCCAAACCTTGGTTGAATCCTTTCGGAGGAGCTTGAAGATTGGTTCGCAGATGGAGGTTAGTTGGCTGATGAACCGGCTAATATATTGTAATTTTCAAAGAAAACCTCAGACTTCTTTCTCTGTTTGGGGTGGTGGCATCTCAAGTATGGCCTTCAGCTTGGCAGGATCTGCTTCGATCCCCTTCTCACTGACCATGAATCCTAAGCGTTTTCCCTTTGTAATGCCGAAGACGCATTTCTGTGGATTAAGTCGCATCTGATACTGTCGCAGTCGTTCGAAGAACTTTTGTAGATCAAGAGCATGACCTTCTCTAGTTTTGGACTTGATAATCATATCATCCACGTAAACCTCGATCTCTTTGTAAATCAGGTCGTGCAGAATGGTTGTGGCAGCCCTTTGGTAGGTAGCCCCAGCATTCTTGAGATCGAATGGCATAACGGTGTAGCAAAAGGTTCCCCATGGGGTGATGAATGTGGTTTTCTCTTGGTGGTCGGGGTGCATCTTGATTTGGTTGTATCCGACAAACCTGTCGACAAATGACTTGAGAGCATGACTCGCTGTGTTGTCCATGATCATGTCGATGTTGGGTAGCGGATAATCATCCTTCGGAGAGGCTTTGTTTAAATTTCGGTAGTCCACACACATTCGAACCTTTCCTCCTGATTTCGGTACAGGTACAATATTGGCTAGCCATGTGGGATATTCGATCACTCGAATGAAACCCACGTTTAACTGTTTGACCACCTCCTCCTTCACTTTGAGCGACCATTCGGTGCGGAGCTTTCTCAACTTTTGTTTAACTGGATTGTAATCTGGGAGAGTGGGGATCTCATGCTGAGCTATTTCAGGATCAACACCGGGCATGTCGTCGTAGGACCATGCGAAGACATCCACGAACTCCTTTAGTAATTCTTTGAGTTGTGCGCGCTCATGCTCGTCAAGGGTGGCCCCTATCCTAATCTCGCGAAGTTAGCTACTAGAACCGAGATTAACAACAACAGTCTCTTCTTCATTAACTTGAACGCGGTTATGTTGTTTGTTATTAACCTTATTTAAATCAGTTAAGAATTGTTCATTTGCAAAATCATCATCATCAAAAGTTTGATTAGAATCTAAACAATTAATGTAAGGCACAGCAAGATACTCAAAATCTTCATTTATTTCATTGATAGGAAAAACAACATTGAGAACCTCATCAAAAGAGGTCTCAATTACATTCTAGCCAGGATAGACAACAGAAGAAGAAACAGGGTAAACATTGGGGTTAGGGGATATTTCAAGAGGTAGAACTGGTGCAGTATGCCAGTTGAGGAGAGGTGTATCAGCAACTTTAATCAGATGAGAAGGGTCCAGTGATGCAGTGTCTGAGTGAACCATGCAGAGTGCCAGCCCCAGTGTCTGCAAGTTGAAGGAATCTTTAAAATCAATTTCCTCAGTCTCTTCGATATTTTTTATGAGCGGTTGTACGCGGTGTGGGAAACTTTCGACCCATGCGTAGCTATCTTGGAAGAAGATCTCCATTCCAGGCTTCACTTTCTTATCTGTATGGTCATACCACGGTTCTGGAAAGCCACAAAAGGGGAAGTCTTCGCTCTCTTTAATGAATAATCCATTTAAATAATCTCCCGAGATAGTTTGAACGCAGTCTAACCCTATCTTTGATCAAGACTGTTGGATCATTCTGAGCTCTTGTTCTGATGGTTGATATCCCAAGCCGCAAGGAGGGAAAGCTTTCTTCAGTTCGAT
The DNA here is from genome assembly GCA_949130495.1 of Sambucus nigra. Classification (NCBI taxonomy): domain Eukaryota; kingdom Viridiplantae; phylum Streptophyta; class Magnoliopsida; order Dipsacales; family Adoxaceae; genus Sambucus; species Sambucus nigra. The sequence continues at coordinate 405,727,311 of OX422207.1, forward strand.
GGGCTCCAGTATCCCTTGTTGTCTTTGTCCTAGCCCCATTTCGGGCATGAAGTGCATGTTTCTGAACATCTGAATCACATTGGCATTGCCATGAGGGTCGTATTCTGGACAAACCCTTTCTTTGAAATCATCCCCTGCTGGGAGTAGAGGTGGCTCAACTCGAAATCCTGATAGGAGCTTATCATTTGACCCATGTTGTATCTCGAGGATCAGACTGTTGGTGCCTGTACCCTCGGCGTTATCGTCGTCACCCAAGATGGTGATGACTCGCCCATCGGCGAAGAACTTCAATTTCTGATGGAATGAGGAAGAGACACCCTTTATACTATGGAGCCAGGGTCGTCTGAGCAACAGGTTGAAACAGGTCGGGATATCAATGACTTAGAATTCGACGACAGGGTTTATAGGTCCAACCCCTATTGCAAGTTTTATGGATCCTATCACCTCCTGACGGGTATTATCGTAGACGCGCACGGCAGCGGAGGTTGGAGAGAGGTCACTTTCTTTTAAGCCTACACATTTGAAGGTTCTCAGTGGGCAGACATTCAAAGCGAATCCGTTATCAACGAGTGAAAGCGGTACCACCTTCCCCATAACTTCGATGGAGATGTTGAGTGCATGATTGTGATTCGCCCCAATTTTGGGGATTTTCTCTTCAGAAAATGACAGCATTCGGGTGGAGGTCAAGGACCCGACCAAATTCACCGCTTCTTCTAGTGTGGTAGAAGGAGGAACTATGGATCCTGTGAGCAACTTGATTAAAGCATTTATGTGTTGTTGGGAAGACATGAAAAGCCCCCATAGAGTGATGTTAGCTTGAGTTTTCTTCAGTTGGTCGAGGATCTTGCTCTCCTCGAGGGTCATTTCTGGCATAGGAAGGTCTTCAACACCCTCCCCCTTGTTATTTGCTAGTAGTGAGTTTGGAATTTGATAATGTCTCCCAGATCTGGTCATGTGATTTACTGAAGAAGGGAAAAACTTAAATCCAGTTTCCTAGTCAATCTCAGGTTATTCTGCCACCCTATCTATTTCTCCGAGGATTTCTTCAAATGATAGCATCCCACATATGTCGGCTACTGAGCCATTTCCTCCTGAAGCTTGTTCTTCATTTGAAACTTTGAATTCTTCCCCCAACTGGTGGAAACAATTCTATTTTCCCTCGTGAAATCAATGCATTCCACAACTTCAATGGCCTCCTCATATAGGTCTTCCCATTCTGTGGGGATGTGTAAGGGTGAAGGGATCAAGCGCCCTTGTAGCTTCAAAGTGTCAAGTAACTCGGTGATATTGCAAATGTTGTTGGTTTTCCTGAATGCTTCCGCCATGATCTGGACAACATCATCTAAGCTGACTTCGTCGGTTGGTACCACGCACCTATCTGATTCTCGGGCCCATTTTCGTGCTTCTAAAAACAGCACGCTGAACCTCTGACAAGCGATAATCATCTGTGAGGGCAATTTTAGCCCGAACTCTAAGAGTTGATTCAATACCTATGACAATTCCATACTTCCACTTTCAGAACAGGTCCGGACAGTGATGCACGCTCTGGTAAGAAGTGACAGTGCTTGATCAGCGGGGCTAGGAGGGTGTAAGAGGAAATATGGGCAAATTTGAAGAGGTTTAGGAGGGTATAGGGGTGTGATTTGAGTTGATGGATCGAAATTCAGGTTTTCCTCCAAGAAGATGGCATTGGTGTGATTTGGGAGTGGGTTATGAGTAGTGTTTGGCTTAGGATTGGATGGTGGGGCGATGGTATCCCGATCGATGAGAACTTGGATTACGTTCCGAAGGTGAAAGCATTGGTCGGTGGTATGGCCAGCTGTTTGGTGAAAGGCGCAATGAGCATCGGTCTTGAAGTTTCTTGGGAGTGGGTTTGGTAACGGACGGGGATCCAAGGGTTTTATAAGGTTTCGTCTTAACAGGGCTTGGTAAACTTTGGAAAGGGGAGCATGAAGCTCAGTGTATTCCCTTCGAACGGGGGCAGGGCGGCTTTCTGGTGCCCATGATGTGGTTGGATGAGAGATGTTGTTGATGGTTAAGACTGTAGCATTAGCAGGCTTGTCATACTTTCTAGGGGTGAACTATCCAGTCACCTTCTTCGGTTCAACTTCTGTTTTGGCAAGACCTTCCTCGATTTCTACTCCTGCTTCTCTGAGAGCTCGAAAGTGGGGGTAGTACTGTCCTCCCATGGTTGCTCGAACATGGGGAAGGAAATTCTTCTTCACTATGTTGACTTGTTCTTCCTCAGACGACCGATTGGTCATAGTAGATGCTTTTTCCCTCCATCGGGATATAAAGTTACTGACTGATTCTCCAGAGTTTTGTTTGAGAAACTCTAAATCATGGCGGGTGACCTCGAGCCCTTCGTTGTATTTGTACTGCGACATGAATTCTCGGGCTACATCCTCCTAGCTACGGATTCTGGATTCCTCAAGAGATAAAAACCATCGGAGAGAACTGTCCTTCAAAGTTTGTTGAAACAGTGGGCCATCACCTCTTCAGAAGCCCGTAGGAGAGTCATGGAACGATGATAACTGCGATGATGAACAATTGGGAGACCACTCCCTCCGAATTTCTCGATGTTTGGCATCTTGAACTTCTCGGGTAACCTTGCTTTAGGATAAGGAGACATGTGGGTGTAGTCCATGTAATTTCCAGAGATTCGGACCTGGTCGAACTTCTTAGTGAGCATTTTAAGACCTTCTTTGACTTTATTTAACTCCTCCTCCTTTGGATTAGCGACCACAGGCAGGTTAGCCACAGGCTGGGTAATTTTTGGCATTGGAAGCTGGGCAGGCGGCGGACCATTTGCCGGAGGGGCACGTGGAGCGTGCTGATATTCTTTCGGGACCCAGATGGGCTCGGGTGGACCCATAGCACAAGGGAATAGGGCCTCGGGCTCTTGAGGCATAGGAACTTGGTTTTGTTGCATTTCTCGGACCTCATCTTGGAGGTTGTCAATCTTGGCTACGAGCTGAGCTTGGACTGTCGGCAGATCCGGTTGTATGACTGGTGGTTGATCTGCATTCTCCATGGAAGATGGATGGATTTCGGATTCGGAAGAAGTAGTAGAGGAGCGGATAAAACTCCGAGGTGATTTGACTGAAGACCGAAGCCAATAAGGAGCCAGGCCAAGGGCATGCGATCGACCTGAGAAGGCGTAGGATGAGATTTATTTTTGAGAAAAAAGGGAAGAAACTATTTTTGGATTTTTGATAAAGAAGGGAGAAATATTTTTGGATTTTTAATAAAAAAGGGAGAAATATTTTTGGAGATGGAACTCAGCATGATTATTATGATTATTATGTTCTCACTTGTATTTAATTCTCCTAAATGCAATGTAGGATGAGACCCGAACCTGGAAAAGTGGGGTTTTTAATATATGCAAAGCTACGGTTTGGACTTGTAACCATGCTCGTGGACAGGGTCCCATTTTAAAAAATGCGCGAAAATTGGACGGCAGGCCGACCCAGAATTTCGGCAGAGTTTCGGGTTAAAACTGGCAATCTAAAGTGCGTGTCCTAGGTTTGACACCTATATGCGGGTATGCAGTTGGTTGGGTGAATCGGCATGGGTTCCCCCCTTTGGCGTGACTTCCACGATATACGTCTTGCTCTTGCGGGCAATCGGTACGTGTGAACAAGCCATTTGATATACCTGAGTGTACATAAATTGCCTCACCATATACCTCGTGGGGACGGTACGTGTGAGAGCGAATTCGATATACTTGGCGTACGCGAATGAATTCCCTGCGATATACCTCCCGTCATGACTTCGGTCAAGCGGTACGATGCGGGGGAACCATTCGATATACGTCAAAGGTACTTGGTCAATGGAAGGTGAGAGTCATATCGCTTAGGCTAACTGCGACCTGCCAGACCAGCGCCCATCACGAAGTGACCCTCCAGTTACTGGGTAAAATTTGGTAAATATCAATGCTCTTCGGTGATATCGTGTGAATCATGCATGATTCTCTTATTAGTATCTTATGATGATAATGCCTTTCTTGATTATGCCAAACAGGGAGCCAATGTACAAGTACCCCAAAAGGTACACCAAGCATGGATGGGTGATGCGTGCAACATGGGGATATACATGTGATCCTAGGTGCACGTGGTGTGAACTGTACATGGAGAATTTTCTACAAGTGTGTGAATATAAGCATAGGCATGGGATATACATGTGAGAAAGGGGGATAGGCAGATATGGGGGGTGGGGAAACATGAATAAAGATAGCATCCATGTAAATAGAATCAAGCACTCAAAATATAATAAATAAAGTTCCCCAGCAGAGTCGCCACTGTGGCCATCCCCGATCCCCACCGCGGAGGGAGGAAGGGATCCTTCGGGTCCTGCACGTCCCCTCTCGGGAGAGCGCTTCGGCCGGCGTCGATTTGTGAGGTGTGAAGATGTAGAGAGATTTAGAGTCGCCAGTCTATTTTACTCAAAATAGACAAAAGAAAAAGGGTTAGCCACCCCGAAGGATGGCATCCAAAGACATACTGGTGCGTGCGAAACCAAATGATTCGAGAAGGGTTCGGAGGCTTAGTTACGAAATGGGAAGGTGTTAGGCACCCATTCCGCCCTTTTGGTTTCTCATGGATATTTGCTATTTTCCTTTATGTTTCCCCCGTGATATGTGTGCATGTGTATATATAGAATGGAGGTAGGAATCCTCGACTTGTATCATAGAAAAGACAAAGCAAGTCATCCGCAGGAATGTGAGATTAGTGTAGAAAATAAGATTTACGTGATTACCCCTACGTTGACCGTTATAAAGGAACGATACGTGTATGGAATAATACGTTACTCAGAACAAGTATATAGAATATAATAGAAAATGAGATAAAGAGAAGATAGAAAAAAAGAGAAAAAGAGAAAAAGTGAGAAAAGGACTCGAGTTTCATATTTTACCCCGAGACGCCTACGTAGCCTATAAAGGCATCAAAGTCCACGTAGTTCGCATATAAATGAGGGGTGGGGTTTAACCCATAAATCCAAATGGAGAGATCTCTTATTTGTAAGTGTGTGTGTGTGTGTGTGTGTGTGTAGAAAAAGTGTTTTAGTTGTGAGAAAAGTGAGGAAAAGGTGTGAGAATCCCTACTTGGAATTTATGAGCAAACCCTCTATTCTTGTTTTTTGGGTTTTTTATTTATATGACAATAAGAGATGTGAAATAATACTAAATAAAAAGTGTATTAGGATGTGTGAGATGAGATAATAAAAGTGCTAAATAATAAAACAAGTTATTGAGAATTTAAGAGAATTAAAGAGAGAGTTGAGAAAGTTGGACCTTCTTGAAGATCTTGAGCTTGATCTTGAATGTTTGGAGAGTAGCCCTTGCACTGGGATGATGATGGAGAGTGGTTAATTCATCAAGTTTGATGAAAGGGATGATGAAAAGTGGAAGTGAAAAAGGGATTTGAATGTTGAAATCATGCTGCCTTCGAGAGAGGTTTCTGGGGGTTTGCTGAGAGTGATTTGCTTCTGATCTGAGCTCCCCTGCAAATGAGGCCAAGGCCTCCTTTTATATCTCCAGGGGACTCCCGATCGGCTTAGAGCCCTTCCTGCCTGCCGGCAGGAAGGTGCCGATAGGCAGATTCTGGGACCTGCCGTTTGGTAGTGTGTTTCATGATTTTTCAGAAAATTGGCCACCGAGGGCAAACCGTTGGTCAGAATCGCGCACGGGGCATACCGTTGGAAAGGTATTTCAGAGACCTTCGAAAGTCCTTTGGACCTCTCCCGAGTTCGGGAGTTGACTTTGGGTCAAATGTGGCTCAGAAGCGTTTGTCGGTCCGCTGGACGGGGAATCGTTCGGACGCAAATGGATCGTTTGGACGCATGGTAAGTTCGAATAGCGCACGGGACGGACCGTTGGAAAGGTTAGGAGGTGTACTTCGTCATTCCAAAAGAGTTTGGCCCAGTTTGGGGAGTTGACTTTGGTCAACCAGGCCCGAGAAGCATTCGGTGACCTCTCGGAGTCAAACGGATCGTTCATCCGCATGGTAAGTCAGAATCGCGCACGGGACGGACCGTTGGAAAGGGTATTCAGTGCCCTTCGAAGATTCATTCAGACTCGGCCGAGCTGAAGAGTTAACTTGGGTCAAACAGAGCCTGGAAGCGCCCGGTGGCCTCAAGGTAGGATTTCGGATGCAAACGGATCATTCGTCTACATGGTGAGCCGGAATCGCGCACGGGGCGGACCGTTGGAAAGGGTATTCAGTGCCCTTCGAAGATTCATTGAGTCTCAGTCGAGATGAAGAGTTTGACTTTTGGGTCAAACTAAGTCGGGGAGTGCCCGATGGCTTTTAGGTCAGTACTATGGACGTGACCAGGGTTTATAGTGATGAGTGGAGGTAGTAGGGACCTAAGGAGAGTTAGGGGGTAACGGAATGAGGTGTCTACAGTAGGGTGTAGGGTAATTGGTTAGGGTGAGGGTGAGGAAAGTAGGGGTGTGGGTGAGTGATATTTGTGTGTGTAAACTTTAGACACCTAAAAATGACACTAACTAAATAAAAATAAAACTATTAAAACTATAAAAAACTATAAAAAAAAAAAAAAAATCCTACTCTAAAAATAAAATAAAGATCCAATTAAAAAAATAAAAGTAAAAAGAAATTAAAAAATAAAAATAAAATTCTATTAAACTAAAAATAAAATCTAATAAAACTAAGAAATAAATGAAATCCTAGAAATTTCTAATCCTAATAAGATAAAATAAAACTAAAAACTAATAGAATCAAAATCAAAATACTAAATAAAAAGAAATATAAAAATTAGAAAATAAATCCAAGAAATTCTAAATAAATCTAAAATAAATTCTAAAAATAAAAATGACTTAAAACTAAAAATCTAAAAAAATAATAAAAGGGCACAAAAAAACACACACGGGCTTTGGGGTAAGTTTAGGCTAGGCTAGGGTTACGGGATAAGGAAATTAACTCCAATTTAACTGCAAATTGTTTGGAAATATAGCTTTTGACGCCGCAACTGCAATAAAGCCTGCATATTGAACAATTAAGAGTATAAGACCCATATTGTCGAGAATTAGCAACTAAAATACATCTATTCGGGGTATAAATTGTACAGTTTTGGGTGATTATCACACCACCCCCAAACATAGCGTTGCTAGTCCTCGAGCAATAAGATAGAGAGAAAGAGAAAGATAAGTAACCAAAAGTGTACCACTTTCGCGGGCACTTGCGATTGCACTTAGCTTGTGCAACAAGCCTTTAAATCTATAGGTTGCCCTATAGGACGAGTTGTGTCTCGTGAGGGTTTGCAGGGAATATACCCACAAAATTCTTTATTTGCAAAAATTTATTGAAGGACAATCAATCTCTTATTAGACATAGAATGATCGCACAATCCATAACATGAGAAAATATTTTCAGAAATACAAGCTAGAATGTGCATAAAAAGTTTAGCTAAGTAAATACTCAAGGCACATCCTTCCTAGATCTCAACGTGTGTAGTGTGAATCAGTCAAAACGGGTCGAGTATCACAAGAGTAATTCCTACATTTCCTATTCAGAATCAACGCTTCAACTTCAAATCTCACGGATATATCTCTCTCAAACGAACTCTCGAGAATTGGGTCAGTGTATCGCTCTTGTGTGTGAGGAGGTGAGTAAATGTAAGCAAGTTCAAACGTCTCACACACACATATGAAAGAACGAACAATAAGAAAGAAAATTGATCTCATGAAAGGAATGCTAATCACTATAGTGAGAACGTCGAGTTATTCACCACGTCGACTTTCATTTGCCCGAACACCTGGGGGAACATGTATGTATATGGGTGAGGGGGATATTAAGTGAGAAGGATGGGATATGAGGTTGGATGGTGATGTATGGATGAATGACGAGTGATGGATGTGTCATATGATGGATATATGATGGATGAGTGAGAAGAGTGTACTATACTTTAGGCGCAAATATATTTATTACTAACTACAAACTCTCTTTCTTTTTTTCTTTCCTCTCTTTTTTTAATTTTTCTTTTCTTTTTCCCTATTTTTTTTAATTTTTGCTATTTTTCTGTTTTTCTCTTTTTTTTTTCTTTTTCTCTCACTTTTCAAACCAACAATGAAGACATTTACATTTGAAATCACACTCATTTTCTCAAAATGATGATGGATGATATATGAATGGAGTGGGGAATGATGGTGAGGGGAATATATGGGAATATGGAAGAACATGGGTGAGTGAATGGAAATGTGATATGGGGAAAAAGTGGTAGTCGGGAAAAATTTCAAGACACGTGTTTCTTACAACTTGAAAAAGATGTCATTCTCAGTGATCAAGCCAAAATGAAGAATAATGAGATCATACAACAATTATGTGCGGACCCAAAAGAAGTTGAACCAACTTGTGACTCAGAGATTGCGTAAAACACTCAAAAGGGGTGAAAGGCACGAATCTCACAAGCTAAAGTCTCGACTAGTGATCCTTAAGGTTCTCTTTAGAATTGTAGACTCCTCAACTCTAAATCGTATTGACGTGATAAGTGCGCAAATTTTGTTGAGTCTAGAAATTCATGGTGCAATGTTCCTTGTTATGTATTACATAAACTATTAGAAAAAAATATTAATCCCCTAATTTGATTTCTAGACATTTGAAAGACGGATGATTTCACATCAATAAGTGAGATGAAAGAAACTGCACGAAAATTTAAAAATCAGGTTTAAAATTCAAAAAATTTCAAAAGAGGTACGATTTTAATAAAATTCCCCACCCCCAAACAAAAAGGAACATCATCCTCGATGTTAAGTAAAATGATTTTTAAAATTGAGAGCATAAGGTAGGAAAGAGATTACCAGAATGAACCGCTAATGAAGTGGACAGATGAAGCCAAGATGAAACCTGAATCAATGAGTGAGATAGCAAAATATGTTCAAGTCTATAAGCATGATAGAACATTGGGTGATGTGAAACACCACCCCCAAACAGGATAAGACTAGTACAAGAAATGTGGGCTTTCTCCCGGTAGCACTAAGTTTAATGTCTTCATCCAGACCGAACCATTCTCACCCTAAAGATAAAATCTATGAAAGTGCGGGGCGACAGAAAAATTGGGTGATGAAGATCACCCCCAAACAAAACTGAACGGTTAGTCTTCATAAATGGGGTCAACAAGGTCAATATGTTCTATGTGAGTGGAGCCTAGCTCCAAGAAAGGCTTCAAGCGTTGACCATTGACCTGAAAGAGGCTACCATCCTTGGGATTTTGCACGGTGATGGCACCATAAGGAGTAACTGACTCAACAATGAAGGGTCCAGACCACCTGGTTTTCAATTTCTCGGGAAAGAGATGCAATCGAGAGTTATACAACAAAACTTTTTGACCAGGGTGGAATTCTTTGCGCATGATACTTTGGTCATGGATCCACTTCATCTTGTCCTTATACTTCTTAGACAAATCATAGGCATCATTTCGGATTTCCTCCAATTCATTCAGTTGTAGCCTCCTATGGACACCCGCCTCATCAATATCGAAATTAAGGGATTTGACGGCCCAATAAGCATGATGTTCAAGCTCGACAAGAAGGTGACAAGGCTTGCCGAAAACCAAGCGATAAGGAGACATGACAATTGGAGTCTTGTAAGCAGTGCGGTATGCCCACAATGTGTCGTTCAAGCATAAGGACCAATATTTCCTATTAGGATTGACGGTTTTTTCAAGAATTTTGCTTGATCTCGCGGTTGGAGACCTCAACTTGACCATTAGTCGGTGGGTGGTAAGAGAGACCAACCTTGTGGGTAACACCATACTTTTTGACAAGGTGTTCAAAGACTCGATTACAAAAATGTTTACCCCATCACTATTGATAGCTTTGGGGGTTCCAAAATGCGTGAAGACATGCTCTTTGAGAAATTGGACCACAACTCGATGGTCATTGGTGCGTCAGGCAATTGCTTCGATCCATTTGGAAACATAGTCAACAGCAACTAGAATATACTGAAAACCATGAGAGGAGGGAAATGGTCCCATGAAATCGATACCCCACACATCAAAAATTTCAACAATGAGGATGGGTGTGAGAGGCATCATATGACGACGAGAGAGACACCCAGAGTGTTGGCAATTAGAACAAGCCTGGAAATATTGATGGGCATCGCGAAAAAGGGTAGGCCAATAGAAACCACTTTGCAAAATTTTGGCAGCAGTTTTCTTGGAACCAAAGTGGCCTCCACAAGCACTATTGTGGCAAAAGGATAGAATACTCAGTTGTTCACACTCGGGAACACAATGACGAATGACTTTATTGGGGCAATACTTGTAAAGAAATGGGACATCCCAAGATTAAAACTTCACATTTTCCATGAATTTGGAGCGATCCTGTTTTGACCAATGATTAGGAAGTTGATCGGTAACAAGAAAGTTGACAATATCAGTATACCAAGGCGAAGTGGAGATGGAAAAAAGTTATTCATCGGGAAATGCCTCAGAAATGGGAATATAATCACAGTCAGACGTGACAGTAATGCGAGAGAGATGGTCAGCAACAACATTTTTGCAACCTTTTTTATCGTGAATTTCAAGGTTAAACTCTTGGAGTAAGAGAATCCATCGTATCAATCGTGGTTTGGTATCCTTCTTATGAAGAAGGTGCCTAAGAGCAGCATGGTCAGTATACACGATGATAGGGGAACCTATGAAATATGAGCGAAATTTATCAAGAGCAAACACAACCGCTAACAACTCCTTTTCAGTGGTCGTGTAATAAAGTTGAGCATCATGCAGGGTTTTGCTAGCATAAGAGATGACATGTGGGCGCTTGTCAACTTTCTGGCCAAGCACCGCACCAAGTGAAAAATCAGAAGCATCACACATGAGCTCAAAGGGGAGAGACCAATTGGGAGGTTGCATGATAGGAGCAGAAGTGAGTTCAGACTTTAGGTGCTCAAAGGAGGAAACACATGCTTCATCAAAGACAAACGGGACATCTTTGGATAAAAGGGTTGTCAAAGGTCGCGCGATTTTAGAAAAGTCCTTAATGAAGCGCCGGTAGAAGCCCGCATATCCTAAGAAGGAGCGAATGTCCTTAACAGACTTAGGAATGGGGAGTGAGGAAATCAAGTCGACTTTTTCTTTATCAACCTCAATACCGGAGATGGAGACAACCTGACCTAAAAAAATACCCTTTTTTACCATGAAATGGCATTTTTCCCAATTGAGGACCAACTTCTTTGCTTGACAACGCTGAAGGACCATAGTGAGGTGAGATAGGCACGGTTCAAAGGAGGAACCAAACACAGAAAAATCATCCATAAAGACTTCGAGAAAACGCCCTACCATGTCACTAAAAATACTTGTCATACACCTTTGAAAAGTCGCAAGTGCATTACGAAGGCCAAAGGGCATACGAGAGTACGCAAATATGCCAAATAGATAGGTAAAGGTAGTCTTTTCTTGGTCTTCAGGGGCAATGGGTATTTGGTTGTACCCTGAATATCCATCAAGGAAGCAGTAGTAAGCATGGCACGCCAAGCGTTCAAGCATCTGGTCAATGTATGGGAGAGGGAAGTGGTCTTTGTAAGTGACAGCATTGAGCTTTCGATAATCAATACAAGCACGCTAGCCGGTTTGTATGCGGGTAAGCACAAGCTCATCGTCACTATTTTTGACAACGGTGACTCCAGACTTTTTAGGCACCACATGAATGGGACTGACCCATTGGCTATCTGAAATGGGGTAGATAATACCTGCATCAAGCAATTTTAAAATTTCAGCTCGAACGACCTCTTTCATTGTCGAATTGAGTCGGCGTTGTGGCTCACAAGAAGTCTTGGCATTCTCTTCTAAATGAATGCGGTGGCTACAGACATTTGGACTGACACCTTGAATGTCAGAAATGGTCCACCCTAACGTAGTGATATGTTGAGTGAGAGTGTGGACCAATTGCTCTTTTTGATTCGGTGTCAAGTTACAAGCAATAATGATGAGGTGATGTTGATTTGGGCCTAAGAAGGTATATTTCAACTCAGCAGGTAATGGCTTAAGCTCCAAACTAGGTGGTGGCTCAGGAGAGGCATCGGACTCAGACGCAGAAACAGAGTCCGGGAGAATATCGGGACAGGGGTTGACTGGGTTATCCACAAAAAGAAGAGTATCGACAAGGAGAGGCTCAAATGGAGGAACCCAAGTGGAAGTGTCCAGCAGTGGTGTATAATCTAACAAGGCATTGACCTCGGAGATGGAAGAATCAATATCAAAGTCGGACCCAAAGTGAGCCAAACATTGGTGGATAGGATCTTCTGGGTAGGTGGTATCCAACATCTCTTGGACTAAGGAGTCAATCATGCATACCTCATTAATGGAATCAACATCGACCGGTTGTTACATAAGGTGGAAAATATTGACTTCGACGGTCATGTTGCCGAAAGAAAGATTCATTGACCCATCTCGACAATTGATGATGGCATTGGCAGTTTCCATAAAGGGGAGACCCAAAATGATAGGAATATTGGTTAGGTCGGGAGCAGGAGTGTCTAAGATGATGAAATCCACAGGGTAGTAAAAGTCAAACACTTTCACCAAAACATCTTCAACGATTCCTTTAGGCACTTTCATAGAACGGTCTGCAAGTTGAAGAGTGACCCGTGTAGGTTTCATGTTTTGTAAACCTAACTCATGGTAGAGAGAGTAAGGTAGAAAATTAACACTAGCTCCAAGATCAAGCAAAGCCCGAGTAGTGAATTTATCTCCTAACATGCAAGAGACAGTGGGACGACCATGGTCTTTATATTTCACAATACCCTTCTCATGGATGAGGGACGTGGCTTGCTCAGTGACAAAGGCATCACGAGGCACATTCGTCCGTCGTTTGACAGTGCACAAGTCCTTCAAGAATTTTTCATAAGAAGGAACTTGTTGAATTGCAGTGAGGAATGGAATGTTTATGTGAACATTCTGAAAAACTTGCTTGATCTCATCAAATTGTTGAGCTTTCTTTGTTGGGGCCAACCTATGAGGGAAGGGGCCTTTAGGGACAAAAGCAGGGGTGACCTCATTAGGTTTATAGGCATTCTTGTCAGTGGATTTATGGGGTGGTGGGACCTTAGGGAGTGGTTCTAATGGGAAATTCTGGGTGGTTGGGTTGGGAACATCACAGGGATCGACAACACCATTGTCAACCTGTTTTTCGAATCGTAGAGTACTCACCGCTTTCATGTCCGCTTGGTATGTGGGTGGAGTGGAAGGGGATCCAACCTCATAAGCCGACTCCTTTCCATTCCCCTTAGGGTTAGGAATGGGTTGACTCGAAAAACGACCTTTCTCTCGCTCGGACTCAAACTGATTAAGACGTTGCTCAAGCCTTTGGATGGCGTGAGTCTGTGCTTGCGTGGTTTGTTAATGAGTCAAGATAAATTGAGTGATAAGATTCTCGATAGAGGAGGTGGATGATTGAGGTGGAGGGGCATAAGGGGGTTGGGGGACCAACTCTCGGTTAGAACTAAGCGGCTGTGAATACTCATAGGACGGAGGTGGGGCAGGGACAATTTGATGATTGGGGTGGGACGGTCCTCCTTGGGGGACAAAAGATGATGGATGGTTTTGTTAATGGTAAGGAGCATGGTGGTGTTGGATAGGAGGGCGATGTTGCCTTTGCGAGTTTTGGTGAAACCCTGGTGGACCACCAACATGCTGTTGTGGTTGTGATGGAGAAAGGTGATTGTCGTACTTATAAGACAAATAGGGACGGTTCCTATTATTCGGATTGTAAGTAAACGACGGTGGTGTGGGTTTACGAGTGGTATCAAAGGCACATGCTTGGCCTAGAGTGGGTTCGGGATCATCTTGAATAAGGGGGCACAAATGAGATAAATGATCATGACTTAAACAGACATGACAAGAAGGACTAGACTCGTTGACATTCATCAATTGTTTAGAAAGAGAACAACTGAGAGCATCAACAGTCTTAGTCAAAGTGTTTAAGCCATGGATCAAGGATTTAAAATTGGGATCATTTTTAACCTCATAAGTGCTACCTACTCGTGGTGACTCGGATCTCAAAAATTCATTGGTGCCTTCCCAATCTTGGGAGTCATCGCCTAATTCAAGGAGAAAATTATAGGCGGCAGTGGGAGTTAAGTGCATGAATTTGCCTTTGTGAATGGACTCAACCATGGTGAGAGTGGAAGGAATGAGACCATTGTAAAAACTATGGTTGAGGAGACTGTTCTCGATACCATGATGTGGACAAATATTGATATAATCTTGAAAACGGCCCCATGCTTCCCAAAATTGCTCGGTGGGTTTTTGGCAAAAATCTTGAATGGCTTGGCGCACCTCATTGGTTTTACTTATGGGATAAAACTTGGACATGAACTTCTTGACAAGTTGTTCCCATGTATGGATAGAATCCGGTGACGAGGAATGTAGCCACATGGATGCTTTATCATGGAGAGAAAATGGAAACAAGCGAAGACGAACATTTTCTTCATCTAAGTTTTGATTTTTGAAAGTAGCGCAAACCGTGAGAAATTTTCGCAAGTGAGTGTATAGAGACTCACGCTCAAGACCATGGAAATTGGGCAACATGGAAATGGTCATCGGGCGAATTTTGAATTGATCCGCCGGGGTGGGTGGAAAAACTATGCAAGAGGGTGGGGTGGCCGTTATCGGGGTAAAATAGTCCCTTAAGGCACGCTCTTCAGCAATCGTGGGTGGATGAATGATGGGATTAGAGATGTCAACTCGGGGACAACTCAAAGTGATAGGTGGAATGGAAGAAGTAAAGGGAACACTTGGTTCTCCTAATGTGGAAGAGACGAGAGAGACTCGGTTCCACGTGGGCATGCAAAGAGGGATTCTTTTTGGTTTTTTGGACTTTTTTGGAAAAGAAAAAAAAAATTGAAGTTTTTCTTTTGTTTTGGAAAGAAAGAAAATATTTTTTTGAGTTTTTTATAAAAATAAGAAAAGAAAATATTTTTTTGGAAGAGAAAGGGTGGGGTGAAATTTGGACGCTAAGACTTTGGACGAATTCAATAAAACGGACTACCGAAAAAGGAATTGGACACACACAAGTAAAGAAAAAAAAATCCCTACTAGCACATAACCAATTATTTATCTTGAAATTTAATGTAATGGGTAGTCAGATTTTAATGAAATCTGCGGGAGATAAAAATCACGGAATTTATATGAGTGATCGCCTTTTGTAAAATGTGTGTTCCTACTTTAATCACAAGATGCCAAGAGGCTTGCCACAGAGATTCTCCACAAAGCTACTACGACGAAACGGTCGTCCGGTACAACGCTGGGGACAGCACAAACCCGTTTTACTGGGCGGTCGCACTTAAAACCCAGTTTCCTTGGACACTTCCGTGCCGCAAAGCGAACCGTTCGAGGGTTTTCCCGGTGGAGAGGACTCTACGGTTTATCTTACAAGTCAAAATGATCAAAAAGGGGCCTAAGAACACCGTATCCTATGGGTCTATCTAGTTGATTGATTTTAAATTAATGATGGCTAGTGTAGCACACAAAGGATAAGTGATTGAGTTGGGTGATGAAATCCCTTCTCGTGAGTGACCGGGCATAGGTCTTAGTCAATTTAATTCATCATTCCATTCAAAATTAAATGCAAGAATTAAATCACACAAGAGCACGGAGGAGCACACAAGATATGAACTCGCTAACAAGAGGGCGCGAGGGTTTAGAAATGTACCTCCCACGGTTTTTAGGCCGTGGGGTGCCGAAATTGTTGAGTGCCCCGGGAGTCCGACCGACCCAAGTTAGAGAGGCTTCTAAATCCTCGCCAATGGACGCCCTCTCTCTACCTTGTCCGGTTTCCCTATCATGCTTTCTTCAATTATTACAAATTTTAAATGAAAATGAAATGGTGTCTCTATGCACCGCAATACAAGCAAGGTAATAAAATCCTAAATACAAGCCTTCTAAAATAAATAAATAAATGGTACTAAAATTGAAAAATGCAATACAAGTGAATCTCAAAATTTGGAAATCCTCTCAAGCACGTCAAGCTCCAAAGATCGGCAACTGCACCATTTGATAACTTAGCTTTTTTGGTGTATTTGTCGTTGTTGTTGAAAGCCAAGTTAGTCAAAATCCTCAATTACCTACAAATATATATCAAACTCAAGTGTATAGTGGTAAGTAAAGGTGTGGGTGAGTGATATTTGTGTGTGTAAACTTTAGACACCTAAAAATGACACTAACTAACTAAAAATAAAACTATTAAAACTAAAAAAACTAAAAATCTAAAAATAAATAAATTCCTACTCTAAAAATAAAATTAAGATTCAATTAAAAAAATAAAACTAAAAAGAAATTAAAAAATAAAAATAAAATTCTATTAAACTAAAAATAAAATCCTAGAAAAATAAAATCTAATAAAACTAAGAAATAAATGAAATCCTAAAAATTTCTAATCCTAATAAGATAAAATAAAACTAAAAACTAATAGAATAAAAATCAAAATACTAAATAAAAAGAAATATAAAAATTAGAAAATAAATCCAAGAAATTCTAAATAAATCTAAAATAAATTCTAAAAATAAAAATGACTCAAAACTAAAAATCTAAAAAAATAATAAAAGGGCACAAACAAACACACACGGGCTTTGGGGTAAGTTTAGGCTAGGCTAGGGTTACGGGATAAGGAAATTAACTCCAATTTAACTGCAAATTTCTTGGAAATATAGCTTTTGACACCGCAACTGCAATAAAGCCTGCATATTGAACAATTAAGCGTATAAGACCCATATTGTCGAGAATTAGCAACTAAAATACATCTATTCGGGGTATAAATTGTACAGTTTTGGGTGCTTATCAAATATTCAATTAATAGTTTCCTCTAATCTTCTTGAAAATGAATATTCTCAAAGGTAATCAAAGGCCACCTGCTATGGAGAAGTGGTAAGAAGACATCAATGGAATTGAGCTTTAACTTTGTTTTGAAGTTGTCATTAAGCTTAAATCCTAAACCCCTTTTGAGTCATTTCGTTGGCTTCTTCATTTAAAATTTAGGAAGACAATTGAGTGTGACTTCATCAAATTTGGACAATAAATCCAAAGATACTCAATTATATTAAGTTAGATCATCATAACACAATTATATTCACCAATTAACTATCTTATAACTAATTGGAAATCACCAAAATTTTCTATCACATAAGCATTACAACTTCGAGAATCTCTAGGCCCATTATGATAGCCTCATTCTCCACTTAGTTGTTAGAACATGTGTTCTCTTCTAACTTGTATCCATGTTTAGTTTTAATATATTCAGGGGATTCAATAACCACCCCTATACCTGATATTATTTTAGTCTTCGAACCATCAAATCATAGTTTCCATGGACTTAGAAATATAAACGCTATTTAATACTCTCCTTTTGGCTTATCCTTACATGGATTATCTGCTAGGAAATCAACCAAGGCTTGTCCTTTTACTGCTCTTTGAGGTACATAATGTCGGTAAAACTCAAATAGGTCTGACACCCATTTATCAATCCTATTATGCAAAATAGGTACAGTTAATATATATTTGATTAAATTAAACTTCGAAATGATAAACACCTCTGGCAATAGATAATATTTTAATTTTTATAACAACAAGATAAAAAGTTAAACATATGTTTTCCATTATGGAATATCTACGTTCACGGTCATTTAGAAACCTATTAAGGCAATATACACTTATTCTTTATGATTGTCACTATCTTGAACTAATATATATCCAATTGTTGCATCATAGGCTCAAATATACAACTTCAGTCGCTTGTTTTCTTTTGGAGGTGCCAAAATAGGGGGGCTTAGACAGGTATCTTTTGACTTCTTAAAATCTTGATCCTGCTCTTACTTCTAATTCGTCTTCTCTTAGTCTTTTAGCTTCAGTAAAGGAGAAAACACTTTAGTTTTTCCTTCTGCTCTAGATACAAATCTATGAAGGAAATTAACATGACCCAAAAACCTTTATAACTGTTTTTTTATTTTTAGGAGTTGTGCTTTCAATTATAGCTTTGGCTTTGTTATGATCAACTTGTATTCCCTTTTGTTGTACCAAATATCCTAGAAAATTTCTTGTAGAATGTGACACCCCGCCTATTCTAATCCTGGGTGATCAGTCCATTATTAAATTAAGCAGGAATCATTAATGGTTTCATTCTTAGCATCATTGTCGAAACACATTTATATTACTAATACCCTTATGGCCCGGTGACAAAATTGTAATATTTTTATTAACATGCAATAATTTAAACTAATAAACCACATTCACCATTCCAATAAGCAACATAATAAATAATAAAACAACTGGATATATAAATGTGTCCATAATAAACACTCCAGACTGAAGTCCACATACAATAGTCCATAATATAAAACTAAATCCAACACTGGAAATAAAATAGGAATACAGTATCTCTGAAATAACCACTAGCTAAAGATGGGTGACATGCTCGACTGATATAACTGAATAATGAAATGGAATCTATAAAGGTGGAAGTGTCTACTACTGAGGTCCTGCAATGTCCATAGCAGCTACAGCACGTCAAATTTGAATGGACTCCTAAGCTTGGTGTCCCTGTGTCTGGGCACTTAAAAGGTTTTTACAAAAATGGAAACAGGTCGGAGCCCAACAAAACATTTTAAAAACTTTTTGCAAGTACTTATAATGCATTAAAGAACCGATATTGTATACATGTTAACTTTACGTGCACTCACTTGAGATCTTTACCTCTTAACTAATGTGCACGCCGAACGTATTCTCCTAACCTAGTTACACTACCCCACCTAACTAGTTTTAATTAAGTCTCTCCCTGCTTAATAATTCGGTGTGCCCACCCGTATTGCCCATACAATACGTTATTGAATTTCCAAACCCCTTTAGCCAGTAAAAATCACCAGTTAATTATTAAGTTCCCACATACTTAGATTACTTTAGATATCACTATCTATCTTATCTACCAATGAATACATAGTAGAATAAATCATACATATATATACACACACTGCTCTTGTAATATATACGAATCTGACATCCCTAGGTGGAGACCTGCGATGCGTGCATACTATGCTATCGAGTCCCGGTACATCACATACTAAGTAAAGGACCTCTGGTTTGGAATCACTCTCGAACCATCATTCACAATTCACATAAATTGGGGGCGAACATAGTTCTAAGCCTTTGGGCTACGCACACACCTAACGCACCCAAATGATCAGTCACACTATCATACACATAAGTAGTGCTCACCCCTAAGTTCTTTGTTCTGAGGCACAAATCTAAAATCCTCCCCCCCCCCCAGTAGGCTCATTAGGATAAGACTATTCACGACGCAGAACCTCCCATGACAGCAGGTAGCATAGGTATATTCACACACATAATAAGTCACACAATAACTATTCCCACAACTTATATCACTACACCAGAACACTCTTTTAGTAACAGACTGTTTTTTTTATTACTAACAATATTGTACCGTTACTATTTATCACAATAAAATACCGTTAGTAATCTAATATAAGTGTTACTAATATTGACTAAATATTTTAAGGCTGATTTTTTTAGAAAAAATTCGCCCTCAAAACTCAAAATCCCCGCTCAAACACACATGCACACGAAACTCTCTTACAAAAAATTCAGCCCCAAAATTTCTTCCCCTCTTTCTCTCAGATCTGACCAAGGCATAAACTGCAGCCGATCTCACTCTCTCTCCGGCTAAGGCAGAAACTACAGCCCAATCACTTTCCTCTCTGACCAAGCCATGTGAGAATTATACCTTTTCCTTGTGTTATACCTTATTTATTTATTTTTTGTTTCTTGTTTCTTTATTAATGAGATACAGTGAGAACTATTCAAGATGTGCTCTGGAGATGGGGAAGGACGATAGGGGAATCCACAAAGAAGGTAGGAGAAACTACAAAGAAAGCTGAGGATCTTCCTGTAAATATTTGGCAACACTGTAAGTTCCCCTCTGTCTAATGTTTTTGTTTCTTGATTTCTTCTGCACAACATATAAACTCTTCTCTTTCTTTTAACCATCATTGGTACTCTTAGGTCTCAGGTGTTTCATATGCATTTAAGTTTAGTTTTTATTGGAACTTATAACAGGTCTTTGGATTAATTATTTGTAACTTGTGAATATCAACATACTTACATCAAATATAAGTATTCAAATAAAGTGAGATACTAGTGGGTTCTGGAAATTGAGTATTCTTGTTCATTTTTATATTTCAGTCATTTATGCTGCAATATTGTTACAGGTTATTTGAAGTGAATCAGTTATTTCATATGTAGGGCTGCAAGAGAGTTGTTTAAGTATAGCTTAGGATTTGGGTCATTTGGGATATTTTTTCACTTTCGGTTATTAGTTAACACATTTTAAATTTAAATTTAGAACCAAAAAAACTATGATGAGTTATGTTATTGAGTCGAACTTTAAAGATGTTAGCTATTGATAAGTTAAGATTGAGTAGAATCCAAATCTTAATTTGAGCTTGAATTTGTCTACACAACAGTTGGTGGCAAGAACTTCTCCAGTTTTTAATAATACTTCTACCCAAGCTCATTCTATGGGTCTTGACAATAACATCGTGGGCACTATTGTTATTTCACCTTTTGGTCAACAGCCAACTGAGGAAATGAAAAAACCTTTTTGTTTACCCCACGCTTTTACTCGTGATCAAGAAGGATCTAAGGTTATTAAATTTAAATGCGGGGATAAGAGCAAACATTTGTAGCAGTGGAAAGATAATTCTGATGATGTTTTTTCCTCGTATGGATCCGGGTATGAGGTCTCGGATAAAGGGGAGAATCTTGAGGACATAAAAAATCTTATTCCAAGTGACCTCACTTTAATGAAGCCGATTAGAGTTCAGGTACATGACAGTCGGGGTCTCGATCTTTTTGTTGAAATTCCAAAGAGTTTTAATTCGCACAGTAAAATGGGGGGATCTTCACTACCCCTCTCTCAAATTTTGACTGTGAAAGCTTCACATAAATGCAATGGTTTAAGTCGTGATGAGATGAGTGCGATAAAAAAAAATCTTGCACGCAAAGGACAAAAAAGCTATGCTAATTTTTGCTTGTGATCATGCTCGAGGTTGATAGTTTGTTCTCATCTCTGATTTTATTTTCTTATGTTTTTTAAGTTTTTCATATGTTGTGTATGCCTCCGATGAAGGTCACTTCTTCATCCCTATCTTAATAAGTTTACTCTTCGTTTAAAAAAAAGATTGAACATCTTTTTATTCAATGTTTTGTCCGAGCTGAACTCTGTCAAAGCTAATATCAGGATCATTTTGATTCTCTTGCAAGACTACTTAAATGGAAATTGAGGGTTTTGGTAATTCAAAGTATATTAATGCAAGATAATTTTTAATTTCAGTCAATTATGTTGAACAGAGAGGAATGTGGATGCATTACATTAGAAATCTCAATGGATATTGAAGGTTGAATACCCATTCCTCACTTAAGTGATTAATAAGTTGAAAATTGTATAACTAAATGTATCAATTCTGAATATTTGGGTCATTGGCTCTGGTATTGAAGCATTAATATTTGCTCATGGTTGTTGGCTTATAGCACAAGAATTTTAATAAAAGCTTCTCTTTAATATCATTTCTAGTAATGAAAATATTTCTAGATAATGACATTGATTTTATGATAGTAGATATTGCTAGAGTTGGCATGGCATTTTGTCGAGTAGATTTCCAATTGAATTCAATTTCTCCATTTATTACTGTGGAAAATTAGTCATATTTCTTAATTGGTGTACATATTCTCTATGTCTTACAAGATTTGTGTCTAGTATCCATATGTACATATCTTCACTCCATATTAGTTATGAATACATTAAGTGTGATGTTAAATTACAAATCTATGCATGCTAAATTACAAATCTATGGATGGTGTTTATCTTTGTAAGCCTTTCTCTAATTCAATTGCTTAATTTTTCAGGTTCGGCAAAGAAACAGTCGGTACTCGCCATATAGCGGTATTCTAGTTTATGGCTAAATGAGTAATTTACTTAAAAAAAAGAAAAACTCATATAGATAATTGGGAGGTAGTAGTGACAAGGGTTTTTGGTCTTTTGTAACACGGTGGGTGACGACTTTACATAAAGACATCAAGGATGAACTTGTAAAGATTGGTTGTAAATCTAATAAGCAACGCAGCTTCTACTACTAAGGAAAATAGGAAATTCGATCCATGGCCATTCTTTTCAGACGAGAATGGAACCACAACTGTCCCGTCCTCGTTGGTTTCGCTATTTCCGGCACTATCATCACCAAAATGTCTCTCGCCCTCACTGGTCTGCTATTTTCTCCCCCCCCCCCTCTCTCTATATATATATATGTATCTATTATTATTATTATTATTATTATTATTATTATTATTATATATATATATATATATATATATATATATATATATATATATATAATAAATACATAATTTAGTAATTAATTCTGATGGTCGTGTTATTGAACGCTTTACAGAGGAGGATGCCAAGAATTCTCCCCTTGTTTAGAGGCACAAGAAGTAAATCTGCTATTTAATTCTGCCTAGAAAACTCTATAATAGAATTGAAAATCGTAGATCTAATCTCATCATAATTATACCTTAATATCATAAGTATTCAATTTCTTTTTATTATCGTTACAAGTCCTGATTACATACTTCATTGTCTCCAGTTGATTGACTTATAGTATTTATTTGGTTACAATCTGATTACCATAGTGTATGAATAAAATTCATCATTTGTATTGCATATTTGTTTATTATATGATAACAACAACAAATGAACCCATAGTTGAGCGAGGTGCATATTTGTTGTTATTATATTATAACAACAACATTAAGCTTTTCTCCGAGGTAATAATCTATGTTGCAGTAGTTAACTATATAGCAGTCCCTATAGCATACAAAGCAACGGCCATGTAGGCCCTATAGCATACCAAGCAGCTAATTGTATTTCCCTTTTTTAAATTATTACAAAAATAGTCCCGATAATTTGTGTTTGGAGATATAGCACGCGTGTGCTGGACCCATATCATTGCCAAAGAAAGGGAGTGTTGTTGTTTATTTCCCACAGGGACACTTGGAAAACATTGTTGATGTTCCTCCGTTTGCTTATGATGTTGTTCCTCCTCATTTTTTTGTCGCGTTGTTTATGTTAAACTTCATGTTAGTTTCATACTCTTAAGTTGAATTTGATTATTTTTTTATTAGTTCTTGAAGTTATTGTTTTTTCTTTTGTGATTAGGCAAAGGAGGGGTCTGATGAGGTGTATGCACAAGTCTCCCTAATTCGAGAGGCTTGGGTTGGTTTATGTTTGCTTATGTTGTAAACTTAAATTTCTTATTTTTAGTATTCTAAAAGTGGTTGTTTTGGGGTTTTAGAAGAAGAAGAAGAAGAAGAAGAAGAAGAACAGGTTGAAGAAGACGATATTGAGGGTTATACAAGATTGATGACACCACACATGTTTTATAAGACCCTCACTGCTTCTGATACTAGTACACAAGATTGATGACTGACCTTATTTCTCCCCCTTAATATATAGGTCATCTTCGGACTAGAATATGCTCATGCAGTACATGATATTAAAGAAGCAGTAATCAATGAATTATTGAAGTTGTGTGGATCCACAACTGAATTAGTATAGAGGCTATAGACCGTTTTGAATTATAGCCTGATTTTTAAAAGTAGTACTCCCAAATTAAGAGTTCCTACCTTGTAACACCCCGTACTTTTGGGGAAAATTAAATTTCGTAAGTAGGCATAATTTGGAGATTAAGGGAAATTTTGTGAATAGTAATTTTGGGATTTATGAACATTTAATTATGTCTGGTGTGGGTTTCATTTACTTTTGAGACTAAGTGAATGAGTTAAATTATTTAATTACATATCGCGGTTGGATAAAGAGACAAAGGTTAATATTTTAATGGGAAAAATGCATTAAGTTGTGTTGGGTTAAATTAGTGATTTGCGGTCAAGTACCTCGGATGGAGATTTCAAGTGCACGGTTGGTCTCGGAATGGCCGAGATAGTCAGAATAGAGTATCTGGGGGTCGTAATTGAGTTCTGAGAAATTTTTGGACTAAAAGGAACTCACAATTGAGTAAACGAGTTATTTTTGGGTTTATAAGGGATAAACCCTTATTCTCTCTTATAAAAGGAATGAGAGAGGGAGAAAGAAGAAAAGAAAAGAGGTAAAAGAAAGAGAAGAGAAGAAAGGAGAGAAGAGAGAGAAGAAAAATGGATTTTCGACCAAACTCCGTGAAATTCGACTCGAGGTCGTCGAATTTTATCCACGAGGCAAGTGTTTACTTGCTTATTTTGTTTAAAGCATAAATCTCATATTGTAGTTGGTAGTGATAAACCCCAAAGATTTTCGGGATGGGTTTTTGTAAATCAAACGGGTTTTCGGAAGTTTAACGGATAAACCCCGAAAAATATACCAATTGAGAAACTTAGGAATTTAGTTAAAATTGATTGTTGGTAAATGGTCCTCAGATGATTAGAACCCCTTTTATATGTGTATATATAGTTGGTTGGGGTTATATGTTGGTGGAAAATAAGATAAAAGCTTGGAGGTTTGGTTAATGGCCGAAACAGGGGCTTCGGAGAAGAAGCTGCCCTGTTCGATCGATCGATAGATGGTTAAGGGTCGATCGATCCTACAAAAATTCTGGAAGTTTCGGCTAGTTTAGTTTATATGGGATAATTCACAAATTTTATTGTTTTAGTGTGTTTATTTGAGGAAATAAATATCCAACTAAGCGAAATTTATACCTAGCCATTTAAGGAATTAATTAATTTGAGGAATTAATTGGGACTAGGAAGGTGCAAAAGTGTGTGGCATTAAAAGTATATTTTGAGGAAAATAAATAAATTGTGGAGTTAGATTTTAGGAGTTCCTAAAACTGGTGTGGGGACTTCTAAATTTTTGTTTGAGAGAAATGTATGCCTTGGGTTTATTGAATACCAGTCCATGATTTATTTATTTATGGGGGGTCGGGATAATCAACACCCAAGGGGATATTTCGACGGGTGATTATATATCTATATAAATAATGGTACGCGTAGAAATATTTATGTGCCGTCTACATGTTCGGAATAGATTCTCGGATGTGAATAGGATGGAAATTGAGGAGAGAGGCTAAGATGTTTTAGCGATTACTCGTTACGTCAATTGACGACGATTATTATAGGTGGTACAATACCTATGGATTTAAGGTAAGTTGATAGTATACTTATCCAATTAGTACGGATTTGTATATTCGGGTTTTAGTTATATAAATCCTTAGTAGCAATTGAGGTACGAGTTATATTTAAGCGAGAAATACTTTTGGGTTTAATATTTTAAAATGATGTTGATTATATATACGATGGGATTACAATATATATAAAATATTATGATACGTATAAATATACCTGTGTGTGATTGATATGTTTGTACCTTAGAGGCTGATTCCACGGGCTTTCCTTTGGTATAGGGTTGGAACAGCCAGATTATATATTTTCTCTAGTGCGATCTAGGCAGGTTACGCGATGTGGGTGAATCCCCTGGCTTGAGGAGCAGGGAGAGTATAATCCCCAGGTCCTATCGTCCCGCGTTCGAGTGCGATGTGTGTAACTCCACTTGTAGAGGGAACATGACTGCCTCCATAGTTGTGTGTTTTACCATGACCATTGAGTAAGTCTGGCTTGGTACCATGGTACAGTGAGTAAACTCGGGTTTGGATCGGCACTATGAGACTGCATCCTCGAGTTATAGCTCGGTGGGATGGTTATTATACTTGTGTGTATAGTATATTACCTGTGTGTGAGAACAGGAATTTATATATATATATATATATAACGAGAGTAAAGAGATAAAATGAATAAGGATTTATCTCAGTCCGGGAGATTCTATCCGGATGGATATTGTGATATGTGTAGTAAATGATGTATATGTATTATATTTTAGTGTATATATATATATTTTGTGTACGGAAGGCATAATGGATCTCGACGATCGACACTGCCAAGTAGTAGTGAATCGGGGGGTTCCTTGCTCGGATTTCTCTTCGCGAGACACCCCACGCACGAATACAGTGCAGTGTTGAGAATGGAGAGAAGTTTAACCCTTACTACTCGGGTTGTCGAGGTTTCTAGCAGACGGGTAAATTAGATTAGTTTGGCGGGGTAGCTTAACTAGGATGTTTTAAACGAATGCGTTAGATGTGCACTATTAGAAGAAGGGCGAGTGGTATCTCATGAGAATGCGATACCAATTTAAATATGAGATAGAACCTTTTTTTTTTTAAATAAAGCATTTATGCACTTGCAAAATATTTTCAAAACTCAGGCCCTGACCCGTTTCTATATTTTCCTCTTTTGCTATATGTATGTATATATATATATATATATATATATATATATATATATATATATGTGTGTGTGTGTGTGTGTGTGTGTCCAGACACAGGGATGCCTGGATGATGATTCCTTCGAGTTAGACGTCTACTGTAGCAGTTGTGGATGCCTGCACGTTTACTGTAAAAGCTTTTATCCTTGTAATCTAGATAGGAGGTACTGTATGAACACTCAGGCTAAAACCCAATTACATTAATTTATTCCTTTTTCGCTTTTTTTTGTGCAGTATTCAATTTGATTGTATTATGTTAAACCGAGTGTTCGGTTATTTTATTTCATTTCCGTTTCATATAAATTTGTGTGGATGTTTTATTTGAATGGTTTGTTTAAAAAGATAGTTAAATAAAATTTTGACACCAGCCTAATAGGTTATTAGTAATTAAAATGGTTTTCGACAGTGATGCTAAGAATGAACCATATGAGACTCCTGTTTTAATTTGGTATAGGAGTGATCGCCCGGTATTTAATTAGGTGGGGTGTCACATACCTTCTTTAATATAGATTAATGATACACTTGGGGTTGCAAATGATCTGAGCTTGACTTGTTTGTTAAGCAAACAAATAGAGCTCGACCACATAATTTAGCTTGTTTAAGAAATTCTTCTTGGCGTTGAGGACAATTCACTATCTCACACCATGAATACAACTAAGGATATGGGTAATGTGGTTGTGATTGAGGATGAAACAAGTCTTGCTGAGACAACATCTGTAGCTGTTTCTTTTGGTATGTACGGGCTTATTTTCATTCTTTTTTCTCATCATAAATTATGCAAATTTTCTTCTCCAATTAATCACTTTCTGTTTTTAAACTTGCAGCTGGACAGAAAAATATTGAAACTAACGAGAACTCCTTGACATCCACACACTCCATTCCTGTTTTGGTTGTTGTAAAACCTAGAGGACAATGAACAAGTGCAAACTATTTTGGAGGTTAATGGAGAAGCTAGTTTTATCGCACAGGAGAGCACCGAAATTTTTGTTGAGGCTGCCCAACCACAAGAGCCCTTGATTGGTGAAAGTTCACAAGCAGCAGATAGCTCCATGGATATGCACAAACCCGATTATATAGGTAAGAATTGATTTCATTATTCATTATTTAATAATTATTGATATACCGACACTTTTTTAAAACATTTAACCGCAGATGGGCTTAACAACCCGGTAGTTGGTGAAAGTTCCCTTTTTTTCTTTTTGCAGAAATCATTTCAGTTATTACAAATGATGGCGCAATATAGTTGTGAGTTTCATCGTTTGATTACAGTGCAAATTCTTGTGTATAAAGAGTCCATTTCTTAACTCAACATTATGTTTTTTGTTCGGGGAGTTTTAAAAGGTTTTTATCAAGCTACAAATATAATTCTTAATTGGTTTGGTTTGCATGTTTACATGCTTTCCACTCACTTTATCCACTACATTTGTACATTGATCACCATAATATGGTTTCTATTTTTCTATTTATATATTTTCTTTCCATTGAGATATTTTACAGAAAATTTAAGTCTTCATTTCAATACATTTCTTTATTGTGCTATTTGATTTTTATTTGGTTCAATACTAATGATTTCTTTTGTAATATATTCTTCAGATTCATTACAGTCCATTCTTATCAAGATAGAGGGAGCAAAAAATGAAGTATGTCCGCTTACAGGCACTAAAATTTATTTATCTGTTGTTTATATAACTGTTTTCCTAAGG
Source organism: Sambucus nigra (assembly GCA_949130495.1). Lineage (NCBI taxonomy): Eukaryota > Viridiplantae > Streptophyta > Magnoliopsida > Dipsacales > Adoxaceae > Sambucus > Sambucus nigra. Next base: position 405,755,397 of record OX422207.1, read on the forward strand.
AATCAATATAGCTCTCCTTTACCCACTGTATTCCTCCATACTATCCAAAACTTCAGCCACCACCTGTCTAACACCACTACGATCCCGCCTGAAAACACACCAGTTCATTCACTCCACCTCATACTTAATTTAACTTTAAGAAAATTAATTTTGTATGACTAAATGTTGATATTGTAACTAATACGATAATTTTCTTTCGTTTAATAGAATGTTATTTTTGGATCCTCATTAAGTTTCCACCGTTGCAGGTTGCGGTGTTGATGGCAATGATAATAGAATGAAAGTTGATAGTCAACAACAACGGACTTCTTTTTTCTATTTCATTTGATTGGTTATAATATAAAAATATCTCATTTGGGGATAATTGTATTAGGATGTTATATTGGATGCTTTTATTAAAATAATGTAACTTTCGGGGCGATTGTATTATAATGTTTCATTTGTTTGGTTTAAGCTTCTTTTGTAAATGAAGAATAGAGACTTATATAAATGTAAATGTTGAATATAATGCCCTTGTTTTTGTGGACTATTTTTCTATATGTTCTTAGGATTTCAATAGTGTGGTAAGAATAATTGAATTTGTTTAAATTCGGGATATTGGATCTTGAATAATATTTTTTTTTAAATATGTATTAATATTACTAATAGAATTTTTAGTTACTAATTCTGAATTTGACCATTACTATTAGTAACAGAATTTTACCGTTACTAATTCTGAATTTACCGTTACTATTAGTAACATAATTTTATTGTTACTAATAGTAACAGTAAAATTCCGTTACAAACTTCGTGCCCCGCACCTTTTTCTAATGGAAAAATTGTGTTACTAATATTTTTAGTAACGGTAAAATTGTGTTACTAAAGGCGCGTTTTGGTGTAGTGTATATATATAGATATATATAACATCAGTACAGGCATATATGCAACCTATAATATCTCCCATACGCCGTATATAACTCTCGAATATCCTACGTATTATCAATTTACCATTATACTTCTCATCGTATGTTCCCGAATATTTCCCACCACTCGAAGGGTACCAATTATTTCTTTAAATTATTTCATTATTCATAACGTCACCCTATCACTGGTCTGAACTTAGGTCCATTCATGTGCTCCGTGACCCGTTCTAATTCTCGTGAATTCATTACATTACAAATTATGCCAATTAATAGTAGCCTCAATTCTTCTCACTTATGAATAAGTACCAACCCTACCATTAGCCTACTTATAACCAAAATATCTCTCACCATATTTTAAAGGTATCCCAAAATTTCACTCTATTATCATTTACATGTTCAAGGCTTAAATAGAGAAAATTGCCAAAATTTGGGAAACCGGATCGATTTACCCAGTGGCCGAATATATTCAAAATTGTACAGTTCGTCTACTTCGTACTACTATTACATTTTTCACCATTTTCAAGTTTCAAAACCTCTTTGATACATTCCAAAACTCCCCACGAAGCCTACTAAGCCCTATAACAAAATTTACAAATGATTTCCAACATACCCAAAACATTAAATCATCAAGGGGAATCACATAAATCGAACCAATCCTTCACTTTAATTCCAAAACCCTAGATTATTATTTTCATTCAAGAACATCAACAAGAATTTAGATTTCTCTGTTGTTATCATCACATGCATTCTGATTTTGTTTTCATGCATATCTTACCCAAGATCATGAATTAAATTTCCAATTTAAGGCCATAATCATTTATTGATGCAAATTATCCAATCCTACACTAACATGGATAGTATATGCACTCAAATTTTTCAAGATAAACACTTGCCTCGAATTGTAGGTTTGATTTTCTACAGAAAAGTGCTGGGGTATCCTTCCTCTCCTCCCGATCTGCACTCCGGTGGTGGTGGTGGTGGTGGTGGTGATGGTGGTACGAAAATGGTGTGGGAAGACTTAGAACTCCTCTCCTTACTCCTCTAGTGGCCTCTCTCAGATTTTGTGACTGTTAGCATTAACTCCCTCAACATATATACAGATATAAACATATTAAATTCGTTGGTCCCTTTTCTCTAAAAATCCAAAAGACCAAAATACCTCTATAGGGTGCCGGTTTGGCCTAGAAATTCCCCAAGACTCAATTCAAACCCCCAAGTACACTTTTCTGACTATTTCGACCCTTTCAGATACACTGGCGCACTCATAATAACCATTTGGATGAATCGTATCTCATAAATTTAAGTCCCAACACGACTGATACGTGTGTCCCGACTAAATTACCGTACCTGCCATATTTCTCACTCACGATAATCATAATACATTCTTATTAATTTATTACTGATTCAGTAAGTAATACTCAATATAATTTGTACAAATAAATATTAACCCTTGTCTCGCTAATTAATAATTATTTTAATCCGGATTAATTTCCCATTACTTTCCCATTTTAGTTTAATTAATCCCAATATACAAATCATTAAAAATGTGGGGTGTTACATAGAAACTCCAAATGCACACTTCAAAGGATTGATTTTAAGTTGATAAAGTCTCATTCTTTTGAAAGACTTTCTTAAGTGTGTTAGATGATCAATTACTATTTTTTATTTGCCAATTCTATTGTCAATATAACACTGCAAAAATGTGTCAATCATGTCATGGTAAATGGTATTCATTCCCCTTTAGTATGTGGCCTGCCTTCATCAATCCAAATGGTATATTTATCCTTTTGAATGTTTCCAAATTACCTCGTCACCTAAAAGTAGTTTTAAACACATCTTTTTCAGCTATGAATGTTTGGTTATAACAAGAATGACTGTTATGGGTCAAATTATTCATTACACATAGACCTATGATATTGGGAAACCTGTCCTCATAAGTAGACATCTCAACACTTCATTTATACTTGGTCGGAATATCGACCTACCATCTTAATAAGATGAACCATCAGGAAGAAGAAAGGTCATTCACATGGGAATTATTAATAGGCATTCCACTCGTGCCTTAGAAGATCAATAGTCCCATTCATTATATACGGGTGTAAATGCTTGGATATATAAAAACATTCTGCCCCTTGGTTTCTGGGATAATTATTAATATCTTATTTCCCTTAGCTGCAGGGACAAGTTTATTGTGTACAAGTAAGACTACCTAGAATTCTATGTAACTGCATTCAATAGTAATACCATAACAGTGGACATAGGCTTTCCCTGAGTTGAACCACTTTAAAAATATTGTTGTCCTTTATTATTTTCATTTACTTTAATCAACTAATTATTTATGATTACAAAATTGTAATTTCTGGATAAGATAAAATCTCTATCAATTTTGGACATCAACAAATTAGCGCCGCCTGTCTAAGGGATGAAGAATGTTCCTAAGACCATCCTTACAGCTGCTGGCAACGTTTTAGATCCATCTGCTCCTCCTAGTGTAGCAGATCTTCAATGAATTTCACTGAATCTTACCAATGGGCAGTAAGCAATTCAATAATCAATTAGGTAGTTGGCTCAATCATTGAAGGACGAGTCTACCACCGTTCCATCACAGAGGGAAATTATACCTCCTCTTATCTGAAATGAGAGAAGTAGTTATTCTAGATCCTCCTATGATAGACCTTATCTCCCATGAGCAACATCATCCATTCGATCTACTGATTACTATGATGGTCAGTCTTTTACCTCTCAGTAGCTGAGAATGCTAGAAAGATTGAGCAAGGCTTCTTCATTTGATCATCTTAGTCCCTGAACAACCAAAGGTCATAACAGAGAACCAGTCCGATATCGCGAGCATAAGGAAGGGTCGGTTAGATCCATAACTAGCATCAGAGGATCTGTGCACGCTGAGCAGACTTCTCAAAAAAATAGCTCAGCACAAATGCACAGCAAGGCCACCAAAGGCGCCTTCGCCAAATCCAAGCCAGAGGAACACTCTTGGAAGGGATTAATAGAGAAATTGGAAAATCATTTGGGAGAAATGGCTAAGACCAAGAATCCTTTGCAGAGGAGTTTTATGAAAGGATCTCCTTTTATCTAGTCTATTGTGGATTACCCCCACATTGTTCAAATTCAAACCACTTGTGGTCACACCTAAGTACGATGGTAAAAGTGATCCCATCCTTTATGTTGAACAATACCAGGCCGGCCTCTATTGATATTTATTCCATTCTTGAAGAGAAGAGATGCAGAGCTTTTTCAAGTATGATCACTAGTCATCTTAGATATGGTATAATAATTTACCCCGAGTAAAGATTATCAATTTTCATCTGCTCGTCGAACTATTCATCAGTAATTTTTTCTTTGGATCAACACTACACCAAAATGGATAAATTGTTACCCTCCCAGCGGCTAGCCTTGTCACGATCAATGACCGTGACAAAAAACACGCATTTTTTGTTACGGTCATTGACCGTGACAAGACCGTGACAACTACACTTGTCACGGACTTGTCACAGTCAATGACCATGACAAACCTTATAATATTGTCACGGTCAAGGACCGTAACACGTCCGTGACAAATGTTCCAGTAAAAAACCCTTTCCCCTTCTTTTTTTCCCCCGACGATTCTTCCCTCCTTTTTTCTCTCTCTCTCTCTTCCATATATATATATATATATATATATATATATATATATATATATATATATATATATATATATATGTGTGTGTGTGTGTGTGTGTGTGTGTATATATGTGTGTGTGTACGTATATATGTGCATGTGTGTGTGTGTGTATGTGTGTGTGCGTGGGGGTGGGGGTGGGGGGAGGGGGCAGTAATGGGGGGGTTATTTGTGTGTGTGTGTGTGTTGGTGTGTGTACCTGTGTGTAGTGGTGTGTGTGCATGTGTGTGTGTGTGTGGTGGGGGAAGGGGGTGGGGCAGGGTGGGGGGGAGGGGAGGGGGAGGGGGCAGGGATGGGTGGGGGGTGATGGGGTAGGGATAGGGGACTGTGCGTGTGTGTGTGTGAATGTGCACAGGTGTGTGTGTATATGCGCGTGTGTGTAGTGTGCGTGTTTGTGCGTAATGTCCCTTGTAAACGAATTGATTGGTTATTATTTTTTTTAGTAAATTAATATAGATTGCCCCTCATTGTAAATTAGTAAATTAATATATGATTAATTATGAAAGTAGGATTGCCCTCCATTGTAAACTAGTAAATTAATAATTGTATACTTTAATTGTTAGTTTAATTGATGAAAATAATTAATTGCGTAGATGAATTAGAAGGAGTACGGGATACACATTTGTTGTTGACATTGCAGTTGGATTATAGTGGATCGATGTTGGCTTGGTTAGTTTTAAAAATGGCATGACCACTGGATTATTGTCTATATGGGGGTGGGATTTTTCAACTTTTTTTGAAAATTACTTTGTATATCGAACAATATATATATAGTATGATAATTAAATGAAACATACTTGAAATTACATATGTGCGTGTGTGTGTGTGTGTGTGTGTGTGTATGTGTGTGTGTGGTGGGTGGGAAGGGGGTGGGGGGGGGAGGGGGGCTGTTTGTGTGTGTGTTTGGCTTGTGTGCGTGCGCGTGTGTGTAGTGGTGTGTGTGCGTGTGTGTGTGTGGTGGGGGAAGGGGGAAGGGGGTAGGGGGTGGGGGGGAGGTGGCAGGGATGGGGGTTGGGGGGGTTGCGGGTGTGTGTGTGTGAATGTGCACGGGGGTGTGTGTGTATGTGCGCGTGTGTGTATATGTGTGTGTAGTGTGCATGTATGTGCGTGTTTGTGCGTAATATCCCTTGTAAACGAATTGATTGGTTATTATTTTTTTAGTAAATTAATATATGATTGCCCCTCATTCTAAATTAGTAAATTATTATATGATTAATTATGAAAACAGGATTGCCCCTCATTGTAAATTAGTAAATTAATAATTGTATACTTTAATTGTTAGTTTAATTGATGAAAATTAATTGAGTAGGTGAATTAGGAGTACGGGATACACATTTGTTGTTGACATTGTTGTTAGATTATAGTGGATCGATGTTGGGTTGGTTAGTTTTAAAAGTTGCATGACCACTGGATTATTGTCTATATGGGGTGGAATTTTTCATTTTCTTTTAAAATTACTTTATATATCGAACAATATATATAGTATGATAATTAAATGAAACATACTTGAAATTACATATAGTGCGCATAGATACTAGCCTTCTAGTTCTTATGCGTACGCATTCAATAGCCCTTAGACCCGTTCGAGAGTCATTAACCCTGTAATGTTCCAGTAAAAAAACCCTTTCCCCTTCTTTTTTTCCCCGCCGATTCTTCCCTCCTTTTTTCTCTCTCTCTCTACGCTGCTCTCCCTCTCTCTCTCTCTACTTTCAGGTTACTTTCTCTCTCTCTATCTCTCTCTATCTCTCTTCCATATATATATATATATATATATATATATATATATATATATGTGTGTGTGTGTGTGTGTGTGTGTGTATATATATATATATGTGTGTGTGTGTGTATATGTGCGTGTGTGTGTGTGTATGTGTGTGTGTGCGTGTGTGTGGTGGGTGGGGGTGGGGAGGGGTGGGGGAAGGGGGTGGGGAAGGATGGGGGGAGGGGGCATGGATGGGGGGCTGTTTGTGTGGGTGTGGGTGTGGGTGTGTTTCGGATTTTTAGTAATTGTACATATTATGAGCTAGATGTTGTTGTTTTGGAATTCAGAATTGAGGTGTTTGACAGTAACAATTCATTTTTATTTGTAGTAATTGTACATATTTGCATGTCTTCTTTTAATTCATTTTGATATGTACTAAAATTATTTTGGGAAGCTACACGATTCCGTCATGGAGCAGTTGAGGGAGCAACACAAGACGTGGAAGAAAAATATACGGACCCAGTACTTTGGGAAGACATGAGAGTCCATTATCCAAAGGCGTGAATCTGTCCCGCTGAAGGAGCCGATCTCATTGGCATAATGGCAAAAGTTCGTTGACAATGAGATCGGGGAGCGACAATTGGCATCTCGCCAATCAGGGAGGGAAAACCGAGCAAAAAAGACGGACGTGCACTACTCCGGTCGGACGTCTTACGCCGAGGTGGAGCATAGGATGATGGTAAGATTTAATTTTTCTATAACTACAGAAATATATTATTCTGCATTATTTTACTTCGTGGGGCCGATACTAATTTTACTTTATTTTACAGGGAGTGGCCCTATGGGTAGGCCACATAGGCTCGATACTTATGTGGCTCTTCGGACGAAGAAGGGGAAGGACAAGGATGTGTCCCCAAGCGTCACAACCACGATTGTAAGTAATATGACAGTTTACTTTTTGTTAATTACGTTATAATTTTTTAATTTACTTATTTTACTAATCATGTGCTTTTTGTCATTTTAGGCAAAGCTTAAGGAAGTGCATGAGTCGCAGTCTGATGCCGATAAGGATTCTTTGTCCACATACGCACTCAGCCAAGTGCTTGGCTCTGATCGCAAGGGGAGGACAAGGGGGTGAGCTCGCGGGTGGCCAAATCTAGGATCATCGGATTGGAGACGAGCGACACTGGGTTGGCTCGAACGGTGGACTCGCATGATGTGAAGCTGTCCCATTTGGAGGCGACGGTCCAAGATATGTTCTCATTCATGAAGCATTCGTTGGGCGACGAAAAACGGAAGGGGAAAGGGAAGGAGAAGCTGGTAGGGGAGAAGGTGCGGGAGGATGAGGTGCGGGAGGACGAGGTGCAGGATGACGAGGATGTGGACTTCGCTGCTTCATCGCCGACATGTGCGGACTTTGATGATCCACTTCCCTATTTGGCTCCCTTCTATCGACCGATGTCGACACTTAGTTGGTCGAGCGTGTTTATACTGGACATATTTGATGGCCAGTGGATAGGGCGGGGGTTAAGGGACCTGAATATCTTCCAGGGTGGACTAGTTCATGGATGTGTGCTGTAAGACATCGAGTCCAAGGTGTTGGTCACGCATGTGATACCCGGGAAGGATAAATCCCCGTTGTGGTTGCGCGAATAATGCGGCACAATGTATATCAGTGGGTGTGTCAATCCGTATATCGTGTGGCCTACTCACCTCCTCGGATTTAATCTTACCCAAGACATGTAGTGACATTATTTGAATTGAATTGTATTGTTTTTAAGTTGGTACATTTGAATTATTTTTAAGTTGGTAGATTTGAATTATATTTGGATTATATCGTGATGCATATTGTCTCTATTTTGAATGTATATTTTCACTATCTCTATTTTATTTGGATATATAATGTTTGAACAGGTACAACGTTGCTATAATAGGTACATATATACTGATGGGTAATGGCAGTGGCCATATTGCCCAGCAATTTTTTTTTTAATTCTGCCCAGAATTGTCACGGTCATTGACCTTGATAATTTTTTATTAAATGTCATGGGCTTGTCACGGTTATAAACCGTGACAAAACTTATCACGGTCAGGGACCGTGACACAACAGTGACAATTCTAGCAAGATTGTCATGGTCCATGACCGTGACAAAAAAAATTTGTCTCGCCCAGAATTGTCACGGTCATTGACCTTGACAAGTTGAACTTGTCAAGGTCAATGACCGTGGCAATTCGACAGATTTGGTGTAGTGCAAACACAATCAAGAGAGTAACCCATCTACTCAGTGTCCTCCAGTGACTAGGAGAAAGTACCCCGAAATATATCACTCGTTTTAATAACAAGAAACTGAAAGTTGTTGATTATGAAGAGAAAATGGCCATTACAACTTTAATGAGCGGGATGCTTCCTAAAAATCTGTATTATGCATTGGCAAAGGAACCTCCGAAAATTATGACTGAATTGATGGAAAAATATGGTAAGATCATAAACTCCGAAGAGGCTATGGCTGCTAACCAAACCCATGGGACAAAATATAAGGGCTATAAGAATTTTGACAAAAAGGAACATAAAGATGAGAAAAATGAGAAGCCTAAAAAGTATGAGGAGTATACCCCTCTTACTATAGGTTTGAATCACATTCTAGAGGAAATTAAGGGTAGTAAGGACTTAAAATGGCCTGGAAAACTGCAATCACCACCCAACCAGAGAGATAAGTCTAAGTATTATGACTTCTATAAAGACCATGGACATACCACTGATAACTGCAATGCCTTAAATAATGAAAATGAATCTCTCATTCGCCGAGGAAAATTGACCAAGTTTACTAACCGAACTGAAGGTCACGACATAAGAAGAAAATCGAAGTCCCCTTACAAAAATAAAGACAATAGGAAAAGGGGTCGGGATGATGATTCTAATGATGACCTTAACTTGCCAAAGAAAACTAGGGAGCCTAAACTTGAGGTGGGCATGATATCTTTTGGTTGTCATTTCATTGCAGGAGGGGATGCTGGAGGCAGAGATGAAGTCGTCGAAACAAAGGCCTATTTAAATGAGGCTAAAGCTTGCTCTTACATTAGGCAATTTAACTTAACAGACGAAGTAGATGGTCGGCCCACAAAGGTGAGTAATGATAAGTTGGTCATCGGCTTCTCCAAGAAAGATTTATCATAAGTATTTTACCCTCATGACAATCCTCTAGTTGTTACCTACCGGGTGCAAAATGCCAGGATAGTAAGAATTCTCATGGATAATGGTAGTTCAACAGATGTTATGTTCTACAATTTCTTTCATAGCCTAAGATTACAAGATAGCAAGCTAAAACCCTACCATCGACCTTTAATCTGTTTCTCTAGAGAAAAGGTTTATCCTTTGGGAACTATCAAATTAGAAGTATTGATCATCACTTGACCAGCAAGCAGAACAGAGAAGATTCGTTTCTTCATCCTGGATAAGAATGTTCCCTTAGCCTATAATATAATCCTTGGTAGATTTAAATTGAATAATTTTGAAGTAGTGGCATCCACAGTTCATCGATGTATAAAGCTCCCCATTAACGATGGGGTTGTTATGGTAAAGGGCAATCCGATGGAGGCCAAAGAGTGCTACTATACTTTTACCGACTAACAAGAAGTTTAGAAGAGCACCACCACTTACCAAATCGACACCTTGGATCCCCATGAAGAAGTTAATTTATCCAGAGGGCAAGTCGTGGAAGCCACAGAAACTACTATACCAGATGAAGAAAAGCCAGAGATAAACACCCAGATTAGCTTAAACCTAACATCATCCCTCAAACAAGAATTAATTTCATTCCTTAGAGAGCAGAAAAACATGTTTTCTTGGAGCCATGAGGATATTCCTGGAATTGATCCTAACTTCATATGCCATGAACTTAATATCAATAAGGATGTCAAGTCGAACAAATAAAAGTGGGGAGCATTTAGTCCCAAAAAAATATGACTATCCAAGAAGAAGTAGATAAATTGTAGAAATCCCATTTTATTAAGGACGTCAAATACCTCAATTGGTTGGTCAATGTAGTAATGGTCAAAAAGAAGAATGGCAAATGGAAAATGTGTGTAGATTTTACTGACCTCAACAAAGCATGCCCAAAAGATCACTTTTCTTTACCAAGAATTGATCAATTGATAGATAGAACAACAGGTCACGAGTTGTTAATCTTCATGGATGCCTACTCTGGTTACAACCATATCAAAATGAAATCGTAGGACAAATAAAGCACATCTTTCATCACCAGCCGAGGTACTTACTGCTACAACGTTATGCCTTTTGGGCTTAAAAACGCTGGATCAACGTACCAAAGTCTAGTGAACAAATTTTTTGAAGATCAAATCGGGAAGAACATGGAAGTAAATGTGGATGACATGCTTACCAAGAGCAGGGTAGCTGACGACCACATCAAACACTTGAGTCGGACATTTGATGTGTATGTTCAGGGTATAGTAAGGAATGTTCGTCATCATCAGATCTTCATCTTTGCCTCAATCCCATCATATGGGGTCAGCTACATGGATTCTCATTTTCCATTCTAAATTATTATATGCATTATTATCATTTAAGTTTAATTCCTTAAGGTCTCTCCAAAAAATTTCCTCCCACGATAGCTTAGGGAGACCTCTTTTTCTTTTACCCTCTATTTTCAATAATCTTCCTCTAGTTATAGGGAAATCTACTGGTCTTCGCAACACATGTCCCTACCACCTAAGTCTACTTTCTCTCAATTTATCGCTAATGGGAGCTACTTCTAACTTTTCTCTCACGTATTGATTTTCAATTCTATCATTTTTAGTCATTCCTATCATCCATTTGATCATCCTCATCTGACTAACATGGAGACTTTGTTCGTGTGTTTTTTTAACGCCCCACACTCCGCTCCATATAGGGCCGCTGGCCTATCAACTGTTTTATAAAACTTTCATTTTAATTTATTAGTTATCCTCTTATTGCATAACACCCCATTCTCTTGTCTCCATTTCATTCAACCAGATGATATTCTACGCGTAACATCCTAATCAATATCCCCCATTACTTTCTAACATTAAACCTAGATAATGAAATTTACTAGTTTGGTTTATCATTGTTTCTTCAATCTTTAAAATTATGTTACACAATGCCTCATTATTAAATTTACATTCCATAAATTGCGTTTTATTTCTATTGATTTTTAGTCCCTTAGTCTCTAAGACTTTTCTCCAAGTATCTACTATCATCGCTAAGATTTCCTTTGATGTGTCTACTAAATATATATCATTCGCAAACAATATACACCATGGGACATCTTTTTGCATATCCTTAGTAATCTTATCCAAAACTACGGCAAATAAATAAGGACTTAAGGCCAATCCTTGACATAAACCCACTTTAATCGTAAAGTCATTAGTTTCTCCATATATAGTCCTTACTCTGGTCTTTGTGTTATCATACATATCTTCAATAACTTTAATATAACTCATAGGGATTCTTTTCCTCCTTAAAGCCCACCAAATTATATACTTAGGTACTATATCATAAGCCTTTTCTAAATCTATAAAGATCGTATATAAATTTTTATTCTTACTTCTACATTTCATCATTAACTGTCTTAATAAGTAAATAGCTTCCGTGGTGGATCGCCCTGGCATAAATCCAAATTGATTGTCCGAAATAGTTTACTCATTTCCTAATCTTTGTTCTATAACATTTTTCCATAATTTCATAGTATAATTCATCAGTTTGATTCCTCTATATTTACCGCAGTTTTGTATATCCCCTTTATTTTTATACAAAGGTATTATGGTGCTTTTCCTCCATTTATCTGACATGTTTCCTTCTCTTATAATTTTATTAAATAATCATGTTAATCATTCTATCCCTAGACTTCCAAGGGTTCTCCAGACTTTTATGGGTATTTTATTTGGTCCAATCACTTTATTCTTTCCCATTTTTCTTATTAATATATCCACTTATTTTTATGTAATCGGACTTACCATTCCTATATTCATTTCAATGTACTCGACATCTTTTTTCGAATATTCTTCATTCAATAATCCTTGAAAATACTCTTCCCAACTTCTAGAATTTTTTTATCTTTACTTAGTATATTTTGATTCATGTTTTTAATACACTTAACTGGAACCATATCCCTTGTCAGTTGATCTCTATTCTTTGCCAATTTATATATTTATTTTCATCTTCCTTGGTACCTAATTTATTATAGAGATTATCTAGTGCTTTTTGTTACGCATTTCTAATAATATTTTTCACTTCACTTTTTAACTTCTTATACTTTTCTAAATCTTCTTGATTTTTACTCTTTTTCCACTCTTAAAAACTTACTCATTTCTTTTGTATTATCTTTTGCACTTCCTCATTCCATCATCAAGTCTCTTTTTTTTATGAATTTTTTCCTTTAGTTGTAACAACCCCGATTTTTTAAATGGGTATTTTTAAACTAATTTTGGAAAATTCAAGAAAAATAAAATTTTGGATTTAGTTATTTTTAATAATTAAATACGTGGGTTTTTATATACGGAATTTGGAAAGCTGTCTTAAAAGACTCGTAATATGAGTATATATAAGTCTTGGGCCGTTTAGAAAAGTCCTTAAAACATAAAACTCTCCAAGAGTCCTCAAAATATAAAACTCTCTAGAAAAAAATATATAAAAACATTTGACCGTCCGATCGAGTTGAAATTTTTTGTGAAAGTTCCTCTCGTCTTCAGATACTATGCCCTTAAATTTTATCTAATTCCAACGGTCCAATCGTTCAAAATATTTTTTTAGTGTTTGTATCTGATTAGAACTCTTTTCTTAATCAAACTCTTAATCCTTTATATATCACAACAAATTCGTGGCTTGGCTTTTCAAATCACTTTTTCATCAACTTTTCAAGAAGAAAACCTCTCCAAAATTATTTTATTTCATCTACAAATTTTAGCCCCAAACTTAATCAAGTGTTTGACTCAATATTTGAAGGCTTATTTGGTGTTTTCTCAAGTTTGACCTTGAACGAGTTTTGATTATTTTCGCGATAGGAACGTGATGGTGCAATTAGATTTTGAGGCTGACATTTATGTGACGATTCATGTGATGATTTTGAGGTATGGGACTTACACAATATGCTCCTAAATTCTCTCGAGAGTATTCCGTTTGTCATCTGTGTCAATTGCAGTCATGTTGAATTGTGATTTTCATTGGAATCCCGAAATTTTTTTGGAATCTATTATTTAATTCATTGAGATATATTATATTATTGATTTGAGAATAGTTCCATGAGATTTTAATATGGCACGGAGATTGGGCACCCGCTAATTGTCCAAAAATCATTATATGTCTTTGAGATTCCTAGGGGAGGTGAAGTGAGGCCTCATGACCCATTGATGTGTTGTTGAGAAATTAATATTTATATAATGCTTGAGTATTGCATTTGATTTGTATATGCGCATTTGTATTGTTATGATTTATTAATCATGCTAATTATTTTTGAGCATATATTCCTGTCATATTGTGTACTTCCCCATATTTTCTTTTAGTGGAAGGTTAGCGTGGATTGGGACGCTAAGGCTTATTTGGAGGTTTATTTTAGACCATGGATTGAAAGATTTATTTTTTGATGTATAAATGGATGGTGTAATTAGTTGGAGAATTGAGTATTTTGAGAGAAACATTATTGTAATTATTGTGGAAGTGTAACAATTTATGGATTTGTTACATTTAAATTATGGAATATAGATGCTCTATACTTATTGAGGATGGTTTTAGTTTAGTTTATATCATAGTAGCAGGCCGCATGTCTCTTTTCGAGCACGCGGAGTGTTACATTAGTCTCACCTATAACTTGCTTACCTATTTTCTCGATATCATTCTTTCTTCTTAACGAAATGTTGTTAACATTGTCGTTCAGATTCCACTTCATGTTTAACAGGAACTTCTGTCTAAATTCAATATTTTTGCATCCTTTTAAATCCTTCCAATTTATATTTTGATGACCTATCTTCTCTTTTCGGTACTTAAATACTTTAATTGTTAAATTTATTACTAATAGACGATGTTAATTTGTTAATCTTTCACCTAGTATAACTTTATAGTCTTTGCATGTGTAGAAGTCTCTTCTTCTAAGTAAGCAATATTCTATTTGAGTTTTATTCTCTTCGCTTTTAAATGTCATTAAATGTTCTTCCCTTTTTTTTTAAAAAAAATGTGTTTGTTAACGCTAAATCATATGCCTTATCTAATTATAAGGTAGTTTTCCTTCTTCATTTCTCTTATCAAAAGTAAAACCTCTGTGTATCCTTGGATAACCATCCCGTTCTACTCATACATGTCCATTTAAGTCACCTCCTGAAAATATGTTTTCATGCATATAAATTTGTTGTAATACTTCATCCAATAATTCCCAAAATAGTTTCTTTTCATTTTCATCTAAAGCTCCTTTTGGAGTGTAAGCACTTATAATATTCAATATTATTTTATCAAAGACGATTTTAATACTCGTTAATCTATCTCCCCGTTATTTAACATCCACGACTTTATCTTTCATATAGTGATAAACAACAATACCCATCCCATTTTTACGATTATCTATCCCTCTTAAGTAAATAATTTATAACATTATCTTATCTCTCTAGCCTTTTCACCCTTCCATTTAGTTTCTTGCAGGAATGCTATGTTCATTTTCTTCCGTTTTAAGGTATTTCTAAGTTCATTACACTTGCTAGTTAGTGTTCCTAAATTTCACATACCAAATCTGATTTTATGTATGTTATTTTTATTTACGTTTCTTCTTTTAATTAGAGAATCCATCACAAGAATTGACATAAACTTTACAATCGGTTGTAAACCTGACACTAACCCACCTCATTTCACATTCGAACTTGGACATCGGCATTAGTAGAGCCAAAAAGATTAATTAATTAATTAAAAACTCTTATGGATAAAATAAATGTGCTAACAACTAAACCAAGAGTACTCATACAAATAAATTCCCTAAAATAACAGTGCTAAAGTCACAAATATGTTAAAATACTACAAATTCACAACTACGTATGATAACATAATAATAAGTCTGGCCCATAAATTATTAAATATAATCTATTAAAAAAGATAACTCAACTAAATATTATATGAACGTGACAAAAAAATATGTACCACTACATGCAAGCCAAATAATAACGAAGAAAATAAACAAAAGTAGTAAAGGAAAAGACACACATGGGTAATGGTCGCATTACAATAATGCAATGATGAAGTTCTTGATTAATCACCCAATATGAGTAACGAATCTGTGCCGTTTGATTTTGGCGAAGAGAATTTGCGTTAACTTTAATATCTCATACAACAATCTTAAAAGGATGACGTTGATCAACATAATTTCTAGTACTCCCAATACATGGAGGGAGATGGTCGTGAATCATGTGGTGTTGGTCATTTCCAAGAGATAAAGTGGTCGCCCTTAACCGATTTGTGTCCCAAGATACTCATAAATGCCTACCATTCTTCAAAGTACTTAGAAAAACCTTCAAATGGAATGAAGAATGTGAAAATTCCTTTCAGGAGTTGAAAAAGTACTTGGGATCTCGACCACTGCCCTCCCGACCAATTTTAGGAGAGAAATTGTATCTATATTTGGTTGTTTCAGAATCCGTTGTTAGCTCGGCGTTAGTCGGTTAGAAGATAAAGTTTAGAAACTAGTGTATTACACTATCAAAGTGTGCAGAGGAGCCAAAATCAGATATCCCTGCCTGGAAAAGCTAGCTCTTGCTCTTATTGAAGCTTTAAGGAGGATAAAGCCATACTTTCAAGTGAACAGCATTGTGGTTTACACGGATTTACCTCTATGACAGGCACTTTACAAACCAGAGAAATAAGGGGATTGATGTCTTGGGCAATAGAACTAGGAGAATATAAAATCCTTCATGAGCCAAGGACAATACTGAAAGGACAAGACATGGTAGATTTCATTGTTGAATTTTACATATTCATACGCAATCACCACTCTAAGTTTGCCTACCGAGTATACTTTACTGGAAGAAAGCTTCGCTCCAAAGAAAACTGAAAAGATCGTCACCCAACCTGAAACATCAACTCCCCAAGAAGTGGCTCAAAGGTACAATGAGTAGAGCAAGAAAATATTCAAACAGGGTGCATTATCTGAGGAAAGTTTTAATAACGACGTTCTAGTTTGGAAGTAGTATGTAGAGGGATCCTCATGTTCTACTAGAAGTGGAGAAAGTCTTATCATTAATACTCGGGATGACGTTGATGTGGAGTATGAACTTCGTTTTCAATTCCAACCCTCCAATAATGAAGTAGAGTACAAAGAATTAATCACAGATTTGGAGTTAGCCTATTCATTGAGGGTCAAGAAGGTTATGGCACATAGTGATTCTCACCTCATTGTTAACCAAGTCCTTCAAATATATGGAGCCAAGGGAGATCTCATGATCAACTATCTGTC
The DNA here is from genome assembly GCA_949130495.1 of Sambucus nigra. NCBI lineage: Eukaryota > Viridiplantae > Streptophyta > Magnoliopsida > Dipsacales > Adoxaceae > Sambucus > Sambucus nigra. The sequence goes on from OX422207.1 coordinate 405,772,137, forward strand.
CAAAACCATAGAAGTCATGTCCAAGTTCGTTATAGTCAAAATGGTGAGAATACCAAGGATAGAGAAAGCCCAACAGATGCACTTACTCGGCTAGCTTCAACGACCAAGACAGAATTTAGGATAACTATCTATGAGGAAATTCTTGCAAACATAAGTGTAGATGTGGAGGTTATGGTTCATTTTATTCTGATAAATTTAGGACCCTTGTGGATGGATCGTATCAGAAGCTACATTGATAAAGGTATATTGCCTACTGACCCAAAAGAAGCCAGGAAGTTAAGGTTCAAGGCAGCCAGTTTTGTGTTTCAGCATGGAGTTCTATATAAAAGAGGATACATGATTTCATTACTCCGTTATGTTCACCTAGCCGAGGTACCAAACTTGATCAGAGAGGTATATGAAGGTTCCTATGGGGCTCATTCAATCAATCGATAATTAGTGCGCAGGATAGCTATGCAAGGATACTATTGGTTGAATATGAGAGAAGACTGTATTTCCTTTGCAAAGAAGTGTGATAAATGTCAGAATTTTACTGCAACTCACAAAAGACTGTGGGCTGCCTTAACGCCAATTACTTCCCCTTGACCTTTTGCTATTTGGGTAATTTATTTGGTCGGCCCATTGTCGAGGACCAAAGGAAGGTTCAAATACTTAGTAGTAGAAGTAAATTACTTCACAAATGAGTGGAACCTGAGACATTGGTTGAAATGTCTTGTAAAAAAAGTTTTTTAGTTCATCTGGAAACATATTACATGTAGGTATGGAATTCCATATGCCTTCATAACTTATCATGGCACTCAATTCTACAACGAGGAATTTAAAGAGTACAGCATTCAGTCCAAGATCCAAGAGTTTCACTCTGCCCCTGGACAACCACATTGTCATGGACAAACAAAAGTTACCAACAAAACTATACTCGATAGGTAGAAAAAGAGGTTGGATAATGCTAAAGGAAACTCGATAAATAATTTGCTGAAAAAATGTGACTTTGTGATAATTGATTAAATTAATTCGAAAGTTTCTAAGTAAACTTTATTTAATTGGAGTCTATTTAAACCAAATCAATTCAGCCCCTAAACATGCACCTACGTGTGTGCGTGTGTCAAACCTTAAATAAATAAAGCAAGCGACACAAATTTTAGGAAAAATCCCCCAAAGGGGCAAAACCTTTTATTTTCACTATAATTTGTAAAAGACGGTTACACAGATTACAATGAAAATAAGTGTGACATACGAAATACCCGTAGGTGTTAGTTTCGATGTCGTCGGCTGAAATCTCCCGTAGGAACTCCAGGTGGGCAGCAATTAAGAAGAACAACGGTTTCTCCACAAGTGTGAACTTTATAAGGATTCCCTCCACAATAGCACGCAGTTGTTGGTTGTAGAGTTCTCCCCACAAAGTATGAACAAAAGCAAAATATGTTCTTGGGTTCCACAAAACAATTCACATAAAAGTAATTGGAATTTTGTGAATAAAAAATAAAATATTTGAACCCTTAAATTTTTTGGAGAAAAACTTTTTGCCAAAGGTATCCAATTAATTTTGGGCAGATAAACAAAAGTTTCAAAAGTTAAAACTCTTCAGAGTTGGAAATTATTCTCCACGTTTAAAACACAAGGCTGACATTCCTTTATATAGGAATTTAAGGCGGTCAAGAGATCAGCATGAAAAGCAGCGTGTCAGCCAAAAAGACACCTCACTCGAACGAGAAGCCCATATCGCTCGAACGAGAAGCCCATCTCGCTCGAACGAGATACGCGTGTCGTTCGAACGACTACGCGCGATATCTCAATGTCGTTCGAACGAGATGGTGATCTCGTTTGAACGACCTTGGCGTCGAAATCGAGGTCCGCTTACTGCTTTAGAAAATTTCTTCAAACCTTTTCAAAACACATCTTTTCTAAAAACAGTTAACAACCTTTTTACAAAAAATATTTATAAAAATATTTTTATATAAAAGCTTTTTCAAACTCCTTTTAAAAATATCCCAACACTCTTAATATGAAATATAAATGAAACTTTAAACATTATCTTACCAAAGATCATATTATTGGGCTTGAATGTTGAAGACAACTTGTAATTCGGATTCGTCTTTTGTAGATGAAAACTTCTTCAATTCTTCGATGATTGTAACGGTATACGACATAATTAATTGTGACGGACTTATTAAAAATATGTCCTTACAAATCTAACCCTATGTCTATGCCAGTACATACATAAAAACATCTGAATTATCAAAAACTAAAATGCCTACATAAATCTACCCTCCTATGAATCCCAAAACTGAAAAGGTAAAATTTGCAAGTTCTCAAATTTTTCTTCAACATCAAAACTCTCAAAGCTTTTCTCATCAGGGTGTGCAACATCATGATCTTCAATCTTTGTACCTACACACATGAGATAAAGAAAATACCTATCGTGATACATCGAGTTTGAAATGATAAAAGAATAATCATTAATAAATCATATCTCCCCCATAATATGATAATTCTTTCTCCCCCTTTTTATGATGTCCCCAAATAGACAGATAAGAAGAAAAAATAAAAACATGGAGTGTCACGATAAAATGCATAGAAAAAATGGATCAATCTACGCGCATGCAAAGGTATGTCCCAAAAACATCCACAAACTATTTTTGGATTTTTTTCAATTTTTTCATACAGAAATAAGATACTAAAAATCACACCATGGATTTAAACTCAAACAACCAAGTCATGGAAATAGAATGTATGGGTGTGAAAACATTCGATAGGAAAATCAACTCAATCAATCATATGTGCACGATGCATACGTGTACCCCTAACGAATGAACATCAAAAGTATCCTTATGTGTAAAAATTTGTTGAATTTAAATGACATCGTCTTATGCAAATCAACAAATCAAAGTCAAAGTGATTTCCACACCAATAATGTCCAAAACTTTTTAGCGCTTTTTCAAGATTTTCAAGGACGTCCAAACCCTTTATAAAATCTCCAACCAAACTCCCTCATATATATTTTCTTTTAGAGGTGTTAAACTAAATTCTCAAACTTTGGAGAATTGGTGCAAAAACCTAAATGGCCCATAATTGGCATGAATTTCTTTTTATTGCCTTTAAATTTTTTTGGGCTCTTTTAAACCTCTTTGGACCACGGATAATAAAATTCCTCAATTTTTTAGGTCCAATTTAAACGGCGGCTTAATCGCAAAGGATAAAAAAATAATCTTTCGTAGCCCTTCACCATTTCAAAATAAAGCACACAAACTTATAAACGGCTCTTATATGCACAACTTTCTTATCAAGTTTTATCACGCTTGGTTCTTTTTAAGGACGAGATTGAAGTGAAAACACCCAACCAACATGTGATAAGACAAGCACAATAATCAAACAAATCCATGCATGTGTGCAATAAAGGACATTATAAGTCAAAAATGTAGGAAGTAACACTTAATTACATCTTAATGACTCCAAACATTATAAAACACATGGATGAATTAACCTATTGTCTCAAAATACTATCAAATAGTCAAATGAGAAAAGGAATGATGTTGCGACTCGGTCATCCTAAGTGTCCATCCATAAATGGTGCAAACCAAATACAAAAATCTTTTTGGATTTTTCAAAAAATTTATTAAAATAAAATCTTTTTGTATTTTTCAAAAAATTTCAAAAGCAACAATTCATACAAAAAGTACATGTCAATACACTAGCAAATATATATCATGAAACCACAACTAGTGAATGACAAACATGCAAACACAATCATCTATATGATATAGCAAGAGAATAATCATGTGCAAGCAAACGAGAATCAACTTTTCTAAAATCTAGTGCCTCTAAAAGTGATTTTCTAACCCAAACAGATGTGAAACGACATGTAGGGGCTTTGGGAACCACCGGAACACTAGACATAAACATCCTTGGACATTTTCCAAGATCAAAATAAAAACGCCTAAGGTGACCTTTCCTACCATAATGTGAACATGTGTAAACGGGAGGAATGTTACCTAAAGTGTGATCTTTTCTAATGTCCTTGGGATTAATTGACCCTCTAAAACAAATAATGGTTTCGGCTTTAGCACTAGAAGCATGAGAACAAGATGAGCCATTACCATCACTATCAAACCTACTTACATCATTTAAATCATTTTTCAACTTCAAAATATTTGATTCAAGCAACGAATTAGACTCTTCCAAAGACAGGGATTTCTTTTTAAAATTTTCAATTAAACTTAACAGTTTATTGCGCTCCCCCTCAATTAAAACAAACTTATCCCTAAAAGTCTTTTCACGTGTCGTAAAATCATCGATTAATTTTTTATCCTCGATGGCACAAACGTGAACCCTAGAATTTTTTAAGTCCTCCAATTCCTTCTCTATAACTAGGACTCTCTCATCACTCTTCTTTTTGGCTATTTTCAAAGAATCAAAATCAATACACAAATTACAAAAGTGCTCGCGACAGATATCACTTTGAGTTTGAAACGCTTCCAAATATCCAATCTTACTTTTAAAGAGAGAATTTTCTTTTTTCAAAACATTAATTATTTTGCAAAGTTTCAAATTCAAACTTTTTAAATTTTCAGAGTCATTAAATGGACGTTCCATTGAAAAAATTGCGATTTTAAAAAAATCAATATCACACAATTTTTCGGAAAATCGGAATACGCGATAAATTACCGCAACCTGCTCTGATACCAATTTGACGACGTGAGAAGTCAAATTGTATAAAAAAAATCCTTAAAAAATCAGGATCACGCGATAAATTAGCACAACCCGCTCTGATACCAATTTGACGACGTGAGAAGTCAAATTGTATCAAAAATATAAATCCTTGAAAAATCAGGATCACGAGATAAATTAGCGTAACCCGCTCTGATACCAATTTGAAAAAACGTGAATGTGTGATAATTGATTAAATTAATTCGCATGTTTACAAGTAGACCTTATTTAATTGGAGTCTATTTAAACCAAATTAATTCAGCAGGAACTCCAGGTGTCGGTTTCGATGTCATCAGTTGAAATCTCCCGCAGGAACTCCAGGTGGGCAGCAATGAAGAAGAAAAACAGCTTCTCCACACGTGTGAACTTTATAAGGACTCGCTTCACATTAGCATGCAGGTGTCGGTTGTAGAGTTCTCCCCACAAAGTATGAACAAAAGCAAAATTTGATATTGGGTTCCACAAAACAATTCACATAAAAGTAATTGGGATTTTGTGAATAAAAAACAAAAAATTTGAACCCTTAAATTTGTTGAAGAAAAACTTTCTGCCAAAGGTATCCAATTAATTATGGGCAGATAAACAAAAGTTTCAAAAGTTAAAACTCTTCAAAGTTGGAAACTATTCTCCATGTTTAAAACACAAGGCTGACATTCCTTTATATAGGAATTTAAGGCGGTCAAGAGATCAGCATGAAAAGCAGCGTGTCAGCCAAAAAGACACCTCGCTCGAACGAGAAGCCCATCTCGCTCGAACAAGATGCACGTGTCATTAGAACGAATACGGGCGGTATCTCATTATCGTTCGAACGAGATGGTGATCTCGTTTGAACGACCTTGGCGTCAAAATCGATGTCCGCTTACTGCTTTACAAAATTTCGTCAAACCTTTTCAGAACACATCTTTTCTGAAAACAGTTAACAACCTTTTTAGAAAAAAACATTTATAAAAAAAATTATATAAAAGCTTTTTAAAACTCCTCTTAAAAATATCCCAACACTCCTAATATGAAATGTAATTGAAACTTTAAACATTATCTTACCAAAGATCATATTGTTGGGCTTGAATGTTGAAGACAACTTGTAATTCGAATTCGTCTTTTGTAGATGAAAACTTCTTTAATTCTTCGACGATTGTAACGGTATACGACATAATTAATTGTGACGGACTTATTAAAAATATGTCCTTACAGTTGCACAGTGTTCTTTGGTCCTATAGAACTATGTCGAGAACAGCCATCGGTTAGAATCCTTACATGCTTGCTTTTCGAACTAAGGCAATGGTACCAGCCGAGTTAGGTTTTTCGACTCATAGGGTGTTAAATTTTGATTCCTAGATAAGTGATCTCATGAGGAGGTTGGATTTAGACATAATTGAGGAAGTCAGGGAGGACGCTGCATTTCGAATAGCTACTTATCAATAAAGAACTGCAAGGTTATACAACATGTTAAGACGACCAACTTAAAAAAACCAGAGTATGTTCTTAAGAAGGTCATCCATAAGGGAAACAAGTTACAATTAGACTGGCACGGTACTTATCGCATCGCCGCAGTTGTCCGATTAGGAACTTATCACCTGGAAACACTTGAATGGGACGAATTTAAGAATCTATGAAACTCCGAACACCTCAGGAAATATTATCAGTAATTATATTACGTATTTTATGTACTCTTTTCATCCATATTAATAAAGTTGTGATTTCCTACCAATTATGCTTCATTTTTTTGTTTCTCTTTTTGGATTATGGTGATGATATATCCCCTAACAAACCAGCAAACTTTTCCAACTTCAAATTTTTTATGACTTCGCCTTTGACAAGTTACGAACTAGAAGTCCTTATCAACCCAATAAACTTTTCCAACTTCAAAAAAGAAAAATCTTGTAGACTTCATGTATGACTTCGTCTTTAACAAGTCATGAACAAGAAGTCCCTGAAACTTCATGTATTACTTAAAGTTAAAAGCAAGTAGTTTTACCCAACCAAGTTAAATTCAGGAAAAACCTACATTCCTAATACACTTGATCACCAATGGTAACTAATGCAAACACTTAGCTATAAAAACATTTTACCTAAGTACATTAGTAGAACCTAAGGCCCAATAACTCGAGTTCATAACTTGATAAGACTCATAACAATTAAGCAAGTTAGGTTGTTGCGTAACTAATACACTAATCGAAAAGCATAATTATGAATAAAGGACTATAATACATAGACATGTATGTAAAAAATAGTTTTTATTCCATTAAACTTCTACAAAAGGGTAGACATACAATCAAAAACAGGCAAGAAAACCAAATTTATTCTACAGAGCATTTTTCCTCAGCCTTGTCAATCCCAGCAGGAGGAACATCAAGAGTGTTGGGCAGAGTTATAGTTCTAAAATCTCTCAACCTATTATGCCCACTGTTGCTCTACTGATCCAATAGGTGAGGGGGAAAATATAGTCATCTTGATCATAAAGACCATAATCCCCCAGGTACTTTCTCATTAAGCTATCCACTATGCATAAGTTCAGAATGGAGGATCAAGATAATCCAACATGCCTGGATCATGCCAATTCCATAACTCTTGTCATCCACCTTCAGCAATCTTAACACATTCAATCAGCCCCATTTGTACCCTTCCTGACGATATTTCTCCAGGTGATCATTCATATGAGTTATGGCCTCATTATAATCATCCAAACATACAACTTTGTGTTGTTTATGGAAGTGAAAAGGCAGTCTATTTGGTCTTGGAGATTTTTTATCTTTATCATTTAATAATATTGCCTAGTCGGCCAAGGTTTTATTCATTCTTTCTTCATCCTTAATTAGCCAAGCAACAACCACCTATCTAGAAGACTGGCTAGATTTGGTGTTTTTCTTCTTTAAGTTTTCCAGTTCCTCCAATAGTCTGGAATTATCAAGCTCCAAGGAAGAAGCACCTTCGCTCAGCTCAACCTCAACTGACTTTTTCATGCTGTCTGACTCATTCCATAAACTGTTATTCTCTTTTTCAAGGAGAGTAGCAACATCCCGAGCACTTTCCACCTCCCAATTAAATAAGAATTCCTTCTTTTTGAATGAAAACATAATCTCTTGCAGTCTCTTATCAAAACCCTAACCTGCACCTAATGACACATATCTGGCTTCATAATCATAATGTATCAAAGCCCAAGTAACATTATGATCATCCTGAAGTTGCTCAATTATCTCGTAGCATGTTATATTACTCACCAAATCTTTGTCAAATAGACAATGCAGATTAACATAGTCTTCCTTTACTTGGTCGGATGCATCTCTGCTGAGCAGCCCCTCTAATTCACTCCTAGTCACACTTACATATCCAGCTCCAAATAATCCATTGCTATGTCTTACCAACTCAGTCTCAGTAGAGATAATTGCATTTTTCCTGACAGTGAACTGAAAAGCAACAGTATCAAAACTACAAGTTTGACAAAGTAAAATCAATAAGACATTTAAAGGTATAAGACAGTAAGCTGATTAAAACAAACTTTTCATTCATCACCAAAAGATGTGTAATAAAAAATTATTCCATTACAAAGGCAAAAATAAAAAGGAAATAAAAACAAGCATCAATGAAAAGAGACATAAGAACGGGTCATCAAAACTGGAATAAATTTCCACCTTCTCTTGCCACTGGTTTTGATCCCTCTTAAAATCCTCCTTAGAATCCTTCAGATATTTCTTTAAGCCTTCAAATACCTCTTCCACATCAACTGATGGTGACCTCAGTTGGTCATCTCTAATCAACAACTGGTTAGAATCGACCATAAACTACTGAACAAGACAAAAATAATAAAGTCATTATCATCTATGATTAAAGGAAAATTATTGAAAGAAGATAAAATATTAAGATATTTACCAAAGCCAAATTTTGATTCACCCTCTACAACAAATGGGCTCCGGATAAAAAGACTTCTTCTGACCTATCTGTTGGCAAAACTCCATCACTAATTAGTCCCCTAGAAAGCCCAGGGTTCATTGCCATAGAGTTAGACTCGGTAGCAGCTTGGTCGGTTGAGTTCTTTTGGACCAATTCTTATTAGATAGTTGGTCCTCTCTTTAACCTATTGAAATGAGGCTCGGTGGTTTTAGCCTCTTCAATATTGAGAACAAGGGTCTCTTGTCAGCAGCAATGGACTTCTTTAGTGGTGGGGTAGATAGACTAGCCAACAAGTTAAGGGCTCTTCTTTTTCCCATCTCGGCAGTGGGTGAGGTCTGGATAACAGTGATGTTAAAAGACTCATAAAATATAAAGTCCCTCCAAGTGTTAGCTCATTATCCTCTCCAAAAGATTCAGTAACAGCAGATATTAAAAATAGGTTTCTCGTCCAAGTTGATTGGAGCTTGGGGAACAACTTCAATTGGTTAAGCCATAAAAGATGTAATAGATCTTTTATACTCCAAGAAGACAAATGCTGCTCTGGGGTGCTCTTCCCCTATTCTTTGGTGAATTGACCACAGGAACTTCAATTCATCAAACTTCACCTCACCCTCCTTGGGACAATTCATTTTACCTTCCTCTGCAAAAATAAAGCAGGAATGGTTAGTCGGCGTATCATCAAACAGTTAGTAAGCATTGAAGAAAAATAAAATTCAAAGTGTAAACCGACCTATGCCACGCCCTTCCTAGGGGCATTTGGGACCAGTGTATTTCACCCATTCGAGAAGGGGGGCATATTGACAATTTTTCACCTCCACTCTGTAATCCTAATAATCTTTGTTTGAATCAAGAAGATTAACTACTAATGTCCTATTGGCCTGTCTAGCCTTCAAATAATAGGTATTATCCCTTGTTGTTCCTCATTTGTAACAATACATCAACTCAGGAAATCTAGTGTGGGTCCTATGAATTTTATTTAAATGATGTAACCCATTTACTACCCTTTAAGTATTGGGGTCTACTCTAGCAGATACCAAATCGAAATACTGACAGAATTCAAGGAACAGATGATTTAGAGGGAAAGTTATTCCACACTCCGCAATAAATAAAGTGGGGATCCAATGGCCTTCATCTAGCGACAATAAATCCATAGGACCTTCCACCAATTCTAAAGATACCCAATTGAGGATTTTTCTTCTTTCCCTAAATTCTTCTAAGGAATCCTCACCCACAAAACAAGGGGATATTAAAGAAACAAGTCTTGCAGAATTTACTGCAGGACAACAAGGAAGGAATGGCAAAGGGAAAGATCGAAGAAATAGAGATTGCTTAAATGCGAAGGTTGAAGGTGAGAAAAAAATGGGGGGAAAGTTTTGTACTTTTATAGCTTACCTCGAAGGTCCAAAATTAATGATTAGTTGAACCAACGATTGAACTCTTAATGGCCGCACAGTTTCCAAATGCATAAAAGCACCAACATACCTTTGACGATTCGCTATTTTTTAAATTATTCACAAAAATTTCCATGCCTAGTGTATCGGTGAAAACTTTACATATACAGGAGGTTAGCTTCCGATCACCATCATACTGGAGCACCGAACAACTTTTTATAACTAATCCTCCATCCTTTTAATAAATCATCAAGCATAGAGCATTAATGGATATTGTTATGGGTCAAATTATTCATGCCACATGAACCTACGATATTGGGACACCTGTCCTCATAAGTACACATCTCAGCGCTTCATTTATACTCATTCGGCTCCAGAACTACTTGATCGACATACCGACTGACCAGCTTAAGAAGATGAACCATCAGGAAGAAGAAAGATCATTCATATGGGAAGTATCAAGAGACATTCTGCATGTGCCTTAAAAGATCAATAGTCTCATTCATTATGTACGTGTGCAAATGCCTAGAGATATAAGGGCATTCTGCCCCATGGTTTTTGGGACCATTATAAATATTTTATTTCCCCTAGGTCAAGGGACAGGTCTATTGCGTACAAGAAAGACTAACCAGAATTCTATATAGTTGCTCTCAACAGTAATACCATAACAATGGGTGTAGACTTTCCCTAAGCTGAACCATTTTAAAAATCTTTGTTGTCCTTTATTATATTCATTTACATTACTCAGCTAATGTGATTACAAAATTGGTAATTTATAGATAAGATAGAATCTCTATTAATTTTGGACATAAAAAATGACCATCCATCATAGACATGATCTTCATCCTTTGGAGTGGATCTATTTAGTTTTTTTAAATCAATGCATACTCTCAAACATGTTTATATCCTTAGTGGGTTGGCAGACTGTGATCCATAAATTTTCTATCCAAGCCAGGGAGTTCATCATATTCCCAAGAAAAATAATCCTTATTCTGATGTAAAAGGTTTATAACCAACTACTGGTCTTCTTTGCATAGGTTGGCACTGATGTAAGTGACTTTATTGTCATATTAAGTTCCCAAATATATTTCTACCAATGGATCTGGCTGATCCATTATAAGCTCATCATATTCTATAGGTGAACTTGTTAATTCACAGTTGTCTTAAGGATCTTCATCATCCATATTTTCTTTGAATACATAATCAACCCAATTAATGGTATTTTTTCACCAATTTTAGTATTCCAAATATCTAAACTTATAGAACACCATGGCCAAACTTTCATTGTCTTGTTTAATTTAAATGGATGTACTATCCATTAAATAACTATTTTTCCTTTATTTGGTCCCATTAGACCAAATACTAGCTTATCCCAATCCTCGTCTGAGACTTCCCCTTATTATGCTTCAGGAACCAAAGCATTTACCTTCACCGGTCCCGTATTTTCTTGGTAAAGCCCTCCTGCCACACAGTTGGAGCTAGTGTGAAAAGGCAAAGGGTCAGCTTCCACCTATTCCATAATCCCATCCTCTTTCATCAAAAGCAAATTCTGATGTATAGAATAAGGAAAGCATTTGTTAAAGTGAATCCAATTTCTACCAATTAATGCATTGAATCTTGGTTTTGCATAATGATAAATAAAGCAGTCCTAGATTTCATAATGACTACTTTAATATCAACTAGTAGTACACCTTTGCTTAACTTTTTATCCCCAACAAAGCTAAAGATAATATTTTGAGTTTGGATCAATTTAGTGTTTTATATGTTTATTTTAAAAAACATGGAGTATGGCATTATATTAACAACTGTGCCATTATCTACCAATATTTTATTAATCAAAACCTCAATTATTCAAGCTTTTATAAATAAAGGTTTGATATGATTAATCTTGTTCTTAGTTGGCTCTTTAAACCCATATATTAAGTCTAAATAAGATACAAATAAGTTGAAGTTATCTACGCCTGACTTCCAATCTTCATCTCCTTCCATTGTAGGGACCTCGTGTCTTTCTCCAGCTTTAAACCTCTTTCAGAGGATCACAACCATATTAATTGGCACATGCTGAGGCAAAGACCCAAACTAGATGACCTAATGTTGTTCAACCTCTTGGTTAGGTACAATGGCATCTACTATTATCATTTCTTCATTATTTTTTTCATTAGTAGAGCTACCTCCGAATGAAATTTCCTCATCTACACTTATGGATTTTCCATTCTTTAGGATTTTAAACCAACAAGTCTAGATAAGAATTATTTACCTATTATTTTTGTGAAACCTTTGGTTTGGCTTTGATGATGAATAAGCAAACCCCTATGATCCATTAGTACGGGAAATTTTAGGGACTTGTTGCCAAACCCTATACTTCTCTTGGATTGTTTTTTATTAGGGTTCAAGAAATCACCACCTCTGGTTCTCTTCTCTTTGATTTGGTTTATTGAGCCAAATGCCACATCCAAGGGGCCGCTTGCTGAGGATTTATTTTGTTTATCTTCTTTGGCATGTCATTGAATTGTTATGACACTTTTAGGTATTAGATGACAAATAATTCAAGCACGCCTCATACCATTAAAATTGACTTTGGGACTTACATAGGCCATTGATTAACCACATGCTAATGTGATTTGGCCTCTTTGAAGCCAGGCCCGGTAGATTGGTTGTTTTGTGGAATCTTAGCATTCCCCTGAGGATAATAAAGACAAGGAAATGGTCTCACATTTCTAAAGACTTTGCTTTGAACTTCCTCCTGACCTTGGAACATTAGGGATTTGGCAACATAGCCATTATACCCATTCTAATTGTTTTTCAATCGATATTTTCCCTTTTGAAGCCACTAATTGGCCCATTTTTGTGTAATCTTCCCCATACTTGATATATAGGTGTTTCATGACCTTCTGATATGGGTCGTCAGTCATCTCAGGTTTCAGAGCCTTTGATTCAAACTCGGTCTTCATTTTGAATTTAACATGACCTTCCTAGGCAGCTAAATAGATGGCATATTTACCCCTATTTATTTCTTAGTAAGTAGTGGGTATTCATCCATAACGATGGTACTTTCTTCTTTTCTGGGGAATTTGAGTTCCCTTGCCTGATTAATTCTTGAATCCCATCATGAAAAATAAAACATGCATTAGTTGAATGGGAGAAGACGTTGTGTCATTTACAATAATTTTTCCCTTTAATCACATTAGGCTTTTTAGCATCATCAAGTGCTTTTAACATTTTATCATTTAGGAGATAATTAAAGATCTCATTGGCCTTAGAAATTTCAAATGAATATTTTTCATCTTTCCATTAGATTTAGTAGCAAAAAGACTTTATTGTTGAGTTCTTTAGAACCAATGGTTCACATATTATAGTTTATGTTCCTATAATCTTAGTAGCATCTATTTTGAAGTTACAATCCTTAAAATATATCCTGAAATAATAGGTATATCTTTCATTCTTTTCTTTTGGAAGATCCTCATATCTGGATACCTTAATAGTTAATTCTACCCAATCTCTTAATTCAGTGGCATTAAATTTCTTTCAAAGTCTAAATTTTGAGCCATTTAGGATAATTTTAAAAATTCAGATTCAGGTAGGACTATTTTGCATTTATTTATAGCCCTTTTAAACCTATTGATGAAGGTAGTTGCCTTCTCATTAGGCCTTTGGCTTAGTCTAAATAAATGAACCATAGAGACTTTTGGCTTAGTTTGGAAGAATTATGCAGGGAACAAAGCCTCCATTTGTTGCTAAGTTTGGACAAAATTAGGTGGCAAACTTATGAACCATGGGAAGGTTGCATGACTTAGTGAATTGGAAAATAAATGCAATTTGAGATACTCGATGGTTCTAGCATCATCACATTGATTGATGAGTCTAACAATGTATTCCACAGTGAACTGAATTCCATCATCTAAAAAAAGGGTAAACGTAAGGAATTTGAAACCTTTGCTAAGTTATATCCTATTTATCCACTGAGTATATGGTTTCCTATAAACTAGAGTCTACACCACCAACCATTAGTCCACATCTTTCATGGATGAGATCCACAATCTCATTTCTCTCAATTCCCACAGGCAATTGCCTCTTTTTTGGGATCACTATCTTATATAATAAGGGAGTTGGCAGCACCAATGGTGGTGGAATATGTGACGGAAATTTTTATTGTACTTAATAAGGCATGATCTGGGAAACTTAAGGAATTTAGTTGTAAAATCTCTTGGTATTCCCTAAAACTATGAGTTCTTGTTCAAACACTGGATTGTTAATGATTTATAGTTCAAATCATATGGGAATCCTAAGATTATCTCATTTGGGAGTTATCTAGTTCTTCCTACCTCTGGGAGAGGTATTCTCCCTACTGGGTTGTTATAACTCAACTACTAGTAAGTGTTGGATACTCTAACACCCTATATCGGGTTATTTATACCTAGACCGGTGATATTAGGGTAATTTCCCATCATTAGGTTATTTTTAAAGTTATTTTCACTCGTGTTAGTCCTGTAATAGACAAGATAATAAGGATTGGGTTGAGTGGTGGGGTTTGCACCAAACTATGGTGCATATCTGTGACCATTAGAGGTTGTAACAGTAAGTGTAGACAACCTACTAGTTACTATGGTGATCATGGTATTAATATTTTGCATTATCTTCACAGAGTGATTAAGAACTGGGTTTAGTTGGTTGATCAATTCATCTTGGGCATTTCACAGATACAACAACAACTGGTATAATGTTGGTATGGTTAGCTATTTGAACCATTGGAATATTTCATTCTTAAGTGTGAGAATTTTGTCCTAGCTTATGAGTTTCAACCATTATTTACTCAACAGTGGCAATGTGCAGGCTAGTTGAGCCAATTTCACCACATTTTTTATAACATAATCGTATCTACATGTCCTAGGCATTTTGAGAAACAATTCATCGCTCGGTGTCCCACTAGATATTCCAAAAATATATTTATGTGTTTTCACTTGGCTTGGTTAATAAGTACGAGCGTTCCATGCAAAGTTGTGGCCTTATCAACCAAAATATCTTATCCTTGCGTTAATATCAAGCGATTATGTACCATTTGATGCTTCAATTAAGAAGGTTTATGCTTCCCTTAAGGAAGATTTTGATTTGAGTGCTAAATTACTACAATTAACTAGAACAAAAGAAGCTATAAATTGCAAGAATTGAAATAAAAGTAAATATTTAAAATCAAAGAAAACTATGCGTGATAAAGTAAAAGATTACACTATGAAATGTAAAGCATAAACGTAAAAGAAAACAAATGTAAAGGAAAGAAACTTTTAATAAACTT
The DNA here is from genome assembly GCA_949130495.1 of Sambucus nigra. Classification (NCBI taxonomy): domain Eukaryota; kingdom Viridiplantae; phylum Streptophyta; class Magnoliopsida; order Dipsacales; family Adoxaceae; genus Sambucus; species Sambucus nigra. The sequence continues at coordinate 405,787,410 of OX422207.1, forward strand.
GAAAGAAAGTTACAATCGACTTTGAATAAAAGAAAAGCAGTAAATTAATGAAATGAAAAGATAAGATAAGATAAGATAAAATAAGTAAATGTAGTTTTTTGGTAATTGAGTCATTTCTTTCGTTGTTTGCTCGTGCTTATTTACAAAGTTTATCGCCATGCATCGTAACTGCCTTTATAACTATTGGGTGGCTACACATCCCAATCGAGTTTTTCCTGCCTAGGTGCATTAGTGTTCCTATAAATGAGGCTTAGTGCTTAATCCACATCCAATTTCTTGACATGTGTCAAATGTTTAAGCTTCTTTTATTACTAATCCCATGTATTTTTAATCGAGTATAATTTTTGTTTAGTAATAATACGTGACAGCCTCTTATTGGACTGTACTTATATGGTATAAACAATGTGTTTGTGAATAATTGTGTGTTATGTAAGTGAGTAAAACACTTACACCAAACCTAGAGGGGGTGAGGTTTAAATGGATCCTAAAGGTCAATTTCTCAATTTTAACAAATTTTCTTGCAATTTCAAAACTCTCATCGTATTTTTTACCAAAATGCTTACTAATTGTCTTGATCAACTCACACAGTAGTGAAATTAAGTGAATTTAGAGGTGAAACCTAGATAAAACACACTCTCATCATGTTTTAAGCAATTTATCTAGATACAAGAAATGTTTTTAATCAAATGTGTGTAAAAGAATACAAATCATACACAAAATAAGGTTTATCTGGAAAAAAAACACATAGGGATAAAAAAGCCTCGATGCACTCCAATTTTCAATTTTACTTGAAAATACGTTTTACATAAGGCAATAAGATCCCTCTAACACAATCACCCTCGTGTAGTTACCTATAAACCTTGCCACTTTCCCCATAGATGGTGAAAATCCACAACGAGCTCTACAACATTAATGAATAAGTCCAATCTCTTCCTTAAAGTCAACACCACGCTCCAGTTTCCTCCATAAATCGAAATGCCTCTAATTTTAGATCAGGGAGGAATAGATTGTAGCAATTTAGATGTAGAATAAAGAACATGGGCTAGTGAAGATAAGATTAAAAAAATACCATAAATTCACTCACAAATACTTTAGATCAAGCCATAGATAAAAGATTTGAAAAGAGATTAAAAAAATCTCTCTAATATGAAAATATAATCAAAGAGGTTTTTAATTGTTGAAAATTCAGATCTTAGGAAGTGGGAGGAAAATGACTTATTTAGAGAAAATTTTCAGAATATGAAGACGTTGTGCCCACGTTGCACTTTTTCATGCACATAATTCTAATAGTGTGGAATCTTACCATGGTCGTGCGCATGGGCACAATTTGGTGTCGTACAAATGCATCTTTGTGCATGGAATTTTAAAATACAGATTTTTAATCATTTTAACTTGTCTAGATTAGCATGATAAAATGTTTGAGCCATTGAGTCCATCAAGTCAAATAGACTTAATTTTTTTGTGAGTTAGGCACATTCATTTGTCTATATTAGACTTAGATGAACCTTGGAGATTGAATATCATACATCGTTGCTCATTGAAGAACTCAAATGTCGTACATCACATAAAAATGAATATGTATCCTTTTATGTGTTTGTGATTTGTACAAGGCTAAACACACATATACACGTTGTTTTAAAGTTTCACTTTGTTTTGAAAAATGTGTGAGGATTTTACAAAATGTTAAACAAGTGATTTTGAATCAAGCTCAGATATTTTAAAATGTTTTTAGAACTAAGTTGGGAATTAATCAAACTTATTTTTTTAATTGTTAAACCATTTTGGAAACACTTTGTGCTTTGACCATTCGCACGACTCAAAATTGAGCTCGTCGGCAAGACCTGTTTTAATGACTACAAAAGGAGCATGTGTGCATGGTTAAGTCCATAACTCCACACTGACTAGAATTGTGTTCACGACCAGATCTAACTATTCGCACGACCAGCCCAAATTTGAAAATTTCCTATTTAAAGGCCAATTTCCCTCCCATTATTATAGATCTGAAAACCTCATAACTTATATACATTTTTTAGAGCATTTTTTAGGTTGAAAGCATTTTATCTTTATTTCTCTTTACAAACTCACTTATTCCCTCCAAATTTGTTTAGAATCTTAGATATATACTTGATTTATGCATTTAAGAGACAATTGAAAGTGTTTTGGTTCAGATATTCACACTATATTTGTCAATTCAAACTACATACATTAAATTTCTTTGATCAACCACTCCATGAGCTAAAATCGATGGCAATTCGCTCTATTAGGGAGTTTTAAGTATGACGTGACTATAAGGAAGAGAATGGAGTTCTTCATTCATGTCATGGACCTTTGGATGTATATTCATTGACTATGGGGAAGAGTTAAAAGGTTCATAGGTAAGTTCACGATAGTGTTTATGAGAGAGGTACTTTCTTGCATTTTCTAAAAAATTTCAAGTAGAAATGAAAATTGTGAGTGTCGAGGTTTTTTACTCCCAGGTGGGGGTTTTTCTCATAAACCATGTCTTATGCTAGTTTATGTGTGTTTTGATTTAAATTGTATACAATTGACTACACACCTTATATAGATCTAGGCTTGATCTTGTTAATTGTCTTAAAATTTTGTTAAGTGTTTTAGATATAGGTTTTCATATTTATATTCACTTAATTCCAACTTGTGTGTTCATCAAATCAATTTGAGAAGGTTTTAATCAAATCAAGTGTTAAGGTTTTAAGATTATGAACAATTTTGTGACATTACAAATTATGGGGGAAAAATATGCCTACAAAATAGCATGACACGTGGCGAGCATCCCGGTCAAGATGGCGAGCAACAGACGCTCCAACAAGATAGGGACGACTAGAGTCCTTGATAAACTAGAAGACCGATGAGCAGTATCTGATTGGAATCAAACTCCATGAAGATAGGACTCATCCATATTTGTTACTCATCCATATTTGTAACCCTAATGTAACCCCTAACTCTATATAAAGGGGACACCCCCCATTGTGAAAGGGCGCTTAGAAGTTAGAGAAACACTCTCATATAAAAATATCTCATCATTCTAATGGAACACAGCAGTAGCCCCGTGGACGTAGGCCATTCATGGTCGAACCACGTAAATATTTGTCTCTCTCATATTTATCTTTATTCTTGTATCGTGGTGAATTGGCACCCCCCTACGGGTGAGATTTTTTGCACCTACAATTGGCACCGTCTATGGAAAATTACACAAAAAGTCTTTCCTTCTTATTGACGAGGCATAGATTTACGTTGCGACACAACGATTTACACGCACGTAATCAAAAAGATAAGTTTTCTTCTTTTAATCTTTGCACTAATAGTTATATGTTTTGTATACAATTATTTGTTTTGCACAAGGATCGATGCATTTATGTATGGTTTTCTTACATTTATGTTCATAAATCTTATAGTTGGTGTATATTTATTTGGGAATCTTCATAACTACTGTTTGTTTTTGACGAATCTCAATACCCAATGTGTGAGAGGACTCTCCAACTATTTGGACACTTGTATGGTTATGCAGATGCGATCAAAATCTGAACATGTTCTCTCTCTTTCGAGATTTTTAGATGACCGAAGATTTCAATTACTGGGTCCGGTAACACCCCATTTTTGGAGAACATCTTGATAACTATCATCTTCCATCCAGGCATACGGCCACGCCTACTTGAGACAAGGGCAAGATAATGAAGACAAGGCAACAGGGCCCTTATTACCAACCCATAGTGCTAGCACTACGATCAAGAGTTCGGAGGAAAGATAGGTTAGCCACCATCTGATAATTTCAGTTCGGTGGAAAAATTCAAAAGACAACAAAAGATCCTCCCCTACTGGTCGGCAACAACACTACGGCACCCTGAGTGTATCAGGAGCATCACCAGACAGCCCATCATGATCAGTGATCTTGCCCAAGCAACAGGATTCTCCTCCAAACTTCTTCGGCGCCAACTAACCTCAGAGGTTACGAGCGCTCCGCGTCATTACTCCAGGGATTATTCGTCGGTCGAGCAACAGCAAGGTCTTTGGTCTTTGGCCTTATAATTTTTTAGCCACGCCGACTTGCCTTTTCTTGATCAGCCACTGGTCGCCGGAAGAGACGACGACCTATTTTTTTCTGGTCGGCGATCATTTTATGACAACCAATATCAGACGTCGGCAGCAAAAATCACAACCAGTCCATGTCCCAAGTCGCTAGAAAGCCACAACTCTTCGACCGAGCTCCAGCGAGGGATTTATCGGAGCCCCTAGTAGTCGACGACCAGCTTGCAACTACCATTAGCTGGTCGGTGTTAGGATCGAGCAAGGACGAGCACTGAATCAGGTGGTCAGTGGCGAGGACGAGCAATGACGAGCTCGCCCCCATGCAAAGGTTATAACAACTTCCTTTGGGGATAGTTTTCTTTGGTCTGATCGATGACCACTCCTATACGATGAACAGGAACAAAATTGGCTACTGGCGGCCACGACTTTAGCAGACTACCCCTGGTGGTCGGTAACTGCTGTGCGATGAAAGATCGACACCATCTTTTGATTTTTTATCGGAGGCAAATCTTAGAAGATAGCAACAAACTTTACGGTCGAAACATATTCTTGAAACCAACTTAATTGGATATTTGCTTGGATTCCAAACATTTTTGCAAAAACCCCCCTATTTTTCTCCTCATGACAAAAATTTGAAACCATCTTACATTATGTGTTTGAAATTTACACAATTTTGTAAAAATTCTAAATCAGCACTATGTCTTACATTTGAATTATATTTGACTAATTTTTGCATTTCTCGGTTCTCTCTAAATTTTTTAAGGGGCCATGTGACTACGATTGTTACAATGATTTTAGTTGGCACTTTTTTATGCGACCTTATTACAAATTATTTTGCTCACTTAAATAAGTGGGGCGCGATTATGTAGCACTTATGTCATTTATTCGAACATTTTAATTTTCAATATTGTCATTTAGCTACAACAATTTAATCTCACCGGAAGGAGATTATTGGTTATTTAGCTCAGCCCTGACGGATGCTTGGGCACGGTTATCTCATTGCGATTTTTATCATAAAAATCATTGGATCATTTATTACATTCATACGCTACTATGAATTTTTTTCTCGGCAAATGGCCGACAGGATGCACATCTTATATACTTTGTTGAACATATCATTTTCATGATAACTTCTATTTTGATTTAGCCTCAACATATGGTCGGGGAATTTGCTAACTTCCATTGGTACAAGATTCAGTCCCGACGGATGCTCGGCAACAATCTTAAGTCCTTGGAAATCTCATCGATGTTTAGACAGATGCTCGAGCACGAATTGCTCGTTATATCTACTCGGTATTCTTCAACTTTGCCCCGGCGGACTATCCAGGCACCATTCATTTTATTAATGCTAACGGATAGTCGATCACACTATAGCACTTTATACCCAAAGAAATGCTTAGCCAAAATTAATGTTACTCCGACGGAAGCTTGGATTCTATGATTCTTAACCTGAAGGACGGTCAGGCACATTCAAGATTCATCTCGGCAGATAATCGATAAAATATTTCTATATATTTAGTCCCGAAGATATTTGCCACGCATGTCGCACTTTATCCCCAATGGATGGCTGGTCAGGATAATTATTATATTTAGCAAAACCCCAATTGATGGATACGCACATTTATGTGTGCATTGTTCGTTTCTGTCTCATAATATTTTATTTTCTCACAAATTATGCTCACGATTTTTATCATCATAAATTTGTAAGCAGGGGGCTATCTATACTGCACACTTCACAATTGTCACTACACAAATTTTGTGTGAAAATTATTTTTTGAAACCAACTTACGATTTAGTATTCGCTAAGAGCTATTTGCAGAAATTCCAAATTAACTCCAATGTCGTACATCAGGATATATTTGATAAATTTTGCATCTTTCATTCGACTTTATTACAATTATTTTGTCCACATAAATATTGGGCTGCACTTATAGAGCACTCATGTCATTTATTCGGTCATTTAATTTTCAATATTGTCGTCTAGCTATTATTAGTTATACCAATGGATGGTCGGTGTAATATCTTTACTAATACTTAGCATAGCCCCGATGGATGCTCGGGCACGGCCATCCTCGTGAGATTTTATCACAAAAATTATGGGATCATTCACGTCATTTGTTCAATACTATGAGTCTTTTCCTCGACATATGGTCGAGTAGATGCACATCATATTGCATGATAAATTCTATTTGAATTAACCTCGACAAATGGTCGAGCAACTTGTTAACTTCCACAAGTACTAGATTCAGTCCCGACGAATGCTCGGACACAATCTTAAGCTCTTGGAAATCTTATTAATGCACCGATAGATGCTCGAGCATAGATCTATCTCTATATCTACTCGGACAAGTACAACTTTTCCCCAGCAGACGACCCAGGCACCACTTATTTCGTTAATGCTCTGACGGATGGTCGAGCACGTTACACCACTTTGGACCCAACAAATTCTTGGGAAATATTATTTGTGATTACCGATGGATGCTCGGACGTTGATATTTCTTCAATTTCAGTATTGAGTATCTGGATCTATGATTCTTGACCTGAAGGATGATCAGGCATATTCAAGATTCATCTCGGCAAATGATCGGCAAAATATTTCTATATATTTAGTCCCGAAGATATTTGCCACACACGTCGCATTTTATCCCCAACAAATCATTGATCAGGATAATTCTTATATTCAGCCCCAATAAATGGTTGGCACGGTTGATTAACAATCGACGTCACATTTATTATCGTTTTTCAACCCTAATAAATGGTTTGGAAATTTAGCTTTCACTAACACTACAGGGTCATTCGTAATACTTGTTCGGTCCTTTTTACCTCGACGGATGCTCAAGCATGGATCACCCGCAATATCCACCAGATCCTCTATAATTTTTTCCTCGATAGGCATTCAAGCATCATTTATCTTATCAATGCTTCGATGGATGCTCGAGCATGGATCGTTCACAACATCTACTAGGTCTTTTTGCAATTTTGCCTCGACGGACCCTCATCTTCGATGGATAGTTGACATTATGTGATCACGTCTCAAGCTCTAATAGACAGTTGGGCAATACAGTTCTTATTTAATTCAACCTCATCGAATGAAAAGTTGGGCAATTTGTACAACAAAGATCCAATAACACATAAAGCATCATGAAGAACAACGATCAACTATATTTATCAATAAGGACGAATCCAACATGTAAAAAGTTACATATCCAGTAAGATCACAATCAATGAGAAAAACATGTTGATAACAACATTAGACCACCCTGAATGTATCAACCAACATCGTTAGACAACCCACGGTGATTGGCGATCACCAAGCAACGAATTAATGCGTCATCAACACTAAGATATCCACTCTAGAGGAATAGCATTTCTTGAACGCCATATCAAATCAACGCATTTCTGCACGAGGACGCTTTGAACTCATATCAATTTCTTTAGGTGCACGGGCTATATGGAGTCTTCCACAGCCTCCTGGAACCACCATTCATGGTCAACGAATAAATGTTCCCCGAGGAATAATACATTATATGGAGCTATACGAATAAGATAATCCTTAATCATATCCAACTCGATGAACGATCAACACGACACTCTACAACATAACAAAGCCCCGAGGAATAATCGGGCACACTTGCCATATCGGTTATATAGATCAAATAACTCGATGGACGGTCGGGAAATCTTCTCTTCACAGCCCGATTGGGGGCTCCATTGCAACGATGACATGCAAACAGATTCATCGTAACATTTAAATAAAAATAGAAGAGGCCAACTCAGGATGGATGCGAACATGGTTAACACTCGCATTAGTCTTTCAAATGACAATCAAGACTAAGCTTGATTTAATTACAACAGCCTTCTTGCTTGTTCCCATTAAATTAAGTACGTCCACCTCATCAACTATGTTAGTCGGCTAAAATCCTGAATGGGTGGATGGCCCTTAAACCATGTGAATTTTTTCCATCGCCTTTTAGGCCTAAGGAAGTGTGACGGCACAACCTAAAAGGTAAAATAGGCGGATATTTACATGCAAGGCATTAGAACATGGAAAAATGCAAACGTAATTGGTATTACATTGACTTGCGAGAAAAGTCTAAGTACAATAAGCATACCGATTACATATCACATGTTATAAGACTTAATACAGGGTCTTACCCCTACTAGGTACATGCTAGAACAAGGATCGATGCATAGGCTTCTGGTCGGCCTCTCCAATTGGACCGTATGAAAAACCTAATGCAGGGTCTTACCCTTATTAGGTACATGCTTGAGCAAAGCTCGACGTATAGGCTTCTAGTCGGCCTCTCCAATTGGACCATATGAAAAACCTAATGAAGGGTCTTACCCCTACTAGGTACATGCTCGAGCAAGGCTCAACACATAGGATTTTGGTCGGCCTCTCCAATTGGACCTTATGAAAAACCTAATGCAGGGTCTTATCCCTACTAGGTACATACTCGATCAAGCCTCGACGCATAGGCTTCTGGTCGGCCTCTCCAATTGGACCATATGAAAAAACAAATGTAGGGTCTTACCCTTACTAAGTACATGCTCAAGCAAGGCTCGACACATAGGCTTCTGGTCGGCCTCTCCAATTGGACCTTATGAAAAAACTAATGCAGGGTCTTACCCCTACTAGGTACATGCTCGAGCAAGGCTCGACGCATAGGCTTCTGGTCGGCCTCTCCTATTAGACCATATGAAAAACCTAATGCAGGGTCTTACACCCACTAGGTACATGCTCGAGTAAGGCTCGATGCATAGGCTTTTGGTCTTCCTCCCCAATTGGATCATATGAAAATCCTAATGCAGGGTCTTACCCCGACTAGGTACATGCTCGAGAAAGGCTCGACACATAGGCCTGTGGTCGGCCTCAACAAATGGACCATACAAGATCAAATTACAGGGAGATGTCCTAAACTTGATGTACGCTCGAGAAAGCCTCAACAAACGAATTTTGAATAGGCCTGTGGTCAGCCTCACGAATTGGGCCATGCAATAAAATAGAATAATGAACTACGTTCGACCTGATCCCATGAGGGTACGTAGGCAGCTCGACACTCTCGATTCCGGTTCCCATATCAACTGAATATCTCTCAACTCAAGCCAAGCATTCATCTAAAAAACTTATAAATAAGAACAACCAAAGAAGGTTAAAAGTTGAACGACAGCTCAAAGAATGCCAGTCCAATTCACATCAATAACTGCATACGTTTAAAGAGATTATGGACCAACTCCCAGCTCATCTCAGAATTAACTCTGCTGAACTGCGACCTGTGGGGCTATTGTAGGGGGAGAAAAATATGCCTACGTAATAGCATGACACATAGTGAGCACCCCAGTCAAGATGGCAAGCAACAGATGCTCCAACAAGATAGGGACGACTTAAGTCCTTGATAAACTAGAAGACCGAGGAGCAGTATCTCATTGAAATCAAACTCCATGAAGATAGGACTCATCCATATTTGTTACTCATCCATATTTGTAACCCTAATGTAACCCCTAACTCTATATAAAGGGGGCACCCCCCCATTATGAAAGGGGTATTAGAAGTTAGAGAAACACTCTCATGTAAAACTCTCTCATCATTCTAATGGAACACAGCAGCAGCCCCGTGGACGTAGGCCATTCATGGTCGAACCATGTAAATATTTATCTCTCTCATATTTATCTTTATGGTTGTATCGTGATGAATTGGAACCCCTCTACGGGTGAGATTTTTTGCACCTACACGAATATTGACCCCCACCTCTATGTTTATTATGAATGTTTACTTACTGCATTACACACTCCCTTCAATTGGTATCAGAACATTAGTTCCCATTGTGTTAGAATTAACGTGCTAGAGTAGATCTTATTGCTTGTGTGTTATTTTCTTTGTTGATCAATTAATTGATACTTTTGTTATTTGTCCTAATTTCTCCCCTATGGATCAATTTAGAGATTTAAATTCTGTAAACCGTCCTGCTTACTTTGATGGATCTAAATATTCATATTGGAAAGTGAATATGAGAGTGCATCTTAAATATAAACATGAGCATGTGTGGATGAGTGTTGAGTAATGTTGGATTTACCCTACTATAGAGGAAGATGATGGGAGAGTGAATAAATCAGGTTGTTATGGACGGATGTCTAATTTATTGAATGTAATTTTAACTTGGTTACATTAAATGCGTTATTTGCTTCACCCAATACTCAATAGTACAATTGCATTCTAAATTATGAACAAGCCAAGGAAGTGTGGGATATATTGAGAGTCATTCATGAGGGTATGTCGAGTGTGAGGAGGTCAAAGTTTGAAAACATTACAACCAAATTTGAAACCATTAGAGTGGAAGAGAGTGAGTTATTCAATAACTATTGTACTACGTTAACGGAGGTTGTGGATGCATCTTTCAACTTAGGAGAGTAGATTATGAAAAACAAGGTTGTGAAAAAGGTCCTTAGAACCTTAGCATCTAGGTTTGTTGCTAAGGTTGCTATCATGAATGAAGTCAAGGACACGAACATAAACACATGTAGTCTTGAAGAGTTTATTCAATCACTTTGAATATGATATCGAATACGGACACGTATAGTCTTGAAGATTTTGTTGGATCACTTGAAATTTATGATCAAGAGGAAAATATTATTGCTCTAAAATTAAAAAATAACTTGCCATTTATTGTTGATTCAAGTGAAAATATTTTCAAAAAATGTGTTGAAAAACCTAAAAAGAATGTTGAAGTAGGCATGGAACTTTTTGTTAAAGGATTTTTCAAGTTTTATAAAAATAACAAAGCGTTTTTCAATAATGGAAATAAATTATAACAAAAGCGATTGAAGTCTTCTAAACATTACTCTTTTGTTGAGAAAGGTGATTTCAAGAAGGGAAATTCCAAGTATGAGGACAAATGTTTTAGTTGTTGTGGCATTAGTCATCATATAAATGTGTGTCCAACATATTTGAAAAATCTTGAAAAGAACAAGAGCAGAGAAAAGAAAAGAAAAAGGAAAACGTATAAGGACACTCTTAGTGATTCGAAAAGTGAAAGTGAGGATAGTTCTTCTAGTGATGAGTGCGGGAATAAAATTGCATTCAAGGTCAGACTTGAAGAGAATTTGAAGGAAAATGATAAGAGTATGTATTTAAATAGTGTGGTGAAGAAAAAGCGTAAAAGAACTACTAGTGATAGGTCTTTGAGCGACTCATTTTCTTTGGAAGGACAAATTTCCAACAGTAAATTCGTATGTATATTGTCTTAATTCCATTTGACAAAATGGTATGAGTTATAAGTTAGGATTTGAGTTTGTTTATCCTCTAAGCCTAGGTTAAAACATCTACATCATCGTGCCATGTTTCATGATACGTTTCATAGTCAAAGTCCATGGATATCCAAAGGTATGAATGTATATTATTTTATATCCTTGGAATTTCTTTTGGGTGTTTGTTTTTAAAATATTCTTTGAGGCATTTGAAGAAAAAAAAATTTGAAGAAAAAAAAATTTTGGTTTAAGTCATTGAACGAAATCTTGAGTCGTTTAAACGAGATTTCATATGTCGTTCGAGCAAGATATTGTATTAGTTCAAACGAGTAACTAAAAGTCATTAAAATGACCGTCTAAGGAAGTTCAATTGAATTTTGTTTGCTGAACAGTGGAACCTCGTTAGCAGTCTGTTCGAACGATATAAGTTGTTTCATTCGAACGAGATTGTTTTTTGTCGAAACGAGAATAGTAAGTTTGTTCGAATGAGCCTATGTTTTTCGTTCGAACGAGTTGTCTCAAAAAAATTTCCACCTTGAAATTCATGTTTTCTATAAATAGGAGTGCTAAAAACTTATTTTCTTAAGAGGTCTTTACGAAATTATTTTCCAGGAACATATGTTGTGCCTCCAATCCCTAGTTTTACCTAAGGTTTTTTGAGATCCAAGTTTCAATCAAATATGGTTGTGTGAGTATTCTACATCCTGTAAAGTATTATTTACATACAGTGGAATCCGTATGTGTGGAGGTTTGAAGCGATGGACTCCTCATTCAATCCGTTGACGGTTTGATGATCTAAGATCGATGGATATCAAGACGTGTGGGGAGCACACATTATGGCAGTGTGTAGGTGGAATCATACGTATCGTTGTAAAGAAGGTTAAAGGAACAAAAACGCATCAAGCCTTGAAGGATTCGAGTAAGTTGTATAAGTCATCTGTTATTCATGTATAATTCCTATATCGTAGTGAATTTAAGTGGCTAGGTCGTCCGAGGTTTTTTTTGTTGTGTGTTTTCCTCGCAAATAGGCATGTTGTGTAATTGATTTATTTTACTCTTTTTACACTCACATAAATTAATGTTGGGGCAAGTTAAAATTTGGTAAAAATGTTTGCACAACAATTCGTTTAATTGGTGAATGTTTAATTGGGTTATCTGTTTAAGTTTATTAAATTTTTAGAAAAATTAAAAATTGTTGTGTGTTTGACTATCCACATAATCCCTTAGCACTTTCAAATCGGTATCAAAGCAGGTACACTAACTTGTAGTTGTCTATTTATCTCTCTCTCGTTGTTTATTTGTTTCTTTTGTTTGTCATCATAGTCTTAAGTCAACCAAAGTCTTGAGTGATGAGAATGTTTTTGATATTCGAGAGGAGTTTAATGAGTTTTACACCCGTCGTGATATGTTAACTAAGTTGATTTTGAAACTTTCAAAAAGGATAAAATTTCTTGAAGAAGAGAATTCGAACTTAAAATATAATAATATTTTTTTACGAAACATTCAAACTCAAAGACATGAAACGTGATTTTCAAAATTTAGAAGTGTCCACAAATAATAGTGAGGCTATAGTCCTTGTTTAGAAAGTGAGTCAAGGGACTCTAAAGTTTCAAGGGTGAAAGAACGTGCCATAAAAGAAATTGATTAATTGATTAAAAATTTGAAGGAACGTGAAAAGACTCTTAGGGATAGGTTCGCTTACCTTGAGGGGGAACCTTTTAGGCATAATTGAACATTTGAAGAATTATTCCTTAACATATGTGTGACACCTGGCCTATTTAAATATTGGGTTACAAGTCCTGTATTAAAATAAAGCAGGAATTTCGTTTGGTTCATTCTTAGTATCATTGCTGAAAACTTTTTAAATTACTATCCACCTATTAGTTAAATAAGCCGGTGAGAAATTTTTTCTTCATTTAAAAGCCAACAAGTAAACCAATAACTAAAACCAACAAAGCAATAAAGCTGAATAACCAATCACGCCGATAAGAAAGTCTAAACATCATATAATAAAACCAAACAGCGAATAAACCATCGATTACCAAAGTCCAAAACAACATCTGAATGAAATAATCACTAATAGAAATTGAATCTGGAAATAAAAGGGGCAACACGCCCAACCGATAACTGAATTAAAGAACCTATTCTAGATTACAATAAATGAAGTGGCGGCTCAACAACCTGCAAACCTCCATATCAGCTAAAGTTTTCTATCCCTAAAAAGAATAGCCATCTTTGGCATCCATGTGGATGGACACCTAAATGTTTTTGGAAAATAATTTGGCACGGATAAGAGCCCAAAACCTTTTCAAAATGTTTGCAAGTAAATAAGATGCATTAATAAATATGCAGTACAACTTTCCATATTTAAGCCAGTGTTGCACTCCCATGGGATATTCCTCACCTCTCAACAATAGTGCACACCTAGCGCATACATCTTAACCCACCTAGTTACGGTACCCGCCTAACTAGTCATGTTGCAAATCTCACCAATACCCTACTCTAATCCAAGTATTATCTATCGTTTATTTCTTGGTTAGTTTACTTATTTTCTTAATTAATAATCTCATCATTAATCATTCTAATAACTTTACTCCAGTTATTTATAAACATACACACTTAATGTATTAAGCATGTATACAATTAACTACACTATTATAAATGTAATGATATACTATAATAAACATACATATGTTCACTTATTAAACCCGTATATAATAAATTACACTATTATATACGTAAAGATATACTACAATAAACACACATATGTTAACTCTTAATGTGTTAAGCCCGTATATAATTAACTACACTATCATATAGACAAAGATATAATATAACAAACACACATATGTCGCATATAGTTGTCATCCCCTAAGAATAATTCATCGGATGTGGCTATCCCTTAAGTAATAACTCATTATATGGCACCATCCACCGAGTAATAAGTCATTAGATGTCTCCATCCCCTGAGTAATAACTTATTGGATGCCTTTCTCTACAATGTTATCATAATCCATGGCATGCTCACTTCATGGTGGTTATTGATGGTTGGACTCTCACACCGACTCGATAAAAATTGCAAACATATTGGAGGTAGTTATAGTCCTTTGATAGTGAAGCCTAAACATACCCAAATCATCTCACTTCGAATATAAATCACACAAACATAAACATGGCACTATGACCTGGGGACTATACTTACCCTACTTTCGCTCGCCAGGGAAGATCACCCACATCGCATAACCTCCATTGATAGAACTAAAAGGGTATGTTCACACCAATATCATACACACACACACACACACACACACACACACACACACACACACACACACACACACACACACACACACAGATATATATATATATATATATATATATATATATATATATATATATATATATATATATACCCGAGTCTAATCCCAACTCTTATTTAATTAAATTCTTCTCTTAATTAAATAATATAACATTTTCTCATTACTGAATTCTATCGGACTCTCCCAACTAGTCCTAAATGAAAAAACCGGAAATCACTCTGCATGTTCAATCTCCTACGCCCCAGGCATTATTATTCCATAAATACCTTACGTACAATTATATCGAGCTAACACTCGTCTACCCTAAATTTCCCTTATTGAACATAATCTACATAAGTATTAAAAATCATTAACTTAACCTCAATATCATCAACAATGAATTCATATCAACTAAGTGAATATATCCACAAGCTTTTGTAATCATCCAAAATATAATCATGCACAAGATAAAATACATCCCTAGATTACCAACTAAAGATTTTGGTCTTGTACACTCTTCCGTATAAAATTCATAACTAATTCGAAAAAATAAAAATAAAAACATGAAATTGGCGGCCACGCGTTCATAACGAAAAGATCTAGAAATCCATGACCTGAATAAGCAGGAGAACTGAATCGGCTCGGCCAAGGGGCGAACCAATTCACTGGCCCAGTTCAGTAAATTTTGCCCAGATTTCCTTCTTTAATTTCATCCCAAACACCCTATACATGATACTATACATTCCCCACAATATGTAGAACATAATATTTCTAACCTCAAAAAATCATCCTGATTTCAAAAGATTAACTATTCAAAATCCCCAATTAATCATTGATCAACCTATGAATCTCTAAAAAAGTTATAATTCCAGCAAATATGATTCATATAACATATTTTAGTCATTTACAACGATATATGAGATCAATTTCGCAAGAACCCCATTTTTACATGTGAAAACCCCACCCAAAATATTTTTTCGCATCACCTACTATGATATGAATAGAATCTACTATTATTCAATTAAATCAATTCAATTCCTTGCCTTGGAATGTTTCCATAATATGATATACTTCATGTGTGATAGATTGTTGCTAAATTTTCCCTGAATCCTTTCCTAAATTGGCCTCCTCTAGGTTTTTCCCTTGGTTTCTCTTCTTGCTCCCTTCCTCCTTCTCTCTTAGGGTTTAGAAACAATGATATGGTTGTCTCACCCACCTAACCCTTATGGTTTCAAATACAAATCCCGAAATTAGGTTATTAAGATACATCAAAATGACCCAAATACCCCTATATGAGCTCGGGTTAGTCTAAAAAGTCCCTGAAACCCAATTACTGCCCTCGGTTACTTATTTCTTATTATTTTGACCTATTCGGGATCAATCGTGCACTCGGAATCTCCATCTGAGTCACTATATATAAATTTTTCATCTCAACCTTAATATAGTCTACTCACAATCCCCGACTGAGATATCATCACAATCCCGTCGTTGTTACTCACTACGACATACTAATAATTCATCATATTTTATTTAATATAATCACACTCTGTAAATTTACCATATAAACCAATTAATATTTATTAAATTCGTAATATTTGATTTTAATTAAATTACTGTACACGTGTAATTTAAAATACCAGAAATAATTAAATACATAATTATTCAAAGATACGTGGTGTTACATACTTCCCCCATTGGAAAGGAATTTCGTCCTCGAAATTCAAATATGCCAAGTACTAAAAACTTTGGATCCTTACACGCAATGCATCCAAACATATTCAAAGTTACCTCGTCATAATATTTGATGTTTTCACTGTACACACGCTAGTGGTACCATTCTGACTGAAGGTCTACTCATTACAACCCAAGATTAGCGACAAGTTCATTCAAACTCTTACATACTGATATATTAACTCATTCTTAAGGTCTCGCTTATACAATGACACACAAAACTATCATGAATCCGCTAACAATGTTTCAAAAAGACAAGCCTATACTCCACTGGCTCTATTATCTCTATGTTGGAAAAGGCTCCACTTCTATAAGTGCTAATTTCTCTATTGCCAAATCACGTAACTCTTTTCATGGGAGACACTCACAAAAACCCCTGACCACTCATGTCAGACTTCAAAAACTTCAATTCATGGTTATGTTATATCACTACATCCTTCAACTATACTAAAATGACATAGATTAACTCAATCCTTACTAATCGACCCTGAATCATGCCGGGTGCGAGAAGCTTATTATTCCCCACTTCTAATCGACCAAAGGGTGGACGACAAGATCTCTATATGAAGCCTCAGAAGGCATCACGTAAATAATAAATTGCTACGAGTTATCACACGTAACTCTACCAGTGGTAATTACTACTCCCCATTTCCCTAAAATTCCATATTCACAGTTCTAGTGTATATTCTAACATCTTAGTCACCCTCTCCATTTACCCATAGGTATGAGGGTGGTATATCTTCTCAAACACAACTCCTTCCCCACTACCTTATGATAACCCAACCAGAGGAAAGAAACAAGGTCCTTATCTGGACCCACAACAATGTTGGGCGGCACCTTGTGCCGGCTCATATTCTTTATTTCGTGAAGTGTTGGGTACCTTACCCGATAGTGTAACTTACCGAATTAATAATATTTGATCCATCTTGGTCATCCAGTTCTACCAACTACAATGAACTTCATCACTCCGATTAACCATTTCGTCACTAGAATCATCACGTATTACCAAATGTTATTTTATCGCCAAGGATCAACCTTTTTCCTCTAATGAGTGGTGCACCTGGGGACAACTTCGTCATGTCTCACTCCACACCGACCCACACAATCAACTTCCCAATTTATATGGTACATCTTACTCCCTTTCTTGGGGTATACTAAAATCGCGATGACCCATGCATCACTCCAAAACTACGCACCTTGTAGGTCTCTCTTATCTCATAAAATCAACATCCTATGTATGTGTGAGCACCCTCAGAACTTACAGTCTTTTACCCATCTCTTGTGTGATAGATCTCCTTACTGTACACATATCCAGACTACCTTTCTCCTAGACGAGACTCAACCCATCTTACTTTTCCAATTATGCTTCTAACTTACCCATATGCATATATTCAACACATGCATTCCATGTCTCCTAATCGCGAACGATACAGAAAATTCAACTAACTAGGGCGCCCATACACCCTATATCCCATGCATCTCTGTACAACTGTAAAAACATACTAATAATATGCCTAAGTTGGCCCCGCACACTCAATCTGGATATAAAATAAGGGTATACTTGTCCACCCTATCAATCGTAACTTAATTATACTCGAGATTACCCATTCGATCCACTAGTGGTGCAAATGTTTCACAGTGCTTCCTACACAGCACTTCTCAGCCTCAAAGGCCTTAAGTCAAAAGATTCATCGGCTCAAAATGATACCCACGTACGCATGCAATAATCATAGTACTAATTCCAATCCATACCGAACACATGTCTCCCAAATTTCTATGCTCACTGAGGTTCATGCGTGGGATGTCTCGTAAATAAATTCTACAAAGGATACACTACTGCCTAATGTTGCTTCTCATTGAGCTCCATAATCCCAAATCATATAACTAGAAGAATTGAAATCATTTTCCCTGACACATAAGTCTAATCGTCCACTCCTACATCACTTAAGGAGTCATACAATACGACGCTCTCACTATTACTAATTCCTCAGTGATGAATCAATAACAGGCTAAATCTCTCTGCTCAATAGTATAGCCAATATCCCTTGAATTGCATCAGTAAAGTCCCTACACACCGAGATTAAAAATAACGAGACATCTATACTTCTCGGAGTATCCTTTACAATATAATACATATACAGGCTCGACCCTATTTCAGGTGATACCATGTAATATAATACATCCTATCTTGGAATAGAGAATACGATAGTCTTACTATAACTTTCCACCATCGCTCAAACCTTCATTAACCAGTCAATACCCAGGATAATAATAGGCTTTACCCTCATAACTCTAAAGGAGCAAAACTATTGCACCATATAAACATCCTCTTGTTGTCACTACCCGTGGGCAACACTATAGAGCCCCGCTACCTAGCGGTAAATATATGCATAATGATAAGGATGATAATATTAATGCACCCACTAAACTCGACTCACCCATAAATTTTACTGTTAATAATCCTATATTATGATTCACCCACATCACTCGAAACTTACGCTATACTCATAAGGATAAAATGAAGATTTTACCTTCAATTGTTAACTGCCTTGCCTAGTCACTGGGTTCCTAAACATAATTCTCGTGTCGAAACTAACCTAAGGATTCCTATAATGATTTTACCTCTTGTATACCATCCTGTAGTTACCTCTTTCCTTGCTTTAGGAAATCCTTATTTCTCTGGCCCATCTCCCCACAAGTGAGATAATGGCCAAAAAAATTTCCTTGCCTCTGGTCATGGTGGCCCTATTGAAATTCCTATTCACTGAGTCAAAATTCCCTTATTTTGAATCTCTTAAACGAGGCCCTCTCTTGGTTATTCTCCTAAGTGGGTGCCCCATCACCTCATTACATTCATTATTTCTCTGCTGACTAGAATCTTCAATCTCTTAGAGACCTTCATATGGAAGCATTGATATTTTCCTTGCAAATGTATGACATTTATGACACCACCGTAAGTCGTCCAAGCCGAATTTCCCCCTTAATGCTGGCATATTCTACCCATGAGTCCATCATCATCTCAAAGACCCTTTTTATCATCCGTATCCACCTCGACGGGTACAAATTTTGCTAATAAGAAAATTATCCCCCATGTTCGGCCACCGTTCAACCCTCCTGTAACAATTAATGAAATTTACTTCGCATCTCTATTTAAACAGTTGATGATACGATTTACGGTCAAACCACACTCCAAATTCCTTGATATTCGTGGTACATCTCCTCGGATGTGGTGATTGACTCCCATCACTACAACACTGATCCTATGAGCTAAAAATTTTGCCCAAAATTTTAATCCTGAGTGTCACTACACTCCACCATCAGTAATTTCCTTTGGATTATCTCCTTCCATTGGCCAATCACACTTTTGCACTTTCCCGAACTCTTATGGATGGCCCTTCGAAAAAGTCCCTCTAACTCTCCCCCATATCGACTATACTAGGTGAGTCTGAATTTGCGCCACCAGCTACTATGGTGGTACTTGAGAAAGATACTATGCACTAGCGATTGTCACGGCGTCTACTGCCTGAATAATAATAGTATTGACTTCAACTACGGTCACCATTCACATAATATTTTGTGGCTCCGACTAATCCTCTCCTCCTACAGTCCTCCTAATGGCCCTCATTGATCATCCTATATTATTCGGTATACAAAACCCAAATGAAATCATATAAGATTCATGCCAACTATACTTAATAACAGGAGAACGTAAGTCTCATTATGAATCGATAGTCCTAAGCATAGGGCTTTATATTAACGAAAGCAACGCTGAAAACTTAGTAAGTCCGCACAGATCTTAAGGACTCTAGAACCTGATGCTCTATTACTATCTGTGACACCCCGCCTATTTAGATATCTGGTGATCAGTCCTCTACTAAAATAAAAAATAAATCTCATTTGGTTCATTCTTAGCATCACTGTAAAAAAAAATTCAAATTACTAACCACCTATTAGTTAAATAAGTCAGTGGCAAATTTTATCTTTCATTTTAAAGCCGAAAACTAACTGATTAACTAAAACCAACACAATAATAAAGATGAGTAACCAATCACACCAATAAGGAATTTTAAAATCATATAATAAAACCAAACAGCAAATAAACCATCGGTTACCAAAATCAAAAACAATATCTAAATGAAATAATCACTAATAGTAACTGAGTCCGGAAAGAAAAGGGGAAATATTCCCAACTAATAACTAAAGTAAATAAGCTATTTTAGAATAAAACAAATGAAGCGACTACTCAAAACCTTCAATCCTCCACATCAGCTGGAGCTTCATGTCCATGGAAAGAATGACCATCCTTGGCGTCCCTGTGGCTGAACACCTAAAAGTTTTTGAAAAATAATTTGAAATGGTTTAGAGCCAAAAACCTTTTAAAGATATTTGCAAGTATTTAAGATGCATTAATAAATATACAATACAACTTTCCATATTTAAGCCGATGTAGTAATCCCACGGGATACTCCTCACCTATTAACTATAGTGCACACCCAGCGCATACATCTTAACCCATCCAATTACGCTACCCCGCCTATCTAGTCCTGTTGTAAATCTCACCAATACCCTACTCTAACCCGAGTATTGTCTATATAATTTATTTCTTGGTTAGTTTACTCATTTACTTAACTAATCATCTCATCATTAATCATTCTTATAACTTTACTCCAGTTATTTATAAGCATCCACACTAAATGTATTAAGCCTGTATACAATTAACTATACCGATTCGTCCAGGGGGCAACCAGTTCGCTAGCCTAGTTCAGCGAATCTAACCCAGATTTCCTTCTTTAATTTCATCCCAAACATCCTTCTACATGATATTATACATTTCCCACAATGTTTAGAACATAAGGGAAAAACTCTTAGATGGTTTTAACCTCAAACAAGCGTTCTAATTTCAAAGATTAACTAACATCTTCTAATTAATCCATTAAAATGGGTCTACATAAAGACGTTTCACTATAACCCTAGATTTGATTTAAAACCCCCAATTAATTACTAAATAATCTATGAATATCTAACAAAGTTCTAATTCTAGCAAATATATTCATATGACAACATTAATAAATTATTTACTACAATACGTGGGATTAGTTTCACAAAAAAATCCTTTTTACATGTGAAAATCCCACGAAAACAGTTTTTCACATCACCTACTATGATATGAATAGAATCTACTACTATTCAATTAAAGAAAGTCAATTATTTCCTTAAAATGTTTTTAGAGTCTGATCTACTTTGTGTGTCATGGATTGTTGTTAGATTTTCCCCTAATCCCTTCCTAAATAGGCCTCCTCTAGCTTTCTCCCTTGATTTCACTTCTTTCTCCCCTCTTCCTTCTTTCTTAGGGTTTAGAAATAATGATATGGATGCCTTACCCACCTAACCCTTATGGTTTAAAATACAAATCCCTAAATTAGGTTATTAGGCTATATCAAAATGACCCAAATACCCCTATATGAGTCTGGGCTAGTCTAAAAAGCCCTTGAAACCCAATTACTATCTCGGGTACTTATTTTTTACTATTTTGATCTATTCGGGATCAACCGTGCACTCGAAATCACCATCCGAGTTACTATACATAAATTTCCCATATCAACCTTAATATAGTCTACTCACAAGCCCGGGTTGAGATATCATCATAATCCCGTCGTTATTACTCACTACGACATACTAATAATTTACTGTATTTTATTTACTATAATCACACTACGTAAATTTACCATATAAATATTAATCTTAATCTCACCCAATTAATATTTATTAAATACGTAATATTTTATTTTATTTAAATTACTCCACACGTGTTATTTAAAATACCAAAAATAATTAAATCCATAATTATTCAAAAATACGGGGGGTTACAGTTTGAAGAGTCTAAATATTTTCTTGAGTCTAGAGTTTTGAAGTTAGAAGATAAACTAAAAGACTCAATTTGCATTGTTATTGGCTACTACAATATAAATTCTTCTGCTCCTTAAACCAAGACCATGTGTTTAAGAGTGTCAGTCGTTGCATAGGACATTAGAAAATGTCAACCCAAAGGTCATCTTCCTTGTGTTTACATATGTTCGCATTGTGGTAGTAAAGGTCACCTTAGTATGTTTTGCTATGATCTTAGAAAAGGTCCTAGGAAGTTTAGATTTAGTGTCACCATGGTTCCAAGAAATTGAGAAATAAGTATTTATTTATATGGGTTAGGAAATCAATTTTGGAGGCTCTAAATATTAGACTGTTTGAAAACTACATGCTTGCACATGATTCTTCTCATGTTATATATAATGGTTGATTTTGTTGTCATGTTTTCATACACTAGATTTTATGCCTTATGTTATTGTTAGTTGTACGATGTTTAAGTCCTTTGTATTTCAATTTTCCTTTTATTAGGTCTTATCAAGAAAAATACAAAAAGATTTTGTTTGTCTTTTGAGTTATTTTTAAAATTGGTATCGTTTCTGGCAAAATTTGAATAACATAAAAATATTTTTGTTTCATTTTGTGTGCTTTGATTTTACATATTTTGTATGGCATATCAGTGTGTTTGAATCGAATTTGTTCCATATTTTTCATGTGGCTAGGACATTTTAATATGGTTGACAATGCTTAGGATTATTCTTAGTCATGCTTGCATGGATTTGATTTGCTTAATGGATTCACTTTACATAAGCCTCCGCACACACTTGCACGAAAACTTTTAGATTTTAACTACCTATGTTGCATCAGTTACGTGAGGATATCTCCTATTAATCATGTCATATACATATCTATTCGACTGTAGGGGATTTGTACATGTAAGAACCATTTTCCATTAGATTGTTTTGATTAAAAAATTGAGTGTACATGAGGAAAGGGATAAGAGGGGAGTCAATATCCTTTGTGTGAATGGCCACTGTTGGCAAGATTCCAAAAGAAAATAGAGGCAAAAGAAAAGGAAAATTGCCAAGGCCGTGTTTATAAATTGATGCTTCAAAATTGATATCTTCAAAACGAGAGAAAAAAATGATATATGTAAATTATTAACGGCGTTAATTTGAAGATCAATGGGTTTGCATAATAAGTCCTAGTAAATCTTAACATTTGAAGCTATTAATCTGAGAATCGTCAATATTTCCTAGGCTAGTGTGCATTGTGTATGTTTGTCCTTTATGAGTTCATTATTTGTCACTTGAGGGTAAGTCAAAGTTTCATAAGTTAATCAGTCAAATAGAACTCCTTGGACATATTTTGAGTGATTGGTTCACGTTTCTTTTGCTTTTCTAGTTCACACCCCTTCACTCCGTACCATATTTGATTTAGACACATTGACGTCATATGAGTGTGAAATGCTTATGTGTTTTGTATTTTTTTGTGGTGTTTATACCCATTTATATTTATGTGCATCATTGGTACAAGAGTGGTTATATAAATATGGTGTGTCTTGTTTTGAGTCATTACGTTTCGAATTTAATTCATGTTTGTCATATTCTTCATCTTCGATTCAAATTGGCATGTTTTATTATCATATTGGTACCTTTTGTTGCTTTCATACATTGGTATATTATGCTTTAATTTCTACATCAAAATTGGAATCTTTTGTTGTTTTCGTACATTGGTATGTTATGCTTCAATTTCTACGTCAAAATTGGTATCATTTGTTCATTGTTTTGATTATTTGTGCTTACGTGGCCAAGTAAGTTTGTCGTTGCGTATCACTTCACATCATCAGATGATATAATTATTTTTCTTTATGATTACATGTGTTACATTTAGGGGAATAAGTTATGTATATTGTGCATCTTTATCTTTGTCTATTCTTAGACAAAAAGGAGGAGAAATGGTGTTTAACTCTTTAACTCGAGGTGATAAATTCTTACCTTAGGGGAGACGCCTTACCTTATATGGAGATTTTGAGACAAAAGGGGAGGGTTTTTCATATCAGAATTTATATTTCTAGATATTTTCTTTGTATTTTAAGTGTACTTTTTTGCAACGATGCAAAAAAGTTTCACAAGAGTAAAGCTACCCAGAGTTTGTGTCTTTCAAATGTCTTCGTTTTCCTTTTGGGACTAGGGCTGAGTTTTTAAAAGAGTTTGACGATCCATAGTTTTTTTTTATAGTTTGTCCCGGAATATCCAAAGGGGTAAATTTATGAGGAAAAATTTCCAATATAGTCAATTTGCATATATATTGTCTTAATTCCACTTGGACAAAATCGTATGAGTCATAGGTTAAGATTTGAGTTTGTTTATTCTTCAATCCTATGGTGTATGATTGAATAACAGAGCGGTCAAGTTAAAGCATCTAGATCATCTTGTCATGTTTTTTTCCATGTTTCATCTTCAAAGTCTATGGATGTCCAAAGGTATGCATGCGTATTATTTTTTATCCTTAAAATTTCTTTTGGTATTTGTTTTTAAAATATTCTTTGAGGCATTTTTCATAAAATGTTTTTTAAAGAAAAAATTGTTTTTGGTTTAAGTTGTTAGAATGAAATCTTCCATCATTCAAATTTGTTTTCATACGTCATTCGAATGTGGTGTTTTATTGGTTCAAACGAGTTACTAAATGCCATTCAAATGACCATATAACAAAGTTCAAATGAATTTTTTTGTGCTTAAAAGTGGAATGTTGTTCGAAGTATATTTGAATGAGATTAGCTGTTTCGTTCGAAGGAGATCATTTTTGGTTTGAAGGAGAATAGTAAGTTCATTCAAATAAGCATATGTTTTTTGTTCGAACGAGTTGTCACGAAATTCATATTTTTTCTAAATAGGAGTGATGGCAATTTATTTTTTGAAGAGGTCTTTGTGAATTTTTTTTTTCCAAGAACATATAATGAGCCTCCAAACCCTAGTTTCACCCAAGAGTTTTTGAGATCCAAGTTTCAATCAAATATGCCTGTTTGAGATTTCTATTTTGGCACCATTGTAGATTATTGTTTACATGTGGTGAACTCCATGTGTGAGACGGTTTGATGCGATTGACTCCGTGTTCTATCTGTTAACAGTTTGCTGAGCCAATATTTGTTGATACCAACCAAGGCGTGTGAGGAGCACAAATTGTGGCATTGTATAAGTGAAATCCTACATGTCATTGTGAAGAAGGTCAAAAGAATGAAGACACATCAAGGCTTGAAGGAATCGAGCAGGTTGTTTAAGTCATTTGTAGTCCTTGTGTAATTACTAGATCACAGTGAATTTGCATGGCTTGGTCGTCCAAGGTTTTTCCCATTTTGGGTTTTTCTTGTACATCGGCATGTTGTAAAAATTTGTACACAAAAATCCATTTAATTGATATGTGTTTAATTGGGTAATTTGTTTAAGTTTAATTAATTTTTTAAAAAAATAAAAATTAATGTGTGCTTGATTGTCCACATAATTCCCTAGCACTTTAAGTCTTATAGTGGTAATAATTAATACACTTTGAATGAGGAATCAGAAGGAGATAATGATTGTGAATGTGAGGATATACAAGAGGCTTTTGACAAACTCTATCAAGAGTCTATCAAACTTAAAAAGTTCAAAATCAAACTTTTGTCAAAATTGAAAGCCATTCAAAATGAACTTGACGAGAAAAATAAAGTTGGTATATATTCAATCAAAATATTTTGACTTTGAAAAAGTTATCGATGTGTTAAATAAGCAATGAGAGTCTTTAAAATCACAAAATGCAATCATTTCAAAAGAAAAAGAAGAATTTGAACTTGAAAATTAAGCTTGAGCCCACAATGGATTTTAAAATAAAAATACGTAATAGAACGAAAGTTCTTGATAACATTTTGCTACGTAATGCTTAACCTAAACTCAACAACCATGGAAAAAGGTTTCTGTGATTCAAAGCTTGAGAAGAATCTTAGAAAATCAAAAGTGAATTTTGAAAGTTCAAACTCTCTTGAAGAGAAGGATACGGTACAAACTACTATGCAACAAAAGAAGAGGTTAAACCTATTTTTGAAATTGAAAAAAAAAACTCTGGTTATATGTTTTGAGGGAAATCAACTCATGTTCTGAATTTTTGCTTCAAAAAGAAAAGACTTGATAGAATTGGTTAAAAGGCACAATTTGTGAAAAAATATTTGTGAACGGATGTGAGAAGGTTTGATATAAAGGGCGTAGCTTATTGTACTTTTTATCAAGCACATAGTCACTCAAATTAAGCTTGTTAGTACTTGAGGGGAAAAAATCAAAGGTTCATTGGAAATAGGATAAACATGTACCATAGAAATCCTATTTATGAGCTAGGCCAAGTTGATGCTCTAATGAGTATAATGACTTTTCTAACGCAGGGAAATAGTGAGGCCAGAGATAACATTCCTAGACTTAGACACCAAAATCAACTTTCGAAGACTAGGCATAAGAATCCTATAAGGGAGGAAAGATGGATACCTAGAGTAGGAAAAGGTATTCCTATGCACCTAGAGTCAAGGTAAACTTGACAGGAATCCAAGAGAATATTAAAGTGAACGAGGTGAAGTTTGAGTATCCCAATTAGCCGAAGGATGCAACACCCATCGCTACCTAGGTAGGTAGTTTGCTTAGGATGAATAGGTTCTTGTAGGTTCCCATTCCTAGTTCATTCTTGATTTATGGGGGAAACTAGTCAACGTGGGTGAGAGAATTCATCTGGTAACACTTTTCATGGATTAGTGAGATTTTCATTCATGTGTGCATTCTTCATGCTTTTGTTTCACATGCATTATTTTCTTATCTAAATATGATTTTGTAAATATTCATGAATCTTTATTATTCAAAAAGATTTTGTGCTTATATTTTTTGTTAATTATGGTTAAGTCTTTGATTCATTTCGACTTGATGATTGATTTAACTCGAATGTCGATTGAAACGTGAGTTATAAACTATTTGATCAAAATAGTTGATTAATTTAATTAGTTTAATGAAATTCATTTGATAAATCATGATTGCTAAGCTTGTTGAGGCACATGGTATTGATTTCACACTACTTGCATATGTTGATCTTACTTTTAGTGCTTAATTTGATCATGATCAAATTCTTGAGATCTTATTGGTGTTCCATTGCTCTATATGTGATATTATGTATGTTTCTTACTATAAATGAGTTGTAAAATGATCATTTCTAAAGACATCGATAAGGGCTACCCCTAGGAGTGACTACACCCATTTTATAAATTTAAATGTTTTGGGTAGGTGCCATCTAGGCTTGTGAAAATCTAATCAATCGAAAATGCCAATATATGTGGAAAAAAAAAGTGATAAGCCAAGAGCTTGAGCCGACATGAAAAATACGTTAAGGCTAAGCATTTCAAAAATTGAAACTTGCCTTTATATGGCCTTCAAAGGATTTATATTAAAATTTTCTTGAGGGAGTTAATGGCTTGAAACAATCTTTTTGATATCAAAAGGATATTGATGTAATGATTGTATTTTAAGCATCATTTATAATGTTTCACATGATTTGATTACATGCATTCAAGTTGATTACGTATTCCTAATTATCACATGAATCATTCCTTGAAGTGTATTACAAAGTTTCAAAATATTGATTTAATAAGAATTTTATACCTTTAACGTTGAATTGATTGAAATTGACTTGAATGTATTTTTAATCCATATTAAATAGAAATCTTTATGTCAAATCATTGGATCAGTAGTTACCTAATCACAATCACACTTCACATGCTTTTTACTTGCATTTTTACAAATGTGTGTGAGTGTAAGTTTTATGCATATCCTATAGTTTGTGCACACACGAACACAATTCATGGGCGTGCACATGACCAACTATACGCATGATTAATTTGTATGTGCGAAACGACTGTCGACAAATTTTAAAGATGGATAGATGGTTTGGTTGCTCATTTTGCTCCAAAACTCTTCCATAGATAAAACCCTAGGTAAAAAACACTCTTAAACCAATTTTTTTTGTTGAGTGTGGGTTTGATCAAGTCTTTGAGGGCCTTTTACTCATGTGTTGATATCTAGCCCTAGATTTGTCGAATTTGAGTTTTCATCCTATTTCACTTGGTAAGTCTTTGATTCTCCTTAAGTTTACTTAATTTACTTTACTAGGTTGATTTCATTATCTTAGGAGTTGTTTGGGCAATCGATTTGAAAATTTGGTTATTTTTGGGTATTATATTTGGGGATTTTATGTACTCTTCACATTGTAGCCCTAGTTTTGTTATTTGTTTAGGTTCTACTCAATTTTTTGCGTAATGGGTAGGCCTAAGACTCGGGCTAAGAAGAAGTTCGAGAGAGTGATATTCTTTTTCGATACCTAGTCCAACTAGGAGACGTCGTCAGGCCTCGAGTACCTTAACTCAGGTTCAAGACTCTCAATCTGATGCCTTTAGTATTATGTTTATCCGAAATGGTTCCATTTTATATTCGGCTGTGGACATCCCAAAATTCTCTCATCTCTCCTTCCGCTGGGGTAGGGAAAAGAAGGGGGGAGAAAAAGTCTCGCGGGCTTTTACTCTAGGAGCGCTTAGACTGTCGTCGGTGTGAGGTGAATGTAAAGAGATGAATTCGCCAGCCTATTTTGCACAAAATAGGCAAAAAAACATGTCACCGCTTCGAGAGATCGGCATCAAAGACAAACTGATGCTTACAAAACCAATAGTACAAAGGTTTGGGGGATATGTTATGGAATAGGAAGGTGTTAGGAACCCATTCCTCCCTTTTTGACTCTCATGGGCTTGTGTTATTGTTTTCCTTTATGTCTCCGTGAACTCTCTGTGTGTGTGTGTGTGTGTGTGTGTATATAATGGAGATCGGAATCACCCAACTCATACCATGGAAGAGATAGAGTGAGGTCATCCATAGGAATGTTCCCAAAAATAATATTAAAAATATGTTTTATGCATCTATCATGACATTGATCGTTATAATGAAACGATAATATGTGTAGGACAAAATGCTTCTAAAGATCACAAACATAATATATATATATATATATTAAAATAATGCAAGAATATGAAAAATGCGGAAATGGGGAATTTGGAAAAATTAGAAGATTGAAAAATTGGACACGAGTCTCGAATTTTAATACCTAACGCGTACGTGATATATATATATACTGCAAGAATATGAAAAATACGGAAATGGGGAATTTGGAAAAATTAGAAGATTGAAAAATTGGACTCGAGTCTCGAATATTAATATGTAACGTGTACGTGGCCTATAAAGGCATCAAAGTTCACGTATTTCTCATATAGCATAGGGGTGGGATTTATCCCATAGATTCGAACGGGATTTTATTATGTGTGTGTGTGTGTGTGTAAAAAATGTGTTTTAGTTTTGAAAAAGTGTGATGAATAATCCTGTTGAAATCTATAGGTGTAACCCTCTTTTTGTTTGTTTTGGATTTTTTATGAAAAATAAATTATGTGCAGTATAACTAATAAAAGGTGAGAAGTTAATGTGTATGAACTAAATTAAACGCTAGATTATGAGTTTATGTAATTAATGCAAAAATAAGAAATTTAAGGAAAGAGAGAGAGACAAATTTTGGACCTTCTTTGAAGAATTGAAGTTTGATCTTGATCTTGGATGAACTCCCTTGAGTGTTGAAATTAATGTTGGATGAGAGAGAATGAGATTTTGCCGAATTGGGTGTGAAATGGATGGGAATTTAAGATGGAATAGAATTTCACATAAGGAAACTTCGCTGATTACAAGAGAATGTTGTTGAGATCACCAATGCCGATGGATCTGAGGCGTGCCTCGGAGTGAGGTCATGCCATCTATTTATAGGGTAAGGGGGTGCCGATCGGCATAGTCCTAGCCCTACCAATCGGCATGTAACCCTAGACACTGCCGATAGGCAGTCTTGTGTAGAGTTTTTCAAAAAAAGGATCAAATAACACAATTCGTTGATCAAAATCATGCACGAGACATAACGTTAGAAAGGTGATTCAGATACCTTCAAGAGTCGAGTCCTTTGGGCCTCTCCTGGGTCCAGGAGTTGACTTTAGATCAAACGTGGCTCGAAATCTCTCGTCGGTCCTTTGGACAGGAGATCGTCGGACGAAAATGAATTGTTCATCCGAATGGTAAGTTAGAATCGTGTATGGTTCATACTCTTGGAAAGGTTATGTGAGGTACTTCAACATTCTAAAGAGCTTCGCTTGGTTCAAAAAATTGACCTTGGTAAATCGGGGCTCGAAATCGTCTGGTGACCTCTCAGAGTAAAATGAATCGTTAGTCCGTACCATAAGGATGATTCACGCATGGGGTGAACCATTGGAAAAATAATTAAGTGCATTTTGAAGATCCATTCAGTCTCATTCGAGTTGAAGAGTTGACCTTGGTCAAATGGAGCTCGGGAGCGTCCGGTGGCCTCCAGATTAATTTTCGGGGGAAACGAATCTTTCATCCCAACGGTTATGTTGTTTTGCGTATTGGGTGGACCATTGAAAAGGGGTTTCAGTGCATTTTGAGTATTCAAAGAGATTTTTCTCTGACGATGAAGTTGACTGGGGTCAAATTGGGGCCCGGGAGTGCCGATGGCCTCCAAATTGATTTTCGATAATAAAATAATTCGTTCGTACGAATCGTTATGCCGATTCTCACATGGGGCAGATCGTTAGAAAGGATATTTAGATCCATTTGAATATCCATCAAGATTTCTATCTAAAAATAGAGTTTACCGGAGTCAAACGGGGCTCGAGAGCGCCTGATGACCTCTAAATCGGTTCTCGGAATATAAACTAGGGTTTGTAGTGAAATGGGGATGTTATAGGGAACTTAGGAGAGATTTATGGGGTCTTAGAATGTGGTGTCTATAGATACCCTCAAAGGGTGAGCTTGGAACAAGTGAAATCCGTCGAATAGACACCACATGATGTTTTGGAAATAGGTCAATTCTGTGAACCTAAAGGACCAGGATGATCGATTCAAGGACAATTCTGAGGACCTAAGGAAATGATGGGGATGGACGATTATACGAGCCAAGGTCAATTCTGAGTACCTATGGTAGGGATCGACCAATTCTACGGGCTGAGGTCAATTTTGAGGACCTAAGGTGGGAGCGATCAATTTTAAGGGTCGAAGCCAATTCTGAGGGCTTAAGTGGGTGTGACCAATTTTGTGGGTCGAAGCCAATTCTGAGGTCTTGGATGGAAGTGATCAATTCTATGGGTCGAATCCAATTCTAAGGGCTTAAGATAAGCGACCAATTATGAGTGTCAAATCCAATTCTGAGGGCTTAAGTAGAGGCGACTAATTCTGCAGGTCAAAGCCAATTCTGAGGGCTTAAGTTTTAGCAACCAATTATGAGGGTCGAGGTCAATTCTGAGGACCTTAAGTACAAGCGACCAATTCTAAGGGACGAAGCGAATTCTGAGGGCTTAAGTAGAGGGGGGCAATTATGTGGTCGACGCCAATTCTAAGGGCTTAAGTTGTAGTTTTCTTTAAGAGACTCCACTGGGAAAAATTATCTTGTGGTTTCGCTGTGAATTTTGGGGAAGTATTTAATTTTGAGTTTTAGGTTCCGCTGGGGAAGAGGAATTAATCTGAGGGTTTGATGTTTCCTTGTTGGGGTATTTTTTTATTGTTACGGTTTCCTTTGATGGGGGATATCCAATTGATTTTGGTCATTCCACTGGGGAAGTAATTGTGGTAAAAAAATTCTTAGTGAAAAAGGTTCTAAAATTCATTTGTAATTTTACGAATTTTCTGGGGGGGTTTTGGGATTTTCTATCTTTTTTGGGAATTTTTGTACGATTTTTCAGGGAGGGTGCCAATCGGCATGGTGTGAGAGGTGCCAAACGTAAGTGGCATGGTCTTTTGGGGTACCTCGAGCAGGTGAAGGGAGAGTGTCTATTGATATGTTGCTGGGAGCAGTCGGTCGGCATGCCCCTTAGCCTCCTATAAAAAATGGATGATATTTCCTCATTTTTCACACCTTCCAAACTTGATCTCTTTTGCTATTTCTTTCTGCAAATTGTTTTAGCATTCCAAAACCAAGAATTGGTTGACTTCTTAAGCAGTGGGACCCGCATAGCGTGGCTGAATGTCGACGACTGGGCGAACTTGGAATGGCAGGCCAGGGTGCCCCTTGCGCTGGGTAGTGAGAATGCTTTTGACTCATTTAAGCCAGTTGCAGATGAACAAAATCTTTTACATGACTCGGCACGTCATCGATCCTCTAGGGTGGTGAACCCTGGCAGCTATGTTAGTGTCTATGAACTTTTGTATTCTTTTCTTCCTTTTTGGTGATATTTCCTTATTTCTTGAATTTTGACAAGGTCTTTTTTCTTTTTCTCTTTGACAGACTGATATATCTACATCGAACCCGTGTTCTCAAAGAGCGATGGGGCTTAAGGATATTTGGGAGCGCCTTCCTTCGGTGGTGTGTTGGGTGGTGTCATCAGTCTATTTTGGTAAATTGGCGTCTGCACCGGACAAGATGCCTCGTTTGATGGTTGTTCTTCGCGCTTTGGGAGAGAGGTGGTGGAACACCACCAACACCATGCACTTTGGCTTCGGAGAGATGATGAAGACTCCCATAGATGTGCAGTAGTTGCTGGGGCTAGACTGAGGGGGGTTCAGATAGAGGTTGACAGGACCTTACGGGTGATGTCGGCGGCGGTGGAGATGGCGTTAGGTGATGTGGAGAGGATAGTCTTTGGGGACTCTCTTCATTTCTCCCTTTTGAGGAAGTTATTACTGAGTCGACGGATCGACGAGACAGTGTAACAACCCGTGTAATTTTGGGCTATTTTAATTAATTTTTGGAAAATGGAGAAAAATAAAGTGTTTGATAAAATTATTTTTATTGCTCAAATATATTGGTTATTATTTTCAACGACGAGAATTTCAAACGGTTTCAAAAACGGAGTTAAAACGGATTTTAAAATGATTTTTAAATGTTTTTAACTCTTGGAGTTGTTTTGACTTCCAACTCTTCATTTCTTTGCCTTATTTAAAGGAGTTTTTTAGATTCCAACTCTTCATTTCTTTGCATTATAAAAGGAAGTTGTGGGCAACCTTTTTAACATACTTTTGGCACAAATTTTGGCAGCAAATATATTTTATATTCCTCTCCTTTTTAATTATACTTTGGCCCTTGAGATTTGTGAGTTCCAACCTTAGATTAGAGGTGTTCTTGGGGCTATTTTTGTTGGAGGTTCTTGGAGGAGCTTCGGTAGATCTTTTGTGTTGATCTTGAGGATGTGATCGTTGGTTTCTTATCATGGTTTGGGGTATGGGGTTTTACACAATATGCTCCTTAAATCTCGCGAGTGTCATTCTCTTTGAATTCTTTTTAATTGAACTCATATTTGAATTGATAAATTCATTGAAATCTGGAAAATAATTTTTGAAATTATTTTGATTCATGTGGTATCATTATATTGTTGATGAGCACGTTGTCATGAGATTTTAATATGGCACAGATGTTGGGCACCCGCCAAAATTCCTGTTTCCCGGGCTATGGCTTGATAAAGCATACACGGATGTGGTGAGGCCTGGTGACCCGGTTAAAGTGTTGTTGAGAAATTATAATGATGAAATGCTATTGAGATTTTCATTTTGATTTGAATATTCGTACTCGTGTTGTTACGTTTTATTCATCGCTAACATATATTTGTTGAGCATCTTTCTTGTAGTATTGTGTACTTCCCCATATTTTCTTTTAGTGGCGGGTTAGCGCGGATTTTGGGGAGCTATGGAGATTGATTTTAGCGAGGATTATTTAGGAAAGATTTGTATTATTTTGATGTATAGAGCTTTGGAGATTTGTATTTTATTTTCGAGTTAGTTGTTGTAATTGTATAGATTGAGATTAGTGGATTTATATTATTGTGGGTTTATTTAGATGCTCTATACCTTGTCACTTGTGGATTTGGATTTATTTTATCGCATTAGCGCTCCGTTCGCTCTCCCCGAGCGGGCGGGGTGTTACAGACAGACGGGCGACAGGTGTGACAGATGTCTCGTCTGTTTATTTTGATTTTATTGGGACGGTTTTTAGTGGCGATGAGTGACGATGTCGTCCACTTGTGATTTTCGCCATTTTTTAGGGTATTTTTTAGGGAGCCTGACTTTCGCGACCCTTTATTTTTCTTTGGATGCATTCAGCCGGTGCTTCCGGTAGACGAGCTACGTATCTTATAGAGGTATTCATTATTTTGTATATTTTCCTTTATGCATTCGCATTTTTATTGTTAACCCTTATCCTTTACAGATGTGTATGTAATAGGTGATTGGGCTTAACGCCTAATTGATAGCTTTGAATGATGAGTCTATTTGGGACTTCTATCGAAAGTATCAGTGGCGAAAGTCCAACTGGCAGTCGAGGTGGTCCCTCTCTTTGGAGGCGGTACGTCAGGTCTTGAAAGGCCTGAAGGTAAATCCTTCTTTCTTTTTTAGACCATTTTTCCTTGATGATCTCTTCAGATATTGATTTTCTTCTAGGCATTTTGTAGGTGACCCTCTATCCCTGGGGGATGGCCATCCAGCACATGGGGGTGACCGGGGGAAATGTGCAGCTGTGTCATCTGCTGGCACATGCGTTCGGTCACTCCTGGTATCTGGGAGAAAGGGTAGTCCGATAGGTGGTGTAGGATGAGGTGATGGTGCTACCTGTAAGGCCCCCGATATACATGAGGAAAGAGCGGGAGATGTCGGAGGACGCGAGGGTGGCGACGATGATCGGTGAGCCTTATTTGTCATATATCGACACATTGGCGACTTATGATTATAAGAACTTCGTGTCGATATGGTTGATGCCGCCAAACATATATAACGTGATGCCTCTTCCCCCTGTGGGATCGAATCAGCCAGTGGGATCTTTCCACAGCGCAGGTGGTACATCAACATCGGCAGCGGCGACAACCTCAGAGGTTCCCTTTATTCGGTTGGATCCTCTTTCTTATAACATCCGATGGGATGACGAAGGATCGGTGCATATGCTGCATCATCCCAATGTGATGGACCCGGAGGAGCTGGGGATGATAGAGGACGTTCTTCAGCTAGTGGTTCAATTTTTATTTTCATTTTTTGATTTCTCTTTTTGCCTCAGAATGATTGATTTATTCTTTTCTATTTTTCTTGCAGCACATTCGGGTATCAACCAACTAGCTGAAGGATATTCAGGATTGGGTAGCTTCTGCGATGGCTCACATTTTGGAGTCGATCCCAGTTCCTTCTTATCTGGTGCTATCTACCTCATCTAAGGAAGGGTCTGGTTTGGGGAGCAGAGGTATGTCATCTTATCGCTAGGGAAAGAGCGTGCACCGCAGGGATGGAGGTTCTTAGAGAGAGAGAGAGAGAGTGAAAGAGAATAGAGAGAAAGACAAAGTGAGAGAGAGAGAAAGTTGGGTGGTTCGGGCTGAGTCCCGTTGTTTTTGTTATTTTCCTGCAAGACAAGTGTAAGAAAACTATATCTATGCAATGAAGTTTTCATTAATTTTTTTTCTTTAATGACATAATGCATGTGCTCTTTTTACTTTACTGTTGAGACCGTGTAAAGAACTTAAAATTATTTGAGAGAAAATATATTTTAAATACGATAAGTGAAAATATAGGGAGAAGGAAATTATGAATTCCTTAGAATAAAAATTATTTTTATTGACTTTTTTTTTATTTTGACAAAAAAGGAAAAAGGGGAATTTTCCAAAAATAGGGGGTTGCCGATCGGCATGCCCCTTGTCCTGCCTATCGGTATGTCAGTCCAGTCTAATCAACCCAAGGCTTTGATTGCACTTTCTTCAACTGCTTGGTACTTGGTGGGGCAGGTTTTCCTCCAAAATCTGCAGGACTTTTGTCTTTGGTTGAGGTTTTCCAAGTATAAATAGGGGCAAGGGTGGAGAATTTTCTTCACGCCTCCACATTCCTTCTCTTTTGCATTCTTCTTGCTTATTTTACGATATGGCTCTCCCCAAAAGTGTTGAATTCGCTACTTACCTCGAAAACTTAGAGGCGATGTGCGTATACAATGTCGACTATAATGCTTTTAACATGCGTCAAGTTTCATTATGGGACAACCGGCCTATTTAATGGAACCTGCCGATGGAAGCGATACACTTCTGGTACCCTGAATACCATGTATTTTGCTTTGGCTTGGACGAAGTCTATCCGACTTACGAAGAGTTCTCTACCATGCTGGGGATAAATCCCAATTTTTACGGCAGTTGTGCCTGAATTCTCTCGATCTCCTAAGGAGTTATTAGTGGAACTTCTTCATATCTCTCCCTCGGAAGCTCGATCACAGGTTAAGAGAGGAATGATCTCTCTCCCTATTGTGCATCATTTTTTGCATTTGCAGGATGTTGGTGATGCGGGTTATGCAGAAGCCATCATTCTGGGATTGATTTCAAAATTATTATTTGTGACTGGGGAACTGTTAGTGGACCCACAACTCGCATCCATTGCTTCATGGATATCATACCGTCCCAATCCTGTGGCAGTGATATTGGCGGAGACTCTGAACGGTCTAGATGCTTGGCAGGAAGGCCGTTCTGACTTCCTGGGGAGTATGTCCATAATGCAGTTCAAGTGGCTGTCGAAGATATTTCGTATGGCGGTCCCTCCTAAATATCCATTGGCAGCTATGCCAAACTTCTTTTCTCGTTACTTTATCAGCGTGGGCTTGGACATTGAGAGCTGGGAGAACTGGTTTATGGAGCATGGGGCTTGAGGCATGCATTGGTCAGTGCCTTAGTGGGGATAATTGATGCCCATTCTAGAACTGGGAGAATAACAGTATGTTCGGTTGGTAGGCCTTCGACAGACTTCTTTTTATTTTCCTTGATGGCTCTTGTGCTAATTTGGCTGGGAGCAGATTGTGCCACGTGGAACACTAGATTTCTTTCCCATGGAGGATTTAACAGAGCGCATGCGCATGAGACTGGGCTCTCTGTGGGAGAATCGTCGACCGTCGACCCATCCTTCCCAGTTTATTGGCAGAGTCTGACATGTTTTTTAGGATTACATAAAGTGGTTGTGGAGGATGGTAGTTGCCAAGATAATGGTTGTGGAGACAAGGCAAAGGTGGTTCTGACACCATAGTGGGAGGCGTTGTTGTTTTCCCTATGATGGTTCGGGCTTACCATTCTATAGAGAGCTTGTGGCAATCTATTCAAGCAGGGGAGGTTTGGGGACCCCAGGATGTGGATGATGATGGGGCTGGTTCCTTTAGTAGGTGTGGGTAGGATCCCTGGGGAATTCATTTGTGAAGCTTTTGTAATATATTTGGTAATGATTCTGGTTGTTTTGGTTGTGCGGGAATAATTTAGGAAGGTTGTTTAGGAGTAGTTGGTTTATTTTTTTATTTTTATTTGGTTTTAGGAAAGTAGGGGTAGGTTGACAAGGGTTGTTTTACTCCTTATGCCGATGTAATTATAACGTGAAATTTTATCAATGAAATAAATAAAATTTTAATTATATTGTTGTGCCTCTTGATGAGTGTTTACATTTGAATTATCTATAGTAATCACTAAGGCATACTCCATTTTGAGTTTTTATTTACAACAATAAAACAGACAGATCTATTTTGTTAAAAGTTATCTGTTATATACGATCTGATTTTTTTGTATTTTCATCGTAGTTATTGATCATACTCGCATCCAAGGGTTTCAGTTATAAATGTTTGTAGATACATTTTCTGTTAAAATTTTAATTGGTTAGTTAGGTCATGCAAATAAAGTAAAATTTAAAGTTCTTGGTTTTGTATTTTTAATTGGTTTAGTTGTATTAATTTTCACTGATTTTATTCAACTAACTTGCTCGTACTTTA
Organism: Sambucus nigra; assembly: GCA_949130495.1. Lineage (NCBI taxonomy): Eukaryota > Viridiplantae > Streptophyta > Magnoliopsida > Dipsacales > Adoxaceae > Sambucus > Sambucus nigra. The sequence goes on from OX422207.1 coordinate 405,825,431, forward strand.
ATAATTTATAGGATTTTATACTTAGATATGTTTTATATGTTGTATTTGTGCTTATTATTAGTGCTGGTATATGTAGTGTTGGTATATATTGCACATTTGGTTAGTTTGTTAACACACTTATTATGTGTCTTTATCTATTAGAGTATTTTAATTAATTAAATAATTAATTAATTTCCTTGGCTCTACCATTGTCGGTGCCCAAGTCCGAATGTGAAACGAAGTGGGTTTGTGTCAGGTTGATAGCCGACTGTAAAATTTATGTCAAATCTTGTGATGCATTCTCTAATTAAAAGAAGAAATGTAAATAAAAATAACATACATAAAATTAGATTTGGTACGTGGAATTTAGGAACACTAACTGGAAAGTGCAAAGAACTTATGGATACCTCAAAATGGAGGAAAATCAACATAGCATTCTTGCAAGAAACTAAATGAAAGGGTGAGAAGGGTAAAGAGATATGGGAAGGTTATAAGTTATTTTATTCGGGAGGAATAGATAATCGTAGAAATGGGGTGGGTATTATTGTCGATCACTATACAAAAGATAAAGTCGTGGATATTAAATGATGGGGAGATAGATTAATGAGTATTAAGGTCATCTTAGATAAAATAATATTGAATATTATAAGTGCATACGTGCCACAAGGATCTTTAAATGAAAATTTAAAGAATTCATTTTTGGAATTATTGGATGAAGTATTAAAACAAATTCCTATGCATGGAAGCATATGTATGGGAGGTGAATTAAATGGACATGTAGGAGTAGAATGGGATGGTTATCCAAGGATGCACGTAGGTTGTAGTTTTGGTAAGAGAAATTAATGTGGGGAAACTATCTTAGAATTTGCTAAATCATCTATACTACTAATATAAAATGCTATACAGAGTAATAAAGCCTCCTTATCTTAGAGGCTATCCACGTTGGATTAAAGCCTCCTTCTTTTAGAGGCTATCCACATTGTATTTAACTTCAATTCATCCTAACCCTTCATCTCTAGGTTTGTTTACTTTTCCACCTTTTTGTATCCCCTGACCTTTTTATCCCCTTACCTCTAGGTCTGTTTTAGAGGCTATCCCTTTGTATCCCCTCACCTTTTTATTTTTTTGTTACAATTTGATTTTTGTTTCTCATCACAGCTGCAAGCATCAATTATATTATATAGATTTTGGAGATTTCTCTCTGGGTTGGGAGTTAAAAATAAGTAGAAGAAAATATGATTTGGCAAGGTTATAAAGGGCTTATGTGGGTTATCGTAATTGGGAGATGGAGGTTTTGTGGCCGGCGTTGGTAAATGGTCACCGGCGTGTGGTTTTTCGGAGGTTTAGAAGGTGTTGGGTTGCGAATCAGTGGGTCGGGGAGGTATAAGGTTGGTCGCCGCTGGGTTCGAGTGATGAAGGTGGCCGGAGTTATGGTTAAAGGTCATCGGGGTTATAATGGTGGTTGCGGCTTGGTCACCGGAGTGGGTATTATCTGGCAGGTTTTGAAAGCAGGTGGGCAACGAAGTTAAGTGGGTCACCGGAGGGGTTATAAGTATCGATTCGATTTAATAGTTGCGGCACTAAACCTATACACCAAGAAAGGTAGACACCCGATACTGTTATCAGCTCAACCCTTCAGTTTCTACCTCCATTACTCCCAGTTTAGCTTACAAAGTGATCTCCCTCTCTCTTGATCGCCTATATTTGAACTCAAAAGCTTAATTTATGTTTTGTAAATTTTATGCGTTGTCTTTATTTATTGAAGTAATTACTTACGGTGTCAAATCATTTTCTAACCCAATATGAAAATACCCAATAAAATATCAATACGAATACACACGAATACAACTCATTTTTAAACATTCATAATTTGAAATCACTAATAAAAGCCACAAATATAACTGACTCATTTGACACAAACACAACACAATTAGTATAAAAGTTATCATCTTAATTTGTCATTTCATTTTTTGATACGCAACATTTCTATAATCAAACCTGTAGATGTAATTTGTGGGAGACTGCAGGCCATTAAGCTTTTTGGTGGGATTGCCATTTACGTTTATTGCATTGATTTTCTCTATAATTAGTGTTGTTATTTGGGTCCTAGATACCGTGGTGAGTTGCTTTTGCCCGTGTTATTGTTGTTGTTGATGCTGCGCATAGACAGATTCATTGGATGTTGAATTTTTTTATTTCTGATTCGAGATTGTAGGATTATAGACGAAGTTCAAGAAAAGCTTACATAGGTTGTGTTAATATAATTTTTTTCCTTGCATCCAACTCTGTTCAGTTTAGCATTGGATATTTTTACTTTAATTTGGGGAAAAAATAAAAATAAATTTTAATCATTTCATGGAATTATTGAATAACAAAATGACAGTATCAACAACAATCTACTTTATGAAACTTTTAACTGGAAGATTATTGTTACAGATTTTTCAGATTTCATTTTATCTCATTTGGGTATTATGTGTTTTAGAATGTGATGAAGTATTGTTATGGGTATTTTCTTTATTTTTTATGCATCTTTTTGTTTATAATGATTTGGATTGGCATTAGGTAGTTTTTTCAGGGATAACAAATTATCAATTGTTAATTTAATTGATATTTTTCTATGCATAGATGTTAGCCCTGATGTCTTTTGCTTTTATATCAACCTATTACAATAAATTTAGCCAAACAATCTATGCTTAGTGAAAGATTATGAAATCTACTCAACGTGGATTAATGTTACTGTCTAGATTAATGCTACTGTTGCCTCCAGATAAGGTGAAAAATTTGCTCAGCAAAAACTAATGGACTTTGAATCGAGGACTGGCCAATGGTTTTATATTGTTGTGATATAGTTCAAATTTTACCTACGTTTTTTCACATTACGTCTCGCTCGCGCATTGTGTGGGATTACAACTAGTATGATCTAGCGTTAACAAACACATTTTTAAAAAAAAGGAAGAACATTTAATAACATTTAAAAGCGGAGAGAATAAAACTCAAATAGACTATCGCTTACTTAAAAGAAGGGACTTGTACACATGTAAAGACTGTAAAGTTATACCAGGTGAAACCTTGACAAATCAACATTGTCTATTAGTAATAGATTTAGCAATTAAAGGATTTAAGTACCGAAAAGAGAAAATAGGTTATCAAAATATAAAATGGGAGAACTTAAAAGGATGCAAAGAGATTGAATTTAGACAGAAGTTTCTGTTAAACATGAAGTGGAATTGGAGCGACAGTGTTAACAACATTTGGTCAAGAACAAAGAATGATATCGAGAAAATATGTAAGCAAGTTTTAGGTGAGACGAAAGGAAAAAGATTCCTAAAAAAAGAGACTTGGTAGTGGAATAAGGAAGTGCAAAAGATAATACAATATAAACAAGTAAGTTTTAAAGAGTGGCAAAATAGTAAAAATCAAGAAGATTTAGAAAAGTCTAAGAAGTTAAAAAGTGAAGTAAAAAATATTATTATAAATGCGCAACGAAACGCACTAAATCATATTTATAATAAATTAGGTACCAAGGAGGGGAAAAGGAAATATATAAATTAAAAAAGAATAGAGATAGATTGACAAGGGATATGGGTCCATTTAAGTGTATTAAAGACATAAATCAAAATATATTAATTAACGATAAAGAAATTCTGGACAGATGGAAAGAGTATTTTCAAGTATTATTGAATGAAGAATATCCGAAAAAAGGTGTCGAGAACATTGAACCGAATATAAGAATGGTATGTCCGATTACTGAAAAAGAAGTAGATATATTAATAAGGAAAATGGGAAAGAATAAAGAGGTGGGACCAGATAAAATACCCATAGAGGCATTGAGAACCATTGGAAGTCGAGGGGTAGAATGGTTAACTGGATTATTTAATAAAATTTTATGAGAAGGAAACATGCCAGATGAGTCGAGGAAAAGCACCATTATACCTTTGTATAAAAATAAAGGAGATATACAAAACTGCGATAATTATAGAGGAATCAAATTGATGAATCACACTATGAAATTATGGGAAAAGTTTATAGAACAAAGATTAAGAAATGAGTCAACTATTTCAGACGATCAATTTGAATTTATGCCAGGGCGATCCACCACGGAGGCTCTTTACTTATTAAGACATTTAATGGAGAAATGTAGAAGTAAGAATAAAAATTTACACATGGTCTTTATAGATTTAAAAAAGTCTTATGATATGGTACATAGGGATATAATTTGGTGGGCTTTAAGGAGGAAAAAAATACCTATGAGTTATATTAAAGTTATTGAAGATATTTATAACAACACAAAGACTAGAGTAAGGACTATATGTGGAGAAACTAAGGATTTTACAATTAAAGTCGGTTTACACCAAGGATCGGCCATAAGTCCTTATTTATTTGCCGTAGTTTTGGATGAGATTACTAAGGACATTCAAGAAGATGTCCCATGGTGTATGTTGTTTGTGGATGATATAGTTTTAGTAGACACTTTTAAGGAAAGCTTAGCGATGAGAGTAGATACTTGGAGAAAAGCCTTAGAGTCCAAGGGACTAAAAATCAGTAGAAATAAAATGAAATTTATGGAATGTAAATTTAATAATGAGATATCGTGTAACATAAGGTTGAAGGTTGAAGAAAAAATGATAAACCAAACTAATAAAAAAAATTATCTAGGTTCAATGTTACAAAGTAATGGGGATATTGATGAGGATGTTATGAGTAGAATATCAACTGGTTGGATGAAATGGAGACGGGGGAGTGGGGGTTCTTGCGATAAGAAACAGGATAACTAATAAATTAAAAGGAAAGTTTTATAGAACAGTTGTTAGGCCGGCGACCCTGTATGGATCGGAGTGTTGGGCATTAAAGAAAAAATACGAACAGATGCTCCATGTTAGTAATATGAGGATGCTCCGGTGGATGATAGAGATTACTAGAATTAAAAACCAATACGTGAGAGAAAAGTTAGGCGTAGCTCCTATTAGCGATAAATTAAGAGAGAGTAGACTTAGGTGGTACGGACATGTGTTGCGTAGGCCAGTGGATGTCCCTATAACAAGAGGAACATTGTTGGAAATAGAGGGTAAAAGAAAAAAAAGGTCGCCCTAAGCTATCGTGGGAGAAAATTATTGTAAGAGACCTTAAAGAATTGAAATTGACTGATAATAATGCATATAATAGATTAGAATGGAAAAGGAGAATCCATGTGGCCGATCCCATGTATTGGGATTAAGGCAAGGATGATGATGATGAATCGCTAAGGCATACATAATACTTTTGTTCATGTATATGATAAAAATGAACTGTCGTTCTTGGAGATAAGAAAAGAATAGCATTTTGTGAAAAAGAAAGAGGCCGTGCTCATGTAAATCGTATGAGTTGCCTACGTACCTCTGGGGGTTTTAAAAATTTTCTGAGTTTCATTTTTTAAGGTAGAAGATATTTAGAGGATCAGGACCCACATAGTTCTGAGTAAAGGCAAATGAAAAAATTTCTTTTAGAATAAAAGGGAGATGAGAAGAATCGTAGAGCGTCGATATTAAGGGTAAAATTTCTTGAGACGGTCCAGATTGACTGGACGAGCCATCTCTTTCCTTATAAAGGTCGGTGAGCATAGCGGCGCCACCAGATATGATCTTCTTTATAATGTAGGGGCCACTCTAATTGGGCTTGAATTTCCCTCTGGAGTCCCAAATGGGTTCTACTATTTATTTAAAGGCTAAGTCCCCTTCTCGGATACCACGATCCTTAACTCTCTTGTTGAACGATTTCACTATTCGACGATGGTACCCTTGTATGTGATATAGATCCTTCAGTCTTCTTTCGTCCAAGAGTGACAATTCGTCAAGACGCCTTTGATGCCAGTCTTCCTTGCTAACTTTACTTTCAAGCATGATGCGTAGTGAAGGAGTTTTTAGCTCCACGGGTAGGATTGCTTCCATGCCTTATACTAAAGAGTAAGGGGTAGCCCCAGTAGATGTTTGAACTAAAGTGTGGTAGCCTCAAAGGGCATAAGGGATTCGATCGGCCCAATTTTGATAACTTTTAATCATCTTATTCATGATGGCTTTGAGGTTTTTATTGGCGACTTTGACTGCACCATAGATTTGAGGTCGGTAGGGAGAAGACTTGTGCCTTTGAATCCCATACTCATCGATCACCTCTGTGACTTCTGCCTTTAAATGCAACCCGTTGTCTAACACTAGCTCATGCGGGACCCCATATTGGCAGATGATATTTTTTTGAATGAACTTGGCCACTTTATTAGCATTCAGAACGGCGTATGATTCAGCTTCGACCCATTTGGTGAAGTGATCAATGGAAAGCAAGATGAATTCCCGTGGATGCAAGTGTTGGAGGTTGGAAAACTATTGGCATTTGAGACATCTTTAAACATAGGCGATGCAATCATGAACCATGATAGTCTAGTAGTAACCTTATCGAATGATTTTCTTGGTGAGCATATGGACATTTATGTGGGGTTCGCATTCCCCACTATGGATTTTCTACATCATTTCTTCAATGTCAGCTGCAATGCAGTATAAATGGGTTCCATCAAAGTTCCTCTTTAATAGTGCTTTATCACAATATACTGGACAACCAATCTGCGGAGGGTTGCTCGGTCTTTCTTATTAGAATCTTGGAGATACCTATCATACTTGAGGAGGTGCCAAATATAATATTACCAACAAAACGGCTATGTCAAGATCTTCTTTTGTGATGAGCACATTGTGGTAGCAGTGGGTTGGTTTATCTTAATTTTGGACTAGGAAGGGGGCCATCGTTATTCCTTCAAGCATATCAACCATGGGGGCTAAGGTAACAAGGGGATTATCGGCTAGATTATTCTTTGCTCGGAGCAGCTAGTGGAAGGTGATATATTGGAATCGGGAGGTCAGCTCTTCTAGGGCATAGAAGGATAAGAGTTTCTCATCCTTAACTTTCCATCTTCTGAGTACTTGACTGATGATGAGGGATGAATCCTCGTAGACATCTACGTATCGAATTCTTTCATGAGAGAAACCTTGAGTCCTACCGTGCACGCCTCGTATTCAATTATGTTATTGGTGCAGGAAAAATCTAGTTTGATGGAAATGGGAGTGTGAGAGTCATCAGGGGGAATTAGGAGTATACAAATGCCCTATCATTTCTTATTGGAAGCATCGTAAAAGAATATTTGCCATGAGAGGTCTTCTTGGGAGGTACAAAGGAAATTCTCATCCAGAAATTCACTAATCTAGACATCGATTTCTTCCATAAGGTAGTCAGTGCGGTAGTCAGAGATGGCTCTTCCTTCATAGATTTCTGCATGACATACACAATATTAAATTTATCTAGCAGCATTAACCATCGCGCTATTCAGTTGGACAGGGTAGGATTATTGAGCAGATATTTGATAGGATCCATTTGGGATACGAGTTTGATGAGAAAGGCCAACATGTAGTGTTGTAGTTTTGGGGTGACCCAGACAAGGGCGGCACATGCTTTTTTTAAGGTTGTATAATTAACTTCATACCTCACCAACTTGCGACTGTCATAATAGATGGCCTTTTCCTTATGGTATTCTTCAAGGCATTGGGCTAGCAAAGCCCTAGTTGCATTATCAGTTACAATCAGGTAAATGAGTTGGGGAAGACCAGGCTGCGGTGAAATGAGTACCGGAGGTCGGGTTAGGTATTTCTTGATTCGATCAAAGGATTCTTGGCAAGCTTCATTCCAAACTTTGGTGGAATCCTTTCATAGAAGTTTGAATATGGGTTTATAGATAAAAGTCAACTATCTGATGAACCGGCTAATATACTAAAATTTTCCAAGGAATCCCCGAACTTCGTTCTTCGTTCGGGGTGGTGGCATTTCGAGTATGGATTTCAGCTTGGCAGTATTTGCTTCTATCTTTTTCTCACTAACCATCAATCCTAAGGTCTTTCCATTAGTAACATCGAAGACACATTTCTATGGGTTAAGTCGAATCTGGTACTCCCGTAGTCGCTCTAAGAACTTTCGGAGAAAGGGAATATGACCTTCCCTAGTCTTCGACTTAATAATCATATAATCCATGTAGACCTCGACTTCTTTACGTATCATATCATGCAAGATGGTTGTGGCATCCCTTTAGTAGGTAGCCCCTGCATTTTTTAGACCAAATGGCATGACGATGTAGTAAAAGGTTCCCCAAGGGGTGATTAATGTCATTTTATCTTGATGATCTGGGTGCATCTTGATCTGATTATATTCAAAAACCATATCAACGAATGAATTAAGAGCGTGATTAGTTGTGTTCTCCATAATTATGTCAATAATGGGTAGCGGGTAATCATCCGTCGGAGAGGCCTCGTTCAAGTCTCGATAGTCAACGCACATGCGAACCTTCCCTCCTGATTTCGGCACGGGTATTATGTTGGTTAAACATATGGGATATTCACTCATAGGAATGAAACCCACGTTTAACTGTTTGACCACTTCTTCCTTAACCTTGAACGACCATTCGGTGCGGAGCTTCTGTAGTTTCTATTTGATCGGTCTGCATTCTGAGAGAGTTAGAATCTCATGTTGGGCTATCTCAGGACTAATATTGGGCATGTCGTTGTAGGATCATGCGAAGACATCCATAAATTCCATCAATAATTCTTTAAGTTGCGTGCGCTCTTACTCATCAAGGGTGGTTATATCCTAATCTCGCACAGTTGGCTATTAGAACCAAGATTAATAATAACAGTTTCATCTTTATTAAATTGAACAAGGTTATGTTGTTTGCTATTAACCTTATTAAGATCAGTTAAGAATTGTTCATTTGCAAAATCATCATCATTAAGAGTTTGATTAGAATCAAGACAATTAATGTAAGGCATAATAAGATACTTAAAATCTTCGTTTATTTCATTGTTAGGAAAAACAACATTGAAAACCTCATCAAATGAGGTCTCAATTACATCGGAATAGGGAGGAACAACAAAAGAAGAGGAAATGGGATAAACATCTAGGTTGGGTTTGATTTCAGCAGGTGGAACAGGTATAGCATGCTAGTTGAGGAGAGGTGCATCAATAACTCTGATCAGGCAAAATGGATCGATGATGCAGCGCTTGAGTGGATCATTCGGAGTGTCAGCCCCAATGTCTGCAAATTGAATAAATCCTCGAAGTCACTTCCCTCAAAATCTTCGGTGGAAGCTATGGTCTTCTAAATGAGTGATTTCACATGATGCTGGGAACTTTTAGCCCATGATTAACTGTCTTAGAAAAATATCTCCTTTCCTGGCTTCAACTTCTTATGCACATGATCATACCACGGTTCGGGAAAGCCACAAAAAGGGAAATCTTCACCCTCTCTGATGAATGTTTCATTCAAGGAATTTCTTGAGACAGTTTTGGTGCTTTTTAGCCTTCTCTTTAACCGAGGTTGGTGGAGCATTCTGAGTTCTTCTGTTGATGGTTGATAACGTAAGCCGCAAGGAGGAAAGGCTTTCTTCAATACTATGGGTTCCAATAATCCCTATTGTCTCCTTCCTAGCCCCAGTCCGGGCACATTTTTTTAAACATCAGGATCACATTAACGTTGCCATAAGGGCTCTGTTCGGGACAAACTCTGTCTTTGAAGTCTCCCCCTATTGGGTGTGAAAGCAGTTCGCCTCAGAAGCCTGACAGACACATATTATTTTCCCCATGTTGTATCTCTAATACTGGATTACTGGTGCTTGCATTCTCAGTACCGTCGTCATCACCCAATATGGTGATGACCTTCCCATTGACGAAGAATTTAAGTTTTTGATGACGGGAAGAAGAGACACCCTTAATACTATGGATCCATGGTTGTGCAAGCAATAGATTGAAATAATCTGGGATGTCGATGACTTGGAATTCAATAACAGGATTTATAGGGTCGACCCCTATTGTAAGCTTTATGGATCCCATCACTTCTCGACGAGTATTATCATAAGCGCGTACCGCAACATAGGTTGGAATAAGGTCGCTCACTTTCAGCCCCAAGAAATTGAGGATTTTTAACGGACAAACATTAAGAGTTGGTCCATTATCGACAAGTAAAAGTGTGATGATCTTTCCCATAAATTCGATAGAGATATTGAGGGTATAGTTGTGATTCGGACCAATCTTAGGGATTTTTTCTTCGGGGCAAGAGAAATTTATAGTATTAGTTAGAGATCTAACCAGATTCACTACTTCTTCTAGCATGGTAGAAGGAGGGACTGTGGGCTCGGTGAGTAGTTTGATCAAGGTATTTTAGTGCAGCTACGAAGGCATAAAGAGTCCCTACAGAGGGATGTTAGCTTGGGCTTTCTTAAACTGATTAAGGATCTTTCTCTCCTCGTGGGTCATTTTTGGTATATGAGGATCCTCAACCCCTTTTCCCTTATCGATCGCTGATGGTTGCGGGTTTGGAACTTGGTAATGCCTCCCTAATCTATGTAATACCCCGTATTTTTATGGCTTTTAAATTTAGGGATTTATTAAATTTAATTGAGATAAATTAATTTAATTTTAATCCTGAAAATTGTTTTAAATATTTACTAGTGTGACGAGAGTTAGTAATTATTGAAAGTTATTGATTCGTTACATATTACTTATTGAGTAAAGTAATATATAAGATTTATGTTATAAAAATTGTCACAAGTGAATGAATTGGTAGTTATGGAAATTTAAGTCGTGACGCGCCTGTGTCGTGTCAGGACTAAATTATTACTATATAAAGTGAATAAATTATAAGTTACTCGTATGGTCGTTTTGAGTGCGTCAAAGTGTCCGTAAGGGTCGAGATAGTCAAAAAAGTGTACCCGGGGGTTTAGTTTGGGTCTCGGGGCATTTTTAGGCCTAATTGGCATCCCGGGAGGGCGTTTTAGACATTTTACATTTTGGGGCATTAAAACCCGCGAAATTTCTAAGAGTATATCAGATAATAGGAGTTTTCTTCTAGGGTTAGAACAACTAGAAACCTAAGACGGCCATTGAAAGGGAAGAGGAGAAGCTCTCCAGGGAGTTCAAGGCCAAGACCTCCACCGTTTACATCACCGTCGCCGCCAAACTTTAGATCACGCAACGAGGATCGCAACCACACCAATCTTTCCCACAAATCTGAACCAAGAATTCCCAGTCAAGTATCTATCTTGCTTTATTTTTAGTTAATGTCTCAATCATGATAGTCTAGGATTGTTTAGGACTTGTCCCATGAAAGAAATTGTTGATTAAGAGACTTTACATCGCATGAATAGAGAGATTCAATATATTCTGGATATACCCATCATATCTAGAGGATTAACCACGAATTATTATGAGTTTAGAAACAAGAAAATCTGGGAATTAATTAGAGGAATGTATATTTCTTTCAAAATTAGGGTTCTTGAAGATTTTATCAATTTTTACCCCCATTAATTCGATATCGTTGATGAAATTACACATGTTTCACGTTGGAAACCTTATATATATGTATATAAAACATGTAGTATTGTTATTTGAGAATTATGAAGTTGTTAATGATATTTTTGGAGGAATTGGAAGATGAAACCCGTAGGTTCAATTTGTAGTTTCTGGGCAAGAACTGCTTGATCGATCGATCGAGCCCAAATCATCGATCGATCGACTGATCGATCGATCGACCCCTTTTCTTCGATCGATCTACCCCTCCTGGAAAAATGCATATTTCTCATTCGTTAGTTTAATCCGATTAAGATGTATGGGAACCCTTGATTGTTGTTGTTGGAGTATAATGGGATATAGAAATGACCAGTAGGGCCTAGGTAGACCCGTTGAGTAACATTTTAGTGTAATGAGATTTTGGGTTAACGAGGAATGATTCATGTGTATAAGGAATCATGCATGTATTTAATTAAAAGACCGGGACTCGTAAGGAAGTTAGACCGGAACGTAAGTGAGTGAATGCCTACTGAAATTATACTTATAATACTTCTAGAGAGGAGAAGTGAGTATGAAGTGAATAATAAATAAGAATACCAATAACGAGTCCGTTATACGAAATAATCGAGTAAAATGTGTAATAACGGATAATTATAATTATGGGTCGTGAGCACACCTAATTTAGCAATGTGGATGTGTATATCTATATGTATGATTGTGGGATTGTGCATATGTTATATCTGTATAAAAATCATACTCGGGCTACTTGCTATCACGGGGGTTTCCACACCGGGACGGTCTTATCTCGATGGGACCTTTATGGGGGATATTGACTCGTACCCTAGAACATAGGATTCCTTGGTACAGGTTATCTGATTGATAGTCAGACGGTCCTAAGAGACGTGAGAGTATGTGCTGACCTCTTAGTGACTTGGAACTATGCTTCGCCTCCATTTGTATGTGTTTATTGTTAATGCCGTTCGAGAGTGATTCCGAACTAGCATTTCCCTAAATATGTGTGATACAGGGACTTGATAGCAGAGTATACCAGCACCATAGATTTTATGTGAGGTGCAGACAGTATATATACACATTATATGAGTGATTGGTATATATATCTACTTATATATGGAAACCTTGCACCATAGATTTTATGTGGGGTGCCGTTAGTATATATATTATGCGTGTAACTAATATATATACGGATATGTATATGAGAACTTTCTATTGTGCGTAATAGTAGTTAAGTAATGTATAAATTTTCAACTTCACTATAAGTATTCGGAGACTTTACGACGGTACGGGGTTATTCTAAACAACATAATAAATCCTGAAGAGATTGATTTTTAAAGTGAATATCTTATCCTTATTGTCAAGTGATAAAACCTTATGGAAAATAAGTTAGAGAGACTTTTGAGGTTTAGTAGTACGGTAGGCGTGCACACTAGATGTGAGGTGAGAATTCTCAAGAGAGTGTCGCATACTAGCATGGTTGTTGCATTAGAAGGTAAGCATTTTAAATACTTGCTAAACTATTTTTAAACTGTTTTACAATCGGGCTCTGACCCGTTTTTTGTTATCTCTTCTCTCTTGTATATATATGTATATATTACAGGTGCCCAGCCACAGGGGAGTCATGCATAGGTTCTTTGGATTGGACGAACTGTAGCTTATGTGGGAGTTGCAGACCTTTGTTTTAGACAACCTCTTCATTGATTCGGTTCTTGTTATAGTTCTTCATAGTTAGGGCACGTGTCGCCCATTTCCCATTCAGTGTAGATTTGTCAGAGATTTATGTTCATTTATTTCCAGCATTGGTACTCTTTGAGTATTAACTCCTGTCAGGATGATTTCATTTATAGTTTAAATTTGGTTTGGTTAATCTGGATGGATTAATTCTTTTGTGTTGATTGCTATCCATAGAACCTATGTGAGTCTTAAACTATTGGTTATTAAAAAGGTTTTCAAATTGGAATTTAGTAAAAATAAAAATAAAGTTTTAAATTGTTTGACACTTAGCTTAATTATTTAGGGTGATTAAATTGGAAAATTTTATTTTGCGACAGTGATGCTAAGAATGAACCAACTGTTCACCTTGATTTTAATTTAATAAATGATTGATCGCCCGTTATTTAATTAGGTGGGGTGTCACAGGTGGTATCAGAGCATCAGGTTCTAGTGTCCTTTAGGATCTGTGCGGCTTATTATTCTTCTAGCGTGCCCTATGTTTAGTATTGTTGATTTCTACGATGAGATTATGTCCCCCTGCGGTAACGTATGTATCTTAGTGAATTCTAATTGCGTTCGGACGTGTGCGTGTGTCGAGCGATGACGGATGTTAGACGAGGGTCGTTAAGCGAACATCAGGAGGCAGGGCTTAGTTGAGATCGTAAAGTATATTCAAGGATGGTGACCGTAGTCGAGGTTACCCCCATTATAGCACGGGAAGCCAGGACTGTAAAGGCGATTAGGGTGCGACCCATGATTCCCAAATGCTGCTATGGTCAAAGGAGATGCGAGAGTAGACTTACTCAATGTGGTATGACGGAGAAAACTTCAGACAAAACGTTGTAGAGAACTATTAGTGGGAATTCTAGAAATGCGGGAATTGTGTGTGTTAGCCAGAGGAGGTAAAGTATCCAAAGGTGCAGACATAGGACAGAGTGTGGCTAACTGAAAGTGAAAGTTTGGAGAAAATTTTTCTTAGCTTGTCGGAACGAAGTTATAGTGGTGGGAGTTAGCCACCATTTTTAGAAGTTTAATGCTATGCCTGTAGCAAAATCTTAGGTACATTTTGACTACATGTTACTTTATCAGATGTTCAGGATAAGAAGTGAACGCTATTCTGAACTCCTCACGGGAGGACCTGACAGAGGTCCATTTGTGAATATGAATCTAATCCATTAGTGAATCTTGTATCGGAGGATGTAGATACAAATATAGGAGAGGACTCCAAGTGAGAGATCGACTCGTAAAATAATTAATAACACCAAAAAGGGAATTCTGCTCGACGATCGATTCAGAAGTTATCAATGTCATGCTTTGACAATAGATATGTTAATGCTTCTTTGTGTGGGAAGCTAAAAGAATCGAAGAAGTTAGTCAAGAATAAGACTGGAAGCAACAATGGTAGTGTAGCACCACAAGGGGGTGGGGATACACGTCAGGGGACCCATTTAAATGATTCGAATAGCTGAATTCTTACCAAAGCGATGGTGAATTCAGTAAGGACTATTATAGCCTGTAGCATGTTCTTTAGGGCCAACAAGGCTAAGTGGGATAGCCAACATGGATTGAGCCTACTAAAGTCCGAGAGAAGAACAATCCTAATATGGTTGGTATGACGGGTGATAAGTGGATTATGTGTAGAGGTATTTTGTGAAGAGTGAAATCGCACGTGTTGATGTTTTCTCGAAGTGAGTAAAAGGATAAGAGTATGGTGCCTAGTAAAAGGCAACGATTAAAGTAGTTTTGTGTTGGTTGGACAGGCGTGTTACGTCCGGAGACCATTTGTGCAATCAAGACGATTGGAAAGGTAGAAGTATAAGTTTTATCCTCAGAGGATGAGACGTGTTTTACGTGACACGAGCTAGTCATTGTATTTTGTTCAGTGCTAAATTAGCATGTGAGACGAGTTTAATGCGTATAACTACAAATGGTATTATTATGTGAATAATTTCCCTAGTGTAACGGGATTTTCCTTAGTGCTATCCGTGGAGGATAAATGAGTATATTAATAGTGTTATATACTTTATTGAGGTTAATCGTTTGAGTAATGTGATATACGAGTATAATATGGTATTGATTACAACTTTATAGAAATGGTAAATACGATAGTGGACAGTTATTGCAAGGCTATCGGAGTGGTTGCATTAGTGAAGCATGTTTTGTTCTAGAGAGGCCTCACCTGCAAGAGGGTTGGACTCGCACTTATATATTATCTATCCAAGAGACTTCGGAGGGGATAGTGGACTTGAGATATTTGATACCTGTGTGTAGGGACTTTATTGTTATGATTCAGTATGTATCGGGCTTATGGCTGAGCGAAATGATTTAACTCAATATTATGTTTAGCGCTCAGGACTTAGTGATAGGAAGGGTGCATTGTTATATCTATCCTCTAGAGATGTGGGAGTTAAGATTTATACCCCGCTGATTGGGGAAAGGGATTCCGAGAATCCCGATTGTATGTATTCGAGGTTTATGGAATGCAATCACCACCAATATTGTACGATAGTGCGATTGGCGAAATGTTCTTAAGTATAATTTTGGGAGGAGATGTAATTTTCTGCCAAAAAACGGGGAAAATAGGGGTACATGCTATGGACGTAGGGCCTAACGGAATTCGGTAACCGACAATGCTGGGTTCCTTGTTTGGATTTCTCTTTGCGAGACATCCCACGCATGAAACTTAGCGTAAGGTTGGAAATAGGGAGATGTTTGGTCATTAGTCCATGAGTTCTGTACGTCGGTCGTAATAGGAGCATATAATTACATCTGTAAGTTGGTAGTTGAATTATGATTTAAGGCCAGTGGAGCCGGCTGCGTGGTAAGAAAGCATTGGAAGTTTTGTTTTACCACCACGGGTTGAGGGGTGGAACGATGATAAGGAGAATTTAGAATTTTGATTTCTAGGGTGAGTGAGAGTACCCAAGTGTTGCAATCACGTTGTGAGCACTAGGAAAATAAAGAATTGGTTATTAGGTGTGAGGCGCATGTGATGCTTACGCTAGTATGCACGATTTATAGGGTGTGTAGACATCCTGGTTAGTTGATGTTAGAAATCGTCCGAGTGGAAGGGACGTGGGAATAGACGTGTGGAATATATGTTTGTGGGAATAACATAACGAAGTAAAAGTGGTAGAGTGGATTAAGCACCGTGTGAAGGATGAAAAATCCATATATACGTGTGCAATCAGAGTAGCACACCGAATCTGGTTGGAAGGCTATGGGAAGCCATTTACAAAGGAACATTCCTCGAGAAGGGTAGACTTTAACTATATGGAGAACACTCGGGACGAAGTTGTAATTAGTCAAATGTTGAGAGCGAGTTGTGCATACAAAGGGTGATAATGTTAGTATGGTATAAAAGATCCAGAAGTGCGCATCGTGGAGAAAAGTGCACGGGTGAACTTTTGGAATACACCAAGGAAGGAAGGGGAGCATTAAGTGCCACTTAATGTGAGACATTTCAAGGAAAGTCGGTGTTGAGCGGGACATAGTGAGTAGTCTCCGTGGGAACCACTCATAGATGGAAATCGGTTAGAATAAGAGGATCAACCAGAGAACTTGTGGGCTATCGACAATTCCTGTAATGGGAGAGGGCGGTAAAGTCAGCAAAGTCCTTGGATGGGCTGCCATCTTCAAGGTAAGACCAAGGGTTCATCCGAACATGCGGAGTAAATCGCCCAAGACGGAAGTGATTGACATTCCTTTGGGGTGATTTACAATATTAACTAGTGTGCCCCAGTCTTCTTTTGGAAGGAAGGGATCGCACCGGTACGTGGTCCTACACGGTATTATTTTCTAAATCAAGATGAAATTTGTGAATTCCACCTTCGATATGGGATTTCAGGAAACAGCGGAGAAAACGTATCATTTCGAGTAGGAGGTATCACCCATAGCCGAGGAGCAGGCGCACGGTGATTAACAAGTAGTGGAGCCGCGTGAAGGTGATTCTAGAATCTTGGTGAACATTTCGTTTCCACAATGGTTATAGCTAACAAGTGGAACAGTACGGTAATTGGGGGAGGATTTTACCTAATGGTAGAGTTCCGTGGAAGCACTCGTACCTGTTTGTCGTGAACGAGGTGCTTATTGAAGTTTTGGTGTGGAAAAACCTTAACTATCCCTCTGCGTATGTTTAGAGGTGAGCGGATAATCAGAATTTTGGATCGATCGAGAATAATCCGATGACTATGGTGGAATTCCACGACTATTTTAGGAGAACAAGAGTGGTCATATGTTCGTATGGTTTCTCTCAGAATGGGAGTTTTGTGTTTAGATAAATCCGAGTAGTTGTCATGTAGTGAGCTGCAGCCTCCCAATGATATTGAAATAATGGGAATTAATAGTGACATGCGTGTCTTATGCGAATGTTGTCGGATAGGAGCACAATGTGAAGTATCTTTAATGAAGAGTGTTAAACAAGCTTGCTGTGAGGTGGGGGCTATAGTGGTTGAGCGCCTTACTATGTGGGTAGCTTGCGTACTGTTAAGGTATCCAAAATGTGTTTTACCAGATAGGCCTTATTTTCTGAATTTCAGGACGAAATTCCGTTATTAGGGGGGAAGTATCTAATACCCCGTATTTTTATGGCTTTTAAATTTAGGGATTTATCAAATTTAATTGAGATAAATTAAATTAATTTTAATCCTGAAAATTATTTTAAATATTTACTAGCATGACGAGAGTTAGTAATTATTGAAAGTTATTGATTCGTTAGATATTACTTATTGAGTAAAGTAATATAAAAGATTTATGTTATAAAAATTATCACGAGTGAATGAAATGGCAGTTATGGAAATTTAAGTCGAGACGCGTTTGTATCGTGCCAGGTCTAAATTATTACTATATAAAGTGAATAAATTATAAGTTACTCGTATGGTCATTTTGAGTGCACCAAAGTGTCCGGAAGGGCCGAGATAGTCAGAAAAGTGTACCCGGGGCTTTAGTTTGGGTCTCGGGGCATTTTTAGGCCTAATTAGCATCCCGGGAGGGCGTTTTAGAAATTTTACATTTTTGGGCATGAAAACCCACGAAATTTCTAAGAGTATATCAGATAATAGTAGTTGTCTTCTAGGGTTATAACAACTAGAAACCTAAGACGACCATTGGAAGGGAAGGGGAGAAGCTCTCCAAGGAGTTCAAGGTCAAGAACTCCACCGTTTACATCACCGTCGCCGCCAAACTTTAGATCACGCAACGAGGATCACAACCACACCAATCTTGCCCACAAATCTGAACCAAGAATTCCCAGGCAAGTATCTATATTGCTTTATTTTTAGTTAATGTCTCAATCATGATAGTCTAGGATTATTTAGGACTTGTCCCATGAAAGAAATTGTTGATTAAGAGACTTTACATCGCATGAATAGAGAGATTCAATATATTCTGGATATACCCATCATATGTAGAGGATTAACCACGAATTATTATGAGTTTAGAAACAAGAAAATCTGGGAATTAATTAGAGGAATGTATATTTCTTTCAAAATTAGGGTTCTTGAAGATTTTGTAAATTTTTACCCCATTAATTCGATATCGTTGATGAAATTACACATGTTTCACGTTGGAAACCTTATATATAAGTATATTAAACATGTAGTATTGTTATTTGAGAATTCTGGAGTTGTTAATGACACTTTGGGAGGAATTGGAAGATGAAACCCGTAGGTTTAATTTGCAGTTTCTGGGCAAGAACTGCTTGATCGATCGATCGAGCCCAGATCATCAATCGATCGACTGATCGATCGATCGACCCCTTTTCTTCGATCGATCTACCCCTCCTGGAAAACTGCATATTTTTCATTCGTTAGTTTAATCCGATTAAGATGTATGGGAACCCTTGATTGTTGTTGTTGGAGTATAATGGGATATAGAAATGACCAGTAGGGCCTAGGTAGACCCGTTGAGTAACATTTTAGTGTAATGAGATTTTGGGTTAACGAGGAATGATTCATGTGTATATGGAATCATGCATGTATTTAATAAAAAGACCAGGACTCGTAAGGAAGTTAGATCGGAACATAAGTGAGTGAATGCCTACTAAAATTATACTTAGAATACTTCGAGAGAGGAGAAGTGAATATGAAGTGAATAATAAATAAGAATACCAATAACGAGTCCGTTATACGAAATAATCGAGTAAAATGTGTAATAACGAATAATTATAATTATGGGTCATGAGCACACCTAATTTTGCAATGTGGATGTGTATATCTATATATATGACTGTGGGATTGTGCATATGTTATATCTGTATAAAAATCATACTCGGGCTACTTGCTATCACGGGGGTTTTTGCATCGGGACGGTCTTATCTCAATGGGACCTTTATGGGGGATATTGACGCGTACCCTAGAACATAGGATTCCTTGGTACAGGCTATCTGATTGATAGTCAGACGGTCCTAAGTGACGTGAGAGTATGTGCTGACGTCTTAGTGACTTGGAACTATGCTTCGCCTCTATTTGTATGTGTTTATTGTTAATGTCGTTCGAGAGTGATTCCGAACTAGCATTTCCCTAAATATGTGTGATACAGTGACTTGATAGCAGAGTATACCAGCACCATAGATTTAATGTGTGGTGCAGACAGTATATATATACATTATATGAGTGATTAGTATATATATCTACTTATATATGGAAACCTTGCACCATAGATTTTATGTTGGGTGCCGTTAGTATATATATTATGCATGTAACTAATATATATACGGATATCTATATGAGAACTTTCTACTGTGCGTAATAGTAGTTAAGTAATGTATAAATTTTCAACTTCACTATAAGTATTCGGAGACTTTACGACGGTACGGGGTTATTCTAAATAACATAATAAATCCGGAAGAGATTGATTTTTAAAGTGAATATCATAACCTTATTGTCAAGTGATAAAACCTTATGGAAAATAAATTAAAGAGACTTTTGAGGTTTAGTAGTACGGTAGGCGTGCACACTAGATGTGAGGTGAGAATTCTCAAGAGAGTGTCGCATACTAGCATGGTTGTTGCATTAGCAGGTAAGCATTTTAAATACTTGCTAAACTATTTTTAAACTGTTTTACAATCGGGCTCTGACCCGTTTTCTGTTATCTCTTCTCTCTTGTATATATATGTATATATTACAGGTGCCCAGCCACAGGGGCGTCATGCATAGGTTCTTTGGATTGGACGCGCTATAGCTTATGTGGGAGTTGCAGACCTTTGTTTTAGACGACCTCTTCATTGATTCGGTTCTTGTTATAGTTATTTATAGTTAGGGAAGGTGTCACCCATTTCCCATTCAGTGTAGATTTGTCAGAGATGTATGTTCATTTATTTCCAGCATTGGTACTCTTTTGAGTATTAACTCCTGTCAAGATGATTTCGTTTATAGTTTAAATTTGGTTAGGTTAATCTAGACGGATTAATTCTTTTATGTTGATTGCTATACGTAGCACCTATGTGAGTCTTAAACTATTGGTTATTAAAAAGGTTTTCAAATTGGAATTTAGTAAAAATGAAAATAAAGTTTTAAATTGTGTGACACTTAGCTTAATTACTTAGGGTGATTAAATTGGGAAATTTTATTTTACGATAGTGATGCTAAGAATGAACCAACTGTTCACCTTGATTTTAATTTAATAAAGGATTGATTGCACGGTATTTAATTAGGCCGGGTGTCACAATCTATTCATATGGTTCACAGAATTGGGGAAAAATAAAAACCCTATTTCTTCATCTATCTCGAGTTGTTTAGCCACCTTATTGATTTCTCCTAGTAGCTCCGCAAACGGTATCATTTCATACCGGTTGCAATGACATCATCTTTCCATGAGAACTCAATACACTCAACAATCTTAACGGCTTCTTCATATAGATCCTCCCATTCAAAAGGGAGATGTAGAAGCGAAGGGATGAGGCGCCCTTATAGTTTCAAAGAATCAAGTAGTTCGCACATACTGCAAATTTCACTCGTCTGTCGGAATAAGTTTGCCATGATTTAGATTACATCATCTAAGATGACTTTATCAGTAGGTACCACCCAATTGCTAACTCTCAAACCCATTTCCAAGCTTCTAAGAATAGTGTACTGAATCTCTGGCAGTCAATAGTCATCTTGGAGGGTAATTTCAACCCGAATGTTAGAAGTTGGTTCAATACTGCTGATAATTCCATATATTTTCCTTCAAAACGGGTACGAACAGTAATGCATGCTCTAGTAAGAAGTGATAGAGCCTGATTGGCAAAACTGGTAGGGTGCATGAGAAAATATGGGCAAACTTGGAGGGGTTTAAGGGAATATATGGGTAAGATAGGTGATTTACTGGGTACGATATGGGTAAAAGGATTAAATTCTGGGTCTTCTTCTAAGAAGATGGCATGTGTATGATTTAGGAGTGAATTTTGGGTAGTGTTTGGTTTAGGATTGGTTGGTGGGGTGATGATACCCCGATCAATCAAACCTTGGATTACATTTCGAAGGTGGAAACATTGATTAGTGGTATGGCCGACAGTTTGGTTAAAGTCGAAGTAGGCATCTGGTTTGAAACTTTGTGGGAAGTGGGTTTGGTAATGGACGAGGGTCCAATGGCTTGATAAGATTTCAGCTTAAAAGGGCCTGGTAAACTTTAGATAGAGGAGCGTGAAGCTCGATGTATACATTTTTTACTAGGTTAGGGCAGCTTTGTGGTGCCCATAAAGTGGCAGGTTAAGAGATGTTATTGATCATTAAAACTGCAGTATTGGCAGGTTTTTCATACGTTTTGGGAGTGAATTATCCAGACACTTTGTTCGGTTCAACTTCTATTTTGGTAAGACTTTCTTCGATCTCCACTCCTGCTTCTCAAAGGGCTCGAAAATAAGGGTAGTATTGTCCTCCCACGTCACTCGGACATAGGGTAAAAAATTCTTCTTCACGATACTGACTTGCTCCTCTTCGGAAGGCCGGTTGGTCATGGTGGCTGCTTTCTCTCTCCACCTTGCTATGAAGTTATTGACTGATTCCTCAGGGTTCTGTTTGAGCAGTTCTAACTCATGGCGGGTACCCTCCAACTCTTTATTGTACTTTTACTATGATATGAATTCGCGAGCAACATCCTCCCAACTGAGGATTCTGGACTCTTCGAGAGATAAGAACCAGTGAAGAACGCTGTCCTTTAAAGTATGTTGGAACATTTGGGCCATTATTTCTTAGAAATATCCTAGGAGAGTCATGGATCGGTGGTAACTTCAGAGAGGAACAATTGGGGGTCCACTACCTCCAAATTTCTTAATGTTAGGCATCTTGAACTTTTTAAGTAGCCTTGCTTTAGGATAGGGAGACATATGGGTGTAGTCCATGTAGTTCCCGGATATTCAGACTTGGTCAAACTTCTTGGTCAACATCTTGAGATCTTCCTTGATCTTATTCAATTTTTCCTCCTTCGGATCAATAGTTATGGGTAGGTTAGCCCCTGGCTAGGCAAGATTCAGCATAGGGATCTGGACTGGTGGCGACCCATTAGTAGGAGGAGCACGTGGAGCGTGATGACATTCCTTGAGAACCCAAATAGACTCAGGTGCGGGCGGACCTATAGCGCGAGGTAAGAGGACCTCAGGCTCTTTGAGAACAGGGACCCATTTTTGTTGCATTTCATAAACCTCGATTTAAAGGTTGTCAATCTTGGCAGTGAGTTGGGCTAGGACTGTCATCAAATCTGACTGCACATTCGATATTTGGTCAGTATTCTTCATGAAAAGTGGATGAAGGTGATTTCTAGACTAGAAGGAAGTAGCTAAGAAACTGATGGACCCTCGGGACGATTCGACGGAAGGCCAAAGCCAATAGGGAGCCAGACTAAGGGTTGGGTATGCGATTGACCTGAAAAGGAGAAAATTTTGAATTTATTTTTTGAAAGAGAAGGGGGAAAACAATTATTTTTGAAAAGCAACAAGATTTTTTTTTACTTTTTTGGAAAAGAGGAGGACAAAATGTTTTTGGGTAAAAAGGAGGAAAAATATTTTTAGTAAAAAGGAAGAAAAAATGCTTTTGGTATTTTTGATAAAAATGGGGAAAATGTTTTTGACACTTTTGGTAAAGAAAGAGGGAAAATGGGAGAAAGGGTCTCATCATGATTATTATTATTGTGTTTATTATTTTCTCACTTGTACTAGGTTTACCTAAATACAAAACGAAATATCGGAAGGGACTCAACCCTGCAAAAATTGGGTTTAAAAAATATGTAAAAGTACGGTTGGACTTGTTGCCAGGCTCATGGATAGGGTCCCCTTTTAAAAAAAAAGACGAAATCACTCGAAAATTTGGACGGCATACCGATCCGTCATTTCGGAAGATTTTCAGGTAAAAATCAACAAGCTAAATATGAGTGCCCTAGGTTTGATACCTATATGATGGTATACAGTTGTTGGGTTAATTGGAAGGATTCCCCCTTTGGCATGACTTCCACAATATTCATCTTGCTTTTGAGGGCAATCAGTACGTGTGGACAATCCATTTAATGTACATGAGTGTATGTGAATTGCCTCACTATATACCTCGTGGGGACAGTACGTGTGAGAGCTAATTAGATATACTCGACGTACGTGAATAAGTTCACTGTGATATACCTCTCGTCATGACTTCGATCTAGAGGTACGATGCAGGGGGGACCTTTCAATATACATCGAAGGTACTTGGCCAACGGAAGGTGAGAGTCATATCGCTTAGGCTAGCTGTGACTTGCTGAACCAGCACCCATAACGAAGTGACCCCCCAGATGCGGGACAAAATTTGGTCAATAGCCATGCTCTTTGGTGATGTAGTGTGCAAAATGCACGAGTCTTGATTAGTATATTATGGAGAGAGTATCTTATTTAGCATGATGAGCATTATATTAAGCAGGGAAGAATGTACAAGTATAAAAAGTAACCTAACATGGAGCATGAAGATTATACTAAGCATGGATATGTGAGAGTGAGTGATGTGTGACTATCTACAAGTGAGTGTGCAGTTGTGAAACTAGGCAAGGAACAATTACAAATGTTGTGACAAGTGTATGTGAGCATGGATATATATAAGTGTGATAAGTGGAGATGTGTGTTGGTGACACCTAAGCATGGATATTCTAAGTGGTGTGTGCAACATGTGGATATAAGTGATCCTAGGTACACGTTGTGTGAAGTATACATAGAGAGTATCTGCAAGTGGGTGAGTGAGTAGTGATATAAACATGAGATATATATGTGCAAGAAATAGTAGAGGAGGAAAGAGGGAACGTACATACAGGTGCATACGCACACAAGTAGAAAAACAAAACACCAATGCAAATAGAGTTTAACCCTCTTATGAAAAATTGCCCCCAACAGATTCGCCACTGTGGCCATCCCGAAATTCTCTCCTATCTCCTTCCACAGGGTCGGGGAAAAGAAAGGGGAGAAAAGGTCTCTCTCCCTTTTACTCTGGAAGCGCTTCGAACGTCGTCGGTGTGGGGTGAATGTAAAGATATGGAGTCTCCAGCCTATTTTACACAAAACAGGCAAAAGAACAGGTCGCCGCTTCGAGAGAGAAGCATCAAAGACAAACTGATGCTTACGAAACCAATAATTCAAAGGTTCAGGGGCTAAGTTATGGAATGGAAAGGTGTTAGGCATCCATCCCACCCTTTCGGTCTCTCATGGGCTTGTGCTATTATTTTCCTTTATTTCTCCGTGAAGTGTGTGTGCGTGTATATATAATGGAGATCATAATATCCCAACTCATACCATGGAAGAGATAAAGTGAGGTCTTCCATAGGAATGTTCTAAAAAATATGATTAAAAGTAATATTAAAAAAATTAGAAAAGTTAAAAAATCGATAAAGAAAATAATAAACAAATGAATTGTATGCCTCTCTTGTATGTTTTACCCTTAGATTTGGATTGATACCTCACTTACTACTATTCTCTAGTTTTGTTATATATTTTTATATGTAATTGAGATTTTTTATTAGAGGAGCTTTACACAACGACATACTAAAATCAACTCTATCAAATGACGTCGTTGCCCATCTTTGGAGCTTGAAGCATTGGAGAGGATTCCCTTTTATGATTCATTTGTATTGTACCTTTTATTTTTTTGTACCATTTTTCATTATTTTAGAAGTTTTGTACTTAGGATTATTTTATCCTTGCTTGTATTGCGGTGCTTAGAGATACCATTTATTTTTTATTTAAATTTATAATAATTAATTACGTAGAAAAGCATGATAGGGAAACTGGACAAGGTAGAGAGAGGGCGTCCAAAGGCGAGGAAAATAAGCCTCTCTACCTTCGTTCGGTATAACTCCCGGGGCCGACTGAGATAGGTAAGATCTCCCCCCGATCGATTGAAATCGTTCATCACCCCACGGTGTAAAAACCGTGGGACGTACATATCTCAAACCCTCATGCCTCTCTTGTCAATGAGTTAATTTTTATGCGTGACTACGTGCTCTTACTTGATTTTTATTATCGCATTTATTTTTAAATGTGTATGATGAATTAATCAATTAATACCTATACTCGGTCATTCACGAGAAGGAATTTCATCACCCGACTCACTCGCTTACCATTTGTGTGCTACCCTAGCTATCATTAAATTTAAAATCAATCAACTAGTTAGCCCACTAGGAGACCATTTTTGCAAAGGCGATCACTGAGATAATTTCCGTAATTTTTATCGCCCGTGAACTTAATTAAAATTTGACTACCCTTTCACTAAATTTTGAAGATAAAAATTGGCTATGTCCTAGTTAGGATTTATCCTTGACTTGTGTGTGTCCAATTCAATTTTTAAGTAGTTGGGTTTTAGTGAGTTCGTTCAAAATTTAAGAGTCCAAATATTTTTCCACTATTTTCTTCGAAAAAATCAAAAAATATTGTTTTCCTTTATTTTTTAAAAAAAATCCAAAAATATTTTCTTTCCTTTTGAAAAAATTCAAAAAAAATCAATAAAATATATTTTTCTCGTCATGGCCGACGAACATCTCTTACGGAAATATTTTGTCTATTTCCCACTCTCTCGAAGCATGTTTGAAATTGAACCCGAGTCCCACCTCCCCACTTTACTTAATGGCTTTAACACTCAAACACACGTCGTTGATACTCATGTGTCATCCATGCACACATCTTATATTTCATCGCCTCCGATGATGAGTATCACCGCGCCAAATGCGTCGTTGTGCACATCGTGTTTTCTATCCAATCACTTGCCCCGTGAGTGCTCGTACATTCCTTATCCTTCCGAACTCACCACGGACCAAGTGTATCCATATGACACTATTTCGGAACCCACTCCGCCCTATTATCCTAACACATCTAATACGGAATAGTGTGAGTACCCAAGCTATTCGTGGAGGCTTGATCACCCTCCCATACAATATGACTCTCAACCTTATGTTGCGGATCCTCACGCACTCCAACAGTCATCATGGCAACCAAATGCACCTTATCCCGATCAGTTCCCTCACTACGTACCCAACGCTTATTAGCCTTTTGTCTCTCACGGAGATGCTTCTCCCGTGTATAACCAACTTGACCCCGTTCCCCACACTTCCTTTAAGTATTCTCCATATAGTCCTGTTCATAGCGAGTTGTGTCCACCTCAACCGTCACCCTCACCCACCAACACTTCACCACCATCATCCACCTCCGCTCTCGAAACCCTCTTGCAAAAGTTCATACTTGAGCAAGAGCAAGCCACTCAAATTCAAAATGAAGCCTTTCAAAGTCTATAACAACAGTTAAATGAAATTGAGTGTGAGAGAGAGTCGAATTTCACCCCAAGTCAACCCATTGCTGCCCCTACGTGGAGTGATGATGCGTCGTCTTGTGCCACTGATTTTGAGTGTGACCAACCCTATCACCCCGATAATCTCCACATTAAGACCATTCCATGGTCCGGCCCTCAAGTTTACAATTGTGTTGATTTATCAAATGACTGTGAGAGTGACCTTGACCCTGTCATATTCCATGAACGCACCATTGAGGTTCACTTTTCCTTTCCCATCGAATCCCAAAAAATGCCCGAGTCTACACCTATCGAGTCCACCGTGTGTGTTCTCGAGGAACCACTTCATTATAGGTTACTTCGACTATGAGTGCTCACCATTTTCTCAAGATTGAATTCGAGATGGTTTATACCTCTCTGGATATGGATCATGTTCCACCATGCATGGCTCCATTTGAGCCCAATATTTTTAATGATTCCTCTATCTCCGATCTTGGTGCCTCGTTCAAACCACCCACCACATTTATTGGTAGTCTTCTTGCGGACAAGCTGACCACTCCATCTTTAGATGTCAAACTTCCTCCTGCGAGTGCCCTTGAGGATAACTCTGAGCCTCATGAGTAGTGTGCGTCTCCCACTCTTGAGTTGGATCATCTTCCTCCACCATTTATCCCACCCGACCCACCCATTGTTCCTTTCACCCCACCAAATGGTTTGGATCTTGATTTTACACCTTTCATGCTTCCATATACATTTTTAGATCCTCACCTAAAACCATCCACCATTATGTAACACCCCCGCTCAATTAAATACCGGGTGATCAGTCCGATACCCAATTAAATCAGAGTATACAGTTGGTTCATTCTTAACATCACTGTTGAAAAATATTTTCTTTTTTTGTTTTTAATCACCTAATACTCAATTAAGCTGGTGTTAGAAACTTTCAAATTTTAATTTAATAAAATTCCATTTTACCATTACAAATAATTTCATGTAATCCACTCCAGAACAATGCATAATAGATAAGTAACATCACATTTGAATTAAATGTAACTAGAATAAACTCCCCAATTGAAATATCTTAATACAAAAATCCAAATAAACTGAATGTATCAAAACTGACATAAGTAATACCACTGTCTAAGATAGAATAGAAATAACTAGAATCCTTAGGCGACATGCCCTACATGAACTAACTACTACAGATGTATGAATCAAGAGAATGAAAGCGTTTAAACAAAGTCTGCAACTCCATAGCATCCATAGTACGTCAAGTATCCAATCCTCTATGCCTGGAATCCCTGTGACTGGACACCGAATATAGAAGATACAAGGGAGACGAGAATATGCAAAAAAACGAGTCAGAGCCCGATTGTAAAATAATTTGAAAACAGCAAGTGAATAAATGCTACAACTAGCAATATTTACATGTTACATTCTCGGAATCTCTCTCCTGAGATTCTCACCTCTCATCTAGAGTGCACGCCTATCGTATCTCTAAACCATACTAGCTACTGTTCCCACGCTAACTAGTTTATATCAGTGCCAACTAACCATACCCCATATCTTTCCCATGTATTTTTCTCGTAATACAAGTTATATATATACATATATATATTCAATTTTCACTTCCACATGGATAAGCCATTTTTCAATACAATATAATTAAGTGCTCTCATACTTAATTCATTTAAATTTCATTATCTTTCATGTCTACTTAATTTACACAGTAAACACTGTCACAAGTATATATATACATTCACTCTATTATATATATACAATACTGCACCTCGAGGCTCAGTTGCAGTGCACGCATACTTTGCTATTATGTTCGGGTACATCTCGTCACTGTATCAAGGACTGCTGGTTCGGTATATCCCTCGAACCATAAATATCAAAACACACATATTGAAGACGAACATAGTCCTAAGCCTTTGGGCTACGCACATACCTACGCACCCAAATGACTGGCCACACCCTTATTCACAAAAGTGGTGCTCAATCCCTAAGTTCTTTGTTCTAAGGCAACAAGTCAAAAATCCCCCCATAAAAGCTCATCAGGATATGACTGCCCTCAACGTGCAAACCTCTCGTCGATAGCAAGTAGGCTAGGTATGTCATACACATAAATTAATCAAGCAATAGGTATATACTCAACCTATTTAGTAATAGATACACACTCGACCTTTATCTCAAATTAGGAATTCATCCTGCCCCAAGTACCCATTGTATTTCTTGAATACTACTTGTACTTGTTAATTACGATTTAATCTCATTATCGTATTTTTATTATTTAGTTGTCATTCACATAATTCTTTTATCAAACCCAAGTACCCGTATATATTACAATGCTACCCATACTTGAGTATTACGAATTATTCTCTTATTCGTATTTTTATTATGTAGATCTCTCATATAATTGTTCCTCACTCACATATATAATTTTCCAACGTTAACCGAAGTCACTCGCTCCTTGTTAATGTACCAAAATTATATAATTCTTGCCGTGGGAAAAATTAAATTTTTTAAACTTTTTCGAGCTAAAAGTGACTTTCTGAAATATCGTTCGAAGTCCCAGAAATGTCGTTCGAACGACATTAATTCTTTTTTTTCGATAAAGTTACATTATGTCCAGAAATATAAAATTACAATTTGAGGCTTTTATGCTTCGATTTTGAAAAAAATTAAAACTACAATGATGTGCAGAACATGATTTTATACAAAAACTCGCGTGCACACTACCAATTTCTGTTTAAAATAATCCTAAAATTATCATACAATGTTCGTCCTTTTCTAAAACAATTTTTCATGCATTTTCTCCACTTTCTTTCACTCAAACTCACATGAAATATATTCTAATGAATCCCAAATATCTCAACATCATTTCTATATGATTATGGGTAATTATAATACGAAGAAAAACATCTAAATCATCAAGTTTATATGAGAATTTACATCAAACCCAATTAACCCTCAAAATCCCCAAATTCTAAATTCGCTATTTATCTCCTTAATAAACCCAGGATTTTAATTTCACGATTTACAGTCTAAACCATAATTTTTTTTTATCCTCTACATGTGAATTTCTCAACTACATGCAATACCTAACCATCAATTGATTTATCAATCCAAAACATACCCAATTTCATAATTCTCATGGGTAAATATTAATCCTATTCTAACATGGATATTATACTCACAAATTGGAAAAAGAATTGCACTTGCCTTATGTGTAGGTCTGAACCTTTAGTGATGATAGTGTAGATACTTCTCCTCCCCTTTTTCGACAAACTTTCAGTGGTGGTAATGGTAGTGCAAGATGGTTAACCTCCTTAGATTGCCTAGAAAGCTCCTTCGTCTCCAAGAAAAACTCCTCCTCTTCTTAGAAAACCTTTCACTCTCTCTTAAAAGTCCTCACCTTTTGTTTAGATGAAATGAACCTATGTTCTCCTAACCCAACATTTATATAACAATTATCAATTTTTGGAGTTACTATTCATCTCCACTAGAAAGTGACCAAAATACCCCTTTGGGGTGGTTATTTAGCATCCAAATGACCTGAGACTAAAATCAAACCCCCGGGTAGACTTTTTTGACTATTTAAACCCTTCCGGACACTTTGACGCACTAGAAATGACCATTCGAATGACATGGAAATAATTTACTTTTCATACCTTTAAATATAGTCCCCACGACTCATACGCGCGTCCCGACTTAATTATCGTAATTGTCGTATTTATAAATCCCGACAATTTTTATAAAGTCATAATCATATATTACTTTTAATCACTAAGTAATATTTTATATCAATCACATATTACTTTTATTCTAGTAATATTCAATTCGAATTAATTCCAATTATTTTCACATAAATAATTCCAATCAATCCCCATTGATTTAACCCACCCACTTACTTTTAATTTATCTCATTTTAAAAGTCATTAAAAATACGGAGTATTACACAATCATGAGAGTATTTGTGGTGATACTCTCCATTTTCGTGTCACCGAGCTTGTTACCCCATGCCCGCCACTCTCTTGTGGGGTTGATTTTTCCTAGCGACAGCTCCCTAGAATGTCATGGCGTGACCATTATCATCGCCCATTTATAGAACGGTCGTGTCATTTCTATGAGGCCCACCCCCATTCAACTGGACACACCTTTTTGCCGTCATAACCAACTTTAGCATCACGCTTATAGGGCCCTTATTGCCCTCACTTTTAAGCTCAATTAGGCCCGTGACCGGTGCCTCTTCACCCTTACCCTTTCCTTTCTCCCCTTTACCCTTCTCCCAACCCACCCTTAGTTCATCGATGTTTATCATCGTGTGATGCACTTTTGCCATGCAAGTGCATTAACCCGTTTTAGCCTTTATCCAACAAGACTGATGCTTAATTCTTGTTTGGGGGTGAGTCTCATCACCCATTCTTCTGTCGTCCCGCGCTTTCATAGTTCTTATCCTCAGGGTGAGGTACCATTGGTCTGGCTAAAGACATTAAACTTAGCGCTACCGGGAGGCAGCCTGTTGTTCTGTATGAGTCTCATCCTGTTTGGGGGTGGTGTTTCACACCACCTAATGCTATATCATGTTTTTAGACTCGTATAATTTTTTATCTCATGTTTATTCTTGGATTCATCTGATCCGCTTCATTAGCGGTTAATTATGGTAATCTTTTTCCTCCCTTCTGCTCTTAATTTTAAAAATCATTTTATTTAACATCAAGGACGATGTTCCTTTTTGTCTGGGGGTGGGGAATTTTATCAAAATCGTACCTCTTTCGAAAAATTTTGATTTTCAAAATCTGGTTTTTAAAATTTTCGTGCAGTTTCTTTCATCTCACTCATTGACGTGAATTTTCTATCAATCCATATTTCAAGTCTAGGAATCAAGCTAGAGTATTTATCTTTTATAAATAGCTTACTTAATACGTACCAAGGCATTTTGCACCATGAATTTCTAGACTCAACAAAATTTACGCACTTATCACGTCATTGCGGTTTAGAGTTGAACAGTACTAAAATTCTCAAGAGAACCTTAAGGATCACTAGTGGAGACTTTAACTTGTGAGATTCGTGTCTTTCACCTTTCAGAGAGTTTTATGCAATCTCCGAGTCATAATTTGATTCAACTTCTTTTGGGTCTGCACTTTAAATCGTTGTATGATCTCATTATTCTTCAATAAAAAATTTTGGCTTGATCACTGAGAATGACATCACTTTCGAGTCTGATCACTAGATTTTCATCCATACACCTACCAATTACCCTTCACTTCTTCCATTACATTCCCAGATTCCTCCCTATTCCCATATATTCCCCACACCCTCACCTATCATCTCCATCTATATATCATCTTTCATTTTCAAGAAAATGAGTGTTTTTCAAATGTAAAATTTCTTCATTATTGGATTGAAAAAAAAAATAGAAAAAGAAAGGAAAATTTGAAAAAAAATAGAAAAGAAAAAAAAGGAGAAAGAAAAAAAAAGAGAGAAAAGAAAAGAAAAATAAAGTTTGTAGTTAATCCTTGTTAAATAAAGACATTTGTTCTTCACGTATAGAACACTCTTCTCACATATCCATCCATCATCATCCTACCTCATATCATCATATCGTTCCCCATCTCATTTCCCCTCACCCACAATCATCCATATTTTTCCCTAGGTGTTGAGGCAAATGAAAGTCAGTGTGGTGAATAACTCAACGTTCTCACTATAGTGATTAGCATTATTTCATGAGATCATTTTTCTTTCTAAATGTTCATTATTTCTTATATGTGTGTGAGATGTTTGAACTTGCTTACATTTACTTACCTCCTCATACACAAGAGAGATACACTTACCCTAATCTTGTGAGTTCATTTGAGAGAGAGATATCTAGTGAGATTTTGAAGTTGAAACGTTGATTTTGAAAAGGCAATCTAGGAATTACTCTTATGATAATCCACCCATTTTGACTGATTTACACTACACACGTTGAGTTCTAGTAAGGATGTGCCTTGAGTATTTACTCTGCTAAATATTTTTACACGCTTCTAGCTTGTATTTCTCAAAATATTTATCTTGTGATCGATTGTGAGATTATTCTATGTTTAATAAGAGATTGAATGTCGTTGCAAATAAAGAATTTTTTGGGTATATTGCCTACAAACCCTCACAAGACACAACTCAACCTGTAGGGAAATCTATAAGTTTAAAATCTCGTTGCACATGCCAAGTGCAAACGCAAGTGCCCGCAAAAGTGGTACACTTTTGGTTTCTTATCTTCCTTTCTCTCTATATTTTGCTCGAGGACTATCAATGTTCTGTTTAGGGGTGGTGTGATAAGCACCCAAAACTGTACATTTTATACCCCGAATAGACGTATTTTAGTTGCTAATTCTCGATAAAAATTATGTCTTATGCACTTTATTGTTTATTTTGTAGGTCAATTGCCGTTTGCGGAGTTCGAATGCTTAAATCCCTCAAAATGCGACAAAAAGGAGCTAAACCTATTTTGTAACCCTAGCCTACCTCGTAACCTGACCTAAACCCACACCGAACCATGTGTGTGTATTTTTATTATTTTTAGATTTTTATTTTGAGTTCGTTTTAATTTTTTTAATATTTATTTTAGATTTATTTAGAATTTTCTAGAATTTATTTTCTATTTTTATTAGTGCATTTTATTTTATTTTATTTTTATTAGGATTAGTTTTTAGGAATTTATTTTTAATTTTATTAGATTTTACTTTTTTTTAGGACTTTAATTTTTATTTTTATTAGATTTTTAGTTTTTATTTCTTTTATTTTATTATTTGAGTTTTTTTTATATATATTAGAATTTTACTTTTATTTTTATATTTTAAATTTTTAGTTTTATTAATTTTATTTTTTAGTTAGGTAATATTATTTGTTTTACAAATTAAACATACACATAACTCCTATACCCACACCAATACTTCCCTACACCCTACCACACCACAAAACCTCCATCATCTTCAACCTCACCAACACACACTTTCTCTCTCCTAAACTCCATTAACAAATACCCACTTCCAATCACCCCAATATCCTACTACTCCCATGTCTAACCCGCCACCAACCCGAGTCCCACCAAACCCGCTGCCATAGAACCACCAAACCCAACCCCGAGTTAAACCCGAGCCACTCCTTCCAACTCCTGCCTGAGTTCAAATTCGACCTCCATAACCATGGATGGAACTACTACCTGAGCTCCTAACCCAGGCCAAACTTCGGCAAACCCATCTCCAACACACCTCCATAAGCCGCAATTTAAACCCGTCGGAGGAAACTAAACCTGGCCCATACCACCATCTCCGTCCACTGCCCTGCGCCAACACTCCTAAAACCTGTCGGCCAGGTGCGACCCAAAACTTCCCAAACCCGATTTACCCAAGCCGAACCCTAATCCCATACTTGCTTAAACCTGACCTCAATCTGACCATACCCATATTCCATTTTCATCCTCCAACCCAATTTAAAAGCCAAAAACCCATTTCCCCTCTTTAAACTCATGACTTTCACCTACATAAAATTAGAAAGCCAAAGACCAAAACAAACAAAACCCCACATGTCATTGAAAACCAACTTAACCCCTTTTCCCAAATTACCCCAACTAACTTAATTCTCAGATTTCTTCCTAAAATAAACCCACACACCTCACACCCCCTCTCACCTCATATACCCCATGCACATTTTAACCCTTCCAAATTTACCCCTAGCCACTTGCCTACTATTTAAGAAGAAGATCCAAGGCCCAAAAAAGGGGATCACCTAAAAACCCTAAGGGGGTTTTGAGAAAGGAGACTAGAGAGAGAGAAACAACTTGGAAATTGTTTTTTTTATTTTATTTTATTTTTTCTAGATCGGTGAGTGATCAATTTGTGAAAGATTCAATTGAGTGCATATATTTTATTGAAAATCATTTGGATGCTCAATTGGAGGATTATACGCTTCTCATTCAAGGATTTGAGTTCAATTGGATGCAAAGAGATTTGGTTTAATTGTTCTCTTATATACTCTTATCTTATTGCCTTTATTCATTTGATTATCATGTTTCATATTATGTTAGGCTAAATCTCCTTTCAAGGGGTGGGATTATACATTAATCTGATGTTAATTGAATTTAATTAGTTTAATTATATTAAATTTTCCTTTGATAATTAACTTTGCACTCTTACTTTTGATTTAAGCCTCGAGAGAGGGTAAATGATTTTCGAGAGAAAATCGAGATTCTAGTTTTAGTTTCTATTTTAGAATCGAACTAGAGATAGGTTTTTCTAGAATGCGAAATTATTTCTTTGAATTTCTACTCTACATTTATTTTTATGATTTAAACTAATTTAGCAAATCGATCCTAGCGGGTGAGCTGTTATATGATGTTTGGATCTATATTTCAAGAGTTGTAGGAGTGTTAAATTTAATTTTCTAAAATGTTATTGTTAAAATTACATTTGCAACGAGAGTTGATTTATAATTTTAATACTAGCTTTGGATATTTAATTTGAATGAGCTAATTAATTAAATTAACTAGAATTTTTGGTATAACCCCTTCTCTTGTTTGCTCTCACCTTGATTTCTCACTATCTTATATTTTACATGTTTATTTAGTTAGAGTTCACTTCATCTTCATCACACTTTTTTAGTTAGTATTTAGATATTTGGTTTTAGTTTAGTTTTATTTCACCACTCCTAAAAATTGTTTTAATATTAAAAAAGGTAAAAAAAATAGAAAAGGTAAAAAATCGAAAAAGAAAATAATAAAAAAATAAATCGCATGCCTCTCTTGTATGTTTTACCCTTAGATTTGGATTGATACCTCACTTACCACTATTATCTAGTTTTGTTATATATTTTTATAGGTGAATGAGATTTTTTATTAGAGAAGCTTTACACAACGACATACTAAAAGCAACTCTATCACATGATATTGATCGGTATAATGAAACGATAATATATGTTGGATAAAACACTTTTAAGGATCACAAACATAATATATATATATATATATATATATATATATATATATATATATATATATATATATATTAAAATAATGCAAGAATATGACAAATGCGAAAATGGGGAATTTTGAAAAATTGAAAGATTGGAAAATTGAAAAATTAGAAAATTAGAAAATTGGAAAATTGGACTCGAGTCTTGGATTTTAATCTGAAACGCCTACATAGCCTATAAAGGTATCAAAGTCCATGTAGTTCTCATGTAGCATAGGGGTGGGGTTTATCCCATAAATTGAAATGGAATTTTATTATCTATGTGTGTAGTAAATGTGTTTTAGTTTTGAAAAAGTGTGATGAATAATCATGTTGGAATTTATACGTGTAACCCTCTTTTTGTTTGTTTTGGGTTTTTATGGAAAATATAGTATGTGCAATATAACTAATAAAAAGGTGAGAAATTAATGTATATGAACTAAAGTAAAAGCTAGATTATGAGTTTATGTAATTAATGCAAAGACAAGAAATTTAAAGAGAGAGAGAGAGAGAGAGAGAAGAATTTTGGACCTTCTTTGAAGAATTGAAGTTTGATCTTGGATGAACTCCCTTGAGTGTTGAGATGAATGTTGGATGAGAGAGAATGACATTTTGCCAAATTCGGTGTGAACATGATGGGAATTTAATATGGAATGGAATTTCACATAAGAAAACTTTGCTGATTGCAGGAGAATGTTGTTGATATCAGTGATGCCGATGAATCTAAGGTGTGCCTTAGAGTGAGGTTATGCCACCTATTTATAGGGTAAGGGAGGTGCCGATTGGCATGGCCACAGCCCGTCCAATCGGTAGGTAACCCTAGACACACTGCCGATAGGCGGGGAAATGTACCTGCCAATCGGTAGTCTCATGCATATTTTTTCGAAAAAACGGTCGTAGAACGCAATCCGTTGATCTAAATCGCGCATGGGTCATACCGTTAGAAAGGTAATTCAGAGAACTTCAAGAGACCTTTGGGATGATCCTGGATCAAAGAGTTGATTTTGGGTCAAACGTGGCTCGAAAGATCTCATCGGACGGAAACATTCCAAAGAGCTTTGCGTGGTTCGAAAAGTTTACCTTGGTCAACAGGGGCCTACAAGTGTCTGGTGACTTCTTGGAGTAAAATGGATCATTCTTCCATATCGTAAGGCTGATTTGAGCATGGGGCAGACTGTTGTAAAGTGTATTCAGTGCCCTTCGAAGATTCATTCTGTCTCGTTCGAGCTGAAGAGTTGACCTTGGTCAAACGGAGCCTGAGAGCGCTCGGTGGCTTCCGGATCAATTTTCAGGGAAAAAAAAATCGTTCATCCGAATAGTTATGCCTTTTCGCACATGGGGTGGACCGTTAGAAAGGGGTTTCAGTGCCCTTAGAGGACTTAAATATATTTTTCTCTGGCGATGAAGTTGACTTGGATCAAATTGGGGCTCGGGAGCACCCGGTGGCCTCAAGATCAATTTTCGATAGTAAAATGGTCCGGTCGTCCGAACCGTTACGCCGACTCATGCATAAGGTAGACTGTTGGAAAGAGAATTAAGATACCTTCTAAGATTCATCGAGCTTTACCTAAGGAGAGACTTAGAGGGTCCTAGAATGTGGTGTCTACACCGAAATTTGTATCCCGTGCCATCCCTATTGAGTGAAACATCGATTTAGTTCAATTAAAGAGGAGTGATGAGGGCTAGTGGATCTTATATTTAATTTCGATTATTCATGATTGAAAAAGCATGACTGTGTGATAATTGATTAAATTCGCAAATTTAAAATTTGGCACACTTATTTAATTAGAGTCTATTTTTAAACAAGCTTAATTCAGCCCCTAAACATGCATCTAAATATGATAAATCATTCAAACCCTGCATGAAAAATAAAGACGGACAATATAGGAAAAAAACCCTTTCGGGTAAAAAACTTTTATAACACTTTGAAGAATTCACAAGACTTTTGACTTACATACAACCTGATAATCACCCACAAGTGTGTAATGCACAGTACCTTCAGCAAACCTTCAAAGATACGAGAGACAGCGAAATACCCTCCAGGCATCGGTTCGTCGTCTTCGGATCGTCCACACGCAGAATGACTACTCTCAGTATCCACCGATTGAAGATGGAGATTCCTTCTCCACATAGG
This sequence comes from Sambucus nigra, assembly GCA_949130495.1. Lineage (NCBI taxonomy): Eukaryota > Viridiplantae > Streptophyta > Magnoliopsida > Dipsacales > Adoxaceae > Sambucus > Sambucus nigra. Next base: position 405,863,311 of record OX422207.1, read on the forward strand.
TTGAACAAAAGCAAAGTTGTTCTTAAACACCAAACAATTCACTAAAGCATATGGGAGTTTTGTGAATTGAAAACCAAAAAGGGATTAAAACCCTAAAAGAAGAAGCCTAAATAATTCTGCTTTCGCAGTGTTTCTGTTCTGGAAAACGTATGGACTTCTTAATGAAAACGTTACCAAATAATGAGTATTTATAGAAAAACGCATCACCTCAGAAACAGAGCTCGTTCGAACGAGATCATCATGTCGCTCGAACGAAGGACAGCTGTCGTTCGAATGAGATCGCGCGACATGTTATCTCGCGCGAACGACATGCTATGTCGCTCGAACGACTGAAGCGAAAAAATATTATTTTAATGTCCACTTCAACGCTTAGAAAAAATACTCATTCTCAAAATTTGACGAAAAAGACCGCTCCAACACTTAGAAAATATTTTGTAAAAATATCCCAAAAGCTCTAAGTGAAAAATTAAGGTATTTAAAACATAACCTTACCAAACTAAACTTCGCAGAGTCTTGAATGATGAAGAACTTGAGTAATTCGGATTCGTCTTAGATGTAGATGTCTCTTGAATGCTCTTCGACGGTGTAGAGGTATATGACATAATAAATTAATAACGGATCTATAAAAATATGTCCTTACAAATCTCCCCCTATATCTATGCCGGTACATACATAAAAAAAACGAATTATCAAAAACCAAAATGCCTATACAAATCTACCCTCCCATGAATAAATTTGCAAGATCTCAAAACTGTTCTTCAATCATCTTCGTCAAATCTCAAAGCTTTTCTCATCAGGGTGTGCAACATCATGATCTTCAATCTTTGTACCTACACACATGAGAAAAAGCAAAATACCTTCGTGACGCATCGAGTTTGAAATGATATAAGAATAAAGCATTAATAAATCAAATATCCCCCATAAAGCAAAGACTCCCCCATAACATGATAATTCTTTCTCCCCCTTTTTATGATGTCCCCAAATAGACAGATAAGAAGAAATAATCAAAACATGGAGTTTCATGAAAAAAATGCATAGCAAACATGGATCAAACTACGCGCATGCAAAGGTATGTCCCCAAAAATTTCACAAACTATTTTTGGATTTTTCAAATTTTTTTTTATACAAAAACAGGATACAAAAAAAATCAAACCATGGATTTAAACTCAAAAAACCAAGTCATTGAAATGGAATGAATGGGTGTGAACACATTCAATAGGTAAATAAACTCAATCAGTCATATGTGCACGATGCATACGTGTACCCCTAACGAATGAACATCAAAAGAATCCTTAGGTGTAAAAATTTGTTGAATTTAAATGACACCGTCTTATGCAAATCAACAAATCAAAGTCAAATGATTTCCACACCAATAACATCCAAAACTATTTAGCGCTTTTTCAAGATTTTCAAGGACGTGCAAACCCGTTATAAAATCTCCAACCAAACTCCCTCATATATATTTTCTTTTAGAGGTAATCTAAATTCTCAAACATTGGAGAATTGGTGCAAAAACCTAAATGGCCCATAATTTGGCATGAATTTTTTTTTATTGCCTTTATATTTTTTTCGGGGTCTTTTAAACCTCTTTGGACCCCGGATAATAAAATTCCTCCATTTTTTAGGTCCAATTTAACTGTGGATTAGTATTCGCAAAGGCAAAATGAACCTTTCGCAGCCCTTCCCCATTTTCAAACAAAGCACACAAACTCACAAAACGGTTCTTATATGCACAATTTTTTTATCAAAATTTATCGCGCTTGATTAGGACAGGATTGAAGTAAAAACACCCAACCAACATGTGATAAGACAAGAACAATAATCAAACAAATCCGTGCATGTGTGCAATAAAGGAAATCATGAGTCAAACATGTAGGAAGTGACACTAAATTACATCTCAATGATTCAGAACATTGTAAAGCACATGGATGAATTGACCTATTGTCTCAAAACACTATCAAATAGTCACATGAAGAATGGAATGATGCTGTGACTTGGTCATCCTAAGTGTTTATCCATAAAAGGTGCAAACAAAATACAAAAATCTTTTCGAATTTCTTCAAAAAAATTCATCAAAATAAAATCTTTTTGTATTTTTCAAAAAATTTCAAAAAAACAAAAATTTATACAAAAATGATACATACTAGCACTAGGCAAACAATGTCATCATAAAAATCATCCTATGTTAGTAAACAAGTCAAACCTCAATCATTAGGTGCGGAGGGATTTTTCAAAGGTGGTGACAACTTATGAAAAACCTCCATCAATTCTTGTGAAGTTTGGACTAAAAACTTAACTTGCTCACCTAAATGTGCAAACTCTCTCATATAGTCTCCGTGAGCATGTAAAGAATCATATGTGGGTGCATGTGTATCAGAAACATGTGTAGAAGCAAAACGTGACACATACCCCAACTTAAAGCAAAATTCCCTAAGGTTTCCTCTCCTTTTGCAATGAGAGCAATCATAAATAGGCCTCAGAACACCTCTCTCAAAAACTCTAGGACGCACTTTCCTAATAGGCATGGGACGCCTAGGTGGGTTAGGATGAGACTCACGTGAATTAAACACTAAAGTGGGAACCGGCTCGGGTGCTAATTGGGAAGTAGAAGCACCGTCATGACTTATGCCTAAATTCTCACCTTTACCCTTAAGAACCACCTTTTCAACCTTCTTAGGTGCGTTCTCAAAATTGACTTTGACCTCCCTGGCACGTTCGAGATCACTCTCGAGTTGGGATATACGTGTCGTTAGACTAGACAACGTGTCAGTCAAATCACACTTCTCCTTTCTCAAAACCTCCTTCCCTCTCTCCAAATCTAAAATCCGACGACCTAAATCTCTATTATACTTCTTTGTTTTCAAGGTCTCGGTGTACAAATCTCTAAAAGCTTTTTGGAGCTCACTTTCATCTCCACTCTCACTCTCGCTATCTCCTTCACTCGAAGAGCACAAATCACTATCATTGCTCTCGTGTGCATTCTCGTGAGACAAAGTGGGTGTGCTCACACGACTAGAAAAAACGACAACCATCCCATGTGCTAAACCTTTATCGGACTCATCTCCCTCGTCACGCTCATCTCCCTCACTATCACTAAGAGTGGCGGGCATAACATTCTCTTTGCACTTTCTCCTTATCCTAGTAAGACACTCTTTAGTTATGTGCCCTTTTCCCTCACACTCAAAACACCTGATCTCATCCTCCTTGTCACGATCTTTGGCCTCCACTTTCTTTTTATTTGACTCAAAAGATCTATTTTTGTTGGAAGAATTTTCTTTATTAATTTTGAGAAACTTTTTTAAAAAATTCGCAAACAAGGCCATATCAAAATCTTCCTCGGAATCAGACTCATAAACATTTTCTTTCTTTTTCTTAAAATGAGTCTTTAAAGCAACGCCATTATCCTTAGCCTTAATGGTTTTGGGAAACATGTCAATCTTATAGGTTTGAATATCTCCTACAAGTTCTTCCAACTTAAGTGATTTCAAATTTCCCAAAGAGTTCAAAATAGTGACTTTAGGAATAAAATGTTTTGGAAGAGATCTCAAAATCTTTTTAACGACACGCGTGTTATCAATCACCTCACCCAAATTAAAACTGGTGTTGACAATGTCTGACAAACGTGCATAAAAATTATCAAAGCATTCAGATTCAGACATGGTGATAGTCTAAAATTGGGTGGCCAAATTTTGTAACTTAGATTCTTTAACCGCGTTCGTACCCTCATGTGTCAATTTCAAAACATCCCATACCTCTTTAGACGTGGTGCACGTCATAATTCGGCGAAACTCATCAGGAGTGATAGCTCCAGAAATAAAACTCAAACCACATGAATTAAATTTAGACATTTTATGATCATCTTCAGCCCAGGATGACACGGATTTTAAAGAGGAAATATTATCAACGGTGACAGTGGGAGGAGTCCACCCATTTTCGCAAAGGTACCAAACACGCTCGTCAATGGCTTTTAAACTAGATTTCATGCGAGCTTTCCAATAGGCATAATTAAACCCGTCAAAAATAGGCATCCGATTATATAAGTGCTCCATAGGAAAGATTTCGATTTTTCAAAAAAAAAAAACTGATTTTTCAAAAAATCAATATCACGCGATTATGCAAAAAATAGGAATACGCGATAAATTAGCTCAACCTACTCTGATACCAATTTGAAAAAACGTGACTGTGTGATAATTGATTAAATTCGCAAATTTCAAATTTGGTACACTTATTTAATTAGAGTCTATTTTTAAACAAGCTTAATTCAGCCCCTAAACATGCATCTAAATATGATAAATCATTCAAACCCTGCATGAAAAATAAAGACGGACGATATAAGAAAAAACCTCTTTCGGGTAAAAAAAACTTTTATAACACTTTGAAGAATTCCCAAGACTTTTGACTTACATATAACCTGATAATCGCCCACAAGTGTGTAATGCACAGTGCCTTCAGCAAACCTTCAAAGATACGAGAGACAACGAAATATCCTCTAGGCGTCGATTCGTCGTCTTCGGCTCATCCACCCGCAGAATGATTACGCTCGATATCCACCGATCGAAGATGAAGATGCCTTCTCCACAGGGGTTGAACAAAAGCAAAGTTGTTCTTAATCACCAAATAATTCACTAAAGCATATGGGAGCTTTATGAATTGAAAACTAAAAAGGGATCAAAACCCTAAAGGAAGAAGCCTAAAGAATTCTGCTTTTGCAGTGTTTCTGTTCTAGAAAACGTATGGACTTCTTAATGAAAACGTTACCAAATAATGAGTATTTATAGAAAAACGCACCGCCTCGAAAACAGAGCTCGTTCGAACGAGATCAGCGTGTCGCTCGAACGAAGGACAACTGTCGTTCGAACGAGATCGCGCGACATGTCATCTCGCGCGAACGACATGCTATGTCGCTCGAACGACTAAAGTGAAAAAATATTATTTTAATGTCCGCTTCAACACTTAGAAAAAATACTCATTCTCAAATTTTGACGAAAAAGACCGCTCCAACACTTAGAAAATATTTTATAAAAATATCCCAAAAGCTCTAAGTGAAAAGATAAGGTATTTAAAACATAACCTTACCAAAGTAAACTTCGCGAAGTCTTGAATGATGAAGAACTTAAGTAATTCGGATCCGTCTTAGATGTAGATGTCTCTTGAATGCTCTTCGACGGTGTAGCGGTATATGATATAATAAATTGATTACGGACCTATGAAAATATGTCCTTACAATGATACTCCATTGGTTCGACCATATGGTACGACCAATGTGACCATTATTCGTGATTTCTATGCGAACATGATTATTTATATTGACACCACCATATTGTACATTCCTTTTTATGTGGTATCTCCATAGATCTTTAAAATGATGATTGATTAAGCCGCGTGAAAGGTGTGCACGTGTAAGGACATAGTCGTTATTTTCGTTTCACCACTATAATACAAACAAACCTAAATTACGACTACACTTGCGAGGCAAGCATAACGGTAAGTCGGGTATCGAAAATCCATAGGGATGAGATGCTAGAATTTATAGGATTTAATACTTCTCAATAAAAGGGAAAAAGATGATTACAAACTAAAAAGGAAAATATGCATAAAAGGGAAATATTAATCTAGGCGAGGGAAAATAAATCTAGACTAATAAAGCAAGTAAAAACTATAGGCTGCGTCGAATATCCCTCACCAGAGTTAATTAGTATAAAATGGTCACATGGGTCGTGAGTTATTTAGAATGCATCTCATTTCAACAGTTAATTGAACCAAGGGTTGTCACGCACCTAAATCTTCATAAAAGCCTAATAAGATTTTGGCGTCAACAAATACCCCGAAAATTACGCACGCAAGGTCGTAAGCACGGGACATACATGATATTCCCCATCAAATCCCCTAGGCGCAATAACTAGGACAACGCACCCGAAATAGATCCGTAAACACCATCACCAAAGCAAAGCAACACGTTAACCCGAGTGAGTTCCATTCGAACACAACCTAGACTAAATTAGCTAGAAAGCATATTAAAAGCGCGATAAATAAAAGCGTTAAATCTACACTAGAAAGCAAGGAAATCAAAGCATGTAAATATAATTACCAAAGCATGTAAATTAACTAGAAAGAAAGAATAAATTAAATATAGACTATATTAATGGAGAGGATGATGAATAGTGCAACTTACAACCCAATTGGGTGTCAAACCAAGAAGAATCAAAGAAGAACTCTCCAAAACCCTCAAACCCTAAGATATTCTAACCTAAAAATGAATTATATAACTTAATATCTGATATTTACAACAAAATTGGTATTTATAATAAGTGGAAATAAAATAGAAAAGAAAAAAGAAAAGAAAAGAAAAGAAAAGCCAAAATATCAGCTGGAAACAGGCGATCGATCGATCGATCCCCTGTGATCGATCGATCGATGGTAAATATCCAAGCCCACTATCTCCCCACGATTAGCAAAAATTGAAGGATCGATCGATCGATCAAGCAGGGTTGCTTCTCCTTTCCTCCTGTTTTGGCATGTTTGCTTTTCTACTCCGCTAAAATCGCTGTAACTTCTTCGTTGTGAATCGGAATCGTGCACCGTTCCCGGTCACGCGAAGCTTGCGAGGAGGACTACAACTTCCGTGAAGATGTTGGGCCAGTGCCCAAGCTATGAAAAGGCTAAAATGCCCTTGAACGTGCGATCGCATACGAAAATTGAGCGAAAAGCGTCCGAACTTCACACTTAGCATCCAAATACCTATAAAAGCTCAATTAACCCCTACAAAACATGTTAACATAGAAATTCGAGGTTATATGGTTAACGAGCATAAATATAGGGAATAAGATACCTGAGGGGGCTAAAATGCGTCGGTTCGAGGGATGAAATACGCAATATTTGCATTGTATCATACCCCCTAACTTACACATTGGTAGTCCCTAGCAATGAAATAGGATGCAACAAGAACTACAAGAAAACCAAAAGCAGGATAAGTACAAAAGTATAGTATAAAAGCATAAGGCCACTTTCGCGGGTGATTCGATTGCATTTAACGTATGCAATAAGCCGTTAAACCCCTAGGTTACCCTAGTGGACGAGTGTAATCTCATGAGGGTTTTCAGGGATGATACCCACAAACATCACATGGCATTACGCTCATCAAGTGAATTCACTCGATACAGGGAGGTAACACACGGAACATGCGGGCATAAAGAGTAAATGTAAATGGAAACTAGGCCGCACACATGTCACAAATGAAGAATGCTATATATAAACTGAAAAATTGTAATCCCAATGAAAGGATACCGCTCATTAAAGGAGGCGAAATGCATTTTCACAGATTATCAAAACTATTATGACTTTTGAATTACATCAACATAAGATCACATAGGACTTGTATAGGGTTGTAATGTAGGTTTGGCTAGGGTACAAAATGAGGGATATGTATGTATGAATTCAGAGTGTTCGGAAATGAAAACTCGGGATAATGGGAAAATGCGGGAAATATCAAAATTGGAAAATAAGTTCCAAAAAGGCATTACATATATCATCGGGGAGAGTAATCAAAGCTTATTGAACTATATACAACATATACAACTTTCTCTTTCTTTTTCTTTTCTTCTACTTTTTGCTTTCTCTTTTTCTTCTCTTTTTTCACTACTTTCTTTTCTTTACTTTTCAAACTCTCATATGCCTAAATTGCAACCGACATCACAACAACATCATTCAATCCCAAGTAACATTCCACACAAAGGTGCGGAAAGTGTATGTATGGGCTAAAACTCCAATTTGGAGTTGGTTATGGGAATTGGGTTATGAAACGAAAGGCTATATTTAGGCTCAAAGGGGTTGACGAGGGTAAACATATAAGGGTGAGGTCAAGGCTAATATAGGTGCTATAACAAAGAGGGTCTATGATCATTTCTAAAAGTTTACGCAATTCTCGAATCAAAACAATATATGAAAATTATGCTCAAGTAACACATTTCAAGTATGAACTCAATTAATGAACGGTCAAATGAAAGAATAGAGAGATTACCAATGAATTCAACGTTTTCAATCAGAAAAGAATAGTGTATACACTCACAAATGACGAAAGGTACAAAGCTTACTCGGTGTAAGTATATACAATGCAACAAAAGATTACCGAGTTATAAAAATATTAAACCAAATCAATAAAACAAGAAAGTGCATGTGCTCATGGGATTAAAGTTTAATTCATATATTTATACATAATATCAATAATCGAGGACTAAAGTCTAATAACTTCTAAAATCGAGAACATGCATCATTGGGTTGTCTATTGGATCAGGCAATTATTGAAATTTATCATCGAAAACAAAGGCAAAATGCCCAATAAAGGAGAAAAAAGAAAGAAAATCTTTTTGAAATTTTTAATTTTTCTAAGAAAAGCATACTAAGTAACTAACATGTGAGCAAACGCATGGACTATATAAAGAAATGGATAGAATATCCCACACCCCCTAACTTAAAACTTGACATTGTCCTCAGTGTGAATTAAGAACCAAGTTAAAGAGAGGAAAAGAGCGATATTACCCAAAATTGGAGCGATCCCCATAAGAACAAGTCTAAAGAATCTACAAAATAAGTTAGTACCGAGCATAGCAAAAACAAATAACGAAAAGTTAACTTATTACATTAGACTAAATTAAAAAAGGAAGAAAAAATAAAGAAAGAAAGAATAAGAAGCTAACTATATACAACCTACTATTTAGGCTTCATACTAACTATACACTCGAAGTCTAAATAGCTGAGGGTCCACCATGAAAACCATTTGACTTTGGAGGATAACCGGTGTACCCTCACATACAAGCATGCATTTCGAAAAATATGAATTCCGTTTGAACAACGGAAGGCATGTGTAAGGCGGAAGAAATGGACCATCGTCAATTAAAAGTTTTGGAGGGACGAAGGGGGATTTGGATTGAACGGGTGACAAAAATATATGGGGACCGAGAAAAGTCGAATATCCTCCCAAAGATTTTGAAATTGGAATGAGAGGCGGCGCACACGAAGGCAAAGATGCGATCGTGGAAGGCGACTCGAGCAAGTATTCCTCATCGGCGAAAAGGTTTAAAATATTAAAGTTTGAAACCGAATCATCGGGTACTTGTAACGGTGTGATAATAGAGAATGAAAATGGGGATGAAAGAAGTTCAAACTCATGAGATGAATCATCATCTCATGAAGATTGAGTTTCGAAGGAAATAATATCATTTTCAATAAAATGTTCTTCTTTGGGGGCCAAAGAAGAAATCATTTCATTTCAAATAGATATTACGTCATTTTCATCCCCACTTTCAATATCTATTACGCAATGGGCAAAGTCAAGAATGGTTTGTTCCGAAGTAGGCACAAAGTCCTCATTTGGTTCAAAACATTCCTCGACTTCAAAAGTCTCGGAAGTAAAATCGTCGTCGGACTCAAATCATAAATCCAATTCATGTTCACAATAAAGATTTTCTTCCCGATAACGATTTTCAATTTTCTCATTCCCATACATACGCAAGACCTCACCGAATGTCATAGGTCGAGGTACGGATACATGAAAATGGGAACTTTGAAAATTATCATCGGACTTAAACGAAAACTCATTATTATATGAAATTTGAAAACTATTGCAATTCGTTTCAAAATTCCTATTATAAGGAGATAAAGGCCCAAAATCATTATCATCATCATCAAAATTCTAATAACCCAAGTTTTGACTTTCGTTATACTTGCCCAAAGTCATATTTGAATTTGTAATTTTTTGGGACTCCAAGTATTGACCGAAAGTCACCGAATTATGGGAATTTTAAGAATTATAACAATGATTACCGAAAGAATCGGAATAAGACATGCTTACCCCAAAAATGGCTAGAAATGGCGAATTCCACAAAGATATGCGCGCGAGAGAAATTCAAGCGTTTCTAAGTGCTCAAATGTGGAAGTCCTGCAAAAAGGTTAGCAAATAATAAAAATAGAAAGAAAATACAACGGAATACTAAATCAAATAAAGTCTAAAACAAACTCGTCCCCGGCAATGGTGCCATTTTGATTAAGCAGCGTGAAAGGTGTGCACGTGTAAGGACATAGTCGTTGTTTTCGTTTCACCGCAATCATACAAAACAAACCTAAATTACGACTACACTTACGAGGCAAGGACAGCGGTAAGTCGGGTATCGAAAACCCACAGGGACGAGATGCTAGAATTTATAGGATTTAATACTTCTCAATAAAAGGGAAAATGATGATTATAAACTAAAAAGGAAAAGATGCATTAAAGGGAAATATTAATCTAGGCGAGGGAAAATAAAGCCAGACTAATAAAGCGAGTAAAAACTATGGGTTGCATCGAATATCCCTCACCCGAGTTAATTAGTATAAAATGGTCACATGGGTCGACGAGTTATTTAAATTGCATCTCGTTTTAACAGTTAATTGAACCAATGGTTGTCACGCCCCTAAATCCGCATAAAAGCCTAATAAGATTTTCGCGTCAACAAATACCCCGAAAATTACGCACGCAAGGTCGTAAGCACGGGACATACTTGATATGTCCCGTAAAATCCCCTAGGTGAAATAACTAGGACAACCCACCCGAAATAGACCCATAAACACCATCACCAAAGCAAAGCAACACGTCAACCCGAGTGAGTTCCATTCAAACACAACCTAGACTAAATTAGCTAGAAAGCATATTAAAAATGCGATAAATAAACGTGGTAAATCTACACTAGAAAGCAAGGAAATCAAAGCATGTAAATCTAATTACCAAAGCATGTAAATTAACTATAAAGTAAGAATAAATTAAATACAGACTGTATTAATGGAGAGGATGATGAATAGTGCAACTTATAACCCAATTGGGTGTCAAACTAAGAAGAATCAAGAACTCTCCAAAACCCTCAAACCCTAAGCTATTCTAACCTAAAAACGAATTATATAACTTGATATCTGATATTTACAACAAAATGGGTATTTATAGTAAGTGTAAATAAAATAGAAAAGAAAAGAGAAAAGAAAAGAAAAGCCAAAATATCAGCTGGAAACAGGGGATCGATCGATCGATCCCCTGTGATCGATCGATCGATGGTAAATATCTAAGCCCACTATCTCTCCACAATTGGAAAAAACTAAAGGATCGATCGATCGATCAAGCAGGCTGCTTCTCCTTTCCTCCTGTTTTGGCATGTTTGCTTTTCTCCTCCGCTAAAATCACCGTAACTTCTTCATTCTGAATCGGAATCGCACAGCGTTTATGGCCACGCGAAGCTTGAGAGGAGGGATAAAACTTACGTGAAGATGTTGGTCCAGGTGACCAAGCTGTGAAAAGACTAAAATACCCTTAAACGTGCGATCGCATACGAAAATTGAGCGAAAAGCGTCTCAACTTCACACTTAGCATCCAAATACTTATAAAAGCTCAATTAACCCCTCCAAAACATGTTAACATAGAAATAAGAGGTTTTCTGGTTAACGAGCATAAATATAGGGAATAAGGTACCTGAGGGGGCTAAAATTCGTGGGTTCGAGGGATGAAATACGTAATATTTGTGTCGTATCAATGATATTGCATCACATTTAGGTCTTTAGTCTCGTATCCAACAGACAGGGGTATGATTCCTATTATAAGTGAGTTGTTTCAATAAATTCTCTTGTTACTTTCTTAGCTAGTCATCGTACTACATGGATATGTTAGCTATTTCTTTAGTCTGATATGGATCGCCATTATTCCCTATTGCATTTCTTGGTTATTTACAATCTTATACCATGGCGCTAAACATATGACTTTCCTTACCATGTTGGTAGATTTATTTATGCATTGAAATATAGGCATATGATTGAATATTCAAAGTTGATCATTTAGATGATGAGGAGAGCTTGTACAAAGATAAGGGGAGAGGCTTTACCTTATTAGAAGTTGATTATGGGGTATTTATATTCCTTGGGTGTGCCTAATTTACATTATGATGAGAGAGAACGTATTATGAGTGCGATATTTATTATTAGTTCTTCCCAATCAGCGAGACAATCCACCCGTCGCTCTGTGAGACAACCTATTGGCCCACATGATCCAGTTCCAGCTCTTGCTCCAGCACCCGAGCCAGCTCCAGAGCCAAGAGGATGCCAGAGTTAGTGTTGCTTGATCACTTCTCAGTTTTCATTAATGAGAGGTAAGTTTTGTCTGATTCATAACGAGATGGAGAGACAGAGATAGTATTTTGAGCGCATTGATCAATAACAACAAAGTTTGCGTACAGATGTCTCTTTCATAGCCGAGTAATTACAAAGATCTTAACTTGTTCTAGATTTTGTTCTCGAGGTTCCTCCACTAGTGTCTACTCCTCCAAATGCTCCCATTCCACCTGCGGTTGATGGTGATAATGATGAAGAGGAAATTGATGATTATGACGATAATGATTATGAGGAGGAGAAGACCGATGAGGGAGATGATGATGATGTGGAGTACGATAATATGTCCGACTAGAGATTCTAGTTTTTCTTTACTTCATGTTATTCGTTTTTACTATACCGCTTGTGGTACTTTGCACATTTGGTATGTATATTATGTTGGTATCGTTTGTTGTTGGTCCTTGATACATTTGGTGGTTATTTTTGGATATTTGGATAGTTGTGCTGGTTTTATGGATTTTATTATGTTTCTTTATGGGTATTATGGTTTTATCCATATCATTTACACTATATTATCATATTGTTGATTGGTCCATACTTTTTATCCATGTTTTACTCATATGATCTCATTTTTACTAGTTTGATGCTATGGTTATCTCATATCCTACTTTTGTACTTTTTGTTTGATATCATTCATCTTCAAATGTATGTGTATGCGATTCATGTTGTGATATTATGATTCGCATGCATATATGGCCATGTGTTAATTCCCATGATATAGATATCGTTGTTCACACGCTTTACTAGATTTTATCTTGCTAGACTTTCTTGCTTCTGTGACTTTGTTCATTACCTAGCTACCTATTGTCTATAATATTTCTTCTCTTTGTATTTTTTGTGTAAAAAAAGGGGAGAAACTTTAGTCTTTAAGGTTTAGGGGGAGTAAAATTTATTTTCTTTATTTATTTGTTGTGTCAAAAAGGTGGAGTGAATTTTCCTTTCAGCTATCAAGGGGGAGAAAGTTACTTCTCATTTTGTTTTAAAATGGGGATAAATATCTATAATAGGGGGTTGTTATTTTTATTTGGTATTTGTTATACATTAAGAGCATTTGTTATTACATTGTGTCAGTCACATGTTTTATCACTTATTGGTATATTGATATTAAATGTTGTTCACATGGTACATCACATGTTCTCTATCTCATCTATATAATTTGACACTTAATCGGAGGATTCGCAAGCGGTAGGAGTTTCTTTTGTGCATGTTATTGCATGTGTGATGTTGTTTGTTATTTCATGTGGTTTCAGGCTTATCATTGATGATTTTTACTCCGGCCCATATTTCAGAACGACTTTTTCTTCATCGTTGGTCTTATGGATTTTTTACATTACAAATTTACTGCATTCACTATATGGCTAGTAGAGTGTGTGTTTAAGATCATTTTTGGAATTTGAGGGGGTTTTGTCACAGAATAACCAAAAGGGAGATTAAAAGTATAATTTTTTAATAATTTTAAGTTGGATAGATTCTCATGACAAAATGTTTGAGTCGTTGAATCCATAAAGTCAAATAAACTTAATTTATATGAGTGAATCGTATTTATTTATCTATTCTAGACATGGATGGACCTTAAAAAATTGAAGATCATACACCTCCGCTCATTGAAGAAGTCCGAAGACCTACATTTACATTAAAGTGAAGAATTATCCTTTTATGTCGTTGTGATTTGTAAAAGGCTAAACACATACGTGCAAGTTGTTTTAAAGTTGCACTTTGTTTTGAAAAATGTGAGAATTTTATAAAATATTGAACAAGTGATTTTTAATCAATCTCAAAGATTTTAAAATGTTTACAGAACTGAGTTGGGAATTGGTTAGGCCTAGTTTTTGAACTGTTAAAGCATTTTGGAAACACTTTATGCTTTGATCATTCGTACTGCTACAAAAGGGGATCGTGCACACGACTAAGGCTATGATTCCACACTGCCTGGAATCGTGCACATGACCAAATCTAAACGTGTGCTTGGCCGACCCAGATTTTGAAAATTTCCTATTTAGAGTCCAATTTTCCTCCATTTTTATAGATTTGAAAACCTTATAACACAAATACATTTATAAGAGTATTTTTGAGGTTGAGAGAATTTTGTCTTTGCTTATCTATCCAAATTCACTTGTCCCCTCAAAATTTGTTCAAAAACTTAAATATATACTTGATTTATACTTTTAAGAGATAACTGAGAGGGTTTTATTTCAGATCTTCACCCTGGCTTTGTCATTTCAAACTACATCCATTGAATTCCTTTGATCAATCACTCCGCGATATAAAATTGAAGGCACTTCATTCTATTGGGGAGTTTAAACTATGGCACGATTATAACGACGGAAATGGAGTTCTCCATTCATCTCATGGAGCTTGGGATAAATTTTCACTAACTATGGGGAAGAGTTGAAAGGTTTATAGGTAACTTCACAATGGTGTTTATGAGAGAGGTACCTTCTCGCCCTTTTGTAGATGAGAGGTACCTTCTTGATCTTTTGTAGAATTGCATTTTAAGTAGAAATGAAAATTGTGAGTGCGTCGAGTTTTTTTACCCCTAGGTGTGTGTGTGTGTGGGGAGGGGGTACTCATAAACCATGTATCATGCTAGTTTATGTGTGTTTTTATTTAAATTGTACACAATCATTTCACATCTGATGATATTGAAATAACTAATCTAATGGCATATCGTATATAGTTTCATCGTCTTGTAGATGTACTTGCACTAAAAATCTTCGATAGAACCCCAATAAATTGAACACACATCTCATATAGATCTAGGCTTGATCTTGTTAATTGTCTTAAAATTCGGTTAAATGTTGTAAATCTAGGTTTTCATCTCTAGATTCACCTAATTCTAACTTGTGTGTTCATAAAATCAATTTGAGAAGGTTTTAATCAAATCAAGTGTTAAGATTTTAAAATTGTGAGTAATTTTGTGACATTGCGAAAAATTGACTGAGGATGCCATCAACCTATTCACTCCGCCTATAAGTT
Organism: Sambucus nigra; assembly: GCA_949130495.1. NCBI lineage: Eukaryota > Viridiplantae > Streptophyta > Magnoliopsida > Dipsacales > Adoxaceae > Sambucus > Sambucus nigra. Next base: position 405,878,464 of record OX422207.1, read on the forward strand.
TGTTCTAAATGTTTACTTAGTGCATATTACACACCCTCTTCAGGCTTAAAATAAAGTCGTGTGAATGGTTAAGGCTGCACAAGGACAAAAAAACTTAACTTGTTTAAAATCATAAACCAACTCCCAAAACCTTTTTCAAATATCACCTGAGACAGTTTAAAACATTTAAAACACTTGTTCAATCAAAAATTGAAATCCCCATATATTTTAAAAAACTCTGCACACATGTGTGTGTTTAGTTATAATTAATTCACAATATATACAACAAAGGATATAACCTTCAATTCTAATGTGAATACATCACAATGAAAGTCTTCAATGAGCGACTTACAAAATCTTCAATCTTCAAATGTTCATTCGAAGATAAATGATCATTCCTCACTCATCGAATCAAGTCTATGTGATTTGAATGACTCAAAGACTCAAATAGTTTGTCACGATAATCTAGCCAACTAATATTAATTATGAAATTACATTTTCAGTATGATGTATACACGTAAGTTTTCTTCCTCAAGATTCCATATATCTTCTTTGATATTTGCAGATTAAATCCAACGAAAATTGGAACATATTTATAAGCTGTTGATAAAATTCTTCTAGGTGGTTGACTAAGAGGGAACATAAGTGGATTTGCAATATTTGATATCCAAAACCAAATTTCTTCATTAACATAGAGAACAACAAGTGGGTTTAAATATTAAATGAGGGAACATCATTAATATTGGAAGACTACCCTAGGACCTGTTAATCACACGTATAAATCGAATTACAAAAAATATCATTACCCAAAACGTAAAATATTACAAGGCGTAGTTTAGGGTTTACCTTCGAGATCTATCTAGTTTGATCACATCTTAACATGAACAGTATTTCATGTAGATTAATCGAGAACACGAGCATGTTATATCTCATGATCTTGTACCATATTCTTAATATGAACTATCATGAATAAAGTGTGAGATTTCTTTTGTGATAATATTTTTTCTCTATTTTCTCTTAATATTAAAGTAGGGTTTATTTGGTTATAAGAGTGATGAACTTTAAAAAAAAAAGAGCCTTAGGTGCATATATATAGGCTATGACGTGAATCCTAAGGAGAGATAATGACATGACTCTAAATGGCCTAAGAAAACTTGATCCAACCCGAACCCTAATCCTAGTCCCATTAATCATGATTAATTCCACTAAATAATTATAATTTCAACTCCACTTCTTAACCCAAAATTATATTTTGAGCTCATTATTATTAATCACTTAATTCTCCACATGTTAAGGCTCTAAATATCCATTAATAAAATAATTTAGTGACAATTTAATTTAATTAACTTCATTGAGTCCTAAATGTAACTTGGGTTATATTATTAACTAATATACCTTTTTAGAGAATGAAATAATATAATTATTGTTGGGCCTTTCAATCTCAATTCTAGGTCCTAGAAGTCCCAATACAAGCTTAGTAAATTTGATATTTATATAATTTTATATATGGAAAATGTCAAACCAATCCTCCACTGTCACATTTTTTTCTAAAAAAATCCACCTTCAAAAGGTTATTTAAAACAATAATAGTATAAGATCTACTTGGAAAAGTTGATTATCCTACCAATAGTACTAGTTAGAAGCACTAAAAGGAAAATTTGCATATATTTCAAACCGATCCTAAATTGTGAAACTAATTAAAAAATTATTTGAAATATAATTTTACCAGTAAAAACATATTATAAAATAATTTTTAACATTAGTCACTTTTTAAACGTCTCGTAATTTAAGAAATAACTAACAAAATTGTTTTTAAAGTTATGCAACATAATAACATAACTGTACCTTTTTTAGTATGTGGCAAGATGTATTCTCAAATCAAGTTTAGATCGGGATTAGTGGCCTTTGATTTTGTCTCTTAAATTTGAATATAAACCATCCAGACTTAATGTATACCAAATAGTGTTTGCCTATGAATGAGGGTAAAATTACCCCGAATCTAAATTTTGAATTTGAATCTATCAAAATATATTAATTTAAAGGCTTATTGAGACATATAAACAAACATTAAGGCCTCATTTAATGCGTCGTATAAGGGGACTGAATAGGATAAGATAAGAGCCGGATTGGATAAAATAAACAGGGTCTGGATAACACTTATTCCAATATTGTGTTTGGAACAGTTCCAAATAAAAAAACAGGATGGGATATAATAATCCAATCTTGTGTTTGAAATGCCTCGAATAGGATTAAAATGTCTCTATTTTTCCAAAAGTACCCTTATTTTTATTTAGTATTCTAAAAAATACAAAAATATATTGTTATCACTTATTTTAACACAATAAAATATTTTTTAATACCTCCATAATCAAGAAAACTAAAATTTAAATTGAAAAATCAATATAGCAATCCAACTATATTGCATGCAACAAGAAAGAGCACGCGCTACAAATTACAATAAATAATAACCATTTAAACTTAAACATAAAAAATACTAACATATAGTCATCCAAATTAGTCTTGAAGTAGAAATAAGCAATTATTAAAATTAATCCATCAAAAGAATAGATCTGCAAAATAAAGAATTATAAATTTAAATTCCTAGAAACCCTCCTCAAGTAGTTGGGCAACAAACTCTATACAGTCTTCATTTGACATCGAAAGAAATATGTCCACATAATCCGTTCGGTCAATAACTTTTTTGGTTAGATAAACGTGATCCCTTGCATTTATAGTGGTCATAGTGTTAAGCTTCTCTAACTTGTGTTAGGAACACTGGAGGAAGTTTGCACAATAGGTGTTGGAGTAGCACTATCTAAGTCAATACTCTCCTTGTCCTAACCATCTATAATATCCATGGCATCGGTAGAAAACTCAGTTGAAGCACCAGTAGCTTGATCCTTCCCAAATACGTATCCCAACCGATTATATAATGGAAATGGCTTGTTTCTCAATCCCCTTGCATCAAGCTCTCTCTGTAATAAACAAATAAAATTAAGTTAAGCCAAATAGTGAAAAATATTATTAATAAATTAAGAGATAAATAATAAAGTTAACTAATATACCTGTAAGTACCCTTACCATTGATCATCTCGATCAATCTCAACACATTTCAAAGTTTCATTCCATCCAAAGCCATTACGACCCAACATATCAGTCACCAAATTAAAGTGTTTCTTCAAAACTCTCATTATAGACTCTATGTGTGGGTTTGATTTAGTACCATACCCAGGTGTAGACAGCCCATACTAGGAACCTACTAAGAACCTCCTTAGGTCCCTAGCACTCACCCATCCCGTTGATGTAAAAAATTAGATTAGCCCTAATTATTTAATCATAGATAAAAAATAAATAAGACAAAGGATTTTAAAGTGGTTCAGCCTCGAAGGAATGACCTACGTCCACTATTTGGTTATTGCTGACTGTTTGGAATTCTAGATAATAGATGTTTTACCAATAAATTCTGAGTCCCCTGCTAATGAGGAGGTTACAATGTATTTTTAGCCTTGAGGCTGTACAAATGAAAAGAATAATACACAGTTGTCCAATAGGCGTATGCGTCTGTGTGATAATAATAAGCATTTAATGCGCAGTCATCCTCTTGATTATCCGGATATGAATGCTCTATACGAGATGCATCTCGGATCGCCTAAGCTGCTCGGACCGCCTAAGTAGCTCGGTATACATGAGTTGCTCGGTACAGTAGAGTTCCTTGGAGAACACTTGTTGCTCAGAGCATGTGAGTTGGTCGGGGAGGTTGAGTTCCTCGGAGTCAATGTGTTGTTTGAAAAATATTTGCGAGTGCCATGTAGATTGACACGTGTCTCCACATAATTGGTCCACGTCAGCAGAATAAATTTGGTATCAACAGAAGCCCCCAATGTTTCATAGTTTGATGTTGAAGAAAAGTATGGAACATTACGCTGCCTAAACTTGATGGATTTTAGACAATCGTTCGTTGTTTATAGCCCCTTTTTGAGTGCATAATATCAGGCTTTTTAAAGTATTTCGAATTTCAATAACCGCTTCGTGTTTCGTGCCTTTTTCTTCTTTTTAGCCGTCGGATACGCAATCGTCCATCTCGGTAATCATTGCTTTTCTCTATTCTCGAGGTAAAGTATTTAAACGCTTCAGAAAACTCGATCGTCTTTTACTTTTTCAAATCTGCATCTTTAGAACTTCTTCACTTCTTCTTTGTCTTGTGCGTTCGTTTCTTCCATTATTCGTTGTCACCTGATTCATCTTTTTCCTGTAAGATCTTCTTCCTTCTCTTTTATTTCTTTTGTTCATCATGGTTTACCTTGTTGAGTCGCTTGATAAATTTCGTTCTGATTTTTCTATTCCTTCTTGGGTCATATTGGAAGAGCTTTCTGAACCTTCTGACTATTTTCGTTTGGCTGAGGGACATTGGTTCCCCAGTCTCTTTGTAGCTGAATGTGGCTTTTTTTTCCTCCAAACCCCTTGTGTTTGGAATTCTGTCAATATTTTGACGTGGTACCTGCCAAAATAGCTCCCAATACCTGGAGAATAGTTAATGGACTCCATAGGTTAAATCAGATTCATGGAACCCGTTTAGGAATTCCAGAAATTATGTTTTGCTATAGATGGGTTGTTAGTGATAGCACTTTTTATTTAAAAACTAGGTTTTTAAATAGGGCTTTAGTTGTCAATCTCCCCGATGCCAACAGGGATTACTTCGAGCATGGGGTTGTTATGAAAAATTGGCAACATGCTCCATTAAATGGAAATGATGTGTATCAGGGTCCTAGATGCCCTCCATATGGCAATGGGATAGGTTGTTTTTATTTTATTTTATTTTTGAAATTATGTTTTCTTTGTGTTTGATAAAATGCGTCATTGACATTTTAATTTTTGTTTATTTGCAGTTGATAGCAAAAAGAAATCTCCTAAAAAAACTGATGTCAATTTGAGGCACTTGAAACTTATCTGGAGTTTGCACCAAACTGTTGTTGACGAACATATCAGATCAGCCTCAAACTTGTTGCAGTACAAGAGTTACACTTTATATTTTACTGCTCGTCCAGTAATAAGTGACATAGAACCAACACCAGCTTCTGAAGGTTCCTCTCCTGAATCAAATATTCCTCTCAGTGACAGAATGAAGAGAAGAAGAGCTCCCTCATACTTTGACAAATCGGACTCTGGCAATGTGGAGGCAAAGAGAAATAAGCAGGATGTCCCAGAGGAAGGGACAAGAAAAGTTGATGCACCCCCTCCTGCTGCTGCTAAGAAAGTTACTGAGAAGCCCCCTGTGGCTCCGATCAAGGTTGTAGCTGTTTCTCCTCCAAGCGAGGTCATCGTTATATCACTGGCCAAGATAACATCCTTGGTTGAGAATGTTCCTGCTCACACGAGGAAGTTAAAGAAAAGTTCCTCGGATAAACTGGCTGAACCTATCTCTCAGCCTTTAACTGCTGGAAGTGGTGTTCCCACTTTTGTTGCTCCGAGCTCTGCCATGGGATCTGTGAAGTCTTGTATTATCCTAGAAATCCAAGGTCTTGAAGACACTCTTTCTCGGGATAGGGTTACCACCTTGGCAGCTCAACATATTGCCTCAGTAAGTATTACTAATCTAAACTTTCATTTTTCTATGTTCTATTCTTGTACTGACTCAAAGTTATTTTTCTTATCAGCTGGTAACATGTTTCAATACTATTTTGAAAAAGGATGAAGCTCTTAAAGCTTCGAGCTCCTCGGGAGGTGTGGAGGAGGCTTTTATAGGTCTGACTCAATCCTTAAAGGATTCTCGTCAGAAATATGAAAAAGATAAGGTTGTTTGGGAGAAGCAACTGAAGTTCGTCGAGCAAGAGAGAGAAAAAGCTGTGGAGGCCTCTCAGGAGTTGGAGAGGAAAATGAAAGAGTTTAAGAAGAAAAATGAAGAGCTTGAAGAAAAGCTAAAGAATGCTGGAGAGCTTGAGACCAAGCTTAAAACTGTTGAAGAGGAACTTGGTAGACTTCGTGAAGCTGATCGTCAGAAGGTAGAGGTAGAAGGAAAGTTGAAGGCAGTCGAGGAACTTCTTACTGAGAGGATTTCCTCGGAGAAAGCAAAGAGAAAACTTTCTGTTAAAAAGTCCTTTAGCGTTGGCTGGGACAAAGGTTGGAACAAAGGCCTAGCTGCCATGTCCTGTCAGTTGGATTTTGCTAGCCTCAAATACTTCATAGATGGATGGGTTGCAGCTCTGCAGGAGCTAAAGGTCTCTGAAAGTTCTGAACTTTTACAACGCCATGTTCATGGTCCTCCTCCCTCTCCTAGAGAAGAAGAAGAGGACGAAGCTTCCTTTGAAGAGTCTTTAATGATGATTGGAGACCAAGTTCCTCCCATTCCGGTTGTTCAGACTTTCGATGAGCAACTTCAGCCCACCAGTACTTCAACCGGGCAACTTCCGCTATCCTCCGAGCAACCAGCCTCCTCATCTCAGCTTTCCGAGGAAGTCGCAAAACACAAGGAGAAGGTGTAAAGTTTCTCGGGCTTTAATTTTATTATTTCTTTTGAATGTAACCTTGAACCTTGTACTTTTCTTTTGATGAATAAAAATTCGAGTTTTTGTTGCTCATGTTGACTTTCTTTGTTTTGCTTTGCCTTTATTATTTATTAATCATGTTTATGGCTTCTCTTTGCTAGTTTATGGCCAGGATGAAACTCTTGTCAGCTCACGATACTGAGTTGATGAAAAAATGTAATGAATATTTCAAAGCTGGCCATATAGACTTGGATGAGTCATAAATTTTTGATATCCTGGGCTCAGATGCCTCTGAACGAGCAGTGGAAGCTTACCAATATCAGAAATGCTTATTTGATCGAGATGTTGCCAATAATGTGGCTTATTACGAGATGATTAAAGAGCTCCAGGGTACCATCGAGGAACTTCAGCAACAATACAAGGAATCTTCTGCCCTTTTGCATCAGGGGTATGAGAAAAAATATCAGCAACTAAATGCTGACAAAGGATATGATAAGTTAGTCGCTGCTTATGATTTTAAGGAAAGGACTTTGAAGACCGAGGTTGAAGAGCATAGGCAGATCGCGAAACTGCTGGAGCAGGAAAATAATAACTTGCGAGGAGAGATATCCCAACTGAAATCTGCAGCATCTACCTCGGGAGCCTTGGTCCCTATCAATGACGAAGGTTTCTCATTTTTGGAGGTTGAAAATGCCAATTTGAGAGACAAATTGGAAACTTTAAAGAGAATTGGACCCTCTACATCTGCTCGCGGACGAGCAAGAGTTTCTCGGGGATGAGCAAGAGTTGCTCGGGTTACTATTAAAGAGGCGAGAACTCAAGCATCTTTGGAAAATCAAGCAGTTCAGTTGGTTGCGAAGAATAAAGCTCTGGCAGAGATGTCCAAGAAGATTCTGGACCTTAACGAGCAATTTTCCACACAAGGATCAGCCTTGGAGAATAAAGAAATTTTTGTGAAGAATCTCCACGAGCAACTGGAAAGGTTCACTTACCAATTTCACAAACAGCCTGGAGAGTTTTGGATGGCTGGCTATAATGAAGCCCTCTACCATCTTGATGATCAAATCCAGCAAGCGAATAATGAGGGTTATAAACAAGGATGGCTGAATGCATTGGGTGTATTAAAATTGGAGCAGGGCCATTATCTATGGGATTATCATAACCCTGGATTGTTTGAGTTTCCCGTGCCACCTTTTAAACTTGATATGAGCTAGATTCCTGCTCGGGCAATCCCTTAGTGCTTAATGTCCAAATATCTCGACGACTACAGTCTTCATTCCAACGTTGATATTTCTCGCCCTGAGCATCTGCTTGATCGGCCATCAGTGATGAATGTTCGAATGCTTCGAGATCTGAATTTCATAAATTTCCCTTATGCCTTAGAAGACCGTCCTACTGGAGTAGAACCTGCTTCAAAGGCAGAAGGGAAGAAACCAATAGAATAGGATTTTATGTAAAAATTTCTACTTTCCACAGCATATGTAATCCTTCTTGTTTTGAATGAAAAATTTTGGTAATACATTTCTCACGTCATTTGTAATTTTACTTAGTATGAATGAAAATTTGCCTTTTGTCATTTCATTTTCTTCTAAATAATTTGTAGAATGTTTTTGCTTATTGGTTGCTTATTTCATTGCAGTGATTTATCAATCTTTGATCTTTAAAAACATCCTTTATCTCATGATCCTGTTTAATTTAAACAACTGGAGATGATTGTAATTGGCTTTCCGACCAACTAGAATTTATTAAGATATTTGTTTCCGACCAACCGGAGTTGGTGAACTTTTATTCCCCGACCAACAGTAGTTATGGGATTTTATTTATCGACCAATCGTAGTTGGTAGACCAAACAACTGTAGTTAGTGGACCGACCAACCGTAGTTAGTGGGATTTTATTTATCGATCAATTGTAGTTGGTAGACCGACCAACCGTAGTTGGTAGGGTTTTATTTATCGACCAACCATAGTTGGTAGACCGACCGACCAATCGTAGTTGGTGGGATTTTATTTATCGACCAACCGTAGTTGGTAGGGTTTTATTTACCGACCAACCGTAGTTGGTGGACCGACTAACCGTAGTTGGTGGGATTTTATTTATCGACCAACCGTAGTTGGTAGACCAACCAACCGTAGTTGGTAGGGTTTGTTTTACCGACCAACTGTAGTTGGTAGGATTTTATTTGCCGACCAACCGTAGTTGGTGGACTAACCAACCGTAGTTGGTGGGATTTTATTTATCGACCAACCGTAGTTGGTAGACTGACCAACCGTAGTTGGTAGGGTTTTATTTACCGACCAACCGTAGTTGGTAGGGTTTTATTTATCGACCAACCGTAGTTGGTAGACCGACCAACCGTAGTTGGTAGGGTTTTATTTACCGACCAACCGTAGTTGGTGGACCGACCAACCGTAGTTGGTGGGATTTTATTTATCGACCAACCGTAGTTGGTAGACCGACCAACCGTAGTTGGTAGGGTTTGTTTTACTGACCAACCGTAGTCGGTGGACCGACCAACCGTAGTTGATGGGATTTTTGTTCTGAACTTGATGCGTAGTGTGTAGCACTAATACTCCGAAAAAATTTCATCAAAAGGAGAGAATTGGATAAAAACTTCAACACTTTATTCATACTGAAGAAAACTTCATTTACATAGGAATCCCTACTACTGATAATTCTTGCGTAGATGCTCTGCATTCTATGCATTCTTAAATTCTTCCCCCTCCAAGGTTTTAATCCTGTAAGTTCCTGGGTGAACAACTTTTTTTACTCTGTAGGGTCCATGCCAGTTAGCTTCCAATTTATTGTGCTTTTGAATTACTTTCTTTAGCACGTAGTCTCCTTCCTTCAAATCACACTTTTTTACCCTCTTGTTGTAGAACAAAGCTGTTCGTTGTTGGTACGCAGCATTCCTAATTGCTTCTTCTTCTCTAACTTCCTCGACCATATCCAAGTCTAATCTTCTCATCAAGTCACTGATAGGAGAATTGAAATTCAGCACTCTGTGTGTGGGGAGACCCAACTCGACAGGTATAACAGCTTCGCTTCCAAATGCCAGCATGTATGGAGATTCTCCTGTTGCTACTCGTGGTGTAGTACGATAAGCCCATAGTACAGAATGTAGCTCGTTGATCCAATTTTCCTTCACATCATCCAGTCTTTTCTTAAAACCATTCAGCAGCGTTCTGTTCGTCACTTCAGTTTGTCCATTGCTCTGGGGATGGCCTGGTGCCGAGTGGGTTTTCAAAATGTTTGACTGATGACAATATGCAGCGAACTCCTCGTTATCAAATTGGGTTCCATGATCAGTAATGAATGCATGGGGAAGACCATATCTGCAAATGATATTCTTCCAAATAAATTGATACACCTTCTCATAAGTCATATCAATAAGAGGTTCAGCTTCCACCCATTTAGTAAAATAATCCACAGCGACGACGAGGTATTTGAACCTTCCTCTTGTCGTCGGGAGTGGCCCGACCAAGTCTATTCCCCACATGGAAAATGGCCAAGGGGATGTTATGGGTGTTAGCAATGTTTGGGGAGTTCTTCGGATAGAGGAGAAGCGTTGACATTTATCACATTTTTTGGCATATGTTATACAATCGGCCCTCATTATTGGCCAATAGTATCCTTGCGTCATTACTCTTTGCAAAAGTGTCCGACTTTCTATATGAGCTCCATAGGACCCTTCATGGACTTCTTCAACCAAATCTTTCACCTCGGAGGGATGCACACATCTTTGCAGTCCTGCTATAATTCCTCGCCTATATAAAATGCCATTAGTTAATACATAATGAGCAGCTTTAAACTTCAGTTTCTTGGCTGCGAGCTTATCAGTTGGCAAAACCCCTTCTTCAATATATGCCCTGATGGGATCCATCCAAGATGGTCCTAAATCAAGGGTAATAAAGTTCATCATCAGATCTTTGTCGATGCTCCTGCTAGTCAAAATCTCTATTGGAATTGTTCTTCGTAGCTCGGTGCGTGTGGCTGAGGCTAACCGAGCTAAAGCATCTGCTCTTGCATTCTCCAATCTTGGTGTTCTAATTAATTGCACAGCGTTAAATCTCAATACAATCTCCATCGCTTTTATATGATACTTGATCATCAATTCTCCCTTTGTTGCATATACTCCCAGCATTTGATTTACGATCAACTGTGAGTCACTGAATACGATGACCTGCTCTGTCCCCATGGTTTTTGCTAAACTAAGACCTTCAATCATAGCTTCATATTCAGCCTCATTATTAGAGGCTTTGAATTGAAAGCGCAGAGCATACTCCACATCGATTTCATCCGGGCTTTTTAAAATAATCCCTGCTCCACAGCCTGTACTGCAAGATGAGCCATCCACATACAGATTCCATATAGGTACTTCATCCTCGAATTTTTTACCGGATAGAGTTCCTCGATGGAATATTTGTTGCTTCTTTATGTCCTCCCCTAACACCTTCGGCTGCTCGTCAACCATATTCTCTTGATCGTTAACCTACTTAAATTGGTCGGTGTTGAAATTTGATGATCCTGTAACATCCACAGGCTAGTCGGTATTTAACTTTTGCTCCTCGGAGGTGTCAGGATAAGTGAATTCTGTGATAAAATCTGCTACTACTTGCCCTTTAAGCGACGATCTAGGCTCATAAACTATGTCATATTCACCAAGTTTTACTGCCCAATACATCAATCTCCCTGATTTCTCCGGTTTATGAAGAGCTTGCCTCAATGGCATATCGGTATACACAATTATGGTGTGAGCCTGGAAGTATGACCTCATTCTTCTACTCGCTTCGATCAACGCTAGTGCCAACTTTTCCAGTCTTGGATATCTGATCTCTACTCCTCGGAAGGCCTTGCTAGTGTAATAAATTGGTTTTTTCACTCCATCCTCCATTCTTATCAATGCCGAGCTAACTGCTTTTTCTGAAACTGTCAGATACAAGTACAATCTTTCTCCCATCACTGGCCTGGACAACAGTGGGGGTGCTCCTAAGTATTTCTTTAACTCTTGAAAGGCCTTCTCGCATTCATCATTCCATTCAAACATTTTTCGGAGTGTTTTGAAGAATGGGAGGCATCTATCAGTTGCTCGTGATACAAATCTATTAAGTGCTGCAACTCGCCCTGTGAGACTTTGCACTTCCTTCGTCGTTGGAGATCGTAGCCCCAATAGAGCCTTGATCTTTTCTGGATTTGCTTCAATACCTCGTTGGTTGACAATATACCCGAGGAACATGCCTTCTCATACTCCGAATATGCACTTGGTAGGGTTCAACTTCATTTGATATTTATCTAATTGATCAAAGGTTTGACCTAGATCAATTAGATGGTTAGCAGCTTTCTTGCTCTTCATCATCATATCATCAACATAAACTTCCATATTGTAACTGATTTGCTCTGCAAACACCTTGTTCATCAGCCGCTGATATGTCGCACTTGTATTTTTCGAACCAAAAGGCATAACATTATAACAGTAAGTTCCCCTAGGGGTAATAAAAGAGGTACTCTCCCTGTCTTCAGGTTTCATTTTAATCTAGTTGTAACCAGAATAAGCATCCATGAAGCTCAACAGCTCGTGTCCCGAGGTAGCATCCACTAATTGATCAATTCGGGGCAATGTAAAATGATCCTTTGGGCATGCCTTGTTGAGGTCGGTGAAGTCTACACACATCCTCCACTTGTTGTTGTTCTTCTTCACCATCACCACATTAGCTAACCAGTATGGATATTTGACATCTTCGATAAAGCAAGCTTTTTGGAGCTTCTCGACCTCCTCTTGTATAGCTTGGTTCTTCTCGGGGCTAAACACTCTGCTTCGCTGCTTCACAGGTTTGATTTCCCTGTTCACATTAAGTTCGTGACACAAGAAATTTGGGTCTATTCTTGGCATATCTTCGTGACTCCATGCGAAAGTTTGTTTTCTTCTTTTTAGGAAGGCTATCAATTCCTGTTTTAATGGGGTGTCCAACGATGAACCGATTTGAGTTGTTCGTTTTGGGTGTTCTTTGTCCAGAATGACATTTTCAGTAGCTTCCACAACCTAACCTTTTACGAGCTTCGACTCGTCTCTAGGATCTAACGTTTCAATTTTTGCACCTTGATCCACTTAATAGGTGGTGGTCTTTTTCCTAGATTCTTCCAATTCTTCTTGCTCGGCAGACGAATAGTAGCATTCCCGAGCTACTTTTTGGTCACCCTTCATAATTCCTACTCCAAAGTTGGTTGGAAATTTTAGGCATTGATGTATAGTAGATGGTACTGCTTCGAACTTCTTCAATCCTACCCTTCCCATGATGATATTGTAAGCTAATTGAACATTCTTATCCATCATAAAAAAGTGCACTCTTTCTGTTCGACAAGCAGGCCATGTACCGATGAACATATCCAATTTGATGGTCCCAAGTGGGAAAACTTTCTCCCCAGCAAAACCGAGGAGGGGCCTGTGATATGGCTCTAACTGGAATAGCTTTAGGTTTAAACTATCAAAACATGGGTAGAACATAATATCTGCCGAGCTGCCATTATCCACCAAGACTCGTGAAATCACTACTTCCTTCATCCTCATTTTTATCACCAATGGGTCATCATGAGGGTATAGCACACCTGCGAGGTCATTCTTAGAGAAACCGATGACCAGTTTATCTTTGTTCACCTTCCTCGGGCGATCTTCTTCAGCTAGATTTATCTGTTGAATATATGAACAAGCTTGAGCCTCGTTGAGGTAAGCTTTCCTTTCTGCAGTAAGGTCTTCACCTCCTGCATCTCCACCAGTAATAACATTGCAATCAAATGACCCAAAACGGATAGAAAATACCTCACGTTATGACTGTTTTGGTCTTTTAGGGAGATCGGGGTCGTCTTCTAGATCATCTTCTTAATCTCTTTTCTTATTTTCTTCTGCTCGACGAGGAGATCTAGATCTCTGTCTTGCTTGGTCGTTGTTTTTTCCTTCATTTCTACGATCAACATACTTGGCCAGCTTTCCTCGTCTGATGAGCGCTTCAATTTCATTCTGAAGAGCTATGCAATTTTTGGTCGTGTGACCATGGTCTTTATGGAACTCATAATATTTGGTCTTAGTCCTTTTATCAGGATCTTTCTTCATTTTCTCAGGCCAGTTTAACTCCTCGCTGTTCTTGATCTCTTCCAGAACGTAGTTTATATCTTCCTTTAAAGGAGTATAGTTTCCAAGTTTCTTCAACTGTTCCAACGCTTGCTTTGCTTTTGACTGCTTATTACCACCATTATTCTTTTGATCCTTCTTCCCAATCTTCTCGGCCTCAACTTTGGTCTCCTTAGTGTCCAAGCTCTTCTTTGCAGCCATGGCTTCCTCGACATTCATGATTTTGGCTACTTTTTCCATTAATTCTGACATGGTCCTAGGTGGATCTTTGGCCAGAGTATAGTATAATTTATTTGGCAACAATCCACTCATCAGAGCAGTGATTGTTGTCTTTTCCTCGTAATCAATAACTTCGAGTTTCTCGTTCTTGAAACGAGTAATATAATCCCTGGTGCTCTCACCTGCTTTTTGTCTAACACTTAACAAGTGTGCTACTCGCTTAACTGGTTTTGCTCCAAAATAGAAGTTTCCAATAAAGAGTTCGGACAGTTGAAAGAAAGTTACAATCTTCCCCCGGGGAAGATTGTTGTACCATATTTGAGCAGATCCAGTGTGGGTTCCTGAAAACGCCCTGCATCGCATCTCGTCTGGAACAGCATAGATATCAGCAGCTGCCTGATATTGTTCTATATGAAGAATAGGATCAGTTTTTCCATCATATTTTGGTGTTACCACTGGGGCTTTGAACTTTGATGGTGTGGGAAAATCCACAATTGCTTGGATAAAAGGTGTTCCTTGGACAAAAGTTCTTTATAGAAGATTTTTGGCCTTAGCCATTTCCCCTAGTCTATCCTCCAACCTCTGAATAGAGCCTTTCCATGCATCATTTGTCTCCTCGGGCCTGTTGGTCCGAGCAACTGATCGTGTTGAATTTGCCTCTTGGGATCTTTCACGACGAGCAGCTGGTCGGGATTGGGCAGAACCTTCCTTTAAATCAGAGAATCGTTGAGAGTTCCTCGACACCATCCTAGGGGGACTTTTATTCCTACTAGGACTCAAACGATCAAAGGGAGAGACTCTACTCAATCTTTCAAGATCACTGGTCCTTTATGGAGATAGAGTGACGTTTTGTTCAGTATCTGTGGCTCGTACTGATGAAGTTCGGCCAGGTTGATAAGAAAAATTATTAGATCTATCAGTGCGATATAAATTGACATGTCTAGATCGAGATTCCTCTGGGAGTAATGTTCGTCTAGTTCGCGAGGAAGGAAATGGGTATTTCTCTGAATGCTTCGTTGTCCTGACTGGGCAGGTGCTCCACCCTGGATAGTTTGCATGAGTTATCGCATGATTTCTTGCATGGCAGTCTGGCCTTGAGCTAAATTAGCCATTATTCCAGCCAGATCTTGGACACTTGGAGGAGTGGATGGATTTGGGGGATTTTCAGCGTTTCGAATACTGGATTCAGGATTATCAGCCATTGGGGATGAATTATTTTGGTGAAAAACGATAGTTTCAGTCGTTTCCCACAGACGGCGCCAATCTGTTGATGTAAAAAATTAGATTATCCATAATTATTTAATCACAGATAAAAAATAAATAAGACAAAGGATATTAAAGTGGTTCAGCCTCGAAGGAATGGCCTACGTCCACTATTTGGTTATTGCTGACTGTTTGGAATTCTCGATAATAGATGTTTTACCAAGAAATTCCGAGTCTCCTGCTAATGAGGAGGTTACAATGTATTTATAGCCTTGAGGCTGTACAAATGAAAAGAATAATACACAGCTGTCCAATAGGCGCATACGTCAGTGTGATAATAATGAGCATTTAATGCGCAGTCATCCTCTTGATTATCCGGATATGAATGCTCTGTACGAGATGCATCTCGGACCGCCTAAGTAGCTCGGTATACATGAGTTGCTCGGTAAAGTAGAGTTTCTCGGAGAACACTTGTTGCTCGGAGCGTTTGAGTTGGTCGGGGAGGTTGAGTTCCTCGGAGTCAATGTGTTGTTCAAAAAATGTTTGTGAGTGCCATGTAGATTGACACATGTCTCCACATAATTGGTCCACATCAGCAGAATAAATTTGGTATCAACACATCCATTGTAATTCCTAGGCGATACTTTGAGTACCGATTTAGAGGCCACCGGACGCTCCCGAGCTCTGTTTGACTCTGGTTAACTTTTTCATTTGAGTGATAGCTCAATGAATCTCTGAAGGGGTCTGAATTCCCTTTCCAACGGTCTGCTCCATGCGTGACTTGGCCTTAAGGTTCGGACGAAAAATCCGTTTTACTATTAAAAACTAATCTAGAGGCCACTACGCACTCTCGGGCTTCGTTTGAGTCCTGTCAACTCTTTATCTCGAACGAGACTGAATGAATCTCTGAAGGGATATAAATCCCCTTTCTAAAGGTCCGCCCCATGTGCGAATCAGACTTACGGTATGGACGAATGACCCATTTTACTCCGAAGGTTCATCGGGCACTTTCGATCCCCGTTTGACCAAGGTCAACTCTCCAAACCGAACGATGAATGAATCTTCAAAGGGCTATGAATACACTTTCCAACGGGCCATCCCGTGCGTGATTCAAACTTACGGCTCATACGAACGATCCATTTTCCTCTGAGAATTTCCAGTCTAGTGACCAACAGGTACTTTCGGGCTCCGTTTGACCTCGATCAACTCCTGAACCTGGGATTGGCTCAATGGATTCTTAAAGGGCTCTGAATACCCTTTCTAACGGTCCACCTTGTGTGCAATTCTAACTTACGATTCCATCCATGAGGATGATCTCGTTCCGTCTTTACCCATGATGTGAGTCGAACGATTCCATCCTCCATTTATATTATTCACATAAGCATACACATCACGGAGTTCTACAAGAGAAGATTAACATATGCCCATGAGAGACTGAAAGGGCGGGATGGGTGCCTAACACGCCTAACACCTTCTCATTCCGTAACTTAGTCCCCGGACCTTTGAAGTACTTAATTTCGCAAACATCAGTATTGTCATTGATGTCGTTCTCTCGAGGTGATAACATTTTATTTACTTATTTTGTGTAGAATAGGTTGACGACTCTATCTCTACATATCACTCCCACGTCGAAGACGGTCGAGCGCCCCTATAAAGGACACAATCCCGCCTGCACACCAAAAAAGAAGAAGGGAAAAAGAAGGAGGGGTCCATCTCCGGAAACCCCGACCACCTGACCTCGGGATGGCCACACAAGGCATCTTTTCTTTAATTTTTTTCCTCCACTTCCAATGATCCAGTTGCTTCCATAGAGTACGTTGATCCAGATATATACCATACCAATTTCTCAAAAGATGAACGATTTTTTTAAAATAGCAAAAAAGTTATCGTTAGCTGATTTTTTATGTGTCCCTGAAAATGTTTAAACGTCGTATAAAAAAATTCAGTCGAAAAAGAATTTTCTTACTATTTAAAAAAAAAATTGTATGTATATACTTGATATGTATTTAGCCTGTCTGTCTCTCTCTCTCTCTCTGTATATATATATATATATATATATATATATACACACACACACAAACACACAATTCTTGCTCACATTAGTTTTGCCAAATGCAAAGCAGAAAGACACAAATGTAGAAAACACGGTGAAGGGTGATACACAACTCACGACTTTATTATTTTTTTGTCTCCATTAGGGTGAAAGGTGATACACACAAAGGTAGAAAGACAAACCTCATGGTGAAAGAAAAAAAGTAATTAACATAGAATAAAGTCCAAACAACTTAGAAGACATACCTGATGGTGGTGATGAAAGATACCCACTATTGTTGTTGTCAATGGAATGCAATCGCAAGTATATTTATAATGCTGAGAATCCAAATTGTTTTGATTTCTATAACTTAATAAGGGAACTCTTGTAAATTTATTTGAATACTTGACACCAGATAATTTTATACTACTTGGGAGGTGAGATTCTTTTATCCAACTCCTAATGGGATAAGACGCTCAAATAGGATAACTTATCTCATTTTATATCCTATCCAAAATAACATCAAATATGGGATAAAATAATTTTATCCAATTCGATCTCCTTATATGGAACATCGAACGAGCCCTAAGAGAAATTAAACTTCAAATTGAGATTAAAAATAAAGGATTGGTGAAAAGACAAACTATTCAAGTCGAAATTAGGGTATTAATGGTAGACCTGACAAAATGGGGCATGACACGAACCGACACTAATTTACAAGTTAATGGGTGGACCCTTAATGGGTTTGGATCATATCAGTGCCAACCCAATAAGACATGATAGTTAACAAGTCGGATTAGGGTTTACCTCCTTCACCCGTTAATACCAGATAAGCCCGTTAAGAGCCATTAATTTAAGTAAATTATAGTATATGACTAAAGTTAAAGCGGAACTAGGTGTTGAGATTTGTCGCTTCCACAAGAGGACATGTGTACAATTTTAATGACTCAAATTAAGTTAATCCCTTAAATCTTTTTGTATTCCAAACGTTATAATCCAGCTGTTGATTTAAAAAATTAGATTATCTCTAATTGTTTAATCACAGATAAAAATAAATAAGACAAGATATTTTTAAGTGGTTCAGCCTTGAACAAATGGCCTACGTCCACTGTTGGTGCTATTATTGACTGTTTAGAAATTCTCAAGGTGGGGTTTATCTCAAGAAATTCCGATCCCTTTACAATGAGGATGATACAATGTATTTATAGCCATGAGGCTGTACATGTGAATGGGTAATACATAGCTGTTCAACAAGCGTATACATCCATATGATAATATTCAGCATTTAATGCGCATTTAATCCTCTTAATTGTCTGATAATAAATGCTCTGATCGAGGTGCAGCTCGGACCGCCTAAGTATCTCGGTATTAATGAGTTGCTCAGTGCAGTTAAGTTCCTCGGTGAGCACCTTCTGCTCGGAGTATCAAAGTTGGTCGAGGAAATTGAGTTCCTCGAAGTCAAGATATTGTTCAGAAATGTTTGTTAGTGCCATGTAGATTGACACGTGTCTCCACTTAATTGAGCCATGTCAGCAGACTACATTTGGTATCAACAGAAGCCCCCAATGTTTCATAATTCGAGACTGAGGAGTGTGGAACATTCTTCTCGAAATATGGCGGGATTAAATGGTCATCCTGAATTTTAGGAGCGTTTTCTTTGCATTTATTTTTTCTTTTCGAATTCATAGAATCAGACTTTTCAAATTCTTCTAACTGCTTCGATCTCCGCGCCCTTTTTGTCCTTTTTGTCCTTTTAGCCGCCGGTAGCGTAAACGTTTCCCTTTGTAATCATTATTTTTACCTTTTCCCAAGGTAAAGTATTTAAGCGTTGCAGAAAATCATTTTGTCTTTTACTTTTTCAAATCTGTATCTTTGAGTTTTCCATTTTCTTTCTCTCTTGTGCGTTCATCCTTTTCATCGTTCGTTGTCAACATATCCATCCTTTTTCCTGTAAGATCTTCTTTCTTCTCTTTTATTTCCTTTATTCGCCATGGTTTACCTTATTGAGTCACTTGATAAGTTTCGTTCTGATTTCTCTATTCCTTCATGGGTTGTTTTGGAGGAACTTTCTGAGCCTTCAGATTATTTTCGTTTGGCTGAGGGACATTGGTTCCCCAGTCTCTTCGTTGCTGAATGTGGCTTTTCTTTTCCCCCAAACCCTTTGTGTCTAGAATTCTGTCAATATTTTGATGTGGTTCCTGCAAAAATAGCCCCCAATACATGGAGAATAGTTAATGGAGTTCAAAGATTAAATCAGATTCATGGAACTCGTATAGGAATTCCAGAAATCATGTGTTGCTATAGATGGGCTGTCGGCGATAGTACTTTTTACTTAAAAACTAGGTTTTTAAATAGAGCTTTAGTGGTCAATCTCCCAGACGCCAATAGGGATTATTTTGAGCATGGTGTTGTTATAAAAAAATTGGCAACATGCTCCTCTAACTGGAAATGATGTGTATCAAGGTTCCAGATGCCCTCCCTATGGCAATGGGATAAGTTGTTTTTACTTTACTTTATTTTTGAATTTATGCTTTCTTTGTGTTTGATAAAATGTGTCACTGATATTTTAATTTTCATTTATTTGCAGTTGACAGCAAAAGAAAGTCTCCAAAAGAGACAGAAGTTAACTTAAAACATCTGAAACTTATCTGGGGTTTGCATCAGACTGTTGCCGACGAGCATATCAAATCAGCTTCATATTTGCTGTAGTATAAGAGTTACACCTCGTCCTTTACTGCTCGTCCGGTGATAAGTGACGTAGAACCAGTACTTGCTTCTGCAAGTTCTTCACCTGAGTCACATATCCCTTTGAGTGAAAGAATGAAGAAAAGAAGAGCTCCTGCCCTCTTCGAGAAATCTGCCTCTGTAGCTGGAGAGGTAAAGAAAAGCAAACATGATGTCCCAGAAGAAGGGACAAGAAAAATCGATGCACCTCCTCCGGATGCTCCTGTGAAGGTTGCCAAGAAGGCCCTAGTGGCTCCGAGCAAGGTTGCTACTCCAAGTGAGGTTATAGTCATATCCCCGACTAAGACTACCTCCTTGGTCGAGACCGTTGATGCTCCTCTGAGGAGGCTGAAGAAGAGCTCCTTGATCAATTTGGCTGAATCCATCACTCAGTCCCCGAATACTGGAAGTGGTGTTCCCACTTTCATTGCTCTGAGCTCTGTCATGAGTTCGGTGAAATCTTGGAACATCCCCGAGATCCAAGGTACTGAAGAAAATCTTTCTCGGGATATGGTTACCACATTGGCTGCTAGTCATATTGCTTCTGTAAGTATTATTGTCCTAAACTTTCATGTTTTCACTGTTATATCTTTGCACTGACTTGCTATGGTTATTTTTTCCCAGTTGGTAACCTGTTTTAATACAATTTTGAAGAAGGATGAAGCTATTAAAGCTTCAAGCTCCTCGTCAGGTGTAGAGGAAACTTTAGTGGGTCTGACGCAGTCTTTGAAAGATTCTCATCAGAAGTATGTTTATGATAAAGGTGCCTGAGAGAAGCAGCTCAATTCGACCGAGCAGGAGAGGAATCAAGCTGTTAAAGTCTCCAAGGGATTGGAGAAGAAAATAAAAGAATTAGAAAGTAATAATAAAGAGCTCGAAGGGAAACTCCAAAATGCTGGGGAGCTTGAAGGTAAGCTCAAGGTTGCTGAGGAAGAGCTGAACAAGCTTCGTGAAGTAGGTCGTCAGAAGGAAGAAGTGGAGAATAAATTAAAGGCTTTCGAGGATCTGCTTTCCGAGAAGCTTTCCTCGGAGAAGGCGAAAAGGAAGTTGGCTATAAAAAAGTCCTTCAGTGCTGGCTGGGATAAGGGGTGGAATAAGGGTCTGGCTGCCATGATATCACAAATGGAATATGTTAGCCTCAAGTACTTTAGGGATGGCTGGGTCGCTCCTCTGTAAGAGATATAGGTTGATGAGAATTCTGATCTATTTCAGCGACATATCCCTGGCCCCCCTCCAACTCCTGAAGAAGAAGAAGAGGACGAAGCTGCCTCTAAGGAATCCTCCATGGTGATGGGAGATCAAATTCCTCATCCCCTAGTTGTCCATCCTTCCTGCGAACAACTTCAACCATCTGTTACTTCAACCGAGCAGCCTTCAGCACCCACCGAGCAACCATCTGTACCATCCGAGCAACCTACCTCCTCGTTCCAGCCTTCCGAGAAAGTTTTGGGAGACAAGGAAAAGGTGTAGAGTTATTCGGATTTTTCTCTCTGTTTATTTTTGCCAATTGTAACTCTGAAATATGTACTTATCTTTTATGATGTAATAAAATTTGAAGTTTTGCCTATTCATACTGTTGTCTCTCTTCCTCTTGCTCCTTATTGATTCTTCCTATCTCTTCTTTTTACTAGTTTATGGCCAGTATGGAATTGTTATCTGCTCATGATACAAAATTGATGAGACAGTGCAACGAATATTTCAAAGTTGGCCATGCATATTTGACTGATGCTCAAATTATTGATATACTTGGTCCAAAAGCTTCAAAACGAGCAGTTAAAGCCTACCAGTATTTGAAGGGCCTGCTCGACCGTGCAGTGGCTAACAATGTAGCGTATTATGAAATGATTGAAGACCTCCAGGGCACTCTTGAAGAGATTCAACAACAATATAAGGAATCTACAGCCCTTTTGCACGAGGAATACGAGAAGAAGTATCAACAACTCAGTGTTGATAAGGGGTATGACAGGTTGTTCGCTGCTTATAATGTGAGGGAGAGAACTTTGAAGGCTGAGGTCGAAGAGCACAGGCAGATAGCTGAGTTGTTGGAGCAGGAAAACAATAACTTGCAAAGAGAAGTATCTCAGCTGAAATCTGCAGCCTCTACCTCAAACGCTTTGGTCCCTGTGAACGACGAGGGATTCTCTTTCTTGGAGGTTGAAAATGCCAACCTGAGGGATGAAATAGAAACCTTGAAAAGGATTGGGCCTTCTACCTCTACTCGGGGATGAGCAAGAGCTGCTCGGATTCCTGTCGAGGAACAAAGAACTCAATCGGCTCTGGAAAATCAAGCCTTCCAATTGATGGCACAAAAAAACCAGGCATTGGCTGAGATGTCTAAGAAAATCCAAACTTTGGACGAGAAACTGGCTGCCCAAAATTTTAGCTTGGAGAATAAAACGAATTTGGTGAAGAATCTCCACGAGCAGTTAGAAAGATTGACCTACCAGTTCCACAAATAGCCTAGGGAGTTCTGGATGGCTGGTTACAATGAAGCGCTCTACTATTTAGATGATCGGCTCCAGAATACAAATAATGTGGGTTATAAACAAGGATGGTTAAATGCTTTGGGCGTGCTGAAGTTGGAACAAGGTCATTACTTGTGGGATTACCGCAATCCTGGTGTTGATGTAAAAAATTAGATTATATCTAATTATTTAATCACATATAAAATAAAATGAGACAAAGAAATTTTAAAGTGGTTCAGCCTTATAAGAATGGCCTACGTCCACTGTTTCTGTTATTGCTGATTGTTTGGAAATTCTCGATTACAAGTTTTCTCAAGAAATTCCGGTCCCCTTACAATGAGGATGATACAATGTATTTATAGCCCTCAGGCTGTTCATGTGAAAGGGTAGTACATAGCTGTTCATTAGGCGTATACATCTGTATGATAATAATGAGCATTTAATGCGCAGTTAATCTGCTGGTTATCCTGCAATTAATGATTTGTTCGAGGTGCAGCTCGGACCGCCTAAGTAGCTCGGTACTCATAAGTTGCTCGGTGTATTAAAGTTCCTCGAAGAACTCTTGTTGGTCGGAGCGTCTGAGTTGATCGGGGAAGCAGAGTTCCTCGTCGCAATATGGCTCCTCGGATGGTATCTGTTGCTCGGAGTATCTGAGTGAGTCAAGGTATTGCTCGTAAGTGTTTGTTATTGCCACGCAGATTACCACGTGTCCTCACTCAATTGGGCCATGTCAGCAGACTAAATTTGGTATCAACAGAAGCCCCTAATGTTTCACAGTTCGAAATTTGAGGAGTGTGGAACATTCTTTCTCGAAATATGGCGGTTTTAAATGGTCATCCTGAATTTTGGAGTATTTTCTTTTGTATTTATTTCTCCTTCCAAATTCGTAGAATCGGACTTTTTGAATTTTTATGACCGCTTCGATTCCCGCGCCCTTTTTTTGCCTTTTTAGCCGCCGGTAATGTAACTGTCTCTTTTTGCAATCATTATCTTTACCCATTCTCAAGGCAAAGTATTTAAACGTTGCATAAAATCCCATTGTCTTCTACTTTTTCATTCTTATCTCTTTGAGTTTTCCATTGTTTCTCTCTCCCGTGCGTTCATCTCTTTCATCATTTGTTGTCAACGGACTCATCCCTTTCCTGTAAGATTTTCTTCTTTCTCTTTGATTTCCTTCTTTCATCATGGTTTATCCTGTAGAATCGATTGATAAGTTTCATTCTGATTTCTCTATTCCCTCATGGGTTATTTTGGAAGAGCTTTCTGAGCCTTCAGACTATTTTCGTTTGGCTGAGGGACATTGGTTCCCCAGCCTCTTTGTCGCTGAATGTGGATTTTCTTTTCCCCCAAACCCTTTATGTCTGGAATTCTGTCAATACTTTGACGTGGTTCCTGCAAGAATATCCCCCAATACATTGAGAATAGTTAATGGAGTTTATAGATTAAATCAAATTCATGGAACTCGTATAGGAATTCCTGAGATTATGTTTTATTATAGATGGGCTGTGGGTGATAATACTTTTTATTTAAAAACTAGGTTTTTAAATAGAGCTTTAGTGGTCAATCTCCCAGATGCCAATAGGGACTATTTTGAGCACGGGGTTGTTATGAAAAATTGGCAACACCCTCCATTAACTGGAGCTGATGTCTACCAGGGTCCCAGATGTCCTCCCTATGGCAATGGGATAGGTTGTTTTTATTTTCAAGATTATGCTTCTTTTGTGTTTGATAAAATGTGTCACTAAAATTTTAATTTTGATTTATTTGCAGTTGACAGCAAAAGAAAATCTCCAAAAGAGACAGACGTTAACATAAGGTATTTAAAACTTATCTGGAGTTTGCATCAGACTGTTGCCGACGAGCATATTAGGTCAGCTTCATATTTGCTGCAAAACAAGAGTTACACCTCCTCTTTTACTGCTCATCCGGTGATAAGCGACGCAGAACCAATACCAGCCTCTACAAGTTCTTCACCTGAGTCACATATTCCCTTGAGTGAAAGGATGAAGAAAAGAAGACCTCCTACCCTTTTTGAGAAATCTTCTTCTGGTGCTGGAGAGGCAAAGAAAAGTAAGCTTGATGTCCCAGGAGAGGGGACAAAGAAAATTGATGCACCTCATTCGGCTGCTCCTGTGAAGGTTGTCGAGAAGCCCCCAGTGGCCCCGAGCAAGGCTGCTGCTCCAGGCAAGGTGATTGTCATTTCTCCGACTAAGACTACATCGTTAGTCGAGAACGTTGATGCTCCTCTGAGGAGGCTGAAGAAAAGATCCTCTATCAATTTGGCTGAGGAGGCTGAAGAAAAGA
Source organism: Sambucus nigra (assembly GCA_949130495.1). Lineage (NCBI taxonomy): Eukaryota > Viridiplantae > Streptophyta > Magnoliopsida > Dipsacales > Adoxaceae > Sambucus > Sambucus nigra. Next base: position 405,902,993 of record OX422207.1, read on the forward strand.
TCCTCTATCAATTTGGCTGAATCCATCTCTCAGCCCCCGACTAGTGGTGTTCCCACTTTTGTTGCCCCGAGCTCTGCTATGAACTCGGTGAAGACTTGGATCATTCTCTAGATCCAAGGTATTAAAGAAAACCTTTCTCGGGACATGGTTACCACATTAGCAGCTCGTCATATTGCTTCTGTAAGTCCTATAGCCTTAAATTTTCATTTTTTACTTTTTGTATCTGTGCACTGACTTGCTTTTATTTTCCCAGTTGGTGACCTATATTAATACAATTCTGAAGAAAGATGAAGCTATTAAAGCTTCAAGATCCTCATCAGGTGTAGAGGAAGCCTTGGTAGGTCTGACGCAATCCCTGAAGGATTCTCGTCAGAAGTATGCTGATGACAAGGTGATTTGGGAAAAGAGACTCACTTCATCCGAGCAGGAGAAGGCTCAGGTTATTGAGGTCTCCAAGGGGTTGGAGAAAAAAATAAATGATTTGGAGGAGAAGAATAAAGAGCTCGAAGGGAAGCTCAAAAATGCTGGGGAGCTTGAAAATAAGCTCAAGACTGCTGAGAAGGAGTTGGGTCAACTTCGGAAAGTAAGTCGTCAGAAGGAGGAAGTTGAGAATAAATTGAAGGCTGCTGATGATCTTCTTTCCGAGAAGCTTTCCTCGAAGAAGACAAAAAGGAAATTGGCTGTCAAAAAATCCTTCAGCGCCGGCTGGGATAAAGGGTGGAATAAAGGTTTGGCTGCTATGATGTCGCAAGTGGAATATGGCAGCCTCAAATACTTTAAAGATGGATGGGTCGCTGCTCTGCAAGAGATGAAAGTTGATGAAAATTCTGAACTATATCAGCGACACATCCCGGGCCCCCCTCCAACTCCTGAAGAAGAAGAAGAGGACGAAGCTGCCTCTGAGGAATCTTCCATGGTGATGGGAGATCAAATTTTTCATCCCCCAGCTATCCATCCCTCTGGCGAGGAACTTCAACTACCCGTTACTTCATCCGAGCAACCTCCAGGACTTCCCGAGCAAACCTCTGTTCCATCTGAGCAACCTACCTCCTCGTCCCAGCCTCCCGAGAAAGTTTTAGGAGACAAGGAAAAGGTGTAGAGTTGTTCGGATTTCTCTCTATTTTATTTTTCTTTATCAAATATAACTATGAACTTTGTACTTCTCCTTTATGATGTAATAAAATTTGAACTTTTGCTTATGCATACTGTTGATTCTTTTCTTCATGCTCTGTTTGTACTCTTATTGATTCTTGTTTTTCTTCCTTTACTAGTTTTTGGCTAGGCTGGACTTATTATCTGCTCATGATACAAAACTGTTAAGGCAATGCAATGAGTATTTCAAAGCTGGTCATTCAGACATGAGTGCAGCTCAAATCATTGACATCCTCGGTCAAGGTGCTTCAGAGCAAGCAATTGAATCCTATCAGTATTTGAAGTGCCTGCTCGACCGTGCAGTAGCTAACAATGTAGCATACTATGATATGATTGAAGATCTCCAGGGCACTCTTGAAGAACTTGAACAACAATATAAGGAATCTACAGCCCTTTTGCACGAAGGATATGAGAAGAAGTATCAGCAACTCATTGCCGATAAGGGATACGACAAACTGTTTGCTGCTTACGATGTGAGGGAGAGAACTTTGAAGGCTGAGGTCGAAGAGCACAGACAGATAGCTGAGTTGTTAGAGCAGGAAAACAATGACCTGTAAGGAGAGGTGTCTCAGTTGAAGTCTGCAGCTTCCACCTCAAACGCTTTGGTCCTTGTGAACGACGAGCGATTCTCTTTCTTAGAGGTCGAAAACGCCAACCTGAGGGATGAATTAGAAACCTTGAAGAGAGTTGGCCCTTCTACATCTACTCGGGGACGAGCAAGAGCTCCTCGGGGATGAGCAAGAGCTGCTCAGATTACTGTCGAGGAATGGAGAACTCAATCTGCTCTGGAGAACCAGGCCTTCCAACTGATGGCAAAGAACCAGGCATTGGCTGAAATGTCTAAGAAGATCAGAAATATGGACGAGCAGCTTTCTGCGCAGAAGTCTGCCTTGGAGAATAAAGAACTCTTTATAAAAAATCTCTACGAGCAACTGGAAAGATTGACATATCAATTCCACAAGCAGCCCAGAGAATTCTGAATGGCTGGCTACAATGAGGCTCTCTACCGTTTGGATGATCGTATCCAAAATGCAAATAATGAGGGTTACAAACAGGGATGGTTGAATGCCTTAGGTGTACTACAACTGGAACAGGGTCATTACCTGTGGGATTACCATAACCCTGGGATGCTCGACCTACCAGTGCCACCATTTAAGCTTGACATGAGTTGGATCCCTGCTCGGGCCATCCCTCGGTGTTTGATTTCCAAATACCTTAGCGATTACAATCTCCATTCCAATGTTGAGATATCTCGTCCCGAGCACCTACTCGATCGACCATCTGTGATGAACATCAGGATGCTTAAGGATCTTAACTTCATAAATTCTCCTTATGCTTTGAATGATCCACCTGCTGGTGAGGAACCTGTTTCAAAAGCAGATGGGAAGAAACCAATAGAATAGGAATCTTGATGTAATAAATTTGTATTTCATTCTTGATGTATTTTGTTCTACATTTAATGAAATAATTTTATTTGCAAATCTTGACTGCCATTGTCTTGTAATCATAAAACACTTTACATCTATGCATGTATATCTGTTAAAAAGATAACAACATTGTGTTATTTGTCGATCAACTGGAGTTTGTTAAAACTTATTGTCGACTATCTTGAATTCGTGGTAATCATTTGACGACTAACCAGAATTGATGATACTTTGTTTCTCGCCCAACTTGGTAGTAATTTAAAAAGTCACGAGTATCAAAAAATTTTGCTCGATCACTTTCTCGTACTCATAAAATGTTTCCGACCAACTAAGGTCGGTAAATTTTTCTTCTCGACCAACTACAGTTAGTGGGTTTTTATTCCCGATCAACCATAGTTAGTGGATTTTTCTTACCGACCAACTTTGGCACTTTTTGGAATAGTTTTTCTTCCTAACCAACCTTAGTTGGCATTTTTAGGAATAGATTTACTTCCTAACCAGCCTTAGTTGGCATTTTTAGGAATAGATTTACTTCCTAACCAACCTTAGTTGGCATTTTTAGGAATTGATTTACTTCCTAACCAACCTTAGTTAGAATTTTCAGGAATAGATTTACTTCCTAACTGAGTAGTCTGAGTTTTGCTGAGTAGTGTGTAGCACTAGTATTCCGCAAAAAAAAAATTCCAACAAAAAGAAAGAACTGGGCAGAACACTGTCACTTTATTCATACTGACAAAAATGTATTACATGAGAGCTTACATCACTGATAATACTTGCGCAAGTGTTCTGCATTCCATGCATTCTTAAACTCCTGCCCTTCTAAAGTTGCTATTTTATAGGTTCCTGGTCGAACAACTTCTGTAACTCGGTAAGGTCCGTGCCAGTTTGCTTCCAATTTGTTGTGCTTTTGAATCACTTTCTTAGCACATAATCTCCTTCTTTCAGGTCGCACTTCTTTACTCTCTTGTTGTAGAACAAAGTTATTCGTTGTTGGTAAGCAGCATTTCTAATGGCTGATTCTTCCCTAACCTCCTCGAGCATGTCCAAGTCTAACCTTCTCATTAAATCGCTGACAGGGGAATTGAAATTCAGTATTCTGTGTGTTGGGAGACCCAATTCGGCGAGTATAACAGCTTCACTTCCCAATGCTAGCATATATAGAGATTCCCCTGTTGCTTCTCGGGGAGTAGTTCGATAAGCCCATAACACTGATTGTAGCTCGTTGATCCAGTTTGCTTTCACGTCATTCAGTCCTTTTTTCAAACCATTCAGCAGAATTCTGTTTGTCACTTCAGTTTGTCAATTGCTTTGAGGATGGCCTGGTGCCCAGTGGATCTTCAAGATATTTGACTGATGACAATAGGCAGCGAACTCCTTGTTGTCAAATTATGTTCCATGGTCTGTGATGAAGGCATGAGGAAGACCATATCACAAATGATGTTCTTCCAAATAAATTGGTACACCTTGTCGTATGTCATATCAATGAGAGGCTCAGCCTCAACCCATTTAGTAAAATAATCCACAGCGACCACGAGATACTTAAATCTTCCCCTTGTCGTCGGTAGTAGCCCAACCAAATCTATTCCCCATATGGCAAATGGCCAAGGGGAAGTAATGGGTGTCAATAATGCTTGGGGAGTTCTTCAGATGGAGGAGAAGCGCTGACCTTGTCACATTTTTTGGCATAGGCTATACAATCAGCTCTCATCGTCGGCCAGTAGTATCCTTGAGTCATCATTCTTTGCAAAAGTGTCCGACCTGCTACATGGGCTCCACAGGACCCTTCATGGACCTCTTCAATCAAATATTTCACCTCGGTGGGATGCACTTATCTTTGCAAACCTGCTATAATTCCTCGTCTGTATAGAATACCATTACTCAGTACATAACGAGCAGCCTTAAACTTCAGTTTCTTGGCTGTAAGTTTGTCAGTTGGTAATTCCCCTTTCTCAATATATGCCCTGATGGGATCCATCCATGATGACCCTAAATCGAGGGTATTAAAGTTTATCGTCAGATCTTCATCTATACTCCGACCAACTAAAACTTCAATTGGGATTGTTCTTCGTAGCTCGGTACGAGTAGCTGATGCTAATCGAGCTAAGGCGTCTGCTCTCGCATTCTCTATTCTTGGTATTCTGACCAGCTGAATAGCAGAAAATTTTGACACCAGTTCCTTTTCCTTTGCATGATATCTGATCATTAATTCTCCTTTGGCTGCATATACTCCCATCATTTGATTTATGACCAATTGCGAGTCACTGAAAATAATAACTTGTTCTGCCCCCATGGTTTTTACCAAACTAAGACCTGCAATCATGGCTTCATATTCAACCTCATTATTCGAAGCTTTGAATTGGAAACGTAGGGCGTATTCCATATCGACCTCGTCCGGACTGTTCAAAACTATCCCTGCGCCACATCTTGTATTGCAGGATGAACCATCCACATACAGACTCCATATAGGTAACTCGTCTTCAAATTTCTGATCTGACAGAGTTCCTCGGTGGAAAATTTGTTGCTTCCTTTCACCATCTCCTGATATTTCTTATTGTTCGTCGATCATCTTTTCTTGCCCTTTTACCAACCTAAGCTGGTTTGGGCTTGAATTTGATGATTCTGTAACATCTACTTGCCCTTTTACTAAGCTAAGTTGGTTTGGGCTTGCATTTGATAATCCTGTAACATCCACAGGTTGGTCAGTGAGCAACTTTTGCTCCTCGGGGGTATCAGGATAGGTGAACTCTACTATAAAATCTGCTACCGCTTGCCCTTTTAGCGATGATCTGGGTTCATAAACTATATCATATTCACCAAGTTCTATTGCCCAGCACATCAATCTTCCTGATTTTTCTAGTTTATGAAGGGCTTGCCTCAATGGCATATCAGTAATATACTACTATAGTATGAGCCTGGAAGTATGGCTTCATTCTTCTACTTGCCTCGATCAATGCTAGTGCCAATTTTTCCAGCCTTGGATATCTGATCTCTGCTCCTCGGAAGGCCTTACTTGTGTAGTAGATTGGTTTTTGTACTCCATTCTCCATTCTTATCAATGCCGAACTAACTGCATTCTCGGACACTTCCAGATACAAGTATAGTTTTTCTCCCATCACTGGCCTGGATAACAGTGGAGGTGCTCCCAAATATTTTTTCAAGTCTTGGAAAGCCTTCTCACATTCATCATTTCACTCAAAAGTCTTTCGGAGCGTCTTGAAGAATAGGAGACATCGATCAGTTGCTCGCGATACAAATCTGTTGAGTGCTGCTACTCGTCCTGTAAGACTTTGCACCTCCTTCTTCGTCGTTGGGGATCGCAGCCCTAACAGAGCTTTGATCTTTTCAGGGTTAGCTTCAATGCCTCGCTGATTGACAATGTACCCGAGAAACATGCCTTCTCGTACTCCAAATATGCACTTGGTCGGGTTCAACTTCATTTGATATTTATCCAACTGATCAAAGGTTTGGCCTAAGTCAAGTAGATGATCGGCAGCTTTCTTACTTTTTGTCAGCATATCGTCAACATAGACTTCCATATTGCAACTGATTTGTTCTGCAAACACTTTATTCATCAGCCGCTGATATGTTGCACCTGCATTTTTCAAAACCAAAAGGCATAACATTATAACAATAAGTTCCCCTAGGGGTAATGAAAGAAGTACTCTCCTTGTCTTCAGGTTTCATTTTAATCTGATTATAACCAGAATAAGCATCCATGAAGCTCAGCAGCTCGTGTCCCGAGGTAGCATCCACTAATTGATCAATTCGGGGCAGCGAAAAGTGATCCTTTGGGCATGCTTTGTTGAGGTCGGTGAAGTCTACACACATCCTCCATTTGTTGTTCTTCTTTTTCACCATCACCACATTTGCTAACCAGTCTGGATATTTAACATCTTCAATAAAGCAAGCTTTCTGGAGCTTCTCGACTTCCTCGTATATAGCTTGATTCTTCTCGGGACTGAATACTCTTCTTCTCTGCTTCACAGGCTTGATCTCCTTATTCACATTGAGTTCATGACATAAGAAATTTGGATCTATCCCGGGCATATCCTCATGACTCCACGCAAAAGTTTGCTTTCTGCTTCTTAGGAAAGTTATCAATTCCTGTTTTAGTGAGGCTTCCAACGACGAACCTACTTGAGTAGTTCGTTCAGGGTGCTCATCGTCCAGAATGATGTTTTCAGTAGCTTCCACCACTTGACCCTTCACGAGTTGTGACTCATCTCTAGGATCCAATGTTTCAATTTCTGCACCTTCATCCACTTGATAGGTGGTGGTCTTTTTCCTTGATTCCTCCATTTCCTCTTGCTCAGCGGATGAATAATAGCATTCCCGAGCTACTTTCTGATCACCTTTCACAACTCCTACTCCAAAATTTGTTGGAAATTTCAGGCATTGATGTACCGTAGATGGTACAACTTTGAACTTCTTCAATCCTACTCTTCCCATGATGATATTGTATGCTGATTGAATATTCTTATCCATCACGAAGAAGCGTATTCTTTCTGTTCGAAAAGCAGGCCACGTACCAATGAATATATCCAATTTGATCGTCCCAAGTGGAAATACTTTCTCACCAGCAAAATCGAGGAGGGGTCTATGACAAGGCTCCAGTTGAGATAGCTTTAGATTTAAACTGTCGAAGCACAAGTAGAACATGATGTCTGCCGAGCTACCATTATCTACCAGTACTCTTGAAATCATTACCTCATTCATCCTCATTTTGATCACCAATAGGTCATCATGAGGATATAGAACACCTGCGAGGTCGTTCTTTGAGAAACCAATGACCAATTTCTCTTTGTTTACCTTTCTCGGGCGATCCTCCTCAGCTAGATTTATTCGTTGAATGTATGAGCAAGCTTGAGCCTCACAGAGGTAAGCTTTTCTCTCTGCAGTAAGGTCTCCTCCTCCTGCATCTCCACCTGTAATAACATTACAGTCAAATGACCCAAAGCGTATTGAAAATACCTCACGTTCTGGCTGCCTTGGTCTCTTGGGAAGATCGGGGTCATCTTCTGGATCAATTCTATGGTCTCTTTTCTTGTTCTCCTCTGCTCGACGAGGAGATCTAGACCTCTCTCTTGTTCGGTCGTTGTTTCTTCTTTCATTCCTCCGATCAACATACTTTGCCAGTTTTCCTCGTCTGATGAGTGTTTCAATATCATTCTGAAGAGCTATGCAATTTTTGGTCATATGGCCATGATCTTTGTGAAACTCGCAATATTTTGCCTTATTCCTCCTGTCAGGGTCTGCCTTCATTTTCTCTGGCCAGTTTAATTCCTCGTTGTTCTTGATTTCTTCTAGAACATGGTTGATGTCTTTCTTCAAAGGAGTATAATTATCAAATTTCTTCAATACTTCCCATGACAACCTTGTTTTTGAGTGTTTGTCACTACCATTGTTCTTATGCTCTTTCTTCTTAGCTTTATCACATTCCACCTTGGTTTCTTTGGCATCCATATTCTTCTTTGCAGCCATAGCCTCCTCGATATTCATAATCTTGGCCGCTTTTCCCATCAGATCTAACATGGTTCTAGGTGGATCTTTCGCCAAAGTGTAGTACAACTTGTTGGGCAGTAGTCCACTCATCAAGGCGGTAATCGTTGTCTTTTCCTCATAATCAATGACTTCGAGTTTCTCGTTATTAAAACGAGTTATATAATCTCTGGTACTTTCACCAGCTTTTTGTCTAACACTTAACAAATGCGCTACTCGTTTAACTAGCTTTACCCCAAAATAGAAATTCCCAATGAATAACTCGGTCAGTTGAAAAAAAGTTGAGATCTTACCCCGAGGAAGATTATTATACCATATTTGAGCAGATCAGGTAAGAGTTCCTGAGAATGCTCTGCATCTCATCTCATCTGGAACAGCATAGATGTCGGTTGCCGCTTGGTATTATTCTATATGAAGGACAGGGTCGGTCTTTTCATCATATTTGGGGGTCACAACAGGTGCTTTGAACTTTGATGGTGTTGGAAAATCTACAATGGCCTGGACAAAAGTTGTTCCTTGAACAAAAGTTCGTTGTAGAGGGTTCTTGGCTTTAGCCATTTCCCCTAATCTATCCTCCAGCCTCTGAATAGAGCCTTTCCACGCATCGTTTCCTTCCTCGGGCCTGTTGGTTCGAGCAACTGATCGCTTTGATGTGGCTTCCTGGGATCTATCTTGATGAGCAGCTGGTCGCGACTGGGCAGATCCTTCCCTTAAGTCTGATGATCGTCGAAAACTCCTCGATGCGGCTCTAGGAGGACTTTTGCTCCTCCTAGGACCTAATCGATTAAAAGGAGATACTCTGCTTAATCTTTCTAGCGCACTAGTACTTTCTGGAGAGAGAGTGATACGTTGTTCAGTATCTGTGGCTCGTACCGATGAAGTTCGTCTAGGTTGATAAGAAAAATCTTCAGACTCCTCAGTACGATATGAATAGGTACGCCTAGTACGCGAAGAAGGTAAATGGGTATTTCTTTGAATACTTTGCGGTCCTGAATGGGTTGGTGCACCGCCATGGAGGGTTTGTATGAGTTGTCGCATAGTTTCTTGCATGACTGTCTGGCCCTGGGCCAAATTTGTCATTATTCCAGTCAGATCTGGAATATTGGGCGGAGCAGATGGATTTGGAGGGCTTCCAGCGTTTCGATTGCTGAGTTCTGGAATATCAGCCATTTGTGATAAATTGTTTTTGATGAAAAATGATATTACCAGTCGTTTCCCACAGACGGCGTCAATCTGTTGATGTTAAAAATTAGATTATATCTAATTATTTAATCACAAATAAAATAAAATGAGACAAAGAAATTTTAAAGCGGTTCAACCTTATAAGAATGGCCTACGTCCACTGTTTCTGTTATTACTGACTGTTTGGGAATTCTCGATTACAAGTTTTCTCAAGAAATTTTGGTCCCCTTACAATGAGGATGATACAATGTATTTATAGCCCTCAGGTTGTTCATGTGAAAGGGTAGTACATAGCTGTTCATTAGGCGTATACATCTGTATGATAATAATGAGCATTTAATGCGCAGTTAATCTGCTGGTTATCTTGCAATTAATGCTTTGTTCGAGGTGCAGCTCGGACCGCCTAAGCTGCTCGGACCGCCTAAGTATCTCGGTACTCATAAGTTGCTCGGTGTATTAAAGATCCTCGGAGAACTCTTGTTGGTCGGAGCATTTGAGTTGATCGGGGAAGCAGAGTTCCTCGTCGCAGTATGGCTCCTCGGATGGTATCTGTTGCTCGGAGTATCTGAGTGGGTCAAGGTGTTGCTCAGAAGTGTTTGTTATTGCCACGCAGATTACCACGTGTCTTCACTCAATTGGGCCATGTCAGCAGACTAAATTTGGTATCAACACCTGGGTTGCTCGACCTACCAGTGCCTCCTTTCAAGCTTGATATGAGCTGGATTCCTGCTCGGGCCATTCCACAATGCCTAATTTCAAAGTATCTCAGCGACTACAATCTTCACTCCAACTTTGAGATATCTCGCCCCGAGCACCTCCTTGATCGGCCATCAGTTATGAACATCAGGATGCTTAAAGACCTTAATTTCATAAATTCCCCTTATGCCTTAGACGATCCTCCTGCTGGCGAGGAACCTATTTCAAAAGCAGAGGGGAAGAAACCCATAGAATAGGATTTCTGATGTAATAATTTTTATGTATTTTATTCTCAATGTACTTTGTTTTGGATTTAATGAAAGACTTTTATTTTTCTTTGCAATCTTGATTGCCATTGTCTTGTAGATATTTCGTGAAATACTTTACTTACTTACTAATGAATGTGCATGTATATCTGTTAAAAAGATAACAACATTGTGTTATTTGCCGACCAACTAAAGTTGATGAAACTTATTATTGACTATCTTAAATTGATAATAATCGTTTGTCGACCAACCAGAGTTGGTGATATTTTATTTCTCGAGCAACTTGGTGAAATTCTAATCCATTAGCTGACTTCTATCACATACTCATGTTTTGTTTAATAAAAATATTCCCGACCAACTGTAGTTGACAGCTTCTTATTCCCGACCAACCTGAGTTGGTGGATTTTTAGAAATATTTTTTCTTCCCGACCAACCGGAGTTGGCACTTTTGGGAAATATTTTTTATTCCCGACCAACCGGGGTTGGTGGATTTTCTTCCTAACCAACCGGAGTTGGAACTTTTGGGAAGTATTTTTTATTTCCGACCAACCGGAGTTGGTGGATTTTCTTCCCAACCAACCGGAGTTGGCACTTTTGGGAAATATTTTTTATTCCCGACCAACCGGAGTTGGGACTTTTGGGTAGTATTTTTTATTCCCGACCAACCGGAGTTGGTGAATTTTCTTCCCAACCAACCAGAGTTGGCACTTTTGGGAAATATTTTTTATTCCCAACCAATCGGAGTTAGTGGATTTTCTTCCCAACCAACCGGAGTTGGCACTTTTGGGAAATATTTTTTATTCCCGACCAACCGGGGTTGGTGGATTTTCTTCCCAACCAACCGGAGTTAGCACTTTTGGGAAGTATTTTTTATTCCCGACCAACCGGAGTTGGTGGATTTTCTTCCCAACCAACCAGAGTTGGCACTTTTGGGAAATATTTTTTATTCCCGACCAACCGGAGTTGGTGGATTTTCTTCCCAACCAACCGGAGTTGGCACTTTTGGGAAATATTTTTTATTCCCGACCAACCGGAGTTGGTGGATTTTCTTCCCAACCAACCGGAGTTGGCACTTTTGGGAAATATTTTTTATTCCCGACCAATCGGAGTTGGTAGATTTTCTTCCCAACCAACCGGAGTTGGCACTTTTGGGAAATATTTTTTTATTCCCGACCAACTGGAGTTGGTGGATTTTGCTGAGTAGTGTGTAACACTAGTATTCCGCGAAAAAACTTCAATAAAAGGAGAGAATTGGGTAGAATATTCACATTTTATTCATACTGATGAAACTGCATTACATGAAAGTTTACATTACTGATAATATTTGCGCAGGTGTTCTGCATTCCATGCATTCATAAACTCCTCCCCATCTAAAGTTTCTATTCTGTAGGTTCTTGGTCGAACAACTTCTGTAACTCGGTAAGGTCCATGCCAGTTCGCTTCTAGTTTGTTGTGCTTTTGAATCACTTTCTTTAGCACATAGTCTCCTTCTTTCAGGTCGTACTTCTTCACTCTCTTATTGTATAAAAAAGTTGTTCGTTGCTGGTAAGCAGCATTCCTAATGGCTGCTTCTTCTCTGACTTCCTCGAGCATGTCCAAGTCTAACCTTCTCATTAAATCGCTGACAGGGGAATTGAAATTTAGTACTCGGTGTGTTGGTAGGCCCAACTCGACAGGTATAACAACTTCACTTTCAAATGACAGCATATATGGAGATTCTCCAGTTGCTGCTCGGGGAGTAGTACGATAAGCCCACAATACTGAATGTAGCTCGTTGATCCAGTTTGCTTTCGCGTTATTCAGTCTTTTCTTCAAGCCATTTAGCAACGTTCTGTTTGTCACTTCAGTTTGTCCATTGCTCTGAGGATGGCCTGGTGTTGAGTGGATTTTTAAGATATTTGACTGATGATAATAGGCAGCGAACTCCTCGTTGTCAAATTGTGTTCCATGGTCGGTGATGAATGCGTGGGGAAGACCATATCTACAAATGATGTTTTTCCAAATAAATTGGTACACCTTTTTGTATGTCATTTCAACAAGAGGCTCGGCTTCTACCCACTTAGTAAAATAATCCACTGCGACGACGAGATATTTAAATCTTCCTCTAGTCGTTGGAAGTGGCCCGACCAAGTCAATTCCCCACATAGCAAATGGCCAAGGGGAAGTAATGGGTGTCAACAATGCTTGGGGAGTTCTTCGAATAGAGGAGAAACGCTGACACTTGTCACATTTCTTGGCATAGGCTATACAATCAGCCCTCATCGTTGGCCAGTAGTATCCTTGCGTCATTATTCTTTGCAAAAGCGTCCGTCCTGCCACATGGGCTCCACAGGATCCTTCATGAACCTCTTCAATAAAGTCTTTCACCTCGGAGGGATGCACACATCTTTGCAAACCTGCCATCATTCCTCGTCTGTATAGAACACCATTAGTCAATACGTAACGAGCAGCTTTAAACTTCAATTTCTTGGCCGCGAGTTTGTCAATCGGTAATTCTCCCTCCTCAATATATTCCCTGATGGGATCCATCCAAGATGGCCCTAAATCAAGGGTAATAAAGTTTATCGTCAGATCTTCTTCTATGCTCCGACCAGCTAAAATTTCAATTGGGATTGTTCTTCGTAGCTCGGTATGAGTAGCCGATGCTAATCGAGCTAAAGCGTCTGCTCTTGCATTCTCCATTCTTGGTATTCTGACCAGTTAAACAGTAACAAATTCCGATACCAACTCCATCGCCTTTGCATGGTACTTAATCATCAATTCTCCTTTTGTTGCATATACACCAAGAATTTGGTTTATAATCAACTGTGAGTCACTGCATACGATTACCTGCTCTGCCTTCATGATTTTTGCCAGACTAAGACCTACAATCATTGCTTCATATTCGGCCTCATTATTAGAAGCTTGAAATTGAAAGCGCAGAGCATATTCTATATCGATCTCGTCTGGACTTTTCAATACAATCCCAGCTCCACTACCCGAGGTGCATGATGAACCATCCACATATAGGTTCCATACAGGTATTTCGTCCTCAAACTTTTTATTAGACAAAGTTCCTCGATGGAATATTTGTTGCTCCTTTATCTCCATTTCTACTACATCTCGCTGCTCGTCGACCTTCTCCTCTGGCTCTCCGACCAACTTAAATTGATCGGGGTTTAAATTTGATGATCCTGTAACATCTACAGGTTGGTCGGTGTTCAGCTTTTGCTCCTCGGGGGCATCAGGATAAGTGAACTCTGCTATAAAATTCGCTACTGCTTGCCCTTTCAGTGACGATCTAGGCTCATAAATTATATCATATTCACCGAGTTCTATTGCCCAATACATTAATCTCCCTGATTTTTTTGGTTTGTGAAGAGCTTGCCTCAACGGCATATCGGTATATACGACTATGGTATGAGCCTGGAAATATGACTTCATTCTTCTACTCGCTTCGATCAGTGCCAGTGCCAACTTTTCCAGCTTCGGATATCTGATCTCTGCTCCTCGGAAGGCCTTACTAGTGTAGTAAATGGGTTTTTGTACTCCATCCTCTACTCTTATTAATGCCGAGCTAACTGCATTTTTTGAAACTGCCAAATATAAGTACAATCTTTCTCCCATCACTGGCCTGGATAACAGTGGAGGTGCTCCCAAATATTTCTTCAATTCTTGAAAAGCTTTTTCGCATTCTTCATTCCATTCAAAAGTCTTTCGGAGCATTTTGAAAAATGGGAGGCATCTATCAGTTGCTCGCGATACAAATTTGTTAAGTGCTGCTACTCGCCCTGTAAGACTTTGCACTTCTTTCTTCGTCGTTGGAGATCGCAGCCCTAACAAAGCTTTGATCTTTTCAGGGTTTGCTTCAATGCCTCGTTGATTCACAATGTACCCGAGAAATATGCCTTCTCGTACTCCAAATATGCACTTGGTCGGGTTCAATTTCATTTGATATTTATCCAATTGATCAAAGGTCTGGCCTAAGTGAACTAGATGGTCAGCAGCTTTCTTGCTCTTTGTCAGCATATCATCAACATAGACTTCCATATTGCAACTGATTTGCTCAGCAAACACCTTGTTCATCAGCCGCTGATATGTCGCACCTGCATTTTTTAAACCAAAAGGCATAACATTATAACAATAAGTTCCCCTAGGGGTAATGAAAGAAGTACTCTCCCTGTCTTCAGGTTTTATTTTAATCTGGTTGTAACCAGAATAAGCATCCATGAAGCTCAGCAGCTCGTGTCCCGAGGTAGCATCCACTAGTTGATCAATTCGGGGCAAGGGAAAATGATCCTTTGGACATGCCTTGTTGAGATCGGTGAAGTCTACACACATCCTCCATTTGTTGTTCTCCTTTTTCACCATCACTACATTTGCTAACCAGTCTGGATACTTAACATCTTCAATAAAGCAAGCTTTCTGGAGCTTCTCGACCTCCTCCTGTATAGCTTGGTTCTTCTCGGGGCTAAACACTCTTCTTCTCTGCTTCACTGGCTTGATTTCCTTATTCACATTGAGCTCGTGACATAAGAAATTTGGGTCTATTCCGGGCATATCTTCATGACTCCAAGCAAAAGTTTGTTTTCTACTTTTTAAGAAAACTATCAACTCCTGTTTTAATGAGGCATCTAACGATGAACCTATCTGAGTTGTTCGTTCAGGGTGCTCGTCGTCCAGAATGATGTTTTCAGTAGCTTCCACCACCTGACCTTTCACGAGTTGCAACTCGTCTCTAGGATCCAATGTTTCAATTTCTGCACCCTCATCCACCTGATAGGTAGTAGTTTTTTTTCCTAGATTCCTCCTGCTCGGCAGATGAATAGTAGCATTATCGAGCTACTTTTTTATCACCCTTCACAACTCCTACTCCAAAATTGGTTGGAAATTTTAGGCATTGATGTACCGTAGATGGTACTGCTTTGAACTTCTTCAATCCTACCCTTCCCATGATGATATTGTAGGCTGATTGAACATTCTTATCCATCACGAAGAAGCGTACTCTTTCTGTTCGACAAGCAGGCCATGTACCAATGAACATATCCAACTTGATCGTCCCAAGTGGAAAAACTTTCTCGCCAGCAAAACCGAGGAGGGGCCTATGATAAGGCTCCAACTGAGACAATTTTAGATTTAAGCTGTCAAAGCACGAGTAGAACATAATATCAGTCGAGCTACCGTTATCAACCAGTACCCTCGAGATCATCACTTCCTTCATTCTCATTTTGATCACCAATGGGTCATCATGAGGATACAGCACACCTGTGAGGTCATTCGTTGAGAAACCGATGGCCTGTTTTTCTTTGTTGACCTTCCTCGAGCGATCATCTTCAGCCAAGTTTATTCGTTGAATATATGAACAGGATTGAGCTTCATTGAGGTAAGCTTTTTTTTCTGCAGTAAGGTCTCCACCTCCTGCATCTCCACATGTAATAACATTACAATAAAATGATCCAAAACGTATTGAAAATACCTCACGCTCTGGCTGTCTTGGTCTTTTGGGAAGATCGGGGTCGTCTTCTGGATCATCTTCATGGTCTCTTTTTTTGTTCTCCTCTGCTCGACGAGGAGATCTAGATCTCTCTCTTGCTCGGTCGTTATTTCTTCTTTCATTTCTGCGATCAACATACTTTGCTAGTTTTTCTCATCTAATGAGTGCCTCGATCTCATTCTGAAGAGCTATACAATTTTTGGTCATGTGGCCATGATCTTTGTGGAACTCGCAATATTTGGCCTTATTCTTCTTGTCAGGGTCTGACTTCATTTTCTCTAGTCAGTTTAACTCCTCGTTGTTCTTGATTTCTTTTAGAACATGGTTGATGTCTACCTTCAAAGGAGTGTAATTCTCAAATTTCTTCAATACCTCCCATGACGGCTTTATTTTTGAGTGCTTGTCACCACCATTGTTCTTATGCTCTTTCTTTTTGGCCTTATCACCCTCCACCTTGGTTTCTTTGGTATCCATATTCTTCTTTGCAGCCATAGCCTCCTCGGCATTCATGATCTTGGCCGCTTTTGCCATTAGTTCTGACATGGTTCTGGGTGGATCTTTAACCAAAGTGTAGTACAACTTGTTGGGCAACAGCCCACTCATCAGAGCAGTCGCTATCTTTTCCTCGTAGTCAATAACTTCGAGTTTCTCGTTATTGAAACGAGTTATATAATCCCTAGTGCTCTCTCCTGCCTTTTGTCTAACACTTAACAAGTGTGCTACTCGTTTAACAGGTTTTGCTCCAAAATAAAAATTTCCAATGAAGAGCTCAGCCAGTTGAAAGAAAGTTGCAATCTTACCCCGAGGAAGATTATTATACCATATTTGAGCAGATCCTGTAAGAGTTCCCGAGAATGCCCTGCATCTCATCTCATCTGGCACAACATAGATGTCAGCAACAGCCTGGTATTGCTCTATATGAAGGACAGGATAAGTTTTTCCATCATATTTAGGAGTCACAACAGGTGCTTTGAACTTTAATGGTATGGGAAAATCCACAATTGCTTGGACAAAAGGTGTCCCTTGGACAAAAGTTCTTTGTAGAGGATTCTTGGCCTTGGCCATTTCCCCTAATCTATCCTTCAGCCTCTGAATAGAGCCTTTCCACACATCATTTCCTTCCTCGGGCCTGTTGGTTCGAGCAACTAATCACGTGGATGTGGCTTCTTGGGATCTATCTTGTCGAGCAGCTGGTTGTGATTGGGCAGAACCCTCTCTTAAATCAAATGGTCGTCGAAAGTTTCTTGACACAGCCTTAGGAGGACTTTTATTCTTCCTAGGGCCCAATCGATCAAAAGGAGAAACCCTACTCAATCTTTCCAGTGCACTGGTCCTTTTCGGAGAGAGAGTGATGTGTTGTTCAGTATCTGTGGCTCGTACTGACGAAGTTCGACCCGGTTGATAAGAAAAATCTTCAGATTTATCAGTGCGATATGAATCGCTTTGCCTAATGCGTGAAGAAAGTAAATGAGTATTTCTTTGACCACTTCGTTGTCCTGAATAAGTTGATGCTCCACCCTGGATAGTTTGCATGAGTTGTCGCATTGTTTCCTGCATGGCTGTCTGGCCTTGAGCCAAACTGGCCATGATTCCTGCCAGATCTTGGATATTTGGAGGAGCGGATGGATTTGGGGGGTTTCCAGCGTTTCGATTGCTGGATTCAGGATTGTCAGCCATTGTTGATGAATTGTTTTTGGTGAAAAATGAAAATTACAGTCGTTTCCCACAGACGGCGCCAATCTGTTGATGTAAAAAATTAGATTATCTCTAATTGTTTAATCACAGATAAAAATAAATAAGACAAGAGATTTTTAAGTGGTTCAGCCTTGAACAAATGGCCTATGTCCACTGTTGGTGCTATTATTGACTGTTTAGAAATTCTCAAGGTGGGGGTTATCTCAAGAAATTCCGGTCCCTTTACAATGAGGATGATACAATGTATTTATAGTCATGAGGATGTACATGTGAATGGGTAATACATAGTTGTTCAACAAGCGTATACATCCGTATGATAATATTCAGCATTTAATCCTCTTAATTGTCTGAAAATAAATGCTCTGATCGAGGTGCAGCTCGGACCGCCTAAGTTGCTCAGACTGCCTAAGTATCTCGGTATCCATGAGTTGCTCAGTGCAGTTAAGTTCCTCGGTGAGCACCTTCTGCTTGGAGTATCAGAGTTGGTCGGGGAAATTGAGTTCCTCGAAGTCAAGATATTGTTCAAAAATATTTGTTAGTGCCATGTAATTTGACACGTGTCTCCACTTAATTGAGCCATGTCAGCAGACTAAATTTGGTATTAACACTAGCTACAATTTTAATGACTCAAATTAAGTAAATCTTTTTGTATACCCAAAGCCCCTTCCACTTCTCTTTACCCGACTATCAACACTCAATTTAACTCTAACCGTCATATATTGAAGAGACTAAAATATTATACACACATATATAACTATGTGACCATTTAGTTCAAGCCTGGAGAATCGTAAGCTTTTCTCTCTAATATGTTATACACTATAGCTTGCCTGACTTTTGTCATGGCAGTTACCGTACAAGCGATCCAATCTACAAATACAAACATACAAATGCTTACATATATCTCATTATATAAACATATACAATTATTACCATTGTTTAACAAAATTTTGCCATTCATACAGGTTGGAGGTTCTTGATCTTCAAAAGCTAACAATGTTCTGTATCTGCAGGGTGTACCGATAGATGAAGAAATAGAAGAAGTTGATCGCGACTAAGAGGTGGACCTATTGTTTTGATTTTTGAGAGGAACTGACTGGTAAGTGGTACTAAAAGTTAGGGCCAAACTAAAAATAATATGATTATCGTGTCTCTTTCCCACTCTCTCTCTCTCTCTCTATATATATATATATATATATATATATATATATGAAATTGAATTAGTTGAGCTTAAATGTTGTGAACAGGTTAAAGGACAAAAGTTGAATGATAGGTTGGAGGCCATGTTTGGTGAGGATGGTTGAATGTAGGTTGAGTTAATCTTACCAATATGTGTACAAATCATGTGGACATCTTGACGTTATTAATTATTAGCCAGGCTTTCCTATTTCCAGGTATGTTTAGGTAGCTCCAATCTTGCATAATTTGTTTTAATCGATGCTCTTAACCTATCGAGACTAAATACGACTACTATTTGGGAGAGCGACACAATGCGCCATCTAAACAAACATTACAAAAAAATGACATTGGGATCGAGGGAGTATAAATTATTTTTATTTGTTTGGGTTTACATTTACAATCTAATAATTTTATTTGTAATCCGACCACGCATCGCATGGACTACATTTACAATCTAATAATTTTATTTATAACCCGTCCACGCATCGCGTGGGTTTCGCATACTAGTAAAATATATTATTGAGACTTATAAAAAATTTATGTAACTTAATATTACTTTATTCATAACAAATTTTATTAAATAAAAGAATTATAAATGCCAATAAATTAATAAATTTAATTATATTTAAAAATAAATTAATATATCAACTTGTATATGATTCACACTAATTCATTATCCTGATAGAGTTCATTTAAAACGTACCTGATAAGCCTCAAACATAAAAAAAACATGACTGGAGGATCGTTGTGAAGGTCTAATTAATGACATAATACCTGTAGTAGACTACCCCTCGGGGCCGACATAACTTAACAAGTAAGGCTTAGGGTTCATTGTGCAAGACTACATACAGCCAACAGGTTAAGAAACATCTACATAAAGCACATTATCTCGACCCATTTCCTCTCACCTCTTTTAATTTCTCATCCTCTAAGAATTTTAGGTTTCAAAGCTCACTTCTTCATCACGCCTCTGTTCTTCTAAGTTGTTGGCAGCTATCGAGGTGCGCATATTCTATAAATCGTCATCTACCCTTTCATCTTTATTTATATATTTCTATGAATTATTGCATTCATCATACTCGTGTTTGTGTAAATAAAAACACACAATAAACTCATGTGTTGCATTTTCTCTATGTGTTGGATTCTATTTTATCCTATAATTTAGAGGTTATTTGGGGAGCTGGTTTATAAATCAGTTTGGTTAGGTTTTTGGCTCAACAAGGCACAAAAGACCATTAGTGTAGGACAAAACTAAACCTAGGGACGAGGCTGTGTATGCTTGATTAATTGGGCATAAAGAGCCATGACTATAAAAGAGCATTCTGCTGGCCTAGGCATACTGTAGTGATAACTTCAATGTTCATCAAACCCTTTTGCATCACAGTCCTATGAAATTTTGGAGTTTCAGGAAACTTTAGTAACCATTTGAAGAAAATTAAGATTATCAGGGTTAAGGGCGTGAACAATTAACAATACAATTGTCTTGAGATTTATGGAAGTTTTTTGATATCGTAGAAAAGGGGGTTATTGTATAACAAAAAGAGAGCTCTACTTGTGTTGCAGTCACTGGCAAAGAAGCATACTATGTGCTTTTCAAAGGAGTCTCTTTTTCTCTCTTTCTATGTATATATATATATATTTTAATAGAGAGAAGCTCAGGTGCGGGAGCCCAATGCGTGACTCCCGTGCAGGATTTTTTGTAAAAAAAGCAAAATAAAGTTTTTTTTTTGTATGGGTTATAAACATTTTAGGGTACCTCTAAAAAAAATCAGCTCAAAATGTTATTTTTTGGTATTTTAAAAAAAATGAGTCAATTGACAGTTTTTTAAGCTGTTAAAAAACTGTCAAAAATTGATCCATTTTTTCAAAATACTAAAAAATATCATTTTGAGCTAATTTTTTTAGGGATACCCTGAAATGTTTATACACAATTTTTTTTTTCTTTTTAAAAAAAATCCCACACGGGAGTCTCTCATTTGGGCTAATTATATCTATATATAATTACATGTGGATAGTTATGTTAACATGTTGATTCTTTTTTTTTATGGTTGATGTCGGACTTAGATAGCTACATTCCTCAAGTGGACTAAAACACGCGACTGGCTAGAGAATCCCACTTAGAGGGATATCCATGTGAGACATTATTTACCAAGTAAAAAAACTTAATCATTATGTTCATGTAATTTTCCCTTCGTAAGATCAATGCTGCCATTGTCTTGGCCTTATACTATAGCGTTTGCATTTTCATCCACTCTAAGTATTCAAGAGAAATGATCGCCAAAATGGAATCACGGAACTCCTTTACTATGATATATCCACCACATTGTTTTATTGTCCACATGAATGACTTTCTTTTCTACAACACACTTGCATATTTTCACCAAGTCACATGCAACACTTACCGACCTTCTCAAGCTCAATGCTTCTTCAGGTTGTCATCTTTGTTCTGCCCGGATCCCCATGAGACTTATTGGATGGTTGTTACTTGATGGATAAAGTTTAAGGCTCATCAAGGTCTACTTGATGTCTCTGAGTCTACTTCAACCCTTCTTAATTTAGCTATGTTGTGCCATAATGTGCTGGTAGTCTCTTTAAAAGGAGATTATTAGGTGGCATGCGGGAGGTTAGGTTCAAAGAATGTCTTTCTTTGTCTGCGGGGGGCAAATTCGAGAAATCCTTTTGATATAGGGTATAGAAGTGTTAATGCAATGCAGGTTATGCTAGGTAAGTTTTCAGCATTTATGGCCCTTGTAAATGTATAGAGAGAAATGAGTTTTGTGAGGCGTTGGCATAAAGTAAAAAATAAATGGGTTTAGGGAAACCAGGGCAATGAGAGATTCTGGGAATGGTACTAGGGTAACCGGGAAGTTGATTAGGGAAATAAGTCTTATAAATAGGTCAATAACTCAGAAGATGGGAGAAGAAAGAAGATAATTTTCTTTTTTGTTTGGGCCAAGAAATATGTATCTGCATGGGATATCTTATAATCATAAAACACTTTCACATAGATTGATGAGGTCTTCTGTATATGCTCATGTATGAAGATGCATTTACTGCCTCCTTTAGGCTAGATTAGTATGGGAGGTGATTCCTAAATCTTTTTGAATCATCAGTATATAATCTATCAATTATTTTAGCACTAGTTTGATTATTTATGTATTTCTCTTTCAATGACCAATTGCTTGTGGTAATTTTTGTAATATATTGATCATGCATAAGTTACTTACAATGAAATTTGAAGTTTTTTACCTTTAAATGTCTAGATGTTTCTTCCACAAGACTAGTAGTTCTCATCATTACATGACATAATATATAGTATATACAGTCACAGAGTTTTGACAAAGTATGGCAATTATTATAACAACATTTCGTATTTTCTAAAAGTTATTTCTATTGTACTAGGGTGCACACGGCTCGGGAACGGTTTCACTACTAATCCAGAATCGGAACTGGGGTCGATAGGTTCCAAAATTTTGGAATCGGGACTGGAACCGGAACCGGAACCGATTATGTCTAGAACCGAATTAATCCGAACCAATGGTTTTTGGGTTGGTTCGAATAGGTTCTCACTTCCAAAAATGTATTCAAATAAATAAATAAAGCAATAAATTTTCCTCAAATATAACTTAAAAAGACACTATAAGCAAAGATTATAAACATTTTTGGTTTCGCTGCGCACCCCTTACGTTGTATTACAAGCATATCTTTTTGTGCTAGATTTGGTACGTTTTTTTTGTAACATCAGTCATTGGTTTGTCGAGGTATATTTATTATATGTTTTTATATATTCTACTCTATTTTCTATTTATTGTTTCATGCTTAAGATTTAGTTTTTATTTTATTTTTAAAATTTTGTACATCGTTACGGCCCTCTATTTGTCTAATTTTAGCATCTTGATATCGATATTCTTTCGGAGATATCGATGATGTAATAATAGCTCTAATTGTTCTAAATATTTTCCCTTTACGCTATTATGTTGGTTGTATTCTATTATACTTATCCAACTAGCGTTTAACAATTTTGTATGTACAATTTTTCTGTGTTTGTGTATGTATATATATATATATATATATATATATATATATATATATATATATATATATATATATATATATATATTATGAGATTGTATTTTGATTTAGTTTGACAATTGTGAAATGTATTATAAACAAAATTGAAAGACGCTTGTGCATCGCACGGGGTATAAAGTAGTTTTTTATTTACTTTTTATTTTTTATTAATGATAAATGGTCGATGTAGAGGTAAGTTGTTTTCATTTAGAGGCATTAGGCAATAAGATCCATTATCCCTTCCTCGTTTCATATTAATTGATGTTGTCTTGAGCCATTTGATGAAGGTTCTTTCATTTTTTGATAGATGGTTTTTAAATTTGTGACAAGATTAAAGTTTCCTTGCAAGTTGCAGATGGCTCCACTTGTGAGTGTTAAAGAGAAGCTTAAGAATATTACAAGTATTATCGAATTGTTCGGTAAGTTCTCGGGATTGAAAATTAACATGTACCTGTAATTGTAGAAATCAATGTGGCTGACCCCAAATTGGAGGAAATGTGTTCGTTGCAACACAAGTGAATGACCTCGAGAGTACTTGAGGATGACTTTGGAATAGTTTTCCTTTTGGGAACCAGTTGTAGATGAAATTGGTAAAAGATTGGATGGTATGGGGAAATGGGATGTTTGTCTAAAGGTGTAGACTTACTGTACCATGGTTAATATTAGGTATTTTTCTCGTGTATATATATGTGTGTGTGTTTATTGTCTCTAGTTAAAATGCCAATTAAAGTGTTGAAAACAATTGAAAAATTAATGAGAGATTTTTATGGGGAAGTGAAAATGGGTCATCTTGTTAATTGGGGAGTTTTATTGATATTGAAAAGAGGGGGGAGGGACGGGGGGGGGGGGGGGGAATTAGGGATTGGTAACTGATTAAGAAATGTGATTATTGCCATCAATTGGCTGTGGAGATTTCTTTTAGAATAAGATATGCTTTGGGATTCCATAACTAGGAGCAAATATGGGATTCATGTCAAATTGTCAATGAGTGGGA
This sequence comes from Sambucus nigra, assembly GCA_949130495.1. NCBI lineage: Eukaryota > Viridiplantae > Streptophyta > Magnoliopsida > Dipsacales > Adoxaceae > Sambucus > Sambucus nigra. The sequence goes on from OX422207.1 coordinate 405,926,621, forward strand.
TGCCAAAGTAGCGGAAATTGGCTCTTTTCGACTCGTTGAAATTTATTTCTCAATGCTTTGAGTATCTCCTCAAAACTCAATCACGTGTGTAGAAGAGTAAACCTTGAAATACCATTACTCAAAGGGTCAAGGGTGTCAATCGAGTAACAAGCAAGGATGAGCTCAGTATTATCCACAAAGGTCATGCTTCCAATCATAGTTGTCAGAATCTTACAATTCGCGATTTTATTCGCACGATTCGATCCGATTCACATTGTAATCGATACGAATCGAGAATTGAATCGGAGGGGCTCCAAAAATCGCGTTGAATCGGTCGATTCGGGGTTGTATTGTGAATCACACCGATTCACGATTTGAGATGCAATACATGTTTCTCGGAGGATGTGGGGTATTTTCAACCGATTTAAAGCTCGTGCTCGTTTTTGTTCCTTTTAAAATAACTTTAAAAAATATTTTATTATTAAAATAATAAGAAGTTACTACAAACTTAAGTTACCCTTTGCGAAAGAGAGAGTGATTGGAACACATACTACAAACTTAGTTATATTTCTATGAAATCGTGTCTTATAATTGGTTTTAGGTCATAATATGTTTTATTACATATTCTTAATGTGTTCTCGTTGCATTTATATATTATTTATTATATTTTTTACGTTTATACCGATTCATGCAATTCGATTCACGGTTCACGATTCATAGGGTTTTCGATTCATGATTCGGTTCACGATTTAACAACTATGCGACTATGCATGTAACAGGCTTGTATGGTCCTGGAATCTGGGTGTTCGATCTTTATGGACTAACGGGAAAAGTACAATCTATAAATCCAGCGTGGGGAGTGGAAGGTTTTGATCCTTTTGTTCCGGGAGTAGTCCCTCATCATATTGCAACAGGGACATTGGGCATATGAGTGGGTCTATTCCATCTTAGCGTCCAACCGCCCCATCGTCTATACAAAGGATTGCGTATGGGCAATATTGAAACTATCCTTTCCAGTAATATCTTTACTGTTTTTTTTGCAGCTTTTGTTGTTGCCGGAACTATGTGGTATGGTTCAACAACTACCCCGATCGAATTATTTGAGCCTACTCGTTATCAATGGGATTAGGGGTACTTCTAGCAAGAGATATATCGAAGAGTTAGTGCTGGGTTAGCCGAAAATCAAAGTTTATAAGCTTGGTCTAAAGTTCCTAAAAAATTGACTTTTTATGATTACATCGGCAATAATCCGGCTAAAGGGGGATTATTCAGGGCGGGATATATATATATATATATATATATAATAATGCTCTTGTGCGGACTAGTCCGCATTTTAAGAATGCGGACCGAACATGTGTCACCTAACGGTGCGCCTAGAAATTATCGCCTAAATTATAGACACACTCTTTCTCTTTTCTGGTCTAACCGCCAGGTGATACATGTCCGGTCCGCACAAGAGCAGGACTGTATATATATAGGGAAATGATCAAGTGAGGTCCCAGTTTGAGGATCCTGAACGAGGACCATTTTTTTAAAATAGTAAAAAAAATATTTTTGGGATGATTTTTTCAAGGGTTGTGTTTTTTTTCCGAACTTTCCGATTTTTCCAATTTCCGAGCCAATTTTTTCCGAATTTGTAATGAAATTTTAGTTTTCCGTTTTCCGATTTTCGATTTTTTCGATCCGATTTTTTTCGAAACTATGCCGATCCGATTTTCCCGAATTTTTCCCGATTTTTTTCCGAATTATTTTTGATTTTTTCGGAATTATTTTCCAATTTCCGATTTTTTCGATTTCTTTTCCCATATCCTACATCGGTTGAGAGAGGGAGAGGGCTCCAAAATATGCTCTATAAAAGGAGAGTATCCTCCTAACTTCTACACAAATGAAAAAATGGACTAAATCCTCATGTATTTACATGTTGGGTTAAGCCATTTTCTTTGTTTCTTTAAAATGAGGATTTCGAGTAATCGAAAATCCATAATTTATTATATTGTGAATTTTCGACTTTCGCCGATTTTCCGATTTTTCCTAATTCGGATTTTTTTTTTTAATTTTCCGAAAAAATTGGATTGGAAATCGGAATAATTATTTTATTTACGAAAAAATCGGAATTTTCCGATCCAATCCGGCCGAAACACAACCCAATTTTTTTCTACGTTTTTTAAACATTTCAATAGAACCATAAAAAAATAATGAGCTCAAAATGAATTTTTTTGCTATTTTAAAAAAATCGATCAAACTTTGTCAGTTCTTAAGTTGTTTTTAAATTGTTAAAAACTGGCAAAGTTTGACTGTTTTTTTTAAAATAGTAAAAAAATTCATTTTGAGTTGATTTTTTTTATGGTCCTATTGAAATGTTTAAAAACTATAAAAAAAAAAAATTAGCCCAAATTTTTTTTTTTTACTATTTTATCAAAATTGATCCGCACCAACGGTATGCAAACAGAGGTCCTCATGAGATCTGCTCTCTCTGTCTGATAAAGAGAGAGAGAGAGAGAGAGAGAGAGGTGGGGGTGGAGGGTGAATTACATGTGGGGTTGAGCTGCTTGGACTGCCAAACTTTTGGATAACATACAATAATGGAAGTGCTTGTCATTGTAATGTGTTAAATATCAAACATTTGAATGGGTCCATGGCGTCTATTTGGAACCTTGCTCTCTCTCTCTCTCTCTCTCTCTCTCTCTCTCTCTACATATATATATATATATATATATATATATATTCAACTTACACTAGTGTAAACTAAGAAATGTTTTACACCCTTTAATAACTGTTTGTATGATGCATAATTCAATGAACCAACCGTTGGATTTAATGATCATTTGACATTGAATGTGCTTGGTAAAAATTAAATTATTTGGAGTTCAAGCGGTGGCTCATCATGGTTGTATGATTTAAACTATAAATATATAGTTAATGAAATTCAGAAAAATGTGAATATACTGATCGAGTTATTATCAATATCCGATTAACGTGATATTTTGTGTGCATATTATAGGTAACAAGTATGTCAAATCCAACTATTGGTTTATTAAATTATGTCTTAAATTATGCATAACACAAAAATTTATTGAAGTGGGTAAAACTTTTCTTAGTTTACAAAGGTGTAAGTTAAACCCTCCTCTCTATATACATATACATATAAACTGTGCAGGGGATGACTTCTGCCCCTTCCTATGATTGTTCAAAATAGTAATCTCTTTCGCTTCAAAACATAATAATAATAAATAAGATAAAATCTGGATGGTCATTAAGTGAGAATCAAAGCAATTGTTGTATTAGACTAGATTCTGATGTGAATTGAGAGCATTATTGTCTTTTTGGGCGTATTAGTAGTTTTATTTTCTTTTCGTTATTTTTCTTTATTTTTATTAATTTTGTTTCGTTGTTTATTTGTAAGTTGGGATATAGGTGAGCACAAATGGGTATTAGGCTTATTTGTAAAGTGGGAGTCCCACATTGGTTAGAGACCCCTTGTAACCTTGTTTGAGGTAGGCCTTGATTTTGAATATAGGAGAAGAGTATTTCTCTCTCTAAAGTGCGTGCTAGATATTTTAGGAGCGTTCCTTTTGGCGGGTGGATTACATCAGATTAGTCATGGTGTTCTATGGTGTTATAACATAAACACTTGTCAGTGGCAATCAAAGAAGTACGATCAGCAAGCCAAATCACTCTAATACATGAAAATGTGAAGTGATTATAATTGTTGACCAATGACCTTATTTATATGGTAGTTATCTTTGCTAGAGATAACCATATAACCCTAAAGGGTATAAAGTTAAAAAGACTTAAGAGAACACTTTGAAGAATACTTCCAAGGGAAAACCCTCACTAAACACTAACTAAATTAAGGAAATAAAGTTAAAAAAAAAGAAAGAATACAAATAAAATTATTACAATTAAGTGCTCTTTTGTTCACATCACGTTCACAAGGAATAGCTTCGAATTGTGATTTGTTATTTGCTTTTTTGTTCTCTCTCCTTTAAGAAGATAATTGTTAGTGGTGGCCCAGTGGGTTTCTAGTCTAGAGAGAAATGCACTATTATGTCTTCTTTGATGAACTTTATCTAATACCGTGCTCTCTGGCTTGCAATCAAATTGGAATCCTTTGACCTCAGCTGTCTGTCCTTGTTTATTTTGTGATGTTATATTTGTTTCCCTATTATTCTCTTCCTCTCTTTGTAATTTTACCAAAGAAAAAGAAGATGATCTGTTTAGATAGCAAAGGCTGTTTCCATCTGAATCATCCTGATTTTTACCTAATAATAAAGAATCTCCCTTGCAGCTCATTCCAAAACTGTGACTAGCTATGGCTGACACAGATCTAGCTGAGGGAATCCATACGACAACTCTGATAGAACAGCTTGGCAAGGCATTCCTCGAACTGGAATCTCAGGAAAAATCTACTGAGGATGATAAGGTTATGTGGAAGGAAATCGTGGAGCACTTTCGTCACCTCGAGACAACGATGAAGAAGAAATTTGAAGAACTAGAAGTGAGGGAGAAGGCATTTCAAGAAGAAAAGTCCAATTTCGACTCTCTTTTTTCAGAGAGAGAGGCTGCTGTTGCTGCTAAAGAGCAAGACATGTTGGATCAAATTCAGGAGCTTAAAGATGAAGCAGTTGCCGCCATTGTAGAAGCACGGACCAATCACCAGCCATCATCTGTCAGTGTTGGGGAGAATAAAGAAAACAAGGTAAGCTCTCTTGGTGGTGAAAACACAAATGCACCTGTCTTCACTCCTCCCGAAGAGGAGGAATACCCTCCTGAAACAGGCAAGGAAAATGCTGAAGACGAGGTTACGCCTCGTCCAGAGCTGACCCAATTGTGCGAACAGATGGATGCAAAACGGCTTCTGAGTTTTATTACTGAGAATCGAAAAAATAAATCTGCCATTCGGGAGGAACTCCCTGTCGCACTCAAGAGTGCAAACGAACCAGGCCTTTTGGCACTGGCCTCACTGGAGGGGTTCTACCCCCGCAATGGGGATAAAAAGGACATTGCTGCCCTTAAGGGCATGCGTGAGTCCTGTGTTGTGTTTTTGCAAGCCATGGCCACCTTGTTGGCAAGGGCTAATAATCACCACCTTCTGAACCCCAAAATTAAGCAGAAAGCCAAGGCCATTTCTGATGAGTGGAAGCCCAAGTTGGCTGATGCCAATGGGAACACATTTGAAACCAAGGCATTCTTGCAGCTCCTTGCAACTTTTAAGATTGCTTCTGAGTTTGATGAAGAAGAACTCTGCAAGCTGGTTCTTGCAGTTGCTCACTACAGGCAGACACCTGAGCTCTGCCGTTCTCTTGGGCTAACACACAAAATGCCAGGTTGGTGGTGTTGACCATTTCCCCCCTCATTAAGGTCCCTTTACCACTCAATCCCTTTAGGGTTTTGTTGTATTCCAATTTATTGGATAACGTAGGTGCAACACACTAGGATGAGCCAGACATGTGGTGTGTATTGCATTTCAAAAGGTAAAATAAATATTTTTTAGTACTTTTGCTTTTGTGCAGGTGTTGTTGAAGCATTGATAAACAGCGGGAAACAAATTGAGGCTGCCCGTTTTGTTCATGCCTTCAAGCTTACTGAAGCCTTCCCCCTTGTGCCCCTTCTAAAGATGTACTTGAAGGACTTGAGGAGAAACTCTCAAGGAAAGGGAGGTGCAGCTGGTGGACAGGTACTATTTACTGTTCTTTTTAGCATTTCTCTTGGAGAAGTGCAAAAAAATCCTTTGAATCATGTACTTTTTGCAACATACCCCCCTAAACTATTTTTAGTGCAAGAAATCCATGTGAAAATATACGTTAACGAACACAAAAAAACCACAAGTGGAAGTTCACATGCAAGTTGATTATGATTTACTTATTATTAGTTAGATATTATTCATTAATTATTGTAACTCAGAAATGTAGTAATGAAGTGTATGGCTTTCGGAAATTTAATTAGATTTTGTGTTAGTAGAAAAAGGCATGTTCCTGTAAAATAGTCGCCAACTAGTTGGGGTAGTATTAATATATGATCACTACTTTTGTGCTCATTTATCACTATTATGAATCTATGATGATAATAAGATGAAAAGAATCCCTAATCTTCTAGTTGTGGTGGCTACTGCTGCTTCTGTATTTATCAAATTTGTTCCTATCTAACGGAACGCAATTGGATCAAATGACAAATATATTGTTGAGAAAAATATGGCTTTTCCTGGAAGAAATGAAAATTGGATTCATGGAACAGGAGAAAGATTTCCTAGTTCCTTAGCCGTTTACATGAAGTAAATTTAAGGATTATATGGGACACTCTTGATATTTTCTTGGTTAGGCTTGATTTTAAGAACTTCTTAGATTAGGGGATTTTGATTATGTATCCATCTTTATTTTGATATTTACCCTTATAAATCAGAGGTTGAATATTGATTTGTAGGAAGGTGATTTTGTGTGTCCTGCGGGCATTGTGGATCCTTGCCAGGGTGCACAGTGTCCTTCTATCTTTGTTTTATATTCGTTCTACACCAGATACCTTTGTACCTAGTGCATGCTTTTTGTAACAATTGCAGCCTTTCTTCTTCTTTCTTTGCAATAAAAGTAGTTCAAATGGGAGGGAAGAGGGAGGGGGGGGGGGGGGGGGGGCGAGTCACAAAAGAGAGGGGTGGGGTGGGGGGATTGGGGGGGGGGGGGGGGGGGGGTCACAACAATTGCATAGTTTAATAACTTTTTTGGGCACTTTGCCTTCTCTTATGTGCATACTGCCATTTTAATATTTAGAAAAATGCACAGGAACTTGCGGCTCTGAGGGCGGTAATCGAATGTGTCAAAGATTACAAGCTTGTGGTCGACTACCCACTTGAGCCACTTCAGAGAAGGGTTGACCAGCTCGATAAGTCGAAGCCTGACAGGAAGAGGTTTGGAGAATCGGGTAAACACCAGCAGCAGTTTAAGAAGTCACGAGCAAATGGTGGTGGGTCCCATGGGTTCCGTTCACCGCCTCCCGCCGCCCCTCATACTGCTATGTCCGGTGGTGGTAGGCAGGCTCTACCTGTTTATGGTGAGCGAGCGTACGCAGGATTATCAGAGAGGTATCCACCTGTGTATAATTACCAGGTTCCTCCTAGTCAGTCTTCTGCATATGCAGAGCCGCAAGGTTATGAGCAAAGATCGTATTACTATCCACCTCCACATGAAAGGGTTACCACCGCAGCTACTTATAATGCTACTCCTCCACCATCAAATTATGGTAGTTACACTGCTCCACGATCAAGTTATGATAGTTACATGAGCAGCGGATTGCTGTCTTCACACAAACCATATATAATGTGATTTGGGAATTTGAAGGTAAAGTACTAAATAGTTGGGAGGGAGATTTTCCTTTTTGTTGGAACAAAGGATCTTGAAGGTTGGTTTAATGCCTTGCAAACTTTTTGATGTTCTATGGAACACAATATTATGGTTAGACTAATGCTGCTTGTGGTTGAATTTCTCCTGCCAACAGTATAATCCAGTTCTTACTTTGCTGGTTTGTTTTAGATCTCTCTTTTTATTTTTTATATACATTTTATATTTTTTTGTGTAATTCCTTTCTCGGCCTTTTGAGGCAACCACTAAAATAGCCAAATTAGGTCTTGAAATTATCATTAAAAAATCTGTAAAAAACGAGGGAATAATAATTACTATTGGTAGTCTCTATATTGGACCGTATCTTTAAGGGAAAAGTACTATTAGGTCCCTCACAAACAAATTTTTTACACTAAAGGAATTTTGACAAATTTTAAACACGTAGGTCACCAATTATCTTATTGTAAAGTTAACGCTAGTGGCATAACAATTGGACCTAATAGTAAATTGTCCTTAAATGTTTAAAAATTGTTACCAAGGGACCTATCTGTAAATTGTCCTATCTTTAATGGTTTGCAAAGTTTCGTGACATTTCAAATCAAAGCACAAGTAACTAGTGACTCGTTGCCATGTAACTCTTGAGAAATTCATGTCCGATGTTTAATATATCCAGTGATCAACATTCCTTGTTGACTGCGGGATTTTCACTCATTTATGGGGGCTTATATTGACCATGTTGTTGGAATATTAAATACAATTCATTAATATATTAGATTATCGAAATTACCTTATAAAAGAATTATAGGAATTGTGTACATGAATCCATAGTGATGATTGAGATTAGGGGGTTGGAGGTCTTCTATAAACTAATTCCTCTCTATGAGTTCTCTCTCATTGATAGGAATGAGGAGTAGAGACTTTGAGGGCATTAGTCTTGGGGACCAGAACCTTTCATTATATTTATAGACATCTAATTAGAACCCCATAAATTCTAATTAGCTAGCTCTTGAGTAACCAATAGGTGACTCTTGAGTAACACGACTCTTGAGTAACTATGAGTAACCAATAAGTGACTTTTGAGTAACCACGCATTTCAGATTCAATGCTTACTGTTGATGTCTTTTGAGCTTACCTAATTAGATCAATTCATTTGCCCATTTAAAAATTGAAGCTCAAATATAATTACTATTTTAATATGTGAGCCCACATAAAATTATTTGGAATATATAAAATATTCCAACAATTTCTCACTTGGGTTACATAATAATTCCGAATGTAATTATATTCAATAACCTTATGTGCGCACCAAATTGCTTTCTATTCTTAAGACATCTCCCGAATCAATCTCGTCCATCTCCTATACCAGTATGATACCAAGGCGATCTTCGTTACATTTATGTGGTAACTTAATCCATCAATGATCACCACACCAAATATATTCAACGACATAGATCAAGTATGGATGTGTGCCTGAAAATTACATGCAATGTGATCTCAGACATGCCTGTTTCTAATTGGTCCTAACTTTATTCCGTAGTGAGATCAAACCTTAGTCTTTTAAATCTTAAGTTATACCATAATTAAAAGATAATACATTTAGAGTAAACAACAAACTGAAAATATCATCAACTTTATTCTACAGAAAACTGAAACATGCATAAAGTATCTGAGTAGTGTCAAATGAAGGAACATTAAACCGAATACAAACACCCACTAAAACTGAATATCATCAAATTGAACAACACCCATATGAGCAGTGTGCTCATGAAAGACCTTGGGTGGTAAGCTTTTAGTAAGCGAATCCGCGAGCATGGAGTTTTTTCTTATATGTTCAATAGACACTATCTTACTCTAAACTGTTTCCTAAACAACAAGGAACTTAATGTATATGTGCTTAGACTTCAATAAGCTTCTGTTGTTATTAAAATATAGAACTGCTGAATTATTGTCACATTATATCTGTAGTGGTCTTTCAATGTTATCAAAAATATGCAGCCCAGTGATAAAATTTCGCAGCTATATCGCATGATTTGTTGCCTCATAACAGGCTATGAACTTTGCTGCCATAGTGGAAGGTGCAATGAGTGACTGCTTAGCACTCCACCGAAAATAGCACTTCCAAACAACATATATACATAGCCAGAAGTGGATCTCTTAGTGTCTTGGCAAACCGCAAGATCGACATCAGAATACCCAATGATCTCCAAATTATCTGACTTTCGATAGATAAGCATGAAATCTTTTGTTCCCTATAAATACATCATAACTCATTTGGCTGCTTTCTAGTGATCCATTCCAAGGTTACTCAAATATTCGCCTAACATACTCATTATGTACACTAAATCCGGACGCGTACATACTTAAGCATACAAAAGAATCCATATAGCTGAAGCATAAGGAACCTTTTTCATTTCTTTACTTTTAGTCTCATTCTTGGGGCATTAACAAAGACTAAACTTGTCTCCCTTAGCAACATGAGTATCTCATTGTGCACAATCTTTCATGTCAAATCTAGAGAGTACTTTCTAGATATAGCTCTTTTGGGATAATTCAAGGATACCCCAAGAATGATCTCGGTGTATCTTAATTCCCAATGTAAAAGAGGCGTCCCCAAGATCTTTCATTTAATAAAATGCTTAGTTAGAAATCTCTTAGGTTCGTTCAATAAGCCTATATCACTGTTAGCCAATACTATGTCATCGACATAGAGCACAAGGAGGATAATTTTACTCCCACTGAACTTATGATATACACAGTCATCAACATGACATAATGACTTGATGAAACTTGTGATACCATTGACCGGAAGCTTATTTGAGACCATATATGGATTTCTTGAGTTTGCAAACCATAGACTTTGGATCACCTGGGTCAAAGTTTTCTGATTGCACCATATATATTATTTCCTCAATGTTACCATCGAGAAAAGCAATCTTAACATCCATTTGATGATGCAACTCTAAATCAAAATGATCTATAACTGCTCATGAGGTTGTTGAGTTTGCTCTTCTGGAATAATTCTTATATTTTGAGTAGGGAAGTCCTCATTGTTGTATCTTTCAACACTGTCAGCAGAATGAATAATATTTGGGAGAGGAATTGATTCCTCTTCGAAGACAACATTCTTATTCTTAATGGTATCTTCCCCTTCAAGCTCAATAGCCTCAAGAAATCTCGCATTTTTAGTCTCGAAAAGGACTTAGTTGAGGGATCATAAAACTTTAAAACTTTTGTCTGTTCCACGTACACAACAAAATAACATCTAATAGTTCTTAAGTGCAATTTATTTTTAATTGGCCTATAAGGCCTTGCCTTAACTGGACACCTCCAAATGTATAAATGACAGGTTTTCAGCCTATCCATAGTTCATAAAGAGTTTTAGCTACCGTTGTACAAAGTACACTATTTAGAATATATACTGCAGTCTTAAGTGCCTTTACTTAGAGCAATTCTAGCAAAGAAGAATGACGAATCATACTTCTTACCATGTCCTTAAATGTTCTGTTTCATCTCTAGGAATTTAGCAAAAGGTTCTGAACGTTGTTCACCTGATCTATCATATCTGCTATAGTATGCACCACCACAGTCAGATTAGACAACTTTAATCTTCTTGCCTAGTTGATTTTTAACTTTGGCTTTGAAGGCCTTAACACGTCCAGAGCTTGAGATTTTTCATGAATTAAATATAAGTACCCATAACGAGAATAGTTGTCTATAAAAGTGATAAAATACTATTGGTCATTCCACGAAGCCATAGGGAATGGACCGTAAATGCCAGGATGTATCAATTCTAAGACATCTTAACTCCTTTTGGAACTTAATTTCCTTATGTTTGTATGTTTCCCTTTTATACGCTCAATACAAACATCAAAGTCTGTGAAATTAAGGGGTTGGAGTATTCCATCTGACACAAGTCTCTCTATTCTCCTTTTGGAGATGTGTCCTAAACACTTGTGCCACAAAGCAACTAAATTCTCATCAGTTAATTTTAATTTTATAAGGTTTCATTAAATGAAGCATTGGTTTTTAATAAATATAATTTATCAATTAAAGAACCAGTCCCAACCAAAGTAGAATTTATAAAGAGAGTAACTTTATTATTTCAAGTGAACAAGAATAACTGTATTTGTCCAAAATAAAAATTAGAAACGAAGTTCCGTCTCGAAAACGGTACTATATAAGTCTTTATTAATTCAATAAAATGGCCAGTTTCAAAAGATAATAAAAAGGTCCCAATTTCTTCAATTCCAACAATTTTGCCATCACTCAGATAGATGAATCTTTCAGCATCATTTGGCGGTCGGCTCCATAGGCAACCATGCATAGACATACTTACATGAGTAGTAGCACCCGAATCTACCCACCATGGCTAGGTACAAAAGCCAAATTAACTTCCGAACAAACCAAAATGATAAGTGTACCTTTCTTTACACGCCATGTGGTGTAATTAGAACAATCCTTCTTCACATACTCAAGTTTCTGGAAAAGAAACAAGAAAATTTTGAACCCTGAACTTGTTTCTTTTGTTGAACTTTAGGTTTGGGTTTTGATGTTACAACTGCAGTACCCTTTTCATTAGTCCTTTTCCTCTTTTATGTTCATTGAGGTAGATGAAATATGAGCAATTTCAGTTGTCTTTTCTCGCTTCAACCTTTCCTCTTCTTGCACACAATGTGAAATGAGCTCATTAAGAGTACAATTATCCTTTTGAGTATTGTAACTCACTATAAACTGTCTATAGTGTGCAGGAAGAGATATCAATAACAAATGCACGAGCAAGTTACCATATAGCTCTAACTTTAGTAATTTAAGTTTTGAAGTGATGTTAGACATCTCCATAATGTACTCCCGTATGTTTCCTTTGCCTTTATACTTTATTTGGATAAGGTTAGCTAAAAGCGTACTTGTCTCAACCTTTTCGTTATGCAATTAAATATCTTAAAGGAAACTTTTGGCAGTTACCTCATCGGACATACCGCCCCTGAAATCTTGTAGAACATTGCGCTTTAGCGTCATTAAACTTAAGCAATCAGAACGATCCCACTTCTCAAAGTTTTCTTTACCTCAGAGGGGGTGGGGGGGGGGGGGGGGGTGGGTTGTTCCTTCCTTATCGCATAGTCTAAATTTATGCAACTGAGAACTATCAGAATATCCTCTTTCTAGTTCTTAAAGTTTGTACCGTTAAGTACATGAATTGAGGTCATGTTGGCAGTAATATTAATAGAATAAGTAGTAACTTAATGCGAAAGAACAAATAAATTACAAAAGCTCCAATTTAAAATTTATGTCATGGCATATTATAATAAAATAAACTAATAAATGGAGGACATAAATTTTATATAACTGTAATGGTGGAATGATGGGCCCATCAATGAGAGACCTAACACAACGTTAATATTTAGTCTTGGGACATAAATAAACTTGTAAGTGGTACTCTCGGTCCAGAAAAAAATATTGATAATAAATTCTGTCAACTAACCCTCCTTTGGGCTGATTAATTGTACATTATGGAATTCGATCAAACAACTAACCTTCCATTAGGCCAATTAATTATCCACATGAAAACTATAGAATTATCACATATTTAATTCTGCATGTATATTTATTATTCAGCCAAATAATAATCTTCCTTTGGGCCGATTATTACTTCCAGGAAGAATAAATATATTAACATCATTTTTATATCTCAAAATAAATTAATCTATGCAATAGAGGTTACTTTGGCAACATATTACTTTAATTAATTCATTTCAAAATATAATACATTTTTGATATTTTTTTAAGAAAATATCCCGAATGGGAATCAAACTTTATTAAAAATCATTTATTTAAAATCTAATACCAAATGATTTTTATTCAAATATGCAAGTTTATGGTCCACCTAATTTTATACTTGCCTTATTTCCCACAAAAAAATATGCATTTGGAAATAATTCTCACAAAAGAAAAAAAACTGATTTGGAAAGAATTCCCACAAACATTGAGTTAAAATTAATCCCCCCGCCCAAAAAAATGAATTGAGTACTAAAAAAAATGAATTGAGTGATCACTTATTTTTCCAAAAATGGAATTTTTTTGAGTTATCACTACAGTGAGATAAACAATCTCTTCAAGATCACTCTCCAATTTGCTGAATTGCAAAACCAATTTTTAAGCGAGAGTTATTAGCATTGACATTATTACCAAAAATGACAAAAACGCATTTTTAGGGGTCTAAATGATGCCAAATCACCAAAATAGGGTGGTGCTCATTGTTCATAATGATTTTGTTTATTTCGACGTTTCCAGGGGACCACCAAAAATTCGTAAAATTCTGAATTAGAAAACGAAATATGTCATTGAAAACATTCCTCAAAATTCTGAATCAAGATTTCAACAATTCTCATATTAATCTTGAACAAAACTGAATTAATCCATCCAAATCCATTATAAATTAAACACTTTTGAGGAAAATAAAAAATCACTTTGGATTAACAATCCTTAATCAATTTGGGATTGTGATTATGAAAATTATCTCAAATCATACATAAATTCTATATAGAATTCTAAAAGTCATATGGGTTCTAACTAGATGATATGTATGATAAATAAAACAAAATCACTTCTAAATCACAATCATAATACCAATCCCAATAATCTAAAATGAAGAAGCTCTGATACCACTTGTTGGAATATTAAATAAAATTCATCAACATATTAGATTATCGAAATTACCTTATAAAAGAATTATAGGAACTGTGTACCTGAATCCATAGTAATGATTGAGACTAATGGGTTGGAGGTCTTCCACAGACTAATCCCTCTCTCTATGAGTTCTCTCTCATTGATGGGAATGAGGAGTAGAGTCTTTGAGTGCATTAGTTTTGGGGACCATAACCCTTCATTATATTTATAGACATCTAATTAGAACCCCATAAATTCTAATTAGCTGACTCTTGAGTAACCAATAGGTGACTCTTGAGTAACACGACTCTTGAGTAACCAATAAGTGACTTTTGGGTCTATGAGTTCTCTCTCATTGATGGGAATGAGGAGTAGATGTTATATATAATATATACTTTTGTGTTTTATCAAATTTAAAATATGAAATAAATCATATTTATGCAATAAATTAATACCACTAGAAAACTTACAAACGAAGAAGATGACCGAGTCAAGTGTTTGACACTCTCTCCTTAAGACAAAATGCGCTCCCGCTACGGTGCTTACGGCAATGAACAATGAGCGTTTGCCTCCCAGGATAAAACGGTCTCGACACGCGCAAGAAGCACTTCAGTGTGTGTGTCCCACGAACCAATTATGTTTGATACTCTATCCGACTCGATTGGGAATGGAAAGTATAGAAAATATTTTTCCTCCTTATTTCCTCTATTTAAAAATGAAGACAAGTCATGTATTTATAGAAAACAAAGTGTTTTTTCATGAAAAGACATGTCTTTTAGAAAACAGTCACTTTAGGAACGTTTTTCATGAACAGTCACAACTTATGGTGAACAGTCACAACCTTTAGCGACAGTTACGAAAAACTGTCCCAGAAACTTAAATAAAATTTCCCAATAAACTTCATACATAAATGAGGCACTTTGATACCAAATTTCTTATTCATCATTTATCCGTTTTAAACAAATAAATATATCGCGTGACTCTTGACATTCTACAAGGAACGCGCACGTACTTGGTCCTACTTTGACCAATATATTAATTTGGTTATAAAATAATTTGTGTAAAAACA
This sequence comes from Sambucus nigra, assembly GCA_949130495.1. Classification (NCBI taxonomy): domain Eukaryota; kingdom Viridiplantae; phylum Streptophyta; class Magnoliopsida; order Dipsacales; family Adoxaceae; genus Sambucus; species Sambucus nigra. Next base: position 405,941,660 of record OX422207.1, read on the forward strand.
CAATATTTTCCAACAATCCCCCACATGAATGAAATTTGGGTGAAGAATCAAATGAACATGAAGACAAATTAGACAGAGTATCAGTGGAAAAGGGCTGCATCGGTAAAGATAGCTTTTGGCCTTGAATCTTTCCTAGTGAGAGACTATCGGGTTTACTGGCCAATCAATGAACGCGATGTCTTGAATTGATCAACCTTTTTGTGTAAACCGAGACAATAGAATTCACACAGTCCTTCTCCGAACATTCTTGGTTCTCACTTTTGTGTCCGTTTTGGCCTTGGACACCTCCTGGTTTCATGAGTGTGTTAGAGAATTTAACAATGTAGCCGTTGGTTATTCTCATAGAAGTGGCCCCTTCTCACTCACATAGGTGATTTCTATAAAGAGTATCCTGCTAATACCCCACTTGATCCTTATGTTTAAGATATAGAAATCATTAAAATAAAATTTATCCTATTACACGCGGCAGATAGTGCACTGACTCATCCTAGGAATGGGAGGAAGAATTTATTTTCTTCTCAGTGCTAACTGAATCGCACATAATTAGGTTGTCCCGTTGAACCTAATTCTTGGGATCTCCAGTCATTTAGGTTGGGTTTCCATTATGGCAATTCTTTTAGGTTTTAACCGGCTGTAAGCCCATTCCCCTTGATGTACGTATCTTACTCTCTTGTTAGCGGATCCGCAATGATTTTATTAGGCCTAATGTTATCACTAACAAAGAAAGATTTCTTTATGGTCTTATGTCATGACTAATAAGTCGTGACTTGCCAAATTTCTTTATGCCTTTTCAAGCAATGATTTTCAATTGCAAGAACATGCATTATAATTGTTATCTCAAATCATCCTCTTTAAAATTGTCAAGGGTACCTTGCTTTTTAGGAAATAATATTCATATTCCATCATAAGAGGATTTCCAAATATTAACACCTCTAATCGTGCTAATATATCACTCGGAATACGAGTCTCGAAAGTCATATATATTTTTTAAAAATATATTCATAATTTCCTAATGTTTGTATCATTTGTCACTTATATCTTAGTATCGATACTGAACGTCATTTATACTTTAGACTCTTTGATCCATTATCTTTATTCTAAAGATTTGTGCACACTCTTAATCATTTCCATCCTTGGAATATAATCAAAGTACTTAAGTATTAATTATCGTTCAATCAATGAAGTATACACTTCTCTAGACAAATGCGCATTGGAAATGCTATAGTACATTAAATGCACTTATGCAACCAAATACTACACTTTTAGTAGTGTTTATCCTATTTTCAATAGGAATCATCTTTGTTTCTATTTTTGGATAGAAATTATCGGCCTTAGATAAATTCCCCCACATTTATCATAATTCATACAAAGGTTCTCAACCTTTCCCATTAAATTTCATACAAAGGTTCTCAACCTTTCCCATAAAATTTTTATCAAAGGTTCTCAACCTTTCCCATAAAATTTTTATCGTCGGTTAATGTGTTGAGAATATAACTCATAGAAAACACAATACTTCCCCCACAATTTCAAACATAAATTTGAAATTATACAAAGCTGATACATTTATTCTCAACCTCCAAACGCTTTATTTTTCTTTAAAATGAAATGACATTAATGTATATTTGGACCAACACATATGTCCATTTAGAAGGTATACATTCATTTCATTCTAAATAAAATTTAGTTGAGATAAGTTTCTCTGCTTTAGTGATTTCGACATTTAATGGTATATTCCTTATTGTTCCATATGCCTACAAATGCACTTGTGACAATTCTTAGTATTAAACTAGAGTTCTGTCACACATAATTTATATGCCTCAAAACCATTTCAACATATTATATGATTATGGACTTTAAAAATATCATAATATAAAATATGCAATCTGGTTACTTTCCCTTCTTTGAGTTTACTAGTTGTGGTGTCTTAAGATTACGCCTAAGTCTCCAATGAGATCATAATTTGATTCTACCTTCTTTAAAGCAGTTGTGAAACCGCTCGGTTCTGAATCCCTTGATCATTTATATGGATTTATGATTTAATTCTATACCATCTTTAAAGCAGTCTTTAAACCGCTCGGTTCTGAATTTTGAATCATAAATTCAATAAATAAATCTGTAATCACGCCACACTAATTTTTCTCCATTGAAGAACACGTTCGACAAACGCATTAATTAGAAGTATAAGATTCTTCCAAAATGAATTTATATATTACGGAAAGGAATGTAGCACTTTATATCAACTAAAGACTCTCATATCTTTTGCAATCTTCATCGCTTTTGATAACATTCAATATAGTGAAGGGGAGTAACATATTGAAATTAATCATATCCACTCTTTCAAGTCTATGGAAAATTGAGCACCACGATATCAATACAAATTGTATTTATTTTTCATCAACGTTAACATCAATTGAATGTTACATAAAAATGTAATTCTTCATGAAACATCATGTTTAACATAGCATGTTCCAATGATATTTTGATGAATGATATTTTGATGAAAGTGTCTCACAAAATTAAGAGTGAAAGGGTCACCCCTAAGATTAAAAGTCGCATTATGCTATATGGTTAATGATATACAATCATGCAACAAATATCCAATAGACTTCTACACGTGAAAATAGTATGTCATTACACACCTCAATTTTCATTACATGACATTAGGTCATCGGATGCCACAACTATAAAATTATGCAAACATAATAAATTCCTAACCTATAGGACTTTTTAATTTATTATGCGTGAAACTATTCTCAAATTTTCAACATGTTGGTTCACATCGTTTTAAACAATAGTGCATATTCATATCTCTAAGAGTCGATATAATGCATGCATTGCAATGTTTAACATACATACCAACAATAATGGACAATGCATTATATTATATTTTTCTCTTTTTCGTGACACGGGAGATTAAAAACCAATTTAAATGTAATATCAAGATTACATGAATTATCACAATAATTAAATATTGACATTCTACAAGGAATGCAACTTAAATCATTTTTCTAAATATATCACATTTCCGTTCATGTAATCTAATTTAATTAGGTGACACTAAAATAGTACTGTTACACGTATACATGTAACCATACAAGAGACCATAATATCATCGCATATTTTATAATCACATTAATTTGCATAAAATGCACTTACAAATCATGTGAATAACATTACCAAAGATGTGACTAAATCTCAACGCATAATCAGACATTTGATTAATCAGATATTTGATTGCACCAAAATTGGTATTTAGCTCTACCGTCAATAAATAAATTATATAAGTATACTATGAATCAAACACACTCTTGTTGTCCCTTTGTTCATTTGGACAAATTTGAATGAATGTATTCAAAATCATCTTATTTGGGACGCACTATTCTAATTTTAGACATTCAAAAGAATGCTAATTAAAAATTAATTAATTTTATCGCTAAAATTATCGCACGCCATGCAATGTCTAATAATCAAATTAAACATTAAAATTGCATTATTCATAAACTAATCACTTTTTATGCCATATAAAAATTGTGTACAAAAGTGACAAATCATGAAATAAATCATGGAAAGTTACAATACCACACGTTCAATAGGCAATGCATTATTATCAAATGAAACACTTTTCAAAATTGTCATGAGCATACAAATATTCCAATACACCTCTTCAAAATTCCCATAACATACAAGAAGCAAAATGAAAGGCTATTGAATATATTAATATATCAATAGATTCTCATCAATGTATTACGAAAGCTCTAATTTCATGCATTAACTAAAGGATGGACAAATATGTTTTCACACTCGAAAACTATTCATAAAATTAAAACACAAAGTAACATAAAATATTTCGAATTTTGTCTTAAGATTGTTATATATAATATATACTTTTGTGTTTTATCAAATTTAAAATATGAAATAAATCATATTTATGCAATAAATTAATACCACTAGAAAACTTACAAACGAAGAAGATGACCGAGTCAAGTGTTTGACACTCTCTCCTTAAGACAAAATGCGCTCCCGCTACGGTGCTTACGGCAATGAACAATGAGCGTTTGCCTCCCAGGATAAAACGGTCTCGACACGCGCAAGAAGCACTTCAGTGTGTGTGTCCCACGAACCAATTATGTTTGATACTCTATCCGACTCGATTGGGAATGGAAAGTATAGAAAATATTTTTCCTCCTTATTTCCTCTATTTAAAAATGAAGACAAGTCATGTATTTATAGAAAACAAAGTGTTTTTTCATGAAAAGACATGTCTTTTAGAAAACAGTCACTTTAGGAACGTTTTTCATGAACAGTCACAACTTATGGTGAACAGTCACAACCTTTAGCGACAGTTACGAAAAACTGTCCCAGAAACTTAAATAAAATTTCCCAATAAACTTCATACATAAATGAGGCACTTTGATACCAAATTTCTTATTCATCATTTATCCGTTTTAAACAAATAAATATATCGCGTGACTCTTGACATTCTACAAGGAACGCGCACGTACTTGGTCCTACTTTGACCAATATATTAATTTGGTTATAAAATAATTTGTGTAAAAACACAATATTTTCCAACAGTAGAGTCTTTGAGTGCATTAGTCTTGGGGACCATAACCCTTCATTATATTTATAGACATCTAATTAGAACCCCATAAATTCTAATTAGCTGACTCTTGAGTAACCAATAGGTGACTCTTGAGTAACACGACTCTTGAGTAACCAATAAGTGACTTTTGGGTAACCACACATTTCAGATTCCATACCTAATGCTGATAGATTTTGAGCTTACCCAATTAGATCACTTCATTTTCCCATTTAAAAATTGAAGCTCAAATATAATTACTATTTTAATATGTGAGCCCACATTAAATTATTAGGAATATATTAAAAATTCCAACACATGTATGCTCCCATTATGCCCGCATCATGTTTTGGACTCACTTTTTTGCACGAGTAGACTACTCACCGCCTTTGCTAAAACATCATTGCAATTTAAGTGATTTTTCACTACAAAAGAAGACAATTTCTTGCAGTTGAATTGAAATTGAGTTATCTCAATATTCATACTAGTATTTATGTTGAGTCATCAAATCAAATTTCGGTCTTTATTTTTTTGCAATTGAGTTGTCCAATCTCTACATGAAATGCAGATTTGAAATTTTAATAGTTATTAATAATTCACTTTTGTAGTTATTAACACTTAGTTTACATAATTACCTAATTGTCCATGATCCACTTCTGCTATATAAGGTGGACAAAAAAAAGAGTTTGTCGTGGCATAAAAAATGTTTCTCTAAACAAAGATAATTCCCATAAGAAGGGTTAATTCAAAGATCATCTTGGAAAACCCACACTAGCAAACTGGAGCCCCATATCATGGCCCCGAATTTCACCAAAACCTCCAAGGAATTGTGCTTGGTACATTGAATCAAGCAAAAATAAATCAAAGCTAACTGAAGTTGGGGAGATGTCAACCGGTATTAGGTCTCCAACTATCTGATTGAGATTAAAATGACTAATCTGGGTACCTACATTGACCCGGAACGGATTCCTTGGTACGATGAGAAAAGAAAGTTTGTAAACAAACCCATGGAAACTAACATTTCCCTTTCGACTATTGGTCATGTAATTTTCTACCCACTCAAATGCCGAGGCACAATACGAGGCTGTTCTGATGGCTATTTGGAATCACCAGGCTTTACCAATTCCACATGCACGATTCACAAAATATTATGCGGACAAGTCCAAAGACGATGTTATTGTACGCCTTCTCAATAGGGAAACTCAACAGATGAAATGACACTTGCACCATGTAGATGCGGATAACTATTTCAAGAAAGAGATAAAAGATCCTTTTTATATCTCTGATAATATAAAATGATGACTTGAACGTTGATTTCGAATCCTTTCTTCCTGGATGCTTTATGGGATTGAGAAGCGTTATTATTATATGTTATGGAAACCGGTTTGATGGGCAGAGTCAAGTAGTACCTATTGCCAAGGATTTGAATCAAGCATAACGTGTCTTTGTTATGTTTGCTGTTCTTTATTATGTATTATGTTTCTTGTATCTTATTATGTTGGTTGTACTTTATTATATCTGTTATTATATTTGTTGATGATACCAGTTATGGGACCACCAAGTAATATAGTAAGAGCTCAATCCAGGACGACCCTGAAGGTGCAGCAATGGTGAAGATCAGATATATAGACAAGTAAAGAAGGGGGTGATGCAATGGAGAGAGAGTATAAAATAAGCGGTTCAGCCATTTGGCCTACTCCATTGTGCATGGGTGTGTGAACTTCACTATGAAAATGGGATCTAAAGGCTTAGTAATACAATTCACTCAACTTTCTCTCTCTACTGTGAATGCAACAGAATTCTAGCCAGGGTTTTAATTATCGATGCTTTACATTGTTGAAGAAGATAAGCTTATATAGTGCATGGGTGGTGTAATGTACCCCATAAGCATGTAAGAAACGTGTACAGTAGATATTAACCAATAACGTTAGGCCACCTGTCCCTAGCACGTGTAGATCATGATGAAGTAAATATTCCCCCCACGTGCACATGCGATTCGGTTATAGTTGTCTGTCCATGTGGGATGATTATGCTGAAGTCTTGCATCACACGTAGTGGAAAATGTCGTCTAGAGGGGTGCTGAAGTCTTGCATCACACGAGTATGGGACCTTCGGAGTCTTGTTCAGTAATAAGTTGGAGGAGTGTAGTCTTGGCTGGGAAGACATCAAGCTAAGACAGGCTTGTAATAGGACTAATGAGGTCTCGACTGCTAGGGATAGCTGACGAGACAAAATAAGTAGGTGGACGAAGCTGTTGGAGAGTCTCGACCTGAGAAGATGGCCGAGGATGTACTCGTTGGTGCTGGATTCCTCGTAGATTTTATGCTCTGTAAGGTCGGCCAGGCCGAGCAAGTCTAATGCTAAGACAAGGTTGCACTTGGGCATATAAATCGCCCATAACCCTTAGCCTCCAATGCGAATAGGCGACCGAGGGTTATAAGTGTCTAAGATTAAAGTGTTGATCAGACAATTCAAATTGACGACTGAGCTATCCATCCAATGCTAATGCTGAGCCGGTGATAGTCATTAAGTTGACACTTGGTAGTTAGCCTGTGGTTTGTTAGTTTGAGATGACACATATCTCAATTTCCATTGGATAACATCTCACCTAAGTATAAGCGATGACTGAAGTGCTTAGGGTTTAGTGCCCCAATGATGATTCCTTTTGGGACTTGTGCCCAACTATTTGAATTTTAAAACCCACTTTGGAGACTTTTCTCTCTTTTTCGCAATAACATTCCCCCGCCTTTAGCTCTGTGCAAACCATCATTACCGTTCTATTAGAAACCTTCGATTCTCACTGCTCTTTGCGTTTTCTGAGTCACTTTCTCCTCCCAGGAGCTTTTCTTCATCCAGGAAACTTATTTCCACCAAGTCCCCTTTGATTTCAGTTTGAATTAGTGTGCTTTTCTTATTTTTCCATTTTTCGATGACTTTTGTGTTTTTCGGCGATACGTATAGTGGTTTTTGGGGTAATGTCTTACTATTTCTAGCACGTTTTAGGCAGCTGGTGGTGTTATAGAGTGGATTCCCGAGTTTTTCATCTATTTTCATTGTAATTTGAACATTCTGGTGAGTCTCCAATCACCATCTCCAGTGAAGTAGTTAACCACTGTTGTTGTTCTTTTTTTTTTTGCAAAACGATTGAGTACCCCCTTTTTGATCTTACAGTCAAACATAGCCAACCCAAAAACTTATTTGAATGTTAAAGACCCTTTATGAACTAGTCGAACAGTACCCAACTCTTAGGGATAAATATTTTAGGGAGATACGAAGGATAGAAGTCGAGGCCGCTGCTAAGCGTAAAGCCAAGGCCGTCCCTACACTTCCAATCCATCCTGTCCCTTTAGCTGTCATACCCCCTCTCATTGTTGAGCTTAGTGACTCAATGTCTAAGTTGTCTTCTTCTGCAGATGATAATACTTCCATCTCCCACACGACTGAGAGTGTGAATTCTTATGAAGAGACAATGAGACTTTCTGCTACCTGTTTTGAAGGGTCTGAAGAAGCCAAAGTTTCTTCTCGAGCCTCGTCTTCTTAGCACATCGAGTCTTTAAACCAGTCAAACTCCTCTTTACAAGTCATATCGGATCTGGATGAGTTGGGGATGGAAGTTGCAATTCCTCTTCCTCCCATGGTAGTTTCGTTATCGTCCTTTATGAGTAACGAGTTTGCTCAAAGATTTCTAGGTGGTGTCCCGAACGACGATGAAGGTTCGACCGAGGATACACCTGACACATCCTATGCTGAATATTTTCCCAGTATAGTTACTGAAGTATATATTTTGACTTGGAGACATCTGTATGGCATATGACCCTCTATCAATATGAGGGTGCCCTCTGAGGATGAGAGGGCATTTCACGGTTGAGATGGCGAGATCTCAGTCTACGAGCAAATGTTCAGGGTCGACTTTAGGCTGCCCATTCAACCAATAGTATGAGCCATTCTGGTCGATGTGGGTCTTGGCCCCTCTCAACTATCACCGAATTCTTGGAGGATCATCCTCGGCTTTGTATCGTTTTGGAAATTAGTTCATCACACCGACCTTCCAGTTAGCATTTTTAGGGTCATTTATAACGTGTCGTCTTCAAAGACTCAGCATGGCTACTATCATCTTGTATCCAGGTAACCAACAAAGAAGTTATTGCTAGTAAACCATACTTCCAATCACAATTGGAAGCCCCATTATTTTTTCTTTTCAAAAGCTTGGGAGTTTGACCATGATGTCCCATGTAGTGCCTCAGAGCCCAGGATTCCTCAGAGATGGGAAAAATCACCAATGTTGTCCAAGTTAGATATGGGTCTGAGTATTGATGCCACCAAGAAGGTGGCCAAAATTATAAGGCAGGGTAAAGAGGGTGGTCTCATAAAGTTCTTATAATTGATGACCCCCTACTTTCCAGAGAAGATAAGTTTTAGGGTGGACCCCCTAATTGAATTATGTAAGTATATTTCTTATAACTGCCATGTCATATCTTCTTTATCCTTGTTACTAACCTCGTCTTTACTATGCAGATCATCCACCCAATACACCGGAGGCTCTATGGAGGATGATTGTTCCCAGTCTTAGTAGTTTGACAAAACAAGTACGGAAGAAGTCGGCACCCCTACCTCAGACAAAGAATTCCACTGTCATCAACCCTAGTCTGTCCGAGGGGTCAAAAAAGATAAAAGAGGTCCCTCGAGATCTTCCCACCTCTCATTAGCAAAAGAAGCACAAAGACGGCTCGTCCAAGACTACGCCAACACAAGATATCCCATCTCCTCTGAAGATGCCTTGGCAGCCCATTTGAAGAATCTTAAGATCAACTCAGATTCCCTTATAAGGAACAAAAATAAGGCTTTTGAGGTGTTGGCCTCCATAACACCTGAATTCGATGATCATTTTTTGAAATCCATGAATGTCTCTCTTTTGAGTGATTTCTGTTTGCATAGAGATGTTCAAGTAAACTTTTGTGCTTTTATTTAATTTTTGCTAACATGTGTAGTCTCATCTCGTACTGATGTCTCTTATATTCTGCGGTCTATTCAGTATTTGAAAAAATTCCATCAGTGGGTATCTGAAAATCTTCCTGAGATACGGCTAGCCCGAGAGTTTATAAAAAATGAGAAGGACCTAAAAAAGAAGATCTTGACCCAGGAGAATGATCACAAGAAGGCCATGGACAACCTGAGGACTTAACACACTGAGGCCATCGATCAACTAAATTCAGATCATGATACTGTAATCAAGGCCATGATCGAGAAGCAGGCATCTGAGGTATAAGAGAAAGTGAAGACTGTTGTTGACAAGGCCCTTGATGAGGCTAAGAAAAATGCGGTTGAAGAGTTTAAATATTTAGAGGAGTTTTTGGGATATAGCTTTCAATACCTTAAGAGAGGGGATCAAACAGCTTACCACCGGGCCACATTGAAGTTCCTAAACATCTCCCACCCGACTTCACAGTTCGAGGCCTTTAGCTTCTCTGCCCCTTTGGCTATGACAACCTTGTTTGAAATTGAGGGGTCGACACAACCTGAGCTGACCGTCTAGATAGTTGATGAGGAGGGTGACATAGCCGAAAGTTAATGAGGAGGGTGACAAAGAGACAAAAGTCGACGAAGAGGAGAAAACACATGCTGAGAAGGATGACAATATTGAGGTCGAGAAGAATGATGAAGCTGATGGGTCGGTCAAGTGCAGATTGAGGGAAACCCATCAAACTGAATATTCTGTCAAGGCGACCGCCTGTGGCCTGATGCCCTTTGTTTGATGTAACTATTGAACACCTTTTCATTTTTGATAACTTAGATTTTGCTTGAGCAATTTCAAGTGTATTATCGTTTGATGTTACTGAATGTGCTTGAATATAAATATTTGTATCTTCTATTTCTACCAATTCTTTTTATTGTGTTATGTTTGCTTGCAACTTTATGCAACTTTACAAACTTTCTAATTGTTAATATATTCTCATCCTTATCTGAGAAGTAGTTCAACCAAATTAGTGATTGTTTAGACTAGAGATCACCACATAATGATGTTTAAATAAATCGTAATTAAATGATTTTTCAATCTGAATGCACCAAATTTCAAGTCCCTTCTCATCATTTTGAGAGTGTATGGATGAGTATCATCTCGTCCTACACTATCATCTTTCCAAGAGAGCTTGACTCTCATACTACCAAATTAATGATGTTTAAATGAACCATAATTAAATGATTTTTTAATCTGAATGCACTAAATTAATGGTGTTTAATTGTAAGTCCCCTCTCGTCATTTTGAGAGTGTATGGATGAGTATCGTCTCGTCCTACACCATCATCTTGATTCTCATACCACCAAATTAATGATGTTTAAATGAACTATAGTTAAATGATTTTTTAATTTGAATGCACCAAATTAGTGGTGTTTAATTACAAGTCCCCTCTCGTCATTTTGAGAGTGTATGGATGAGTATCGGCTCGTCCTACACTGTCATCTTGCCGAGGGAGTTTGACTCTCATACCACCAAATTAATGATGTTTAAATGAACCATAATTAAATGATTTTTAAATTTGAATGCACCAAATTAATGGTGTTTAATTGCAAGTCCCCTCTCGTCATTTTGAGAGTGTATGGATGAGTATCGTCTCGTCCTACACTGTCGTCTTATTGAGAGAATTTAACTCTCATACCACCAAATTAATGATGTTTAAATGAATCAGAGTTAAATGGTTTTCCAATTTTCTTTGTGTTTTTCACCACCTTGGTGATGTTATCACACTTTTTCCCCCCTCCTGGTGTTATTGAGAATCCATGGATGAGATGAGCCTCGTCTGGATCCTCATGTCACCTAGAGTGAGTTAATGTTATTTCAACACGAGTGGTGTTTTGTATCTTAGGACGACTTGAAACATATAATTTTTCAATTCATACAACAAATATATGAGGGAACACTAGAGAATTTTCATTCATAATAATTTTCAGTACATCTCTCATACAATGGTAATATAAACACAAATACTAGATATTATTGATAGTATCTCTTTAAATGATCGGCATTCCAAGGGTTTGAGAATGACTCTCCCTCCAAATTTTCAAGCCGATAAGTGCCAAGAAAAACTTCGTCAGTAACTCTGTAGGGGCCATGACAATTTTTATGGAGCTTATTCGGCTTCTGCCAGGCTTTTTTTAACACTACATCTCTAAGGGCTATTGGCCTAGCCTTAACTCTCTTGTTGTAGAATTTTGCAGTCCTCTGCTGATAAGCAGCCTGCCTAACCTCTACATCCTCTTGTCTTTCTTCGATGAGGTCCAAATCTAACCTTTACTCCTATGCGTTTGATTTTGGGCTATATGTCTGAACTCTGTGACTTGGTAGGCCGATCTGGGTAGGTATCACTACCTCTCAACCGTAGGCAAGCATGCAAGGGGTCTCCCCCGTCGGCGTTCTCTTCGTCGTCCTGTATGCCCACCAGGCAACGTGTACCTGTTCCATATAAGTTCCCTTGGCATCTTTTAATTTCTTCTTGATCCCTTCTAGGACAGTTCTGTTCATCACCTCCATCTGATTGTTTGCCTGAGGTCGGCCTAGAGTTGAGAAAAATTATTTGATACTAATTCTCTTGCAGTAATCCTCTTACAGTAAGTTCTTGAATTACTTTCCATTATTAGATATCAAGGTGTGGGACATACCATATCTACAAATGATATTCCTCCAAATGAATTTAAAAGTCTTTATCTTTTTGATAGTTATCATGGCCTCTGCCTCAACCTATTTAGATAAATAGTCAATCTCCACACTAAGGGTAAGTAATATATGTTAAGGGTTGATGAAGTTGATGAGGTATGTTGGCATATCTTTGACATTTGTCACATCTCTTCACATAGCTGGCCACATCATTGGCCAGGGTCGACTACCAGTATCTTTAAGTGACTATTCTTTTTTCCAGTGATCTCCCTCCTATGTGACTAGAACAAGAGTCCTCATATACATCTTTCAGTATATATTCCACCTCTGTCGGATGAACGCATCAGAGTAAAGGGATGAGGAATCCCTTGTTGTACAAGACATTTCCTATGATTGAGAATGTGGCCGCCTTGTATCTTAACTTCTTTCTCTCCACTTTTGACTATGGAAGTTCACCATCCCTGATGTATCGGATGAGAGGGTCCATCCAAGATTCACCAAGGTTCAGATTTAAGCAAAACTCCACCATATTGTCTTCCTCTTCAATGGTCGACCGATGTAGGATCTTTACAATCATCGAACTTTTAATCTCCATTCTAGCCGTAGACACTAATCTTGCTAAGGCATCGACTCAGCTGTTATCTAGCCAAGGGATCCTTTTTAGCTTCACCTCTTTGAAGTTTTTCAGCATTGCTTTTACCCTTGCTGAGTACTTAGACATTCTCTCATCTTTTGTCTCGCACACTCCCAGGATTTGGTTTACCACCAATCGAGAGTCACTATGAACTGTCATCTGCCCAACATTTAATGCCTTGGCGAGGGAGAGTCCCTCCAGAAGGTCCTCATATTCTGACTTGTAGTTGGACGCCTTAAAACCGAATCTCAGAGCGTATTCAATGTCAGTCCCATCTGGGACCGACAATATCAGGTCGACAGCGCTCCCAGTCTCGCAACAAGAGCCATCTATAAATAGGCTCCAAACACTATCTTCTTTTGAGAAGGCGCCCTCATCCAACACTCCATTCTTTAACATAAATTTCTAGTCTTTATTCTTAGCCACCATAGTTTTGGTAACACTCATCTCATCCTCAATCGGGCCTGTACTTGATTTTTCTGCCTCATATGTTAGATTTACAAACTTTTGCCATTTGATGGTTGTTCTTGGCTGATAGACAATATTAAATTCCCCCAACTCTATCGACCATGCCATCAACCTAGCTAATTTCTCGGGTTTACGGATGACCTGTCTAAGAAGAGAGTATGTAAGGATGACCCTCACGTGAGCCTGTAAATAAGGTTTCATTTTTTAGATGCATGTAGCAAAGCATAATCCAACTTCTCCATTTTTGGGTACCTCTGCTCAGGCCCTTGAAGGGACTTATTGTTGAAGTAGACTGGCTTTTGTACCCCATTGTCATCTCATACAATTGATTTACTGATTATCGACTCAGATATAACTAGGTACATATATAGCTTTTCTCCCTGAATAGCTGGGGATAACAAAAATGGGGAGTCGAGGTAAACCTTCAACTCCTGGAAGGCTCTCTCACACTCCTCATTCGATTCTAAACCTTTTCTCAACACTTTGAAGAAGGGTAAACATTTGTTAGTAGCCCTTGACACAAACCTATTCAACACATCAACTCGTTCAATCAGCCTCTGAACGTCTTATATTACTTTTTGGAGTGTTTATCTCAACCAGTGGTTTAATTTTTTTAGGGTTAGCCTCTATCTCTCATTGATTGATGATGAACCCTAGGTATTTTCCTACTCCAACCCCGAATACACACTTAACGAGATTGGCTTCATTCGATACTGGTCTATTGTGTTGAAAGTAAGCTCGAGATCAGTCACATGCGTCTCAGCCTTGAGGCTCTTGGTTAACATGTCACCAACATATACCTCCATGGTCTTGCCTATTTGATCCTCAAACATCTTATTTACTAGTCTCTGATACGTTGCCCCGACGTTCTTAAGGCATAAGGGCATGAACTTATAGCAATACGTACCCTTATCGGTGATGAAGAAGGTCATCTCGACACCGACTAGGTCCATGAAGATTTGATTATTGCCTGAGTAAGCGTCCATAAAACTCATAAATTCATATCACAACCATCGCATCAACCATCCGATCAATTCTCGGGAGGGGGAAGCTATTTTTTTTATTCAAATCAGTGAAGTCTACACACATCCTCCACTTTCCATTAGGCTTAGGCACAATGACTACATTATCCATCCATTCCGGGTATACGACCTTCCTAATGATGTCTGTCATATCTAGCTTCTTCACTTCTTCTCTTATGACTCCATATTTCTCCTTGGAGTAGATCCTCCGCCTTTGTCTGACCGACTTGACTACTTCATCTACATTCAATTTATAGCAGATGATCTTTGGATAAATCCCCGACATGTCTGTGTGACTTAGGTTTTTTTTTTTCGACTTTCGATTTTTGATCCGATATGTTTTGAATTTGAAATGAAATTTTAATTTGCCATTTTTTGATTTTTTTAAAAAAAATCGAAAATAATTTTGAATTTTCGATTTTTTCGAAACTATGCCGATCCAATTTTTTTGATTTTTTGAAAGTTTCCCATAACCTACATCGGTTGACAGAGGGAGAGGGTTCCAAAATGTGCTCTATAAAAGGAGGGTATCCTCCTAACTTCCACACAAATGAAAAAATGGACCAAATCCTCATGTATTTACATGTTAGGTCAAGCCCTTTTCTTTATTTCTTTAAAATGAGAATTTTGAGTAATCGAAAATCCATAATTTATTTTTTGAAATTTTTGAAATTTCTAGATTTTTAATATTTTTTTTTAATTTTTGTTTTTTTTCGATTTTATCGATTTTTTCGAATTCAGATTTTTTTTTAATTTTTCGAGAAAATCGGACTGGAAATCGGAATAATTATTTTATTTCCCAAAAAGTAGATTTTTTTTTCGAAGAGGCATTTTCCGATTCGATCCGATCGAAACACAACCCTAGCGTGACTCCATGAGAAAATATTTTATCTCTCCCTTAGCATTTTGATCAACTTTTCCTTAATTTCTTTTTTCAGGTCTTTACCAATTTGGACGTTTTTTTTCGGCTCGTCCTCATTGAGGACGATGGATTCCACCTCCTTATTGGCCTCGCCCCTTTTCAGTTTCGTCTTGTCCCTTTGATCGAGAGTATCGATGTTGTAAGTGGTGGTGGCTCTCTTATGAGCTTCTCTTTCCGCAGCCGAGTTAAAGTAGCGTTCTCGCACCTCTACCTCATCACCTTAAATTTCCCCTACTCCATAGGGAGTCAAAAAATTTATCATTTGGTGAACAGTTGAGGGCACTACCTCAAATTCTTGGAGAGCTACTCGTCCCATTATGATGTTGTAGGCTGAATAAATATTCTCGTCCATCACAAAGAAATTTATCTTCTTTGTGAAACATCTTAGCCATGTCTCTTTCATACAAACATCCATTTCGTAAATCCCAAGAGGATGGAATTTTTCTCCACTAAAGCCGATTAAAGACTGATGATATGGGATGAGTCTCTTCTTGCTTAGTCCTAACCCTTTAAAGCACTCCGATAACATTACATTAGTCAAGCTCCCACCATCGACTAATATTCTAAGAACCTCGTACCCATGCATTCTCGTTGTGATCACTAGAGGGTCATCATGAGGGGATAAGATCCCTTTGAATTCCAATCTCTAGGACCCTATTACCAAGGTTTTTATGTCAACTTTCTTCCTCTTACCCAACTTTGAATTGACTGCAGCCGAGTTTACAACTTCTCCCTTTGGGATAGCCTTTGCCTCTACAACATGGGATTTACGATTGGCTATGTCTTTACCACCACCTGCTAAACCGCAGCATATCATTTTTACTCCATGACAAATCGAATGCAACCGAACTTTGGTATCAGTTTTCTTTGGTGGGAGGCTAGGTTCGGCCTCATTATCATCTGAGGCATCATCATCCTTGTTCACTGGGTTATCCCGTTTACACTTGTCATCTCGTCTCCTTCGGGTGTCGTCTCGATCATTTTTTCACCACTCCTATCCATATATTTCCCGAGTTTCCCCCGCTTCAGTATGTTTTCGATTTCATCTTTAAGTGCGAAGCATTTGTCAGTGGTGTGGTCGTGATCCTGATGGAACTCGCACCACTTGATTTTATCCCTCTTGTGAGGAGGGGCCTTCAGCTTTTCTGGTCATCTCAAGGATTGGTAATTTTTTATTTCATTCATGATCATCTCTAGAGTGGTTGTCAATGTAGTATAATCAGCGAACTTATCGTCCTCCAACCTCTTTATGTCTCCCTTTCCTTTAAACTTTTGGGATTTAATTCAACTTGCTCCTTTCTCATCATCTCCTTTGGCCATTATGGCCTTCTACGTGTTCATGACTCTCCCGACCGTAGACATGAGTTCTGCCATGGACTTTGGAGAATCTTCGACCAACTTCAATAGGGGCTTTCCCTTTTGTAGTCCTCCCATCAGGGAAGTCATCACAATACTTCCATTATAGTCTTCCACCTCCAATTTTTCTTTGTTGAAGTGGGCTATGTAGTCTCTCAGAGACTCATTTTTTCCTTATTATACATACAATAAGTGAGTTGTTATCTTTTGGGGCTTTAATCCAAAACAAAAGTTATGGATGAACCTCCCGGTCAGTTGCTTGAAATTATCGATAGAGTTTTTTAGGAGAGAGGTATACCATACATGCGTAGCACAAGCAAGAGTGCTGGAGAAGGCCCTACATCTCATCTCATTAGAGACTGAAAAGATGTTTACAGTCGATTGGTACATTTCCACGTGGTGCACTGGGTCGGTACTTCCATCATATTTTGGGATGACAACTCGCGGTTTGAACTTAGCCGGGGTTGGGTAGCTTACTATTCTGTCTACGATCAATGACCCTTCCATGTAACCCATTTGCAGGGGGTCTCGACTCTTCAAAATTTTGCCAATCTTATCTTCAAGCCTCTGAATATAACTATTCCATGGCTTGTCGGACGTAGCTACAACATCTACCTAGGCCCCTCTCCGTCAGTCGATCATTGTACTGACTCTCTACCATCTATCCTTTGATGACTATTGATTTCTCTTTGCTCCTCCTCTCGGCTACATGGAAGTCGACGGCCAGTATATCCGCCATTTATTTTTGAACCAGTAATACTATGAGACTCAAAGAGTCGATCTCTCAAATCACCAACCGGGCCGAGTATATTAAAGGAAGATCCTCTGCTGAGCCTATCTAGAACTGAGGTGCGAGGTTGACCTTCTCGGTTCGGCCTAACACTATTTACCCTACTGATTTGAACTGGGCGCAAAGTATCCCCAGAGATCTCACAAGGTTCCCAATATTCCACATAATCATCACCTGGGTCGTCTTAAAATTCTTGGCCTTGCCTCCCTAGGTGTAATTGCCTAGGGTCGGCTATATCCCTACGTCTCTGCTATTTCACTACCTCTTTATGTGGGTCGGGGGTGGTCCCCTAGTCTTCAGTGCCAACCTTCATGGCGACTGGATTTATCATTTCCATTCTCGCGCTAGTGGGCCTAGTCAATATGTTTTGGCTGAAAGCAGCAAATTGCTCCTGCATCTTTATTTGGCTGGCCGCCAGTGAGAACAGCACCACCGCAACCTCAGCCATCTCTGACTTAGGTTGTGCCTGGATAGAACTGGAGCCAACGCCTAGTGGAAATTATGAAGCCATTGAATCTGGTGAACGAAAAGGACAAGAGGTGCATTGTAAGAGCTTAATGAACTAGAAGAAAGCTTGGATAACTCAAACCAGAGGTCTTTCAATGGTGATTCAAGCGCAACCAAACGCGGGGTTGGATCACCGCTAGAGAATCCGGTGAGGTACAGGCTGCAAATGAAAAGTAGAAGATGAAGTATCTTGCTTATAAAAAATGACACCAACTGATGATACCAGTTATGGTACTGACAAGCAATATAGTAAGAGCTCAATCCAGGACAACCTTGTAGGTACAACAATGGTGAAAATCGGATATATAGACAAGTAAAGAAGGAGGTGAGACAATGGAGAGAAATATTATAAAACAAGTGGTTTAGCCATCTAGCCTACTCCACTGTGCATGGGTGAGTGAACTTCACTATGAAAATGGGCTCTAATGGCCTAGTGATACAATTCACTCAACTTTCTAGCTAGGGTTTCAATTATCGATGCTTTACACTGTTGAAGAAGACAAGCTTATATAGTGCCTAGGTGGTGTAATGTACCCCCCAAGCATGTAATAAATGTGTGCACTATATATTAGCCAATGAGGTTAGTCCACCTATCGCTAGCATATGTAGATCATGATGAAGTAATATTCCCTCTGCGTGCACATGTGATATAGTTATAACTGTCTATCCACGTGGACTGATTGTGATGAAGTCTTGCATCACACGTGGTGGAGATATCATACAGAGGGGTCTTGACCGTGTCGAGTATGAGACCCTCGGAGTTTTATACAGTAATACGTTGGAGGAGTGTAGTCTTGGCTGGGAAGATGTCATGCAAACTGTCTTGTAACCGGACCAATGAGGTCTTGGCTGCCAAGGATGGCTGACAAGATGAGATAAGTAGGTGGACAGAGCTATTGGAGAGTCTCGGCCTGAGAAGATGGCCGAGGCTGTGCTCGCTGCTACTGAATTCCTCATAGATTTTGTGCTCGATATTTCACTTGGGAATATCATTTGTTGTACTATATAATGTCTTTATAAGTAATTTGCGTTTGAATTAAATTCTATAATGTTATCCCATTTTAAGGCTGATAAGCACCCAAAAGTGTATATTTTATGCCCCAAATAGATGGTTTTTAGTGGCTAATTCTCGATAATTTGGGTCTTATGCGCGTAAATATTCATTATGCAGGCTTGATTGCAGTTACGGTGTCAAAAGCATTATTTCGAGGCAATTTGCAGTCATTTGGAGCTAATTACCCTGTCCCGTAACCCTAGCCAAGCCTAACCGAGTCCCTAAACCTACCCCAAAGCCTGTGTGTGTTGAGTTTGTGCATTTTTAATTTTTTTAGATTTTTAGCTTGAGTCATTTTTATTTTTAGAATTTATTTTAGATTTATTTAGGATTTTTAGAATTTATTTGCATATTTTTCTATTTCTTTTTATTTAGTGTATTTTTATTCTGATTTTTATTAGTTTTTAGTTTTTATATTATTTTTATTAGGATTATTTTTTTTTAGGATTTCATTTATTTTTTTTAGTTTTATTAGATTTTACTTTTTAGGATTTTAGTTTTAATAGACTTCTATTTTTATTTCTTTTTTAGTTTTATTTAATTTATATGTGTCTTTTAATTTTTAGAGTAGGACTTTATTTGTATTTATAATTTTTTTAGAATTTAGTTAGTGTTAATTTTAGGGTCACAACAAACAGAAACACCCCTTATACCCACACAACTAACCTATCCTATACCTAAACACTCAAACCCCTCACCCACACCCAAATATCCTATACACTAACCACACACAAACACATCCTCCTTCATCATCCTCAACACCCATTCCTTCTCTCGCCTCTAAACCACCATTAACACACCTCCCATCTCTCTCTCTCTCCTCTCCAACCAACCGTTAACCTCGATCCAAACTCTTACCCATATTCCACACAACCATCGGCTACTTCAAATCCGTCGACCACTCCGCAACCAACAAACACCCTCCCACGACCACCTTTAAACCCATAATCAGAGAAAACCCCCATCTCTTACGCAATGACCGGATCCCCCCTTAATTGGCTTCCAAATTCAGCCCCCTCTCTCTCCTCGATCCATCCCCGGTTGCAACCCGATCGACCCTCAACCCGAAAACCTATAGAAACCCGACCACCCTTCCCTCTACCCGTAACCCTCCGGAGCCGGCGTTTCCCTCCGGAAGTCACCCCTCAACCCAATCCGAACCCACTGCAAACAGACCAACCCATCGGAGCCCCTGAACTTCAACCCATCTCCGACGAGACCCGTGCGCAACCCGAATCCGAGCCATACCACCTGCATATCCGATCCTTAACCCCAAACCATTAAACAACCAGCAACCCCATTGGAGGTTAAAAACAACCAAAGACCCATTTCCCATTCCCTTAGCCATACATGATTTTTCCATATCTATCTAAACCAACAAAAGCCAAAAATAAAATAAAAGACCCACATGTGTTATTTGTTCACTTTTGTCCCCTTTTCCCAAAAATACCCCATTGACCGAAGATTTATTTCCCAATCCATGCAAACCTTTTATCCTCACAACCCAACATTCTGCACATTCCCAAAATAAAAATCACATGTTAACTTTTACCCTCTTTTTCCCTAAATTACCCTCACCCCTTGACACACTTGCATCTTTAAGAAGAAGACCTTCTCATTCATAGCGAACAGTGGACAACATAGTAGAGAGTAGAGTTTATTTTGGAGCTCCATTTTTTGGAGCTCATTTTTGGTGTAGTATTTTACAAAATTTTTTATTTCTTCATTTATAATTTTTTAGCGACTTGAGTGAGCTAGAATATTTTGTGAGTTGAGTGATATTTTTGTGTGTTGTAAAACTCAGATTTGTGGGTGGACTTAATTGTTCATGTTTGAAAAAAATCTTATTGGGTTCAAGGAGACTTGGTTCAACATATTTTTTTTCCCATTCCATTTTATTTCGTATGCCTCATATTGTGTCATTATTACATTTTATATGTAATAATACCATAATGAGAGGCTAAATACCCCATTCAAGGGGTGAGATGAAACCCTTAACTTAATTATTTTTATTTTTGGTTTGATTATTTATTATGCCCCTTTGAATGTTAATATTAAAATTTTACAATTTATATTTACGCCTCGAGAGAGGGTGAATTATTTTTGAGAGAAAATTGCAAATTCATATTACAATATTTATTCATTAATTAAACTAGAGATAGACAATTGTTGAGTGATATTGTAGTTTGAATTTCTCTACTCTAAAAATGTATTTTTAATGATTTAAAATACTTAGCGGGTGATTTATTAGAAAATGTTTAAATCTAATTTTTGTGAGTATGTGAAATTTAAATATTAATCTTCTAAAAAGGCTATATGTAAATTTGCAACGAGAGTTGATTTGTGAATTTCTATATGTTTTGGGGTATTTCAAATAGACAAACTAATTAATAAAACTAAATAGGTTATGTGGTGAATTTTTATCCCTTGAATTATCTCATATTTATTTTCTCCTCATATTTAGCTCACTTTATCATTTTCTTTATTTATTAGTGTAGTTTTAATTTTTAGTTCATAGTTAGTAGTATAAATATCCCTTTATAATTGTTTTAAATATCTTACTTGTTTTCACTTTGCTCTTGTCCACATTAGAGAGCGCGGATTGACACCTTACTTTCCAATATACATTTTTAGTGTGTTTGTAGGTACCATAAGGGATTTTTGATTGACCGTCTTTTCCCACAACGATAGATACCCAAAAGACGTGTTATCAAATGGCACCGTTGCCAGATTTTTAAGCGTTGGACTTAGCTAAGATTTTTGACGATAGACTTTTCACGAAGTTCCGTTGCCGAATATTCGAGTTAAATAGCATTTGAAGACTTGTACATTTGTATATATTATTTTTTATTTATTTTTTTATTTTACGTAGATTGTTTGTATTAGGATTATTGAGGCCTTGTACATTTATTTGTGGTGCTGTGGACACCAACTATTTGTAATAATTAATAAAAAAAAGAAAAAAGGGAAATGGAACAAGGTAAAAAGAGAGCGCCCTTGGAGTGGAATTTTGAAGCCTCTTTACTTTGGGTCCGTAGGACTCCTGGAACAGACTGAGATTGGCGTGATTTCCCCCCGATCGACTCAACTTTTTCAGCACCCCACGGTGTAAAAACCGTGGGAGGTACATTTCTAAATCCTCACGCCTCTCCCGTTAGCAAGTCAATTATTTTGTGTGCTTGTGTGCTCTTATTTGATTTTATTCTCGCATTTATTTTCGAATGGTGTGATGAATTAATTGACTAATACCTACACCCGGTCACTCGCGAGAAGGGATTTCATCATTCGACTCACTCGCTTACCATTGTGTGCTACCCTAGCTATCATTAAATTTAAAATCCATTAACTAGCTAGCCCACTAGGAGAACATTTTTGCAAAGGCGATCACAACGATAATTTTCGTGATTTTTTATCGCCCGCGGACTTAATTAAAATTTGACTACCCTTTCACTAATTTTGAAGATTAAAATTGGCTATGTGCTAGTTAGGATTTATCATTGACTTGTGTGTGTGCCCAATTTAATTTTTCGATAGTCGGTTTTAATTAGTTCGTCCAAATATTTTCTTTCTTCCATTTTCAAAAAAAAAAAAAAAAAAATCCAAAAATATTTTCTTCCCTTATTTTTCAAAAATAAAAAATAAAAAATAAAACAATCGAAAAACATTTTGTTCCTTTATTTTTATAAAAAACCCAAAAATATTTTCTTTCATTTTTCAAAAAAATCCAAAAAAATATTTTTCTCATCATGGCCGAAGAACGTCCTTTATAGGACTACTTTGGTCATTTTTCATTGACACGCGACACGTGTGGGAGTGATCCCGAGCTGTCTCTTTATGATATTCATCGTGATTTCACCTCTCTCACGAGTACCATTGACACTCTTGACCCATCTATGCACGCACCTCATATTCCATCACCCTCGGTGTCAAGTGTTGACGTGTTGCATACCTTATTGTGCACCCATTGTTTTCACGCCGATCACATGTCCCATGAGTGCCCGTACCTTCCTTATCCATCCGACCCCACCATGGAACATGTGTATCCGTATGATTCTGTTTCGAAACCTACCTTAGCCTATTGTCATGATATATCCAATCCCGAGTGGTGTGAGCAACAAAGCTATTCGTGGCGGATTGATAACCTCCCACGCAATACGAATTCCAACCCGAGGTTGTGGATCCTCACATGTTCCCACAGTCGTCATGGAAACCTTGTGCACCCCATCCCTATCAGTTCCCTCACGACGCACCCCATGACTATCAACCATGTCCATCACTAAGGCGATCCTTTCGTGTATGATGAACTTGACCCCGCTCCCCACACTTCCTATGAGTATTCTCCGTTTAGTCATGATACTAGTGTGTTGTGTCCACCTCACCCATCCACCACTGTCCCACCACCAACCATCACTTCCCCACCATCATCCACCTCCGCTCTCGAAAGTCTCTTGCAACAGTTCATCCTCGAGCAAGAGCAAGCCAACCAAATCCAAACTCAAGCTATTCAAAGGCTTGAACAACGCTTAACTGAATATGAGTGTGAGAGCGAGTCCGATTTCACCACAAGTCAACCCATTATTGCACCTATGTGTAGTGATGACGAGTCATCTTGCGCCACTGATTTTGAGTGTGACCAACCCTATCACCCTACGAATCTCGAAGTTGAGACCACCTCGTGGTCCGAGCCTCAAGTTGACAATTATGTTGACTTTTCCCTAGAATGTGAGGCTGATCCATACCCAGGAGATCCAAAAGAACCTAACGCCAAGGTTCGCCCTTCCCTGTCATATCCAAAAGAACCCACACTTGAGGTTCACATTTCCACTCCTGTTATATCCAAAAATATGTCCAAGTCTATACCTATTGATCCCATCACGTGTATTCCCGAGGAACCAATTTATCCTAGGTTAGCTTCGGCTACGAGTGCTCCCCAACGCACCGATATTGAATCGGAGATGGTTACCACCTCCTTTTCTATGAATCCTCTCCAGATATGTTTGGCTCACTTTGAGTCTGATATTGATGTGGATTCATATATCTCGGATCTTAATGCCTTGTTAGAGCCATTCACCATTGCGGATGGTGACACATTGGTGGAGAATTTAACCACTCCATCTTTAGATACCACACTTCTTTGTGAGTATTCCTTTACTCCTCCCAATGAGTGTGTGTCCCCTACTCTTGAGTTGGATCACCTTCCTTCACCATTTATCCCACCCAACCAACCCATGGTCCCTTCCACCCCACTACCTTGTTTGGACCTAGTCATTATACCTCCACAGTTCACATATGTTAATCTAGGTCCTTACTTGCATCCTCCACCCATCGTCCATCCCGCCATCCATGAGAGTATATGTAATGATACTCTCCACTTTCGTGACATCGATCTTGTTACTCCATTCCCGCCACTCTCTTGTGGTGTTGATTTTCCCCATCAATATCTCTCTGGCATGTCACGACGTGACCATTATCATCTCCCATTCATGGAACGGTCGCGTGATTTTTACGAGCACCACCCCATTCTACTTTTCAAACCTTTTCGCCCTTGTTGGCTGAAGACGTTAAACTTAGCCCTACCGGTAGGCAGCCCGCAATTTCTTGTATGTGTCTCATCCTGTTTGGGGGTGGTGTTACTCACCACCCAAGACTTGACAATGTTTATAGACTTGTACACATTTTTTTTTTATCTTATCACTTCTTTAGGTTTCATTTTGGCTATATCTGTCCACTTCATTAGCGGTTGATTCTGGTAATCTCTTTCCTACCTTATGCTCTCAATTTTAAAAATAATTTTATTTAACATCGAGGATGATGTTCCTTTTTCTTAAGGGGTGGGGAATTTTATCAAAATCGGACCGCATTTGAATTTTTTGAATTTTAAACCTGATTTTTAAAATTTCGTGCACTTTCTTTCATCTCATTCATCGACGTGAATGTTCTATCATCCATTTTTTTTCTAGGAATCAAGCTAGAGGATTTATTTTTTCTATATCTTATGTAATACGTAACAAGGCATGTTGCACTATGAATTTCTAGACTCAATAAAATTTGCGCACTCATCATGTCATTGCGGTTTAGAGTTGAAGAGTATTACAATTCCCATGAAAACATGAAGGATCACAAGTTGATTCAACTTCTTTTGGGTCTGCACTTTAAATTGTTGTATGATCTCATTATTTTTCACAAAATTTTGGCTTCATCACTGAGAACGACATCTTTTTCGAGTTGTAATAAACGCGTGTCTTGAAATTTGTCCCGATCACTAAATTTTCACCCATTACATTACCATATTCTTCCCTATTCACACATATTCCCCACACCCTCACCTATCATCTCCATTTATATTTCATCCATCATTTTTTGAGAAAAAGAGTGTTGTTTCAAATGTAAAATGTCTTCATTGTTGGTTTGAAAAAAAAAAAGAAAGAAAAAAAAATAGAAAAATAACAAAACTAGAAAGAAGTAGAAAGAAAAAAGAAAAAAAAAAGAGAAAAGAAGAATCGAAAAAAAAGAGAGAGAAAAGAAAAGAAAAGAAAGAGAGTTTGTATTTTGTAGTTAGTTTTATGTAATAAAGACATTTGTTCTTCAAGTATAGAACACTCTTCTAATGCATCCATCATTTCACACATTCATCCCATCTTACCTCCCACATATCCCATTTCTTTTTTCCCTCACCCATATGCATACATATTCTCCCATAGGTGTTCAGTCAAACGAAAGTCAATGTGGTGAATAACTTGACGTTCTCACTATAGTGATTAACATTCCTTTCTCGAGATCCCTTTCTTTCTTAATATTTGTTCTTTTTTATATGTGTACGAGACGTTTGAACTTGCTTACATTTACTCACCTTCTCACACACAAGAGCGATACACTAACCCAAATCTCGAGAGTTCGTTTTCAGAGAGATATATCCGTGAGATTTTGAAGTTGAAGTGTTGATTCTGAAAGGGCAGTCTAGGAATTACTTTTATGATACTCGACCCGCTTTGACTCATTCACACTATACACGTTGAGTTATAGGAAGGATGTGCCTTGAGTATTTACTTTGCTACATTTTTTTTCTCTTCTAGCTTGTATTTCTCAAAATATTTCTCTTGTAATGGATTGTGCAATTATTCTACGTTTAAGAAGAGATTGAGTTCCGTTTGCAAATAAAGAATTTTGTGGGTATATTCCCTGCAAACCCTCACTAGACACAACTCGTCCTATAGGGAAACCTATAGGTTTAAAGACTTGTTGCACATGCTAAGTGCAATCGCAAGAGCCCGCGAAAGTGGTACACTTTTGGTTTCTTATCTTTTTTTTTCTCTCTATCTTATTGCGTACATACATTATTTATACAGAATGTCAAAAAGAAATTTGGGAGTAGCATTGTCCTGCATACGAGTTACTCTAAAACTCTTCCTACTCGAATGATATTATGCCTGAAGTGACTTTTATTTCTTAATCTTTTTAACTTGGGGAATTACAATGGTTTGCAATAAAATTTCCCCCAAAACCATTTATTTGTACAAGTGTAAAAGGTAAAAAAAGTACATACAAAATTCTTTTGAATTTTCCCTAAAATATCATCATTGCTCCGTCTCTTCGTTCTAAATGCAGCTTTACACGCGTCAGTTGATGGCAGGTACTTGAGCCGACCAATTTTTTTATTTTGATGATTACATATCCCCACGCGTGCGTTTGCGTACCAGAGACGTCTTTTCCAAATTAATATGTCCCTTATAAAAGGGTTTCTTTTCATATCCATATTTTTTAACCCATGGGTTTTGGGCGAAGTGTTTCTTTAATGTCAAGAGCAAACAGTATTCCTTTATTTCACAAGTTACCCAAATCTTCTTTTTCTTCTCCTCTCTTCTCTTTGAGCTTTTTATTCTCTGCCATGGCACCCGTTGTTTAAAGTACCCCTTTCGTTATGGGTGCCACCACTAGGGAAAATTCATCTGATATTGTTGATCGCCGTCTCTAATGGGAAAAATACTATCGTGCCCCCTATTTTGGCACTGTAGACAACTTTTAGGAGTTTTTGAATGCATTTATAGTTATCTTATTTCTAAGTGAGAAGATTTCAATCTCCGGTTGGTGAAGATGACGTGATTGAAAATTATGAGTACCTCCCTGATTCTACTATTACCAAGTTCAAAATTGAGCGGGGAGACTATCCCTATTCCAATGTGGAATTTGAATCAATCGGTGGGTCATGTGAAGGTATGGGAACTTGGACAGATTATATCCATGGCAAATATACTTTAGAGTTGCTGACTGTTGGCTTGTCGTGCACCAAGTGGTTTGGTAACCTGACTCTTGCCAAAAATAACAACACTTTGAGGACGCTTGTTTCTTGTTGGAGCCATCGAACTCATACTTTCTTTGCTTCTTGGGGTAATTTAACAATTAACTTGGAGGATGTATGTGAGCTCCTTAGTTTGGAAGCTGCTGGAACTGTCACTTATTTCGAGGAAGCCCTCTCGAAGGAGGAAGCTGCTAATCACAAGGAGTTGAAAGGTGTAATCAAGAGATGTATGAAGACTTACAACAAGTATACCTATTCAAAAATTATTAGTTACTTCTTTTATATGGAGGATAGAGAGAGTACCCTTGCTCGTGAGCAAGTAAAGAAGAATCCAAAGGGAAAATATGTGCCCGAGATACCCCTACTGGAGAAGGATACGAGAGAAAAGTTGATTTTACTGGGTAAATCTAGATTATCTTATCGAGGATCTACCTGCCCTGGAAACCCCATGACTGCCCGAGGAGGGATCTTATTAATCTTGCTGTTCGACTTGCATTTGGGGTGAAAGTCCCCCTAGCTTCCATTACCATTGGTTCAGTTTACACTTGGCTTGATAGGGTACATACCGATTCTGCCAGGTCTATCGATTGATTTGACGTATCGAACTATGCAAATCATATTCTTCTCACATCGTTCATATATTCTAGGTTCCTCGGCTATGCCCTAACTGATTTACTTCCCACCTCTCACAAAATCAAGGTTCCCTTAATTCTATCATGGAATCATAAGCAGTCTAGGAAATCTTTTCATTCATTCTTTAACAATGTTAAATGTTTCAATTTTTGCCCTTATTCTGGCATTGACCAGTTTTTCACCAATGCTTTCTTTGAGGCTAATTTGTTATCCCCGTAAAACATGCACGAGGTAGTGGTCTACTGAATATCTTAATGTATTCTGGCCTAATACACTTAATCATTTTCTCTCAGTTGTTGAGAGAGAACCCATTTATCCTGCCATTGAACATTTTCCCCCTTTTGAGTTAGGATTACGGACTTGTTCTATCAATCAAGACCAATTTCCCTGAAGTGATACTAATAACACCATGCCCAAGAAACTTCCTCCTTTGATACCTCTAAATGAATCCATCTTAAAGAAGAAGAATAAAAGGGATTCCAATTCTCAGCAGGTTGAGGAGGCTATAAATCCACCTTCTACTTATCGAGCTGCTGTTGAAGAGAAAACCCCTATTGATATCTCGAATGTTGTTATGGATAAAAAAAGAAGGCTGTACCATTTATCCCTTCCCAAGCGTCTCAATATCAGTCTTTTATTGATCCACAGTTGGTTGATTAATGCACAAAGCTGATGGATAGTTTGCTAAGATAGTTTGATCAAGGATCTACAGATGCACGTGCTATTTTAGACCAATAGATGGAATAGAGAGGTATCTCCTTTACTCTCCCTGCCCCTATTACTGGTCGGAATAGGGATAAACCTAACCCCAAGGTTTGACTTCCTCTTGACGATATCGAGGATGAGTTTCTACCCAAAGATGTTGAAGAGGTGGAAGAGGAGGAAGAAGAGGATGAGGAGGACTCCCCCTTAGTTCGACCATCGAGGAGGTTGCGTTGGATACACTCCACTGAGAAGCCTGGTTCCATTATTTTGGATTACACCATTCTTGATGACTATAGTGATTATCGAGATCATAATAAGTCTAAAATGATGCCCAGTGATCAATATCCTTCTTCCCAGCATTCTCCCAGTGGTGATCCCTATTCGTCATCCCCTCTTCGTGAGGAAAATGTGCCCCTGATCTTAGAGCCTAGCCCTTCTCTAGCAGTTGTTCCTCAGGACAAAGGCTTGATTGAGGTAGGATAAATAACAACTACTGGTCCTATGACTGTGTTGAGTGTGCGCTATTCCTTGATGTCTTTTTTTTTCATGTGAATATTTCACTTACACTTTGTGATATTTTTGCAGGCTACTCCATTTGAGGGAGTTAACACCAATACTTGTCGGGACCTTGTCGAGTAACCATATATGTGCTTTAGGAAAATTGGGGCTTGATAATGCCCAATCTTACTTAGTCGATCTACCACTTAGGTGCTTTAAGTAAAACTTAGACTTTTTAGCGACAACAGTTTACCTAGTCGAGCAACCATATAGGTGCTTTGGGTAAACTAGGGCTTGATAATACCCAATCTTACTTAGTTAAGCTACCATTTAGGTGCTTTACGTAAAACTGGGACTTTTAAGCGACAAAAGTTTACCTAATCGAGCAACCATATAGGTGCTTTCAGAAAATTGGGGCTTAAGAATGCCCAATATTACTTAGTCGAGCTACCATTTAGGTGCTTTAAGTAAAACTAGGACTTTTAAGTGACTACAATTTACCTAGTCAAGCAACCATATAGGTGCTTTAGGGAAACTAGGGCTTGAGAATGCCCAATCTCAATCGAGCTGCCATTTAGGTGCTTTAAGTAAAGATGGAACTTTTAAGTGATAATAGTTTACCTAGTCAAGCAACCATATAGGCACTTTAGGCAAATTGGGGCTTAAGAATGCCCAATATTACTTAGTTGAGATACTATTTAGGTGCTTTAAGTAAAACCAGGACTTTTAAATGATAATAGTTTACCTAGTTGAGCAACCATATTGGTGCTTTAGGCAAACTTAGTCTTTGAGAACATCTATTATATCCATACTTTGTTTTCTTCCAACTTTGATTTGTTCCTCATTCTTTCAGGTTGAAATGAGGCAGCCAAAAATTTTGGCGGATGCTGTTACTCCTATCAAACAAGTGCCCCAAAGAATGTTCCTCTGGAGTCTGGTGTGGGCATTGGAGATTTTGTTGAACCAAGCACCATACCTACGATAGCCCAAAATGTGGAGGGGGAGAGTGAGATACCACTCCCGTTTTATAAGAAGATGATAGGGCTTCGAATTCTATATTTCCTTCTGCCAGTGACAACGCTTTTAATGTGCATCCTCTTATATTGTCCCCTGTTGAGGTTATAAGGAAGACTGTGAAAGACTTTACACATATTGTAACCCATCCTTATAATGAGCTGATTGAGTGACTATTTCCACGCCACCCTTCCACATTTACCTCTCTTTGTATTCAAACCATTGCTATTATGATGGATTATAGGCTATTGGGATTTGCTACAGTCTTGGCTGATGTATTAAATACCCCTTTGTCCTCTTTAAGCCCTTCGAAGATCAAGAAGATGATGGGCCAAATCAATGTCCTTATTGGTGAGGGTTTTTGTTTAAAATGGGTCATCAATATGCTTAAGGCTTTCAAGAAAGTTGACATGCCCTCCTTTTATGTAAAGATACAGGTTACTACCCGCTTGAAAATTTCTCTAGCTAAAAAGATGGCCGCTTTAAACTCTAATATTGCTAAGGATGAGCAGGAGGTTCTAGCTATCAAGGAATCTTTGATTAAGGCTGAGACGAAGGTTGATTAGCTTCAACAAGAAATGGGCCATTATCAGCAAGAGATGGAAAATCTGTCCAACCACGAGTCTTCTTTGGCCTCTCTACTACCCCATCATAACCATAGGATTTTTAGACTCCTCCAGCTTGTGGTTTTTTATAGATGACCCAAGTGACTATTGAAGGGTCTTTGTAGCTAAATTTGTTTATTTCCCTCCCCTTTTTTGTATCCCAAGGCAGTAGATCCTCTTTTGTGATTATGAATGAACTGTGTTTTTGGAATGCATTAAATTGAATTGCCTCTTATTTTGATGCAAATTGTCTATGAGAAAAAAACTTGTGTTTGATTCAACATTATCCTCATCTTATATATATAACCCCAAAAATACTATATCTTGATAAGTTGTGAGAACATGCTCTCTTCTCAACTTTTTTATATCTACAGCGCAAGCTAAATGCTCAACTAAAAATAACGAAGGACAAATAGACAACTAAACAAAATATATTTTGAGCCATTTGTTGTCAAGTTTATAAGTTTCTTAATCTTTGACCTTCAAGATCTAACAATAACCTGAATCATGGACCTTTCTCACAACATAGGGTTCTTTCCAATTTACTTCGAACCTAGGTAGCGAGAGACCCCAGATGTGCCTTGTACAAGCCTTCACACTAGGCCGCCTTACTGGAACTTTATTGGCTTCACCATTTGGTTACAGTATTTGGATAGTTTATTCCTATGCATATTAAAATAACTTTTCGCGCTATTTTTATGATCTTCTAATGCTTCCAGTTGTACATGCCGTCTATGGGGGAGCATTGCACTACGTAGGTTCTAATGCGCAAAAGGTACCTCGAGCTCCACTGGTGGAATTGCTTCAGTGTCAAACACCAAACAAAAAGGAGTATACCCCGTAGGTTTTCTCTTTGTAGTTCTGTATAGCCACAAGACCTCTGGTATTTTGTCATCCCAAGTTCCTGGGAAATCTTCTAACATCTTTGAAAGGATATTCACCAATGTCTTGTTTGTAGCTTCAGCCTACCCATTGCACTTAGGGTACACTACCATTGATTTATGGTGAATAATAAAATACTTTTTTGTGACCAATCGCACATCACTATTCATAAATGGGGTCCCATTGTCTGACAAAAACACCTTCGGGATGCTAAATCTATAAATAATGCACTCCTTCGTAACGCGCACAACTACCTCGACCATAACCTTCTTCAATGGTATAGCCTCTGCCCATTTAGTGAAGCACTCTGTGGCCACAAGTATCCAGATCTTGCCCCTCGAGGAGGGGTTGATTTCCCTTACTAAATCGAATGCCTATATGTGAAATAGAAAAGGAGTGGAAAGGGAATGTTGGTCCATTGAGGGAGCATGAATCATAGTCCCATGAAGCTGACACACCTTACATTTTCGGACAAACTCCATCAAATATTTTTCTATGGGGGGCCAAAAATACCCCAATGTCATTAGTTGGTCATAGAGTTTTGATCCCCTAATGTGACCTGACTCGTGTGCTTGCTTTAGTACCTCATCTTCTTCCTCTAGCCTGATGTATCTTAGAGGCCTATTGTGGTAACCTCTTCGATATAGCTGCCCCTCCTAAATGTAATATATGGACACTCGCAGTTTCAGTATTGTGGCATTATCTTTATCAATGGGGACAATCCCGTCGACTAACTTATCTATGGATGGCTGTCTCTAATCTGATGGATGATCCATGAAGTTACACTCCGCAGCTTGGTAATACAACAAGCATTTCTTATAATATCTTTGTAGTAATGCAAAATCTTGTCTCATCACAGGCCAAAAGTACTCTGTCCTCTGGATTCTTTGATATACAGAGATTTATGTGGTCTTATAACCTTTATCGTGTATTTATACCAATCTCCTCTTATCTTCTTCGGGGCCCACACACCTAGATAACTATCCCTCTTTCTTTTTATAGTACAGATTACCGAAGTGGTAAAATATTATGCCATCTCGACCAACATCATTGACCCTTGACTCGTTTCCAATTATTTCCCCCTCCAGTCATTGCTATCATCAGAAGGCAATATGTCTATTACCATAGAGGGTACCATTCTTTTTGTGATGTAAATAACTATTAATTCTCCATCAAAAATAATTTTTTGAGTAATCATAGCGTAGGCATCAACATGTCTGTTCACCATTCTAGGGTGTCTCTTGATCTTCACTTTATGGAACTGGCCGAGAAACCTTTGTATAATCGTTTGATAAGGTGCTAAAGTCATGTGCTTGAGAGCATACTCGCCATTTACCTGATGCACCACCAGGTTGGAATCCCCTTTTATTGTGAGCACATGGATACCTATACGCAAAGCTTCCAACAACCCCAACACTAAGGCCTCATACTCAGCTTCATTATTTGAACATTTAAAGTCCAACTTGAAGGATAATCGGACCTCTTCTTCCCCTTGTCATAGAATCACTTCTGCCCTTCCCAAGCCTTCAGTCAAAGAGCCTGCATGCTCCATTATTTTAGGCTCGCCTCGAGGTAGTTGGCATGAAGACCATCTCTTGAAAGCTCCTCAATAGGTGGCTCAAACTTCCCCTAAGGTAATATGGACAATATATCTAATTAAACTTAATTTTTGACCGCTCGAGGAACCACGCGCTTGAGATCATACTCTGAAAGAATTAGGAACCATCGAGCATCCCTACTTATTAACACCGTTCTAGTAAGAAAAAAATTTATGGGGTCACATCTAGTAATGATGTGAATTGTGAAAGATAACATGTAATGCTTAAGCTTTTGTGCAATAAATACCAGAGCTAAGAAATGCCTCTCAATGCTTGTATACCTAACATTCGGCCTATGTATGACTTGGCTTATGCAATACACAGGTTTCTCCACGCCCTCCACTTCTTGAGATAGCAATGACGCTATTGATGTTTTACTAGAGGTGAGGTAGAGGTTCAACGGAATACCTGCTCGAGGGGGAATCATCATTTGTGGCGATGTTAACAACTTCTTCAACTGATCCAGACCTACCTCGTGTGGCTACCTCCATATGAACCTGGCCTTCGCTCATAGAATCTCCATTAGTGGATGAGTGACTTCAGCCTGCCCGAGCACAAACCTCCTTAAGTAAGAAACTTTTCCCAAAAAATCTTTAACTCTTTCGTTGTCTTGGGTCTTGGCATGTTGAAATATCCTCTCGCTTGTCTAGATCCATCTGTACCCCGTGACTGTTCACCACAAATCCTAGGAATTTTCCACTAGTTACCCCAAATGCACACTTCAAGGGGTTCATCTTCAATTTGTACTTTCTGTACCTTATGAACGCTCTCCTCAAATCTATCAAATGGGTGGCCTCCACTTTGGAATTTATCACCAGATCATTACGTAAAACTCTATAATCTCGTGAAAGACATCATGGAATATGGCCATCATAGTACTCTGATAGGTAGCACATGCGTTCTTTAGTCCAAAAGGCATAACAATATACATGAAGTTGCCTAATAGAGTGTGAAAGGCTATCTTCTCGGCATCTTTCAAATCCATCTTGATCTAGTTGTACCCCACGTAGCCATCCATGATGCTATACATCTCATGTCTTGTCATTACATCTATTAAGCTATCAATAAAAGGTAAGGGGAACTCATCTTACGAACATGCTCGATTCAAATCTCTTAAGTCCATATAAATCCGAATTTGGTTCTTATATTTCTTCCCTAAGGGAACAATACTAGACAACCAAATAGGATGTTATATGTAAACAATGAAACCTACAACAAGTAACCTTTGGACTTCTTCCTTTATTTTCAAGTTCAGCTCCGGTTTATACATTTGAGTGGCCAGTTTCATTGGTATTGCTGATGGGATAACATTTAATATATAGCAGATCACCTCTTGATCTACTCCCGACATTTCAGTATGCTTCCATGCTAACCCATATTTGAATTCCCTCAGTATCTCCACTAAAGCCCCTCTGGCAGCGTCATAAAGGTAGTTTGAGACAAACATTGGTCTGGGATCATCACCTTCTTCACCTAGGTCTGTCTGGTCTAATTCTTGAACTTAGGATCTTGTCCTATCCCTAATGCATTCTGGTTCTTCCTCAACCTCCTCCATGAATTCCTGGATATTGGAGTTGCCAATCACCAAGAACTGGCCTAAACTGTCCACCAAAAACCATTCATAGATCGGGTCAACCTCATTATCCAGGATTTTAGCTGGCCGCCCACACCTTCAGAGTTTATAGATAATCTTTCCGTTAGTTAAAATTTGCATTGGCATGGATTTTCCTCCTGGTGGGGTCTTTTGCGAGCGTTTTCTTCTCTTGCTGAGAATATACTGAGCACACTTTGCTTCTAGACTTGATGCTTGATTAGATCAATGCGGGACATCATCTGGTCGCGAAGCTGTCTAAACTGGTTGGGAGGCCTAACTACCTCGCGCTCCCTCTCTTCCTCCTTGTAAGCTGGGTGAGCTGGTGCACTCACTATTTCCCTAGTGATGGGGATCTTGATTCCTCCCATGACCTGAGTGAGTATAGTAGATTATGTAGCTAACTCTGTGTACAATACTGCATCCACCAAGTGAGCTTCCTCCTTTGCGAAAGGTTTCTTAGATGTTCGAGTGACTATTTCCTTACCTTTGACATTTTCCTTTTCACACTGGTGATATGTGGAAGGTACCAACCCATGATTATCACTACACCAAATCTGCCGACTTGTCACGATCATTGACCTTGAAAAGTTCAACTTGTTAAGGTCAATGACCGTGATAATTCTAGGGGTGATAACTTTTTTTGTCACGGACTTATCACGGTCATTGACCGTGATAAGTTCGTTTGACTTGCCACGTTCATATCACGGTCCTTGACAAGTTTTAACATGGTTAAGGTCCGTGACAAGCCTATGACAATGTTTAAAAAATTAATATGATCAATGACCGTGATAATTCTAGGCAGAATTGAAAAAAAATATGCTGGGCAGTATGGTCAGTGTCACTGCCCAACAGTATATTTGTACCTGTTATAACAACATTGTACTTGTTCAAACATCATATATCCAAATGAAATAGAGATAATGCAAATATACATTCAAAATAGAGACAATATGCATCACGATATAATCTAAATATAATTGAAATATAACAACTTAAAAACAATTCAATTGAAATAATGTTATTAAATGTCTGGGGTAAGGTTAGCTCTGAGGAGGTGAGTAGGCCACATGATATACGAATTGACACACCCACCAATATACATCGTGTCTCATTGTTCGTGCAACCATAATGGGGAGTTCTCCTTCCCGAGTATCACATGCGTGACAAGCACCTTGGACTCGATGTCTTGAAGAGAACGTCCATGAACTTGGATACCATGGACAGTATTCGGGTCCCTCAACCCCCTCCCTATCCGCTGGCCATTAAATATGTCCAGTATAAACATGCTCGACCAACCAAATGTTGACATCGGTCGACCGAAGGGAGACAAATAGGGGACTGGATCATCAAAGTTCGTACGTGTCGGCGATGAAGCAACGAGGTCCACATCCTCGTCATCCTACACCTCGTCCTCCTGGACCTCCTCCTCCACCACCTTCTCCTTCCCTTTCCCCTTATGTTTTCCGCCCAACTAACACTTCATGAATGATAACATATCTTAGACCGCCCAACGAATGCTTCATGACAAGCATTTGTCACGGCCTTGTCACGGTCAATGACCGAGATAAAAAAAATGCATGTTTTTTTATCACGATCAATGACTGTGACAAGGCTAGCCGCTTAAAGGGTGATAATTTGACCATTTTGGTGTAGTGTATACATCTATACACTCCCTATAAGCAACTGGTAGGACGGTTCACAATCCATGGGATGGAATTTACTATGAGAAGTGATGTTCCCCATCGTGATCCCCACATTGACGTAGCCAGGTGACTTGAATGACTGGTTACAATATCCTATGATTGACAATGAACTTTGCACAATCCTTATCTCAGAGATATTGCAGGCATAGAATGACCCCACATGCATGATGTTGATAGAGGCTACCCCATCCATCAAGACACGGTTAAAGCTATTCCCGTTCACACTCGCCGTCACATAAAGCGTTCTATTATGGGGGTATCGAATCGATTGATCTTCCTCCGAAAAGGTAACCTATGAAAGAAATTTCTTCACTAGCTTGGCCATTGTCCCCTTCCACCGCAGGTTTGGGGCAATGTTTTTCTTGGTGATTTCTAAGATTACTCGAGTAACCTCCATTCGAGAATCATTCGGCAGTCGCACCTAGTCAAAGAACCAATTAAACTTCTATGATCGTGCTACTACAGCGCATTATACCCAAGGGTCAGCTTGTTCTTCTTCTAGCTCGTAGACTTCCTCCATGTATCTGTATGTTAATTCATCATATACTGTTACCACATTTACTCCTCCTATGGAGCAAGCCTCCAGTTGCTTGCTCAAATCATCGATCGAACTCCACTTGTCTTCCATTTCCTCTTCCAACGTTAAACAAGACATTTAGGACAAACATTACTATAAGGAATCCTCAAAATCGTCCTCATGGAGCCTATTCTCCATCATTATCCGTTCTGCCTCCTCATAAAAGGCACTAGCCATGTTTGCTCCATATGCTGGCAAAGGATTGTTGTTCACATTGGCTTGCGGCAGCTGGATATCTCCTTTCTTGACATGTCTGTGTATTATTTTTCTGAGCGCAAAACACTTGCTCGTTGGGTGTCCCACCATGTTGTGTACCACACAATACTTTGGGCCTTACCTATCTTCTCGCGTTATCGGTGCTGTGTTGGCTATAATGGGCCAACACATGTTATCTCAGATTATGAGATCGTAGGTATTAATAGCCTGTTCCACTGAGAAAGGCAACTCCGGGGTGTCCTCTTTGTCAAACTTGCTCTTGTTTTATCTTCCTCTTTTACCACAGTTTTCCCCTCCTTGCTTTCCACCTTCATCATTGGCAGAGTTCACATGAGGAGGTAGCCCCCTCCCCGACCTACCTGACGTCTTTAATAACAACTTTGACAAGGTTGGCGATGGTGTGGTAAAGCGACCACAAAATTGTCTAAAGTGAGCTCTTATATAGGCTCAAGTGGAAGCCTGTTGCGTAAGTATTAACTCGGTAAGTCGTGATCGTATCCATGGGGAACTAGGACGAATGCTCATAATGACGAAAGAATATAAGACTAACCATAAACTGATTCTAGTAAAGAAACTAAAAGATGATTAATTATGGAACTGAATTCTACTGTCTAAATGCAAATGAACTTTACATTACTGACTAAGCTACGTGCATGGAAATATAACTACTGCAATTAAGTAAGTATGAATGAGGGAAGACAGGTTAGGATACAATCTTCCAAGACCTAGTAGATTTACTGGATATAATACTAACTTTTAAATTAGAGAGTTAATCAAACCCAATCTTTAGTAATCCTAAGTATTACATATATGAAGGTACTAGCCAACATCATACAAAATCAAAGGCAAGAATAAAGTGGCGCTGCATAGCTAACGCTCATATTGCATCCTTAAACACCCCTGTTACCTATGGTAAACGAGGTTAAAAGGCCTATGATGGTTGTGATCACTGCACAATACAATTCAATCAAATTTAATTCAAAACCTATTTTCTATTCATGTAAACTACATCGGATCGGGTTCATGCATCCCAAACCTTGGAAATTTAGCTGCACATAATTAAACTGAGCCTGAACACAAAACTTATTTTGTATGATTTCATAATTACATGAAAAATTGGGAAGAAACTTGTAAATAAAAATTGCAGTCTAAATTTCAATGAATTCTCAGACACAATGTAAAAGCAATTGAAATAAAAAAAGAAACAATACTTGGAATGAAGAAAATTCTGGAATTAAAGCTTGAAACTCGAATAAAAGTTGAAGAAATTAAAGCCTAGGGTTCTTAAGTGCAAAAGTCCTCTAAAACTATCAAAAGAGAACTTCCTAAACTCTGGTAATTAGTTAGAATAAATACCCTACGAAATTACAAGAGTTTAAGCTAGATACAACTCTAAATTTGAAAAAGAAAAATAAAAAATATGTCACCCAGGCCGGTCCGACCAGGTCTATTGGTTCGGTTCGATGTATACCTGATCGGTTCGTTTTTACTAGAAATTGAATCAGTCCGAGAGTTTACTTTATTCAGGAAATTTTAGGATTTCAGACCAGTTTATTTTTAGGAATAATCGAATCGGCCCGCCCTTTACAGGAACTTTGTCTTCACCGGACCGGTTCGCTTCTGGGTCACACCGGATCGGTCCGAAAATCTTTTTCTTTTTGCTATTGTTGTGATTTTATCTCATCTTTAAGGCTTCATAACCTCTGATCTGGGACTCAAATTTGGATTTTGTTTATTCCTACGTGCTTGTAGACTTGAGGTCTTCAACTTTCATTTTGGTTCCTAATACTAACTCTAGATGTAAAGTTACTCTTTTTCCCTTCGACTTTTCTTCCTTTCTTTCTCCCTTGGTTTCTCGGTTTTGAGTTTCCTCTTCTCTTCACTTGTTTAAAATACCTGTAAAAACCATAAAGAATACACGAAACTCAATGCACTAAATAGAAAATGTCAGTAGCACAGATATGAGATAAATCAAAGCATTTTACATGGTACGAGGTGATAAAAGCCTCCAAATTAAGGGGATAAATCGAAAGAATTTATGCCTAATCAGACCCCCCTAATTTAGAACTTTTATTGTCATGAGAAATGTAAAAGAATCGTAACAAGGCTCAACTCTTGATAATTAATTTACTAAGATAGAATACGTCTTTCGCGGGAAAGCGATTGCATTTAGTGTATACAACAAGCCCTTAAATCCCTAGGTTACCCTAGTAGGACGAGTGGTGTCTCGTGAGGGTTTGCAGTGAATATACCCACCAAATTCGATTTTGACTCAAACAAAATTCAAAATACCTAAAAATTGTACAATTCAAACTTTTCTAAAAATAATCACCATAAATTTATATGCTCTAGTCTCAATTTGTCGTGTGTGTGTGCGAAGCCAAAAATTATACCCCAAATTTCCACCGATTGATCTTTACATTACTTTATAAAAATTCGTTTTGATTCAAATTCTGACTGGATACTCTCACAAACGAATCACTCGAAATGTGGCTATTTTCTCTCCGTGTGCGTGATTTAAAGAGTAAATATAATGGACACAAATTCGTGAACATAAATTTTGAAAGACATAATTTTTATGGGGAAAAGATCTCTTCATCGGGTTGCGGTCATTGGGAAATGGGAACATCGCCTAGTATACAAACCAATCAAACTCTCTTGTTATCTTTTCGTGTTTTAGCCCTCCACGCAGTATTTAATTTCGCAATCCACTCGGTTAGGACTTTTTTTGATTTTAAGGCGCATTGGGTAAAATTGGAATGGTCGAAAAGTTCAGAATTGGAAA
Organism: Sambucus nigra; assembly: GCA_949130495.1. Classification (NCBI taxonomy): domain Eukaryota; kingdom Viridiplantae; phylum Streptophyta; class Magnoliopsida; order Dipsacales; family Adoxaceae; genus Sambucus; species Sambucus nigra. Next base: position 405,981,746 of record OX422207.1, read on the forward strand.
ATCTTCTTATGTCCATTAGTGCTTTTCGAGCTATTGCTCATTTTTCTACTTTTCATTTTTTTCTTTTTTTACTATTTTTGTGAGCATTATTCCATTTTTTTTCTTGCCAATATGCACTTATTGGACTTAATTTTTGCAATTTCCATTTTGCACAATTCCAGGCTATTTGGGTTTTTTGGGTTATCAAAAGAAAAGGGCAAACATTTTACTAGGCTCAAATTGGGTTGCAAAAGGGGAAGTTTTTCACAAATGTTTATGGCTAAGATTTTTCTGTAACAAACGAGAGTCTACTTCATTTTCTGAATTACTAATTATATTACCATATGTGTCTCGAGATTAATTTAGTTTAGAGATATTTTAGCGCGCTGTTCAAGACAACATCTCACACATTTTTCGTAACCTATCAAAACAAGGGTATTGAGATCTTCAACGACTTAATAAAACGTTGAAAAGAACTTTGAATTAAACATTAACTCGGATTGATTTAAAAACTTAGAAAAATCGTTAGGCTTGAAATCTCACCGGGGTGGTTAATTGCCACACTTATTCGTTAAGTTGTTAATTTTCGCTCAATTTCCATCTTTAGTCAATTTCCTTTTTGTGCAATTGGATTTTTACAAATTTGAGACTTAAATAATTTTGACATTTTGAAAAATTTAAATTCCAATTTTTATTTATTTTGAAGAAATATCTTTTTGGATTTTTTCAAAATTTTCAATTTTTTTGGATTTTTTTTGAAATTTTATAATTTTTTTTCGGCATTTTGAACTTTTTGAAGTGCATGCGTACCCAACCCCTCAACTTAGACTTTTTCAAAGTCTCGATGCAAAAGGAATAAAAGCTAAACTAAAGAGAGAAGGCATAAAAAATGAACAAAGTACAAAATGCAAGACTAAAACAAGCAAGTATAAGAAATAAAAGAGAGGCAAGCAATTCTTCCATTATATATTCAAAGTGCAGGAATGTATAAGCAGTAAAATGGAAGAAAATACACAAAACAACCCCTCAAACATGTTACTGGGGGGGGGGGGTGAGATGCTCTAGGAGCATTCGGGTCATATGGATCGTAAAAGTAGCTCGGTGGTGGCGCCCCTATATTCATGCGATAGAGCTTAACTTGAAGATGATGCATCATGCTACTGTCACGCCGGTAGGCCCGATGATCCTCTTCACGGCCAGTGCGGTATTCATTAATGAAAACTTCGAAGTGCGATGGTAGACACGCGAGACTTAAAATCTCGTGCTAAAGAGCGTGGAGGTTCGAGTCCTCTTCAATGCATAATATTGAGAATGCTCATTGAATGAGAAATTCAATAAGAGAGCTCGGATCGAATCAAATGCATCTCGCATTGTGAGAAATGACTTTGATAAATGAAAAATGGTAAGAGGAAGAGCTTTCCCTTGCTCCTCATGAAGTTGGAAGGCTAACTCCTACATACCCATCTTAGACAAAGACATCAAAAAATGACAGCACTTCGAGTAAAGGGGACCCCCCGCGGTGATGCGTCGATCAAAATCTACTCCCGATGGCTCAAAATCAGAGTCTTCATCTTTATCATACTCTTCTTCTTCTCCCTCTCCTATTTCAACATCCGAAACCACAACCTCCTCTTCCTCATCGTCGTCATCCTCCTCATTGTCCTTATCCGTTTCATCGTTATCCTCGTCGTCTTCCTCCCTCCGTGATCGAATGATTTCCCTTTGCCTCTCACTTTTAGTGCGGGTGACCTACCCATAAGGATTGGGAAGGAGAGTAATCGCTTGGGGAGGAACAATGCTGGCATTGACTGATATAGAAGTGATGAGTCGGGCATGGGAGAGGGTTCTTATCCAAGGCCATGAAGAAAATATACTTGTAGAGAATGCGAGCCAGGTAGATAGGGGTAGTGGGATAAAAAAGGTGATAGGCGAGGGTAGCTTGACGGGGGCACATAGCGGAGTCATTTGAGGTTTGGAGGATATTGACACATATTATTTGGAAGGTTATACGGGCCTTGTCATTCATCATGCCCATAGGGAATGTCTCAGTACCCCAATGTTCGCCGGGCATGATGAGGGATATGCATGTGGCTTTCATAAGTGGGAGCGATTATTGGGGTACGTAATTTGGGCTGGTCTCGGGACCCCTTTTCCACTAATTTTTGGATCATAATGTCTAAAGAGAATTATACGGGAGTGGCATCGACATATTCTTGGGAAGTGAATTCAACGGTGCGGATGAGAGATCCGTAAAAGGAACGCACCTCGGCCTCCCAAATTGCCTCATGGGGATCATTGAGAAAACGACACCATCCCCTCAGAAGGAAGAGGTTAGTGACGGATTGGGGAATCTTGTTCCAGCACACTTGGCGTTCCATGTGTAGTTTACATGTATGAGTGAAAAAATGCTCTCGCCATATTTGCTCTTGGTGTGATCGGAAAGCCACATTTTTATCGGCGAGAATCTCGACGAAGGCGTATTTTTTTGGGAGGGCCCTGTTTGCCATGTGGGAATGAAGTGGGTTTAAGGGAAAATATGGAAGCGAGAATAAGAGAGTTGGGTGAGGGGAGTGGTGGTGAAATGGGGGGGGGGGGGGGGGGAGGAGGTGTATTTATAGGTTGTGGGTGAAGGGAGGGGTGTCTTTTGGAGGGAAAGGGTTTTGTAGGGAAGGGGAGGGAGTGGATTTGAGAGGGAAAATGTATGGGGAAGAGGGGAAGGTCGAATATGGAGGGAAGATGAGGGATTGGGTGAATGGAGGATGCACATAGGGAAGGTACAAAAATGCAGACATCGGACGGAACCTGGTCCCCAGGGGCGGACCGGTCCGGTCTTTATATTTTTTTTGATTTTCTGCATAGCTAGACCGATCCGAATCCTAGGGGGGACTGTTGCGGTTCCATAAAACTTCATGCTTCCCTTAATCTTAGAATGAGCTCTTCTATCTCAATTTCCACAATTATTCCTATGCAAGAGTGTCCTAGGACATCCCTACACTTACTTCAAAACCCTATACGCTCTCTCGACGTGTGTTCTCCCGCTCCTATCCTATCATGACTTATACCTATCGAATTCTAACTACCCTAACCCAGTCACAACTACTATAAACAAGAATCAACCCATACGTATTGGGGGTGCGGCGATCTTTTCGTACTTCTCAATCAATCCCCATAGATGGGGTTTGATTGGGCATAAATATTGTATATTTATTCCCCTAATTTCAGTGTATTTGTGAACCCGAGTGATGTAACATATATGGATTTGATGCAAAATTATGCTACTAACCTTCGTTGGCGAGTATTTCGCGTTTCGTGCTTCTCTTATTGGTTTTACAGGTTAATTATGCAAGTAGTGCAAAAGAGGAAGCTAGACAGTGAAGCAAAAGCTAAGGAGGCAAGTTCAAGGGCAATTTGGTAATTTTGCATCCATATCCAGAAGGAGGAGTCAACTGGAAAGTTGAAGAGCTCGGAACAACGAGAACACTGGAAGAAACGGTACTCAAATCCGAGCTACGGTTGATGAGTTATGGCCAGTTGAAGTTGGAGAAAAATCCAAGGAAGAAAGGAAAGAAAGCAAGAAATATTCTAAGTGTTGAAAAAGCACTCCAGGCCAGCACACATTCGCGAACCCAGGCCGAACCGGTTTGGGGGGCAAACCGGTTCGGGGTACATGCGAACCGGTTCGGGGCCCCTGATGCGCGAATTTTCTCCCCAAATCTGATTGGTTCCCAAGACTCCTTTTAGGTTAAAACTCTCAAAAATAGTAGGGAACGGAGAAAACAACCTAGGGGCAGCCATTAGGGATAGTTTTAGTCAGTTTTTGATAGAGAGAAAAAGAGAAGAACATCTAGGAACATCAAGGGAATTAATTGCTTCAATATTTAATCATTACGGGTTTGTTTTTCAAGTTTTAATTCAAAGTTCAGAATTCTTGTCATTATTCTTGCATGGTTATTTTCTGTATTCGATTCAACTTATTGTTGCGTTCATAATACGTATTTACATGCTTCAATCTAGTTTCATCATGAATTCTTCCACATGCAACGTTACTATTTCATGTGTTAGTCTGTTTAACATGTCCGGCTAGGGTTTAAAGGTTGGGATGCATGAACCCAACCTGATGTGTTAGTGCATGTGCATAACGTTAATCCGATGAATTTAACGATTGATTTTGATCGTATCGCGTAATTACATAATAATTGTGGATCTTTATATTTTGTTTACCTTTGGGTACTCGTGATGATTTAGAGTACAATTTGAGTGCAATTACCGCGATACCGATTTACTCATCCTCAGATTAGGTATGACGCGGGCTTGAACCTCGTATACATAATGCTTGGGAGTCCTAAATTCTGGGTCTGATTAATCGGATAAATTTATGATTGACGTTGTTACTGCACTACACTAGGGTTGGGGGATTGCATTCCCGTCCTGTTTTCTCATCATTTAAGTTTAAAAAGTTTTGATTCAATTTTTCATTCATAATTTAGGTACTTTAGTTAGTTGCATTTTTCATCATAATTTCATAATTGCAGTTAGCTTAATCAATCCCAAAAACCAAATCAATTTTTCCTTTTCTTCTTAGAGTCGAAGTTAGGATTCCTCCGTCTTGTCCCGTCGTCACAACTCCGTTGTCCTTTTTCCCTGAGGATCGATACCCGACTTGTCGGATTATTACTTGAGCGACAGGCTTGCACTTGAGCCTAGAGAGTACGCACTTTAGAGACACATTCTGAGTCGCGTCAGGGTCCGACAACCAAATTGTGTCAGCTTCTTCGATGCATGGTTCAAAGTATGATTTAAGGCATTGTCCATTAACCTTGAAAATATTTCCCCCTTTTGAATCTTACAACTCTATAGCTCCATTAGGGAATACTTCTCTTACCATAAATGGGCCCGTCCACCTTGAACAGAACTTGCTGGGAAACAAGTGTAATCGAGAGTTATAGAGAAGCACTTTTTATCCCAGATGAAACTCTTTGCTTCTAATTATCTTGACATGCATGAGTTTCATTCATTCCTTTGAAATTTCAGCATTGTCATATGCGTCATTGCGTATGTCTTCCAACTCGTTCAATTGAAGCTTGCGAGCTTCACCGACTTTATCTAGATTGTATTCAACCTCTTGATTGCCCAATAGGCTTTATGATCTATCTCCACGGGGAGATGGAAAGGCTTACCATAGACAAAATGAAAAGGAGACATCCTTAGGGGGTTATTCTAGGTGGTACGGTAAGCCCATAGCGTATCTTTTAATCGAAGGGACCAATAATTTTGGGTAGGATCGACGATCATTTCAAGGATGGTCTTGATCTCACGATTTACAAACTCGGCTTACCCACTTATTTGGGGCTGATAAGTAATTCCAACCTTGTGTACGACTCCATACTTTTTGATTAATTTTTCAAATGTCTTATCACAAAAATGCGTGCCATTATCACTTATGATTGCCTTTAGAGCACCAAAGCGAAAGAGTATGTGTTATTATAAGAACTTTATCACCACTTTGTTGTCATTCATCTTGGTAGCTATTGCCTCTACCCATTTGGAGATACAGTCTACTATAATAAGGATGTATAAGAAACCGAGGGAGGGAGGGAATGGTTCCATGAAGTCAATACCCCAATAATCAAATAACTCAATGACGAGTATAGGGGTAAGTTTCATCATGTCGCGTTGGGTAATAGCTCCCATACTTTGACATCTATTGCAAGATTTGCAATAGGTGTTCACATCCCGAAACATTGTGGTCCAATAGAGTCCGCTTTGAAGGACTTTAGCGGCCGTCTTATTCTTGGAGAAGTAGCCTCCACAAGCTTTCATATGATAAAATATGATCTTTGAATTTTTTCATCCAGAACTCATCTTCGAATTAGTTGGTCTGCACAATATTTGAATAAGAATGAATTGTCATAGAAAAACATGCGTGACTAAGTGATAAATTTCTTCTTCTCTTGTGATGTCCATCCGGGAAAATGACTCTCGTGACAAGATAGTGAACAATGTTCGCAAACCAAGGTAGGAAAGAAGTAATAAAGAGTTGCTTATCTGAAAGGTACTCATCTATGGGTATTGTATCACTAGGCACGTCGGACGAGAACCGTGATAAATGGTCGGCGACGACGTTTTCAACCCCTTTCTTATCGTTTATAGATATATTGAACTCTTGTAGGAGTAGGATCCACCTTATGAGGCCCGAATTTGCATCTTTCTTAGTAAGGAGATATTTAAGTGCCGTGTGGTCAGTAAAGCATGTAATGAGAGACCCAACAAGGTATGAGCATAATTTGTCCAAATAAAAAACAATCGCTAGCAACTCTTTCTCCGTGGGGGAGTAGTTAAGTTGTGGAACGATCAACGTCCGACTAGCATAATTGATGACATGATATTTTTTGTCCTTTCTTTTCCTCAAAACAGCCCAAATCGCGTAATCACTCGCATCACACATAAGCTCGAATGGAAGGGACCAATTCGAAGCTTTTATGATGGGGGCGAAAATTAGCATGCTTTTTAATTTATCGATAGCCTCTTGGCATGCGTCATTCCACTCAAAGGGGGTGTCCTTCATAAGGTGGGTACTCAAGGGTCTAGCGATGGCACTAAAATCCTTGATAAACCTTCTATAAAATCCTGCATGGCCCAAGAAGGAGCGCACATCCTTTAGTGATTTAGGTGGGGGAAGCTAGGCTATGACATCTATCTTTGCTCGGTCAATTTGCATTCCTTTAGATGAGACTATGTGACCAAGAACTATGCCCTGGGTAACCATGAAGTGGCATTTTTTCCAATTGATAACTAAGTTCTTTTCCACACACTGGGATAATAATTTTTCAAAATTCGCTAGACAGTGGTCAAAGAGGGGCCAAAACCTCTAAAATCGTCCATAAAAACCTCAAGTCCTCTCTATACTATATCACTAAAGAGACTTAGCATGCACCGTTAAAAGGTCGCAGGTGCATTAAACAATCCAAAAGGCATAAGTTTGTAGGTAAATGTTCCAAATGGACATGTAAAAGTCATCTTTTCTTGATCAAGTATATCTACCTCAATTTGGTTATATTCAGAATAACCATCAAGGAAGCAATAATATGGGTAACTCGCTATGCGTTCAAGCATTTGGTCGGTGAATGGAAAGGGAAAATGGTCTTTTCTCGTTTCGACATTGAGTTTCTGGTAATCAATGCAAACACGCCACCCGATGGTGGTGCGTTGAGGAATTAATTCTCCCTTAGCGCTTTCGACCACAGTCATGCCCACTTCTTTGGGACAACTTGAATTGGGCTTAACTATTTTCTATCAGAGATAGGGTAGATAATCTCGGCATCTAACAACTTGATAATCTCCGCTCTAACAACTTCTTTCATAGTTGGGTTTAGTCGCCATTGCATTTCCCTTGAGGGATTCAAGTCCTCCTCGAGGTGGATTTTATGGGTACAAATCAAGGGACTCATATGCTTCAAATCTTCTATAGACCAATTAAAATCACCTCTGTGCTTCCTCAAAATATTCCTGCAGCTTACCCTCTTGCTTTTTATATAGGCTAGACGAGACAACAATTGGAAATGTCTCATCCTCTACTAAAAAAACATATTTCACATTAGAGGGAAGTTTCTTCAACTCGAGGGTAGGAAATTTCTCTTCGGAGGGGATCAAGAATGAATCCCTCGGGGGTAGCTTCTCGAATTGAGAAACCCAATGAACATCTCTCAACTCCTCTAAAAATGCTCCCTCGTCTAATATTTCTTTCAACCCCTCAACCTCTCGGTCAAACTCAGTGTATAGACTCTCACTCTCATCAGCTCTCACTAGGCATGCTTTTAAAGCGTCCCCACCCATGGTTCTCTCGATGTGCTCTTCTACTACCTCTTCTATGAGGTCGACCGTATGGATTTCATCTTTGTCACCCACTTGGTTAGCAACGTTGAAGATGTTCATCTCGAGGGTCATGTTCCCAAAAGTGAGTTGCATTTCCCCATTTCGTGTATTGATCAAAGCATTAGCCATGGCTAAGAATGTGTGGCCTAAAATGATGGGAACATGGTTGCTAGAATGGATGGATGGCGCCGTGTCCCAAATGACAAAGTCGATCGGGAAGTACAAAGTGTCTACTTAGACTATCACGTCCTCAATAATCCCTTAAGGCACCTTCACTGTGCGATCCGCTGATTGGAGAGTGATTCGTATGGGCTTTGTGACACCCCGCCCAATTAAATATCGGGTGATCAGTCCTTTATAAAATTTAAAACATAATGTTCGGTTGGTTCATTCTTAGTGTCACTGTCGAAAACATAAAAATCTTCTTAACCACCTAATAATTAATTAAGCTAGTGCCAATATATATATTTTATTTATTTATAAAATCATTCAATTACTAATCAATGAAATTAAACATAATCCATCCACGCATAATTAATTAATAAAATACTGAATCAGAATCACATGCTGAAATAACTAAGACTGGATAAAATATTCCAGTTCAAAACTCTAAACCAGGCATCATAGTAACCATAAATCCAAATGAAAATGAACGGAAAGTAAACTACACATAATCTCTGAAAAACTGTCTAAGAAATGGGCGACACATGCCCTAAAAAGAAAGTCTATAAATAATGGAAATGAAATGTGGGAGGCATCTAATACGAAGACCTACAGCTTCCACAACAGCTACAGCATGCCAAGCAATCCAAATTTCTAAGCCTGGGGTCCCTGTGTCTGAGCACCTGATATAATACATATATATAGCACGAGAGAAAAGAGATGCAAGAAACGGGTCAGAGCCCGATGTGTAAAAATATTTATTTTAGAAAGTATTTAAAATTTGCAATAAAGCAAGTGTCAAATGCATGTTAGTTCGAACTCTCATATGAGATTCTCACCTCTCGTCTATTGTGCACGCCTAACGTACAACTATTTTCACCTAGCCATTCGTAACACTTCTAACTAGATGACTATTTATACTTCTTGTTATACCTCGTGGTAGTAACCCATAATTCCCAGTTTTTCACCTTATTAATACCATCATTTATTAATCCGATTAAGTGTTATCACACTAAGTTAAATATTCGTAGTTTATGTCACTTAAGACTATACTATCCCAATAACCTACAATTATCTCACAATAGGAATATCACAAGTATATATATATATACATTCATCGCTATAACATACATATACTAATACAGTACCCCAAGGCTAAACCTGTGGAGCATTGCATACTCTACTATCATATCCCGGTACATCTCGTACTCTAATAAGGACTGTCGGTTCGGAAGTCTCCCACGAACCATATACACAAAATACACATAGTGGCGACGGACATAGTTCACATACCTATGGGTCATGCACATACCTACGATCCCATAGTCAGCTGACTTATCAACTCATAAATAAGTCTTCACAGTACTATGTTCTGAGATACGAGTCAAATATCCCCCCCGAAGGTCACCCAGGATAAGACTGTCTCTACATAACCCCCCGTGATAGCAAGTATCTAGGTATGTCATACAAATAATATTAAACAAGTAATAGGCATTCACATATCCTATTATATTATTAGGCATTTTTCCCAACCTTCTTGTATATGTCCCATATGTATTTCATTCTCATCGTTACATGTTTTATAATATTACTAAATTTCCACAACTCTTTAATAATTTCCAAAGTAACTCTTCTTTTCGGATTAATTAAAATATAAAACTCACCTACTTCCTCATAGACCTACCGCGTTTCAAATCCCTTAACTGGTAATTTCCCTCACTTGTAAAGATTGGACAAATCCCAAAACTGCCCCTAAGAAATTTTTCAAAAATTCACCCTGTCGCTCGAACCAGATGGCATGTCGTTCGAATGACTTCCACATGTCTCTCGAGCGACTTCGCGTGAGATGCAATCTCGCTCGAACAACTTCGAGCGACTTCACGCGAGATTGCACTATTCGTCTCCTACCCAGGATTTTAGCGTTTTTCCACCATTTTTAACATTAAAACCTCTAAATCAACACCCCAAACTCCAAACAAATAGTTCCAATTCAAATACTATCAATTATATATGAATTCTAACCTCCTAGAATCATCAATTCATTACGAATCATTAATAAAACATGGAATCCCCAAATTAATTTACCAAAACCCTAGTTCTTCAAATTCTTATTCAAGAACACATAATTTCCAGATTCGTTCTTCACATAAGTTCATCAAAACGTGATTTCTAATCTACATACATGGAGGGTTTCAATTTAACAAACCTCAGATTCTATTTATATATCCTAATTCCCCAATTTTCATCACTTTTATGAACTAAAACATGTTTATAACAACCCTATACTAACATGAGTATGATAAATGCTAAGGTACAACAAGTTATAAACACTTGCCTCGAATTTGTCGTCTGATTTCTTGATGTTGTTGTTATGGGTGCATTCCCCTTGTCCCGATCTACACGGTGGTGGTGGCGGTTGTGTAAGGTGGTGTAAACGTGGGCCTTTCCTCTTGGAATTTACTCTCCCTCACACCTTCTATGGACGTTCTTAACTTTCTGTAACTTTTTAACCCTAATGGACTTTCCTTGGCTGATAATATAACCCCTAATTTTCGTCCATTAATTAATCCCAAAAATACAATTTACCATAATGCCCTCTCAGGGTGCCGGTTAGGCCTAAAATTGCCCCGGGACCCAAACTAAATACCCGGATATACTATTTTGACTATCTCGACTCTTCCGGACTCAACGGTGCACTTAAAAAGACCATACGAGATACCCAAAATAATTAATCTTTTATTCCATTAAATTAGTCTCGACACGACTCAGACGCGCGTCTGGCTTAATTTACTAAACTGTCGTATTTCTTATTCTTGACAATTTACCGAAGTGTATAGTTCAATATTACATATTACACAGTAATATTCAATTAATAAGTATTAAACCTTGGCACACTAGTTAATATTTATTTTAAATCCTAATTAATGAATAATTAAATTCTCACATTTTAATTCAATTAATCTCAATTAATCCCACAATAATAATTAATCTCATAATGATTTAAATCATAAAAATAAGGGGTATTACACACTTCCCCCCTAATAATGGAATTTCGTCCTGAAATTCGAAAAAAGAATAAGGTAAACCTGGTACGAATAAGCTGGATATTTCTCTCACATATCCGCCTCCCGCTCCCAAGTAGACTCTTCTACACTGTGATGCTGCCACTGCACCCGAACAAGTGGAACCACTTTCGACCTCAACTTCCTCTCGCTATTGGTCTCTCCTCATAAGAGCTGTCGGGATGCAAATAAATCTCCTCTATCGCGATGTGAGTATGGGCCATGTCATCTCGAAGGTATCGTCTCAACGATGAGATGTGTAACACATCGTGAATGCGATGCAAATGCTCCAGCAACCCCAATCTGTATGCCACCGGCCCAATCCTCTCGATATTGGGAAATGATCCCACATACCTCGGAGCCAACTTCCCCTTTTTCCTCAACCTCATTACCCCTCTCATAGGAGATACCAGCAGTAATACTTGGCCCCCAATGCTAAACTCTCGGAAGAATTACTTCGCATCAGCGTAGCTCTTCTGTCTGTCCTGTGCTACCCAAATGCGACTCCTGATGAGCCCAATCCTAGCTGAGGTTTCATGAATTACCTTAGGTCCGAGCAATTTGTTGTCCCCCACCTCTAGCCAACAAGAGGGAGAACGATAAGGCCTTCCATACAATGCCTTAAATGGATCCATGCCGATCATGAACTGATAGGAGTTATTGTAAGTAAACTCCACCAGTGGAAGATACGGCTCCCATCCTCCTCCAAAGTCAAGGTCACACATCCGTAGCATATCCTCCAACATCTAATTTGTACGCTCTGTTTGTCGATCTGTTTGTGGGTGATAAGCTGAATTCAATCTCAACTCTGTACCCATGGCCTCCTGAAAGCTCTCCCGGAAGCGCGACATAAAAATCTTGTCTCTATCAGACATAATATATAGGGGCACCCCATGTAGCTTAACAACCTCGACAATGAACAACTGTGCATACTGGCCCGTGGTATAGTATATCCGTACTGGAAAAAAATGAGCCACCTTGGTCAACCGATCCACTGTAACCCATATGGAGTCGTAACCACGCTGTGATGTAGGTAGCCCAGTAATAAAGTCCATAGAAATACTCTCCCACTTACACGTAGGTATCTCCAATGGCTAAAGTAACCCCGACGGTCTCTGGTGGTCTACCTTTACCATCTGGAAATTAGAATACTTGGACACGAACTCAGCAATGCCCTTCTTCATCCCACTCCACCAGTATTGCCGCCTCATATCCTGGTATATCTTATATCCTCTAGGATGTACTGCAAATCTAGACCCGTGAGACTGTGTCATCACTACTTGATGTAAGTCTTGTCCTTCTAGGACCACCAGTCTCCCATTAAACCTCAAACCTCCATCAGAACTTACTGAGTAGGACTCAACACCCTCAGCTAAAAGCCATACAATCTGCTCCTGACAAAACGTATCAACTGAATGTGCCTGTATCACCCTCATAATAATCTGTGGTGTGACTATCATGATAGATACAAAGGAACGGGCGACCACATCCTGGTGACCCAACTCTTTCCACTTCATTTTCCAGGTGTCGGCCACATCGGCCTCCGGTCTACGGCTTAACGCATCAACAACCACATTAGCCTTTCCTGAATGGTACTATATCTCGAACTGGTAGTCTTTCAAAAATTCCAACCATCTACGCTGAAGCATATTCAGATCTCGTTGAGTGAACAAGTACTGCAATGACTTGTGGCCTGTGAACAAGCGAAACTTCTCCCCCATCAAGTACTGTCTCCAAATCCTCAATGTAAAAATGACCGCTGCTAGCTCTTGGTTGTGGGTGGGGTAATTCTTCTCGTGAGGCTTTAGCTTGGGAGAGGTAAAAGCTATAGCCATATCCTCCTGCTGAAGTACTCCCCCTAGTCCACGTAAAGAAGCATCAGTGTACACCAGATAATCTACTCCCGGCTTGGGCAAAGTAAGAACTGGTGCCGAAGTCAACTTATCTTTCAGCTCAATAAAAGTCAATTGATAAGTATCATCCCAAACATACGGAATTCCCTTACGAGTCAGATTCATCAAGGACCCACAATCTTCGAAAAGCCTCGGATGAATCTACAATAGTACCCGACTAACCCTAAGAAACTATGCACTTTCGTCGAAGTCGTGGGCTATCCCCACTCCCTCACGACGGACACTTTCCTCGGGTGAACTGATATTCCCAATTTCGACATAACATGCCCCAGAAACTGTACCTCCTGTAACTAGAATCCGCACTTCTCATACTTAGCATACAACTGATGCTCTTGTAGAGTCTAAAGAACCTGCCTCAAGTGCTCGGCATGCTCTTCCTCAGTGTGTGAATATATCAGGATGCCATCTATGAAAATGATGAAAAACTAATCCAAGAACTCTCTGAACACTCGGTTCATCAAGTCCATGAATATGGGTGGAGCATTTTTCAACCAAAATGGCATGACTCTAAACTCATAGGACCCATATCTCGTCAAGAAAGCAGTCTTCGACACATCTTTCTCCCTAATTCGTAGCTGATGGTATCCCGATCTCAAATCTATCTTCGAAAAGAAGGTTGCTCCCCTCAACTGGTCGAACAGGTCATCGATTCGAGGCAACAAATACTTATTCCGTATCGTAACCTTATTCAACTCTCGGTAATCCACACATAACCTCAGTGAACCATCTCTCTTTTTCACAAATAACACTGGAGCACCCCAAGATGAGGTGCTCCTACGAATGAAGCCCTGACCTAACAACTGCTCTATTTGATCTCGTAACTCCCTCATTTCCACTGGGGCCATACGGTATGGTTCATGCGCTATCGGTCAGGTTCCTGTCATGATGTCTATGACAAAATCTATCTCTCAACTGGGGGTAGGCTCGATATCTCCTGAAATACATTGGAATACTCATGAATGAATGGGATCAAATCTTAGGGAATCACGACCCCTTTAGAGGTATCCTCCTCTATGTAGTACAAATGGGTGGAGGAGCCTCCCTCTGGGAGAGGCATCACCACCAAAAACATCTCCTGCCCCGGAATGGCAAAGATGATACTCCCACTGAAATAATCTATCATGGCTCTATACGCAGCGAGCCAATCCATGCCAATAATAACATCATTCTCATGCATCTCTAAGACTAGCATGTCAGCTGGTAAAATCAGGCTACCAATCTCTACTCCTACACCCCTACATATAAAGAAAATCAAAGACCCATTCCCCAATGGTGAGTCTACGCATGTCACCGTGCTCTCTGCTATGTATAATAACCCTGAAGCCTTTACAAAATGAGTATCTATAAAATAGTGCGACACCCCAATATTAAATAAAACCCGACCCATAGTGCCATGGATAGGAAATATACCCTCAATCGCGGGTGGTGCCTGTGGGGCTGCGGCTTGATGGAGGTTATAAACCCGTCCATACTGAAGTTGCCCTTACTGAACTAGAACTACTGGAATAGCTAGCAACATTGGCCTCTGAGGTGGTGCTGGGAGGGCGGAGGCAAAAATCAGTCTCTGGGGCTCCTGTCGAGCACCTTGCTGCTGCTGTGGGCACCTGTCCCTCTCAGGATAGTCATGTCGCTTGTGGCCAGTCTTGCCACATATAAAACACTTCCCACCAAAGTTTCCCCCTCGCTTCCCCTGCTGTCCTCGACCCTGCTGGCCGTTCCTACCTCCCCCTTAGCCCTGCCTAAACTTCTGCTGACCCTGATGCCCCTGTTGGCCCTGATGGCCATGCTGACCCTGCTGGCCAGGCCTAAAACCACCCTGACCCTGATGGAAACCCCCTGACCTAAATCTCTTAGAATCCCCCTACTGGGAACTCTGATCAACCGACCTCTGCTGACCCTGAGCTGGCTGTGCCCCACTGGCACCATTACCTCCTGTCCTGTCCGGCTGGCTGGACTCCCCCGTTCATTTTCTCCCAGTCATATGGAAGCGGTGGTCCTGGCAATACAACAGTGATACATTAAGAAAATAAGAATAGGTCTGTAATGAGAGGTTACCCAGAAGATGCTGCGTGATCCTCCAGGTGAGGCCATCCATGAACATCTGAATGCGCTTCTTCTTAGTAGGCACCTCATCTGGTACCATGTTTACCAATCGCGTTAACTCCTCATATTCTACAACTATTCTCCCTTCCTGGGTGAGGTCTAAAAGTTTCCGCCTCATCTCGATCTTAAAGGCGAAAGGAAAGTACTTACAGTCGAACCGCACCAAGAAATCACTGATCGTCATCAAATCTCGCTCCTCAGTAGTAGTAATGGATTCCCACCACTATAAGGCTTCCCCTCTTAGCTTGAAGGTAGTCAAAACTTTCCTTTGAACTTCAGTTCACTCATACATACGAAAGTGTCACTGTATGTCCTTCTTCCACTGACTAACAATAATCACATCTGAATTGCCCATGAACTCTGGGGGACATGCCCTCTCAAAGGACTCTCTCACTCTTTCCCATGCAGTGGGAAACAGATGCACTGGAACTGGTGCTACCGTATGGGATTGGGGTGGGGCCTGCTGCACCACCACTATGGCTGCATTCACCGCCTATGCAACTATTACAGCAACCTCTATTGCATTCATTGTCCCCTGAGGCTGCACTGCTGGTTGTTCTGCCTGTCTGTTTCTTAGTGCAGGTCGAGGAGGCATCTGAGACGAGAAAGAATTTTATTAGTCCACAGTTATTACTAAATCTCAAATAGTTGAAGACAAAATCGCAAAATTAAGACCACAACAGTCCTAAAGATAGGGCTCTATATCGAAAGATGCAAAGCTGAAACATAATAAGCCGTACAGATCCTAAAGGACTCTAGAACCTGATTCTCTGATACCACCTATGACAGCCCGCCCAATTAAATATCGGGTGATCAGTCCTTTAAAAAATTTAAAACATAATTTTAGGTTAGTTCATTCTTAGCATCATTGTCGAAAACATAAAAATCTTATTAACCACCTAATAATTAATTAAGCTAGTGCCAAAAATATATATATTTTTTTTATAAAATCATTCAATTACTAATCCACGAAATTAAACATAATCCATCCACGCATAATTAATTAATAAAATCATGAATCAGAATCACATGCTGAAAGAACTAAGACTGGATAAAACATTCCAGTTCAAAACTCTAAACCAGGCACCATAGTAACCATACATCCGAATGAAAATGAACGGAAAGTAAACTGAACATAATCTCTGAAAAACTGTCTAAGGAATGGGCGACAAATGCCCTAAATAGAAAGTCTATAAAGAATGGAAATGAAATGATGGAGGCGTCTAATACGAAGACCTACAACTTCCATAACAGCTGCAGCATGCCAAGCAATCCAAATCTCTATGCCTGGTGTCCAAGCAAGTGTCAAATGCATGTTAGTTCGATCTCGCACATGAGATTCTCACCTCTCGTCTATTTTGCACGCCTAACGTACATCTATTTTCACCTAGCCATTCACAATGCTTCTAACTAGATGACTATTTATACTTCTTGTTATACCTCGTGGTAGTAACCCACATTTCCCAGTTTTTAACCTTATTAATACCATCATTTATTAATCCGATTGAGTGTTATCACACTAAGTTAAATATTCGTAGTTTATGTCACTTAAGACTATACTATCCCAATAACCTACAATTATCTCACAATAGGAAAATCACAAGTATATATATATATATACACACATACATACATACATACATTCATCGCTATAATATATATATACTAATACAGCACCCCAAGGCTAAACCTGTGGAGCATTGCATACTCTGCTATCATGTCCCGGTACATCTTGTACTCTAATAAGGACTGTCGGTTCGGAAGTCTCCCACGAACCATATACACAAAACACACATAGTGACGGTGAACATAGTTCACATACCTATGGGTCACGCACATACCTATGCTCCTATAGTCAGATGACTTATCAACTTACAAATAAGTCTTCACAGTACTATGTTCTAAGATACGACTCAAATATCCCCCCGAAGGTCACTCACGATAAGACTGTCTCTACACAACCCTCCGTGATAGCAAGTAGTTAGTTATGTCATACAAATAATATTAAACAAGTAATAGGCATTCACATATCCTATTAATATTATTAGGCATTCTTCCCAACCTTCTTGTATATGTCCCATACGCATTTCATTCTCATCGTTACATGTTTTATAATATTACTAAATTTCCACAATTCTTTAGTAATTTCCAAAGTAACTCTTATTTTCAGATTAATTAAAATATAAAACTCACCTACTTCCTCGTAGACCTACCTCATTTCGAATCCCTTAACTGGTAATTTCCCTTACTTGTAGATATTGGACAAATCCCAAAACTGCCTCTAAGAAATTTCCCAAAAATTCACCTTGTCGCTCGAACCAGATGGCATGTCGTTCGAACGACTGCCACGTGTCACTCGAGTGACTTCGAGCGACTTCGCGCGAGATTGCACTGTTCGTATCCTACCCAGGATTTTAGCATTTTTCCACCATTTTAACCCTAAAACCTCTAAACTAACATCCCAAACTCCAAACAAACAGTTCCAATTCGAATCCTATCAATTATATATGAATTGTAACCTCCTAGAATCATCAATTCATTACAAATCATTAATAAAACATAGAATCCCCAAATTAATTTACCAAAACCCTAGTTCTTCAAATTCTTGTTCAAAAACACATAATTTCTAGATTTTTTCTTCACATAAGTTCATCAAAACGTGGTTTCTAGTCTACATACATGGAGGGTTTCAATTTAACAAACCTCAGATTTGATTTATATATCCTAATTCCCCAATTTTCATCATTTTTATGGACTAAAACATGTTTATAACAACCCTATACTTACATGAGTACGATAAATGCTAAGGTACATCAAGTTATAAACACTTGCCTCAAATTTGTCATCTAATTTCTTGACGTTGTTGGTATGGGTGTGTTCCCCTCATCCCGGTCTACACGGTGGTGGTGGCGGTTGTGCAAGGTGGTGTAAACTTGGGCCTTTCCTCTTGGGATTTGCTCTCCCTCACACCTTCTATGGATGTTCTTAACTTTCTGTAACTTTTTAACCCTAATGGACTTTCCTTGGCTGATAATATAACTCCCAATTTTCGTCCATTGATTAATCCCAAAAATACAATTTACCATAATGCCCTCTCGGGGTGCCGGTTAGGCCTAAAATTTCCCCGGGACTCAAAATAAACACCCGGGTATACTATTTTGACTATCTCGACCCTTCCGGACTCAATGGTGCACTTGAAAAGAACCTACGATCTACCCAAAAAAATTAATCTTTTATTCCATTAAATTAGTCCCGACATGACTCACACGCGTGTCTGACTTAATTTACTAAACTGTCGTATTTCTTATTCTTGACAATTTACCGAAGTGTATAGTTCCATATTACATATTACACAGTAATATTCAATCAATAAGTATTAACCCTTGGCACACTAGTTAATATTTATTTTAAATCCGGATTAATGAACCATTAAATTCTCACATTTTAATTCAATTAATCTCAATTAATCCCACAATAATAATTAATCTCATAATTATTTAAATCATAAAAATATGGGGTATTACCGGCTTAAGGTCACCCAACTCAAGATGTCTATAAATGGAATAAGGAAGGATACTCACACCTAAATCCAACAAGGCTTTCTCAATTCGACGCTATCCAATAACACATGAAATCGTGGGTGCGCCCAAATCTTTAAACTTGGGTGGGAGGTCGTTAAGTAGAACGGAGCTCACATTATGTGCTAGGAAGACATTTTTCTTCACCTTTATCCATCTTTTCACCGTTAAAAGATCTTTAATGACTTTGGCATAAAAGGGAATTTGCTGAATGGCATCTAGGAATGGAAAGTTCAGCTTTAGTTTCTTAAGAACATCTAGCACTTCCGAACGGGAGGCCCCCTTTTGAGGTGGGGCCAACCGTTGAAGGAACGAAGCAATTGTGGGAAGTTTCACAACAACTTTGGGCTCTCTAGCATCATCATTACCACTCTCATTCAAAGGGGCATCTTCGGCCTCTTTCGTGCAGGGAAAAACTTCCTAGTCTTTTGGCTCCTCGTGTGGGGGAGGTGATAAATCAATGACTCACCCACTACGTAGATTGGTGAAGGTTTGGAATTTCTAGTGTTGATTTAAATATGTAGAGATAACATTGGTTTGACCTTGAGTAGGTCTTTGTCCTTGAGTAAAAAACTTGCCCTTCTCTTGGACACTTAACGAGGATTTCAACCTAGATATGCTCGTATTCATTTCAGTGAACATGCGCTCAAACTTAGCATTGGTTGCATTTTGAGAGTGGATGAAATAGTTTAAATTTTCCTCAAGAGACCTCTGCGGTGGGGTAATGTATGGGCATGGAGGTGGTGCTTGCATGTGTGGCTTCAGAGGTGGCGCTTGTTGAAAATGAGGCGGGGGTGGAGGTATGGAAACATGTGAATTTGGATTCAACGCAGTTTGTTATTGCCCGTAGCTAAAACTAGGATGGTTCCTCCACGAAGGTGTACTAGTTCCCATGCAGGGCATTGAAATTCACCGTAAATCCTTCAATTGATTCCACTTGCTCGTTAATCATTCCTTTATAGGTGGTTATCATCAGACATTCATTTGTTAAATGGTCTGCCTCACAAATGGTGCACACCTTTTCTTTCACAGCACGTGTGGATCCGGTAGCTTTTCTTAGTCGTAACTTGAGTATGTCTCTCATACTTTTCTCAAATTGATCAAATTGATGATCTATCAAGGTATCTTTGTCCAATTGGTATAGAACAGATGCAATAGGAGTGGTGAACACTTGTTGAGGTCGATTTTGGGCATTAGGATCAGACATGTTCCATGCTTGAGTAGTCTCGACGACATACTTAAGATGAGCCTCAGCATCACTGGCATCCAATTCCTAAAACGGTATTTCACACATCATTTGAACAAGTTGTTTAGACGCTATATTAAGCCCTTGATGGAAAAAATAGATAAGGTTATGCTTCTCAAATCCATGATGTGGGAAAGCGTTAATAAGCCCTTGGAAGCGTTCCCAACACCGTTCAAAAGGCTTATTATCTCGTTGTTGAAAGGCTTGAATTTGAGCCTTGACGGAGTTGGTTTTATGTGGTGGAAAGAATTTTGATAGAAACTTGGATTTCATATCCTTCCATGATATAATAGAGTTCGGTGGTAAAGACCAAATTCAGGTCTTAACTTTATCCTTTAAGGAAAAAAGAAAAAGGAAAAAGCTTTAGGCGAACGACATCTTGCGTGCAAGCTTGATCACTAAAAGTTTCACACACCTCTTCGAACTTGCCGATATGGAGGTATGGTTTCTTCGAATCCATGCAGTGAAATGTTGAAAGAATCTGTATCATCCCATTACGAAAGTGGAACTATCCTGCATTATACGGAAGTAGAATGCATCCAGGGGTGACAGTTTGCTCGGGAAATAATAATTCTTTCATGGGATGATATAGCAGATTTCCCTCACCCGTACCAAAACTGGAGGCATACGACATTTCTCTCTCTCAAATTGACTCAGAATCCTCACTTAGTGTTCTAGAAGTGTGACTCAACGTGTGACTTGTGTTGGAGTTTGGAGGTTTAGGAGGTGGAGCCCAAAATTATCGAACGCGAGGGGTAGGGGGCTATCAGAATTATACTCAACGATGGGATTTTCGTGGATTCTTATTGGAGTATTTTGAGGAGTTTGTTCTGGATTTTGCATGAAAGGACTTTTGAGAGATGATTTCTTTTTGGCATTTTTTTTATGAATTTTAAGTGGATTTTTTTTTTGATTTTTTTGGCTTTTTAAATTTTGGAATCAAATTTGGGATTAAATCTACTAACCTAAAAGTCTACCTAAGTTCCCTGGCAACGGTGCCAAAAACTTGGTGTGATCACAAAAGTGTCTAAAGTGCGTGCTTATATAGGCTCAAGTGAAAGCCTATAGTGTAAGTAATAACCCGGTAAGCCGGGATCGTATCCACATGGAACTAGGACGAATGCTCGTAACGATAAAGGAATATGAGACTAACCCTAAACTGATTCGAGAAAAGAAACTAAAAGATGATTAATTGTGGAACTTAATTCTACTGTCTAAATGCAAATGAACTTTAAATTACCGACTAAGCTACGTGCATGGAAATATAACTACTGCAATTGTAGGGGGTGTCCCCCCACATGGATGATTAACTTGTCCAAGTTAATTTATTGTTCACAAAGAAGCATGTCAAACAAACTCACTTTGAAGATTCTTCATAATCAAGTAGCTCGCAACGCTCTACCTTGAAGAGTCTCCACGGACCTTTCCCGAAGGATCTAGCGTGAAGAACAAAGGTCACCTGGATGACAATAGTTTGTAATAAGAAATAGAATGTTGTATTATGTATTTTAACTTATGAATGTATATGTTGAGTGAGGTCATTTGGTACCCATGAGGGACCATGCCTGGAAGGGCATGGGAGGGCTTTCATGCTCTATCAAGCAACCTCCTCTTGGGAACTTCACAGGGATATGGTTTGGAGGATTGAGAACAAGGCAACGTTGGGAATTATTGCCAACCCTCTTGGCATACATGGATAAACTTCACCCAGGACAAATGTAACTCGATCCAACTCATTGCTTTCCTATTTGAGTGAACCTCCTCAAGTCATTCGATCTCCCTCAATACTTGCCCCCTCGAGCAACCCGTGTGACTGATGTGACTAAATACCTAATAATAGCCACTATTTGAACCACTTCCTGACATCATGATGTCTAACGGTCAGGGACTCAAGAACGTAGCACTCAAGTTCCTTTACCCTTAGGATGGCAGGTCTAGTTCACCAAATCTGACCATATAGCCATCCTAGAGTAAGCCTCAAGCTGACAAGTCATATGCCTCATTAGTGCCCTCAATACTTCCAACCAATGGAATATTTTCTCACTAAAACTATCATATCCCATGCATTAAATGTAGTATCTCATTTAATACACCAGATGAGAGGGATCGAGGGCATGCTGACTCGAGCAACCTTTCTCCCATATAAATAAGAAAAAATAAACAAATCAAATAGAGATGATCCAAAGCCTAGAATTGCTGCCCAAATTTCCTTATACCAGAGAACTCTTACGAGAGCATTAACTCCCACACACATTCAGTGCACCCATCATTGGGCATTAACTGAGCTTGAAGTTCCTGCCTTATCTTTATTGTGCCTAGAGTGCTTGTTCTTTCTCCCTCCGATTACGCTACCTGCTAGTCCCATTCATTTATTATGTTTGCCATATGCTTTTCATGTCAATATCTTCTTTAATGTAACTTTGAATATTGAATCTCTTTGTCTCTGATTCGCCTGTGGCTTTGACCTATACTCTATATCTAACGGTGTTAATTCCGATCTTGATAAGGGGTTATGCCTCACTTAATACTAACAGTATTTGAAGAACCCACATATTATAGCAATTAAGTAAATACGAATGAGGGAAGATGGGTTAGGATACAATTCCCCAAACCCTAGATTTATCGGATAGAATACTAATTTTTCAATTAGAGAGTTGATCAAACCCAGTCTTTAGTAATCCTAAGCATTACATATATAAAGGTATTAGCCCGCATCATATGTAATCAAAGGCAAGAATAAAGTGGCGCTGCATAGCTAACACCCACATCGCATTCTTAAACACCCCGGTTACCAAGGGCAAATGAGGTTAAAAAGGCCTACGATGGTTGTGATCACTACACAACATGATTCGACCAAAATTTAATTCAAAACCTATTTTCTATTCATGTAAACTACATCGGATCGGGTTCATGCATCCAAACCATTGGAAATTTAGCTGGACATAATTAAACTAAGCCTAAACACAAAACCTATTTTGCATGAATTCTTAACTATGTGAAAAATTGGGAAGAAACATGTAAATAAGAATTGCAGTCTAAATTTCAATGAATTATCAGACACAAATGTAAAATAAATTGAAATAAAAAAAGAAACAATACTTGGAATGAAGAAAATTATGGAATTAAATCTTGAAACTCAAATAAAAGTTGACAAAATTAAAACCTAGGGTTCTTAAGTGCAAAAGTCCTCTAAAACCATTAAAAAGAGAACTCCCTAAAGTCTGGTAATTTGTTGGAATAAATACCTTACGAAATTACACGAGTTTGAGCTAGATACAACTCTAAATTTGAAAAATAAAAATAAAAAATTCATCACCCAGATCGGTTCAACCTGGTGTATCGATTCAGTCCGATGTATACCGAATGAGTTCGTTTTTACTTGAAATTGGATCGGTCCGGGGGTTTACTTTATTCAAGAAATTTTAGGATTTCGGGCTAGTTCATTTTTGGGAATAATCGGATCGGTCTGTCCTTTATAGGAACTTTGTCTTCACCGGACCGGTTCGCTTTTGGCTCACATCGGATCGGTCCAAAAATATTTTTCTTTCTGCTATTGTTGTGATTTTCTTTAATCTTTGAGGCTTCATAACTTCTGATCCGAAACTCAGATTTTGATGCCATTTCTTACTTCGTTCTTAAAGACTCGAGTTCTTCAACTTTCATTTTGGTTCCTCGTCCGAGCTCTAAATGTAAAGTTACTCTTTTGCCCTCTG
This sequence comes from Sambucus nigra, assembly GCA_949130495.1. Lineage (NCBI taxonomy): Eukaryota > Viridiplantae > Streptophyta > Magnoliopsida > Dipsacales > Adoxaceae > Sambucus > Sambucus nigra. The sequence continues at coordinate 406,005,374 of OX422207.1, forward strand.
ATTTTTATTCCTTTCTTTCTTCCTTGGTTTCTCGGTTTTGTGTTTCCTCTTCTCTTCACTTGTATAAAATACCTGTAAAAAGCATAAAGAATACATGAAACTTGATGTACTAAATAAGAAATGTCAGTAGCAAGGATATGAGATAAATCAATGCATTTTACGTGGTACGAGGTGATAAAAGCCTCTAAATTAAGGGGATAAATTAGAAGAATTCATGCCTAATCATGTGGGTAGTGGCTTCACAACCAGGGCAATGTTCCTTACGAATTTTAAAAATGAGGCAAACATACCCTCCTAACTTTCATTTATCAAATGGCATATATATTAGGGCAACAAGACCTTAGTGCAAACCTATAAAATCTTAGCCTCTCGTGTCTCATTTCTCACGTCGAGGAAGCGCTCGCAAAACCTCCTATTGTACGTCACCACATCCTCATCGGGCTTCTATTTCTCGCAAGCCATTTGCGTAAGGGTGAATTCATTTTTTTTCCAGGAAGAACTTCTGTATAAACTGAACATGAAGATCTTACCAAGTGCTCACACTGCTTGGAGCCAAATGGGAATACCACGTGTAAGACTTCTCGATTAGAGATTTAGAAAACTCTCTCAACCTCAACTTCTTATTGTTACAGTGGGCCCCAAGATTCTTCATGAAACTTTTAATATGCTCATTTGGATTCCCCCCTTTTCCTGTATACTTTTCAAAGATAGGGGAAATATTCCCACAAGGTAGGCTTCGTTATTATACTCCTATGGATACGAAGTACAAAAATCATCATATACTGAAGAAGATCCCACTCCAACCTTAGAGTCCACCATCATTTTCAAAAGCTCCTTTTCATTTTCTCCATAGTCGGTGGATTTGAGCTGTGCTCCGTAAGAGTCGTCATCACTGGGTTTGCCATTGGTGGTGTCATAGGTGTGCCACTTCCTGGACACATAGCTGAAATAAAAGTTGGCGTATTGGTGCTGTACGTTTCTCCACCTACAGCAGAGGGAGTGTTCAGTGTCGTGTTAGCGGAGCAGCACTATTGGTCATTATTTGCGCCATTCCCCTTGAGATAAAGGGAACTTGTAGATCCGCTGATGGGGTTATGAACGAAATAGGCCCCACTATAACCCCTAACACCACCTGAGCTACCGTAATCTTGATGAACTCAGTGAACAGTCTCAATAGCCCCGTCATCTGTTTAGGACCTTCATCGGCCGTCCCACTAATAGTGGACACACTAGTCTCCTTTTGTCCTACTTGCTCTCTGTCTGACAAGATGGTGAGATCCTCCTCCTCCTCCTCCTCCTCCTCCTCACATTGTATAGTTTAAAAATCAATGTTCTTCACTAAATTATTGTTAGCCATTTCTCAAAAGAGAATACCTTCCCAGAAGAGTTACCAAATATTGGAGGTGAGTTCTTGAAATAATATTAATGTTAAGGGAGTCATAACCCCTTATCAAGATGGTGATTAAGGCCTCAGAACAATCGCCCACAACAATGAATACAAGTCTCCTATCAGCACACTTAAAATATAAAAACTCCTGTATTAAATGTATTCTTACAACATAAATGCTACAATAAAACAATCAATGAGGGGAATTCCACAGTTGACTTGGTTAGAGGGAGTAGGAACAAGAACCTTTAGTGAAATAAATGCAAGAAAGTAACCTTAAACACAAATGGATGCTAAATGATGGAGTTAATGGAGTAAATGAGATTGGTCACACAATAGATGTTGTCACAACAAACTCCCTTGTTTGGGAGTATTTTGGTAGCAGTTCTAGGCTTGAAAAGTGTGATCCCAAAATAGTATAGCTTGGGGGTATTTATTGGAGAGAAAGATAATTCGAGTGACATTCCTATATTAAACGTGCCTGACCACTTTTAACGTCAATAGACCCGTCCATTTAATGCCAAATATATTGAATTAAATGAGCTAGATATGAAATTTTGGAGGGAACACTGTTTGGAATCTCAAAGTTGTGATATAATGAAATAGAACGTGATGTGTCAGCTATGGACTTACCGTCCTAGGAATATTTTCACTCGAGTGCTATTTTATCGATTTCCTGAATGTTAGATATGCCGACGTCAAAGAGTTGGTAAGCAGTAACCTGCAGAGGATGTGCTGTCACATCATTTAAAAAGGTAGTTTATCGAATTGAAGGTTGCTCGATTGATGATTGGCCGAGAAACTTGTGATCTATATGTAAACACCAAAGGTTAACTTTTTGGACAGTTGTTTAAGACTAGGGACCCTCGAGTGGGTTCCCAGAGATGGTATCTCGAGGGACTACCAAACCATGTTGCATAAATCAAGGTTTTACCTAAGTAGCCTAAAGGGGTTGGTCTCTCCCAATGTTTCATTACACCCAATCCTCCAAACCAAAATTTTACGAGATACCCAGAACTGAGGTTGTTCGATAGAGCATGTAAGCTCTCCCATTCCCTGCCAGGCATGATCCCTCAAGGGTACCCAACAATCTCTCTACATTACAAAGTGTACTTTATGTTTTATAAAGAAATCTAAATACAAGTACATCAAATTTCCTATAACAAGTTGTGTTTTCCAAGTTTGTCAACTGGGCTTGATCTTTGTGGGAGATCCCTCGAGGAATTTCAGTCTTATGCGAATGACCATCTTTATAAGAAATCCTCCGAGAATCTTCAGTCTTGTATGAGTGACTGTGGTGACAATTATGTTCAACACAAATTAATAAGGAAGGGCAATCACCAAAACAAATAAAGAAGGTAACGAATATCAATCATACAACACATTATGTACGTAGTTCAGTAAAAATGCCTACGTCCATAGTGGTGTTCTCAGTATTTATTTCTATATACTCTGGGGAGTGTTTTACAGAGACTACAATACGTGTCTTTTGCCTCAGGCTTAGGGCTTATTATATACATGCTTGTTCTCGGGGAGTGGGGGTGTTGGACTCCCCCACGTTAGTCCATCACTTCCTAGAATATCTCCTTACGAGATTTTAGGAAGAGACTAAGTCATAACTAGTTTCGGTAGGGATGCGGGGCTCCTAGACTTTGGGCCTTTATTGAGCTACTTATCTGGGCCCGTGGTGGCTAAAATGATACCCACAATTGCCCTAAAATTATTGGGTCACAATTTGTTCTCAATAAATTTAAATGATTTGTCATAATGGTTTCCTTGTAAATTATGCAGCTGTTCATAGGATTGAAAACTGATTTAGGCGGCAGCTTGCTTCGTTTCCTGTGTAAGATGATTGGGAGCATTTAAAAGTCCTTTGGAACAGCAGTTTGTAGTTGTTGTTTTAAACTTCTTCAAATTTTCTCATCTTCTCTAAGCTCCTACCATTGCGACCTCGTTCCTAGGTCATAATCTTTCAATCTCCTCCATCATCTTTACTTGTGACTTAGCGTCCTCCCAATCCAAGTCTTTATTTTATAAGTTTTTCTTGTTCTCTGTTTGTGCTTTTTTTCTTTGTCAATCTCCTCGCATTTGTAGTTCGGGTTTTGCAAATGGAGAAAATAGTCAATAGGTCGGTAACTGAATTTATGAAATATTACAACATCCCAGATTGGGTAGACGTTGAGTGTGCCCCTGTCCCTAAAAGTGTTAGAGAAATAGAGGGTGCTCACTGGATTCATGTTCTTTTACTGTCCCAAGAGGGGCTCACTTTCCCCCCAAGTAATTTTTTTATGCACTTCTTTGGTTATTTCAATATTGTCCCCGCATAGTTCTCACCAAATTTTTGGAAGATAGTTAACGGTGTCCATAGAATAAATCACCTCTATGGCACCAATCTAGGTCTTACTGAGATATGCTTCTGCTATTCTTTCTCGCATACAAGTTCTGGTCTACTTTACCTCAAGGCTAGGAGTCCTGACAGGGTATTGGTAGTAAATCTACCTGATTCCCACAAGGATTACTGGAAAGAGGGTTTTCTTGCTAGGAATTGGCAATTTTTTCCCCATACCGAGGGGTCGAGGTCTAACAGGTTTCGATCCCTTTTTATGGGGAGGAGTACATAGGTAGGCTTAATTTTTGTTCTACTCTTTGATCTTCTTGTTAATATATGATTTCTTTGATATTCTTCTCTCTTCTTTTCAGTGAGGACATAGTATTTGGAACCTGCTCTCAGTGAGGTTCGAGCTACCAAGCTGATTAAAGCTTGGAACATCAGAGAACCTTTGGCTGACGGTGAACATCCTCGGTCAGCTGCTTTTTTCTGGAGTATAAGAATATTGGGTCCAGTTTCATCCCACGACCTGTAGATAGCATCACTGAGTTGGATATTACTGAGGAAGTTGCTATAGATCCCATCCAGTTGGACGAGGCAGAGGGCATCTCTGGTGAGGACAGTGAAGGTGATACTAGGGGCACGACGAGCTCTAGTAGTGAAGGGTCTTCCATCTCTAAAGAGGCTTTAGAAGCTCGAGAGTTATTTAGTGAGTTAAGTACTTCCAGCGAGGAAGATATGGCTCCTCCCAGGAGGAACCTGATCAGGGATGATGATGATGAGGATGATGTGCTTCTCTCTAGGCGATCGAATAAGAAAAAGTCTGGTAGTGGAGAATCTACCACTGGTCCATAGCCTACTGCCATTGATCAAGAGAAGAAGAGGAGGGAAGAATAACAATTGAGAGAGAAGGATATAAATAAGGAAGATAAGAGGAAGAAGGTGGAAGAGAGGAATAAGGCTGAGAGGGAGAGGGAGAGGGAAGAGGAGAGAAGGAGGGTGGAAGTGAGGATAAAGGCCGAGTAAGCTTTGGTTCCCGTGTCTGCATTGCCCGAGGGGTGCTCGATCGCTACCTCTCCCTAATTGGCTCCCGCGCTACTCGAGAGAGCAGTTTTGCCAGCTGATCGATAGAGGGCAATGGGGACCGACCAGTTAGCTCTGCAAATGAGTCAGAGGCTAGACTTGATAAGTCTATGTCCATTTTTCAATACTCGTAATTTTTTGTTCAATGATTTCTTCTAATGCTCCCTTTTTATTTGTAGTTCATGATAGAATTCGCTATTCTCTACCGTACTCGTGATGAGTTGGTGAGTAGGAATGCAAATTTAGAAAATCAGAACATTGAACTAAAGGGGAAAGGTTCCGAGATGGTGTCTAATTCGAAGGCTGCTAGTGAGGCCCAAAATTCCTCTGATCTCGCCCTTGTTGAAGCCAGTAGAGCGAAGGAAGCGGCGACCAAGGAGTTGAATGAGTTGAGGCAGTCCTACGATTTGGTCTATACGAGCAAGCTATTCGTGGTCGAGAAAATAATGTTCTGTCAGAGAAAGTGAAGAAGATGGAGTCTGAGCTACTACCATTAAGGAGAGTTCGTATAAATCTAGGTGGGCTGCTGCATATGAGGACGCTGATGCTCATATAGTCTACATCAGTTGGCTGAACTTCAAGAAGGGATGGAACAAGGCTCTTCTGGCTGCTGGGGTGGATGTTAATTCACCCTTATTTGATGAGCATGATCCAGTCCAGAAGCTTGTTGTGGATGAGGCTCCTACCCCAACTATTTATAGTGGCATTCCTGCATCTCTCACCATTCCTGCTGACACTCCCTCCGTTCAAGGACAATAGCTGCTCCATCTGAGGGAGGTGCTCCCGCTGCTAATGACAAGGGAAAGCAACCAGCGACCTCTAAACAAACTGAGGTTGCTAGCTAGATTACTTTTAGGACATTATTTGTATTTATTTATACTGTTATCCTTTAATTACCGATGTAATTGGACCTCTTTATTTGAATGAAATGAAAAGACTTTCCCTTCTTCATACTGATTCTTTCACTTTTGAATGCTTGTATGGCCTGTAGTTGATTGACGTAGATGATTATATACCTACCACCTCTCAACTGGGAAGGATCCTTAGTCCTAATAAGAGCAATCAGGTTCGCCAAGCCTTCGTTAGGATTTACAAGTCTCTCAGGTCAAGGAATAAAAGTTTTAAAGACCAGTCTAAGCTCGTCGCCAAACTAAAGGATAGACTCCAGGAGATGGAAGAAGTTGGTGCCTCTGTCCAAGAAGAAGTGAACACTTTGAGAGCTAAGCTTCTAGATTCCTCTAAAATCAATCAAGTCAGAGAAGTTCTTAACAGGAGAACGATAATCTGAGGAGGGAGGTGTCGTGACTCAGGAAGCATGCATCGAGCGTCGCGTCTCATGTTTTATGAGGATCTTTTTCATCAGTTATTCTGTGAGCTAGCATAGTACCGAGCGATGCCCCTCCAGTTTTGTGAGGTTCTTCCTTATCGGCTGCTCCGTTAGCTGGTCCAGATGCAGGGGATCCAGCTAGGGAGATGGACGAGCTCCAAGAAGATGTCCGTTGAGCATACGTGATTACTGTTGGGCTTCAAAGAGATGTCATAAGGCTGAGGCATCTGTTCAAGAAAGGACCTCGGCTAGTGTGGGATGATGGTTATGACCAAGGTTGGACAGATGCTCCGATGAGGTTGACATAGTTTGAAGAGCTCGCCTTTATTAGGCGATGGTTGAGCGCTCTCAGGGAGCTGCAGGTTCCCCGGAACTCAATACTCTGGTATTGTCAAGAGATCTCTCCTTCAACTCTGAGGCTTAATCCTTTCAGGAGGGACGACCAGTAGGTCCCTATAGATTCTATTCCCAGGCAGCTATTAGAGTAAGATTCGAATAAAGTGGAGGAGGAATTGGCCCCTCATTCGGACGATGGCCAGAGATCGCAAGTGGCTGATTATCTTACTCAGAGGCCTAATCCCCATTAAGATCTTATTACTTCAATGTAACTCTTTGTAATTGTAACGAAGTAATAAAATATTTATGTTTTGGGCATTTTTTCGACTAAACATGTGTTGTGTATTTTTACTTAATTAATTTTTCGTTTGATTATCTTGGGTTCTTCGTAGCCGATTAAATTTGATGTAGGTAAAGTTGCTTTGTTGTGTGAATATCCTCCCAGTCCAGTATGATTATGAGATACCATTCTTCCCTACTTTACCTTTTAGGTTGTGTCATCACACTTCCTTAGGCCTAAGTATGGCAATAGAGAGGACACACCTGGTGTTGGATGTTCTATCCAATCAGGCTTTTTGAGCCAAACATTATTTGGCGACCAATTCGATTTGGCCGAGCTGCCTAAGGGTCCCCTGTAGGGCTTCATATATTTCTAGGGGCAATGCTAAGAGGTTGTTCATGTTTCATAATGAAGATCTGAGGAGGGTGATTCCCTGCTTTTGCATACTGAGTAATATGCTTGTCACTTGGAAAAGGTGTGCAAGTTATAAAGTTCATAATACAAAATTAACACTTCATAGAATGTCACTGCCAAATAATATTTTATTAATCATAAGCAATAAAAACTGAGTTGCCAATTCCAAAAATGCGATAAAAGATGAATGAAAAAACTAGAAGTAGAATTTTTTCAGATTGGTTGCGTTCCAAGCTCGGGGTATCTCTTTGCCCTCCTACATTTCTAAGTGATAGGCTCATTGTAGGTCATCCCTTGTCACCTTGAATGGGCCCTCCCAGTTTGGACCCATCTTACCATCAGATGGTTTTACTGCGTTGCCAAGAAGTTTCCTTTGGACGTAGTCCCCAACCTGGATTGTCCTTGGATTGACCTTTTTGTCATAGTGTTTTACGATCTGCTGCTGATAGCTCGCCAGTTTCACTAGGGCTAGTTCAATGCGTTCATCGACTAGGTCAAGTTCAATGAGTAATGTTGCATCATTCTGGCCTTGGTCGACCAAGGTGGATCTCATGGTTGGGAGTCCATCTTCTAAAGGGATGATTACTTCCATTCCATATATTAGTGTGAATGGGATTTCCCCCATTACTCATCGTGGGGTAATGCCGTAAGCCCACAGAATGTGTGGTAGCTCGCTCACCCATGCGGCTTTAGCTCGCTCAAGTCGTTTCTTCAGCCCATCGATCACTGTTTTGTTAGAAGCTTCAGCTTGGCTGTTGATTTGGGGGTAGGCAACCGAGCTAAAATGGTGCCTGATCCCATGGTCGTTGCAAAAACTCTGGAAGGGGCCGCTCTTGAGCTGCATTCCATTGTTAGTGATGATGGTTTTGGGGATCCCAAAGAGGGTAATTATGTTTTTCCATATGAATTTCATCATATTTGCGTCCCTGATGTTTTCCAGCGGCTCTGTCTTGATCCATTTGGTGAAGTAGTCTGTGGTGACCAACAAATACTTGTGATCACCGGTAGTGGTAGGAAGAGGGCCCATGATGTCCATTCCCCATTGGGAGAAAGGCCAAGGGCTGGTAAGTGATCTTAGGTCGCTGGCAGGTTGGTGGACCATAGGAGCATATAGCTGACATTTTTTGCACTTGCAAGCATATAATCCAGAATCTTTCTGCATGTATGGCCACCAGTAGCCTTCCTTCATTGCTCAAAAATCTAGCGATCTCCCTTCAATATGGCTCCCGCAGATTCCTTCATGGAGCTCGCGCAACACTTGTTCGATATCCTTTGGGTGAACACATTGGAGGTAAGGGACGGTGAATGATTTCTTATATAGCTTGCCCTTAGGAGATAAGTGAAAGCGGGAAGCTTTGACTCTTATCTGATGAGCGGCTTTCTTATCGTCTGGTAGCGCACCATCCTTCAAATAATCCCTCAAGGGGTCCATCCAACTAGGTGCTGATTTGATCTAGAGAATACGACCCATTCCTGGCAGCTCTTCGCTCTGGGTGATGCTCAACTGGGCGAGGAAGTCTATAGGGATTGTTCTCTTCAAGTTAGAGTTAATTACTGAACTTAAGGCTGCTAGGGCGTCGGCATGACTGTTTTGTCCTCTGGGAAATTATTGGACACTGACTTCCTCAAAATTGGACATTAACATTTTTGCTAAAGCGAGGTAGGCTGCCATTCTTTCATCCCTCGCGTTAAAGTCCCCACTTATCTAATTGGATACCAATTGTGAGTCGCCAAACACCTGTAGCTATTTTACACTGAATGCCTATACCTTCTGCAGGCGTGCTATCAAAGCCTCGTATTTTGCCTCATTGTTGGAGGCTTCAAATCTAAGTTTGATGCCTTTCTCGAGAATTGTGTCTTCTAGAGTAACGAGGACAATGCCTACTCCTTCCCCCTTTGAGTTGAGGCTCCATCAATAAATAGTCACCAAATTTCTCCCATTGAGGGATTTTCTTCCTGATCCATGGGTTAGAGTTGGTCAGGAGGCTGCTTGCCTGTGAATTCTGGAATGAAGTCGGCGAGCACTTGTCCCTTAATTGCATTCCTTGGCTGAAATTTGATGTAAAATTGTTCGAGCTTGATTGACCACTTAAAGAGTCTGCCGAAAAGATCCGCTTTCTGTAGGAATGCTTTAAGGGGGTGTGAGGCAAGGATGATGATAATGTGAGCTTCGAAGTAGTGCTTCAGTTTCCTCGAGGCCACCACCAGTGCAAAGGGGAGCTTCTCCAGTGGTAGGTACCCCTGCTTGGCATCTATCAAGGTCTTGCTCGCGTAGTAGACTGGGTGATGGATTCTTGACTTTTTTCATATTAGTGCAGAACTGACGGTATGGATGGAGACCGCGAGGTATAAGTACAGGGAATCATTTTCTTGAGATAAGCCTTGAGTTCTTCCAATGCTTTTGAGCAATCTTGATTCCACTATATTGTCTTGTTTCCTTTCAAGAGATGGAAGAATATCTTTCACTTCTCAAAGGACTTTGAGATGAAACGGTTCAAAGTGGAAACAATACCCGTGAGCTTCTGTATGTCTCTTATTATGCGAGGAGGCTGTACCTTGTTGATTTCATCGATTTGGTTCGGGTTGGCTTCAATGCCTCTCTCACTAACCAAGTACCCGAGAAATTTTCCTGAATGGACACCGAAAGAACACCTGCTCACGTTGAATTTCATTCGGTATTTCCAGAGGATTTCAAAGGTCCTTGACATGTCTGAGAGATGGTCTTCTTTGCGCTTGCTCTTGACGAGCATATCATCAATGTAGACTTCCATGGTATCTCCCATTTGGTCTTTGAACATCTTGGTGACAAGCCACTGGTAAGTTTCTCCTGCATTCTTGAGCCCAAAGGACATAACTTTATAACTGTATAAATCGACGGTGGTGATGAACGCTGTCTTGTCTTGGTTCGGTGCATACAGAGGAATCTGGTGATACCCGGAGTATGCGTCCAGGAAGCTTATCCTCTCATGAGATGCTGTGGCGTCCACCAATTGGTCGATCTTGGGGAGAAAGAAACTGTCCTTAGGGCATGCCCTGTTAAGGTCAGTGAAGTCTATACAAACTTTCCATTTTCCATTGTTCTTCAGAAATACTACTGGGTTGGAAAGCCACTTAGGGAATTGAACTTCCCGTATGGATCCTATATTGAACATCTTCTCTACTTCCTTTTCTATAGCTTTGTCCTTCTCGGGTGCAGTTCATAGTGCCTTCTGCGCGATAGGCCTGAAAGTGGGATCGACGTGCAATCGATGATAAACCACACTGGGGTCAATTCTAGACAGCTCGTATGGTTCCCATGTAAAAATGTCTAGATTACTTCTCAACAATACCGTCAATTCCTTCTTTTCTTGATGTGTGAGAGAAGCTCCAATAAATAATATCCTGTCTTTCTTGCTCACACCAGCTATGATCTCTTCCAGGTTTTCAACGACTCGCTCAGAGGGGCGGAGCCTGGTCTCCTCTACCCCGGGTCTTCCATACTTTAGTTTCTATTTCAAAGTTATTAAACCTTCCTGCTCCTCGATCTTCTCTTTGCCCATCTCGACCTTATTCTCTAGTTTTAGGTGGAAGGCTGGGATGAAGCACCTTCTTGCCATCACTTGATCTCCATGGATCTCCATTACTCCTCACACAGTCACGTACTTGAGTTTCTGATGGTAGGTCGATGGGACTTCCCTCATTGCATATATCCATCCTATGCCGAGAATGGCTTAGTATGGTGAGTTAATGTCGACTACCAGAAATTGAATCATCTTGGAGACACTTCCTGGCCTTACTGGCAACACGATTTTTCCCAATGGGATAGTTACTTTTCCAGCGAAGCCAACTAGAAGGACAGTGGCTTCCTTCGGGTCGACAATGCTTAGCTTTAACTTTCTGAATAAGTCGAGATACATTACCTCGGATGAGCTTCCTTGGTCGACGAGAAACTTGTCGACGTCATAGTTGGCTATCCTGAGGGTAATGATAAAGGCGTCATGATGTGGGGTTCTTACTCCCAACAGATTTTCATCTGTGAACACGATGTGTTTGGTATAATCGACGTCATCTACTCGTCGATGCTTTCATGACTGTGTCTTCACTGGATCGATATGAAAAGCTTACATTACCACTGTAAGATTTTTCACTTCCATCCGAGCTGAATTCCCTTGAATCTGCTTCATATCAGATGCCCTATGAATTACTACAAATTCATGACCAACATCGTCCTCGAGTACGTTGTTAGGCCTTGTATCCCCATTGACAGCAACCTTCTCTACCTTCTTCTCCACAAACTCATTCAGATGCTCAGTCTGGGCCAATTCTTCAAGGTGAGACTTAAGAGCCTTCCAGTGCTCAGTCTTATGTCCTCCTTCTTTGTGAAAAATGCATCTCATCATGTTGTTTCTCTTTAAGGGATCTCCCCCCATCTTTCTAGGTCACGTAACAAATGGCTTGTCTCTGATCTTTGCTAGGATCTTATAGATTAGTTCTTTAAAGACGGTGTTTACTGCCTGAAATTCTTTTGAAACATAGTTCTTGCCTCCATTCTTAGAGCTACCCTTGATCCCATTCTTTCCTCCTTTCTTGAGGTTCTCGGCTTTGTTGTTGCCCTTGGCAGCGAGCTTGGCCCATCCATTCTCCCCTATACTGAGGTGGGTCACATCTTCCACCTTGGCATACTTCTCGATGCCAGCCATCAGGTCATCGATGGTTATGGCCTCCTTATTCGTCAGGGACTGGTGCAGAAGACAAGAGATGGGTAGGCCAATTTTGAAAGAATCCACTGCTACCTATTCCGAGCAGTCCTTGACCTCGTTGAACAACTCCCAGTACCTCTTTGAGTAGTCCCGGAAGCTCTCCTGAGGCGTCTTCTTCATTATTAGCAAATAATCCATCATCTTCTAATAGGAGCTACTGGTAATGAAGCGAGCTATGAAGAGCTCGGTCAGGGACTCAAAGCTCCTGATGGACCTATGAGGGAGCCTCTCGAACCACTTCTGGGCCCCATCATGCAGGCTCGAGGGAAAAATCTGACACAATATTGCATCCCTGTGGTTTCAGAGGGTCATGTCTTGCCTGTACTGCTTAACATGATTGATAGGGTCAATTTTTCCGTCATAGACCTTGAATCTCGAAGTAGCAAATTTCTTGGGGGATTCTTCTTCTTCTATCTCCCTTGAGAAAGTGGATTTCATCTGGGTCTTGAGAGCTCGCTGAGCAAGCTCTCTGGTTGATCTAGCACCTCGATGAGATGGGTGTTGGTCCATCTCTCTTCGGACCAAATTTCATATATCCTCATCTCCTTGAGATGGGCTCCTATAACGGCAAACCGATTGCAGTTGTTCAAGCAAGTCATCATCTGACTCGTGCTCCTCAAACTTCTGGGATCCGCGTCTAGGGATTCTTCCTTGGCTACGAGACTTGCTAGCCTGAGGGCTAGGAGTGCGGTATGGACGTCGCCTAGTGCTGCGATGGAGATCCTTCTCCATCCTTTCCAATCTCCTTTTGAGGCGAGCATTCTCAGCCTCTTGCTTGCGAGCGGCCTCTCCTTTCTATTAGAGCCTTGCCTTATAGGCATCAATTTGCCTGGAGATTTGAGTGGGCATCGCTGGTCCCTGACTTTCTTCTGAGGCTTACCGCCCTGGGTGAGCCCTATGATCTGAATGCCGAACTTCATATCTGATCCTGCGAGGGGAAGGCTGTTCTTGGATATCCCCTGTTTGAGGGGCATTACTACTGTGACCGAACATTCTAGCTTCTTTGTTGGTGAGGGCTTTCTTAAGGAAGACAAATGTTTCCCACAGACGGCGCCAATTGTGGTGACAATTATGTTCAACACGAATTAATAAGGAAGGGCAATCACCAAAACAAATAAAGAAGGTAACGAATATCAATCACACAACACAGTATGTACGTGGTTCAGCAAAAATGCCTACGTCCACGGTGGCGTTCGCAGTATTTATTTCTATATACTCCGGGGATTGTTTTACAGAGAATACAATACGTGTCTTTTTCCCCAGGCTTAGGGTTTGTTATATACATGCTTTTTCTCGGGGAGTGGGGGTGCTGGACTCCCCCACGTTAGTCCATCACTTCCTAGAATATCGCCTTACGAGATTTTAGGAAGAGACTAAGTCATAACTAGTTTCGGTAGGGATGCGGGCCCCCCAAACTTTGGGCCTTTACCGGGCTACTTGTCTGGGCCCATGGTGGCTAAAATGGTATCCACAGTGACCTTCCCTAATTTTTCCTGTGAAGTGTTGGCGTTGTTTTACTTTAAACTTGGACCTCCCTCTACACTTACCCCATAAAAATCTCAAAACAAAAAATATCAAAAATCAATAACCAAAAATAGAAAATACAAATCCCAAAAATTAGATCTCAAAACCCAGAAATTTTGGGATTTAATTTTTTTCATTTTTGTATTTAGTTGATTGGTTGTGGTGGTGGCGGCATGTGTGGGTGAGGTAGAGAGAGAAGGAGGGCGAGGGATTCTGTCGGCATGGGGGTTTGTGGTTGCGGGGTGGGATGGATGTGACACCCCGCCTAGTTTAATATCGTTTGATCACGCCTTCATTAAATTAAACGACAATCATATTTGATTTCATTCTTAGCATCACTGTCAAAAACCAATTAATTAAACTAATAATCTATTAAGTCCAGTGTCAATTTTTTAATCTTATTAACATACATAATTAAACCATTCAATAATATAAATATAAACATCCACAGTGACTAAAACGCAGAGAATATTGATAGCATAAATAATTAAACCAAATAAATTCCCGGTCTCCAGAATACCATAATCCAAATGCTAAAACTGAGAAATTTAAGTAATGTCTGATAACGAAACTGTCCAACTACAGGCAACATGCCCAAAGAGAAAATACTGAAATAAAATCCTATTTATATAGAATAAAGAGAATCATCTAATAAAGTCCTGCATGCATCCACAACTTCTGTAGCATCGTGTGACTGGAATGGAATGACTATCATTGGTGACCCTCTGGCTGAGAACCTAAAAGGTTTTGAAAATATTGCTGATATGGAATAATGCCCAAAATATTTGAAAAATAATTGCAATTATTTAAATGCAATAATATTAAAGTAGTATGAAATATTCATGTTAACTTAGTGCCGCACTCACATGAGATTATCCTCACCAATCATCTAAAGTGCACACCTAACGTATCTATGTTATTCCGCTAGTTATGTTATCCTACCTAACTAGTCTAACCATCCTTAACATACTTTAATCCGCTAAACATCTAGCCCGTCCATACGGCCCATACGATACCTCATACTATGAATTACGTAGCTAACACATAAGCTATAACTTAGGGTTTCTCAATTGTATTTATCACTACATAGGCAACGTAACCATACACTAGATATAACTTGATATTCACGACACCATTTAAGCACATATACATATATCACACTTTATAAGTATATACATAGCATCCTTGAGTGGGACCTCTCAGATGCATCCCTAATATGCTATCAGGGACCATGTACATCACGTACCACTCCTAGGCCATCGGGTCGGAATCTAACCATCGATCCCAAAATGTAAACACATAATGGAGGTAGTTATACACATACATTTGTGGGTCATAACTATACAATATCACATCAAACTGGACTTGAAATCAACACCTATCCTCACATACGAATAATGATCATGCAACAATAATATGACATGGGAAAAAAATAATCCAACACCTGCTGGTCAATGCCAGGGTGGACCGCCCACTACACTCAACCTCCATCGATAGCATATTAGATTAGGTATGTTCATATAAAATCAATCACACATGGACATATATATACGATGGTCACACTCAATACACACACACACACACACACACACACACACACAGACATGTAAGAGCATATTTTCTATCATTGCTCAAATAGCTTAGGCTTACATAGATTTTGACGTCTCCTGTTACCATTCGACTAGAACTGTCATGAAGAACCGAATATCCAACATCTCCAACTTTCAAAGATCTCCACACTATGAAGGTATTATTCTATTTAGAGTTTAAATTTATTCATTGAATTTACTTTGGAATGTTTTTTTTAATTAAAATTGAAACAGGATTTTTAATTTTAAAAATTGAGGTAATTTTCTTAATTTAAATTTTTTTGAAGTTCACGCTTCTCGTTCAAACGAGATGGAATTCTAGTTCTACCCAGATCTCCTTTTCGTTTGAAGCCTTGTTTGAAGTTTGCATCGAACGTGTATCGAATGATGGCGTACATTTTTAGGTCGTTTGAAGTTTTTTTAAACGAGATGGATTCTTTGTTCTAATGAGACTCTGTTTCGTTCTAACGACTTGATGTTCTTGTTCGAATGAGCTTCAAATTCGTTCGAACGAGCCGTTGGCTAAAAAATTATGAACGTCACTTAAATGCCTGTTTCATGTTCATATTTTTTAAGACTTTTGCTAAAACTATTTTTGCATAACCTTTGCAAACGTTTCCAACCTTTTCAATTTAAAAAACTGAGAAGGAAAAATAATTGCTAGGATGGTTTCAACAAAATTTACAATACCAATTTTAAATGCGAAAGTTAATATGAAACCGATTTTATCTTTTTATCCTAATCAAGAATCTATGGTGATAAAAAAGATAAATCAAGCCACACAAATAAGACAAGATCAAGTTTCAGGAAAAAATCCCCATCGGGAAAAACCCTTTTATTCCACTAATAACTTGAAAATTGCAACTTACAAACTTACAAGTGAAATACAACAATGACTTTTCACAGAAACCCACAAAGACCGCAACCTTCAAATCAATAATGATTCCCCTGAGAGACACAATGGACCGTAGACCTCCACCTGCCTCTGCCTTCATTTTCATCAGTGAATCCCCGCAGGTCTCACAAGTCAACAATGGAGATACTCTCCACCAAGGTGTATGAAAAGATACAAAATTTTCTACGGTTTTAAACGAATTCACAAGAACAATATTCAAGGATGATTTTTTGTGAATTAAAACAGTGTTTTTCAACACAAAAAGTGAAGAACTTTTGTATTAGATATGAAATTTTTTTTTCGCAAAAGTCTTAAACATCTGAAACATGGAATAGGTGTTTATAGGTTGTTCAAAAATTTTGAGGTGGTGCGGTCGTTCTAACGATATATCAAGGTCGTTCCAATGAGATGGTGATCTCGTTTGAATGAGATAAGTCTTTCTACTAACGACGTCAAAAAAAATAGTGAGACATTGTTTGAATCTTGACAATTAACGACAATGAATCTCGCTACTAACGACACGCAATCTCGTTTCCATCGAGCCTTAAAAAAATTCTTTTTGAAAAAATAAAAAGCCCCGTTCATTTTTGATAAAAAATAAATATCCCAAACATTATTTAGTAAATTAATTTAAACTCTAAATTGTTTAATACCTCATTGGAATGTCGGGAAGTCTTCAAACTTGGAGATTCTCGAGTTCGGGTCATCTTCTCCGTGCGTGATGATTTGTAACGGGATATGCTAAACTAGCCTAAAGTTATGCCATGAACAATGACAAAATGATTTTTCTGAAAAATATCCAACTTTGTCTATTCCGGTACAAAACAAATAAAATGATCGGACACAAAATTAAAATCAAAATCTCCTATTACAAAGATACTAATACCCATCCCAACCCTAGAACGGAACAACATAATATTCTTTTTCTTAAAAACTTCATCTTCTTCCCTTAATCTTTGTCTTCATACGCGCGTCTTTGAATTACTCTTTAAGTACCTACACACATGAGACAACAAAGATATACCCTCATGACGCATCGAGTTTGAAACAAAATATAATTCATAAATAAATACTCCCCCATAATTCAAACTCATCAAAACTACATTTTAATTTACTCTCCCCTTCTGTTTTGATCTGAAATAGACATATATACAAAGAAGTAGAAACAATAAACGTTAAGTGAAAAGCATCACGACGAAGAAAAGACATCATCACAAAAGATTTAAATCAAGCATGTGTAATTATTATCTCAAAGGCAAAAACAACCAATGATTTTTGAAAATTTTCAATTTTTTCAAAAAAAATGCAAATTTCACAAATACAACATGCAATACCATATATACTATATGCAAAATATATCAAAGAAATCCGACACATATTGGTATAAACGACCACCAAACACACAAAACACATAAGCTTGACACACTAGCATAATATCAATGTGTCCAAGCGTGTGGAGTGGAAGGAATGGGCGTGAACTAGTAACAAGAACTAGTAACAAAAGAATTATAACCCAAACACTCAAATATGTTCAAGAAGTTCTAATTGACCGCAAAACTTTATCAAACTAATCCTTAGCCTCAAGTGACAAATAAATTTGAACTTAATGAACAAAACAAACACAGTGCACATAAGCCTAGAATATTAATAATTCTACAAATCAATAGCGTCATGAAAAAATATGCTTAACTAGGATACATTGTCATTATGCAAATCCGTGGATATTTCCATCCAAACTCTCTCAAAATATAATTATTTTCTTTTCTTTTGAATGAACATATCAAACTAAAATATTTGGCACTTTTTGGCATATTATTATTTTTATTTCCTTTATTTTTTCTTGGGCTCTTTTCAAATGGTGGATTTCGGGACGAGTTCATTATACTCTAACATCCCTTTTCCGTGTAGACTCATTATTTTTTCAATGATAAACAAATCCTCATGGGCAATGGTTCTTACATGCATAAATCCTCCATAGTTAAATAAACATGTAGATGATAAAATTGATAGGAGAACATCTCACTAAGCTCAAATGCACATCATGAAGTTAAAATCTAATAAGGTTGTGCATGTGTGTGTGGAGGCATAAACAAAGTTGAATCCATAAACCCAGTCAAGTTCGAAAAAACTCCATAAACATGGTTAAGAAAAATCTAAGCATCTAAAGTCATAACTAAATGTCCTAGACACTTGGAAATTGTGTAGTGAATTGTTTTCAAACACACCAATATGCCACACTAAATGTGTAAAACTAAAATACACAAGAATCGAAAATCTTTTCGAATTTTTTAAAAATATTTTTCAAAAAAACAAAATCTTTTTGTATTTTTCAAAAATACATAAATAAAAAATATTTTGGGTATTTTTCAAATATGACCGAATAAAAGAAAAATATAAACAAAAGTACACATGTCATAACACTAGCAACCATAAATCCTGAAGCAAAACTAGCATATAACAAACAAACCATGCAAGTAATCAACAATATGAAATAACGTGTGATGCTTCATGTGCAAGCATGTGATAATCGACCAATCTAGCATTTATCATCTCCGAAATGGATTTCCTAACCCAAACAGATAAGTCCCTAACTTGAGGGGTTATGGAAACCGAAGGGACACTATCCTTAAATTTCCTAGGGCCTCTTCCAAGATCAAAATAAAAATGCCTAAGGTGACCTTTCCTATCACAATGTCAACATGTGTAAACAGGAGGAGTGTTACCTATGGGTTGACCTTTTATAATGTCCTTTGTTTTGGTTGACCCTCTAAAAAAAATAATGATTTTGGCTTTAACACTCAAAGCATGAGAATAAGATGATCCATTACCATCATTACTGACACTATTCGAGTCTTTTAAATCAACTTTTAACTTCAAAATTTTAGACTCAATCAAAGAATTAGACTCTTCCAATTTTAGGAACTCCTTTTTCGTATTTTCAATCATACTAAGAAGGTTATCTCGCTCTCCCTCAATGTGAGCAAACTTATCCTTAAGAGTCTTCTCACGTGCCTTAAAATTATTATTCAAAATATTTTCCTTAACGCCACAAATCCTAGAATTCTTAAAGTCCTCTAATTATTTTTCTAAAACAAGGACTCTATCATTACTCTCCTTTATGTACACTTTTAAAGATTGAAACTCATCATATAAAGCACTAAACTTCTCACAAATGATATCTCTTTGATTTTGAACAGTTTGCAAAAGTTCTAAAATATTTTTAAGACAATTTTCAAGAAATTCAATTCTTTCGGCAAACTTCAAATTCAAATAAGAATCAACCAAGAGATAAAAAATCAAAACCAAGAGAGACGAAAAAACAACCATCTAAAAAGAAGGTAAACAAGATCAAGCACAATAACTTAGTGCAACTTGCTATGATACCAATTTGAGAAGGAGAAATAATAACAAGGGTGGTTTCAACAAAAAATTCTATACCAATTTTAAATGCGAAAGTGAATATTAAACCAATTTTATCTTTTCATCCTAATCACACATCAATGGTGATAAAACATTTGAGTTTTAATTTGGCAAGAAAATTTTGAAGATGAGAGTTGTGAAAAATATTTTTAGGTCACTTCCTGCCCGCTTTATTCCTAAGGTCACCGTGCTTAACTCATTAGGAATTTTAGACATTCTAAGGTTTAAAGAACTTGTAGGAGACCTTCAAACTTATGTGATTGATATGTTCTCTAAAACCATTAAACCTAAGGATATAGGAGTGGCTTTAAAGACTCAAACTAAGAAAAAGAAGAAAGATATTTGTGAGTCTGAATCTGAGGGTGAATGTGATTTTGATGACTTAACCTTGTTTGCAATTTTTTTTAAAAACTTTCTCAAATGTTTCAAAGAAAATTCTTCTAATAAAAATATTTTTGAGAAAAACAAAAATAAGAATGAGATCAAGAGTAGCTGTGTGAAAGAGGAAGATATAAGGTGTTATGAATGTGGGGGAAAAGGGCGCAAGGCACATGAGTGTCCCGCTAGGCTAAAGAGAAAGGGCAAATAGATTGTAAATAAAGCCACTCTTAGCGATAGTGAGACCGAGTCGGTAGATTCAGGGAGAGAATATCCACATAAACCATGCGTTGCGTTCATGGCTAGTCATGTTAGCACTTCTAGTTTTTCCCACACCGATGAGGACCTACCTAAACATGAGAGCCTCGATGATGTTTCAAGTCGTTCGGGAGATAGTGGAGTGATGATTGTATTTTGAGTGAGGGAGAAGGTGATCTCTAAAAGGCTTTTAGTGATTTTTACACTGAGACTTTGAAGACAAAAAAGATTAATAAGTATTTGTCTCTTAGGGTGTTAGATTTGGAGAGAGAGGGGAAAGTTTTGAGGGGGTGTGAGGCATCGGCGAGTCAAATCGAGAAGGTGAAGATATCTTTAAGTGAGAAGTTGATCGTCTTAGGGAGGGAGAAGAGATACTTGACCAATAATGTGTCTAGTCATGCGAGATACATTAAATCTTCATTGGAGACTCGTGAGAATCTTGAAGCCCGTGTATCCCAACTCGAGAAAGATCTCGAACTTGCCCGAGAGGTTAAGGTTACTTTAGAGGACACATATAAGAAGGTAGGAAAGATGCTCCTCGGTTTCGCTTTAGGTAATGTTGAGAGGATAGGAATATGTTATGATGATGCATACTCTTCCCATGTTTCACCTAAGTCGATTCCCGAGTTTGTGTTAGATCCAACTGGTCCTTGACCAAACCTACCTAGGAGAGGTCGACCTAAACATTTTGAGAGAGGTAAACCTAAGCCTGTGTATGTTTTTTCCCATTGCAAGCAAAGAGTTCACCTTAGGGAATTTTTCTTAGTTGGATAGAGTGTCTCATAGGTATCCTCCACGATATGCTCCCACATGAGTTTTCACACACACTCCCACACATGTTACTCCGCATGCTCCCGTACATGAGAGATTTTGAGAGTTTTTGAGAGAAAGTAGAATATTTTGTCAAGACTTCACAAGATTTTATGGAGTTTTTCATAGGATGTCAGCTCTTTCGGAGAACTCCTCAGGCCTAATGATTGAGGTTGAGACTTGTTTCTAATATAGGATGCTTTTCATGTTCATATTTTACAAGCCTATTGCTAGATAGTATTATAATTGTACTGAAAATTTTCATTTTGATATATTTTTCAAAAATTCAAAAAGAGTTTTGTTTTTGTTGAAATTTTTTGAAAAATACAAAAAGATTTTCATTTTTTTAAGAAAAAGTAAAAATGACAAAAAGTTTTTATTTTTGATAAATGTTTTGAAAAATCCAAAAAGAGTTTTGTATTTTTTTAAACACTATATATGGATGAACATTAAAAATGTCCGTGTCACCCATTCATTCCATATCCACGTAACAATTTTGTAGTGTTTTGAGACATGCCATCATTTCATTTTTGTGCTTTATAATATGGTTTAATAAGTGCCAATTTATGAATCAAATCAATTCATCCCTTAAACAAAAATAACTACATGCGTGCAAATTTCAAACCAACATATGTAAAGTTTGTGACACAAAGTTCAGGAAAAATCCCCTCAGGGCAAAACTTTTTATTTCTAGAATTTGAACAAGTTTACAAGACCATTGACTTACATACAACCTGATAATCGCCCATAAGTGTAACGCACGGTATCTTCATCAAACCTTCAAAGCAACGGCTAGAAATCAGTAATGGTTCACATGAAGCTATACCACAAGGACACGCAGTCCAGACACGTAGTCTTAAAAACATCGTAGAGACTCCCTCCATAATAGCATGCAACTCTCGGTTGTAGAGATCTCACCACAAAGAATGAACAACAACAAACTATGTTTTGGGTTCCACAAAACAACTCACACAAAAGCAATTGGGATTGTGATTTGTAAAACAAAAGTTATGAACCCACAAATGGTTGGAAAATAGTATAAAAACGTATTCTGTGAAACACAGTTTTTCTCAACACAAAAATCGAGAAGTTTGACGCCTTATTTATAATAAAAATCAAGGCGGTGACGTGTTAGATAAAAACACCTCTCATTCAAACGACATGATGTCGTTTGAGTGAGATTCCATCTCATTTGAACGATGTACGATGTCGTTCGAACGAAATCATACACGTAACTCAGAAAGCTTCAGTCTTTTAAATATATTGGAAACCTCAAAACTTAAAACTGTTCACGAGATTAGAAACATCTATCCAAAAAACGTTTATAATAAACTGTTTTCGAAAAAATAAAACCATTTAAAACCATTTCAAAAATCATTTTTTCATAAATAGAAAAATATTTTTCTTTCACAAAAATATCCCAACACTTTTAATGTAAAATGTAAATGAAACTTAAACACATTTTACTAAATTCATCCTTGTTGGGCTCGAATGTTGAAGTCTTTTTGAAATTCAAATTCGTCTTGTGTAGATATAATCTTTTCAATCCTTCGTCAACTTGTAGCAACTTGTAGAGGTATATGACATAATTAATTGTGATGGACAATGTCCTTACAGATCTCCCCCTATGTCTATGTCGGTACAAAATAAAAAATATCTGAATTATCAACTAAAATGATCTATACAAATCTACCCTCCCATAAACTCAAATGTGGAAAGATAAAATGATAAGTCTTCGAACTTTTTCAAACGAGGATTCAACAATCAACTTTTCAAAACATCAAGCTTTTCTCATCAGGGTGTGCAATTCAAAAAGCTTCAATTGTACCTACACAGATGAGACAAAGAAAAATACCTTGTGATGTATCTAGTTTGAAATGATATAAAGCATAAACATGAAAGCATAATGACATATCCCCCATACTAAAACTCCCCCATAAAATCATAATTCATTCTCCCCCTTTTTATTTGTCTGAAATAGACAAGGAAAAGAATAGATCACATAAAGCAAATCTGGGTGTCACGGTAAACCAAGGAAAATAGGATATTTTTGATTTTTCTAATTTTTCATAAAAAATGTAAAAACTGATGTTACAAAAATCACACACCATGAATTTATACTAAGATAACCAAATTGTGGAAACATAATGAATGAGTGTGAATAGATTTGATAGGAAGATCAACTCAATTATATTATATGTGCACGATGCATAAGTGTAATCCTAACGAATGAACATAAAAAATAGTCCTTTGGTGTAGAATTGTTGAATTTAGATGACATTGTCTTAATCATATCAACAAATCAAAGTATAAATGATTTCCACACCAATAACGTCCAAAACTTGAAATGATTTTTCATGACTTTCAAGGACGTGCAAACCGTTGAAAATTCCATCCAAACTCCCTTATTGAAAGATAATGATTTTTATTTTTCTTATGAGGTGATGAAACTAAAATCTATTGGCCCATTTTGGCATAATTTTCTTTTTATTGCCTTTCAATTTTTTTGGGCTCTTTTAAACCTCATTGGACCCCGAATAATTTTCAATTACTCACTTTTTTAGGTCCATTTAAATGGTGGCTTAATCGCAAAGGATAAATGAATATCTTTCGTAGCCCGTCCCCATTTTTGAAAAATAAATCACACAAAATCTCAAATGTTTTATATCATGCACTACTTTTGGTCAGGTTTTATCTCATTTAGTTCATTGTATAGACATAATTGAGATGGAAATACTCAACCAGTATGTGATAGACAAGAACAAAAGTCAAACAAATCCATGCATGTGTGTAATAAAGGACAAGAAGAGTCAATCATGTAGGTATTAACACTATATCATCTCAAAAACTCAAACTTTCTAAAGCACATGAATTACACAATATATTGACTCAAAACACTATCAAATAGTCACATGGATATGGAATGATATTGTGACTTGGTCATCCTAAATGTCAATTCATATAAGGTGCAAACAAAATACAAAACTCTTTTTGGATTTTTCAAAATATTTCTTAAAAACAAAAAACTTTTTGTATTTTTTCAAACACTGTTCAGAAAACAACCCAACAGTACCAAATAAGTATAACAAGATGTAACAGAGGACTGCAAGCAGAAAAAATTTAATTCCACTGGTCGTTCGAATGAGATTCCTCGTCGTTTGAATGATAGAGGATCTCGCGAGAAGGGTTCTCGTTAGAATGAGAAAAGAAAAATCTCCCTGTTTAATCAGAATATCATGCAGTTTTGTCCATTGAGAAAATTTTGCGAAAATAGTTCATGGAATGGTCAAACAGATCCAAAACAGTATAAAAAATAAGAAAAGAAAACAAAAATGCTAACAAAGTATAAAACAAATGGTACATACTAACATTACGCATAAGATAACATCATGCAAATCAATCTATGCAAGCAAACATGTCTAGACCTCAACCGGTAGGTGCGGTGGATTTTTCTAAAGACGGTGATATCTTTTGAAACAACTCCATCAAATCATGAGAAGTCTTGACCAAAAACTTTACTGCTCTCGAATATGTGCAAACTCTCTATCATTATGTGCAAGCAAAGTATCATGGGTGGGTGCATGTGTGCGAACATGTGTAGAAGCAAATAGTGACACATTACCCAATTTAAAGCAAAACTCCCTAAGGTGTCTTATCTTTTTGCAATGGGATCAAACATAAACTGGCTTGGGAACACCTCCCTCAAAAAGTCTCCTACGCGCTTTCCTAATAGGTACGGGACGCCTAGGTGGTTTGGGTCGAGAGTCATGTGAATCTAACTCTAAAGTAGGAACCGACTTAGGTGCAACAAAAGAAGTAGACGCACCATCATGTCTTATTCCTAAACTCTCACCACTCCCCAAAATAGGATTGAGAACCATCTTTCCCACCTTCTTAGATGCATTCTCCTAAGTTACTTTAGCCTTCAGGGCGTGATTTAGATCTGTCTCTAATTGTGACATGTGGGCTATAAGCTCACTCTCTTACCTATTCAAAGTAATCAACTGCTCACTCAAAGGACCCTTCACTTTCTTGAGTTGTCTTGCTTTTGCCTCAAACTCCTTGAAACTATGAATCTCTCTCTCCAGATCTTTCACCTTGAGACCCAACTTGTTGTTCAATTTTTTAGTCTTTAAGGTCTCGGCGTACAACTCTCGAAACACAATCTGGATCTCACTCTCATCATCACTAGCGCACTCGCTCTCAGACTCACTAGAAACACTCAAAACCTCCTCGGGGGTATCACATTCACAAGTGCCCTCATCTCCGTGGGACAAAATGGGTGTGCTCACACAACTCGAGGAAGCTACACACATCCCATGTCCTAAACCTTTATCAGGCTCATCGTCCTCATTTCCCTCATTATCACTAAGGGTGGCTGGCATGACAACTTTCTTTCCCTCTCTCCTAAGTTTAGTGGGACACTCAAATGACTTGTGCCTTCTCCCCTCACACTCAAAACATTTTAAATTTTCAAACTTTTCTTCACCCTATTTCTCTTTCTCACCGCTTTCTTGGGCCTTATCTTTCTGTGGCCATCCCCGATTCTCACCCCCGTGGGGTGGGGGAAGCATGAGAGTGAGGATCCTTATGGTCCCGCGCATCCCTCTCGGGAGTGCTTCAACTGACGTCATTTGGGTGAGGTGTAAAAATGTAGAGAGATTAGAGTCTCCAGTCTATTTTACTCAAAACAGACAAAAGAAAAGAG
This sequence comes from Sambucus nigra, assembly GCA_949130495.1. Taxonomy (NCBI): domain Eukaryota; kingdom Viridiplantae; phylum Streptophyta; class Magnoliopsida; order Dipsacales; family Adoxaceae; genus Sambucus; species Sambucus nigra. The sequence goes on from OX422207.1 coordinate 406,030,851, forward strand.
GAAGCCATCCCGAAGGACACCATCCAAAGACATACTGGTGCATATGAAACCAAAATGATTCGAGAAGGGTCCGGAGGCTAAATTACGAAATGGGAAGGTGTTAGGCACCCATTCCGCCCTTTCGGTCTCTCATGGATTTTTGTTATTTTCCTTTATTTTACCCGTGATATGCGTGCATGTGTATACATAGTGGAGATAGGAATCATCGACTTGTACCATATAAGAGGTAAAGCGAGTCATCCGTAGGAAGGTATAAAAGTACTAGAAAATAGGATTCAGGCGATCATCCCTACGTTAATCGTTATGAGGGAACGATAATGCATACAGAATAATACGCCCTTAAGAAAAAATATATGTATATATATAGTATAATAGAATGGAGTTTAGAGAAAATAGAAAATGAGAGAAAAAGTAAAAAATAGGACTCGAGTTTCGGGTTTTACCCGAGATGCCGACATATCCTATAGAGGACACAAAGTCCACCGAGTTCCCATGTAAAACAAGGGGTGGGGTTTATCCCATAAATCCAATCGGGGATTATCTTATTTGTGTGTGTGTGTAGAAAAACTGTTTTAGTTGTGAGATAAGTGTAAGAAAAGTGTGAGAATTCCCGTTTGGAATTTATGAGCAAACACTCTTTTTCTTGTTTCTTATTTTTTGGGTTTTTATTTATATGAAAATAAGAGATGTGCAATAATACTAAATAAAAAGTATATTAGGATGTGTGAGATGAGATAATAAAAGCACTAAGTAATAAAACAAGTTATTGGAAATTTATGAGAATTTAAGGAGAGAGTTGAGAAAATTGGACCTTTTTGAAGATCTTAATCTTGATCTTGAATGTTGGAGAGAAGCCCTTAGACTTGGATGATGATGGAGGGTAGTGAATTCACCAAGTTTGGTGAAAAGGATGATGAAAAGTGAAGGTTGAAAAGGGATTTGGGTGTGGAAATCACGCTGACTTCGAGAGAGGTTTTTTGGATTTGCTGAGAGTGATATCTATTAGATCTGGGCTCCCCTTACAAGTGAGGTCAGGCCTCCTTTTCATAGGCCCAGGGCATTTTCGATCGGCATAGCCCTGGTCTTACCTATCGGCAGGGTCTGGAACCTGCCGTTTAGCAGTATTTTTCAGGCCTTTTTGAAAAATCGACCACATAATGTAAACCGTTCATCAAAATCGTGCACGGTATGGACCGTTGGAAAGGTAATTTAGAGATCTTAAAAAGTCCTTTGGACCTCTCTCGGGTTCGGGAGTTGAATTTGGGTCAAATATGGCTCGGAAGCATTTGCCGGTCCATTGGACTAGAAAACGTCGGACGCAAACGGATCGTTCGTCCGCATGGTAAGTATGAATTGCACATGGGGCGGACCATTGGAAAGTTTAGGAGATGTACTTTGACATTCCACAGAGTTCGATCTAGTTTGTGGAGTTGACTTTGGTCAACCGAGCCCTGGAAGCATTCGATGACCTCACAGAGTAAAACGGACCGTTCGTCCGTACTGTAAGTCAAAATTGCACACGGAGTAAACTGTTAGAAAGGGGTTTCAGTGCCCTTTGAAGATTAATTCAGCCTCGGTCGAGATGAAGAGTTGACTTAGGTCAAGTGGATCCCGAGAGTGATCGGTGGCTTCCTGATTGAGGTTCGGTGAAATTGGGTCGTTCAACCGCATGGTAGGTCGGAATCGTGCACAGGATGGACTGTTGGAAAGGGGTTTTAGTGCCCTTTAAAGATTCATTTAGACTCGGTCGAGCAGAAGACTTTGACTTTTGGTCAAATGGAGCCTGGGAGTGCCCGATGGCTTTTAGGTCAGTACCCGGGGTATGACCTGGGTTTATGGTGATGACGGGAGGTGCTAGGGATATGATGAGAGCTTAAGGGTTAATAGAATGGGGTGTCTACAGATCCCCTCGACGGGTGAGTTTGGAACAAATAATAGTCGTCGAATAGACACCGCATGATGCTTTTGAGGGAGGATGACCAATTCAGAGGGTCGAGGCCGATTCTGAGGACCTAAGGGATTGTTTAGAGGAAAGGTTTAGGCCAATTCTTAAGGAGGTGCTGGGGAAGATCGATTCTGTGGGTCAAAGACAATTCTGCAGGGTTATAGTGATGATCCAAGACCGAGGACCGAGGTCAATTCTGACATAAGAAATGTGACGGCTGAGGACCGAGGTCAATTCTGACCTAAGAGAGGTGACGATCCAAGACCGAGGTCAATTCTGACCTAAGAGAGGTGACAATTGAGGACCGATGTCAATTCTGACCTAACTATGGTGAAGATCCAAGATCGAGGTCAATTCTGACCTAAGAGAGGTGACGACCGAGGACTGAGGTCAATTTTGACCTAAGAGAGGTGTGAGGATCCAAGACCGAGGTCTATTCTGACCTAAAAGAGGTGACGACCGAGGATCGAGGTCAATTATGACTTAATTATGGTGATGATCCAAGATCGAGGTCAATTATGACCTAAGAAAGGTGATGACCGAGGACCGAGGTCAATTTTAATCTAAGAGAGGTGACGATCCAAGACCGAGGTCAATTCTGACCTTAAAGAGGTGACGATCCAAGACCGAGGTCAATTCTGAACTAAGAGAGGTGACGATCGAGGACTGAGGTCAATTTTGACCTAACTATGGTGATGATCTAAGATCGAGGTCAATTCTAACCTAAGAGAGGTGATGACCGAGTACCGACGTCAATTCTGACCTATGAGAGGCGATCCAAGACTGAGGTCAATTTTGACCTAAGAGAGGTGACGACCGAGGACTGAGGTCAATTCTGAACTAAATATGATGATGATCTAAGGCCGAGGTCAATTCTGACCTAAGAAAGGTGACAACGGAGGACCGAGGTCAATTCTGACCTAAGAAAGGTGACGATCCAAGACCGAGGTCAATTCTGACCTAAGAGAGGACGAATATTGAATTTTGGGTTCCACTAGGGAATGAGCTGGGGAAAAAGTAGAGTGTCCTGTGGAGACCTCGAAAATGTCTTTCTGGAGTTCCGCTGGGAAAATGGGGGGTTCGCTTGAGGGAGTGAAATTTTCTTGGTGAAAATGCTCTAAATCCTTCCTGGGATTTTTAGGAATTTTCTGAGGATTTTTTAGGATTTTCTAGTATTTTTTGGGAATTTTTGTACGAAATTTTATGGGGGTGCTGGTCAGCACAGTTCAGAGGGTGCCATTCGGCAGTGGCACGGACTTTTGGACTGCCTCGGGAAGGTAAGGGGTCAGTGCCGATCGGTGGGTGGGGAGTCAATGCCGATCATGACGCTTAGCATCCTATATAAAGGGGGCGAATTCCCCTCATTTTTCACAGCTTCTTGCTTTCTTTCTCTTTGCGATTTTCCTTTGCAAATCGTTCTAGCGTTTCGATCTCTAAGAAATGGCTGCCTTTGTGAGCACCGTAGCGCATAGGGAATGGTTGACTGTTGACGACTGGGCGAACGTGGAGTGGAGGGACAGGGCACCTCTTTCTTTGGGGAGCGATAACTTCTTTAACGCATTAGAGCCGATTGCGGATGAGAAAACCATGCTACGGGAGCCGTCGCGTCATCGCTCCTCGAGGGTGGTGAACCCTGGTGTTTATGTAAGTAACTTGACCTTTGGAATTCTTCTTTTTTTGTTGATTTTTATTCCTTCCTTGAATTTTGACAAGGTTTCTTCTTTTGACAGTCTGATATCTCTTTGAAGAACATGCGTGCCCGCAGGACGACGGGGCTTAAGGATGTCTAGGAGCATCTTCTACCTGTGGTGCGTTGGATGGTATCTTCAACGGGTTTTGGGAGGTTGGCATCTGCGCTGGATGAGACGCCTCGTTCGATAGCGGTCCTGTGCGCTTTGGGGGAGAGATGGTGGGATACTACCCATACCTTCCATTTTGGCTTTGGGGGAGATGATCGTGACTCCCATAGATGTGCAACAATTACTGGGGCTGATTGCGATGGGGAGTAGATAGAGGTGGATCGCTCTCTGAGGGTGAGGCTGGAGGCAATGAGGGCGGCGCTTGGCAATGTGGGGAGGATAGTGTCTGGGGATTCCATCCGATTATCCTTGCTGAAGGATATTCTACTGAGTAGGGTGGTTGATGTGGAGGATGGGCTTCAGGTGAGACAGATGGCCCGGTTGTTCATTTTTTTGGTACTGGGAGGCTTCATGGTGGCGTCGAGCGGCGACGTCATCCATTTGTGGTTCTTATTGTACTTGAGGATGTTTTCGAACATCCCTCTCTATGATTGGGGGAGCCTGACTTTGGTGACCCTCTATTTTTCTTTGGACGCATTCAGCCGGTGCTGCTGACAAACTTTTACTGGAGCCACGTATCTCCTCGAGGTATTATTTAATTTTGCGCATTTTCTTTTCATGCATTTGCATTTTCCTTATGCGTCATTTTTGATTGTGAATTCTTGTCTGTGGAAGACGTGGTTTTATGAGGTGATTGGGTGCAATACCCCGCTGATTTCTCTGAAGGACGATACCATTGGGGACTTCTACCGATTGTATCAATGGCGGAAAGCCAATCGACAGTCGAAGGGATCTCTTTCTCTCTCTGGAGGTGGTGTGTCAGGTCTTGAATGTCCAAACCAGTGGTAGGGTAAGACTCTTTCCTTTTCAGCCTTGGTTTTTGGTATGCTCTGATTCTGTATTGACTTATGCCTATTTGGTATTTTCAGGTGACCTTTTACCCTTGGGGACAACCATTCAGGATACGGGGGCGACCGGGGTGAATGCGCAGATGAGGCATTTGCTGGGGCATGAGTTCGGCCATTCTTGGTATCTAGGGGAGCTAGTGGTTCGACAGATTTCTGAGGAGTAGGTGGTGGTGCTACCTACGTAACCTCCTATGTCTATAAGGCGGGAGCGGCTGATGCTGGAGGATTCGAGGACCGCGACGATGATCGACGAATTCTACCTGTTGTACACTGATACGACCGTACCGTATGACTATATGGACTTTATGACGAGCTGGTTGATGGTTCCCAACATATATGATGCCTTGCCTTTCCCTCTTGCAGGTTCGAGTCAGACGGTGGGGTTTTCCCACAGTGGTGGTGGTCCGTCGGCATCTGCGGTGGTGGCAACTTCAGAGGTTCCCTTTGTGCGGTTGTACACCCCTTCATACAATATTCGGCGGGCTAATGGAGGGCTGGTGCCTGTATTTCACCGTGCTCACGCGATGGATCCAAAGGAGTTGGGTTTGACAGAGGAGGTTCTTCGTCCTGCGGTATACCTCTTGCTCTTTTCTGGTTCCTTTTCTGTTTTGATCCCTCTTTTGATACTAATTCTGCCTTTTACTTATAGCAAATTCGAGTGTCGACCACTTGGCCGAGGGATATTAAAGACTGGATCTCTTCGACGACTGCCCACATTTGGGATGCGATCCCGGTTCCTTCCGGCTTGGTGCCTTTTGCTTCGTTTGGGGAGGACTCTGGTTCGGGTAGTGGTGGAGCGTCGTCTCGTCGTAGGGGAAAGAGAGCACATCGCAGGGGTGGAAGCTCTTAGAGAGAGGGGTGAAGGGTAGGTGAGAGAGAGAAAGAATGGGTTCGGGCTGAGTCCCGTTATTTTTTTGCTTTTCTTTTATTTCCTGCAAAATTTGATGTAACACAGAAGAATATATATATGTAATGCAAATGGAGATTTTTATTATCTTTTATTAATGATGAATGAGTGAATGCATGTAAATGTGCTTTTTACTTTGCTGCTGAGACCGTAAAAAGAGATATTTTTAGGATTTTGAAGGAAGGTTAAAAATGGGAAATTTTATAAGGAAGGAAAAGGATTTTTGAAATCCTGTTGAGAATATCAATTTTATTTTTATTGGCTTTCTGATTTTGATAAAAAAGGAAAAAGGAAAATTTCCAAAAATAGGGGGTTGCCAATTGGCAAGACCCTTATCCTACCTATCGGCAGTCAGGTCTAGTCCCATTAATTCAAATCTTTTGATTTGTTCCCTCTTCAGCCTTTTGTACCTTGTGGGGTAGGATTCCCTCCGATTTCTGCAAGGATTGTGTCTCTTGTAAGGGTTCTCAAGTTTAAAAAGGGGATGAGTGGAGTGTTTCCATCACACCTTCAGTTATCAACTGTTTCTTAATCTTTGTAAGATGGCTCTCCCTTGTAGCAATGAGTTTTCTAATTACCTCGAAGCCTTGGAAGCAATGTGCTCTTATAATGTCGACTACGATGCTTTCAACACGCGTCGAGTCTCTTTGTGGCGCAATCGGCCCATTGAGTGGAACCTGCTGATGGCGGCGGAACAATTTTGGTACCCCGAAGACCATGTATTCCGTTTTGGGTTGGATGAAGTTTATCCTACCTATGAGGAATTTTCTATCATGCTAGGGATAAATCCCAGTGTTACTGCGACTTTACTCGAATTTTCCCGTTCTCCTAGGGATTTATTGGCTGGGCTTCTTCTCATTTCACCTTTGGCGGCTAGATCACTGGTTGATGGAGGAATGATCTCCCTCCCGATGGTGTTGCAGTCTTTACATCTGCGGGAAGTAGGCAATGCTAGTTATGCTGGAGCCGTTGCTCTGGGCTTGGTATAAAAATTATTGCTGGTGACTGGGGAACTGCGGGTGGATCCATAACTTGTAGCCATTACTTCATGGATGTCATACTGTCACAATCCTGCGGCGGTAATACAGGCGTAGACCCTGAACGGTTTGGATTCTTGGCGAGAAGGTCGTTCTGACTTCCTGCGGGGTAGCCCCATGATGCTGCTCATGTGGTTGTCTAAAAGACTTCTCCTGGCGACTCTTCCAGAATATCCTTTGTCGGCTGTACCCAACTTCTTTTCGCGTCACTTTTGCAGCATTGGCTTGGATATTGAGAGCTGGGAGAATTGGCTTATGGAGCACGGGGCTCATAATTTTTATTGGTCAGTGCCTTGGTGGGGACAGTTGCTGCCTCTTCTGGAGCTAGAAGAATACTCGTATGTGCGGCTGGTTGGTCTTAAACATACCTTTTTTTTATTTCCCTTTGCGGCTTCTATACCAATTTTGATGGGCGCATGTCATGCCACCTCGGACACTGAATTTTTTTCCAATAGAGGATTTGACCGAGCATCTGCGCATGCGACTTGGATCTATATGGGAGAATCGGTATCTGTCGACCCGTCCTTCTCAGTTTGTTGGGAGAGTTTGGCATATCCCTGGGGATTATATGAAGTGGCTGTGGAGGAAAGTAGTTAGCAAGATGTTGGCAGTGGATACTAGACAAAGGTGGTTTGTTTCTTTTCACACCATGGAAGGAGGTGTTGTGGTTTATTCGAAGCTGGTTTGAGCTTATCGATCCATGGAGTGTCTACGACACTCTGTTCAGGTAGGGGAAACTTGGGGATCCCAGGATGTAGATGATGATGATGGATCGGTCTCCTCTTGTAGCTGTGGGTAGGATGTTTTTTTTTGTAATGGGGAATACATGTGGGGATTTTATTTTGGATTTTTTAGGAAGGTAGGGGGAAGGGAGTTATCCGTTCCTTTATATAATTTGCATCGAAATTTCTTATTAATGAAATAAACAAGTTTTTGATCATCTAGCTGTGCCTTTAGATGAATTTTGTATTGTTTGAATTATCTATACTGATCGCTAAGGCATACATAATCCTTTTGTCGAAATGAAGAGATTTTTTTTTAGAATAGAAGGGAGATGAGAAGAGTCATAGTGCGCCGAGATTTTGGACTAGCGGTAGAATTTCTTGAGACGGTCCAGGTTGAATGGAAGAGCCATCTCTTCCCCATCTAGGTCGGTGAGCATGGAAGCACCACCAGATAAGATCTTCTTTACAATGTAGGGCCCGCTCCATTTGGGTTTGAATTTCCCTCTGGGTCCCAAATGGGTTCTATGATTTCTTTGAGGGCTAGGTCCCCCTCTCGGACACCGCGGTCCTTGACCTTCTTATTAAATGAATGCACTATTCGGCGATGGTAGCCTTTTATGTGGTATAGATATTTCAATCTCCTTCGTCTAGGGGGGTTAGCTCGTCAAGATGGCTTTGGCACCAGTCTTCTTCACTGACCTTGCTTTCAAGCATGACGCGTAGCGAGGGTATTTCCAACTCAACGGGTAGGACTAATTCCATGACGTAGACTAAAGAATAATGGGTAGCTCCAATAGAGGTTCTAATTGAGGTTTGGTAGCCCAGAGGGCGTACGGGATCCGGTCAGCCCAATCTCGACAGCTTTCGGTCATCTTGCTGATGATGGCTTTGAGGTTCTTATTAGCGTCTTCAACTGCACCGTTGCTCTGAGGTCGGTAGGGAGAAGATTTGTGTCTCTGAATCCCATACTCGTTGACCACTTTTGTGACTTCTGCCTCAAAATGTAGCCCGTTATCTGACACTAGCTCGTGCGGAACCCCATATCGGCAGATGATGTTTTTCTTGATAAATTTAGCCACTTTCTTAGTTTTCAGCACTGCGTATGGCTCCTCTTCAACCGATTTGGTGAAGTAATCAATGGAAAGTAGGATGAACTCATGCCCATTGGAAGCCTTCGGCGTAACCTTCCTTAAAATGTCGATGCCCCAAGTGGAGAACGTCCAGGGAAAGGTCATGTTGTATAATTCACGTGGAGGCAGATCTTGAAGGTTGGAGAATTATTATCATTTGGGGCATCTTCGGACATAGGCAGTGTAATCCTGGGTCATGGTGGTTCAGTAGTAACCTTGTCGGATGACCTTCTTGGCAAGCATATGTCCGTTCATATGAGGTTTGCATTACTCGCTATGGATCTTTTGCATTATATTTTCAATGTCAGCCCCTGCGATACAGTGCAAATGAACTCCGTCGAAGTTTCTTTTGAGCAGTGCTTTGTGACAGATGATGTACTGGGCAACCAGTCTTCGAAGGGTTGCTCGATCTTTCTTGTTGGAACCCTCGGGATACCTACCATGCTTGAGGAGGTGCTAAATATCAAAGTACCAGTAATTGGCTAGCTCAGGACCTTCTGTGGTGATGAGCTCAATGTGGTAGCAGTGGGTTGGTTTGTCTTGCTTTTGAACTAGGAAGGGGGTCATAGTTATTCCTTCGGGCATGTCAACCATGGAGGCTAAGGTATCAAGAGCATCGTCTAGGTTATTCTTTGATTGGGGTAGGTAATGGAAGGTGATATCTTAGAATTGGGAGGCTAGATCTTCTAAGTGGGCATGGAAGGGTTGGAGTTTCTCATCCTTGACTCTCCACTTTCTGAGCACTTGACTGATGATGAGGGCAGAATCCCCGTAGACTTCTAGGCATTGAATATCTTTATCGAGAGCAACCTTGAGGCCTATGTGCATGCCTCGTTTTCAGCCATGTTGTTGGTGCAAGGGAAATCCAATTTGATGGTGATGGGAGTGTGAGAGTCATCTGGGGCGATAAAAAATATCCCATTGTCGTATCCTTTTTTACTGGAAGTGTCGTCAAAGAACATTTGCCATCGAGGGTTGTCCTGAGTGGTGCAAAGGATGTTTTTATTTGGGAATTCAGAGACCCAGACGTCAGATTCTTCTATGGGGTAATCAACCAGGTAGTCAGAGATGACTCTTCCTTTAATGGCTTTTTGCGTGACGTACATGATATCAAACTCATCTAGGAGCATCAACCATCGAGCCATTCAGTTTGACAAGGGGGGTTTCTTTAGTAGGTATTTGATGGGGTCCATTCGGGATACAAGTTTGATGGGGAAGGCAAGCATGTAGTGCCGCAGCTTTTGGGTAACCCAGACAAGTGCGACACATGCCTTTTCCAAAGCGGTGTAGTTAACCTCATACCCGACCAATTTGTGATTGGCATAATAGATGGATCTTTCTTTACGGTAATCTTCAAGGTATTGGGCTAGTAAAGCCCCGAATGAAGTGTCGATTATGGTTAGGTATAGGAGCAAGGGGAGACCAGGATGTGGTGGCATAAGTACCGGGGGTTGGGTCATATATTATTTGATTAGGTCAAAGGCTTCTTGGCATGCCTCATTCCAAGCTTTAGTTGAATCTTTTCAGAGGAGTTTGAAGATAGGTTCGCAAATGGAAGTTAGCTGGCTGATGAATCGACTGATGTATTGTAATTTCCCAAGGAAACCTTGGACTTCTTTCTCTGCTCGGGGAGGTGGCATCTGAAGTATGGCTTTCAGCTTGGCGAGATCTGCTTCTATCCCCTTCTCACTGACCATGAATCCTAAGAGTTTTCCCTTTATAACACCGAAGATGCATTTTTGTGGATTGAGTCTCATCTGATACTATCACAGTCGTTCGAAAAACTTTCGGAGAGCAGGAACATGACCCTGTTTACTCTTGGATTTAATAATCATATCATCCACATAGACCTCAACTTCTTTGTGAATCAAATCGTGCAGGATGGTTGTGGCAACCCTCTGGTAGATAGCCCCAGCTTCCTTGAGACCAAAAGGCATAATAGTGTAACAAAAGGTTCCCCATGGGGCGATGAATGCAATTTTTTCTTGCTGGTCCGGGTGCATTTTGATTTGGTTATATCCGACAAACTCGTCGACAAATGACTTGAGAGCATGACTGGCTGTGTGGTCCACGATCATGTCGATATTGGGTAATGGATAATCATCCTTTGGAGAGGCTTTATTCAAATCCCGATAGTCTACACACATCCGAACTTTTCCTCTTAATTTCGGCACGAGCACTATGTTGGCTAGCCATGTGGGATACTCGATCAAACGAATGAAGCTTACGTTCAACTGTTTGACCACCTCTTCTTTGACCTTGAGCGACCATTCGGTGCAGAGTTTTCTCAACTTTTGTTTAACCGACTTGTAATCTGGGAGAGTGGGAATCTCGTGCTGATCTATTTCAGGATCGATGCCGGGCATATCATCATAGGACCATGCAAAGACATCCACGAATTCCTTTAGGAATTCTTCGAGTTGTTCACGCTCATGCCCGTCAAGGGTAGTCCCTATCCTAATCTCGCGCAGTTGGATACTAGAACCGAGGTTTATAACAACAGTGTCTTCTTCATTAACTTGAATGCGGTTATGTTGTTTATTATTAACCTTATTTAGATCAGTTAATAATTGTTCATTTACAAAATTATCATCATCAAAAGTTTGATTAGAATCCAAACAGTTAATGTAAGGCACAACAAGATACTCAAAATCTTTGTTTATTTCATTGTTAGGAAAAATAACATTAAGAACCTCGTCAAAGGATGACTCGATTATATTTGAACAAGGATAAACAATAGAAGAAGAAAAAGGGCTAAACATTAGGATTATGGAAGATTTTAGTAGGTAGAACTGGCACAACATGCCAGTTGAGGAGAGATGTATCAGTAGCTTTAATCAGGTGGGATGGATCCAGTGATGTAGTGCCTGAATGAACCATGCAGAGTGCCATCCCCGAGTGTCTATAAGTTGAAAGAATCTTCGGAATCACTTTCCTCAGTCTCTTTGGCATCTTTAAAGAGCAGTTGTTCATGGTGTTGGGAACTCTCGGCCCATGGGTAGCTGTCTTGGAAAAAGATCTCCATTCCAGGCTTCATCTTCTTGTCTGTATGGTAATACCATTGTTCAGAAAAGCTATAAAAAGGGAAGTCCTCACCCTCTTTGATGAATCGTCCATTCAAAAAGTTACCTGGGATAGTCTGGACACAGTCTGGTCTTCTCTTTGGTAGAGACTGGCGGATCATTCTGAGCTCTTGTTCTGACGGTTGATACCCCAAACCACAAGGAGGGAAAGCCTTATTCAGTTCAATCGTCTTGAGTATCCTTTGCTGTCTTTATCCTAGTCCCAGTCTGGGCATGAAGTGTATATTTTTGAACATCTGAATCATAATGACGTTGCCATGAGGGTTGTATTCTGGACAAACCCTTTATTTGAAGTTGTTCCCTACCGGGAGTAGAAGTGGTTCAACTCGAAATCCTGATGAGAGCATATCATTAGACCCGTGTGTTATCTCAAGGATCGAACTGCTGGTACTTACATCCTCATCATTGTCATCGTTGCCCAAGATGGTAATGAACCGTCCGTCGGTGAAGAAATTTAATTTTTGATGGAGTGAGGAAGACATGCCCTTGATACTGTGGAGCCAAGGTTATCCTAGTAACTGGTTGAAACAGGCTGGGATGTCAATAACTTGGAATTGAACGACAGGGTTTATAGGGCCATCCCCTATTACAAGCTTTATGGATCCCATCACCTCCCGATGGGTATTATCGTAAGCACGCACAACAACGAAAGTTGGAGCAAGGTCACTTTATTTTAGTCCTAAACATTCCAAGGTTCTTAGTGGGAAGCCATTCAAGGCGGATCCATTATCGGTAAGAGAGAGTGGTACAACCTTTCCCATAACTTCGACGGAGATGTTGAGTGCATTATTTGTGGTTTGGCTCAATCTTGGGGATTTCCTCTTCGGAAAAGGATATCATTAGGGTAGAGGTCAAGGATCCGACCAAATTTACCGCTTCTTCTGGTGTGGTAGAAGGAGGAACTATGGGTCCAGTGAGCAACTTGATCAAAGCATTTCTGTGCAGCTGAGAAGACATTAAAAGCCCCCATAGAGTGATGTTAGCTTGAGTTTTTTTAGTTGATGGAGGATCTTACTCTCCTCGAGGATCATCTATGGTATAGGAAGGTTTTCAACACCCTTCCCTTTGTCATTTGCTGGTAGTGAGCTTGGAATCTGGTAATGCCTCCCTGATCTGGTTATGTGATTTACTGAAGAAGGAAAAAATATGAATCCCGTTTCGTTATCGATCTCGGGTTGTTCTGCCACCTTATTTGTTTGTCCAAGGAGTTATTCAAATGATATCATTCCACACATGTCGGCTACCGGGCTAGTTCTCTCTGAAGCCTGCTCTTCATTCAAATCTTTGAATTCTTCCCCCTATTCGGTGGCAATAATTCTATTTTTCCATGCAAAGTCAATGCATTCCACAACTTCAACGACTTCTTGATACAGGTCATCCCATTCTATGGGTACATGTAAGGGTGAAGGGATCAAACGCCCTTGTAGCTTCAAAGCATCGAATAACTCGATGATATCGTAAATGTTGTTGGTCTTCCTGAAGAATTCTGCCATGATTTGGATGATATCATCCAGGCTGACTTCATCGATCAGTACTACCCAACTATCTGACTCTTGGTCCCATTTTTGTGCTTCCAAGAATAGCGTACTGAACCTCTGGCAATCAATGACCATCTGTGAGGGAATTTCAGCCCAAACTTTAGGAGTTGGTTTAAAACTTCTAATAATTCCATACCTCCATTTTCAGAACGAATACAGACAACGATGCATGCTCTGGTAAGGAGTGACAGTGCCTGATCAGTGAGGCTAGTAGGGTGTCAGAGGAAATATGGGCAAATTTTGAGAGTTTTAGGAGAGTATATGGGTGTGATTTGAGTTAAGGGGTTAAATCCTGAGTTCGCTTCTAAGAAGATGGCATTGGTATGATTTGGAAGTGGGTTATGAGTAGTGTTTGGCTGGTGGGGCAATGGTACCCCGGTCAATTAGACCTTGGATCATGTTTCGTAGGTGATAACATTGGTCGGTGGTATGGCTAGCAGTTTGGTGAAAGGCGCAATGGGCCTCTGCCTTGAAGTTTCTTGGGAGTGGATTTGGCAATGGATGAGGATCCAAAGGTTTGATAACGTTTCGGCTTAACAGGGCTTGATAGACTTTGGAGAGGGGAGCACGGAGCTCAGTATATTCCTTTTGGACGGGACATGGAGGCTTTCTGGTGCCCATAAGGTGGTTGGTTGAGAGATGTTGTTGATGGTTGAGACTGTAGCACTGGCAGGCTTATCATATTTTCTGGGGGTGAACTGTCCGGACACCTTCTTTGGGTCAACTTCTATTTTGACAAGACCTTCCTCGATTTCTACTCCTGCTTCTCTGAGAGCTCGAAAGTGGGTATAGTATTGTCTTCCCATCACTGTTCGAACATGGGGTAAGAAGTTCTTATTCACTATGATAACTTGTTCTTCCTCGGAAGGCCGACTGGTCATAGTTGCTGCTTTTTCCCTCCATTGGTCTATGAAGTTACTGACTGATTCTCCAGGGTTCTGCTTGAGCAACTCTAAATCACGACGGGTGACCTCAAGCTCTTCATTATATTTGTACTGTGACATGAATTCCTGGGCTACATCCTCCCAACTACAAATTCTGGATTCTTCGAGAGACAAAAACCATTGGAGGGCACTATCCTTCAGAGTTTGCTGAAATAATTGGGCCATCACTTCTTCATAATCCCCTAGTAGAATCATGGAATGGTGATAACTTCAGAGGTGAACACTCGGGGGTCCACTTCCTCCGAATTTCTTGATATTTGGCATCTTGAACATCTCGGGTAACCTCGCTTTAGGATAAGGAGACACGTGGGTGTAGTCCATGTAATTTCCTGAGATTCTGACTTGGTCAAACTTCTTAGTGAGCATCTTCAGGTCCTCTTTAACTTTCTTCCTTCGGATCAATGGTCATAGGCAAGTTAGCCCCATGCTGGGCAAGGTTCGGCATAGGAAGCTAGGTAGGCGATGGACCATTGACAAAAGGGACACATGGAGCGTGCTGATACTCTTCGGGAACCCAGATGGGCTCGAGCGGATCCATGGCATGAGGGAATATGGCCTCGGGTTCTTGAGGGACGGGAACCTGGTTTCGCTACATTTATTGGGCACAAGCTGAGCTAGAACTTCCGTCAGATCCGACTGCACCACGGGACTTAATCTATGTTCTCCATAGAAAGCGGATGGATTCCGGACTCGAAAGAAGTAATAGGGGAACAGACGGAACTCCGGGGTGACTTGATGGAAAACCGAAGCTAATAAGGAGCCAGGCCAAGGGTTTGTGATCGACCTAAGAAGGCATAACATGGGATTTATTTTTGAGAAAAAAAGGGGGAAAATATTTTGACCTTTTTTTTTCGAGATGGAAAGACAAAATGTTTTTGGATTTTTGATAGAGAAAGGAAAAATGTTTTTTTGGATTTTTGATAAGGAAAAAGAGAATTTTCCCTTTGGAGACGGTCTCAACACGATTATTATAATTATTATGTTTTCACTTCTATTAATTCTCCTAAATGCAAAATGAAATGCCGGACGGGACCTGAGCCTGGAAAAATTGGGTTTGTAATATATGCAAAGCTATAGCTGAACTTGTGACCAGGCTCACGGATAGGGTCTCATTTTAAAAATGCGCGAGAATTCGGGCGGCAGGCCGACCCATAATTTTGGCAGAGTTTCGGGTTGAAATCGGCAATCTAAAATGTGTGTCCTAGGCTTGACACCTATATGTGGGTATGCAGTTGGTTGGGTGAATCGGAAAGGGTTCCCCCCTTTGGCGTGACTTCCACGATATACGTCTTGCTCTTGCGGGCAATTAGTACGTGTGGACAAGCCATTTGATATACCTGAGTGTACGTGAATTGCCTCACCATATACCTCATGGGGACAGTACGTGTGAGAGCGAATTTGATATACTCAGCGTACGTGAACGAGTTCCCTGCGATATACCTCCCGTCATGACTTTGGTCAAGCGGTATGATGCTAGGGAATCGTTCGATATACATCAAAGGTACTTGTCCAATCGAAGATGAGAGTCATATCGCTTTGGCTAACTGCGCCCTACCGGACCAACGCCCATCACGAAGTGACCCTCCAGTTACTGGGTAAAATTTGGTCAATCACAATGCTCCTTGGTGATGTCGTGTGAATCATGAATGATCCTCTTATTAGTATCTTATGAGAATGTCTTTCTTGATTATGCCAAACAGTGAGCAAAGTGCAAGTACCAATGCTAAACCAAGTATGGATGGGTGATGCGTGCAACATGTGGATATATGTGACCCTAGGTGCACGTGGTGCGAAGTGTACATGGAGAATTTTTTACAAGTGTGTGAATAGAAGCATAAGCATGGGGTACACATGAGTAACAATGGGGAACATGCAAATAGGGGGAAATTATAAACATAACATCCATGTAAATAGAATCTAGCCCTCAAAATAAACATACACATCCCCAGCAGAGTCACCATTGTGTCCATCCTCGATCCTCGCCGCGGTGGGGTGGGGGTGGCGGTGGTGGTGGTGGTGGTGGTGGTGGGGGCAACGTGAGAGTGAGGATCCTTATGGTCCCGCACGTCCCTCTCAGGAGCGCTTCGACCGTCATCATTTGGGTGAGGTGTAAAAAAGTAGAGAGATTAGATTCGCTAGTCTATTTTACTTAAAACAGACAAAAGAAAAGAGGAAGCCATCCCGAAGGACAACATCTAAAGACATACTGGTGCATACGAAACCAAAATGATTCGATAAGGGTCCGGAGGCTAAGTTACGAAATGGGAAGGTGTTAGACACCCATTCCACCCTTTCATTCTCTCATGGATTTTTGTTATTTTCCTTTATTTTATCCATGATATGTGTGCATGTGTATATATAGTGGAGATAGGAATCATTGACTTGTACCATGGAAGAGGTAAAGCGAGTCATCCGTAGGAAGGTATAAAAGTATTAGAAAATAGGATCTAGGCGATCATCCCTAAGTTAATCGTTATGAGGTAATGATAATGCATACGGAATAATACGCCCTTAAGAACAAATATATGTATATATATAGTATAAGAGAATGGAGTTTAGAGAAAATAGAAAATGAGAGAAAAAGTAAAAAATAGGACTCGAGTCTCGGGTTTTACACCGAGATGCCTACGTAGCCTATAGAGGCATCAAAGTCCACGTAGTTCGCATGCAAAACGAGGGGTGTGGTTTATCCCATAAATCCAACCGGGGATTCTCTTATTTGTGTGTGTGTGTGTGTAGAAAAAGTGTTTTAGTTGTGAGAAAAGTGTAAGAAAAGTGTGAGAATTCCCATTTGGAATTTATGAGCAAACCCTCTTTTTCTTGTTTTTTGGGTTTTTGTTTATATGAAAATAAGATATGTGAAATAATACTAAATAAAAAGTATATTAGGATGTGTGTGATGAGATAATAAAAGCACTAAGTAATAAAACAAGTTATTGCAAATTTATGAGAATTTAAGGAGAGAGTTGAGAAAATTGGACCTTCTTGAAGATATTGAGCTTGATCTTAAAAGTTGGAGAGCATCCCTTAGACTTGGATGATGACGGAGGGTAGTGAATTCACCAAGTTTGGTGAAAAGGATGATGAAAAGTGAACGTTGGAAAGGGATTTAGGTGTGGAAATCACGTTGACTTCGAGAGAGGTTTTCTGTATTTGCTGAGAGTGATATCTATCAGATCTTGGCTCCCCTTGCAAGTGAGGTCAGGCCTCCTTTTTATAGGCCCAGGGCATTTCTGATCGGCATAGCCCTGGTCCTGCCTATCGGCACCTGTCGATAGGCAGGGTCTGGAATCTGTCATTTGGCAGTATTTTTCAAGCCTTTTCGGAAAATTGACCACAAAACACAAACTGTTGATCAGAATCATGCATGGGGTGGACCGCTGGAAAGGTAATTCATAGACCTTCGAAAGTCCTTTGGACCTCTACCGGGTTCGAGAGTCAACTTTGGGTCAAATATGGCTCGAAAGAATTTGCCGATCCATTAGATGGGAAAACATCGGACGCAAACGGATCGTTCATTCGCATGGTAAGTCTGAATCGCGCACATAGTGGACGGTTGGAGAGCTTAGGAGATGTAATTAGACATTCCAAAGAGTTTGATCTCGTTCGAGGAGTTGATTTTGGTCAACCAGACTCTGGAAGCATTCGGTGACCTGACGGAGTAAAACGGATCGTTCATCCGTACCGTAAGTTAAAATCGCGCACGAAGTGGACCTTTAGAAAGGGGTTTCAGTGACCTTTGATGATTCATTTAGTTTCGGTCGAGCTGAAGACTTGACTTAGTTCAAACGGAGCCTGGGAATGCCCGGTGGCCTCCTGATTGAGTTTTTTGGAAATTGGGTCGTTCGTCCGCATGGTAGGTCAAAATCGTGCACAGGATGGACTGTTGGAAAGGGGTTTTAGTGCCCTCGAAGATTCATTCAGTCTTGATCAAGATGAAGACTTTGACTTTTGGTCAAACAGAGCTTGGGAGTGCCCGATGGCTTCTAGGTCAGTACCCGGGGTATGACCTGGGTTTATGGTGATGATGGGAGGTGCTAGGGACCTGAGGAGAGTTTAAGGGGTAATAGAATGGGGTGTCTACACTTTCATTTTGTTTTTCTCTGAAAATCTTTCATTGGAAGAGTTTTGTTTCGAAAACTGGAGAATTTTAAAAAAATTCTTTGCAAGAAGGGCCATGTCAAACTCAGACTCGTCCTTAGACTCAGACTCACAAAAACTCACTTTATTTTTCTTAGATTGGGCTTTAAGCGTTATCCCTCTATCCTTAGGTTTGACAATGTTGGGAAACATGTCAATTTCATACATCTGTAGGTCTCCTACCAACTCTTCTAATTTAAGACAATTCAAATTTCCTAAGGTATTCAAAACAGTCACTTTAGGGATAAAACATTTAAGCAGCGCTCTTAAAATCTTTTTAACCTCTCGTGCATCAGGTATAGGTTTTCCTAGGTTAAAATTAATGTTGACAATATCAGACAAGCGTGCATAAAAATCATCAAAACACTCAGTTTCTAACATAGTGTTTGTCTCAAATTGAGTGGTCAAAATTTGAATTTTAGACTCTTTGACAGCGTTAGTGCCCTCGTGGGCGAGTTACAAAATATCCCATGCTTCTTTAGACGTGGTGCACGTCATAATACGTCAGAACTTTTCAGGGATGACGTGTCCAAAAATTGCACTAAGCCCACATTAATTATAAGTTCTCCACCTAAACTCATCCTCAGTCTAGTCTGACATAGGTTTTAAATTCGTGACATTATTTACGGTGATAGTGGGAGGAATCCAACTTCTTTCACAAATGACCCAAACTCTTTCATCGATTGATTTTAAATGGGATTTCATTCGCGCTTTCCAGTAAGAATAATTAGACCTGTCAAAAATTGGCAACCGACTACATAAGTTTTCGTTTAGAAACATTGTGACAAACTTTCAAAAATTAGATTTAAAAAAAAAATCAATATCACACCATTTTTGCAAAAAATATGAATACGCGATAAATTGGAGTAACCTGCTCTGATACCAATTGGAGAAACCTACGTGTGATAAAGATTCGAATAGATGCGCAAATTCCAATTACAAACTTATTTAATTAGTGTCAATTTATGAATCAAATCAATTCATCCCTTAAACATAAATAACTATGTGCGTGCAAGTGTCAAACCAACATATGTAAAGTATGCGACACAAAGTTCAGGAAAAATCCCTCAGGAAAAAAACTTTTTTTCTAAAACTTTGACAAGTTTACAAGACCATTGATTTACATACAACCTGATAATCACCCACAAGTGTAACACATGGTGTCTTCGTCAAACTTTCAAAGCAACGGCTATAAATCAGTAATGGTTCACACGCAGCTATACCACAAGGACACGCTGTCCAAACATGCTATCCAGACACACAGTCCTAAAAACTCCACAGAGACTCCCTCCAAAATAGCACGCAGCTCTCGGTTGTAGAGATCTCCCCACAATGAATGAACAACAACAAACTATGTTATGGGTTCCACAAAATAACTCACACAAAAGCAATTGGGATTGTGAATTGTAAAACAAAAGTTATGAACCCACAAATGGTTAGAGAATAGTATAAAAACGTATTCTGTGAAATGCAATTTTTCTCCACACAAAAATCGAGAAGTCTGACACCCTATTTATAATAAAAATCAAGGCGGTGACGTGTCAGATAAAAACACCTCTCGTCTGAACGACACAATGTCGTTTGAGCAATATTCGATCTCGTTTGAACCAGGTACGATGTCGTTCGAATGATATCATACACGTAACTCATAAAGCTTCAGTCTTTTAAATATCTTGAAAACGTGAAAACTTAAAACTGTTCGCGAGATCAGAAACATTTATGTAAAAAACTTTTATGATAAAATGTTTTTGAAAAAAATAAAAACATTTAAAAAGATTTAAAAAAGTATTTTTTTATAAATAAAAAAATATTTTATCTTTCACAAAAATATCCCAACACTTTTAATGTAAAATGTAAATGGAACTTAAACACATTTTACCCTTGTTGGGCTCAAATGTTGAAGTATTCTTGAAATTCATTCGTCTTATGTAGATGTAATATTCTTAATCCTTCGATGACTTGTAGAAACTTGTAGCGGTCTATGGCGTAATTAATTGTGATGGACAATGTCCTTACAAGTGTTTTAATCTCAATGCTGCTTTTAAAATGAACCAAATGTGAAATACGAGATAATAAAAGTAGTGCATGTGAGAACCATTATCCAGTTTGAAAAAAGAAATTTTGGTAAAATTGGTATATTTTGAACAATGGAATCGGGCTGCGAAAGGCATGTTGACTTTGTGTGAAAAGCCACCATTTACATGAAAAGAGCCTAAAATATTAAAGGCACATAAAAACAGAAGTGCCGGGCCAATTTTTAGAACATTAATGCTTCGCTACATCTGAGCATTAATTTCTTCAAAAATATTTGAGAGAATAATTCAATATGTGAGTTTTGAGAGAGTTAAGTCGAAGATCAATGGGTTTGCACGTCCTATAACAATCTCGTAAAGCATTATATAGTTTTGGGCATTATTGTTGTGAAAATAACTTATGGTCTTGATTAGTTGATGAGGTTAAGTCAATTTCACTTGAGTTCACCATTTTTACCTCTAAGGTAGACTTTGAGATCTTTCGTTAGTGGTGTCTCATTCCTTCGTGCATATATGTTATGTTTGTCTACATTGATTAACCTATAAAATATGTTCACTCCCTAACATTCCATTTCCATGATTTCGATATTTTTGTGTTTCTTCGTCGTGTGTTGTATTTATACAATATTTATACTTGAAAAAAATGAAAAATTTCAAAAATAGTTTGTGGAGCCTTTGAGATTATCATTGCATGTTTGTTAATTATATATATTTATGATGATATCTTACTCTTTTTGGTATTGTTCCCTATATTGCATGTTTAGTTGCTACTTCTTGTCCATTTCGGACAAAATAAAAGGGGGAGAACAAATTACGGGGGAGATTACAAGAGTTTGATTTATGGGGGATAATTTTTATGAATTTGATATTATATGCCAAATTCGATACATCACAGGGTATTTTTTTTTTATGTGTGTAGGAATTTTGAAAGCTTATATTCATATTACATTCGATGAAGACAAAGTTTGAAGACATCATTATTTTGTACCTATCCATATTAGGGTTTGGAAGAGTATTAGGGTATTTTCATTATCTTAAGGGACTTCATTATAATTTGGATTTTGGTTTTATGTTTGTACCGGAATAGCCAAAATGGGGAGATTTGTAAGAGCATATTTTCTATTATTGCTAAAATAACTTAGGCTTTCCTAGATTTTGCCATATCCCATTACCATTCGACTAGAGCTGTCATGAATGACTGAATATCCAACATCTCCAAATTTCAAGGATCTCCACACTATGAAGATATAATGCTATTCAGAGTTTAAATTTATCCCTTCACTTTATTTTGGGATGTTTATTTTTATTAAAAATGAAATAATATTTTTTATTTTAAAAATCGAGGCAATTTTCATTATTTAATTTTTTTTCAAAGTTTATGCATCTTGTTCAAACGAGAATTCCTTTTCATTCGAAGCCTCGTTTAAAGTTTACATCGAACGTGTATCGAATGAGGGCGTACTGTTTTAGGTCGTTTGAACTTCGTTCAAATGAGATGGATTCTTCATTCTAATTAGACTATGTTTCATTTTAACGAGTTACTGTTCTTATTCAAACGAGCTTCATATTCATTCAAATGAGCTAGCGTCTCAAAATTTGTGAACGTCATATAAATGTCTATTTCATGTTAAGATTTTTTAAGAATTTTGTCAGAACTGTTTCTGCATATCCTTTGCAAAAGTTTTCAACCTTTTGAGTTAAGAAAAGATTTTTAATTCACAAATCACATCCCCAAGATATATTTGAGTGAATTATTTTAAACCCTATAGATTGTATCCTTGCATCACAACTCTTATGGAGAGATTTTCTTCACGATAGACTATTGTAATTCTCGAGGGGCATTACTGATGAAAAAGATTGATTGATGGATACTGAGCATGGTAGGCAGTGTGTGTACTGCTCCTCACCAAGTATTATTCTTTGGAGGTTCTACAAAGACACTGGGCATTATTCTTGTGACGGTTATTAAGTGGTCTGTAAATTGATAGTCTTGTAAACTCTCTAATGTGCAGAAAATAAAGGTTTTACCCCAAACGTTTTCCCCCTCAAATATCCTTGTCTATTTACATGCTTTATCATTTAAATGCATGTATTAATATAAAAAAGATAAAATTTGGATATTTTGTGTGTTGGACATTTAATTATATAAATATTCCATAAAGATCGAGATAGCACACTCTCAATATATATAGTCGGCAAACATGCAAAACTTCTCTCATAGTACTATCCTACCAAATCCCAAAGTCTATTTCGACTTCTAAATTTTATCTAAGTATTCCCTCACTTATAATTTAACTCGATAAATATATACTTCTGGTCAACCGTGCTAATCACACAAAGCACCATCCTAACCATCCCGAAATCCTAACTCGATTTTTCAATTCCCTCCCATGAATATTTACTCACTTATTCACGTATTTCCCTTATGTGTAATTCATCCCTAGTTAGTCTAAAACTCTTTTTAACCCCCACACTGAATTCCTAAAAACCTAAACTCATCCCCGAACCCAAAATCCAATAACCAATCCTCAAACGGTCCAAAAAACCAACATAAAACCAAGAGTTGCAGGCTAGCAGAATCGAACCAATTCATTAGCAGGACCAAACTGATTCGGTAAGCGAACTAGTTCTCTCCTCCTAGCGAAATGATTTGGTTCTACTGGGTTAACAAGATGAATTTTTGACTGATTTTCACCCCCAACCTCCATCCATGGCACTTCAAACTTCCACCAAACTCCCATCCATGAACCCTAATTCATACCTAAACATAATCCAACAGTTTTTTACTTAAAAATCATCCTACAAACAACCTCTAATCACCTGAATAATAAGTTTGATCAAGAACTAACACCATAACAAACCTTAGTTTCAAGATTTGATTTCTTCCTCTTTATATATTTACATCAGATTCATTCTAAGAACATTATGAAATCCGTCTCTCATCATTCATATATTTTTAAACCCGAATTTACCTTAGTTTCCAAACCCCAAAATCATATTTGTCACATGCTATTCTACACCAAGGTTTGGATGAATAAATGTAACCATAAAATATTATTAAAGCAAGTAAATACCTGTATTAAGGATAATAAAATATGAGTTTCTCCTTATGAAATACTTCTTTTAGTGATAATTGATTCATAAATATTTCATATTTATCTCTTTAATTTCGATTCTTTTATGGTCCCATGCATTGTACTTAACCCAAATTCATCTCGTATTTATGCTACTAACCCGTTTTGGTGAGTATTTATTATTTTATGTATTTCTCGTGTGTTTTACAAGCATTTCGTGCAAGTGAATGCGGAAGAGAAAATGAAACAGTGAAAGAAACAAAGGAAATGAAGTTGAAGGGCATTCTAGTAATTTTGCAGCCATAGTCCGGAGATGGAGCCAAATGTAAAGTTAAAGAATATGAAATCACAAGAACACTGGAAGAAATGGTTCCTTAATCCTAGGTACGGTGAATAAGTTACGCGAATTCAATGTTGAGAAGATAATCCAGGGGCAAAATAGGAATTTCAGAAAAATGTACCTGCGAACCAACTTGGATTCCAAGGGAACCAATTCGATTGACCTGGGCGCGAATTTTTAATTATTTTGATTTCCCCCTAGATTGAATGGGTTTACGGCTCTTGAAAAAATGACTTCATTGAGTTGTAAGTTAACATTAGGCATATCTCGCATTAGTTTTACCTTGTTTTAAGGGGGAAAAGCAGACAAAAACATAAGAAGTTATTTTGGCATCAAGTTTATGATTTGTGGATCTTTCTCATGCAATGCTTAATCTAGTTTGTCTTCTTCTCCTTTGATCTTTGCTGTTCGTTATTTTTCTAATTGTCTTGCATCGTTTTTAATTTGGAATTCACTCTTGCATGCTTCGCTACACATTAATGATGACTAAATTCACATGCAATGTAGAAATCATGACTTTAATTAGCAACACTATGTCTGACTAGGTTTCTAAGCGTTGGGAAAGATGAACCCAACCGTATGTGTTTCACATGGATATAAAATATTTTCTTGAATTAAAAAAATAATTAAAAATGTGATATTTTGTTAACATAACCATTGTATGACTTTTAACTCCATTTGCCCTGGGTAACCGAACTGTTTGAGAATGTGATGCGCATGCTAACAATCTTGTCACACACTTTATTTTTATTCTTAATTACGTCTTGTGAGGATTAATTCCTTCGTATATGTAATTCTTAAAACAAATAAAGTCTTCATTTCAATTAAGTGTTTAATTCTAGACTAGTTTTGTATTCGATGAAATTACTAGGCGCTGGGGGATTGTATTCCAACCTTATCTTTCTTTCATATTAATTAATCAGTCAATCTTTGGTCTTTCATGCGAAGTTAGCTTAGATTGGATTTAATTTGTTTCATTAGAAGTAGCATATAGATTCCCATTATAACAATGTTATCTCCTTTATGAGTCACTCATTAAGGTAGTCATCTTACTTAGTAGTCATCATGAGCGATCGTCTTAGTCCCTGTGTTCGACACCCTATTTACTGAATTATTACTTGAGCGACCGAATTACACTTGATTCGCAGTTACACACGTTAGAGACACATTTTGAGTCGCATCAAATTTTTGGCTCCGTTACCGGGAACTAGGTAGATATATCAGGTTAGGTTAAATTAATCCTATAATTTGACTCTAATTCTTTTAAAAAAATCCAAAAATCCAGAAACATTAATAAAATAAAAAAATATCACAAAAAATTAGAAAAATCCAAAAATATTCTCTTCATCCTTAAATGAAAAACACTCCTAATCTCATCATGCATAGAGTACACGAGAATCTCACGTTAGAGCTTTTACCTCTGATATCCCACGTACCCCAAATTCTCCCTTGGTTCTACCTCCTACATCGCCCAACTCTATCACGAGTAACACATCTAGGGCATTCAGTGAGGATATTGAGTCATTAAGAGAGAGTGCAATGTCTGACAATGCTAGTTCAGGTACGGGTGAGGGTGAGTTACTGTATCGCCCTATGAGAGATTTCTTATATCCTAAGTGAACAGTCACTCTGAGATGCATTATACTCCCATACAATGCAGGGAAATTTCATTTTAGAATTGGGAAGATCCTGATTATCCCAACATTCCACGATTTGGATTCGAAAAAGTCCTACCTCCACATTTGAAAGTTCAAGGAGGTGTGCGAGACTTTCACGAACCAAGCATGCACTCAAAATGTAGTGCATCTCAATCTTTTCCCCTTATCTCTGAAAGATATGGCTAAGACAGGATTTGGTCACTAGCACCGAACTTGATAACCACTTAGAGGGATATGCAGGCTAAGTATCTTTAAAAGTTCTTTCCCGCACATAGGACCAATGCGATTATGGCTTAAATTCAAATATTTTGACAAAATGAGAATGTTGACTTTGATCAATGTTGAGATAATTTCAATGAGTTAGTCAATATGTTCTCACACCACGATTTTGAGAAGTGGATACTCATCTCCTACTTCCATCATGGGCTAAGCTTAACTTACAAACAACACATGCTTAGGGTTAAACGTTAATGATGCAGAGGCCCACTTTAAGTACATCGCTAAGACTACTCAAGTGTGAGAAACATGGAACCCAAATACCCAACCCAAGCTTAGACAAATGTCCAATGCTCCTTTCACACCTAGACTATATCAATTAGATAAGGAAGTAGAACAAAAACTCCAAATTAATCAACTAGCAAAGAGCTAGAGGACGCAATTGAGGCTAAGGGTAGAGACATATTCGGCTCAACTCAAGCATTGAGAGAGAAGGTGTGTGCTATTTGTGAGGTGGGACATTCAACTAAGGAATGCTCGATGATACCTGCCTACAAAGTGATGCTCCAAGAGAAAGTGGAAGCCGTAGGATCTTTTAAGGGTAACTTTAATGCCCCACATGGGAACTGTTATAACACTTCGTGGTAGAACCATTTGGTTTTTAGTTACGGGTAATCAAATGTTGCGTTGAATCCAAAATCATTTGTTTCCAAACACCCTCCACCACTCCCACCTTTCCAAAAAGATCCACCCATACAGGCACCACCTACCTGTAAGGACATTTGCTGTCATAATTAATTATGTCATACACCGCTACAAGTCGTCGAAGGATTGAGGAAGATTACATCTATAAAAGACGATTTTGAATTACAAGTGGACTTCAACATTCAAGCCCAACAACAAGATTTTGATAAAATTATGTTTAAGTTCCATTTACATTTCATATTAAAAGTGTTGGGATATTTTATGAAATTTTTATAAATGGTTTTTATAATAACATTTTCTTATAAAAGTTTTTTAAATTTTTTTTCTGATCCTGTAACAAGTTTTGGTTTTGAGGTTTTCGACTTGTTTCAAAGTCTGAAGTTTTTTTTGGATCACCGCCTCAATCGTACAAACGACAACGTATCTCGTTCGAACGAGATATTGTCTTGATCAAACGATGACTTATATTGCTCGATGACGTATATTTTAGTTTGACATGTCATTGCCTTAATTACTGCTATATATTGGGCACCAGACTATTTATTTTAGGCATGGAGATGTACTGCTTTTGACAGAATTCCCTTTTCTTGTGTTTGTATTATTTTCCCGCCATTTAAGGGTTCAAAGCTTTTGTTTTTCAATTCACAATCCCAATTACTTTTATGTGAGTTGTTTTTGTGGAATCCAAGACATTTTGCTGGGATTTTATGCTGCTAAACTAGGTGCCGCAGAAGATACTGGGCTGACAATAGGTACTTCTTGAGGGAGGTACTGGGATGATCGACTGCTTGTCATAGGGAGTGCTGTGGTATTCCTAGGCTGATTCGAACTGCGGTTCTTGTGGTATAGCTGACTGTGAACCAGTGTAGATTTTATTGTAATATGTGTAAGTTACTTACAAATTATAGTGAAATAAAGGTTTTTATCCGAAATTGGTTTTTTCCTGAAATATGTCTTTGTCAGCTTAATCATCGCATGGCTTAATTTATTGATTTTTTTGACACGTAGATGCATGTTTAGGGGATGAATAAAATTAGTTTTTGGTTTATCCAAATTTCGACATCCAATTAAATAATTTTGATTTGGAAATTTGCGAATCTATTTGAATGTTTATCACACATAGGTTTTACCCTACCGCATCTTACATTACCCCATAGCGAATAAGTCTCGAGGATGCTTTAAATCAATTTATGCAAACTTAGATAGCGATAAATGCCCAAAATGCCCAAAATTATGCCGACTTGAAGGCGTCGTTGTCTAATTTGCAATCTTTCCTAGGTTTCCAAGAGAAGGGCAAGTTTTTATCACAAGGCCAAAGACCTCCCCAAGGTTAAAATTGTGTCAGCTCTAATACTGAGGAGAATAAAGAACAATGTCAAGTGGTTACCACTCTAGGTAGTGGGAGAGTTGTTGTCTTGTCACTACCCCCACACAATGAGAAAAATGGGAAGGAGGTTTAGCCCGGCATAAAAGAGGTCAAAGAAGCCCCCTTAGAGGAGAGTGATAAGGAGGACACAATTAGGCCCAAGGTGCTAGTGAAACCCCTTAATGCTGCTCCTTACCCTCAACGGTTTGTTCCTCCCCCTAAAGGGGCCACCCTTGATGATATCTTATAAGTACTCAAGCAAGTAAAGCTTAACTTACCTTTTCTCGAGGCAATAAAGAAAATTCCCACTTATGCAAAGTTCCTTAAGGACTTGCTAACGGTGAAACGCAGACTAAAGTTAAAGTAGAATGTATTTATAGCACAAAACATAAGTTCACTACTTTTAAGTGACCTCCCGCCAAAGTATAAATATTCGGGTGCACCTACCATTTCATGCACCATTGAAGAGAGAAAATTTGAGAGAACACTTTTAGATTTAAGGGCGAGTGTTAATATTATTTCTTACTTCATCTATAGACAACTAGATTTTGGGGACCTTAAGCCCATAAAAATTACACTTCAACTCCCGGATCTTTACTTAAAGATACCTCGGGTATTGTTGAGGATGTGATCATCTAAGTCGAAACTTTCTACTTCCTAGTAGATTTTGTTATTAGGATACAAAGCCCCCTTCTCCCTTTAACCATCATGTTCCTATGATCCTTGGCCGCCCATTCTTAGCTACGGATAATGTTTCGATTAACATGCGAAATGGGAAAATTCAACGATTTTTTTTCTAGAATTTTTCTTTGTAATGTTTTTCTTTTATAACACCTTTTTTACTTACAAAAATGCTAAAAGTAAGAAAAACTAGTTCGAAAGTCACAACTTCTTTTTTAAAAAATTCGAACAAATCCCTGGCAACGGGGCCAAAAACTTGTTGTCAATTTTATAAAATACCGAAAGTGCACGGGCTATTATAGAATAGCGAGTGTAAGTACGGGTCGAACCCACAAGAATTTGTTAATTTCTTCTTTCAAAATGATTGTTATTGTCCAACTAGATTAAATGGGTTGAGAGATGGGATGTAATATTAAACTAAGCTAACAAAAAAAAAATGCGACTACGAAAGATATAAACTAGGACATTGGATCCATTTATCACGTTTAACTAATACTATGCAATAATTTAAACTCGTCATTCCCGATTTTGTAATTCAAATTAAACTGACTCTCGTCGTATTTAATTCGAAAGATAACACTGTTAAGTTCACAATAAAATTTAATGTCTCTACATTTGGACGACAAAAATCCCTATTCCCTTAAAAAGTTCACTTGTAAATTTTAAAATATAGTCTTTAAGCATGGACTATCAAAACAATCGAGTGCAAGCATAATCTATCAAACAATACTAACACTTAAAAAATAAAAATATGATTTTTTTTCAAACAAAGCCGAAGGTTTAAAACACACTCTCGTGTCGTTTTAAATGAATACCAAATTTTTAAAACCTTCAGCATATATCGGGAACAAAGACGAATTTAAATCACATATTATATTAATCAAACATGATAGATTTCACCTAGTCCTAGTAAAAAAATTAAGCTAGCATAATTGAAGACAAAATAAAAATGCAAGAAAGAATATTAATTCTCATTAATAAATCGACTTACAAAGCTAATCGAGTCTTACAATTGATGTTGACAAAATTTCTCCTACAAAATAATTCTTGCCCCTCAATAAAAATATACTCTCAAAATAAAGGAACCAAAAACTATCTCTTAAAGCTCTCTCTGAAATTCTCTACCAAAACAATGAGCTAAAGGGTCTTATTTATAGGCTTAGGAATGAAGTGTTTGAGATGGAGTGAAACTCTCTTTGATTTGTTGTATTTGAGATTATAATTATCTCTTGGAGTCTTGGGAAGAGTTGGAGATAATTGAGAACTCTTTTTTTTTAAATAATTATCCCCAATTTTGGCACTATTCATATCACTATTTACAACACTAGATTTAATCTCATTTTTGACCTCCAAAACTTCAAAAGCTCATTTTCGTTCGAAATTCAAAGTTGTGAGTCTTGTCAAGAACTTTTAGAAAAGCTATGACACGGCCTCAATGGACACTCGAGCGATTTTATAAAAAATATTTAGTACTGCTGTGTCAACCATGTCGTGTCGTGTCGCGACATATCCTAGCAATTTTTGCACATCGACTCCTTTGTTGTCCAAATTTTTGGGGTACCTGTAAAAATGCAAAATAGAAATAATTAACTCAAATTTAGGGTCATAATTATTTAGAAAATTACATAATTATCCATCTTTGCATTTTTGCTCCCGAAATTCATGAATTGTTCGTTTTAATTCGAAATTCAACCAAATTTTAGAGAGAACTTTATTTTGCCTAGATAAATATTTAGAAATGAATTTCAAGCCCATAAAGTTTTGAAAATTATGTTTTCACCCCTAGAGTTACTAAAATTATATTTTAAACTCAAATTTTATTCAAACTTGTATTTTTCTTTTATTTCATGAAAATGACTCTAAAAGCTCATTATTTATGATACAATGGGCCTAACAAGGTCTAGATTTGGGCTTAATTCATACAAAATAATGCACTCATCAGCAACTCACATTTGGGAATATGACACTTGAGACTAATATCTTCAACATCACTAAGAAAATAGGTTATAAGGACGAGTTATGTGAGACAAATATTATTTTGGAGGGAGTATAAGAACATTTTGAGGGTAATCATACGAGGGATCCATTAGAGGCTTGTCTTATTTTGGTGAGTGAGGGCGATATTTCGTACAACGAGTTCGAGAAAGAGATGACAGAGGTAGAAGAGTTGTTAGTCGAGAGTGAGATTGATGAGGATGTGAGAGATGTTAGTTGGGTCTCTTGTTTCGAGGAACTACCACCGAGGGAGTCATGCACAGTTCCCTATGATGAGAAATTTCCTACCCTCGAATTGAAAAAGCTTCATTCGAACGTTAAATATGCTTACTTGGGAGAGGATAAGACATTTCCTATTATTTTCTTATCGAGTCTAAGTAAAGAGCAAGAGGGAAAACTTATGGCTATTTTGAGGAAAACTCTTAGTGATTTTGGTTGGAGTATTGCAAATTTTAAGGGTATAAGTCCGTTAACTTGTACCCATAAAATTCACCTCGAGGGAGATACGAAGGGGTTTAAACCCCACGATGAAAGATGTCGCGAGAGAGGAAATTATAAAATTATTTGATGCGGGCATCATATATCCCATCTCGGATAACAAATGGGTTAGTCCTATTCAGGTCGTTCCAAAGAAGTCGGGAATGACTGTGGTCGAAAATGCTAAGGGTGAACTTATCCCAAAATGTACCACCATCGGGTGGCATGTTTTCATTGACTGTCGGAAGCTTAATGCCAGCACTAGGAAATATCATTTCTTTTTATCGTTTATTGACCAAATGCTAGAGAGAGTAGTGAGCCACCCATTTTATTTCATTTTAGATTGGATATAACCAAATTGAAGTGGACGTAGTGGATTACGAAAAGACGACGTTCACATGTCTTTTTGGCACGTTTGCCTACAAACGTATACCATTTGGATTATTTAATGCACCCACGACCTTTCAATAGTGCATGCGTAGTCTTTTTAGTGATATAGTCAAGAACAGACTAGAGGTGTTTATGGATGTTTTCAGCATTTTTGGCCCAACTTTTGACCATTGTCTCGCTAATCTTGAGAAGGTGTTAGCCCTAATGTGTGGAAAAGAACTTGGTACTGTATTGGGAGAAGTACCATTTCATGATTATTGAAGGCGTAGTTCTTGGACATATCGTTTTGTCCAAAGTCATTGAGGTAGATATGTCAAAAAATTGACGTCATTATCAATCTTCCCCCACCTAAGTCACTAAAGGATGTGCGCTCTTTTTTGGGTCACACAAGTTTCTATCGTAGGTATATTAAGGGTTCTAGTTCCATCGGTAGGCACTTAAGCAACCTACTAGTAAAGGATGCCCCTTTGAGTGGAATGAAGCAGGTCAATAATCTTTTGAAAAATTAAAAGCATGCTCGTATCCGCTCCTATCATGCAAGCTCCGAATTGGTCCCTTCCATTCGAGCTTATGTGTGATGAGAGTGTCTAAGCGCTTGGGTCTGTTTTGGGGCAAAGTAAGGATAAGAAGGCCCACGTCCATGCCATATACTACGCTATCCGAACCTTAATCGGACCCCAACTTAACTACTCCACCACAGAGAAAGAGTTGCTAGCAGTAGTCTTCGCCCTAGATAAATTCCTCTCATATCTCATCGGTTCACCAATTACTTGTTTCACCCACAATGCGACTCTTAAATATCTCCTTTTTAAAAAGGATACAAAGCCGTGCCTCATTAAGTGGATCCTACTCCTCCAAGAATTTGATCTTTCCATTAAAAATGAGTAGAAAATGTCATAGTCGATCATTTATCAAGGATTTTGTCCGACGTACCTAGGAATCCTATGCCCATAGATGAATATTTTTTGGATGAGCAATTATTTTCCACTTCTTCTCCCCCTTGGTTTGTGGATATAGTGAATTATCTTGTCACGGGGTCCGTTCCCCTCGATTGGACACCACAGGAGAAGAAGTTCCTTACTTAGTCGTGCATGTTCTTGTATGACAATCGCTACTTATTCAAATATTATGCGGACCAAATCATTAGAAGATGTGTGCCAGATGACGAGATTCCTAATGTCATCTACTTGTGTCATATGGAAGCATGTGAAGGCCATTTTTCCATGAATAAGACGGTCGTAAAGATGTTTCAGAGCGGTCTCTATTGGCCCATAATTTTTTGGGATGTAAATGCTCATTGTAAATCATGCGATAGATGACAAAGGATGGTAGACATCACTCGATGAGACATGATGCCGTTGACCTCTATTCTCGTTACTGAGATATTCGACAGTTGGGGCATCGACTTCATAGGACCCTTCCCTCCCTCATTCGGTTCTTATACATCCTCGTCAAGGTAGATTATGTGTTGAAATGGGTTGAGGCCATACCTATTAGGATGAATGACAACAAGGTGGTGATAAATTTCATCCAAGAATACATACTTTTTAGCTTCGGTGCTCCAAAGGCGATTATTAGTGACAACCGCAAGCACTTTTGCAATAGGACATTTGAGAAGTTAATGAGGAAGTATGGCATCATCCACAAGGTTGGGACGATTTATCACCCAAAATAAAATGGGCAAGTCGAGTTAGCAAATCGTGAGATAAATAAAACTCTTTAGAAGACCGTTGATCCCAACAAAAATAATTGGTCTACACGATTGAACGATATGCTATGAGCTTATCGGATCGCGTATAGGAACCCCCTCATGATGTCCCCATTCCTCTTTGTCTATGGAAAGCCTTACCATCTCCCCAATGAGCTTGAGCACAAAGCATATTAGGCAATCAAGAGGTTGAATTACAACTTATATAGTTAAAAGAAATACGCATCAACGCCTATGAGTGCTCCCGCATATCCAAAGAAATGATAAAACTCACGCATGAGATCACTATCCATCGAAAGGAGCTTCGTCCTGATCAAAAGGTTCTTCTTTATAACTCATGATTACACTTGTTTTCTAGTAAGTTGCGTTGACCAGTCCATTTGTTATAAAGGATGTTTTTCCGCACGGTGCAATTGAGCTAGAAAGTCCGAAGGATGGGGATACATTTAAAGTTAACAGACAATGCCTAAAGTCGTATCTTAAGGCGAATGTTGAGGAAGCCAACACGATTTGGTTATCGGACCCCGTCTATGGGGATGCTTGAGTTTGAGAGAGAGGTCGTTGCACCCCCAATGCGTATGGAGTAATTTTTATTGTATACTAGTGAGTAAAGTTAGTTTTAGGGTAGTTTAGAGGTCCGTAGAAGTCATGAGTTAGGAAAGTTAGGAGCACCACGTTGGATTTTCAAGCATAAGAGTGCAAACACACGTTACAAGAATGAGGTTGAGGTGTCCTAGGGTTCATAGGTAATTAAGGAGGTTTGAGATACATTAAAGAGGAGAGATATGGAGTGGGAACACTAAAAATATGAGAAACATGAAAAAATGGGATTTGAGGCAGACCACATTGGCCGAATTGCATGCTGAATTGGTTTGCAAGCGAACCGATTCGCTTGCACCTCCAAACCAATTCAGATCACCTGCTCGCTGATTCTTCCCCTTTTTTGTTTTCCCACCAAATTCATTACCTTTTTCCTCCTTCCCTCCATACGAAATCCTTCCCCCCAAACCTCTCCCCACCCATTTTTCATACTTTTCCCTTCCCTCCACCCTTTCCCATTTCCACCTTTTATATTTCCAACCATTTCTAATCCATTCCTACCTATAAATACCCCTCCCACCCTTTACCCCACACCAAAACTCCTACTCTCTCAATTTCTCTCAAGTCCCATACTCCAATCTCCATGGCACACCGTCGCGCCTTTCGCCTCGTTAAATACGACTCCACCAAAATCCTAGACAAGGGAGTTGACCACATTTTCCATTCCGATTAAGAAAGAGATTATTATTACCCCTTCTTCAATCCAACACACACGATTCACATCGAACGTCGAGTCAAGTGGGAGGAGCTCCCCGCCGAGGTCACCGCCCTAATCAACCGCCGTGGGTGGTGCAATTTCTTCAACCCAACGCTCAATCGAGTTTATGAAGAGGAAGTGTGCATTTTATACACTACATTATTCCGCAAATCCTCTATGATCCATGAAGCATGCATGGATGATATCCGCGTCCCGTTATCCCTAGCCATTATTCAAAGGCAGATGCATGAAAAAGGGGTGATTCTATCCCAACCATTTGCCTACCCGAACAATGGCCCTCTGCACCAAATCCAAGTGCATCGTTCGGATGGCCCCGAATGAATAATGGATTTAAGACACTTTCTAGGTGGGAAAACTCCCCAAGACGGTGTGCTATGTCCACCTAATTACTTGTGTCACCATCCTTTAAACCACTAATGACTCGGTGGTATGCCAATGTCATGGTAAATTTTTATATCATTTTCTCCATGAGGCGAGCGCAATCAACCTCGTCCAACTCTTCTTCACGGTAATTCTACATGCCATGTATGACAATACTGGAAAAGTTTCTCTTCCTTATACGCACCTCTTTATATAAATTATGCATGATGCTGGGGTGTGGGCCCCTGACTGGCACCCTAAATTTCCAAAACCGATTGGGTTATCTTCCACCAATCAATGTTCCCGACAAATGCCTGTGGCCCACCCTCCATCTCCGGTGGTGGAAGAAGAAGAGTTTATGGAAGAGGACGCCCTTATGAAGGAGGGGGTTTGGGAAGCCGAAGAGGGAGAGGATGTGCGAGGAGATGAACCAGATTAAAGTGAGGGGGACCCCGATTTTGATGACGGGACCTACCATTCGACTGTTATTAACCGTCGAATTGATGATTTGGAGGCGAGGTTTGACGATTTTTTCAATGAATATCATGAAGACCGACACGCCTACCGTCATGACACTAGCATGATGGTCCGCCTCCAAGCGAAAATGTATCGGTTGTAAATGGGTCCCGATTCACAATTGCCCCTTACTACTATGACCCGTATGCTCATGATCCAAATGCCCCTTGGGTCTTCACATTATTTATTAAGGGTCTTTTTTATATTTCTTGTACTTTTCATCGATTAGCTCGTAAAGAACTATGTAATTTCTATCTCGTGTCTTCTTGTACTTGTTTGGTGCTTTTAATGAAACAATTGTATTTTAAATATTTGCTCGTTATATTTTCGCACTTATTTTTTTCTTCTTTAGAATTTAGTCTTTTTGATTGAGGACAATACAAAAGTATAAGTTGGGGAGGGGGGGGGGGGGGGACAAGTGTGTCCTTTAAAAACTTCACAAATTTTTAAAATGCCCCAAAAAATTGAAAAATGACAAAAAACTAGAAAATTTCATAAAATAAAAATGAAAATTTTCAAAAAAGAAAAAAGTTATTTTTGTTCAAAATAAATAAAAATTGGAATTTAAAATTTTCAAAAATATTACTAAATTTTTTGTTTGAAGTCTTAATTTGTAAAATTCAAATGCATAGAGCCAAAATTGATCAAAAATGGAAATTGAGCGAAAATTGACGACTTTACGAATAAGTGTGGATATTATTAACCCTGTGATATTTCGAGCTTATCACTTTTTGCGAGTAATTAAATCAATCCGAGTTAATGGCTAACTCAAAGTTTGGTTTAGCATTATATAAGTCGTTGAAGATTTCTAATTTTTTATTTTGATCGGTTACGGGAAACGAGTGAGATGTCGTCTTAAAAATGCGCTAAAAATATCTCTAAATTAAATATAATCTCGAGTTGAATACGGTAAAATAATTAGTGATTCGGATAAATGAAGTTATGACATCATTTGTTTCTCCAGAAATATTAGCCATAAAAATTCACGAAAAATTACCCTTTTGCTAACAATTTTCAGCCCGATAGACATTTTCAATTTCGTTTGATAACCCACAAAACTCATTTATCCCCGAGTTGTGAAATCAAAACCCATCAATTAAGTCCAAGTGGTGCAATAAAAAGGGGCAAGAAAATTGAAAAAAAAAAACGCTCAACAAAATTAGTAAAAAAAAAAAAATAAAAAAATAGAAAAACATGAGGAAAAAAATTAGAAAAGAGGAGAAAATGAGCAATTGCCCGAAAAAGTGCGACCGAACATCATAAGCAAGGAAATTTTCCAACTCTAAATATTCCGACCGTTCCTATTTTACCCAATACACCTTATAATCCGAGAAAGTCTAACATATTTCGAATAACGAAATTAATTACCGCGTGGAGAGCTAAAATACGAAAAGATAATAAGAGAGATTAATTGGTGCGAATAAGAGTCGATGTTTCCCTTTTTCAACAACCGTATTCCGATGATGAGATCTATTCACCCTAAATATTTTGTCTTTCTATTTGTATGTGTGACTATGTGTTCATTATATTTAATCTTTATATCACACATACGGAGAAAAAATAACCACATTCAGAGTGTTTCGTTTGTGAGAGCATCCCGTGAGAATTATAGTCAAAACGAATTTTTGAAAAGTAATGTAATGATTAATTGGTGGAAGTTAATGGTTTGATTTTCGGCTTTACACTCACACACACACACTATAAATTAAGATTCTCGAATAAAAATTTAAAGTGACTATTTTTAAGAATTTTAAATTTTTTGGTTTTTAGTTATTTTGATTTTTTTGGGTCATTTACTGTTTGGGGTACATTTATTTATAATATTAGTTACTTGGGGTACGTTTGTTTATGTATTAGTTTGTTGGGTGTTATTTTAACAGTTTGAGGTAATGGACGTTTAACAAATGAATCCTTTTTGTCAACTATCTAAAATGCCCCTTATATTTATAACCAAAAGCCTAACCCCCCTCTCTCTCTGCCTTCTCAACGACTGATTTTTTCTCCCATTTCTTCTCCAAAACCCACCCCGGTGATTTCTTCTCCATAACCCACACCGACGATTTTTTTTTCTCCTATTTCTTCTTCTTCGACGCTATGGCGACTTCCCTCCACCACAGATTTCCCCCTCCATGGCTACTAAAAAGTGGGTTTTTCAATTTGGAATTTAGGTCTTTTATGTTTTTTCTTTGGCTGTTTGAAGGTGAATTTTTTTTTAACTGAAGTTTTTTTTTAACCGGTGGTTTTTCCAGTTGGAATTTTGGTCGAAGTTTATTTATTGGCTGGAGTTTTTTTTATTACCGGAGGTTTTTGCAGCAGGAATTTTGGCCGGAGTTTATTTTTTGGCTGGAGGTTTTTTGTTGCCGGAGGTTTTTGCAGCTAAAATTTTGGACGGATTTTTTTTTTGGCTGGAGGTTTTTGTAGCTGTTATTTGGGAGAGAGTTTTTCCTAGCTAGAATTTCTTTTGTTGAAACCTTTTTTTTTTTTTTTGGAAAATGGTTTTTTTTGGGAAATATATTTTCTTTTGGTGAAAATCAATTTTTTATAGTTGGAATTTATAATCTATTATTTTCTTGGATTTTTTTTCTTGAGAATATACTTTCTCAAAATATTTTCTTTAAACTGAAATCAGTTTTATTTTATTTATTTTCTTTGCTGGATTTTTTTTTGAACTATATTTTTTAACTATTATTTGTTTTGGAGATATATATTTTTCTGGAAAGACTATTTTAAAAAGTTTTTTAAATATTTATATATATAAAAACAGTTTATATAATATAGTTTATATGAAAAACTGTCTACAAACATTTTTTCTTAAAAAAGTTAATATTTCTATATATAAAATGATTTTTTATATATAAAAAATCGATTTTATAATATTTCTTAAAAAAATGATAAGATATATTTTCTTATTTGTATATATATGCAATTTTCAAAATTATAATATATATATAAACTGAATATATAGTTCAATATTATTTTTATTTTTATATTTTTTATGCTGAAAATTATTTATTTGGTAATTGAAAAATAATTTTTGGGCGGAAAACAACTTTTTTTGGGTTGAAAATCATTTTAATTGGTGGAAAATGTTTTTTTTCGGGAAATACTTATAGTTTTAACAAAAACTCTTTTTAATTGGTGGAAATAATTTAACTCTTTAATAAAAAAAACACGGTTTAACTATTTTTTTCTTCTAAATATTTAACTATTTTTTTCTAAGTTTTTAAACAGTACAATATATTATATATATGTTAATATTATTTTAATATTTTTTCGTTGGAAATTATTTTTTTTGGAGATATATTTTTTAATTGAAATCTGTTTTATTTTAATATTATTTTGGCTGGATTTTTTTTTTTTTTGTAAATATATTTATTTGGGCTAAAATCAGGGTATAAGGGTATATAAGGGTTTAGGTTTTAAATAAGGGTATAAGGGTTTTATATATACGCGTATAATAGTAAATGACAATAAGGATTTAGCTGGCAAACGGATGTTAACAGAAATCGTCAAAATAACACCCATATAGCTATAATGCAAACAAACTTACCCCAAGAACAAAATATGATAAACAAACTTACCCCAAATAGTAAATAACCATTTTTTTTCTCTTTTGAGTTGAAAAACGAATTTTGTGGGTAAATTCACTGCAAACCCTAACGAAACACCACTCGTCCTACTAGGATAGCCTAGGGGTTTAAGGGATTATTGCATACGCTAAATGCAATTGCTTGCCTGCGAAAGAGGTATTCTATCCCATTAAAGTTTTTTGAAAGTTTCTTTAACTCATACTCTTATTCTTTTACATTGCTCAGGACGCGTAACATTCTAAGTTAGGGGGACTTGATTTAGCGTAAATATTTGATATTTATCCCCTTAATTTTGATTCTTTTATGGTCCCGTTAATTATAATTAATCCAGATTTATCTCTTATTTATGCTACTAAACCTTTTTGGTGAGTATTTCTAATTTTGTGTATTTATCATGTATTTTATAGGCATTTCGTGCAAGTGAATGTGGGAGAGAAATTAAAATAGTAAAAAATCAAAAGAAAGGAAGTTGAAGGGCATTTTAGTAACTTTGCAGCCATAGTCCGGAGCTGGAGCCAACTGGAAATTGAAGAATATGAAATCATAAGAACACTGGAAGAAATGGTGCCATAATCCGAGCTACGGTGAGGAAGTTATGTGACTTCAAAGTTGAGAAGCAAATCCAAGGGCAAAAGATGAATTTCAGAAAAATGTACCTGCGAACCAGTTCGGATTCCAAAGGAACCGTTTCAGTTGACTTGAGCGCGAATTTTTAATTATTCTGATCCCCCCTTGAATTGTATGGGTTTAGGGCTCTTGCAAAAACGACTTCATTGAGTTGTTACTTAACATTGGACATATCTCACATTAACTTTACCTTATATTAGGGGAGAAATGGAGGCAAGAACATAAGAAGTTAATTTTGGCATCAAGTTTATGATTTGTGGATCTTTCTCATGCAATGATTAATCTAGTTTGTCTTCTTCTCCTTTGATCTTTTCTATTAGTTATTTTTCTGATTTTCTTGCATCATTTATAATTTGGAATTCACTCTTGTATGCTTAACTACAAATTAAAGATGACTAAATTCAAATGCAACGTAGAAATCATGTCTTTAATTAGCAACACTATGTCTGGATAGGTTTATAAGGGTTGGGATAGATGAACCCAACCTTATGT
The DNA here is from genome assembly GCA_949130495.1 of Sambucus nigra. Classification (NCBI taxonomy): domain Eukaryota; kingdom Viridiplantae; phylum Streptophyta; class Magnoliopsida; order Dipsacales; family Adoxaceae; genus Sambucus; species Sambucus nigra. The sequence continues at coordinate 406,070,553 of OX422207.1, forward strand.
GTTTCGCATGGATATAAAATATGTTCTTGAATTAAACAAATAATTGAAAACGTGATATTTTGTTAACATAACCATTATATGACTTTTTACTCTGTTTGCCCTGGGTAACCAGAGTGTTTAAGAATGCGACATGCGTGTTAATAATCTTGTCACACACTTTATTTTCATTCTTAATTACATATTGTACGAGTTAATTCCTTCATATATGTAATTCTTGAAACAAATAAAGTTCGCGTTTCGATTACGTGTTTGATTCTCAACTAGTTTTTTATTCGGTGAAATTACTAGGGGTTGGGGGATTGTATTCCAACCTTATCTTTCTTTCATATTAATTAATCAGTCAATCTTTGGTCTTGCATGCGTAGTTAACTTAGATAGGATTTAATTGCTTACATTAAAATTAGTATATAGATTCCCATTATAATCATCTTTCCTTTTTCTCCTTCGTGAGTCACTCGTCCAGGTTAGTTATCTTACTTAGTAGCTGTCACGAGCGATTGTCTTAGTCCTTGTGTTCGACACCCAATTTACCGAATTATTACTTAAGAGACCGACTTACACTTGAGCCATATCTACACGCGTTAGAGACTCATTTTGAGTCACGTTTATGACCCGAAGATGAGAGCTTTTCGTCCCGAATCCTTTCTTCATCCTCTTCTCTCACTTTCGCTTCTCTTTTATCACTCTCTCACAAACTCTTACCATTTTTGGTGGATAAATAGCAGCCCTTCTCTATCCACCTTCATTAAATTTCATCCTTTAACTCTCTAAACTCGGATCAGGGTCAGCAATGTCCCGCTTCATCCATTTTTGGTGGAGACAAACTCTCTAAACTTCACAAATTTTTAAAATGCCCCAAAAATTTGAAAAATGACAAAAAACTAGAAAATTTCATAAAATAAAAATGAAAATTTTCAAAAAAGAAAAAAGTTATTTTTGTTCAAAATAAATAAAAATTGGAATTTAAAATTTTCAAAAATATTACTAAATTTTTTGTTTGAAGTCTTAATTTGTAAAATTCAAATGCATAAAGCCAAAATTGATCAAAAATGGAAATTGAGCGAAAATTGACGACTTTACGAATAAATGTGGATATTATTAACCCTGTGATATTTCGAGCTTATCACTTTTTGCGAGTAATTAAATCAATCCGAGTTAATGGCTAACTCAAAGTTTGGTTTAGCATTATATAAGTCGTTGAAGATTTCTAATTTTTTATTTTGATCGGTTACGGGAAACGAGTGAGATGTCGTCTTAAAAATGCGCTAAAAATATCTCTAAATTAAATATAATCTCGAGTTGAATACGGTAAAATAATTAGTGATTCGGATAAATGAAGTTATGACATCATTTGTTTCTCCAGAAATATTAGCCATAAAAATTCACGAAAAATTACCCTTTTGCTAACAATTTTCAGCCCGATAGACATTTTCAATTTCGTTTGATAACCCACAAAACTCATTTATCCCCGAGTTGTGAAATCAAAACCCATCAATTAAGTCCAAGTGGTGCAATAAAAAGGGGCAAGAAAATTGAAAAAAAAAAATGCTCAACAAAATTAGTAAAAAAAAATAAATAAAAAAATAGAAAAACATGAGGAAAAAAATTAGAAAAGAGGAGAAAATGAGCAATTGCCCGAAAAAGTGCGACCGAACATCATAAGCAAGGAAATTTTCCAACTCTAAATATTCCGACCGTTCCTATTTTACCCAATACACCTTATAATCCGAGAAAGTCTAACATATTTCGAATAACGAAATTAATTACCGCGTGGAGAGCTAAAATACGAAAAGATAATAAGAGAGATTAATTGGTGCGAATAAGAGTCGATGTTTCCCTTTTTCAACAACCGTATTCCGATGATGAGATCTATTCACCCTAAATATTTTGTCTTTCTATTTGTATGTGTGACTATGTGTTCATTATATTTAATCTTTATATCACACATACGGAGAAAAAATAACCACATTCAGAGTGTTTCGTTTGTGAGAGCATCCCGTGAGAATTATAGTCAAAACGAATTTTTGAAAAGTAATGTAATGATTAATTGGTGGAAGTTAATGGTTTGATTTTCGGCTTTACACTCACACACACACACTATAAATTAAGATTCTCGAATAAAAATTTAAAGTGACTATTTTTAAGAATTTTAAATTTTTTGGTTTTTAGTTATTTTGATTTTTTTGGGTCATTTACTGTTTGGGGTACATTTATTTATAATATTAGTTACTTGGGGTACGTTTGTTTATGTATTAGTTTGTTGGGTGTTATTTTAACAGTTTGAGGTAATGGACGTTTAACAAATGAATCCTTTTTGTCAACTATCTAAAATGCCCCTTATATTTATAACCAAAAGCCTAACCCCCCTCTCTCTCTGCCTTCTCAACGACTGATTTTTTCTCCCATTTCTTCTCCAAAACCCACCCCGGTGATTTCTTCTCCATAACCCACACCGACAATTTTTTTTTCTCCTATTTCTTCTTCTTCGACGCTATGGCGACTTCCCTCCACCACAGATTTCCCCCTCCATGGCTACTAAAAAGTGGGTTTTTCAATTTGGAATTTAGGTCTTTTATGTTTTTTCTTTGGCTGTTTGAAGGTGAATTTTTTTTTTAACTGAAGTTTTTTTTAACCGGTGGTTTTTGCAGTTGGAATTTTGGTCGAAGTTTATTTATTGGCTGGAGTTTTTTTTATTACCGGAGGTTTTTGCAGCAGGAATTTTGGCCGGAGTTTATTTTTTGGCTGGAGGTTTTTTGTTGCCGGAGGTTTTTGCAGCTAAAATTTTGGACGGATTTTTTTTTTGGCTGGAGGTTTTTGTAGCTGTTATTTGGGAGAGAGTTTTTCCTAGCTAGAATTTCTTTTGTTGAAACCTTTTTTTTTTTTTTTGGAAAATGGTTTTTTTTGGGAAATATATTTTCTTTTGGTGAAAATCAATTTTTTATAGTTGGAATTTATAATCTATTATTTTCTTGGATTTTTTTTCTTGAGAATATACTTTCTCAAAATATTTTCTTTAAACTGAAATCAGTTTTATTTTATTTATTTTCTTTGCTGGATTTTTTTTTGAACTATATTTTTTAACTATTATTTGTTTTGGAGATATATATTTTTCTGGAAAGACTATTTTAAAAAGTTTTTTAAATATTTATATATATAAAAACAGTTTATATAATATAGTTTATATGAAAAACTGTCTACAAACATTTTTTCTTAAAAAAGTTAATATTTCTATATATAAAATGATTTTTTATATATAAAAAATCGATTTTATAATATTTCTTAAAAAAATGATAAGATATATTTTCTTATTTGTATATATATGCAATTTTCAAAATTATAATATATATATAAACTGAATATATAGTTCAATATTATTTTTATTTTTATATTTTTTATGCTGAAAATTATTTATTTGGTAATTGAAAAATAATTTTTGGGCGGAAAACAACTTTTTTTGGGTTGAAAATCATTTTAATTGGTGGAAAATGTTTTTTTTCGGGAAATACTTATAGTTTTAACAAAAACTCTTTTTAATTGGTGGAAATAATTTAACTCTTTAATAAAAAAAACACGGTTTAACTATTTTTTTCTTCTAAATATTTAACTATTTTTTTCTAAGTTTTTAAACAGTACAATATATTATATATATGTTAATATTATTTTAATATTTTTTCGTTGGAAATTATTTTTTTTGGAGATATATTTTTTTAATTGAAATCTGTTTTATTTTAATATTATTTTGGCTGGATTTTTTTTTTTTTTGTAAATATATTTATTTGGGCTAAAATCAGGGTATAAGGGTATATAAGGGTTTAGGTTTTAAATAAGGGTATAAGGGTTTTATATATACGCGTATAATAGTAAATGACAATAAGGATTTAGCTGGCAAACGGATGTTAACAGAAATCGTCAAAATAACACCCATATAGCTATAATGCAAACAAACTTACCCCAAGAACAAAATATGATAAACAAACTTACCCCAAATAGTAAATAACCATTTTTTTTCTCTTTTGAGTTGAAAAACGAATTTTGTGGGTAAATTCACTGCAAACCCTAACGAAACACCACTCGTCCTACTAGGATAGCCTAGGGGTTTAAGGGATTATTGCATACGCTAAATGCAATTGCTTGCCTGCGAAAGAGGTATTCTATCCCATTAAAGTTTTTTGAAAGTTTCTTTAACTCATACTCTTATTCTTTTACATTGCTCAGGACGCGTAACATTCTAAGTTAGGGGGACTTGATTTAGCGTAAATATTTGATATTTATCCCCTTAATTTTGATTCTTTTATGGTCCCGTTAATTATAATTAATCCAGATTTATCTCTTATTTATGCTACTAAACCTTTTTGGTGAGTATTTCTAATTTTGTGTATTTATCATGTATTTTATAGGCATTTCGTGCAAGTGAATGTGGGAGAGAAATTAAAATAGTAAAAAATCAAAAGAAAGGAAGTTGAAGGGCATTTTAGTAACTTTGCAGCCATAGTCCGGAGCTGGAGCCAACTGGAAATTGAAGAATATGAAATCATAAGAACACTGGAAGAAATGGTGCCATAATCTGAGCTACGGTGAGGAAGTTATGTGACTTCAAAGTTGAGAAGCAAATCCAAGGGCAAAAGATGAATTTCAGAAAAATGTACCTGCGAACCAGTTCGGATTCCAAAGGAACCGTTTCAGTTGACTTGAGCGCGAATTTTTAATTATTCTGATCCCCCCTTGAATTGTATGGGTTTAGGGCTCTTGCAAAAACGACTTCATTGAGTTGTTACTTAACATTGGACATATCTCACATTAACTTTACCTTATATTAGGGGAGAAATGGAGGCAAGAACATAAGAAGTTAATTTTGGCATCAAGTTTATGATTTGTGGATCTTTCTCATGCAATGATTAATCTAGTTTGTCTTCTTCTCCTTTGATCTTTTCTATTAGTTATTTTTCTGATTTTCTTGCATCATTTATAATTTGGAATTCACTCTTGTATGCTTAACTACAAATTAAAGATGACTAAATTCAAATGCAACGTAGAAATCATGTCTTTAATTAGCAACACTATGTCTGGATAGGTTTATAAGGGTTGGGATAGATGAACCCAACCTTATGTGTTTCGCATGGATATAAAATATGTTCTTGAATTAAACAAATAATTGAAAACGTGATATTTTGTTAACATAACCATTATATGACTTTTTACTCTGTTTGCCCTGGGTAACCAGAGTGTTTAAGAATGCGACATGCGTGTTAATAATCTTGTCACACACTTTATTTTCATTCTTAATTACATATTGTACGAGTTAATTCCTTCATATATGTAATTCTTGAAACAAATAAAGTTCGCGTTTCGATTACGTGTTTGATTCTCAACTAGTTTTTTATTCGGTGAAATTACTAGGGGTTGGGGGATTGTATTCCAACCTTATCTTTCTTTCATATTAATTAATCAGTCAATCTTTGGTCTTGCATGCATAGTTAACTTAGATAGGATTTAATTGCTTACATTAAAATTAGTATATAGATTCCCATTATAATCATCTTTCCTTTTTCTCCTTCGTGAGTCACTCGTCCAGGTTAGTTATCTTACTTAGTAGCTGTCACGAGCGATTGTCTTAGTCCTTGTGTTCGACACCCAATTTACCGAATTATTACTTAAGAGACCGACTTACACTTGAGCCATATCTACACGCGTTAGAGACTCATTTTGAGTCACGTTTATGACCCGAAGATGAGAGCTTTTCGTCCCGAATCCTTTCTTCATCCTCTTCTCTCACTTTCGCTTCTCTTTTATCACTCTCTCACAAACTCTTACCATTTTTGGTGGATAAATAGCAGCCCTTCTCTATCCACCTTCATTAAATTTCATCCTTTAACTCTCTAAACTCGGATCAGGGTCAGCAATGTCCCGCTTCATCCATTTTTGGTGGAGACAAACTCTCTAAACTCTCTAAATTTCATCCGTTTTTTGTGGAGACAAACTCAACAATGTCCCGCTTCATCCCGGCCCACCAATATTGCCTCTTTATATCCTGGTACATCTTATTCCCTTTGGGATGTACCGAAAACCATGACCCATGAGACTCTATTATCACTGCATGTCATAAAACCCCATCCTCTCGGACTACCAGTCTCCTGTTGAAGCGTAGACCTCCATCTGAACTGACTGAGTAAGACTCTGCTCTCTCTAGCGCACCTTACCTTGACAAAATGGATCCCCTGTTTGTGCCTTCACAACCCTCATGATGATCTCGGGTGCGATAGTCAAAATCATCATACAAGCCCTAGCTACGACATCCTCCTGTCAAAGCTCGTCCCACTTCGCCTTTCAAACCTCCGCTAACTCCCCCGTTGGCCTTCGTCTCAACATGTCTGCCACCACATTAGCATTTTTCGGATGATACTGGATGTCAAACTAGTAGTCTTTCATGAATTCGATCCACCTACGCTGCCTCATGTAAAGATTTTTCTGCGTGAACAGATACTGTATTGACTTGTGATCTGTGAATAGACTGAGCTTCTCCCCCAATCGATAGTGCCTCCATATCCTCAAGGCAAAAACCACTGCTGCAAGATCCAAATCATGTGTGGAGTTGTTCCTCTAGTGGGGATTAAGATTGCGAGAATCATATGTCATTGTCCGATCCACTTGCTGCAACACTTTCGCAAGTCTTTGTAAGGACACTTGTGTAAAAATAAAGTACTCCACTCCTCCCCTAGGCAATGCGAGCACTAGTGCCAAAGTCAATTTGTCTTTTTGCTCATCAAAAGCTAATTTACACTCATCATCCCAACTAAATGGCACTCCCTTGCGAGTCAGGTTCATCAATGAACCCGCGATCTTAGATAACTCCTTTATGAAATGACGATAGTAGCCAGCTAAAGCCAAGAAGCTACAAACCTCCGTCGGTGTCGTGGGCTAACACCACTCCCTCACTGCTGCTACCTTACTCGGGTCTACTGAAATACCCCTATCTGATACAATGTGGCTCAAGAACTGCATCTCTCGTAACCAAAATCCACATTTCTCAAACTTGGCTTACAATTGATTTTTTTGGGTGGGGGGGTGAGCGTTTTTTTTTCTTTGTGTTTTTAGTTATGTAAACATTGTTTTTACTTTTTTTTTAGTTTTTGGGTTTTAGCTTTTATTTTTCTTTTCAAGAGATTTTTTGGGTTTTGAATTATTTAAATTAAAAAAAGACATCTGTCAGTTAAGGTGGGGTGGGGGTGACGGGGTGTGGGGAAAGTGTTTTCTTTTTTCTTTTTTTTTTTTGGGGGGGGGGGGGGGGGAGGGGGTGATTTATGTAAACATTGTTTTTTACTTTTTCATTTTTTTTTTGGGTTTTAACTTTTATTTTTTATTTTTAAGAGAGTTTTTTGGATTTTTGAATTATTTTAATTAAAAAAAGTCACCTTTCAGTTAAGGTTAACGGATTTTTTGACGTATTGTATTAAAGTAAAATTTTAAAAAAAATTACATTTTAAGTTTAAAACCGAAGAATTTTTTTTTGGATAATAAAATCGAAGATTAGTAATATATTAAAGTCAAATTTACCCAATAATAAATGAACATGTTATTCAACTCAATTTCATAAATCCAGAAAAAAACTTTCATATTGTCAGACAGGTAATCTAATGTTATATAAACCTGTAATCAATTAATTTACTAAGGGACATGCTTTTTTCACAGAATGACTTTGTTAATTTAGCAATGAACCTATTGATTAAGTGCGAAAAGTAGCACGTGTAAAGCCACTAATCGTTGTTTTCGTTTCGCCAACTCAATACAAAAAAAACCTAAATTACTACTACACTTGTGGGGCAAGCACAACGGTAAGTCGGGTATCGAAAATCCACAGGGACAAGATGCTAGAATTCAAGTTATTTAATATTCTGAAATAAAAGTGTAAAAGATGATTACAAACTAAAAGGAGAAATATGCATAAAGGGAAATGTTAATCTAGGCAAGGTATTGAAACTAGATTATGAAAGAGAGTAAAACTATATGCTGCGTCGAATATCCCTCACTCGAGTTAATTAGTATAAAATGGTTACATGGGTCGACGAGTTATTATAAATGTGTCTCGTTTCGACAGTTAATTAAATCAAGGGTTGTTACGCCCTAAATCATCATAAAAGCCTAATAAGATTTTGGCGTCAACAAATATCCCAAAAATTGCACATGAAAGGTCGTAAGCACGGGACATACATAATATGCCCCGTCAAATCTACTAGGTGCAATAACTAGGACAACGCATCCGAAATAGACCCGTAAACTCCATCACCAAAGCAAAGCAACACGTCAACTCGAGTGAGTTCCATTCAAGCACAACCTAATTTAATTTAGCTAGAAAGCATGTTAAAAACGAGGTAAATGAAAGCGTGTAAATAAACGCGATAAAACTATACTAGAAAGCAAGTAAATCAAAGCATGTAACTAAAGCATGTAAACCTAAATTAGAAAGCTTGTAAATGAACTAGAAAGCAAGAAATGAAGAAATACAAACTATATTAATTGGTAGGGGAGATGAATAGTCAACTTACACAACAAATGGGGTGTCAAACCAAGTACAAATGAAGAAGAACCATCCGAAAACCCAAACCCTAACCTATTCTATCTTCTAAAACTGTCTAAAAATGTTCACCCTGAATATTACAACAAAATTGGTATATATACCAAGTAAGAATAAAAGAAAAGAAGAAAGAAAATGAAAAGAAAATATCTGCAGGAAAAAAACGGGGGATCGATCGATCGACCCATGTGGTCGATCGATCGACTGTTAAAATCGTGGCAAAAATATAGAGGGTCGATCGATCGATCAAGCAGGGCAGCCTGCAGAATCCCCTGTTTTGGCATACAATTCATCTCCGCTCAAATCGGCGTAACTTTGTCATATGGACTCGGAATCGTGCACCGTTCGCGGCCACGCGAAGCTTACGAGGAGGGATACACCTTCCGTGTAGATGTCGGGCCAAGTGACCAAGCTGTGAAATGACCGGATTTTCCTTGAACGTGCGATTATGTACGAAAATTGCGCGGAATGCGTCGGAATCCCATACTTGGTACCTAAATACCTACGAAAGCCCGATTATACCTCATATAGCATGTTAACCATATAAACAGAGCTTTTCTGGTTAACGGGATTAAATATAGAGATTAAGGCACCCGAGGCGGCTAAAATGCGTAGGTTCGACGGATGAAATACACGATATTTGCGTATTATCACACCCCCTAACTTACACATTGTAGTCCCTAGCAATGAAATAGGATGGAACAAGAACACAAAGCACCAAAAGCAGGATAAGTACACAAATATTGTATAAAAGCATAAAGCCATTTTCGCGGGAGATTCGATTGCATTTAGCATATGCAATAAGCCGTTAAACCCATAGTTTACCCTAGTGGATGAGTGTCGTCTCGTGAGGGTTTTCAGTGATGGTACCCACAAACATCATAAAGTTTCCTCAAAATATGCCCAATCAAGTACGACAAGCTCATCAATGCGAATAAGATTTCAACATGTTATTAACATAGCAAACGAATTCGAGTGAGAAGTCCGTAGTTATTAACATTATCGAATGCACCTCAATGAATTGAAACTTTAACATGTGGGAGGGGAGTGAGCATATGCAAAGTGTGATTTGGCGAAAAACTTAAATAACTCGGATACTAAATATTAAAGCATGCATAAAAGTCAATCCTCATGGGCATTACACTCATCAAATGAATTCACTTGAAATATGGAGGTAACACACGGGACATGCGGGCATAAGGAGTAAATGTAAAGGGAAACTAGGCCGCGCACATGTCACAATTGAAGAACGCTATATAGTAAATAAAAATTACAATCTCAGTGAAAGGATGACGCACATATAAAAGAGGCAAAATGCATTTTCACAGATTATCAACACTATTTAAACATTTGAATTACATCAACCTAAGATTACATAGGAATTTAATATGGTTGTAATGTAGGCTAGGTTAAGGTACGGGATGAAAGGGATGTATATACGGATTCAAAGTGTTTGGGGATGAAACTTGGGAAAATGGGAAAAAGTGGACAATTTCAAAATTGGACAAATGATTTCCAAACGAGCATTAGATATAACAATCGAGAGAGTAATAAGGATTATTGAATCACATACAAACACTATAAACAACTTTCTCTTTCTTTTTCATTTCTTCTTTTTCTCATTTTTTTCTTTTGTTTTCTTTTGTTTTTAACTTTCTCTTTTTCACTCTTTTTCTTTTCACTTCTTACTCTTTTCAAACTCAAATTTCAACCACAACACAAAAATAACATTTAATCCCAAGAAACAATCCAAACAAGGGTATCTAAGGTAATATGTATGGTATAAAACTCCAATTTAGAGTTGGATATGGGATTTTGGTTAATGAAAAGAAAGGCTAATATTTAGGCTCAAGCGGGTTGACTAGGGAACATATAAAGGGTGAGGTCAAGGTCATATGGGTGATATATCAAAGATGGCCTATGATGATTTAAAAAAGTAAACGCAATTCTCGAGTCAAACAACATATGAAAACAATGCTCAAGTATCCAGACTAGGTCTTCATTGATGCGCCCGTTAGTAGCGAGAAAGGGCTCCCATCCCTGACGGCGCAGAAGAATACGCGCCTCCCGCGGTATATTCTCAAAGGTCCACGCAAAATGATACCCAAGTGGATGCTCGGATGTGTGAAAGTGGGCGCGGTACCAATCCCACCCCTGATCGTAGTGGAACCCCTCGACGCCCCCGACGGGCAAGCACCTAGTATATTTGTATTTTTTTAGTTGGGGTATTTCAATCTACAAAACAAGAATTACACAATACAAAAAAATTGTAAGCAAAATTAATGGTTAGTTAGTGTACAAGTTGAAATGGGGGTGCACGGCGCAAAACCGAGGAAAAAATGCAACATTGCGATAAAATATGTCGGAATGCGACAAGGAGTGAAAAACACCCAAGTGTGCGCCAAAAATTGGATTGAAAACTGTTTTGGGCATTTTAGCGAACACTTGGCGTGCGCAATATGCATCAAGGTTGTAAAATACCGTCTTGAACCAACCAAATCGCCCCACTCATGAACAAAACAACAATGCAGCAATATACTAGTGTTCATGAGTAGAAATTGAACAAGAATCACAAGAAAAATCGGCTGGAACAACAAAAAATCAGGGGAACCACCAACACATTCCAAAAATGTCAAAAAATGGTATAAAACATGGAATTTAGGACAACAATCAACCCAAATGTACAAAATGATAACAAATTAGGAAGAATCATACCTTGTAATTGTAGAAAAAGGGTTGAAAATGAAGAAATGTGTTGGGGGAGAAAAAACTAGGGCACGAAACAGTTTAGAGAGGAGAAAAGAGAATAAGGAGAAAGGAAAAAAAAGTAGCAGCTTCGGCCTATAACTGCTCGATCGATCGATCGAGCCAGGGCCTTCGATCGATCGATCAAGCAGGGCAAGGCACACTGCTTTCTGTTTTAAAAGTGGGGGGAAATTACAATTATGGGATATTTAGGGGGTTTAAGTATAAAATAAATATATATAAAGTATATATAAGTATAAATATATAAAAATATGAAATAAAAATAAAAATAAAAATAAATAAATAAATAAATAGACATAGGCTAAAATATACACACAAATAGGCCTATGATAACCAAAAATTAAAACATATGTACAACGAGCAACACACACGCATGTTCACGACGAAAATGAAAAATAAAATATAATAAAAAAGAAAAACAAATGCAAATGCAAATGCGTGAGGATGCGTGTGTGAAAAATAATAGAAAAATGTTTTTGGGGCTTTTTTGATCATTTTCGTAAGAAATGTGTGCCGGTATGCATAGTCTCCGCAAATTCAAGTGCGTTGAAACTTCAAAAGAGTTAGAACTAAGCACACAAAAAGAAATAAAAAGAGATAAACTAATTACACTAGGCTAATATTAAGAAAAATAAAAAATGAAGAAGTTAGCTATATACAACTACATTTAGAACTCTAATTAGCTATATACTAAAAGTTGAAACTTTTGAGGGTCCATCCAAAACACAATTTGAATTTGGCGGATCAATGGTGGACCCTCCCAAACATGCATGCCTCCCGAAAAATAGGAATTCCGTTCGAACGACGGAAGGCATGTGTAAGGTGGTAAAAGTGAACCATCCCCAATTGAAACTTTGGGAGGGAGGATGGGGGATTTGGATAGGACGAGTGACAAAAACAAGTGGGGACTGAGAAAAGCCGAAAATCCTACCAATGATTTTGAAATTGGAATGAGAGGTGGCGCACACAAAGGCACGAATGCGATCGTGGAGGGCGACTTGAGCAAGTACTCCTCATCGGCGATAGGGTTTAAAACATGAAAGTTTGAAACCGAATCATCGGGTACTTGTTCCGGTGGGGTAATAGAGAATGAAAATGGGGATGAATGAAACTCAAACTCATGAGATGAGTCATCATCGCATGAAGTTTGAGTTTCGAATGAAATAATATCATTTTCAATGAAATGTTCTTCTTTAGGGGCCAAAGAAGAAATCAATTCATTGCAAATAGATATTACGTCATTTTCATCCTCGCTTTCAATATCTATTATGCGATGGTCAAAGTCTATAATGGTTTGTTCCAAAGTAGGCACAAGTACCTCATTTGGTTCAAAACATTCCTCGACTTCGAAAGTCTCAGAAGCAAAATCGTCGTCGGGCTCAAATAATAAATCTAACTCATGTTCCCACGAACGATTTTCTTCCCGATAACGATTTTCAATTTTCTCATTCTCATACATACGCAAACCCTCACCGAATGTCATAGGTCGAGGTGCAGATGCATTAGAATGGGAACTTTGAAAATTGCCATCGGACTTAAACGAAAACTCATTATTATAGGAATTTTGAAAACTATTGCAAGTCGTTTCAAAATTCCTATTATAAGCAGGTAAAGGCCCAAAATCATTATCATCATCATCAAGATTCCAATAACCTAAGTTTTCACTTTCGTTAAACTCGTCCAAAGTCATGTTTGAATTTGTTACACTTTGGGATGCTAAGTATTCACCGAAAGTCATAGGCCTAGAATTTTGAGAATTATAACAAGGATTACCGAAAGAATTGGAATAAGACATGCTTACCCCAAAAATGGCTCGAATGTCAAATTCCACAAAGTAAGTGCGCGCGGAAAGAATTCAAGCATTTCTAAGTGCTCAAATGTGGAAGTCCTGTAAAAAGGTTAGAAAATAATACAAATAGAAAGAAAATACTATGAAATACTAAATCAAATAAAGTCTAAAACAAACTAGTCCCCGGCAACGGCGCCATTTTTATTGAGTGCGAAAAGTAGCGCGTGTAAAACCGCTAATCGTTGTTTTCGTTTCGCCAACTCAATACAAAAGAAACCTAAATTACTACTACACTTGCGGGGCAAGCACAACGGTAAGTCGGGTATCGAAAATCCACAGGGACAAGATGCTAGAATTCAATTGATTTAATATTTCAAAATAAAAGTGTAAAAGATGATTACAAACTAAAAGGAAAAATATGCATAAAGGGAAATGTTAATCTAGGCAAGGTATTGAAACTAGGTTATGAAAGCGAGTAAAACTATAGGTTGCGTCGAATATCCCTCACTCGAGTTAATTAGTATAAAATGGTTACATGGGTCGACGAGTCATTACAAATGTGTCTCGTTTTGACAGTTAATTAAATCAAGGGTTGTTACGCCCTAAATCATCATAAAAGCCTAATAAGATTTTGGCGTCAACAAATATCCCGAAAATGGCGCACGAAAGGTCATAAGCACGGGACATACATGATATGCCCCGTCAAATCTCCTAGTCGAATAACTAGGACAACGCACCCAAAATAGACCCATAAACTCCATCACCAAAGCAAAGCAACGCGTCAACTCGAGTGAGTTCCATTTAAGCACAACCTAATTTAATTTATCTAGAAAGCATGTTAAAAATGCGGTAAATGAAAGCGTGTAAATAAACGCGATAAAACTATACTAGAAAGCAAGTAAATCAAAGCATGTAAACCTAAATTAGAAAGATTGTAAATGAACTAGAAAGCAAGAAATGAAGAAATACAAACTATATTAATTAGTAGAGGAGATGAATAGTCAACTTACACAAAAAATGGGGTGTCAAACCAAGTATAAATGAAGAGGAACCATCCAAAAACCCAAACCCTAACCTATTCTATCTTCTAAAACTGTCTAAAAACGTTCACCCTGAATATTACAACAAAATTGGTATATATACTAAGTAAGAATAAAAGAAAAGAAGAAAGAAAATGAAAAGAAAATATCTGCAGGAAAAAATAGGGGATCGATCGATCGACCCCTATAGTCGATCGATCGACTGTTAAAATCATGGCAAAAATATAGAGGGTCGATCGATCGACCCCTAGGCTCGATCAATCGATCAAGCAGGGCAGTCTGCAGAACCCCCTTTTTTGGCATGCAATTCATCTCCGCTCAAATCGTCATAACTTTGTCATATAAACTCAGAATCGTACACCGTTCACGGCCACGCGAAGCTTGCGAGGAGGGATACAACTTCCTTGTAGATGTCGGGCTAGGTGCCCAAGATGTAAAATGACCGGATTTCCCTTGAACGTGCGATTGTGTACGAAAATTGCGCAGAATGCGTCCGAATCCCATACTTGGTACCTAAATACTTACAAAAGCCCAATTATACCTCATATAGCATGTTAACAATATAAACAGAGGTTGTCTGGTTAACAGGCTTAAATATAGAGATTAAGGTACCCGAGGGAGCTAAAATGCGTAGGATCGACGGATGAAATACGCGATATTTGCGTATTATCACCTATTAACCTGTTAATTTGTCATTATAGTTGCAGTTGATATTCACAAATTTAAAACCCCAATTAACTGAGTTTCCAAAACTAACATAGGTTCTCAAATTAATCGAGTTTCGCATAAATTATGATATGCATTGATTGACGTTCTAAAATTATCATGCCATTCACAGAAACTGATGCCAGTCTAATAAAGCGAGATAGCTATTGACAAATATCATTAACTGATACCAAACAAACTGATATATATCTCAATTCCATTAACGGATATAGTACAACCCCAAATGATTTTAAAAAGAAACACCAGTAGGAGGATAAACAAAATCATAACATACTGAACCATATAGAGATGAATACGAAATCAACGAAAATCCTAATACAAACTAAAATGTGACTTTAAGGTCTTTAGTTATAGGACATACAAATTACATGAAAGATTTAAAAATTAGGATACCACAAAAAAAACATTTGCCTTTTAATTTGCATTGTTCAAATCATGTGGTCATTGTAGTGATTCGTATCCGATAATGGAAGAGGGTTTTCATCATACCATTTGAATAAGGCCGCCGAATCAGAGCTTTAATGAAAATAATTCAAATTATAGCATTGGAATGATGGTTTTGACCAACCCAACCACTTGCCATAGCCTGGGCAGGCAACCGTGGTGTTTTACCTCATCTTTTTGATTATCAGACAGGGTAATTCTAATATTAGAATTATCTCCACATGGGGATCTCTTGACTTGGAAGTTGGAACCGCAAAACCAGCTCTACCATCTCATTATAAGAGGATATCTTCCAACGATGTGGTTGTGCCTACAAAATACATATATTTATTAGGATGGCCACCAAAACTACTGCAACTAGCATGTAACCCACAAGAGACACGAGCATTTATCAATGATATTTGTAAAATAATTATAGAAAAAAAGAAGGAAATATAATAAATATAATATAAATGAAAACTAAAAAGTCTATCTAATACCTCAAAGTTTTTTCAGAATTTATTTTAGCTTGACAACCAAATTTTGTTCTAGGGTTAAAAATATCCAAATCACATAATCAATAACTTTAACTTTTTTTTTTATTGATTTTTATTTATTTGTTACGAAAGACAACATCTACACCACATATACTAAGAGTACACAAATCACAATTACATTTTTACAATGGTTCAAGCTAATCTTTGAATGCTCTTTAAACCATACTTGAAAATTTGAGACGAAATAATACCCATGCCTCTATGAGTATATGTCATAAGCACTTTAAAAAATCTGGAGAACATCAATCGTGGGGTGGTTTAGAGCATTGAGGGTATCTATATTGGTTTACTGAAACTGGGAGTCATAAACTTGAGATTAGTTACCCAAAAAATCATTACCAATTGAAATCTTTGATAATTTAAAAAGCAACACGACAACTAATGGCAAACTAAATTTAAATAATATTCCGTTCTCACCCTTATACACCTAAAAAGAGAATTGAAAAAATATGGTGGAAAAACACATAGCTAACTTTAAACTAGAATTTATGAATACACCTACACATGAAATATTCCATTAAGAACTGAAAACTCCACTTTTTATTATAGGAATTAACTAACCCAAACAACTAAGAACATATACAATTGAAAATTAAATTTTATTTGACGTTTTTATAGTTTTAAACAAAAAAAAACTCCATTCAATTTTAACCATAAAATGTATTCATAACATACTTCAGAGTTAAAAAGACATAAAATCTAATAAGGTATTATAATTTCCCTTCTCTATCTCTCCGTTTGCTTAATGAGGGAGAAGAGTTTCCATCATACAATTCTCCAAATCAAATTTTCAACGTCATATATAGTTATATGCCCATTCACAATATGTGATATCCCCTACAACCATTTACATAATTTTCTCTTTTGGCCCTATAAATAAAATAAAAGACTCTCTCTCTCTCTCAATCCCAAAAAGTCATGGAGATTAATCAGTATAACAACATGTCTATAGTATCCATGAAAGGTTAGTTTGCAAAGAAATAACCGAGTGAGTTGTTGATGAACAAATCAGAAGATGCATAATTAAAAGGATCCCCACTGGTGCCAAAACCACCACTCTTGTGACTCATATCAACTTGCTAGATAATTTGCAGCTTTTGTGGTACACCAAAACTACCAATTTGAAAATCACAACAAAGCTTTAAATGTCCTAAATGAAAATAACAACAGAGCTTAAAATGGAATTACATTTAACAGAGATCTAAACATGCAAACACCTATTTCCAAAACATTGACAAAAGGTTACATACAAAAATTAAGTTTTGGTATAAAAAAATATATCTTGGATTAAAAAAATAATAAATAGATTTGGAAATAGGGGTGTGTGTTTGTGTGATCAAAATCCACCAAAATAAAAATTTCGTTGAACCCGATGCAACTCCGACCAAATACTCCATCCAACCCATAAACTCAACCAACTATAACCTAACCCAAGTTCAACCACCTCTCTAAACCAAAATGACCCAACACCAATTTCAGACCCTCCAACTCGAACCCGTATGACTCTGATTTCCTTTGTTAATCAATACTGTTTTGTCAATCATAAAAATGGATATAAACTATAATGTTACATCGTGTTAAAACAATTTTGTCATGAATCCAGGATGTTTAATCTTCATGTAATCGCAAAATCATAATTTCTTTATAACTATGATCAAAACTGACCTTTATCCATTGTAATTGATTAGAATAAGGTGACTTGAATGCTCCTGTCAAAGCTTCCTTTGAATCCCTTCTTGAATAGCCCGTAATTACTCTCTTATGTGCCCAGAATATTTGTGAGAAAATAGGAATAATGAGAATTTCATATTTTCTTTCCCTCCTTAGAAACAATGTGTATTGAGATGACTCTAGGTGGTGTAGAGGTCTCTATTTATAAGGGTAAGAGGGCCGTAATCCTAGTGGAGGTGGGACTCTTTTAAAGTCTCCCACTAATGCCACTAACCATCATGTGACTAACGGATAAGATTTACCCAATCTTGTAATATCTTTATTTATCACATTCCTAATTAATTATATAACATTTATCAAGACCACATAAATGAGAAATTCGTAATTTAATACAATTGAAATTAAATAATTAATTTCGTCACTTATCATTAATTTCCAACAGTCTCCTAATTGGTCTTAATAATTTGTATAATTAGATTAGGTATCATAAGGTGCACAATCAATGATAAATTTAGTTTGCGAAATCAAATGATTCACGGATGCGAGTCATGACGATTCCATGCTATTCAAGAGCATGGTTCCTTCCATGTACCACAATACCAATGTTTCATTCAACTGAGCCTTTAATATTGGGTATCATAATGGCCTCATTATGTCCTTTTGAATAAGGAATATTTCTGTCAACAATAATTCATAATTAAATGCATGCATTTACAAAAGACAAAAATAATAGACATCAGAAACACTTTTGTTGAATTCAAGTAATACTGTCAAACAACTAAGCCAAAATAGCAATCATAATCTAAATCATCAAGACCCATCTCTTTGACATGTTCCATAAAGGTCTTCGTAGATAGTCCTTCCGTAAGAGGATCTGCTATGTTATCATGCATACTAATGTGATTAATTGAAACTCTTTGTTTATGAACTTCTTCTTTAACTAATAGGTATTTCATCTCAATATGCTTAGCAACCTTTGTATACCTGTCTTTCTTCGAGAAGAAGAATGCTGTGACATTATCACAATAAATTTTCAGTGGCTTAGATATTGACCCCATAATTCTAAGTCCTAAAATAAAGTTTCGCAGCCATAATCCATGATTTGTAGTTTCAAAGCAAGCTACGTATTCAACCTCCATAGTAGATGATGCAATGACGCTTTGATTACCACTTTTCCATGAAAAGACTCCTCTAGCCATAAGGAAGACATAACCCTAAGTGCTCTTCCTACTATCAAGGCATCCCCCAAAATCTGAGTCTGAATAACCAATCACCTCAAGGTGATCAGTCTTCCGATATGTGAGCATGTAATCCTTGGTCCATTACAGGTACCTCAGCACTTTCTTTGCATCTTCCCAATGGTGAATCCCCGAATTTCTTTGACATCTGCCTAGCATCCCAACGAAAAATTGATATCCGATCTAGTCCAGACTTGTGCATACAATAAGCTCCCTACGAGTGAAGCATAAGGCATGCCTTTCATGTTCTCCCTTTCTAAATAACTTCTAGGGCATTGACTTAAGCTGAACTTATCCCCTTTCTGAAGTGGAAAATTAATCGGATTGTAACTTTACATGCTAAATCTTTCTAAAACTTTATTAATGTATCTTTATGAGATAATCCTAACATTCCTCGTGATCTATCCCGAGATATTTCAATCCTGATCACGAAGGATGCCTCACCTAAATCTTTCATTTCAAAGTTTTTAGAAAGGTACTTCTTGGTTTCACTTAATAAACCAAGATCACTTCTGGCAATAAGTAAGTCATCAACATATAGTACTAAAAACACAAACTTACTCACACTAATCATCAGTTATATGCACCGATCAATAGTGTTTTTCTTAAACCCAAAGGATGTAATGGTATCGTGGAACTTAATATACCATTGACGAGAAGCTTGCTTTATACCATATATTGATTTCTTTAACATACAAACTATGTTTTCCTTTCCTTCCTTTATGAAACCTTGTGGCTATGCCATGTAGACTTCTTCTTCTAAACTCCCATTTAGAAAAGCTATTTTTACGTCCATTTGGTGCAACTCTAAATCATAATGAGACACCAATTCTAATATGATTCTTAATGAGTCCTTCTTTGAAACTGGAGAGAAGGTCTCATTATAATCAATGCCTTCTCATTGATTAAAACATTTGGCAACAAGTCTAGCTTTATGTCACTCGATATTGCCTTTTGAGTCAAGTTTGGTCTTTAAGATCCATTTGCACCTAACTCGTTTTTGTCCTTTTGGCAATTCGACCAACTCCCAAACTTTATTGTCATTCATAGATTTTATTTCTTCATTCATGGCATCAATCTATTTATCAGAATAATCACTATTTACATCTTTTTCATAAGAAACTGGATCATTAATATTCTCAATGTTAAATTCGATCTCTTGAATGTATACCACATAATCATCCAGAATTTTCGATCTCCTTTCTATTTGAGATCTTCTTAATGGCACTTCCAGTGGTGCTTCAAAAGATTCATCGATTATAGTCTCATTATGTGGTTGTTCAGTTGGTTGATCATTCACTTATTGTTCATTGTTATTGATTGGGTCAATGACCGGTTCAACAACTACATTAGGAACAACATGTATGTTATGAACTCTGGGTATAAGAATTTGTACCCTGACTTCTGGAGTGATTACCTCCCTTTCTTTTATACTTCCACTTACTTCACCTTCTTCAATGAATTTAGCATTTACAATTTTTATGATTCTAGTTGTATGATTTGGACGGTAGAATCTATATCCCTTCCACTTTTATGGATACCCAATGAAATGATATGATAATGTCCTAGGATACAATTTATTTTCATAAGGGTTATAGATTATAGCTTCCTCTAGGCGACCCCAAACACGTAAATACCTTAAATTGGGTTTCCATCCTTTCCAAAGTTCAAAAGGGGTTTTTGAAACTGACTTACTAGGAACCCTATTTAAGATGTGTACAATGGTATTTAATGCACATGTCCACAAAAAATGTAGGCAATTGGGTCCTACTTATCATACTTCTAACCATTTCTATAAGGGTATGATTTCTCCTTTTAGCTACACCATTCTGCCAAGGTGATCCTGGCATTGTGTATTGGGCGCAAATACCTAATTTTTCAAGGAGTTTAGCAAATGGACCATAATATTCACCACCTATATCAGACCTAATAATTTTCACCTTTTTGCCTAGTTTCCTCTCAGCCTCATTAATGTATATTTCAACGACGTTCACTGATTGAGATTTATCATGCAACATGTATAAAATAAAATAACGTGAAAAATCATCTATAAAGGTGATGAAGTATTTTTCTCCACCAATGGATGGAAATCAAAAGGTCCACATATGTCTGTATGTATTATTTCAAGTAACTGGGTGCTTCTTGTGGCTCATTTCTTTGTATCTTTGGTCTGTTTTCCTTTAATACAGTCCACA
This sequence comes from Sambucus nigra, assembly GCA_949130495.1. Classification (NCBI taxonomy): domain Eukaryota; kingdom Viridiplantae; phylum Streptophyta; class Magnoliopsida; order Dipsacales; family Adoxaceae; genus Sambucus; species Sambucus nigra. Next base: position 406,091,527 of record OX422207.1, read on the forward strand.
CATACATCATAATTGTCCCAATCCAAGTTATGGAGTATTGCATCTTTAATGAGCATTTCAATTCTCGGGCTAGATATGTGCCCTAATCTTTTATGCCACAAATAAGCAAATTTTATTTGTATGTTTCGTACCAACATTAGGATGCAGGGTCACAAGGGTTTAGAAAAATTATTTTCAAGATTCAATTGATATAAACCATCTAATAAAAATCCAGAACCAACAATATTAGAATTTTTAATCAAACCAAAACCATTGTACTTAAATTCAATCACAAAACCGTCTAAAGCAAGTTTGGAAATAGAAATTAAATTTCTAGAAACTGTGGAAACATAAAAAGTTTCTTGCAAATTTAAAATAAATCCTGTGCTTAAAATTAGGTGAAAGACTCTAATAGCTTCTATTTTAGTCTTCGCTTTATTGCCCATGTAGATAAAATGCTCATTTGGATTTGTTTTGTGGATCGAAGTGAAGCACTGCATCGAATTAAAAACCTGACACATAGATCGAGAATCAATCCACCAAGTGTTAGAAGGAGCGTTAATAAGGTTTGATTCGAAACAAACATAAATAAAGGGCTTACCCTTTTTCTCGAACCAAGCCTTTCGTTTATGACAATCCCTCTAGAAATGGCCCTTCTTTTTTACAGAAGTGACACTTGTCGTTCTTTTTCTTCTTCACAGCAGCAGTTGATGGTTCAGCTTGATGAGACGGCCCATAACCTTTCTTAATGCCCTTGTCGAACTTCTTCTTAAAACCAACTCCTTTGACTGTCAGATTTTCCACCTGTCCCTTAGTCACAATGCCATTTTATTGCTTAAGACTCCCTTCCTCCTATACCAGCATGCTTTGCAAATTATTTACCTTCCACTTGTCTTTTATAGTGTTGTAATTGATTTGGAAAGGTCCATATTCAAGAGGTAGGGAGTTTAGGACGAATAGAATGAGAAAAGACTCATCCACTGTCATGCCCAAAACTCTAAGTTTAGCAGCCAGATTGGTCATCTCTATAATGTACTCATTCATGGTTCGAGTACCATCGAAGCTCATAGTGGTCAGGTCAACCATCAGTTTCCCAGCAAGGGATTTATCAGCAGTGCGAAAGCGTTCCTTAATGTTGTTCAAATACTCTTTCGCTTTCATAGTTTTAGTTAGAGAGGTCTTTATGTTAGCTGCAATGCATATTATCATAAACATAAGGGCCAACTTATTGGATCAAGACCATGCTTAATGGACAACAATTTCATCCTCGCTACTGGCATTAGTAATAGCAGCGGGTTCATCATATATAATTGCCATGTCCTGGTCAAGAACCCCTAGGTTGAACTCAATTTGCTCATTCCATTCAGAAAAATAAGTTCCATCAAATTTGTAATAGGACTGAGCTTGCGAATACAGGTTAAGGGGAACTGCAATTAATAACAATGTTCACAAATTAAATTTTCACACACAACAAAAATTGCAAGGGTCGAATATTGAATTGTTGACTAAAAATTTTGGCATATTTCATTTACAATCTGAATATCAAAAAATATGTGTTAATCATCACATAGTGTTTAGATTTTAAAGATATATTACCCTATAATTCATTTATCATGGTCCCAAATTTTTTGCATCTGTGTTTGTTGCCTAAACATTTAATACCATGATTAATGGACTTAATGTTAATTATTCTGTTTTCACAAAAGTTTTTCTAATGTTGTTCAATTCAGAAATTAGCATGTGTTGCGCCTCAATCCAATTTTATAACTAACAATAGAATAAACCTTTAATCCATGCAAGTGTATTATTCGTACATGCAGTCTCAGCCTGTGTTTGGCCCTTAACTTAACTCAAATGAATAATTGCTTACATGGCCTAATTTAAATATAGTTAATCATGCATTAAATATTAACTATAATACATAATCTATCAGTAATTAAAAAGATACCCAATAGTAGCTTAAATGCCTCAAAAACAGAATTGCCCAAGTATAGTAAAAAATACATAATTCATGAATTTTGCCAAAAATGAGTTTTCACCATAGAATCGAAGTAAAACATGCCAGAAAACAAAAACATTTTGTGGAACGTTAATATCAATTTTCTGTAAAGAGTTATAAGCCCCGAGATTATTTCCTAAAATGGCAAAAATGGGGTTTTGAGGGCCTTAACGTACTCGGACTGCCGAAAAACACATTACATCACAGCCAAAGGCGGTGAAATTCGATCGTTGGCCCGTTTCCAGTCAACATGTCAAGTTTCAAGTCAATCGGACACCAAAATTTTTGAAAAATACTATTCACTGCGCCAAAAAAAAAACTTTGGAAATCTGTTTTGCGTCAAATCACAATTTTCACTTAATTAATCTTAAAAACAAATTTGTTTTCTTATCATGATCAATAAAAGTGTTTTTCAGAATGCTTACACAACTCGAAATAATAAAATCATGTTAATGGCATATTAGGGTTCTTATAACACAAAAAGGTGTTGAACAATAATGGGGCATTTTTCATAAGATAAGGACTGTAGCAGTAATTTCGTTCTTAATATCATACATAACACAAATTCGAATTAACATATGTACGATTATCAAATTGCTTAAAAATTCCAGATTTCCATATTTTCAAACAATTTTTTTTTCCAGATTTCCAAAGATCATAAATCAGAATTGTTATAAAGAAATTTTCATTAAAGGAAAACATGAGATTATAAATCGAAAGCTCTGATATCACATGTTAATCAATACTGTTTTGTCAATCATAAAATTTGGATATAAACTATAATGTTACATCGTGTTAAAACAGTTTTGTCATGAATCCAGGATGTTTAATCTTCATGTAATCGCAAAATCATAAGTTCTTTATAACTATGATCAAAACTGACCTTTAACCATTGCAATTGATTGGAATAAGGTGACTTGAATGCTCATGTCAAAGCTTCCTTTAAATCCCTTCTAGAATAGCCCATAATTACTCTCTTATGTGCCCAGAATATTTGTGAGAAAATAGGAATAATGAGAATTTTGAATTTTCTCTCCCTCCTTAGAAACAGTGTGTATTGAGATGACTCTAGGTGGTGTAGAGGTCTCTAATTATAAGGGGAAGAGGGTCGGAATCCTAGTGGAGGTGGGACTCTTTTAAAGTCTCCCACTAATGCCACTAACCATCATGTGACTAACGGATAAGATTTACCCAAGCTTGTAATATCTTTATTTATCACATTCCTAATTAATTATATAACATTTATCAAGACCACATAAATGGGAAATTCGGAATTTAATACAATTGAAATTAAATAATTAATTTCATCACTTAACATTAATTTCCAACATCCTCTACCATTTCATCCCATCCAAAACCCAAAAACCCTTCTTCTTAAACCATTTCTAACCTATCCAAAACCATGGCTGCAGCTAATTCGAACCCACCACCATTAAACTGGCCTGCCGTTTTCAAAACCTAAATGCTACAACTCCAAGCCCCAACCCGGTTTAGTCCACTCCAAATTTCGATTACTTACCTAGTTGCCGACCTCCGTCAACTTACAGCCCCTAACCTGCCTGCCTTCAACCACTTATAGACAATTTTAATGAGTAACTATATAGTAATTTTAGGCACAAAGTGAATGGCAAGTGATGTTTGTATATATAAGGATGTGAGAGAGGAAATGATGGGGGCTAATGAGTGTTTTAGGGAGAAAATGAATAACTAGAAAATAAGCAAATGTGAAGGCAAAGGGAGGGGAAATGATAGGTCTAGGAAAATAAGAGAGAGAGAAGGATGAATATATAAAAGTGTATTTATATTCAAGTTTGCAATGAGAGATATGAATTGAAAACGTTAGAGACTACATAGGTAACTTTGGTATGTTAAAGTGTATTAAATGATATTAAAACCTCTAATACTATTGTATTAGAGGTACAATATAGATAACCAAATTAAACTGTAGGTTTGACATCTATAGTATGAAATCATTATAAATTTATACAATAAATCATTCATCTTCAAAGTAGAAGGTTCAGTGCGTGTGGTGTCACGTTGATTGCACATTGTGGTGGCATGGTTGTTCTTCTTCCCAGTCCATGCCACTTGAGTTGCGAATGTAATATGCTGATTGACAAGAGAGACATAGGATATGCTTAATGGTGTGGGGTTCACCTCATCATCGCTATCACCAGGGGTGAAGCTGGTATTTTTTTTTTTTGGGGGGGGGGGGGAATATACCGGGCGTCCTGGGGCGGAGGCCCCCGAGGTAATACTTTTTAGGATTATTTACACTTTTATGCAATGTTTTAGAACTAAAAATATATTAACCATAAGAATTTTTCCTAACAATATCTTATATATTCACCATCAAAATATGATAGTTGCACCACATACAAAATACATTTTTTTTACCAAAACTAAGATATGATATTATAAAGTAATTGTTGGAACATAATACAAAAAAATAGCAAAAACATGTTGAGATGTATAAGAATTGCTCACGATGTTCATTCAAATCATGAAATCAATCTATGATTGATTTCGTACTAAACTCTATCGCAATATCTTTGAATAGAGTTAAAATTAACAATTACAATAGGAGTAAAATTAGTTAATACTAGTGGATAAAAAATTGATTGTTCCTAAACATAATTTAATTAATAACAGTGGAAAAAATTAATTTACACTAACAGGGGTAAATATTTTTTTTTACGAACACAATCTAATTAATAACAATGGAAAAAATTAATACTAACTAATTATGTTTTTTTATATTAACTAATTAATACTAAATATTTATGTGATGTAGCCTAACATGGATAAAATCTATATAATAAGGAGTAAAATGTGGGGAAAATAAAAAAATTAGTGTTGTGCTATCATATGAATTCCATTTTTCCATTTTCCATATGATTATTTTTTATGAATTAACTTTAATGTTTTAAATATAGTTGCATTGGTTTTAAATGGAACATAAATATTAGTTGATTCTGTTAAGGTCACGTCAGCTGTCATTGTCAGGCAATGCAAACCTTGGTATTAAAAGGATAGTGTTTTCATGTACTTCAATGATAATGCTGGTGTTATTGTAAATCCAAAGGAATAAATGCTGGTGTTTTCATCCTACAGGTAATCTAAAAATAAGATTTAAAATATGGTTTTCATCTAACCATAGATCTGAAATATTTTCATTTCACATGTTAGATCTGTACACTTAGTATATAGTGAACATATTTTTCGATGAACTCTGTTTTCAGGTGCTTGAACCTTTATATTGAGACACTTTTGGGCCAACACAAAGTTATGGATCAACACAAGTACTTTTTTGTTTTTTTAAATTGATGGGGTGGTTTCATTGGTCCATATATGATTTTTATGTGTCAAAGTTACCCAAATAAGTTCGGTATATGTTGTGTGCTTAAGCATACGACTACTTTTGATTTGTTTGTTATAAGCCATAAGTTTTACGGTCTTGAATTGTTTATCATTTTTCTATTGTTGAATATTTTTTATAACTATTTTATAATGTGGTTCATAAATACGAGTTTTTCATATTGATGTTTAACTATGGTAGGGCATTTTACCTATTGAGGTTAAAGGTGTAGTATGTTGGGTATTAGTCATCTATATTTTGTCTCTCACGAGTTTTATGGTTATGTTTGTTCTTTTTTTTATTTATTATATGTTTTTTAAGTTGGCATTATGTAGTTTACACGTTTATTACTATGACAAATCTGGTGGTGCACCTAATTACCTATGAAGTAACTTAATTTGTTCGTTATACTTTTGAATAATAAGTTGACTAATTCTGCATTTCTTTTGCATTGGGAATCGAGTACTGCTGAAGCTTAATCTACCCCCTTCGGTGTTGTCACGCTTCATGTTCAATCATGGGTATGTTGCTACAGGTAACTCTAATGGTTTTCTGATAACATCAGTGTAAATTATAAAGATCATTATTGGTTCATAAAGGTAGTGTAATGATGCAAAGATATCTCTTATCATTGTTCTTTACTTTTTCCCATCTTTTGATGCCTACCGGGACTGTTTGTATTTTAAAAATTGTGTACATTGTGAGCTGGAAGTTTACTTCTAACAAGTTATGACCATGTATTTAATTTAATCATTTGGTCACATCTTAGTAATTGTCCTACACTGGCTATTTTTCTTAGTTAAGTTTGAGCCTATAAAAAAAATTTAATTTAGGCCTAAATTATAGGGGTTTTTACCATAAAAAATAGAGTATAAATTTTGTCGACCGTCTTTGAGTGAAACTTAACGTGATCCTCGGTAATGATTTGTCAGAACATTAAAAATGAATCAATAGTATGACACCCCACCTACTAAAATACTGATTTGCCAACCCGTGATCAAAATGAAACATTGGTCTCATATGGCTCATTCTCAGCATCACTGTCGAAAACATTAACCCATCACACTCCCTCTCTTCCCCGAATTCTTACAGATGGATCTTTGGAAGAGTTCCTCCGAATCTCCCACCCCTTTACTGACTACGCTGGGTAAGTCTGAATTTGTACCACCAATTTCTATGATGGTGCTTAGGGAAACTACTGCTCCCTAGTGATTATCCCAATGCCATCTTCCTGAACAATAACCATGATGACTTCTATCGCGGTCACCATTCCCAGAATATTCCATGGCTTCTGCTGTGCCTCTCCCTGTGCAGTCTTTCCAACGGCCCTCGCTAGTCGGCCAATATTGTTCGGTGTACGAAGCCCAACTTAACTCATATATTAATCACATCAACTATACATAATAGCAGGAGAACGTAAGTCACATACGTGAAGGTATACAACAATCCTATAATAAGGCTCTATATCAAAGAATGCTACGCTGAAACGTAATAAGCCGCAAAGATCCTAAAGACTCTACAACCTGATGCTCTGATATCATTTGTGACACCTAGTCTACTAAAATACAGGGTGGCCATCCCATGATAAAAATAAAATGTTGGTCTCATATGGCTCATTCTCAGCATCACTGTCGAAAATATATTTTAAAATTACTAACCACCTAGTAATTTAATTAGACCGGTGCTAAATTTTATCCTTAATTAATTAACAACACGCGGAAAATAAATACTAATTAAACCATCAACACAAATGGATAACTGAATCCAACACAGATGAATAATATAAATAAAGATGACCGAATCAACTATCGGTTCAACAATAAAATCCAACAATAAATTGAAATAATAACTTGGATACACAAGGTCACATAAATAAACTGAATACTAAATCTGAGGGAGACATGTACAAATGAGTACTAAAATAAAGTCCTTACACTAGGAATAAATGAACTAATCGTCTATAACAAAGTCCCGCAACTTCCATATGAGCTATGCTGCGCATCCCAGGATAGAGTCCTCAAGCTGGGCGTCCTTTTAGCTAGACACCTAAAAGGTTTTGAAAAATATTTTGACACGGGTCAGAACTTAAGTAAAACATTTTGAAAATATTTAGTAAGTAGTTAAATTGCAATAATTAAAAATACATGCACACTCTTCATATTTAAGGTAGTGCCACACTCTCTTGAGGTATAACTCACCCCTCTTCTAATTTGCACACCTAACGCTTGCCTACTAACCTTCCTAGTTAAGCTACCCCACCTAACTAGCCGTATCACACCTCTTTCTACCACACTACTCTAACCCAAGTACTCTAACTTTGATAACCTAAAGGAATCACTTTTTAAATCATATAACTTTCACACTAGTTATAAAAGAAATCCCCTTTTTAAGTCATATAACTTTCACACTAGTTATATAATAAACCACTTTTAAATCTTATAACTTTCACACTAGTTATATAAGAAATACATTCACACTTATGTATTAATCCCATATATAATTATCTACTCATATTATATACGTACTAGTATACTACAACATTCACACACATGTCGCGTAATATAACCATCTATTCTCGAGTAATAACTCACCGAATGTTTTCTCTAAAATGCTATCATGTCCTAAGCATGCTCACTCTAACCCGGCCACATCAAGTCGGACTAGCTCATACCGAACTTGGCCAAAAAATATCGCAAACCCAGTGGAGGCAATTATATTCCCCTAGAAAGTGAAACCGAATCATACCCAAAGCGTCTCACCTCAAAAAATAAATCACGCAATAAAAATAGGCGATATGACCCGGGGACTATACTCTCCCTGATTCTCAAGCCAGGGGATTCACCCACATCGCGCAACCTCCTATGATAGCATTAGAGAGGTATGTATTCCTATAAATATCATTCACACTGATATTTATAAAGCACACAAATATATATATATATATATATATATATATATATATATATATATATATATATATATATATATATATATATATATAAAAAATAAAAGTCCGACTATGCCGTGCCTAATACCCATAGCACTAGCCCCAAAATATCCAAGTTTATATCCCAACTTGTTATTTAATTAATCATACATTAATTATTTTGTTATTTAAGTAGCGTCACCCAACTACAGTACCCCAACTCACTCATTTGGTCCGTATTTTCATCATTTAGAATTTATTACACAAAATCCCACTATTAAGATTAAAACCCCTTGTTAAATTTAATATTCAATAATTTATTATACATCTATAATAAATTAAAACGGCTACCCTTTGCCTAACTCTTGTAGAACTAGCCTGAAAAATATCCGAGTCCAATCCCTGACCCTTAATTTAATTAATTTCACCTCAATTAATTTTATCGAAGTGGTGTCAACCATATTGCTCGGACTCCCTTACTTGGTCCGTAATTTAACCCTTTGAATTTATTTCACCCAATTTCTACTATTAAGATTAATAATCTATCTAAATAAAATGTATCTTAAAATCCGCCTCCCAAGGCCCTAAGTATTTTCTCCTTCAAAATTTTTTGCACACTGATTAGAGCCTTAAAAATATCCCAAACTGTTACAAGGGCAAAATCGACATTCCAAAAAAAATCCTTATTGTCGTTCAAATGATGTCTGATGTCGTTCGAACGACTTTCCAGCATCATTTGAATGACTTCCCTGGTTGTTCGAACGACACTTTACATTTTCCAGCCTTTGTCTTCCTCACGACGTTGGCCCTAGTTTTCAACCATTGTTAAAACCTCAAGATCTTCCTCTTCGAACCCATAATTCAAACCATTTTCCCCCTCACATATTTACTTTCAATAATACGTTTCAATCATCATAGTAATCTTCAAAATCATGAGATTTCTAGCTTTCCCCAATACCTCCTGATTTGGGTTTTTAACAGTTTATCCTGGTCTAAACCTAGATTCAATTCTATAGATCTAAATTACACGAGTTTGATTACTGGGTTTTGGGTAAGCATTAGATTCTAAAAATCCTATATGATAATCCATCATCAATTTCATATTTAATTTACAAAATATGCTCAAATCACCAAAATCCACTTCATATGATAGCCTACTCCCAAAAATGAATTTCTTTATCACACCCACTATGATATGATTCGAAATACTGCACTTAAATTAAAATCAAGTTTAACTATTTGCCTAAATAAATTCGTAGGGTTTGATTTCATTTGATGTAGATGAAGATTTGACGAAGAACACACCCCTCTTCTTGATTTTTCTCCTCAAAAGCTCCCCCAATTTCTCCTCTATAAAACAGGGGTTTTCTTATTGAATTGTGTCTGCCACAAACTCCCTAATATAGGTTTTATATTGCCAATCCCTGTGTGAGCCCGATATGCCTAAAAATGTCCCGAGACCCAATTACTACCCACAAGTACAATTTTCCAACTATCTCGACCTATTCGGAATCAACTGTGCACTCAGAATTATCATCTAAGTTATTTTACTAAAATCCCCAACCTCGACCTCAAATTACGACACATGTGAATTTTAAAAATAACCCAAATTAATAAAATTTAAATTCACCAAATAATCAAATTCTCCAAATCAATTAAATCCTTTATCACCAAATTAATTAAATTCTATATCCTCAGAAATACGGGGTGTTACAAATGGTTCCCTCAATTTTTAACGAGTTATCCATAATTCAACCAATCATATTAGATCATGTTAAACCCTCGCTAAAGAAAAGTTTTACGTATTTCATAGTTTTTACTGGTTCTAAGAACAATCTTTATCTTTGCTAAATGTAGCTTGCACAATATGATGCATAAAGTGGAAGTTATTTGAGTGTATAAGATTATATTTTATTTTAACACTTCGATTTTGTTTCTTCTTAAATGCAGTTTCTAGGACAAAAATCGAAAGGTTGTGGTCATCTATTGTTTTCGCAAAGGTGTACATTTCATATTTTAATGAACATGTACATAACATTAGGTTAATATGGGTACCATATTCTATACATAACATTGGAAAGTTGTGTATAATTAGTTTTGTGTTTATATATGTTCTCAGTGTACTATATAGCTCATACCCTTAATGTCAATACATTTTAAACCTTTTAAAATTGGTTAATTAGTGAAGGTTAAAAGTCCAGTGGTGAAAATTGAAGTAGTGAAAATTGTATGGGAGTGTGAACTTCCTTTAGAGTCAACAGTCCATTGAATTAAACCCATTTGCTCGGGCTTCTAGAATATGTTATGAACACGACGTCATTAAATTCTAACCTAACAAAAAAACTGTAATGTTTGATATGCCCAATAATGGAGTCTTAATTTGATTGGAGTCTTAACTTGTTATAAATCTCATTTATTTTTGCTGTTTGCGCTACTCCAACTCTGAGTATTGTATATGTGGTCTACATTTTATATATGAGATTTTAGGAACAAATATGGTAAATGGAAACGGTTGTTGCAAGTTATCTTTTGTGAATGTTTGACCTTGTACTTTGTTTAAATTGGTTAGAAGGTACACCAATATTCAGGAACTAAAACACATGGCAACAAACTAATATTTGAATACTAAATTTGCCTTTAGGTTTGAAGAAATCATGCCAAATAATATCATGTTATGAGATGATAGTAATGTGGTTTATGATAAAGATTCACATTTATATTGGGTTATTTGGTATTCATAAAAAGTTAGCTTAAGGACCTATCATTTATTTATTTTGGAGTACATGATATGGTAATTATTTATTTCCTCTTTGGTTACAAATTTCAATGATTTTCCGATCACCATATATAAAGCAATCTGAGTGAAGTTTTATGATTGTATGGTGTGTAGGTGATGAATCTCAGCCATTTTTATGGACATGTCATCTTTCAAAGGTAACATTTTTGTGATCTTTTACATGTAATTTGTATGTGCACACGAATTGGGTAGCTCTTTATGGATATTCAACTATTTTTTTGTTTACTTTTAGTGAATGAGTGAGGTTTAACTGAACATGCGTATATTTGTGAGACTGTACAATATTTATTTAATAATTTTAATAATTTTTGATTCATAGTTTTTTTATATTTTCTTATTTACGAGATACTAACACTTGATGTTGGATATCTAGAAAAATTGAGCATGGAAAAGACTAATTCTTCCTAACATGTATGCAAGAATTTCCCTTTCTTCCTAACATAATATTTGTTTGGATACTTTCTTTTAGCCGTAATTTTTTTGACAATGCATTACTCCATATGCTGTAACCTTAAAGGTGTTAGTTAATTTTTAAATTTTTTTTTATTGACACTCAATAATTTAGTGACACTTGACATTTGATATTCGATATTACATATATTGATCCTTGAGCCATTTGAGATCCAGTTTTACATATATTTGTAACTTTGTTAAGGTCTAGTTCCTTTTATTTTGTTGATAGCTGAACATATCAAGTTCAATTGTTGGTTCTTCATAGTTAGTTTCTTCAATTATGAGGCATGAAATGTTGAATAAGCATAATAGGAAACATGTATTAAGTATGTGTATACTAAAGAACTAAGGATGTCTATGTTGTGCCTTTTTCAATGTAATCGGTTGGCTCTGTATCTAAATATTATTATATAGATTGCACTAAGTTTATGATCTATATTATTTGTATGCATGTTATTCTTTTTAATTATTATTCCCCCTCCTAACAGAGCCAAATTTTTGTTCTCCCCTTCCTTACACACAAATTATTTGACAGGTTACACCATGGAAGTAATAAGAAGCACAAATCCAATGGTGGAAAGAAACACGGAGGAAAAGTAGTTATGGAGTTGTTTGATATGTATAAAAATTGGGCGTTTAAAAGTTGTGATAGTTTGATGCAAAGATTAATGAAGCACACTCATGGTTGGGTGATAATTTGATGCCAAGGTGTGACACCCTTCTTATTAAAATAATGGGTGAACAACCTTCTACTAAAATAACATATGAATCTCATTAGCTCGTTCTTAGCATCACTGTCAAATTCAATTAATTACTAACCACTTATTATTAAATTAAGCCACATGTCAATTTTGATCTTAGTTGACGTGACACAATAATATAATAATCAACAACCAATATCTACACAACTTAAAATAAAATCCACAACCACAAATAAATCAAAACTGTAAATTTATTACATGCCAAACTGTTCCGATTAAATTATCGGAATAAATCTCCATACAATAGTAACCAAAATGAAATAACATTTAAACCTGTCAAAAAATATGATAACCCATTACCACGACCCAACCCGAAATAGTATTATAAGTTAATGGGTTTACCTTTATTGGAGTTAGGTCATTAACAGGTTAACAAGGTAGACCCGTTAACACTAACGATTTGGGTTTGGAAATTTACTGGTACCCTTTCCACCCATTTCTACCCATTAATACCTGTTAACACTAATGGGTATTATAGAGTCACCCAACCCGTACCCAATAAGAATAACCATTAAAACCCATTATTTATATATCCTTTAAGACTAACAGGGTACTATAGGGTCCCAATAAGAATAGCCATTAAAAATCATTATTTTTAAACTAATGAAGACGATGCACCACCACTACCCGAGCCAGAGTCCTCTCCGAACGAAGCAGATGGCACCAAGCAAGAAGGAACAGGAACCGCATCCTGAATATGGGCATTCGCTGAGGATATCCAGTCTCTGATGTCTCTTAGCCAAGTGGTCTACACTCGGACTTGTTGCAAGGAAAAGAAAAATCAGTATCAAAGCAGAGATGACCAAAATAAAAAATAAAGAAAGAGAAGAACAGAAAGGTATACCACAGGTTGAAGGACCTCCTCTATCAAACCCAACTCCTCCGGATCCATCGCATGAGGACGATGCATCATAGGCACCATCCCTCCATCAGCCCTCCGAATGTTGTACGAAGGAGTATGCAATCGCACAAAAGGAACCTAGGAGTTTTCCGCCGCCGCAGATGTCGTTGGACCGCCGCCACTGTGGGAAGATCCCTCCGCCTGACTCGAACCTGCAGGAGGGAAATGCAAGGCATCATATATGTTGGGCGCCATCAACCAACTCGTCACAAAGTCCATATAGTCATACGGCGCAACCGTATCAGTGTACAAATAGTAGGACTCGCCGATCATCGCCGCGATCCTCGCATCCTACGACAACAATCGATCCCACCTCATAGACATAGGAGGCTGCGCATGTGGCACCACCACCTCCTCCTCAATAATCTGGCGAACCACCCTCTCCTCGAGATACCAGGAATGACCAAACTTATGCGCCAGCAAACGCCTCATCAGCGCGTTCACCCTGGTCATCCCCACATCCTGAATGGCTGTCCCCCAGGGAAAAAAGGTCACCTGAAAATCTCCAAGCAGGGATAAATCAATACAAGATCAGAAGGCATAAAAAACCAAGATTGAAAATGGAAAGAGTATTACCCTACCACTAGTCAGGTCATTCAAGACCTGACGCACCGACTCCAAGGATAGAGATCCCTTCGACCGTCGATTGGACTTATGCCATCGATACAATCGACAGAAGTCCCCAACAGTGTCATCCTTCAGAGCAATCAATCAGTGGGTATTGCACCCAATCACCTCATAGAATCACATCTGAATTCACAAACAAAAAGATACACTTAAGGAAAATGCGAATGCATGAAAGGAAAATGCGAATGAATGAAAAGAAATGCGCCAACTGAAGAATACCTCAAGAAGGTACGTGGCTCCAGTAAAGGTCTATCGACAACACCGACTGAATGCATCCAGAGAAGAATAAAGGGTCGCCAAAGTCAGACTCCCCCAATCATAGAAAGGCATGTTCGAAAACATCCTCAAGTAAGGCAAGAACCACAAATGGACGACGTCGCCGCTCGATGACACCATGAAACCTCCCAAAACCCACTGATGATACCACCCAACGCACCACAGGTGGGAGATGATCCCAGACATCCCTGAGCCCCATCATCCCGCGGGCGCGCATGTTCTTCAAAGAAATATCAGACTGGCAAAAAGGAAAAATCTTATCAGAAGTCAAGAAAGAAAGAAAAATCACCAAAAAGAAAGGAATGCCAAAGGTCGGGTTACTTATATAACCGTCGGGATTCACTCTCAAAGAGCGATGATGCGACGACTCCCGCAGCAAAGTCCGCTCATTTGCAATAGGATCAAACGCTTCAAAGGAGTTCTCACTCCCTAAAGCAAGAGGCACCCTGGCCCTCCACTCCACATTCGCCCAGTCGTCAACGGTCAACCACTCCCTATGGACTGCAGTGCTCGTAAAAGTGGCCATTTCTTGAAGATCGGAATGCTAGAACGATTTGCAGCGAAATCGTAGAAAGAGAGAAAGCAAATAAGGTGTGGAAAAAATTAAGGGATTCGCCCCTTTAAATAGGATTCCAAGCGCCATGCCGATCGTCACTTACCCCACCTATACTGATCGGCACTGACTCCTTACCTTCCCGAGTCATTCCAAAAGTCTGTGCCACTGCCGAATGGCACCCCTCATATCATGCCGATCGGCACCCCCCTTAAATTTTATACAAAAATTCCAGGAAAATACCAGAAAGCCCTAAAAAATCCTCGAAAAATTCCTAAAAGTCCCAGGAAGGATTCTGAACATTTTCACCAAGAAAATCTCGCATTCCCTCAAGAGAAACCCCTCTTTCCCAGCAAAATCCTCAAAAACCAAGTGAATCTCCTCTCGGAGAAGCCCCGAAGGATCTCTAAGGATTATCTGAACACTTCCCCAGCGGAGTTCTTTCAACACCAAAATTGGTTGTTCCCCCCTGTGAGGCATCCTAAAGAAACAAAAGCTTCCCCAGATCAGATTAAAATCACAAAGCACTTTCTCCAGTAGAATCAAATCTAATCTTTATCCACTCTTAGGTCAGAATTGACCTCGATCTTCGATCATCACATGAGTTAGGTCAGAAATGACCTCGATCCTCGGTCGTCACCACTCTTAAGTCAGAATTGACCTCGATCTTGGATCGTCACCTCAGTTAGGTTAGAAATGACCTCGGTCCTTGGTTGTCACCACTCTTAGGTCAGAATTGACTTCGGTCTTGAATCGTCACCTGAGTGTGGTCAGAAATGACCTCGGTCCTCGATCGTCACCACTCTTAGGTCAGAATTGACCTCGATCTTGGATCGTCACCTGAGTTGGGTCAGAATTGACCCCGGTCCTCAATCGTCACCACTCTTAGGTTAAAATTGATCTCAGTCTTGGATCATCACTTGAGTTAGGTAAAAAATGACCTCGGTCCTCGATCGTCACCACTCTTAGGTCAGATTTGACTTCGGTTTTGGATCATCACATGAGTTAGGTCAGAAATGACCTCAGTCCTCGATATTCACCACTTTTAGGTCAAAATTGACCTTGGTCTTGGATCGTTACTTGAGTTAGGTCAGAAATGACCTCAGTTCTCAGTCGTCACCACTCTTAGGTCAGAATTAACCTCGGTTATTAGATCTTCACCCTAAGACCGTAGAACCAGCTTTGACCCGAAAAATCGGTCACCCTCATCACTTAAGCCGAAAGATTTAGCTTTGACCCACAAAATTGGCCATCCCCAACACACCCCTCAGGTCCTCAGAATCGGCCTCGACCTTCTGAATCGGTCATACCCCCTCAAAAGCATTATGTGGTGTCTATTCGACGGATCTCATTTGTTCCAAACTCACCCGTCGAGGGGCTCTGTAGACACCCCATTCTGTTACCCCAAACTCTGCTAAGGTCCCTACCACCTCCCTTTATCACTACAAACCCAGGTCATATCCCGAGTACTAACCTAGAAGCCATCGGGAACTCCCAGGCTCCATTTGACCAAAAAGTTAAACTCTTCAGCTCAATTGAGACTGAATGAATGTTCGAAGGGCACTGAATTCCCTTTCCAACGGTCTATCCCGTGCGTGATTTTAACTTACCATGTGGACGAATGATCCGTTTGCGTCCGAAACTTGATCCGGAGACCACCGAGCGCTCCCGGGCTCTGTTTGACCTAAGTCAACACTTCAGCTCGACCGAGGTTGAATGAATCTTCGAAGGGCACTAAAACCCCTTTACAATGGTCCGCTCCGTGCGCGGTTCCGACTTACCATGCGGACGAACGATCCGTTTGACTCCAAGAGGTCACCAAATGGTTCCAGGGCTAGTTTAACCAAAGTCAATTCCCCAAAATAGGTCAAACTCTTTGGAATGTCGAAGTACATCTCCTAACCTTTCCAACGATCTACTCCGTGCACGATTTGGACTTACTATGCGGATGAACTATCCATTTGCGTCCGAATGATTCCCCCTCTAATGGACTGACAAACGCTTCCGAGCCATATTTGACCCAAAATCAACTCCCGAACCTGAGAGTATTCTAGACTCTTAAAGGTCTCTGAATTACCTTTCCAACGGTCTACCCCATGCACGATTCTAACAAACGGTTTGCCCTCGGCAGGTTCCAGACTGCCAAACGACAGGTTCCAGACCCTACCTATCGGCAGGACCAGGTCTATACTGATCGGCAATGACCCGGGCCTATAAAAATAGGCCTTCACCTCATTTGAAAGAGAGCCATATCTGATACAAATCGCTCTCAGCAAATCCCCAAAACCTCTCTCGAAGGCAGCGCGATTTCAACAATAAAATCCCTTCTTAACTTCCACTTTTCATCATCCTTTTCATCAAACTTGGTGAATTATCCACTCTCCATCATCATCCAAGTGCAAGGGCTACTCTCCAACATTCAAGATCAATCTCAAGATCTTAAAAAAGGTCCAATTTTCTCAACTTTCTCTCCAAATTCTCTTAAATTCGCAATAACTTATTTTTAATAATTAGCACTTTTATTATCTCATCTCACACATCCAAATATACTTTTTATTTAAGTATTATTGCACAACTCTTATTTTCATATAAGTAAAACCCTAAAAAACAAGAAAAAGAGGGTTTGCTCATAAATTCCAAATTGGGATTCTCACACTTTTCTCACAACTAAAACACTTTTTCTACACACATACACACACACACACTCTTTCACAAATAATAGATCCCCCATTTGGATTTATGGGATAAACCCCACCCCTAATTTTGTATGCGAAGTACGTGGATTTTGATGCCTTTATAGGTTACGTAGGCGTCTCGGGGTAAAACTCGAGACTTGAGTCCTATTCTCACCTTCTCTCTCATTTTCTATCTTCTCTAAATCCAATTTTTCTATATTCTACATACTTGCTCTTAGTGACTTATTACTCCATATGCGTTATCGTTCCATTATAACGATCAACATAAGGGTAATCGCGTAAATCTTATTTTCTAATATTATTTGTATACCTTCCTACGGATGACTCGCTTTATCTCTCCCATGATACAAGTCGAGGATTCCTATCTCCACTATATATATACACATGCACACATATCACGGGGAAATTAAAAAGGGAAAATAGCAAACATCCATGAGAAACCGAAAGGGGGGAATGGGTGCCTAACACCTTTCCATTTCGTAACTTAGCCTCCGAACCCTTCTTGAATCATTTGGTTTCGTATGCACCAGTATGTCTTTGGATGCCATCCTTTGGGATGGCTTCCCCTTTTTTCTTTTGTCTGATTTGAGTAAAATAGACTGGTGACTCTGAATCTCTCTACATTTTTACACCTCATCTCAAATGACGCTGGCCGAAGCACTCCCGAGAGGGATGCACGGGACCCGAGGATCCTTTCCATCATACACCCTCCCGCAGGCGAGGATCGGGGATGGCCACAGGTACTATAGGGTCCCCAACCCATTACCCGTTTAAACCTGAACTGATCCGTTAATATTAGCGGGTGTTAACTGTTCGGGTCATGTACCCACTAATATTAACGAATTCTATTTGGGTATTGTCATTAGAACCGTTAGTCTTAACGGTCATGTAAGGGTTAAGGATGTTTTGACCCGTTAACCCGACCCGTACACAACCCAATACGACCCATTGACAGGTCTAGTAACATTAACTGAAATAAATCGACTATCTTAGGCAACCTTCCTGAATAGGAAAAGAGTCCTGAAGAAGTGACTAAACAAAACTCTGCAACATCCATAACTATCGTAACTACGGTACCTGGGAATGATCACGCCTAGCATCCCTGTGACTGGAAACCTAAAAGATTTTTAAAACATATTTTGTCACAAGTCAGAGCCCAAAACCATTTGAAAATATTTTACAAGTAATTAAAATGCATAAATAAATATATATCAATTTACTCATTTAAATTGGTACTGCACTCTCTCATGAGACATTACTCACCTCTCATCTAAAGTGCGCACCTAGCGTATGTAATTTAATTACCTAGTTATGCTACCCGCCTAACTAGTTCTCAAGTTTCCTTAAAGTCCATATGCTATCCCATTCTACATAATTTACTTATTTAGCTTTTATATTAGCTAATTATAATTCTCACTTATAATTTATTAAACCATTTCCAATAACTTTCAGTAGTTATTAACTTTCACATTTTAATTCAATATGCATATATATATATATTTTTTTTTGCACACACAATTTTATATATATATATATATATATATATATATATATATATATATATGTGTGTGTGTGTGTGTGTGTGTGTGTGTGTGTGTTATTATTACATCATGCATACATATATATCACTCACTACACATGTTTAACTGCCATTCGTAATAATAATAATAACTTTTCGGATGCTGGTCTCTAATGCTATCATCATCGAGGGAATACTCACGTCATCTTGACTACCGTGACAAAATCTCACAATGAACTACGATAGAAAGCAACAAATAATGTTGGAGGCTGTCATAAGTTCTCCGAAGAGTGAGAAATAACCATACTCATAATTGCCTCACCTCGGAAATAATCTTAACAGGCACATGCATGGGAATTATGACCTGTGAAAAAAACTAACACTGCATTCACTAGCAAGAGAAGATCACTCGCTCAGGCAACCTCCGATGATAGCCCTTAGAGGGGTATGTTATATATATATATATATATATATATATATATATATATATATATATATATATATATATATATATATATATATATATATATACTAGGGTATGCCCACGCCTGTAGGCACGACGATCTTTTTTAAACTACATAATCATAAAGTGGCAAAAATTTCAAAGTACGTAATTTCAAAATGGTAAAAATTTCATTCCCCAACAAAAAAAGTCTTTAACAATATTAATGGTTCGTCTTGGACCTCTCATATACATCATAGCCATCATATACAAATTTTAGTTGTAAAGTTTTTTTGCAACAGAAAAGTGTAAACAATTAAATTTTTTTGGGCAGAGTTTCCACTGTTTATGGGACTTTCCACCCTGTTTAACACACAAAAAATACTCCTACAATAATACATATAGTCTCTCATAAACCTCATACAAACTATCCACCGGTTCAGCAGCAGCAGCAACCACATTAGCGTACGAGATCCTCTTCACCATATATCTCAAATGCATCAATCAATTCTTGCAGCAGTGCACTATATACGAGACAAAAAACAGAGTGCTATAATCCTAGTGAAGTTTTCGACTGTCAGCGATATATAGTGCAACAGTGCTGAAACAAAACAATTAAATGAGATCAATACAAAACAACTAAAAGAGTGCTGAGATAAAAAAATACCATTAAATGAGATCAATCCCTCATATAATTCATTCTTTTTTTATCGAACAATTATAAACATCACTGCATGTTCGGGGTCGTGAACAATTATAGACATCAAATTTCTTTCATTAATTTGTATTTACCTTTTTTTTTAGCTTCATTCGAACCAATAAAGGAAAATTACCGTTGTAAATAATCAAATTCTGAAAAAATAATTAGAATATTTATATTCGATGTCAATGAGTAGGGTAATGTACCGATGGCACGGTGCACAAAATACATTCAAATAATTTAAAAGGCCACAATGACATCATAAGATAACTGCAGAAAAAAGACCAAATGACCTTAATCCCAAATGGCCAAATGACCTTATTTTTCCGTAGGACTTGAACTTGTTCAGTCCGAAAGAAAAAAGAATTTAGCAAAAACAATGGGTCATGTTCTTTGGGCTACCTGTTTGGAAGTGGAGAGTCTTAACAGTCCTCAAGATCCATAGAAGTAAGCGTAGGATTCAAATAATAGGCCTTTTCAGAGGGTTGTTATGGTTATTGCCCTTTCACCACCCGTTGAAAACATTAAGCAGTTAGCAACATGATCTAGTGACAGAGTATGCTTCCCCTTCGCAAGCTATTGATAACGGTAAGAAGATTCCAGCAAGCATTCATCACAGTAAGACGAACAATTATTTTCGTTCAGTGGGACATAAATGTGGCAATTTTATCATGGATCGTCCTTCAACCAAGGTCCATGCTCACAACCAAAGTCACTTTAAGTTCCTAAAATTATCACAAAAAAAACTTATTTTCAGATAAAATAATGATCAAAATTGTATACACGCTTTTACAAAATGTGTACTCATCGGTAGCTCACTTCATAACTATTCAAGTGTGTGTAAACTGCGTAAAGTATAAATTTAAACCCTTATCTCACAATTTAGAAAGAAAGGAAAAAAAATAAAATTAAAGTTAATAATAATAATACTACTACACCATATCAATTGTGTGAGGTAAAAACAATACAATATTACACCACGTCTAGAAAAATATGGTGCTTAGTCCGAGCGTTAATGAAACGAAAAGGTCTTGGGGAAGAGACCAACACAGTTTTCAAAGTAATTAGCATAGTCCTGTGGTTGGACCTGGTTCTATTGAGGTGGCAAACCTCAGTTTGTGAGAAAGTTTTCTATTTTTCAGCATTAAGGCAAATCCTATAAAGGCGGTAAAGTCTATCCCAAGTAGTACCATTAGTCCAGGTAAATTTACTTCCTTAGAAACTTGCATCAAACACTGAACAATCATTTAGAGTCTCTAAAATCAGCAATGCATTATAATAGATATTATATGGGACTAATAAAGCAATGAATTATAATTGAAATCCGAAAATCAACATGAATTCAAACTTCTAATTATATATTCAAACACCTTTTTAACGTAATTCAACCATATTTTATGGCAATTCACCCCAAATTGATAAGTTTTAAAACTTCAAAACAATTCAATAACTCTAATATATTATACAAAACTTTATAATAGGTATTTTATTGGACAAATAAAGCAATGCATTACAATTATAGAAAAAGGGAACAAAATCAAGTAAAAGGCCCACACAACACCAAAAATATACAGATCTGAGTTGGAAATTACAGCTGTTATATTCTTGTGTTCACATTAGAGTTGAAAATTAGAGTCTTAAAGCAGTGTACTTATTTTCATATTTCTTGTAGCGTACTTGAACACTAAGGCTGGTATATTGAGCACTAAGCAGAGCAGAAACATCTTGGTTAAACTCGTGTAGATTATCCCCCATGTTATGCTAAGCTCTAAATCTATTGAAGTCGTTGGAAACATCTTTCAAACATTTCGAGCATTTATCATTAACTGAATCTGAAATTAGATACCCCAAAGTTTGGACGCTAAAACTAAAGCTAGTTTTAGTTCTTGCAGATATACATGTTTACATGCTAAAGCTAGATACACTTGTATTTTGTCAAAGCATTTTAAAAACACCTACCTTTACACACTAAAACCCCCATCTTTTAGTCCAGTCAAAAGCCATCTGGGACTAAAAGTTTTTCAAAATACACTTGTATTTTGTTTTCAAGACTCATTTAATAACTCGTTTGCTATGTTCAAACAGATAATGCTGCCTTATTTAACTTCTTTTCAAATTGATAAGAGATTGTAATGTGCTCACTTGGACCACATGCGAAATGACAAAAACATAGAGAAAGAAAAGGAGAAAACATACCGATATTCTGCATTCAAAAAAGATTCAGAGAATCATTTAAAAATCAGGTGGCATACACATTGCAAATGCTGATGCTATAGGAACGCTAATACTTTGATGATTTGGAACGAAACTATAAGCAGGGGAAATATGAAAAAACGTCGAATAGCGTATGCGGAATAGTAAACATTAGAGATCCCAACCAAATGGCCCCCAAATCGAACAAACTCACAATAATTATAGAATGAACTGTCAAATCCAGGTAGAATTGCAGCCTCCGTAGTCACTTCTCTTGCGAGTTAACCAAACCTCTCACCCCCTTGCAAGTTAATTTTTTATGAAGTTTTTGCATACATGTTCTAAATTTCCTCGAGTTATCGAAAAGGGAATGATACCCAATTGTGGTCTCTTAATAACATATATATTGTTGAAAATTTTAGGAAAACATTATGCGATTACAAAATTCATGTGTTATGTCTAGTTACCCAAATATTTTCAAACTAAAATAAAAATCAATTAAAACCCATACTAAAACGGACCATGAAGATTTCTTAAATAAAAACATATATGAGACATACCATGATATCTCGCAATGAAATAAAAATAACCAAGACATTGTGTTGGCCGCCCAACAACACCGAGCTTATGCCAACGCAGGGTTTGGTTGGGTTTGGCGTATTGGTTTCCCATCAACAACTCGAAACCAACCACTCGATTCATATCTGCAAAAAACCCAACAAAGTCTAAATCAATATGTATACACACAATCTGAACCAACACATGACATACAAAACAATAGAGAAAACTAAAAACACTCCAACACGACATTGCGGTGTTGTCGTGGTGACCCTACAACCTAGAAAAATTGCCTTTGATAAAGTCACGATCCAAAATATTCTGAAATAGAGTATGAGTATGGCACCCATATGGATCAAGTGATCACTAATGAAGAACATAAGCCTTCTACTCACAACAAAAAAATCCCACAATCTCATTTGTAGAGACATAGCTTAAAAAGAAATGAAACCAAGAGATTATACCTACAAACCTTGTTCGAATCCATCAAAACCCAGATAAAAGGTTAGAAATGAAAAGAAAGAAAACAAAAATAGGAAAAGAAATGGTTAAAAATGAAAAAAAAATTGAAAAAATGAATACCTGCATATTTGATTCATTCCCCCCAAACTGAAACCCAGATAAAAGAAACGTATATGATGGGTTCTATTATAGCATGTGTTATATCCCACTTGAAATTGAAGAATCGTAAAAGTTAATTCTAGTACCTCGATAATGATAACCCAAAACAGATCTCGGACTAAAAACTACAAGAAAGTCAAACGCTACCATACCTGCAAATAAACATTGAAGCCCCAAATAAAAGCGCTTGAAGTAACAAATCAAAGGTGTGTGAGATCTACATCAAAACCAAAATGTTTCCAAATTGAAAACCAACAATCTAAACCTAAAAAATTACACCTCAAATGCTACCATACCTGCAAATAAACATCGAAGCCCCAAAAAATTCAAAATTAAAATGAGAGACACTTAATTGAAAGAGCAGGAGGTTACCTTAAACAGAACATGGACCCAGGATCTAAGATCCATGATAAAAAAGGGTGTCTCATTTGATTTTTGTATAAATCATCTAGGGTGTGCGTGAGAGAGAGGCCAAGGTGAAGTGTGAGGGAGAGAGATAGGCGCGACTGATTGTGTGAGTGAGAGGTAGAGGGAACGGATGGGGTTTAGCCAAATGAGGGTAAGGGAGAATGGTGGAAAGACTATTCCACCCTTATTTTTTGAATTTTAAAGAAAGGGGGAAATAAATTAGAGTGTGTCAAAAGAGGGGGAAGTCAAATGTTTGGACGACAAAAGAGGAAGTCCATGAAAAACGCATATAGACGACATCATGAGCCAAACTTGTGACATACATAAGTTTTATATTTTATTTTATATATATATATATATATATATATATATATATATATATATTCACACCGATATAATATCTATAGATACAATTTTCACACATGTATATGTTCATCAATAGTTTATTTAATTATGCCTATCACAAATGGCACAAAAATGCATTTTCACCCAATGCTTCATTTTATACTCAATTAATTAATTATTCACTTAATTAATTAATTCATTTATTTTTCGATACTAATTCTGGACATGTGTACGTCTCCCAGCCCATATCCCAATTCTCGCATTTCCATCACAATTAATCATATTTAACTATTTTTCTCAAATATTTAATTTCACATCCTAACTAAAAGTCCCTTTTTAACTCAAGGTCCACATACTAACTTAATTGAATTTCTAGAAATATAAATATCAACTTTAGCTTTTCTTATCCCCTTAATTATTTAATTTGTCCCTAATTAAATAAAATAGCCAAAAATCTGAAAGTTTTAGAATTTTGAATAGATTTGATCTCAAAGCGAACCGGTTCTACTTTCTAGAAATTCGAACCAGTTCGGTCTAAATGTGAACCGATTTGCATTTCTAGTCAATGACACCTATCCCGATTTTCTTCCACAATTCAGTCCCAATGATCCTCAATCCAATATCATACACTACCAATTCATAAAGAGTATAAGAGACATTTCTAATATGATTCTAACATCTAGTAATCACATCAATTCTAAAGTTTAATCACCATTTCATGGGATTATAACTAGTGTCAAGAATTTCATCATTTTAATAATCATCGTCAAATTTGAGAATTTTCAATTAACCTTAATTCTTTAAAGATATATAACTTTATCCTTTCCCATATATAATCATTTCCCGGGATATGAATTATTTCCCAAAATATAATTTATTTTCCAAAATCCTTAGTTTGTATATATGTGAAATCATCCGCGAAATATCATTTTCCAACTATGATACGACTAAAATTGTATATACAAATTAAATAGCAAGATAATTATTAGGCTTATGATTCGTAGAGTTTGATTTGATGAAGATGTCGTTTAATCCTTCAAGAATTCCCCTCCATTTCTTCAATCCTAGAGTGTTCTTACAAAATTCTTTAATTTTTCCCTTAGGCTCTTGAATTTTCTTCCCAATCTTTTCACCGTCTGTCTAACTCTTTGTATAACTCTCCTAACCTTTAGATTTGGAAATGAATCTTCCCTAGGACCCAAACCTTTTTTATGATTGAAATCTCATTTTTCGCTTTTCATATGCCCATAAGGAGCTCAAAAGTCACCTAAATAAGCCCCGATTATTTTAAAAAGCCCCCGAAACCCGAACATAACCCCCAAGTACTCAATTTTGACTATTTTGACCCATTTCGGATCTATCATGAACTCAAAATCATCACTCGAGTCACTTAACAATATTTTTCCATCTCAACCTATTTTAATCTAATCACATGTGTTCCGATTGAGATAATATTAAATTCAGTCGTGTTCACTCACTTACGACTTAATCCAATTTTATTTACTATAGTATAGTAGTAAATAAATGATCACATAAATATTAATTCATTTCACTCTAAATTAATATCTATTTAATTCTCATTATTTCCTAAATTCAATTATATGTCACCTGCGTAATTTAAATATTCAGTCTATATAAAACTACGGGGTATTACACAAGGCTTTAGGGCTGCATCACTATCACAATATGAATAGAAGCAAAGGCTCACCACAAACCTCCGAAAAATCTTGACAACACGCACTTTGTGAACATGACGATGCGATAGAAGTGGATATTGATAGTGTTAATGCTGAAACACTGTGGTAACCTGATAGGTTCATGTCCAATTGCAAGAAGAGTTTGATCGACGAAGAAAAAAAATGAAAATTATCTAGAAAGAGTACCCATGCTATTACAGAATAGGCAAGAGTTCAGTTCTTAATATGTTTTTTAGCTCACATATCTTACTGACCATATATCATGTTATTAAGTTTTTTTTAGCATTTGATGTTTACACACACTTGATTGACAAGAGAGAAGGTCAGTTGAACTTGGAAGTATAAACTGTTACCTATTGAAGTCAACTAAATAACCAATGGGAGTTGCAAGATTTTGATGCCTACATAACACACATTAAGGTATTGAACAAAGAATCTGAACTGCAAGTTTTACCGCATATACATTATTTATTGACGATGTTGAGAAATAGTTTTAAACCAAATATATTTGTTTTAACATCTGATTTTTCCATCTCCACGGATTTTGTTCCAATGGGATGGATAGTGGAAGGTATTTGGGTACTTCATACCCAAACACATTGAATGTGACCATAAAAGAGGTACTTCAGATCTGAACAAAACATAAATAAATCCTTAATTTTTAGTTGGTACCAAGTATTCTACCAAAATCTTCTAGAAAATCTCTTCGAGTTACAAAAAATTTATAGAGCGCCGAAAGGAGATAAGGATTGCCTTATAAGGCATCAAAAGGAAAAGGACAAAGAGTGAAAGAAGTTGCACCAATCTATTACTCGATTGCAAAGGACCTGCAGTGAAAAATAGAAGACAATTGATGGATTGCGTGAAGGACTTAGTTAGGAAGTTAAGAAGAAGACTTATCCAATAAACTTTGATAACCAATTAGGTAAGTTACAAATGGAGCAATTGGGGATGACTGGAGTTGAGCAAGCTTTGAGGAAGAATTTGGAAACTTACAAGAATGAACTAGATTCTCTTCGGTATGATAATATAAGCCTTTTAAATTGTCAAAAAGGCAGTGAAAAGGATGGAAGATATTTTCTTAACAAGAGCACCCAACTTAGTTTCAAGATACTAGAATACATTAAAGCAAAAATGGGTATTTGAAGCAACGAAGAATGGTTTAGATGGAAAATTTCTTATTGAATCAGATATGAAACTTTAGAGTTTGAAAGGAGGATCTGAAAACCTAACAACGAGTTTACGAAATATATCAGTGGTGATGCAAAAGAAGTCCTATTTTGAATCTTCATCACATAGCTTGGGCGATGGGCCTGTCCAACTGAATGATTAAAGCTCAATGGTAATTGGTTCTGATATTAGTAGTTAATAATTTCTTTCAAACTGGTATCTTTACTCAATTATATTATTTTTTCATTCCAAATGGGGGTTTGATGCTTCATTTTCTTACACAGGACATAATATGGTCAGAACTTAAGGCAGAAACTTTAGTAACGAGTTTGCTACGAGAAAACTTATCTTCCAAATGTTGGACTTGGAGCAACTTCAAGCTCAATTGGAAGCAATAGTTAGAGGGAATGATATTCTCAGGTGTGAAGTGAAAAATGCAATGGATTCCCTTTTCGGTGTCATCCACAAGATGAAAGATCTTAAATTTAAGTAGCACGTGCTCTTATTTTACAATGCAATGAGCTTTAATTTAATTTGTACATACTTTAATTCACTACACCAAATCTGCCGAATTATCAAGGTCATTGACCTTGACAAATCCAACTTGTCAAGGTCAATGACCGTGACATTTCGAGGCGAGACAACTTTTTTTGTCACGGTTGTGTCACGGTCATTTACCTTGACACAAAACTCGCGTTTTGTGTCACGGTCGTGTCGCGGTCAATGATCGTAACACGTTTGTCACGGTTATAAACCATGAAAAAGCCGTGACCCTTTTTAAAAAAATTGTCACGGCCATTGACCGTGACAATTCTGGGCAGAAGTTAAAAAAAATCTGCTGGGCAGTATGGCCACTGCCACTGCCTAGCAGTATATTTGTACCTGTTATAGCAACGTTGTACCTGTTCCAAACATCATATATCCAAACAAACTAAAGATAATGCAAATATATATTCATGACGATATAATCCAAATATTCAAAATAGAAATAAAATACATGACGATATAATCCAAATATAATTAAAATGGACAAACTTAAAAATAATGTTACTACATGTCTTGGATAAAACTGAGGAGGTGAGTAGGCCACACGATATACGAATTGACGAACCCACTAATATACGTCGTGCCGCATTGTTCGCGCAACCACAATAGGGAGTTCTCCTTCCCGGGGATGACATGCGTGACGAGCACCCTGGACTCCATCTCTTGAAGCACACGTCCATGGACTATTCCACCCTCGACGATATTCGGGTCCCTCAACCCCCGCCCTATCCGCTGACCATCAAAAACGTCCAATATGAACACGCTCGGCCAACCAAGTGTCGATAATGGCCTGTTGAAGGGTGCCAAATAGGGAAGTGGATCATCGAAGTACGAACGTGTCGGTGATGAAGCAGCGAGGTCCATATCCTCGTCATCCTGCGCCTCATCCTCCCGCACCTCCTCCTCCACCGCCTTCTCCTTCCCTTTCCCTTTCCCTTTACGGTCTCCGCCCAACGTACGCTTCATGAATGCGTACATATCTTGGACCGTCGCCTCCAAATGGGATAGCTTCACGTCGTGTGAATCTACCGTTCGAGCCAACCCGGTGTCGCTCGTCTTCAATCCGATGATCCTAGATTTGGCCACCCGCGAATTCACTCCCCTTGTCCTCCCCTTGCGATCAGAGCCAAGCACTTGGCTGAGTGCGTCTGTGGACAAAGATGCCTTGTCGGCATCAGACTGTGACTCATGCACTTCCTTAAGCTTTGCCTGAAATGACAAAAAACACATGATTAGTAAAATAAGTAAACTAAAAAATTATAACGTAATTAACAAAAATTAAACATTCGGATTACTTACAATCGTGGCCGCGATGCTCGGGGACACCTCCTTGTCCTTCCCCTTCTTCGTCTGAAGAGCCACATAAGTATCGAGCCTATGTGGCTTACCCCCTGGCCCACTCCCTACCCCCTGAAATAAAATAAAGTAAAGTAAAATTAGTATCGGCCCCGCAAAGTAAAATAATGAAGAATAATATATTTCTGTAGTTATAGAAAAATTAAATCTTACCTACATCCTATGCTCCACCTCGGCGTACGAGGTCCGGCCGGAGTAGTGCACGCCCGTCTTTTTTGCCCGATTTTCCCTCCCCGATTGGAGAGATGCCAATTGTCGATCCTAGATCTCATTGTCAATGAACTTCTGCCATTGTTCCAATGATATCGGCTCCTCGGGGGGGACGGATCCACGCCATTGGATAATCGAATCTCTTGTTTTCCCAAAGTACCGTGCTCGCATATTTTTTTTCCACGACTTGAGTTGCTCCCCAATCTGCTCCAAGACGGGATCACGTAGCTTTGGATCCAAGTTGAATTGTTCCTGTCCAACAAATACAATGTTAGTTGCGAATAAATATAAATATAAATATGAAATTGAAATTGAAATTGAAATTGAAATTGAAATTGAAATTGAAATTGAAATTGAAATTGAAATTGAAATTGAAATTGAAATTGAAATTGAAATTGAAATTGAAATTGAAATATATTACCTGTAGTGCCGCCCAAACAGCTAACTTGAGATCATATGGAACCTCCTTCCAACTCAT
The DNA here is from genome assembly GCA_949130495.1 of Sambucus nigra. Classification (NCBI taxonomy): domain Eukaryota; kingdom Viridiplantae; phylum Streptophyta; class Magnoliopsida; order Dipsacales; family Adoxaceae; genus Sambucus; species Sambucus nigra. The sequence continues at coordinate 406,121,096 of OX422207.1, forward strand.
AAACCCTGGGCCGATGACTGTATTTAGCAGCTCGAGGGATCTCGCTAATAGCTCCGACTTGTTCTCGACGGTAATCCCAAATTATCCATATTTGGGGAGCCTAGGGCCGGAGGAGCCCTCGTTGCCTCCGCTACCACCGAGCCCAGACGACATCATCATAAACAGCATCATCATCTTCGCCTTAATATCTGAAGGAGACATTTTTGCTGTAAAAAAGGTTATTAGTACAGATAAAAAAAATGTTAATAGTACACATACACACACCCCTACCCCACCCCCACCACACACGCACACGTCATGCCACTTTTAAAACTAACCAACCCAACATTTCATCAATTAAAATAACAATTAAAGTATACAATTATTAATTTACTAATTTACAATGAGGGACAATCCTACTTTCATATGAAATTGACACTAATTATTAAATTACTTTCATCTAAAACTATACAATTAAAATTACAATTAAAGCTATACGATTTCTTAATTAAAGATATACAATTGTTAAAATTGCCCCTCCCCACCCCCCACCCCCACCCCCACCACACCCCTTGCCCCCTCCCCCCGCCACGCACCTACGCACACACACACACACCCCACCCCCACCACCCCACCCCACCCCACCCCCTGCCCCCACCACGACCGTGACAATTGGGGTATTTTAAATATTTATATAATTAATTTTAACATATGAATTCTAGAACTTTTCTAACATTTATACAATTCTAACTATCACTAACCTTGCATTCATACTAAGGTTTACATAGTTTTAACAAATTATAACAAAATTTTATCATATTTTTAGTTAGAAAATTCCACCCCCACCCCCACCCCCTCCCCCCACCACACCCCACCCCCACTACCCCCATCCCCCACCACACCCCACCCCCACTACCCCCCTCCCCCACCACACACCACCATACACACACATATACACATACCCCACCCCTCCCCCCGCCACGCACACACGCACACACCTACGCACACACACACACACCCCACCCCCACCGCCCCCCCCCACCACGACCGTGACAACTACATTTATTGTTTATCAATAAAATTATGACATGAGATAATTATAATTTGAGCATAAATTTCATTATCATAAAGGGATAAATACAACCAAGTACAGAGATTCTACAAATTAAAGTGAGAATTAAATTTAAGACTTTCTAACAACATGCATGTGTATGGATTCTACATAGTTGGGCACGAAAGTAACTAATGATATTCCTAAAAACATACAATTGGCAACATTTTGTGAATTTACTAAACTTTATATAATATTATCAAATTCTGTTAAAAAATTATCTAGGGTTTTACCTAATTGAATTAATTTCATGAATAAAATTATTATCAATTTAAATATTTATATAATTAAAACCCTCATATGAATTCTAGAACTTTTCTAACATTTACACAATTCTAACTATCACTAACATATATATACACACATATATATACACACACATACACATATACATATACACACATATATATACACACACATATATACACACACATACACATATACATATACACACATATATATACACACATACACATAAACATACATATAGAAATGAAACAGAAAGAGAGGAAAAAAAATATACCTTAGAGAGAGAGAGAGCAGAAATCGCGGATGAGAGAGAGAGAGAGAGGGGGAAAACCAAAAAAGGTGGGAAAAAAGAATCCTAGGGATTTTTTTGCTGTAAAAGTTGTCACGGTCGTGTCAAGTTCATTGACCGTGACACAAATCTCGCGTTTTGTGTCACGGTCATTGACCTTGACACGACCGTGACAAGGCCGTGACAAGTCAATTTGTCACGGCCTTGTCACGGTCAACGACCGTGATAATTAGTTGTCACGGTCGTGTGAAGGACCGTGACACAAAACGCGAGATTTGTGTCACGGTCAATGACCTTGACAAGGGTGTCCGGCTGAAAGGTGACAATTTGGCCATTTTGGTGTAGTGATTTGTGTGTTACAGACTTTAATTTTAAGGTCTTGATTTACACATTACCATTCCTTTTCTAATTATTGTGAGTTGTTACCATCTATTGCTGTCTAAACCTTAACTAATTGATTTCTATGTTAGAATTTTAAAGTATGTGGTAGGTAACTATATGTAATTATATGCTGTCTCAAAGTTAAATTGTTATCACAACTGAAAACTAGATTATTGAAGCCTACACGTAGGGGTTGTTTAATTTTTATATTTTTCTTGCATATACAGTTATTCTCTGTCAAAATTCTCCACAAGTTGTGACTTTGACAATCTTTAAAGCTTTGAAGGATGTAAAATACTCATTCAACGACGATGATGAATAAGAAAAAGAACCGTCTAAAGCCCTCGAAGACAAAGAGGCAACTTTAAATTTTAAAGGCTCGTTCATGTCAGTTCTGTGATGAGAAAAACATTGTGAGGTACATAGTTCGGGGAAAGCTTCAATTGCGATGGATCAATATGTTTTTTTAATTCTTCTTCACTTTTAAATTTCATTCAAAAGTCTCTGAAATCTTAATATTGTGGGAAAATGGTCGGTCCTAAATAAGGAGTGAAATTATTATATATTTTTCAATATTCCCAATTTCTTTAGTTCAGACCATTTAGCATATATTATATATTTTTAGCATTTTTAGAAAGAGGGTTTTGATTATTAAATTCCCAAGCATAAGAATACATGATCTTTAAGAAAAATACATTGATATTGGGAATAAAATTATTTTTGTGCCATTGAGAACGAAAATCGGCAATTAGTATTGTTGGACTATTTTTTATTTCTTAAAGAGGATGGATAGTGCTATAAACAAATGACACTGATCCACAAATAGATTTTCACTATATAGCTACTAATTATCATGGTTTATATAATATTTGACTCGCTATTTGAATTGACTAATTATATTTTTTCTTTTGTATCATATCACATTTTAAAAACTACGGACAATCATTATAGTGAAACATTTGGCACGACCTTCGTTGATATATATGTGATTTTCTAAGAAGTTTGATTCGTTGATGTATTTGTTGGATGAATTTGTGATCTTTGAATTTTGTAGGATTGTTTTTTATCCCTTAAGAGGGAGGATATTCCAATAAATAAAGGACATTCTGTCCATTTTTGTCACATCCCGGTTATTCAAGGGTCCCTGATAATTACCGAATCATAAATAAATCTGAATACCAAAATAACTGAGGCATTTATTGATTCTAAAATGTGTTACAAATGAAATATAGGAATAATACAAAAGTATTTCTCCAGCTAACTAGGCTCCTTTTCTTCTAACCCAACATTTCTTTGTCTCTATGTATCAACTGATATCTGAACTATTCATCATGGCCTATTGGTACCTGTGTAAAATTACTGAGAAGGAAGGAATAAGAAAAACTTTGACCAGTAGATAATTCTAGTTCTATAACAATGTAAATATGAGGATAGCATAACTGGATTTCAAATGCTCGAAATAAAAAATTGTGTATGGTAATCTATAGCAAAATAAAATATCAACAGAACTAAACAGGGGTATACTGAAGTCTGTGATATATATGAAAGAATTATATGGTGAGTATAACCGAATATTGTGTTTTTTGATTTATAAATAAGGTTCAAACTATAATACGATGACCCATAAATTATCATCTATAGGGGATACAATTGCTTAGACATACCATGATAATATCGTTCAAGACATAAAATGCACTTGAACAGGTAATCCTAAATAATTGGGGAATAACCAAATAACTCGACAAACTTAGCTAAAGTGGCACTTATACGTAGAGCAAATATAATAACAAGGCACTCAACATTTGAGTCCTTCAGGCCAATTACAGTTACCGGGGGTTTATCGGTTCTAATCCCTAGATTATACAGTATGCTGTTAAAGGTTTCATTGATAAAAATGGTAAGCCATGCTGCAAATCAGATAATTGTAACCAAGTTCAATGATATGCGGGGTATATTTGAATATGGTAAAACAATTTAAATCATTGTCCAACAGGATACAGTGGTGTACTGCACTCCAGAGAATTTACTGAAATCAATTAGGTTGTCAGGATGGGGCTGGCTTGCGTTTAATCAGATAAAAGATTGAATCAATATTCGCGGTAGAGTTGAACAATCAAAAAGTTCATAAATGAGAATACGAGTCCAAGGTTATCATATAGTGATATAACAAGCTGTAATGTCAAAGATAAAAGTTCAAAGTATAATAGTGAAATAGAATCACCTAGTGGTGCTTACGAGGTTTTTGTTGGTATTCACAAATCTTTCATTGTTGTGTTTCTGTTCCCATAATAATTGGCTTGAGGGTTTAAATGAGAGTCGTTATATTAGTGTTTAGGGGAAATGGATCGGGTTTAGGATATTTGACGTCGTTCGTTAAATACAAATAAAGTTCATGATATGATAAGAATATACATATGAATTCCATATATAATTCTAAATTACACTTTTTAGTTCGTTGACAAAATATATAACATTTGGAATTTAAAAAATATGTTTATATGGCACTCAATATTTGAATTACAATTTTTGGGAAAACTATTCTTTATATGGAATCAAAGGATTCAATTTGTTTGAATAAGCAACGATTTATATCTTATTAAAATATTAATCGATTCAAATATAGGATATGACTATTTTAACAAAATCTACAAATTTAAACGAACGTAAAAATCTATTTTCGGGTATGGTCCCAATTGATTATATTTCAAAAAAATTAAATTTCAAAATTGATCTAAGATGAATTTCTTAATCAAATCAATTAAAATAGTAATTTTAATCCAATATCGTGTTGGTGTTTGCCATTTCTCATTGGTCATATTTTATATTATCCGAGTGACAATATTATTATGGTGAGTGTTAAATTAATGTCCGCGACATAATAAAATTAAAATAAAGTTGAAAACTTCCTTATTTATTTGGACAATAAACTAGTGGTCATGCCACTTCCATTATTAGTCAACATAACACAACAAATTGTACAACAACTGCATAATCACATTTTTAATAAAAATAGATCGTAATAACATATGAGATTATAACGACAGAATTTCGACTCGTTAGGTGTCGTAACTTATTTTAAACTTTATTTTAAAAGAAAAACGATAATTTTACTAGAAAAAATAACTGCAAGTCCAAATATATTCAGAAAAATGTACGATTACTCGTACGTGTCAAAATTTCATCTTTACAACCATTTACGTAAATGAGTATACTTAATAAATAGGTATTGTTAGGATTAAAAAAACCACACTAGCTAATACCAAAAAGAAATTACAATACCTGAACATCCAAACTGAAGCGGGATGGAATTGGGACAAAGAAAAAAACAATACCAATGATTTCTGATCGAGCCATCCATATATATATATATATATATATATATATATATATATATATATATATGTTTACATATATGAAAAAAATGAAATAGTAGAAAACCCAAATCGAGGTTTGTTATCGCCGACCACCACCATAGCAGGACGGGGTCAGTGCTTTAAATCTCCCCCTCACACACGTACACACACATCCATCCATCTATATATATATATATATATATATATATATATATATATATATATATATCGTTCGACCTTTAACCATGGTAGTAACAACAAAAATTGAAAAAAGAAGATGAAGAAGAAGGAGGAGGGGTCGGCTGGTCGTCAGCGACGTCAGGGGAGGGGAGTTCGCGAGGTGTAACAAGGAAGGAGGGAGAAGGGGGCGACGGGCTAGGGAAGAGGGAGTCGAGTTTTGGTTGTCATTTTCCCTCATAGAGAAATCGTGTTTTGAGAGATAGAGATTTGTGAAATTTATGACAACAACCAACAAATAAGGGTTTGGTTTCCCAATTATATAAAAATGCTTTTGGTTTATTCTCCTTTTTACCACAAAAGTATTTGTAAGCTTAATTTGTGAACTAAGCCTTTGGTAAATTACTAAATAACTACTCCATCTTTATATTTGAGTCTTGCCAATTCATCTCATGTCCAAGTTTTGACTAAAATAATTAAAGTACTAAATAAATTATTAATACCCATTCATAAAATTTTATGAAAATTGCTAGTTGTCTTAATTTTTTTTCGGAGTCGTCTAAACTCATTTAATTAATAAAATATATCTCGGGTTATTACAATTTATCCACCTTAAAAATTTTATTCCTCAAAATTCGGATATCTTGAGGTTTTAATTTCTCATAGTGCGTATATCGTCTTAAGGTATGCAGAATATTTAGAAGAATAGTTCATAAGTTTATTAGTGACCAAACTCAGTCTTTTTGAGACTAGTGACATAACATAATCATATAAGGAATAACGACATAATCAGAAATATAATAGGAATTTTAACTTAACAGTTGAAGTGAAATAAGCACAATAATACATGATGATACATGATCATACTATCTATTTAAAGGCTTTAGGAGAATAGTAAATAGAAACAACAATGCCAATCCAATAAAATTGGAGACAATCAATACAGATAACTGGAGATAACAGTAACCGAAAAGCATTTTCAGATAATTAATCGACATTTTTACAAGCTTTTGTAGGTATCGTGTATCGAAACAGGAGTTTTGGTAACATGGTTCATATATGATCTTGTAGTTTGAAGTTCATTTCATACAATGCATTTCACCATATTATACCAATGGGTACGGGTAAGAGAATATTATAGGTTTAATCATGGGTTTTACAATAACAATATTGTATAATTATTTGTGCAATAGGTATTTGCAAGTAAAGGTTGAGGTTTAACAGTTTATACTAGCAGGTTTAGAGGTTGGCTTTCCAAATTTGATCAACATGAAGTTCATGTTAATTAAATTGTAAGTCACGTTTATAAGATTCTCATAATTAATCGAAAGAAATTTTGCAACCTAGGCTAAGGATATATATTCGTAATAATCACTTGATCAACTTTTTGATAGTGGATATATAACTAAAATGTTCTCTCCTTCGTTTTTACAATCAGAACGGGCAATCTTTAAGGTTAAATATATATTTTATCGACTAATTCATCACATTTTGTTTGAAATTTACTAATTCTTAGGGGTTATGTGCTAAAAGAAATAAGTAATAAGGGTAATTATCCTTGAAATTGAGAAATATTAATTTAGAATTATGTAAGACATAATTTAGAACTTCTACTGATTTTCAAACTTCACAACCAGGGATATTATAGGAATTTCAATCCACTAATTGAGATATAAGGCAACGTCTGTATGATAAAGGTTGGGTACTTTAAGTAGGTATATTGTTTTGACTATTTCTTGGGTTTACATTAATTTACTAACAGTTACTACAGGTATGATGTTTAATAGTCTAGAATTATCCTCCGGAGATTTTTGGTGCTCATATGAGACAAAAGGATTCTTTTAAGGTACAACATGTCCATGCGAGATATATCAAATTTGGAAATTTCGAATCTCATAGATGATGTGACATCCTACCTAATCAAATACCGAGTGATCAGTCCTTTATTAAATTAAACCGAAGTGACCACTTGGTTCATTCTTTGCATCACTGTTGAAAAATAATTTCTATTTTTTATCACCTAATAAATAATTAAGCTAAGTGTCAAAACATTTAATTTTAATTATAGTCAAATAACCCAAAAGAAAAATTTCCATTCTTTAAGACATGCTATTTACATTCCCCATGAATATAATAAATACTAGATATGAAACAGCTACTGAAAAAATATGACTCGATAAAACATTCCAGTTCAAAGTCTCAAACCAACAAACCATAAAAACCCTCACGTACATCAGAAACAAAATACTAAAGTAAACTGAGTAAAATCTCTAATGAAATGATTGAGAATAGGCGAAACATGCCCTAAATGAAGTGTCTGAATAGAACATAAGGAACTGATAGAGGCGTGTAAGTACAAGTACCTGCAACTCCCACAACTGCAGCAGCTCGCTAAATGATCCATGCGTATAAGTCTGGTTACCCTGTAGCTGGGCACCTGACATATAATATAAATATAGAAAAATAGAGGACAATAGCAAGAAACGGGTCAGAGCCTGAGTTGTAAAAATATTTGTTTTAGCAAGTATTTAAAACTGCAATAATTGAAGTATTATGTGCATGTTAGTTTCAAACTCTCACATGAGATTCTCACCTCTCAACTATTGTGCATGCCTAACGTACGTCTATCCTAACCTAGTTATCTATAATGTATCCAACTAGGTCATAGACTTAAATTTCTAATTACATTCCGTAGGGGTCGCCCGTATCGCCCATACAATACGTTATTAGAATAATTTAACCCAAATAACCACATTTTATATTCACTGTTCTGTTAGCAAATCTTTTACCCACTGAGATTATTTTAATTATTTACAATACTATATCTACAAATTTCACACATTAGAATATATATATATATATATATATATATATATATATATATATATATATATATCCTGCACCCTTAGGTTAAGACCACTTTGGTGCAATGCATACTTTGCTATCATGTATTGGTGCATCATGCACTGTCCAGACACCCCATTCTAGAATCCCCTAACATATCCTTAGGTCCCTAGAACCTCCCTTCATCATTACAAACCTAAGTCATACCCCGAATACTGACCTAGAGGCCATCGGGCACTCTCAAGCTCCATTTGACCAAAAGTCAAACTCTTCAGCTCGATCGAGACTGAATGAATCTTCAAACGGTGCTAAAATCCCTTTCCAACTATCCATTCCAGACCTAATTCTAACTTACGGTGCGAACGAAGGATCCGTTTTACTCCGAAAGGTCACTAAACGCTTCCAGGCCCTAGTTGACCAAAGTCAACGTCCCAAACCGAGTCAAACTCTTTAGAATGTCAAAGTACGCCTCCTAACCTTTCCAATGGTCTGCCCCATGCACGATTCTGACTTACCATGCGGACAAACAATCCATTTGCGTCCGACGATCCCCCGTCCAAAGGACCGATAAATGCTTTCGAGCCACATTTGACCAAAAGTCAACTCCCGGACACAAGAGTAGTTGAAAAGACTTTTGAAGGTCTTTGAAGTACCTTTCCAATGGTTCACCCCGTGCATGATTAGGATCAATGGTTTGTGATGTACGACCGATTTTTTGAAGGAACCTGAAAGAGACTGCCAAACGGCAGTGTGCCTAAAAACACCTATCGATTGGCAGGACTAAGACTATGCCGATCGGTAATGCCCCGGGCCTATAAAAAGGAGGGCCCGGCCTTATTGTAACGGGATACAAGATGTGAAATCCAACACTCTCAGCGAGCTCAGAAAAACCTCTCTTGAAGTCAACGTGATTTCCCCATCCAAATCCCTTTCCAACTTTCACCTTTCATCATCTTTTTCATCAAACTTGGTGAATTAAAAACCCTCCATCATCACTCAAGTGTAAGGCCGCTCTCCAATATCCAAAATCCAGCTCAAGATCTTCAAGAAGGTCCAACTTTCTCAACTCTCTCTTCAAATTCTCCTAAATTAGCATTGACTTCTTTTATTACTCAGCACTTTTATTCTCTCATCTCATATATCCTAATATACTTTTTATCTAGTATTATTGCACATCTCTTATTTTCATATAAATAAAACCCAAAAAATAAGAAAAAGAGGGTTTGCGCATAAATTCCAAACGAGAATTCTCACACTCTTCTCACAACTAAAGCACTCTTTTAGACACACACACACATATAAGAGAAGTCCCTCGTTGGATTTATGGGATAAATCTTACCCCTCGTTTTGCATATGGACTACGTGGACTTTGATGCCTCTGTAGGCTACGTAGGCGTCTTGGGGTAAAACCCGAGACTTATGTCCCATTTCTACTTTTTTTTCTATGATTCTATATTATTTAAACTTAACTCTCTTAGATTCTAAATGTTTACATATACATATATTTGTTCTTAGTTGCGTATTATTCCAAATATGTTATTGTTCCATTGTAATGATCAACGCTAAGATAATCGCGCATATCCTATTTTCTAATATTACTGTTGGGAACATTCCTACGGATGACTCTCTTTATCTCCTCCATGATACAAGTCAATGATTCCTATCTCCACTATATATACACATGCACACATATCACGGGGAAATAAAGGAAAATAACGATAACCCATGAGAGACCGTAAGGGCGGAATGGGTTCCTAACACCTTCCTATTTTGTAACTTAGCCTCTGGACCCTTTTCGAATCATTTTGGTTTCGTATGTATCAGTTTGTCTTTAGATGATGTCCCTCGGGATGTCTCCCTTTTTCTTTTGTCTGTTTTGAGTAAAATAGACTGACGACTCCATCTCTCTATATTTTTCACCTCATCACCGAAGCCGACCGAAGCGCTCCCTAGAGGGATGCGTGGGGCCAAGATCCTCTCCACATTGAAGATACCCTCTTCGATGGAGCTGCCAACAAAAAGGTATATGGCATCGGGATACTTATGATCACCCCAGATGACTCCCATACCCCATTGCTATCAAATTGGATTTCCCCTGCACCAACAATATGACTGAATACGAGGCATGTACAACAGGTCTCAAAGTTGCTCTCAAGAAGTAATTCAATGCCTAGATGTCTATGAGGATTCTTCCCTCATCATTAGTCCAGTGCTCAGAAAATGGAAAGTCAAGGACGAAGAACTCCAACCCTTCCATGCCCACTTAGAAGAACTAGCCTCCCAATTCCAAGACATCACCTTCCGTTACTTACCTTAAGCAAAAAATAAACTAGCCGCTGCCCTTGCCACCCTAACCTCCATGGTCAACAGGCTCGAAGAAATAACAATGGCCCCCTTCCTAGTTCAAAAGAAAGATAAACCAACCCATTGCTACCACATTGAGCTCATTACCATAGAAGATCCCGAGTTAGGAAATTGCTGGTACTATGATATCTTGTACCTCCTCAAGAATGGTAGGTATCCCAAGGTTTCTAACAAAAAATACTGAGCAACCCTCCAAAGACTGGCCGCCCAGTACATTATCTATCATAATTCACTATTCAAGAGAAACTTCGATGGAACCCATCTACACTGCATCGCAAGGTCTGACATTGAAGAGGTAATACAGAGAATCCACATCGAGGAATACGAGCCCCACATAAATGCTCACATGCTTGCCAAGAAGATCATATGAAAAGGCTACTACTGGACCACCATGATCCAGGATTGTACCGCCTATGTTTGAAGATGCCTCAAATGCCAACAGTTCTCTAACCTTCAATACCTGCCTCCGCGTGAATTGTATAACATGACTTATCCCTGGCCATTCTCCACTTGGGGAAACGACATTATAGGGAAGGTTACACCCAAGGCCTCCAACGGGCATGAATTCATCCTAGTTGCCATTAATTACTTCACTAAATGGGTCAAAGCTGAGTCATATACAGTCCTGAATGCAAAAATAGTGGCCAAATTCATCAAGAAAAACATCATATGCCGATATGGGGTCCCACACGAACTAGTGTTAGATAATGAGTTGCATTTTGAGGCAGAAGTCACAGAAGTGGTCAATGAGTATGGAATTCAGCGACACAAATCTTCTCCCTACCGAACTCAGACCAACGGTGCAGTCGAGGCAGCGAACAAAAACCTCAAAACCATCATCAGTAAGATGATCGAAAGCTGTCGACATTGGGCCGATCGAATCCCTTACGCCCTCTGGGGCTACCAAACCTCAATCCGAGCCTCTACTGGGGCTACCCTTTAATCTCTAGTCTATGGCATGGAAGAAGTCCTACCCATGGAGCTGAAAATACCCTCGTTGCGCGTCATGATTGAAAGCAAGGTCACCAAAAAAGACTAGTACCAAAGCCATCTTAACGAGTTTCCCCTCCTAGATTAAAGGAGATTAAAAGCTCTATACCACATACAAGGGTACCATCGCCATATATCACGATCATTCAATAAGAGAGTCAAGGATCGCGGTGTCCGAGAGTGGGATCTAGCCCTCAAAGAAATAGTAGATACCATCTGGGACCCCAGAGGGAAATTCAAGCCCAATTGGAGCGGCCCATACATTATGAAGAAGATCGTGTCCGGTGGTGCCACCATGCTCAGTGACCTAGATGGAGAAGAGATGGCTCGTCCAGTCAATTTGGACCGTCTCAAGAAATTTTACCCCTAGTCCGAAATCTCGGCGCGCTACGACTCTTCTCATCTCCCTTCTATTCTAAAAAAAAATCTTCATTTCCCTCTACCTAGAACTACGTGGGCCTGATCCTCTGCAAAAACCGTTTTCAAACAAATTAAAATTTTTCAAAAACCCCCAGAGGTACGTAGGTAGCTCATACATCTTACATGAGCATGACCCTTTCTTTTTCACAAAAAAACTATTCCTTTCTTATCTCCGAGAAGTTCATTCTGGCATATATTTGAACAAAACGATTTGGCATGCCTTAGTGATCGATATAGATAATTCAAAATATAAAATTCATCAAAAGGCACAGTTGGATGATCAAAAAATTGTTTATTTCACTAATAAGAAATTACGACACAATTACATAAGAAAAGGAATGGATAAATCCCTTCCCCCTACCTTCCTAAAAATCCAAATAAATTCCCAAATTTATTCCCCATTACAAAATAAACTCTCCAAGAGTCCTACCCACAACTACCAGAGGAGATCGCTCCATCATCATCTACATCCTTGGGTCCCCAAGCTTCCCCTTCGTAAATGGAGTGCCACAGACTCTCCATAGACCGATAAGCTCAAACCAACCTTAGAAAGACCACAACACTGAGACACCCCGACTAATTAAATACCGGGTAGCTACTCCTTTATTAAATTAATTCAAAATGCCAAGTTGGTCCAGTTAATAGCATCACTGTCGAAAACATTTTAATGATTACTAACCACCTAGTATTTAAAAAGTAAGTGCCAAATTTTAATTAAAGTCTGATTAACATGCAACAAGTGTAATAAAGAATAATAACACCATTCACCATAAAGAAGTAAATAGAATGACCATCACATAACGTAAATAAAGTCTGGAGGAAAAACTCCTCACTACAATCCCATAACTGAAATAAATAAACCGAAAACTAAAACAGTACATGCAAAAGTCTGAACTGAAATGGAAATGTAACTCTAATAGAAATGGGCAACATGCCCTACAACTGATAGATAGTGAATCTGGAATCCAGGTGATAGAGGCGTCTACAAGAAAATCCCTGTAGCTTCCACAAACAGCTACAGCTCGTCACCTGAATGAATGTCCTATGCCTGGGTACCTAAAATGGTTTTACAAAGAAAAATAGATTTGAAAAGCAAACGGGTCAGAGCCCGAATGTGGAGTTATATTTTAAAAACCTGGAAGTGCTTTAAAAACATTTAAAACATTAAATGCAAAGTACATGTTAGGACGTGCACTCACATGATATTCTCACCTCTCGTCTAACTGTGCACTCCTAACGTAAGTACCCATCTATAACGACACAAACCACTAGCTAAGTGACATCATAACCAGCTAGACTATCATAGGTCCTACCCATATTACTCGGTTCTAATAACATTATAACGCTCGTAATTATGTAGGGGTTTAACGTAAACTCAGATGCTCAATATGAAATATATATCACTATCAGTTAACTCTTTATATTTCTCGAAACAATACCGTAATTATATTCACAACATTAACATGAAGGTTCCCATTAATTAAGGGTATATTATTCACATCATAAATATACAATATAAGCACCCCGAGAACTAAGCTGCGGTGCACACATACTCTGCTATCCATCCCGGTACATCACGTACATAAGGATTACATATTCCGAATCTCTCAGGAATAGTTCACAGATAACAACATCACAAACAATGGAGGCGAACACAGTCACATCACATAGGTCACGCACATACCTACGCTCCTACGATCAGCGGACTTATTAATATCCCAATAAGTCTTTCTATGACCTATGTTCATCAAGGTAACCAGTCTAAATCCGGGCAACACAAGGATTAGAGGGCCCTAAGAGAACGCAAACCTCCCGTGATAGCAAGTATGGTAGGTATGTCATACACACAATTCATATACCAATACTAAGTAAACACACATCTTAGTAATCCCGTAGTTTAATTGTAGTACATATCGCTTTTTCGTACTAAATTATAATATCTACAACTTATATTATTCCGGTTTATCATCATACGCACCATAATCTATTCTCACGTCGTAGTAGACACTCACGTCTCAACCCAAACGCTTCATTGAATTAAATCTCTCGTATATAAATTTACTCCTCGTAATAACCCAAAAGTCCCAAATCTATCCTTACATCATCAAAGGAAGGTTATCTATATCCTCGAACAAGTTTACGGGACTCCAAAAATCAAAACAGTCCAAAAAGGACCAAACTGTCAACTCGTTAGAAGTCTCGTTCGAACGAGATTCCTCTGTCAACTCGTTAGAAGTCTCGTTCGAACGAGGCTATTCGAACGAGATCCAGTTCGTTCGAACGAACTGTCCCTTTTAACGAGATCTCGTTCGAACGAAGTTATCGAACGGGGCTCCCTTTTGTTAGAACTACTGGTCGATTCGTTAGAAGCTCATTCGAACGAGTTTGTTCGAACGACCTGGGCAGGGGCTTCTAACGACCTACCAGATTCGTCCCAGATTTTCCTAAAACTCGTTTTCACCATTTTTAGCACCTCAAGTCTTCTCCAAAGTTCGTTCTAACAGTGTTTTAAGTACTCTAATCATACTAAAACATGCTAAGGTCATATACTAACATCTTTTAAGGCATTAATGCATCCTAAACATCATTAAATCACAAGATTTTATACTTTTCCCCAATTTTATCAAGAACATGAACCCTAGATTTATATCATCATCAAATCCCAGAATTAAATCCGTTTTTGTTTCTTCTAATCACAATTATCATGGGAATAATAATCTACCTATCATTCTACATGCAATTCTCTTCAAAATTTTCAAGTTCTAAACTCCAAACTACATGGGTTTTCATATTTCACCAAGAACAAACACAAAATTCGAATCTTTCTAACATGGAAGGAACATTCTTTGAAATTAAATGGAATTAAGTCACTTGCCTTGGTTGCCTCTGAGTTTGGATGATGGTTTGATAGAGTTTTTATGCAGAATTCCCTCTCTCCAAGCTTCTTCTCCAATGGTAGCTTAAGGTGGCTAGGGTTTGATTTGGGAAACTTAGAAAACTCTTCTAATAACCTACGTAGCCTTCTAGGTTAATATGGTTTGGTTAATGGGCTTAGTGGGTTAAATCCACATCAGATTAAAACTCCCAATTTTCGTCACTTTTAATTTCCCAAAATACGAAATTACCAAAATACCCTTTATAATGCCGGTATGGCCTAAAAATACCCCGGAATCCAAACTACACCCCCGGCTAGTGTTTTCTGACTATCTCGACCCTTCCGGACGTGTTGGCGCACTCAAAATGACCATACGGTTTATAGATTTTAAATTCACTTTTTTATAGTCAAAATATTACACCGTGACGCGGCGGTCCCACGCGTCTCAACAAAATTTCTAATGCCGTATATAAATCTCACGACAAATTTTATAATTCCAAATTCATATATAAAAACATGTATGCACATAATCAAATACCAACTCGCATCTCGTTAGTATTTATAACCCAGATTAATTTCCAATTAATACGCATTTAATTAATTAATCCCAAAAATAAATATAGTCAAAAGTACGGGGTATTACATACTTCCCCCCTAATAACTGAATTTCGTCCCGAAATTCGAAACTAGAAAGTACCTGCTAAAAATAACTCTGGATAACGTTCTCGCATCTCATCCTCGCGCTCCCATGTGGACTCCTCGACATTGTGATGTCGCCACTGAACACGCACTAACGGAACTATCTTTGACCGCAGTTTCCTCTCGCTTCGGTCCAAAATAGCAATCGGCCCCTCCTCGTAGGAGCTATCCGGCTGGAGATTGATGTCCTCCACAACAATGTGAGAATGAGCCAAATAATCTCTAAGGTATTTCCTCAGCGAGGAAATATGGAACACATCGTGAATCCGATGCAAATGCTCCGGTAACCCAAGTCTATACGCAACCGGTCCGATCCGCTCAATAATAGGAAACGGCCCCACATACCTCGGTGCCAACTTCCCCTTCTTCCCGAAATGCATAATCCCCTTCATAGGAGATACCCTGAGAAAAACCTGGTCACCTACTTGGAACTCCCTGAAAAATCTCTTCGCATTAGCATAACTCTTCTGCCTGTCTTGAGCTACCCGAATACGACTCCGAATCAACTCAATCCTTGCCGAAGTATCCTGAATCACTTCCGTCCCAAGTAGTTTGTTGTCTCCCACCTCTAACCAACATGCTGGGGAACGACAAGGCCTACCGTACAACGCCTCAAATGGAGCCATGCTAATCGTGAACTGATAGGAGTTGTTGTAAGCAAACTCCACCAGTGGAAGGTACTGCTCCCATCCACCCCCGAAGTCAATAATGCACATGCGTAGCATGTCCTCCAACATCTGATTTGTGCGCTCAGTCTGCCCATCAGTCTGCGGATGATAAGCCGTACTCAACCGCAATTCCGTGCCCATGGCCTCCTGGAAACTCTCCCAAAACCGCGAAACAAATATTTTGTCTCTGTCAGACACGATATTTAGGGGCACACCGTGAAGTCTCACAATCTCTGAAATGAAGAGCTGGGCATACTGTCCCGCAGTATAATCAGTCCTTACGGGTAAAAAGTGAGCGACCTTGGACAACCTGTCCATAATTACCCAAACGGAGTCGTGACCCCTCTGCGACGTAGGCAACCCCGTAATAAAGTCCATGGATATGCTCTCCCACATCCACTCCGGGACCTCCAAGGGTTGTAGCAATCCTGCCGGCCTTTGATGATCCACTTTTACAAGCTGACAAGTGGCGCATTTCGAAACAAACTCAGCGATATCTCTCTTCATACCGCTCCACCAATACTGGAGTCTCATGTCTTGGTACATTTCGTCCCCTCCGGGATGTACCGCGAACCGTGAGCCGTGCGACTCTGCCATCACATCGTGTCGCAATTCCTCCCCTTCCGGAACTACCAATCTCCCATTGAAGCGTAATCCCCCATCTGAGATAACGGTATAGGACTCGGCTCCCTCTGCTAGTAATCGAACTATCTGCTCCTGACAGAACGAGTCATTGGCCTGTGCCCGTACTACCTTCGTGACAATCTGCGGTGTAACGGTCATCACAGACATGAAAGATCGGGCCACTGCATCCTGGTGTCCCAATTCCTTCCACTTAGCCTTCCACACCTCTGCCACCTCATCTGCTGGCCTACGGCTCAACGCGTCTGCTACCACGTTAGCCTTTCTCGGGTGGTACTGGATGTCGAACTGGTAGTCTTTCACAAACTCAAGCCACCTACGCTGCCGAATATTCAATTCCTTCTGCGTGAACAGGTACTGTAGGGACTTGTGGCCCGTGAACAGTTGGAACTTCTCCCCCAAAAGATAGTGCCTCCAAATCCGTAGGGCAAATACAACTTCTGCCAACTCCAAATCGTGCGTGGGGTAATTCTTCTCATGAGGCTTAAGCTTACGGGAAGCATAAGCTATGGCCTGTCTCTCCTGCTGTAATACACCTCCCAGTCCTTGAAAAGACGCATCGGTGTAAACCAAATACTCAACTCCCGGTCTCGGCAATGCTAACACAGGTGCTGAGGTCAATTTATCCTTCAATTCATCGAATGCCAACTGACAAGCATCACTCCAGGTGTATGGCACGCCCTTACGAGTCAGATGTGTCAAAGGACCTGCTATCCCTGAGACACCCCGACTAGTTAAATATAGAGATTTAATTCAATGAACCGTTTGGGTTGAGACGTGAGTGTCTACTACGACGTGAGAATAGATTATGGCGCGTATGATGATAAACCGGAATAATATAAGTTGTAGATATTATAAGTTAGTACGAGAAAGCGATATGTACTACGATTAAACTACGGGATTACTAAGATGTGTGTTTACTTAGTATTGGTATATGAATTGTGTGTATGACATACCTACCATACTTGCTATCACGGGAGGTTTGCGTTCGCTTAGGGCCCTCTAATCCTTGTGTTGCCCGGATTTAGACTAGTTACCTTGATGAACATAGGTCATAGAAAGACTTATTGGGATATTAATAAGTCCGCTGATCGTAGGAGCGTAGGTATGTGCGTGACCTATGTGATGTGACTGTGTTCGCCTCCATTGTTTGTGATGTTGTTATCTGTGAACTATTCCTGAGAGATTCGGAATATGTAATCCTTATGTACGTGATGTACCGGGATGGATAGCAGAGTATGTGTGCACCGCAGCTTAGTTCTCGGGGTGCTTATATTGTATATTTATGATGTGAATAATATACCCTTAATTAATGGGAACCTTCATGTTAATGTTGTGAATATAATTACGGTATTGTTTCGAGAAATATAAAGAGTTAACTGATAGTGATATATATTGCATATTGAGCATCTGAGTTTACATTAAACCCCTACATAATTAAGAGCGTTATAATGTTATTAGAACCGAGTAATATGGGTAGGACCTATGATAGTCTAGCTGGTAATGATGTCACTTAGCTAGTGGTTTGTGTCGTTATAGATGGGTACTTACGTTAGGAGTGCACAGTTAGACGAGAGGTGAGAATATCATGTGAGTGCACGTCCTAACATGTACTTTGCATTTAATGTTTTAAATGTTTTTAAAGCACTTGCAGGTTTTTAAAATATAACTCCACATTCGGGCTCTGACCCGTTTGCTTTTCAAATCTATTTTTCTTTGTAAAACCATTTTAGGTGCCCAGCCACAAGGACACCAGGGATAGGACATTCATTCAGGTGACGAGCTGTAGCTGTTTGTGGAAGCTACAGGGATTTGCTTGTAGACGCCTCTATCACTTGGATTCCAGATTCACTATCTATCAGTTGTAGGGCATGTTGCCCATTTCTATTAGAGTTACATTTCCATTTCAGTTCAGACTTTGGCATGTACTGTTTTAGTTTTCGGTTTATTTATTTCAGTTATGGGATTGTAGTGAGGAGTTTTTCCTCCAGACTTTATTTACGTTATGTGATGGTCATTCTATTTACTTCTTTATGGTGAATGGTGTTATTATTCTTTATTACACTTGTTGCATGTTAATCAGACTTTAATTAAAATTTGGCACTTACTTTTTAAATACTAGGTGGTTAGTAATCATTAAAATGTTTTCGACAGTGATGCTATTAACTGGATCAACTTGGCATTTTGAATTAATTTAATAAAGGAGTAGCTACCCGGTATTTAATTAGTCGGGGTGTCTCCCTCCATGGTATCAAATAAGGTAAACCACCTTTGTCTAGTCTCCACTTCTAACATCTTGCTAACTAATCTTCTCCATAACCACTTCATATAATCCCCAGGGATATGCCAATCTCTCCCAACAGACTGAGAGGGACGGTTCGATGGACGCCGACTCTCCCACAAAGAGCCAAGCCACATGCGCAGAAGCTCTATCAAATCTTCTACTGGAAAGAAATCCAGTGTTCGAGGTGGCACAATCTGCTCCCAACCAAATTGGTGCAAAAGCCGCTAAGGGAAATAGAAAGAGGTCTGTCTGAGACCAACCAATTGAACGTACAGGTATTCTCCCAGTTCCAGAATAGGCAGCAACTATCCCCACTAAGGCACTGATGGGACTGGACTGACCTGCCGATAGGCAGGACAACGTTCTTGCCGATCGATAACCCCCTATTTTTAGAAACTTACCTTTTTACTCTTTTGTCAAAATATGAAAACTCCATAAAATAAATTGATATTCTCAAAAAAAAATTCGAATTCCCTTTTTATCTTTATATAATTCCTCATTGTGAATAAAACTTCCTTTCAAAACTTCCAAAAATATTTCCTTTTTACGGTCTCAATAGCAAAGTGAAAAGATCGTATGTAATTATTCATTCATTCATCATTAATAGAAGATAATAAAAAACTCCATTGCATGGCATATATATTTTTCTATGTTACATCAATTTTGTAGGAAAATAAAGAAAAGCAAAAACAATGGGACTCATCCCAAACCCACATTCTCTCTCTCTCTCTCTCTCTCTCTCTCTCTCTCTCTCTCTCTCTCTCTCCCTCTCTCTCTCTTACCCTTACCCCTCTCTCTCTTAAGAGCTTCCATCCCTACGATGCGCTCTCTTTCCCCCGCGGCGAGATGATGCACCACCGTTACCCAAACCAGACTCCTCCCTGGATGAGGTAGATGCCACCAAGCAAGAAGGAAAAGAAACCACATCCCGAATATGGATAGTCGCCGAAGATATCCAGTCCCTAATATCCCTCATCCAAGTGGTGGACACCCAAACTTAGTGCAAGAAAAGGAAAAATCAGTATCAAGCAGAAAAGATCGAAAGAAACCAAAAAGGAGGTAAAGAGAATAATAAAAAGATATACCAAAGGACAAAGAACCTCCTCTATCAAGCCCAACTCCTCCGGATCCATCGCATGGGGACGATGCAACATAGGCACCATCCCTCCATCAGCCCGTCGAATGTTGTATGAAGGGGTATGCAACCTCACAAAGGGGCCCTCCAAAGTCGCCGCCGCAGATGTCGACGGATCGACACCACTGTGGGAAGACCCCACTGGCCGACTCGAACCCCTAGGAGGGAAGGGAAGTACATCATATATGCTAGGCACCATCATTCAGCTCATCACGAAGTTTATATAATCATACAGCATAGCCGTATCGGTGTACAAAAGATAGGACTCACTAATCATCACCACAATCCTCGCATCCTCTGATAACAACCGTTCCTGTCTCATAGACATAGGGGGCCTCGCAGGTGGCACCACCACCTCCTCCTCAACAATTTGTCGAACCACCCTCTCCCCGAGATACCAAGAGTGGCCAAACTCATGCACCAAAAAATGCCTCATTTGCGCATTCACCCCAGTCAACCCCTTGTCCTGAACAACCATCCCCTAAAAAATACCTTGGTGCTGCTTGTAACCTCCTTACTTTGCTCACTCATGGGTCCCATCCTTTCTCTGATCAAGGGAACCCATGCTCCCTCCATTCTTCTCGTTATGACCCAGACATCTTCCTCTAGCTTTATGTAGAATGCTGCGTCCACCAAGTGAGCTTCTTCAATCGCGAAGGGCCTTTTTGTTGCCCTAATTGCCACTTCTGTTCCCTTGATATTCGCCTTAACGCATTGGTGGTACGTTGAAGGAACCAACCCTTGATTGTGCATCCACACCCTTCCTATTAGTAGATTATAGGAAGTTGCACTCTCTATTACATGGAACTTGATATGGGAACTCAGATTTCCCATTACAATCCCAACATTAACATACCCAATAGATTTGGAAGATTGGTTATCATACCCCAAAATTACCAAAGGCATGGGGACCAACCTTTCTCCTGGAATATTGGATGCATGAAAGGAGTTAATTGGCATGATATTGATGGAAGCTCCCCTATCCTTGAGAGTCCTTATAAATCTAACTCCGTTGACACTGGCAGTCTATTATGAGGTAATCTCATAGCACTATCGGCGTCGCTGAAGGTCACCTCTGATAAGAACCTCCTTACAAAATTGGCCATGGGTCCCTTCCATTTCAGTGAAAGGATTGCATCTTTCCTCACAATATCAAGTATTGCATGGGTTATCTCCAACATACTCTTATTTGGAATCCCCAGTTGTTCGAAGAACCAAGTGAACTTTGGGGATTTTGAGACTGCACAGTACTCTAGGCCCGGATCTGCTTCTTCACCTTTAATGCTGTACACATCCTCCACATCCTTGGCGCTTTCTTCATCATAAGCCAATAAAAAATTATCCATTCCCTTAGTACAAATCTCCAAATCTTCCTCGTACTCCTCTATATCTCCTCTATCTGCTTCTTCATAATAGGCCACCACGAGATTGTCCCCATGTACCGGTAGTGGGTTGTTACGGATATTCTATGGAGGGATTTGCAACGTCCCTTCCTTCACGTATTTGTCAATAATTCTTCTCAGTGTAAAGCAACTTTCTGTTGGATGCTGGATACTCCGATGAACCTGGTAATACTTTGAATCTACCTTCATTGCCGCATCGGGCTCCCCAGCGGGAACATCCTTTGGCTCATAAACCGTTCCCCCTTGGACCATCGCGTTGTAACAACTGACATCTTCTTCTACTGTACAAGGCAATAGTGGTGGGTCTTTCCTGTCTCTTTCAAACTTCCTCTTATTATCCTTCTTCGGTGCTTTGCCCCTATCTCCCCCTTTGGTGTACCCTACCCGTAGGGGCTGAGACCTCCCCCCCGTGAGTTGCATCGACTGCCTAAACTCATGGGCACTGCGACCGGATTGGGTCGCACCACCAATGATATATTCCTCGTTGCCTTTAAGAACGCCACAAAAGTCCCCTCGTGCGTCTCATTAATAAGATGCCAGATGTACTCAGGAAGCAGCCCCTCAGCGCAGATCTATAGCAACTTGGATTCTTTAGCCTCGTCCCTCATATCGAGGGATCTTTCTCTGAATCTTCGAACATAGGCCACCACTTCTTCCCCAGGTCATTTTTTCTCCCTACCCAGTTGAGTCAAAGTAAACTCATCTTCCGCCAGAAAGAACTTCTGGACAAACAACACGTGCATCTCTTCCCATGTAAAAATGTTGTTGGGAGCTAAATGGGAATACCAGGTATATGCTTTATCGATCAAGGATTTAGAAAAATCCCTTAACCTAAGTCTTTTATTATTACAATGCGCCCCCAAATGTTCAATAAAGAACTTAATATGCTCCTTCGGGTTTCCACCTTTTCCCATGTATTTTTCAAAAATAAGAGGAATATAGTCCTTCGGATAGGGCTCGTCATTGTATTCCTGGGGAGACAGTGTTCGAAAGTCATCAAAAACTGAAGCTACCTCGCCAGAAGATTACGAGGAATCCTACATGAACTTCAGCATCTCTTTTTTCATCTCATCCATGGGGGATACTACTGGGGAAACAAGTAACGGGGCTATGGGTTGAATGCTCGTTGGAGCTAGAACAAATGTTACAGCTGGGGCTGTTGATACTCATGTGGCTCCTACTGATGGATTCACAACGGAGGGTATGCTTTCCGGGACCGTCCCTGTGACACCTGCACCTGGTGGGGACGTTGGAGCTACCCCTGGTGTTATGAAGACATTGGCCTCCAATCCTCCCAGTATGGTTGAAGCTACTCGAGTTTGTAAAAACTCATAAAACTTGCTCATGAGGAGCGCAACCTGAGTGGGTCCCAACCCCGCACTCGTGGGAGCTTGTGTCACCCCGGAATGCCTGACGTGGCTGGAACCAGAGGTACCTCTACTCGAGGAGCCCCATCCCCTAGGGTCTCCATTTCTCTCACGGCTTGTTCTTCATTATGCTGGATGTCATCGAAGTTGAGCCTTCGATTAACATTATCTGGCGCCAGACTCCTTACTTTAAAAGAATGCCTCCCAAGTGGAGTCGCCAAATGAAGAGGGTACTTTAGATTATAAATGGAGGCGTAACCCCTATTCGAGTATGGTAATGATAAGATAATTGGCCAAACCTTTGGATTAATGACAGGACACACAAACATAAACCCAATGAAGATAAATTCAGTTTAAACTCACAAATCTCTCGTGTATAACTCATAAGATAGTAATGAACTTTAGAAGTAACTTAGCTAAAGGTAGAGAGAAGCAAGCACCCTAGATGCACCTTGGTAGGCAGGTAGAAACACACCAAACACCCTCAAGTATCTATGTCAAGTATTAAAAGCTTCGTAATAAATAACAATGGTGAGTGAGTAAACCCTCTGGTTTTGCAATAACTCTCTCTGGTGTGTATTCTCTCTAGAAATAACTCCTTAAACTCTCAAAATATCATCATCTCCTCAGGGGTGGTTGTGGTCCTTAAATAGCCCCCACACCATCCCCGAGGCAACTCAGTCATTAAAGATTATGAAATACATCCCTCATACTTAATGTCACAACATTAAATTCCTGATGCACTAATTGCCTCCACGTCGTAAATATTAAATTCCAAGACATGCCTTTTGCCTAACCACTGTGTGTCAGGGGGCTGTTATCGCAGAGGTGGCTCACCAACTGCCTAACAACCCCAAATACCATGGTGGTTTACTCAAGTGCAGGTATGACATTATTTAGCTAGCTAGTGACATCACCTACAGTAGATGTGACATTAAGTAGAGGGCTGTTTGGTTCACAACTCAATGGCCGATGGAACTCCAAGCTGCTCCGCTCGAGACTCCACGATCAGGGTCCTTCAATTTTTTACCAGGTGTGTCTAAGATGGTCAGGACAAGCCCCAACGGTGCCTTACTTCTCAATCCTCCAAACCAAGTCCCTCTAAAGTTCCCGCAGTGAGATCATTCGGTAAAGCATGAAATCTCTCCCAAGCCCTGCCAAGCCTGGTCCCTCGCGAGTACCGTTTGACCTCACACTAAAACCCATTATTATTCTCGTTACATCATTACAACCATTATAGCTTACAGCCAACATAAACAGAAATACCAAATGACTAATACAACAAGCTAAAGTATGAGTTGCCACGCCAAGCTGCCTCGTTGAGTTGCCATACTTGAGTTGTCACGCTTGAGCTGCCTCGGTTGCTTAATCTCAAACACTATTGCCAATTAGGTAATTATCCCTAATCTCAAGATTACCTTCAAAGCCCCCACTATAGGTATTGTCCCGATTGATTATATTTCGTAGTTGATCCAAGATGAATTTCTTGTTCGAATCAATTAAAATATTAATTTTAATCCAATATCGTGTTGGTGTTTGTCATTTCTCGTTGGTCATATTTTATAATATTCGAGTCCCAATATTATTACGGTGAGTATAAAATTAATGTTCGTGATACAATAAAATTAAAATAAAGTTGAAAACTCCCTTCCTTATCTGGACAATAAACCAGTGGTCATGCCACTTTCAATATTAGTCAACACAAGACAACAAATTGTACAATACCTACATAATCACATTTTAAATAAAAATATCTTGTAATAACATCTGAGATTATAACGACATAATTTTGAGTCATTTGGTGTCATAACTTATTTTAAATTTACTTTTAAAAGAAAAGTGATAATTTTACTAGAAAAAATGACAACGAGTCTAAATACATTCAGAAAAATGTACGATTACTCGTACGTGTCAGAATTTTATGTTTACAACCATTTACATAAATGAGTGTAATTGATAAATTGGTATTGTTAGGATTAAAAAAATCACACTAGATAATACCAAAAAGAGATTACACTACCCTAACATCCAAACTGAAGCGGAATGGAATTCAAATAAAGAAAACAACAATACTAATAATCTTTGATCGAGCCATCCATATATGTATGAATATGTATACACATATATATACATTTATATATATAAAAAAAGAAAAAAATGAAATAGTAGAAAACCCAAACCGGGGTTTGTTATCGTCGACCACTGCCATAGCAGGGTGGGCTCGGAGCTTTAAATCCCCCCCCACATACATCCATATATGTGTGTATACACACACACACACACACATACATATATATCTTCCGAGCTTTAACCATGGTAGTAACAACAAAAACTGAAAAAATAAGATGAAGGCGACAGAGGGGTCAACTATTCGGCGGTGCGGTCAAGGGAGGGGAGGTAGCGAGGTATAATAGGGAAGGGGGCGACGTGCAAGGACACAAATTTCCAATTGAGTCCTTTGTAGTTTTGGCTCAATTCCGAACAAAAACATTTGAGTCATAGGATAAAGTTATTGATCATATTTTGAGCCTATGACGTGTTTGTTGAAGACGTAGCGGCCAAGTTTAAAGCTTCATCAAAATGCCGAGTTTAAAGTGCCTCGTTTCTACGTCATCAACATGGTTCCATTGCTCCTAAGGTATGAATGAATTTTAAAATATATATAGGAGCTTGGAACATTTTATATCGGGTGTATTTTATTTAAAACTGTTGTTTAATTTCATAAAGATTTTATTAAAACTTTAAAATAATATATATAAAGTTTCTGGGCTAAAAATAGAATTTTTCAAACTTTCTGGAAGTTTGTTTGAAGTGTCGTTCGAATGAGTTTGTCATTCTAACAACAATGTCTTTCGAACGAGTTTGCTAACGAGTTCCCAGATTGGCCACTGGAATGTCGTTCAAAGTATCGTTCGAACGAGAATGATGGTTCGAATGAGATATCCAACGACATTTCTAACGAGTTCACACTGGAACTTCGTTAGAATCTTCGTTCAAACGAAAATCTCGTTCGAATGAGATTTGGCGGGAACAGTTATTTGGGTAGTTTTTGACAGTTTTTCCCACTTTCCCACTTGTTTTTCCCACTATCTTTTGACATAACTTCTTTAGTGTGGAAATGAACTTTTTCTAAATAACTTTTTCATAATATTCTAACTTCTAGAGTGTGTTTTGAGAGTTCATCTTTCCTAACAAAAAGTTCAAGTTTAAGTGTTCATATTTCAAAGAAAAATCTATTAAACTCTTTGTTTACACCCATATTGTTTTATTCCAAGTTCCAATATATATATATATATATATATATATATATCACTTCTTGGAGAAAGAAGACTGCGGTGTTTTGGAGTGTTTGGCACCGAGTATTACTCTACCGTTTGAAGTGTTCGTTTGGGTTTGCCTCTACATTCCACAAATAAGAAGATGTTTGCGTTGATTTAACCACTTGGAGAAAGGCTCCTTGTTCGGGTGACGGTGACCACATAAAGTCCGATTAGTGGATTTCGAGACCGTGGTAGATCTCCGTGGTTATTCGCTAGGCAGAGGTGTATACAAGAAGACGCGTCACGGCTTGAGAGGGATTGAGTCGAGTGTTGTAAGTCATCTTGCTTGTATTTGTAAATTCCGTACTTAGTGGATTTGAGGCTAGGGCCATCCGAGGTTTTTTTCCGTTGTGGGTTTTTCCTCATACATTGCGGCGTAGTGATTCATTGTTTATTTTATCTTGTTATATCACCTAGAACGCATGCTTAGGTAAAAAGATAAAATATGGTTTAATCACTACTTAATTTAATTTGGTGCTAATTAAATTTTGAGTAATGTTTATGTTAATTTAATTCATGTCAGTTAATTTAATTTGATAAAATTGGTTTGGCCAAATTTGGTAAAATTGAACAATATGACTTAGGCAAATTTATACGACTTGGGTTAATTAATTTGGTTTATGTGAAATTCAATTTGTGCGTGATTCTTAATCATATTTCACTTTGGTTTAATTTTAATTTGAAAAAGAAATTAAAATTTGTTTATTATTTAATTTGAATCATCTAATGCTTCTGCATATCTATCTATAAAAGGAAATTGTTTTTTAAAGTGTAAGATTTTAAAATTGGGGTCTTTTGTTCCCATCAAGTGGTATCAGAGCCAAAGCGATAAATTATTTCGTTAAAGATCATTTCAACATTTTTTGCTATAATGGAATTTTCCCCATTCTCAAAATTTCCTATTTTCGATGGTTCTAATTACGCGTACTGGAAAGCGCGTATGAAATCGTCACTTAAATCTATCGACGAGAGGGTTTGGTTATATGTAGTTAATGGTTGGTCTCCACCAACTCATTTAGTAGATAATGAACGTGTTCCCAAACCGGTGGATAGATGGAGTGAGAATGAGTTTAAACTTTCAAATTTTAATTCCAGAGGTTTAAACGCCTTGTTTAGCGCTGTCACACCGGATGAATTCCGATGCATTATGACGTGTGAGACTGCTAAAGAAGCGTGGAATTTTTTACAACTCACGCATGAAGGTACAAGTGTCGTTAAAGCTTCGAAACTCCAAAACCTCACCACTCAATTTGAAACCATCAAAATGAACGAAAAAGAAACTTATGATGAATTTTATGCTAGACTTTTCGATATTGTTAATTCATCTTTTAACTTGGGAGAGAAAATACCCGACAAGCGAGTAGTAAAGAAAATTTTAAGGTTCCTACCTGATTGATTTATTCCAAAAGTGACCGTTTTAAATTCTTTACCAACTTTAGCCTCTAGGAAATTAGAAGAGCTTGTAGGTGATTTACAAATCTATGAACTGGACATGTTTCCCTCTAAAACTGAAAAGAAAATTGAAAAGGGCGCTGCTTTAAAAGCCCGAAAAGAGGAAAAATAAGTAGTGGAGAGCGAAAGTGATAGCGACTCGGAAGATATGAACTTGTTTCCTAGGAAATTTTGAAAGTTTCTTAAAATTAACAAATACAAATTTAAAAATGACTTTAAGAAATTTGAAACTTCTAAGCATGACAAAGCCGAGAGGATCCCTAAAACTTTGAAAGAAAATTTAAATAGGGACGAGTCGAAAAAATGTTTTGGTTGTGAAGGGAATGGCCATAGTGCATTTGAGTGTCCCACTAAACTAAGGAGAGAGGGTAAGCAACCTATTTCATATAATGCGACCCTTAGTGATAGTGATAAGGAAGAGGGGCCCGATTCCCCCACTAAGCCCAACTTTGTGGCTTTTATGGCTAGTCATGTGAGTGATAGTGAGAACTCGTCTATTAATGAATCTTTAACACATGACAATTCCAAGGTCATAGTTTATGATTCCCTAGTTTTTTATGGTAGTGACAGTGAAGAAGAGAGAGACAATAAAAATGAAGAAGAGGTTAATATGAGTGAACTTCAAAATGATTTTGAAGAATTATATGAAGAATATATTAAATTAAAAGGAGAAAATTTGAAGTTAGAAGCTTACTTAAAAGAGCGTGTCAAGGTCATTAATGAGAGTGTGTTAGTGGAAGACCTTAGGACACGTGAGAGGACTCTTCGACAGAAGCTTGAATATGTAGAAGGCGAGAGAGATAGCCTTAGAGGTTCAATGGAATCCTTGAAAAAGGAGCTTCTCAAGTTTGAAGAGAGAAATGTTTTATTAGATTCTAATAATTTAGAATTAAAAAATAAATTAAAAGGCTCTAGAAAAGTCAAATTTGATTTGGAGTGTAGGTCTGAAAAACTAGATAAAATCTTAAGCACGGTCCGAATAAAAAATGACACTTATGGTTTAGGCTTCGATACTTGTAATGAATCTACTCATAAAGCCAACACCAATTTTTTAAGAGAATCTCCTAGGAAAGCATTTAGAGATCAATCCTTAGGTCACAATTTTCGACGTGTTTTTACTTGTGCACATTGTGGTCGAAAAGGTCATCTTAGGAAATTTTGTTTTGATCTTAAACGAGGTCCTAGATAATCCCACCGTAAGGAAACTAAGGTAGTCAAGATTGCTACACCCCGATATAGTCACTCATCATTAGTTTGGGTTAGGATATCCGACTTGGTAGCTTTACAAGATAGGGTTTTTGATTCTCATTTACTTTCACATGCTTCCTCCCTTGCAAAATCTAAAGGTTCAATGTTATAGTTTTTTTGCATACTCTAGCTTTTTATACTTCATATTATATATCATTGCCAGGTGTATGCATGTTTAGTCATTTTCTAGTCATTGCTTTACTTCATATCTTATGCTAGAAATCATGACATGTTTATCTTTCGTATTGTATTTCCTTCATTTTTGTTTGCATTAAATAAATAATACAAAAAGATTTTTGTTTATCATTTGGGTTTTATCTCTTGGTAATTTAAGCTTAATGAAAAATTCAAATGACTTTTGTTTATCTTTTAAGTATATAGTTTTATTTTTGGTTAAAAATTTCAAAAAATCAAAAATAAGTTTTTTTTGTGTATTTTAGTTTGACACACTTTTTGTGGCATATACTTGTGTTTTGAATCCCATCTTTTTCGCTCCCATGTGGCTAGAAATTTTGGTTTAGATTGTCAATTCTTATTATGTTCTTTACCATACTTACATGGAGTAGTTGGATTTTGTGTTGATTAAACGGATTCTATTTTTATATGCCTCTATTCACACATGCACGAGATCATTTGAAATTTTAACTTCATATGTATATTTGAGCTTTGTGTGGTGTTCTCCTACTAATCTTGTCATCTACATATTTGTGACCTAGGAGGACTAGTGCATGTCAAAATTCGTTGCACGTGAGATTTGTGAGAAATAAAAAAAATGATAAATATAAATGTGCACGGGGAAGGGCTCTGAAAGGATTTATTATCCTTTGCGAATAGTAAGCCAGCGTTTGTTTGGACCTAAAAGAAATACGTGGTCCAAAGGACTAAAAGAAAATATGGCATTAAAAAGAAAAATATTTTTCAAGGCCTATGTTTTTATTGATATATTCATTCAGAATTAATATAAATGCTTATTGAGGGAGATTGGATGGTATATCAACGGTTCGCACAATGTCCGTTTATCCTAGTTGTACTTTCAATGTCATGACAATATTGGTTTGTAGAATCATCAACATGCTAGGCTTGCATGCATTGTGTATGTTTGTTCGTTGAGTTCAATCTATATTGTCACATGAGGTTATATTCAAATGTGATGAAATTTGCAATCAATTGAGAACTCCGTGAACATATTTTAAGTGATTGTGTCTAAACTTAATTGTTGCTAGTTCACACCCCTAACACTTCCATTTCCATATGACACATTTTTGCCATACGAGTATGAAAATATTATCTTGCATTGTGTCATTTTGGTATTTATATCTATATGTGTGTACTTATGCTTAGCTTGTATCTATTGTGTATACATATATATGAAATTTGTGTTTAGTCTTTGCCTTACTTTCTAGTCCATTTATACTTCAATTCATAATTGGTACCTTATTTGATATCACATGGTTAGTATTTTATTTGTCACGTTGGTATCATTTGTTGTCGCATCATAGTCAGTATTTATTTATATGGGTTAGTTATGTTATTGTTGCCCATATGCTTTCATATTCTTATCACTTTATGCATCATGTTTAAATTAGTGTTATCCTTTGTCTATTCCTGAACAAAAAGGGGGGAGAATGATAGGGGAGAAATGGTATCTAATCCTATTGTAATCGTATCTTAGTTTGGGGGAGATTTATCTTAGGGGGAGATGTCTTTCTAAGTAGGTCATTTGTTTGATAAAGGGGAGAATTAATTAAGGGGGAGTCCTTATTTAATTGCATTTAATATTTTGATATCCCCTATGCATTTAATGTGATTGCTTAAGTGTGCAGGAATTATATTCTAAGTGGAAACTTTCACCGACAAAGATTGTGATCCTTAGGTTATTTGAGTCAAGCATTGTATTTTTATTTTGGATGATACATTTTTGTCAGTCTAGTAGAGCTTGACGGACCTTAAGTATTTTTGTTTAGTTTTTGTCTCGGAATAGCCAAAGGGGGAGATTTGTAAGGACACAAATTTCCAATTGAGTCCTTTGTAGTTTTGGCTCAATTCCGGACAAAAATGTTTGAGTCATAGGATGAAGTTATTGATCATATTTCAAGCCTATGACGTGTTTGTTGAAGACGTAGTGGCCATGTTTAAAGCTTTAACGAAATGCCAAGTTTAAAGTGCCTCATTTCTATGTCATCACCATGGTTCCATTGCTCCTAAGGTATGAATGCATTTTAAAATATATATATATATAGGAGCTTGAAACATTTTATATTGGGTGTTTATTTAAAACTGTTGTTTAATTTCAGAAAGATTTTATTAAAACTTTAAAATAAAATATATAAAGTTTCTGGGCGAAAATATACTTTTTCAAACTTTTTGGAAGTTCGTTCGAACGAGTTTGTCGTTCGAACAACAATGTCGTTCCAACGAGTTTGCTAACGAGTTCCTGGATTGGCCACTGGAATGTCGTTCGAACGAGAATGATGGTTTGAATGAGATATCCAACGAGATAATGAGTTCACATTGGAACTTCGTTAGAAGCTCGTTCGAACGAGTCTTCATTTGAACAAAAATCTCATTCGAACGAGATTTGGTGGGAACAGTTATTTGGGGAGTTTTTGACAATTTTTCCCACTTTTCCACTTGTTTTTCGCACTATCTTTTGACAGAACTTCTTAAATGCGGAAATGAACTTTTTCTAATTAACTTTTTCATAATATTCTAACTCCTAGAGTGTGTTTTGAGAGTTTATCTTTCCTAAGAAAAAGTTCAAGTTTAAGTGTTCAATTTTCAAAGAAAAATCTGTTAAACACTTTGTTCACACCCATATTGTTTTATTCCAAGTTCCAATATATATACCACTTCTTGAGTGTTTGGCACCGGATATTACTTTACCGTTTGAAGAGTTCGTTGGGGTTTGCTTCTACATCCCACAAAGAAGAAGATGTTTGGGTTGATTTACCCACTTGGAGAAAGGCTCCTTGTTCGGGTGACGGTGACCATATAAAGTCCGATCGGTGGATTTTGAGACTGCGGTAGAGCTCCGTGGTTATTCGCTAGGCAGAGGTGTTTACAAGAAGACGCGTCGGGACTTGAGAGGGATCGAGTCGAGTGTTGTAAGTCATCTTGCTTGTATTTGTAAATTCCGTACTTAATGGATTTGAGGCTAGGGTCGTCCGAGGTTTTTTCCCATTGTGGGTTTTTCCTCGTACATCACGGCATAGTGATTCATTGTTTATTTTATCTTGTTATATCACCTAGAAGGCATGCTTAGGTAAAAAGATAAAATATGGTTTAATCACTACTTAATTTAATTTGGTGCTAATTAAATTTTGAGTAATGTTTATTTTAATTTAATTCATGTCAGTTAATTTAATTTGATAAAATTGGTTTGGCCTAATTTGGTAAAATTGAACAATATGACTTAGGAAAATTTCTAGGACTTGGGTTAATTAATTTGGTTTAAGTGAAATTCAATTTGTGTGTGAGTCTTAATCATATTTCACTTTGGTTTAATTTTAATTTGAAAAAGAAATTAAAATTTGTTTCTTGTTTAATTTGAATCATATAACGCTTCCGCATATCTATCTATAAAAGGAAATTGTTTTTTAAAGTGTAAGATTTTAAAATTGGGAGCCTTTTGTTCCCATCATGATGAGATGGGGAAAATGGAATCGGGTTTTAGGTGTGGGTTTCTCTCATAGAGAACTCGTGTTTTGAAAGAGAGAGATTTGTGAAATTTGTGACAACAACCAATAAATAAGGGTTTCGTTTCCCTTTTATACAAAAATTCTTTTGGTTTATTCTCCTTTTTACCACAAAAGTATTTGTAAGTTTAATTTTTGAACTAAGGCTTTGGTAAATTACTAAATAACTGCTCGACCTTTATATTTGAGTCTTGCCAAATAATTTCATGTTCAAGTTTTAACTAAAACAATTAAATTACTAAATTAATTATTAATATCCATCCATAATAATTTATGAAAATTGCTACTTGGCTTAATTTTTTTTTTCGAGTCACCTGAACTCATTTAATTAATAAAATATATTTCAGGTTATTGCAATTTTTTTTAAAATTGACACTTTGTTTATTTGAGGCACAATGTGAGTATATTTCATGTTATATGTGAATTCATTTGATGAATTTAGACTATTTGAATGTTATTGGACAATTTGCTATTAGTTAAGCAGGGTTGAATTTGTTTTGTCTGAATTTTTTTGCCATTTTGCGATTACGTAATTTCCAAATTTTTTACGTGCCTTTAAGCATGAGCATTCCGCTAGTTAATTAATAAACAGTAAAGATGGGAGAAAGAGATAACTCTGAAAAAGTAGAGAAAGTCTTGGAAGGAGGTAAATTTCGGCTTGTGAATGGAATAATTGTAGTAGGTTAGTTAAATAGTGAAAAGGCTTGGGGTGTGGACTTGTGGGTTATGCGTGTTTTGGGATTTTTATTTTTTTATTGGGTTTAAAAACAGAGAAAATATATGGTATGGGCTATTTTTTTTTTCAAAAGTTTGGAAAGGGCCATGGCCCCCCTCTGCCATCGGTTAGCTTCGCCCTTGGTTGTCACGATGTCTCTCGCAAAGATCATATGCATCCTTAGCCCGTAAAAAGTTATGGAGAGAACAACATGCAATAACAATCTTTGCTTGTAAGGTTGGTGCCTAAGATATGCAACGCAAACCTCTTTTTCAATAAACCAATTGACCATTCTACAACATTATGAAACGATGAATTAACGAAATTGAGCAACCTTTTTCTATTTTCTAGATGCTGACCATCATTATATCTTCAATGATACGTAGTCTTTCAAAATAGTGAGAGAAATACAGGAACTATGGGGAATCTAACATCAACCAGATGGTACTTACCTATAAGGTATTATAATATTTTGAGTTTTAAATCAACTGCAAAAGAGATAGTATATAAATCTAATTTTTCAGACCTTTGTCAACATAACAATAGGAACGGTTAGCCTAGTCCCCAGTTGTTAGATTGTAGACTTTAACAATCGATTGTCATGTGCCGATCCCTCCCAATCGGAAAGAACAAAGATGAATATCATGTCACATGTACACACCACTAGTTCATTTTGTGAAATAACCGACATTTATAACGATAACGTCCTTGCACAACAAGGGGAAATTTGCACCGACATGTGTGTCATCTATGGATCCAACAATATACTAAAAAAGATCTTGTTATGATTAAAATGTTAAAAGATACTCAACTGATTACCTCAAATTAATTGTACCCCGTTGTCATGCTGTGAGTTTTTAGACTTCACATTGGTACCTAGTTCCTTATATAGGCACATGCAAACACGCAACCCCTACGGAAGTACTAGTTAATTATTTGATCAGAACGAAAAAATGGGAAAGTTCCAAAGACATATAACTGATCCTGTCCAATGGGGTTTTATAATATTGCTAAGGGTCTTTATATTTAAACCCAAAAAAATATCTCCAAAACACCATTTTACACAAAACACCACATAAGCACCTACTATTTATGAGAAACACAAAAAAAATCCCAACACCACATGTACCTTCACCCATATAAAAAGCCAAAAAATTTCAATCCTCATTTTTTCCCTTTCCATCTCTCTCTCTCTAACTTTTATACCAAACCAAAATTCCCCATTAAACCTTACTCCCAACACCAAAAACACACAACACCACATTACCATCAAGCTTCATTTCTGGTATGTTAAACCATTAAACCTTACTCACATTACTGTTCTCATTTTGTGATCCCATTTTGTGTATTAAACCCAAACATGCAAACTAGATATAAGAAATCCATTTTAAACTCTTTAAAATGTAACCCTAATTAATCAAAATGCAAATATATTCCATTTGTGTGAATGACACCTAGGGTTTACCACGGTAAGAATAAACTAGGGTTTAATGATTTGGAAAAAAGAGAAAAAAAAGGACTTCACCAACGGCTTCTCATCACCATAGGTGCCAATAATATTCGATCATGTCCAACTGTGATTAAAAAATATACGGCCAGTTCTCACCATGGTTGTAGGTTTCACGGCGAAACCCAATCGTGGTCATATTTTCACGCCTAAACCCAACCTTTTGTAAATATTTCACGTCCATATAGAACCGTGGTTTCCTTTTTAGTAATTATTATTTCTAATTTTAATTCTAATCTCTTAAAGTACCAATTTATTTCCTATTTCACATATTCATTTGCAAGGGTATATAAATTTTGATTTGCTAATATAATTTGTTAATATAATTTGTTAATTTCTTATGTCGGTCATATAAACAGTGAGAAGCAAAAATCCTCTTACCACATCTGAGCGAAAGAGAAGGTTGGAGGCGGCTAAAGAAGTACGATGACTCGTATCTTCCTTTAATAGTAGTGGTTCCAGAGAGGACACTACTTCAAGGAAATGATATTATCCGATGACTTCGTTAGATAAAATGGTAGGAGATTTACTTAATGTTGAGGCGGGTGATACTTTGAAGTCAATTGA
Source organism: Sambucus nigra (assembly GCA_949130495.1). Lineage (NCBI taxonomy): Eukaryota > Viridiplantae > Streptophyta > Magnoliopsida > Dipsacales > Adoxaceae > Sambucus > Sambucus nigra. The sequence goes on from OX422207.1 coordinate 406,156,830, forward strand.
GCAAGTAGTTGAGGCAGTTGTAGGTGATTTGATTGAGTTTAGTGAAGGGGGTAAGGTAGGAGTAGTGGGAGATAAAAAGGAGGAAAAAGAAGAAGAAGATAAATCACGAGAGAAAGAGAGAGAAAAGGAAAGTGATGAGAAGAGAGAAGAGGAACGTGAGGAAAATAGAGATGAAGAGATAGAGGCAAGGAGAGAGGAGGATAGATAGGAGGAAGGAGATAGGGGTGGAGGGGAAGATAAAGAGGAAATAGAGGAGGATAAAGAGGAAGAAGGAGTGAGAGGAGGAGATTTTGTGGTGTTTTAGAGTTTGTGTGTAATTTTTTATTTAGTTTGGGGACATTTTACAAGAAAAAAGGTACAACACTTTTCGATGTTTTGGAGTAAAGTTTGGATTTAAGTTTTATGTGGTGTTTTGGACATATTTTTTGGGAGTAAATATTGAACCCTATTGCCAACTTATTCCTGTTAAGTTAACTCGTAACCCTATAACTGAGAAAACAAACGTTAGAATGAGGCTTAGATCATTCGTAGTTTATCATAACCAACCTTGTCACACTTTTTGGACATCCCATAAAGTGAATCCGCACGATGTAGCCCATTCTCTATGTACATCCCTTGTCAATGAATATTGTCTGGCTCCTAATTTTTTGGTAGGATCCTGATATTTACACCCAACCAATATCTCCAAAACACCCTTTTATACAAAACACCACATAAGCACCTAATACTTATACAAAACACCAAAAAAACCAACACCAAATGTACCTTCACCCATATAAAAACACAAAAAATTTCAATCCTCATTTTTTTCCTTTCCCTCTATATCTAACTTCTCTCACAAACCACCATCCCCCATTAAACCTTACTCCCAACACCAAAAACACAACACCACATTACCATCAAACTTCATTTCTGGTATTGTAAACCATTAAACCTTACTCCCATTACTATCATGTTCTCATTTTGTGCTCCCATTTTGTGTATTAGACCCTATCATGCAAACTACAAGTAAGAAATCCATTATAAACTCTTTAAAATGTAACCCTAATTAATATAACTATAAATATATTCCATTTACGATAAGAAAAAAACTAAGGTTTAACGATTTGAAAAAAAGAGAAAAAAAATGGTCTGCACCTACGATTTCCTGTCACCGTAGGTGCCAATAATATGCGATCATGTCCAACCGCGATTACACAATATACGACCAGTTCTCAGCGTGGTTGTAGGTTTCATGGTTAAACCCAATCGTGGTTGTTTTTTCACGGCCAAACCCAACCGTGGTTTCCTTTTTAGTAATTATTATTTCTAATTTTAATTATATAATGTTGATTTGCTAATATAATTTGCTAGGGTATATAAATGTTGATTTGCTAATATAATTTTCTAACATAATTTGTTAATTTGCTAATATAATTTGTTAATTTCTTATGTAGGTCATATAAATGTTGAGAAGAAAAAATCCTCCTACCGCATTCGAGCCGAAGAGGAGGTTGAAGGCGTCTAAGGAAGTACGATGACCCATATATTCCTCTAGTAATAGTAGTAGTTCCAATGAGGCCACTACTTCAAGCAAAGGATATTCTCCGACGACTTCATTAGATAAAGTGGTAGGAGATTTACTTAATGTTGAGGCGGGTGATACTTCGAAGTCAATTGAGCAAGTAGTTGAGGAAGTTTTAGGTGATTTGATTGGGGTTAGTGAAGGGGTGAGGTAGGAGTAGTGGGAGATAAAGAGGATGAGAAAAAAGAAGATAAATCACGAGAGAAAGAGAGAAAGAAGGAAAGGGATAAAGAGAGAGAGGAGGAAAGTGAGGAAGATAGAGAGGAAGAAATTGAGGAGGAAAGAGAAGCAAGAGAGATAAAGAGATAGAAACAAGGAGAGAGGAGGAAGGAGTGATAGGACGAGAGGAAGATAGAGAGGAAGATAGGGAAGAAGAAGTTCAGAGGGAAGGAGAGGATGAGTCTTATTCTTCGAAAGATAAAATACAACCGTCCACATCGAAAGGGCCAGAGAATAATTCCCCCCAAAAAATAAGCCACTCTGATTCCCAACCGCTCGAGGGGTGCATGCCAAATAACCCCGAACTCCTGAAAAATTATCATAACCATATTGGTTATTCTATTTAGAATAGAGATGAGGAGAAGGGAATAATGAAGTGCGTGTAGCACTTCGAGAAATTAACTAAGTGGGATCTAGAAAAAGTGGATGAGAGGGTAATAGAGATGGTCAGAAACTCCGGGTTGTACGTTCTGATTAAACACTCCTATCGGCATATAGACTATGTATCGGTGTTGGAATTCATTGAAGGAGAAAAGTCATTTCATATACTGTTCGAAGAGATGACCATCACCCTAACTAATGTGTACCCTCTTGTCTAAATCTCGATGGTAGGAAAACTAGTGTACGGTACTATTCCTAAGAAAGCCGAGGAGAAGAGGGACAAAATCCAATGGATTACTAAATATTTGGGTTGTACCGAGGAGGAGGCCAATGAGGTGTGTAAGTCTGTATATGCTGTTCGTTTTGATTGGTTAATGAATTTCTATAAGGGTAGGGTTAAGAAGCTAGGGGAAAGTGCTTCAAATAGGAAGATTGAGCAGGCTGTTAGGGGCTACTTGCTTTTCATGGTCGATTGCTTGTTGTTTCTGGACAAATTGGGCAACCGAGTTCTAGTGTATTACCCGCAGTCTTTACGAAAGGTTGTCAAATGCAAAGACTATGCTTGAGGGATGGGTGTATTGGCCTATTTATATCGGCAGTTGGGGATTGCCTCTTGGGTGGACATTCGACAAGTGACCGAATATCTTCCCTTTCTCGTGGTACATATTTTAAATTTTGTTTTTTAATATAATAATCTCTTAATATATATATATATATATATATATATATATTGAAATTTTATTGTATTTTGACTGTAGACGTGGATATACGACCACTTCAATTTGGCAAGGGGTGTTAGAAATCTCCATTTTGAGCACAGCGAGCCACGTCTATGAAAATGGAGTGCGCTAACGGTGTTAAGGGATGCCTTTGCACAGTGACAAGAGCTAAGGGAAACCTTAGACGATTTAAAGTCTTCAGACGTAAGTATTAGTTGTTTTAAGTTCAGTATTTGTTTTCTTTATTTATGTATGTACTAACATTTGGAAATACCTTTAGGTTGTATGGAATCCCTACACCGAAAAAAGTGAGGCCTACCCATTTCAAGAGGTCTCATGGTACAACGACCTCCTTATCTTCTATGATGTCAGGGAACCCTACTACTCGGAGAGGGTCCTACGCCAAGTTGAATGTGTTCAAAAAATTCCTAGACTGCCAATGTGACTTTTGTCAGAGGAGAGGGGGAAGACCGAGGCCTAATACAAATTAAAGTTTGATATCGAGAAATGGTATCAACTTAACTGGGTCGACCATGTAATGTCTAATTCCAGACGTTCGACCCCGGTGAGGTCCATGCCTTGGGAATGTGTGGACGGGTACATGTCTTGGTACCTAGAAAGATGCCATCCATACATTCAAAATCCTGAGAATAGAATACGTAAGCCGGAGCTAAAGAACTCGAATAAAATGGTAATTGTTTTGAAATTTATCATTAAATTGATTTCCTTTCTTCAAGAATTGTCTAACACGGTTGATGATAATTTATATAAGCTAAGGAATTAGAGTATCCATTAGCCAGGAAGCTATTGACGAAGGCTTAGACCAGGAGGTTACGGATGTCCTTGAAATATCATGTGCAGTGCTTGATGCACTTCTTCAGGCCAAGGGGACTCACGCTTATACAAAAAATGGAAAGGATCTGGTGCGTGAAGAAACTCAGACCAAGGCACAACACGATCAAACCCCCAAGTGAAAATCCCCCAAGCGAAACCCCCCAAGCAAAAACCTCCATGACGAACCGTTTAAAGAGAAGATAGAAAAAAATTGTTCAAACAATTTGAATGTAAGTGTATTCTTAAAACTTTTGTTTGTAAAGTATCCCAAATTTTGTTATGTGTTATGTGTTGGAACAACTTTGCGACAATTATATTGGAACAAGTTTTTTGGAACAACTATGAAACAAATATGTTATGTGATATGTGTTTGATTATTATGTATTTGAATGTTATGTTATGTTATGTACTTATATGTTATGTTATTTCCTCGAATGTTAACACTGAACATGCTTGAATGATAACATAATAGTGGGTTCTCACCATTTATTACGTCTATACGATGTGGTTCCACCGTCATACTAACGTCCATGGTATGGTGTCACCACTAAATAAACAACCACGGTTACATTCGATTGCGCAAATTAGGGGAAAAAATCACCAAAGCCTCTTTATATAATTCACAGGTGGATCAAACTGTGGAGAGTATATTTACGACTACAACCAACTGTATATGTTAGGGTGAAAAATAGCCAAGTTTCTGCATATATTTCACAGTTAAAACTCACCGTGGATTAGAAAATCACGGCTCTATTTCACCGTGATAGTACACTTCACGATTACATGAAACTATGTATATTGGGGGAAAAAGTGTCCTCTGCATATAAGTTACAGTTGGGTATCACCATGGAATGTATAATTATGTCTTTAACTAATCGTCTATATACCTGTCACGGCTACAACCAATCGTATATATTGGGGTGAAAAAATAGACAAGTCTCTGCATATATTTCATGGTTAAAACTCACCGTGGATTGGAAACTCACGGCTCTATTGCACTATGACAGTACACTTCATGATTACATGAAACCGTGCATGGTGGGGGAAAAAGTGTCAAAGTCTTTGCATATAAGTCACGGTTGGGTCTCACCGTGGAATGTATAATTATAGCTTTAAATAACCGTCTATATACCTGTCACGGTTACATTAAATCGTGTATTTTGGCATGAAAAAATATCCAAGTCTCTGCATATATTTCACGATTCAAACTCACCTTGGATTAGAAACTCATGGCTCTATTTCACCATGATAGTAAATTTCACAGTTACATGAAACCGTGTATGTTGGGGGAAAAATTGCTAAAGTTTCTGCATATATAAGTCACAGTTGGGTCTCACAATGGAATTTATAATCACGGCTATAACCAACCGTCTGTATACCTGTCACGGTTGCAATAAACCGTGGAGAGTATATTTATGGCTACAACCAACTGTATATTTTGGGGTGAAAAAATAGCCAAGTCTCTGCATATATTTCTCAGTTACAACTCACCATGGCTATTTTTTTCACGGTGTGGTGTCACCGTGGTTTCCTCGTTATGGTGTGGTGTCACTGTGTATACATTTATGCGGTGTCAATGGACCGTGAGTTACTTTCAATACCCCAAGATTTCCAATTTATCACATAAAACCAATTTATCACATTGTTAACCAATGAATATTATAGTAATGATTAGAAAAAGATAGAAAAAGTTCCAATAAATAATTGTTAATAACCAATGAATATAATCATTGATTGCAAAAAGTTACAATCATTAGCATTAGACTTTGTCCAAAAACCAATTTACATTTAACCAATCCTGATAAATTTCAAAAAGTTTCCAATCCTGATAATTACAAAAAGTTACAAGAAACCCTAGGAATTTCACCACAAAATTTAAGTTGTTGTCAAGTCCTCGTCCTCATCTGATGATATCAAGCACGGTTCATCTCTCATCACAATGTCTTTGGGACATAGATTCTGAAACATTTGAAAGCAGGACTTAAACAAAGTAGGCCACTGAAGGGCATCTTCAATGGCCCTTGATTTCCAGTTAGAGGCAATTGGTGGTAGGGGCAAAATCTTGTGAAATTCAAACTCACCCAATGAATATTTGACAAGTTCAGGATATAGATGATGCGATTGTTTTCCATACTAGGTTTTGGCCCAATATCGAATGGAGCAAACGTTAATCATTGAAATTTGGATATAAACACAACCATTAGCTTATTTTCATTCGCCATAATTTAGCCAAACTCTGACATTATAAACCATCGCTCGCTTGTGCATGAGGCTCTAAAATAGTCCAATCTCCTCTCATACTCATCAATATCGTAGGAGGTCATCGCCTTAGCCCAAAACGGCTTGTCCCTACGTAGCTTAAACAACAAACCACTACGAATAGCATGAGAATTTTCAAGTCCATTCACAACACCCTCCCCTTTTAAAATATCCCTATATCCACAGTTCCCATAAGATTTTACATCATATATATCCTCCACAAATGATCAAAAGAACTCGAGAACGTCCTTCATGTACATATTCTTCCCTTGAGACCACATCTACGATTTCACTTCCATCAACGGGGAAATGTTAGTGAAGGATTGTTTAAGTTCCCTGGTGGACGGTACATCTTGCTCCCAAGCACAAGGGGATCTTTTCGTAGATATGTCGGCAGACTTTTTCCCCTTAGGTGGCCTGCCCTTTTGAAAAATTTGTATGGGCTCCATCAAGGGTGCGGTAGAGGTTTTTACAATCTCCATTAACTTTCTTAGAATCATATTTCTAACGGCTTCACCTGCCTCATTCGACTTTTTCTTAAAAAAATCATCTCGGGTGTATAGTCAAGGTCACGGTACCTAGGGATGTCCGGGACAATGGCAAGTTTCCTCCAATGATTGCCTTGTGCCCACAGTGGAATTGCTTTGCCTAGATTCTCCCATTGGACCAACTCATGGACACATGGTAATCCATATATGGTGCAAAGTATGTGGGACCATCGTATTTTCGTATATTGGGTGCTAGCTCCTGATGCCCTCAATACCGATCACAAGGAATCTATCTCAACAACAATTAAATCCAATTCATAGTGTGATGCCCTACCACAGATCACGTGCAACAACTCATCATTGTGTCCATTCTTGGTGGATTGAAGTTATTTCTGAAACTCAGTTTGAATTTGAGTTACTTAGTGGCCAAGTAATGTGTCCATACCCTTCCACACCGTCGTAAATGAATCGGTGCTATTTGTTAAGTGTTTTTTAGTTATGCATGGTCACCATCCCCTCTGTTAGTTATTTGGTTTCCATGGTGGGGTATGCGATTAGTCCATGCATGAGCGAATTGAAAACGAAAAGGTATCCAAGTCTTCGATATGTGTCCATCCATGTTCGGGTATTCTTTCCAGTTTTGGAGAAATGCAGTCCATGCATTCTCAAAGTCATTTGTAGTTTATGATCCCAACACCCTAATCCAACCTTGCATGGACACCTTCTTATCCTGGGTTTAATGTTGTGTTTCACTAATGTACCTTCAAAGTTCTTCTGTACATGGAATAAGCATAGAAGAACCGTGGAAAGTGGAAGCATGCTTGGCAAATCATTTAAAGAAGATTTTTGTTCGTCGGAGACAACAACTTACGACAAAGTTTATGGCTCATACAATGAACGTAAATGTTGCAAAGCCCATCTTAAATTCTCCTCCTTCTTACTCTTTAGAAATGCAAAAATATTGCCAGGTAGAAGTGACCCCAATCATCTCAAATAATGGCATATTGTAATGATTGGTCTTGTAAGTCCAATCAACCATAAGCACACTCAGGAAGCATTTCACCAACAAGCAAGATGTGGGATGTGAAAAAAATAAATCCTCGACCACATCGGTTTGCTCATTCCTTCGATGCCAGTGGACATAATTTTTCTCCCCGAGCAAATGCATCAACTGTTGCATGGCGATGCGACCTTGCATCTCAATGTTCTTAATTTTGCTTTTAGCATTATACATTGTTCGTATTTATGAACAATTATATTGTGACCTCTTTTTCAATGTATGGAGTACATCCTTTGGGCCAACCCCATTGTTTATCATCTCATTTGCAATCTATTTCTTCTTGGGAGAGTCGACTGGCATATGGGTGCCCAATAAGTGATTTTGACACCATGTGGTTGTGTACCCCACAGATAACTTCAACCCCCCGACGGCCATTATCGTGTGGAACCCCTTTCATTCTAAATGGGTAATCACATTTTTGTGTTCCGAAAGAACGCTTCCTCTTCTATTCCAACTCCTCGTCTTTTTTGGGTCTATGAAGATCACTTAGCTCACAACCAAGTATGACCCTACCCTTGCGGACTATATTGGCCTTGTTGGATTTTAGAATTATCATGACCACGTGAAGCTTGCGACCAACTTGTTGACACCAATCAATCATATTTTCTCAATCATAAAAAATATGCATAAGACGAACATTATTAAATGAAAGGACATTTTAAATGGAGATTTCAAGTATAATTATAAAATCATATTGAGTACAATATCAATAAACAAAACATACCTCCTCAGTTGTGAATTTGACTTTATGGTCTTGATTAATTGCATTAATATCGAATCCTTCTTCTATTTCCGCATCCTAACAATGCACAAAATCAAATTATGTCAAACAATAATATCATGCATTAAATACCTCAAAGTGTTGGAAATTTACTATGTGATATGGTTTTTTACCATAGACGATGTGAAATCTGGAAATAAATCACGGAAAAATTTGGGGGAAGTAGATGTCGTTGCTTGTTCAATCATACTCGGTTCACGCACATTCATTTTCTCGATGGATGCACATTTAGTAGGTACACTCGATACAATGAGATTGTTTATATCGTGCCAAAATGTATCATCTAGTACCGAGTCATCTAACTGAAATGACAAAACAATTATCAGTACATGAATTATATCTATATTGAACTTATCATGGTCACATTAGGCCGTGGGTATAATACCACGGCCAAATAAAACCATGGTAAACTTATCACGATTAACTTAAACCGTAATATATAACCATGAACAATTGAAACTGTGAGTTTATAACCCCATCCAAGAATCATTACATGGTCAAGTGTAACTCTGTTATGTTAATGTACAGTAAAATGTAATCGCGATGTGTCATTACAAGACATCTTGGAATCGAAACTCATTATCACTTACGGTGACGGGCAATCGTAAGTGCAGTGAGTGTAGTTTTTTTTTCATCTTTTCATCATTTTAAATGCTTTTTTACGGATTATACAGTGTGTAGATGTGTTTTAATACCTCAAAACCATCAAACGAGCATTGGATATTTCGAGTTTGGGATGCTCGATCATCAACATTCCCATTGCAATATAGCCCCTTGATACTTGATTTCTGTATATAAACAACACCACAAATACCACAACAACACAACAAACACACGACCATGAAGATTTGTGAAGGAATGGTGAAGATTATTTTGTCTAGGTTTAGCCGTGGGTTTGAGGTTTTGGCGGGAAGAGTAAACGGTTTGAAAATGTGTCTTTTGGTTGGTTTGTGGTGTTTTAGATAATGTGTTGCTAGTTTGTGTGTAATTTTTTGTTTAGTTTGGGGTATAATAGACATTTTACAAGGCAAAAAAGGTATAACACTTTTGGGTGTTTTGGAGTAAAGTTTTGATTTAATTTTTATGTGGTATTTTGGAGATATTTGATGAGTGTAATATCAGGACCCTTTTTGTTATATAACCACTGCTCGCATAACCAAGGACCAGAATAATGAACATTATTGGTGTTGTCATTAGCGTTTAGGATAACCAATCGTTAATCCATTTTTTTTATCAATCAAACTTAAAGATATAACATCATCTTTCCATATTTACATCTTTAATATGCATTCACAAACAAGTATTTAATTACAACAATATGCGAAGAAAAACATCAAATAAATACATGGAGCATATTGTTTTAGGATCGAAGATATATTGACCCCTAAAATTTGTTATTAGTTTATAAAACAAACATAAAAAAAAATTATTTGATGAAAGATTCAAGTTTAATATATAATCACCACCAAGAGTGAAACAACAACTAAAAGAAATAATAAAATGAAATCAAAACTGAAAGAAACCCTAAAAATGTTTATACCTAAAACACTCGAAGATTTAATGAATTACCTAATAGACAACAGTCAACTGAAAGTAATAGAGGAGGGTTGAGTTAGAGTAAATAGAGGACTTTTTTTTTCATACTAATTGAAGCAACAGTTTGAGTAAAGAGAGGAAATCAAGGATTTATAATGACGAAAAAGAAATATGAAATGATGAGATTTGTGAAAATCTTAGGTTCAGCCAAATCGTTGTTAAAAAAATTGTACTCGACCCCAAAATTTATTTAATGTTTTGTGTTTTTGGATAAACCCACCGTATCTTTCAATGGCCTCACAAAATTCTGATATAGTTATTAAACTAAAAAGCTTATAAAAGAACCACGCAATTGTCATTCTAAACCCAGGAACTTTTGTGCAATTCTAAAAAAGTAACTTAGTCATTGATGTCAAAATAACTCTCCCATAACCGTTCAAATCAAAAGGACTCTCCCATAAGATTTTCTTCTGATTTCAGCCATTTGAAAAAGAGTCATATACATGAAAATTATGTGTGGACGTAAAATGACTCTTTTTCAAAAAGTCTAGGTCGACACATGATTTTCTTGTGTTCACCATGACACGATGACATGGAGAGTCATGATTGGTAATGCCTTATGGATGTAGGTCCGTGCCAACAGCATTAACCAACCACGGTGTGCCATGTCAGCATGTCACCATCGACACATGAAATAAAAGGACTCACAAGAGAAATTTCTACGTAAGAAATTAAAAATGCACTATCCCACAAATATTTACATGTGTAAGAAATTAAAAAAAGAAATATAAAATATAGATCACAAGAGATTCAACATCATAAAAAAGAAGGAGACACATCTTTGATAAAAAAATTGTAAGTCAGAAAAAAGTCATTTTTTTTCAAACAGGACTAGCCAAAAAAATTTTAGACAAGAACTGTAACCCTTTTTTTTGCAAGCTCCAACATGGAAGAACATGTAATGGAAGAATACAAATCGAAGCAACATATAAGTTCCATCATATATAAAATATACAATTACTAAAGTCTTAAGATTTCATGATGGTACCTTGCAATGCAATGTACTTTATAACAAATACTTCATTTCTAAATTTTTAAAGAAAACAAAAGAAACTTTTTGTCAAGATTATTTATGAATGTTATTTTGTATCCCTTACATAAGTTCTTCATCCTTATCACTATTCAAAATGAAGCTAATTTAGGCGTTAGTAAAAAATTAGAGGAGTAATCTTACATTGATTTCGTGACCTCCATAATGTTTGTATGTATCTTCTCAGTGCTTATGTATTATAACTTTTGATATTTTATAAATAAAGAATAAGATAATGAAGTAGACAACATATCTTGGGTGGATGAGATGACAACAACGATGATGGCCGATGGGAACTTCATGGTAAGAGAGTTGTGTTGTGAGAGAAAGGAAAATGGGCATGGATTTTCGTTAATGTGATATATATATATATATATATATATATATATATATATATATATATAATATTGCTTTTGTGCGGACTAGTCTGCTTTTTAAGAGTGCGGACCGGACATGTGTCACATAATGGTATGCCTAGAAATTATCGCCTAAATTATAGGCACACTCTCTCTCTTTTTTGGGCACACCGCCGAGTGACACATGTTAGGTACGCATTCTTAAAATGCGGACTACTCCGCACAAGAGAAGGATTGTATATATATATATATAAAGAGAGAGAGAGAGAGAATGAAAATGGGGATGTTTGGCAATGTCTAAGAATGAGGGTTGTGGCCTTAAATGCCAATTTTTTTTTTAACTCAAGGCTCAGTAGGGGAGCGGGGTTAAAAGGGTTTCACCCAAGAAATGAGAGGTGCATAATTATGGGATGAAAACAAAAAAATAAGGTTTAAACAAAAACACCCTTGCTTATATAGTGAATAAATCAGTTATATTAAAAAAGGTTTTGGATCGGTCGAGTTTTTAGATCAGTTCTATACTAACAACGAAGAATAAACCCTAGAAAACAATAACTGAACGAATTCCAAGAGCAACATAAAACACATTTCATAGTTTTCCAAAGATAAAAAAATAAGAGATTTATTTACCTCTCGCAACGACTCTTAATTCAAACCATTTAGACTTGATAGGTACCAAATAGTGTTTATTTTTTTAAATGATTAAGAGGTTAACCCCATTTTTTCCTCTGAATGATAAATGTACATTTGAAGTCTGAATATGAAGTCTGAATCAATCTAAATACATTCATTAAGAGATCTTCAGACTTCATATTATGTCTTATGATTTCAGATTTAGAAGAAAAGACAAACACAACCGTAGCATTTGTTTTTTTATCTAAATTTGAATTTGAAGTCTCAAGCCTGAAATTTGAATTTCAAAAGTTTTTTTTATGTCTGAATAAACTTCTAAATGAACGTATTTTGTCAAATTCAGTTTTAATGTTTAAATTCAGAGGTAAATTTCCATCTTAACCATTCAGCTACAATTGTAGTGTGGGTCCCAAACCATAAAGGCACAATTTTTGGCGATTCGAGTAGGCCCAACACGCTGCCCTAGTCAACTTTAGTGTCACATGGATAAGTACAAATGCTTTTCATGTTGATAAATACAAATGCTTATCACATAGATATTCACAAGCTTAATAGGTTATCTATATTCTCGGACGAGATAAATAGGAATCACCACATGAGCCAATAGAGATATAAGAGAGTTCCTTATACAACTCAACTACTTTTCATTGCTATAAATATGACCCCGACCCTAGGGTAAAGATGGATATAAGTTCGAACCTTTTGAGAAATTAATAAGAACTGAGAACCCTCTCCGCGGATGTAAGTAATTGCCGAACCACATAAATTCTTTTGTTATGAGCATGTATTATTTTGAAAATGCATTATTGTGATTTCTTGTACTCACAATTGGCGCCGTCTGTGGGAACCAGCATTCTTTGTTACGAAAGTAACCCAAATAAAAGAATAAAAAATAATGTCTCACCACCCAAATAGTGCACCCAAACTATTCTCATAACTCTCTCGATAACTAGCAGCTCGTATCTAAAGAGGATGGATTCTCTACTCATGATGAGGAAAAATCCACTGGCGACTGTACAGGAGTATGCTAAGTGCTACTGGGAAACATTCAAAGAAGTGGAAGATTGTTCGGAGAAGGTAGTTGTAGTGTCTTTCAAGATCGGCTTGCCACCTACCTCTATACTGCACCAGTCCCTCACTAAGAAAAAAGAGAACACCATGAATGACCTCATATCACGTATTGAAAAGTTAGCCAAAGTGGAGGACTTAGTTAATACCAGCCAAATAGAGACTGGTCACGCTAAGGCGAAAAAGGAAAATGATAAGGAGAACACTCCTAAAAAGGGGAACAAGAAACAAAGTGGACGAGCCAAGAATGGGTGTAAGGAAGATTTTTTCAAAGATTTCCAATCCATCAACACTTTTTTCAAGGAACTAATTTATAAAATCTCTAGGAAGATCAAAGACCAACAATTTTTCAAGTGGACAAAGAATATGGGAGAAGATCCAACCAAGAGGAACAACACATTTTGTTGTGCCTTCCACAAGAAAAATTATCACAAGACAGAAAATTGCAAAGCACTAAAATCTCATCTAGAGGAGTTGGACATGCAGGGTATCTGAATGAGTATATAAAGAAGAAAGATGATCAGGTCGTCACTAACGGTGAACATAAACTAGATTATGTACTGGACGATAAATCAATACATGAGTTCATCTTTATACACAAGGCGTCCGACCTTAAGTAAATTGAAAGAAATGCAGTTTTGATGGAACTCAAAAAGGTTAAGATAGTGATGGAGGTCTTCCACATACATCTTGCCAAATGCGAGACTGAAAAGCGCAGGCGACTAGTTGATGTGGATTACAACAAACACATAGTGTTTACTGAGGACAATTTGGTTAGGGTAAGGACTCCACACCATGATGCACTAGTAATCACTCTTGGGATTTCAAATTAGGAGGTGGACAAGGTACTAGTAAATCAAGGTAGTTTTTCAGAGGTAATGTACCTGGAGCTTTTTCACAAGCTCAAATTAAAGATGTTAGATTTGAAGGAATCAATTGTTCCACTAGTCAGATTCGGATGAAAAATGAATATATTGTTGGGGAAGATAGTCCTACCAGTGAGGGTAGGGAACATTTAGGACTTATTGAGTTTTTAATGTTCAATATTGATTTACCCTATCATTCCATCCTCGACAGAGGGTGGATACACACTATGAGAGCAGTCTATTCAACTTACTATCAGAAACTCAGATGCATGACACATCAGGGCATAATGGAGATCAGAAGAGATCAAGATATTGTTCAGAAAAGCTACATTATCTCCATCAAGATCAAACATGAGATAATGAAAGATAAGGAAGCCATCCCCCAGACATCCCAAGATGGAACCACTCACTTAAATAGAAACTAAGGTATGACTGACTAGGAGTGGAAGAAATGAGAATCCTTTCTTGCAGATAGGATTATGGAGAAGCTGGAGGAAGTAGTATTTGATGAAAGCCGATCAGAGAGGAAGTTTCTAATCGAAAACACTCTATACAACCATGAAAGGAAGGAGTTGATCAAATTTATGAAGCAAATCCTAAATTTTTTTCATAAAAGCCATACGATATACTAGGGATTAATCCCCCCATCACTTTCCATTGTCTTCATGTGGATTTAAAATTTCAGTCGATCATAAAGAAGTCTTCCTGCACTACCCCAGAGAAGGCAAGGCGATGAAAAAGGAGATTGGGGAACTTCTGGAGGGAAGATCCATCAAGTAGTTCAATTCTCAAATTGGCTATCAAATCTAGTAGTAATACTCAAAAGCAATGACAACTGAAGAGTCTGTGTAGAATTCATCGATCTCAACAGGGCTTGTCCTAAGGATAACTTCCCTCTAATAAAGATAGACCAGCTAGTCAATGCCACGCCAACCCAAAAGAGAATGAGTTTTCTAGATGCTTACTTGGGGTATCATCAGATCCCTTTGTTCATCCCTAACCAAGACAAAAATTCATTCATTACCCGGCTAGACCTATTATGTTATAAGGTCATGCCTTTTGGCCTTAAGAATACCTGAGCCACATACCAGAGATTGGTCACTAAAACGTTTATTAAACAAATGGGTGAGACGATGGAAGTTTACATTGACGATATGCTCATCAAGAGCAAGTGAAAAGACAACTACCTTAAGGATATGACATACGCCTTTGAAATCCTCTAGAATTACCGGATGAAGATCAACTTGAGTAAGTGCTCATTCGAGGTCCAGTCAATAAATTTTCTCAGCTATCTTGTCACCAAGAGGGGGATTGAAGCAAACTCTGACTAAATAGTGGCAATCAATAATGTTCAGTCGTCGAAGAGCCTATGAGAGATCCATAAGTTGATGTGACACCTCGCCTATTCTAATAACGGTTGGCTAATCCTCTACTAAAATATAATAGGAATATCAGTCTGGTTGATTCTTAACATCACTGTTGAAAACAAATTTAGTTACTAATAACCTATTAATCCTACTGTTAAATTTCTAAAAACCTATTATCCTTCATAATTAAACATTTAATCCCATAAATATTCACCACAATGAAATAATAACGAGTGTTGATGACATAAATAAATAAAGAAACCGAACAACACTCTGTGAAATCCACATACAAATATATGACTGAATAATGAAGTAAAATAAAAAGTTTCAAAGTGAAAATTGTCTGAATGTGGGAAACATCCCCTAAATGAAATAATAGAGTAACATACTATGTAGATAGAATGAATATAAGCATCTAATCAAGTCCTCCAGGCATTCACAGCTGCTGCAGCATTTCACAGCTGCTGCAGCATCATCTGACTAAAAGAACACGATAACCTTGCCATCTCTGTGGCTAAGCATCTAAAAGGTTTTGAAAAAGATTTTTGATACGGGTCAGCACCCAAAACCATTTAAAAATATTTGCAAGTATTTAAAATGAAATAATGAGTATGAAGTAGAATTATTCATGTTCATTTAGTGCTGAACTGACATGATATTATCCTCTGCCCTCATCTATAGTGCGCACCTAACGCATGTATTTTAATTCCCTACTTATGCTACCCCGCATAACTAGTCTAGTCAATCATAATACCATCCAATGCTATCACATAAGCTATCACAAAATATTATCATAATTCTCTTATCTATCATATAAGCTATATTATCATAATTCTCAATTATGATAATATTTTTAGCTTGTGATATAATCACGTAACTGTACACTAGTTATCATCTAACGTACATGCATTCATTAAGTTCACATATACATACAACACATTTTTATACATATATACATATCATCCCTAGGATGTCCTCCTAGATGCATTACTTAGTATCCTATCAGGCTCCAGGTACATCACGTACCATTCTTATGCCACCGAGACAGAATCTCACCACCGATCCCAAATCTTAAAACACATAAATTGAAGGCGGTTATGGACATACATTCGTGGTTCATAACCATACAAAATTACCTCAGCAGACTATAAACTCACAAACAGTGGTCATGAAATAGTCCTATAACTTGGGAAAATGACCCAACACCTACTGGTCACACACGGGTAGACCACCCACTGCGCGTAACCTCCAACGATAGCATATCTAGAGTAGGTTTGTTAGCATATGTATACCAATCACACAGACACAGACACACACACACACACACACACACACACACATATATATATATATATATATATATATATATATATATATATATATAATCGGCTAATCGCGCATATATCCCTCTTAGCACTAGTCCATAAATCCCTAGTCTACCCCGACTCCCGATTATCAAGTATTCACTTTCTTATTATCAATTCTTTAATTTCACATTTCTAGACGACATACTATTCTACCTAGAATTTGTCCTATTACCTACCGAAATCCCGATCCGGTTTCACAATCGATATTCGAGTACTTTTCACCCTATTGTACATGTAATTTCACACCCGAAACTTACTCTCATATTACATTAGGTACTATTTAACAGTTCCTTTTTATTTCTTGAAGTTCAATTTCGTTATTCAAACCCCATAAAAAAATTGAATCCAAAATGATGCACGAGAAATAACACAAGTCAAGGGAAGATACCATAGAAGACCGAACGGGTTTGTGAGCTAGATCGAATCGATTTTCTCCCCCCAGTGAATCGGTTCAATTTGTTGCTCTGCCTTGATAAACTTTTGACGGGTTTCTTCTCTTTTCCATCAACCCTAGGAGTTCCAATCTCAAACCCTTAGTATGGATTCTAAACCAATCCCAAATATAAATTTGCAGAATTCTACTTATAAATCATCCCAACAACATATATTACATGAGATTATTAATCTACTTCAAGAGTTGTATATAATTTCGAACCCTAATTCAAAATCTCATCTTTCCTGTTTTAAATCATCAAGATTGCGTATTTATCATTACACTCACATTAGATCTAACATATAATAATGATAAAAGTTCTCTTCAATGTTTTCATTAGTCAATAACCCCATTTTTACATGTTTCTCCCACCCAAAATTTGTGTCAACCTGAAAAATTCCACTTAAGACGTTTAATAGAAGGTTAAACTATTAAAATCGCTCCAAACTGTTTGTTGAAGAAACTCTTTTAATAAAAAAAAAACTTAACACAAGATGTGTTTTAAAAAAAACTTATCAAAATAGTTTAAAGGAGTTTGAATGAGTTATATTATATCTAGAATAAACTAGTTTTGAAAAATAAAACATAAACTATTAAATCAGCACAACTAGGAAGAAGGTGATGAGAAAATGAAGAAGTAAACAAGTAATTTTTAACGTGGTAAAACCCCACCCAATTGAGGAAACACCCACGGTGACCTCTACGTCACAAAACGAATCTCCACTAAAATCATAGTAACAAATTACAAGCTATTTAACAATCAAACTACACAAACACACCTAAACTAAATTCAGAATCGTTACCAACTCCTCTGGATTAGATCTGACTTCTCTGAAGGTTGGTGTTGTTGATGTTCTCTCGAGATTTGTAACTTTACTTGATTCCAGTCTTTACATCGACTCAAACAAGTTAAAGATCATATAACCAAAACTTTAAGTGTGGTAGAGTGAAAGTGTAGTGGTGATGTGCTCTCTAACATATGGATGCAACACACTCACACTTAATACAGACATAATGACTTGCCCAAATTACAAAATCATTAGATATGCAAGAAATGATAAAATCAATTTAGTCAAAACTTAAACGGATTTGTAGAACTTTCAAAATATCCACAGATCAAGAGGGAATCTTATTGTGAAATATACAAGATCCTAACACTTTTAGGTTTTGAAAATATTATATAAAAATTGCAAATCCCAATCAAGATCTAAAAACTAGATCTTAGTCTGATAGTTTGAGTAAAATGAAATCATAATGAAGATTGTAGGTTTAGGGTTTAAAAACATAAAATCAGTTTTAAAATAACTAACAAGTAAGATTTCTCCAAAAAAGAAATCAAAATAGTAATCTATTTATGTGATATGTATCACCGAGATGAGATCTCAAGTTTCTATAAAGAGAAACTGAAAACTCTACCAATGCGATTAAGTTGGAAAGATGATCAAGAACATGAGAGGATAACTTCTCTAAACATGATTTAAACACTCATTTTTAAAATATCAGAAAATTATTTTTGGACTAGGGTTTGACGAAGTTAGGGTTAGGGTTTCCTTTCGCTCTCTTATATTTTCTCTCTCTTCTCTCTACTCTTTTTTTTTCCTCAAACGAGGAAATCTCAAAACTCTCTAAATGCCTCACAAATGGAATCTATATATACTAGGCGTATAAGGGTCTGGAACGATGTTTCAAAAATAATGGCTGAGATTAAAAGAAATTAAAACGATGCAAATCTAAGGGTCCACAGAAAGCGGTGCTACAACCAATTCTGATTGGTTAAAACCATCGCACATGGATAGATATGAAACACATGCAGACCATAGATTAAGATGATCCAAAGGTTCAGAATAATGAAAAAGTATGTGAGTTAATAAAAACACAAATCGAACTGTTGCCTGTGCAACACGTGTAGGCACACGATCAAAACTCGAACGCGTGTCTTTGAGTTTATAAAAATTTTAATTTCACCCACATATGTTTATGCCGCTTTTGGTTTCTACCCAAGACAGTTTTAAGGAAAAATAAATATTTACAAATCAACCCAAAAACGTTATTAAGTTCCAATTTTAATTTCCAAAAATTAATTAAAATTATTAGAAAATATTAATTAAATCCCAAAAAATATTTAAAAATCATATTAGGGGATTTAACTCACACAAGTCATAATGTGAATGAAATTCAATATGTATGCAGTCCTGGTGTGTGGTGTATATGAAATACCTTCAAGAACTTGTAGAGGAATATTAATGTGCTATGAGAGTTCTTAGGCTTTTTGTTTCAAGAAGGGATAAACACAATTTTGTCACTATTTCCAAACTAGATAAAGCTCCTATATAATGCAGACTGAAATGAGTTAAAGATATAGGGTGCTTCAATCACCCCCTTTGGAAAAATGAGACAAAATCTCCTTTGAGTCAACAAGGACTCGTAGGGATACCAAAAAGAAATAAGAAAATCATATTCCTAGAAAAAAATCTATCTACCCAATCTCCTAGAAATTGAAAAATTACATAACTCAACTATGTACAAACCATTACCCTATTAAAAACTGATGTAAGAAGGAGGTACTGGAATATGCATTAAGAAACCTAAAATCAAGTTCAATAGATATGAATGTACAAGAGTGTCCAAGTGGACTCAAAATTTCTCCCCCATTTTGTCTCAAATGGACAAAGGGTAGAAAGAATAAAATAAGAGAATTATAAACTGGTAGATATACAAATTAAGCAAAAGAATTATTTAGCCAAAACCATGCCAATTGATTTACGTAAAGATTCAAAACATTTAAAGTCCAAAGGTTTTGTAAACAAATCAGCTAATTGTAGATCATTAGGTAGGTAATTAATCTCTAGTTTTTTTTATTAAACTAATTCTTGTATGAAGTGATATCAAATTTTAATATGTTTAGTGCGAGAATGTTGAACTGGATTTTTAGAGATGTTGATTGCACTCTAGTTATCGCAATAGAGATGGAGTTTTTCTTCTTTCACACTGTAATCTCTTAGCATTAGTTGTAGCCATAATAACTGGGCATAACAACTTCCAACTGCAATATATTCAGATTCTGCAGTGGATAAAGAAGTGAAGTTATGTTTTTTGCTGTTCCAACCAACCAAGTTGTTACCGATGTAGTAACATGCGCCTGATATGCTTTTACTATCGTTGAAACACCGAGCCCAATCAGCGTTGGTGTATCCAACTATAGTGCTCATTGTGTCATTAGTGTACTACAACCCTAAATTGTCAGTGCCTTTTACGTATTTAATTATTATTTTTACACATAATAAATGGCTCTCTTTGGGATTGTTTTGATAACGGGTGCAAATATAAAAAGAGGACATGATATCAGGGCGTGAGGCAGTTAGATAGAGTAAACTTCCTATCATACTATGTGTGGGTACCCGAAATTTAGAACTATGGGCTTGGACGAGTAGCCCAGTCCTGGCGGTCCAAAGTCCAGGCCCCTCATCTTTTATAATTGATCCTTATAGTTGATCCGGTCTCCCCCACGATCCCATGAAGGGAAGTTATGGGGGAAATGGAAAATGTGGAGGAACCCATCACCTCCACTCATCTACATGCACATGTATATATTAAACCCTAGGTCCGTGGTAAAAGGACAAGTTGTATTCTCTGTAATCACTCTCCGGAGTATATAGAAATAACATCGACTGTACCACCGTGGACGTAGGCACATCTTGGCTGAACCACGTACATCATTTGGTGTGTGATTGGCATCTTATATTCCTTGTTCTCTTCTTGATAATCTTTCTCTCATATCTATTTGTGTTGCATAATAATTGCTTCTACAATTGGCGCCGTCTGTGGGAAACGTTCATCTTTCCCTGAGAAGAGCCCACATCAAGAAAGGAGTTTAAGATGTCTGGTAATAGCAGCAATGCCCCCCAAGCAGGAGATATTCAAGAGCCACCTGCTCCTCGCAGGATTAGGTCTGAAGTCCGATGTTCAAATCAGAGAGCTCGCCTGGAAAGACCAGCCTCAGAAGAAAGTCAGGGACCAGCGAGGTCCACGCAGATATCCAGGTTGATTGATGCGTACGAGGCAAGACTCCTTGAGCAGAGAGAGTCTTCTCGCAGATACGAGGCTGAGAATGTTCGCTTGAAAAGAAGACTGGAAAGACTAGAAAGGTAGCTTCGTCATGATAACCGTAGATGCCCATATCGCACTCCTAGCCCTCAGGCGAGCAAGTCTCGCAGCCGAGGAAGGAGCCCTAGGCTAGAATCTCAAAGGGCCGAAGGAGGCGAGTCAGACGACGACCTCCACGAACAGCTGCGAAGAGCTCGCCGCCAACAGAGCCCTGCTCGCAGCAACGAGCTCATACGAAACTTGGTCCGCAGGGAGATGGACCAGCATCCCGCTCACCACGGGATAAGATCAACTAGAGAGCTCGCGAGGCGAGCTCTCAAAACCCAGATGAAGTCACCTTTCACAAAAGAAATCGAAGAGGAGGAAGCTCTGAAGAAATTTGCCATTCCAAGGTTCAAGGTTTACGATGGAAAGACTGATCCCATCGATCACGTCAGGCAATACCGACAGGCCATGACCCTCTGGAGTCACCGGGATGCCCTGATGTGCCGTATTTTCCCCTCGAGCCTTCATGATGTAGCACAAAAGTGGTTTGAAAGGCTCCCCCACCGGTCAATCAAGAGTTTTAAATCCCTAGCCGAACTCTTTACGACCCGATTCATTACCAGTAGCTCCCATCCCAAAAGGATGGATGCTCTACTGATAATGAAGAAAATGCCCCAAGAGACCCTCCGAGAATACGCAAAGAGGTACTGGGAGTTATTCAATGAGATCGAGGACTGCGCGGAGGAGGTGGCAGTGGACTCCTTCAAAATTGGGCTCCCTAATTCTTCCCTCCTCTACCAATCCCTGATGAAGAAGGAAGCTATGACTATTAACGACCTTATGGCCCGAATCGAGAAATACGCAAAGGTGGAAGATGTCACCCGCTCTAATACAAGAGAAAATGGTCGAGCTAAGCTCACTACCAAGGTAGGTGAGAAAACTGAGAACCAGATGAAAGGAGGAAAGAACGGGGGAAAAAATGGCACCAAAAAGGGAGGTAATCAGAACGCATCGAAAGCATTCTAGGCGGTCAACACCGTCTTCAAAGAACCAATTTACAAGGTTCTCGCGAAGATCAAGGGTGAGCCATTCATCAAGTGGCCCATGAAGATGGAGGGAGATCCCTCGAAGAGGAACAATGCGTTGAGATGCGCTTTTCATAAAGAGGGAGGGCACAAGACCGAGCACTGCAAAGCTCTTAAGTCTCACCTCAAAGAATTGGCCCAGTCCGGGCATTTGAACGACTTCGTGGAGAAAAGGGCAGAGAAAGTGACTGCCAATAGAGAGATGAGACCTGACAATGTGCTGGAGGATGATGCTGGACACGAGTTCGCCGTAATTCACAGAGTATCTGACGTCAAGCAGATACAAGGGAACTCAGCTCGAATGGAGATGAAAAAACTTACAGCGGTAATGCAGGCCTTTCAAATCGATCCAGCAAAATCACAGTCAGGAAAGCGTCGACGAGTAGAGGACGTCAACTATAACAACCATATTGTTTTCACGGATGAAGATTTGATGGGAGTAAGGACCCCACATCATGATGTTCTAGTCATTACACTCAGGATCGCCAACTTTGACATCGACAAGATGCTCGTCGATCAAGGAAGCTCATCCGAAGTAATGTACCTCGACCTGTTCAGGAAATTGAAGTTGAGCGTCGCCGACTTAAAGGAAGCTACTGTACCTTTGGTCGGCTTCGCAAGGAAAATGACCATGCCCCTAGGCAAGATAGTGCTGCCAGTTCGTACTGGGAACGTCTCCAAGATGATTGAGTTTTTAGTAGTTGACATCGAATCACCGTACCAGGCCATCCTCGGTAGAGGATGGATTCATGCAATGAAGGCGGTCTCCTCGTCCTACCATCAGAAGCTCAAGTATATAACCGAACGAGGAGTAATGAAGATCCACGGTGACCAAGCAATGGTGAGGAAGTGCTTCATAGCAGCCATCCGACCAAAGCCAGAGAAGAAGGCTGATCAACCCAGCGAGAAAGTGGAAGAGGGTGTGATACCTTCTAAATAGCAACTAAAGTATGGAAGACCAGGAGTAGAGGAGACCAGGATCCTCCCCTCCGAGCGTGTCATCGAGGACCTGATAGAAGTTATAGCCGAAGTTGGTGACAGTAGCAGAGTCTTCTTGATTGAAGCATCTCTCACTGATCAAGAACAAAAGGAGTTGACGACCTTGCTGAGACACAACGTAGATGTTTTCGCATGGGAACCATACGAGCTGCCTGACATTGATCCTGATATGGTCTGTCATCAGCTGCACGTCGACCCCACGTTCAAGCCAGTCATGCAAAAATCACGAAGAACTGCACCTGAGAAGGCTAAAGCGGTCGAAAAGGAGGTTGAAAAACTGCTGAATGCAGGATCCATACGGGAATTACAATTCCCCAAGTGGTTGTCCAACCCAGTAGTAGTTCCGAAGAACAATGGGAAGTGGAGAGTTTGCATCGACTTCACTGACCTCAACAAAGCATGCCCAAAGGATAGTTTCTCCCTCCCAAAGATAGACCAACTAGTAGATGCCACTGCAGCTCATGAGTGAATGAGTTTCCTGGACGCATACTCAGGATATCACCAGATCCCCTTGTATGCCCCAGACTAGGACAAAACGGCATTCATCACGACGGTTGGGTTGTATTGCTACAAAGTCATGCCATTTGGGCTCAAGAATGTAGGGGCAACCTACCAGCGGCTGGTCACAAAAATGTTCAAGGATCAAATGGGAAACACAATGGAGGTCTATATCGATGACATGCTCGTTAAAAGCAAGAAGAAGGAAAATCACCTCTCAGACCTATCAAAGACCTTCGAAATCCTCAGGAAGTATCGAATGAAGCTTAATGCGAGCAAGTGTTCCTTCGGTGTCCAGTCAGGAAAATTTCTTGGATACTTAGTCAGTAAGAGAGGCATAGAAGCTAATCCAGACCAGATCGATGCAATCAACAGGGTACAACCACCTCGAATAGTCCGGGACGTGCAGAAGCTCACTGGAATGCTCGCTGCCTTAAATCGCTTCATTTATAAATCCTTCGAGAAGTGCAAGCCTTTTTTCCAGCTTCTAAAAGGGAATAAACCAATAGAATGGAGCCCAGACTGCTCGCGAGCATTGGACGAGCTCAAGTCTTACTTAAGCTCTCCACCGCTGCTTGTCAAACCACAACCAATGGATACTTTGTACCTATACCTCTCGGTATCCAATCACACTGCCAGCTCAACATTAATATGCGAGGTCGAAGGGATCCAACACCCGTGTACTACGCGAGCAAGAACTTATTAGACGCCGAGCAAAGTTACCTACCATTAGAGAAGCTCGCCTTTGCACTAGTGATAGCCTCGAGGAAACTGAAGCATTATTTTGAAGCTCATACTATCATCGTCCTTACATCGCACCCCCTTAAGGTGATCCTAAGGAAAGCGGATTTGTCGGGCAGATTGTCTAAGTGGTCAGTCGAGCTTGACCGGTTCGACATCTAATTTCAACCAAGGACCGCTATCAAGGGTCAGATCCTCGCTGATTTCATAGCCGAATTCGCTGGCGAAGAACTCCCCGACCAACCTCAACCAACAAAGCAAAAAGAAAACCCAGCAACAGTGGAAACCTGGAAACTATTCGTTGATGGAGCCTCCAACTCAAAGGGGGCAGGCGTAGGCATTGTCCTCATCACACCAGAAAACACCATCCTTGAGCAAGGAATCAGGCTTGGATTTGCAGCCTCCAACAACGAAGCAGAGTACGAAGCCCTGATAGCCGGTCTCCAAAAGGCGCAAATTCTGAGGGCAAAATGTTTACAAGTTTTCGGCGATTCTCAAGTAGTCTCCAATCAGATAAGTGGAGATTACAACGCGAAGGATGAAACGATAGCAGCCTACCTCGACCTGGTGAGGAAACTAATGATGAGCTTTGAGGAGATCAACATCTAGCAGTTTCCCAGAGGGTAAAACAGTCATGCCGACGCCTTAGTAGCCCTAAGCTCGGTAGTTAATTCTAGCCTTAAAAGGGTCATTCCCATCGATTTCCTCATTTGTCCAAGCATTAACCACAACGGAAAGCTGCCAAACATGGAACAAATACTCCAGGTGTGATCAGCCTACAGATGGATGGACCCCTTAAGAGACTATTTAAAGGAGGGCACGCTCCCCGAGGATAAGAAAATTGCCCACCAGATAAGAGTCAAAGCTGCTCGCTTTCACTTATCCACAAGAGGCGACTTGTATAAGAAGTCCTTCTCCGGTCCCTACCTTAGATGTGTCCACCCAGGCGATGCTGAGCAAGTGCTGCGCGAGCTTCACGAAGGAACCTGTGGAAGTCATGTCGGAGGAAGGTCTCTATCCTTTCGAGCAATGAAGGAAGGCTATTGGTGGCCATATATGCAAAAGGACTCCGTAGTATGTGTCCGTAAATGCCCGAAATGCCAGCTTCACGCTCCAATGGTCCACCAACTAGCTAGCGACCTAAAATCCCTGACCAGACCGTGGCCCTTCGCCCAATGGGGGATGGACATCGTGGGACCACTACCCACTGCTGCCGACAATCGCAAATACCTGTTGGTTGCGACTGACTACTTCAGCAAATGGATCGAGGCAGAACCATTGGCAAATATTCGAGACGCTGACATGATAAGATTCATATGGAGGAATATAATCACTCGATTCGGAATCCCCAGAACCATCATCACTGATAATGGGACACAATTCGAGAGTGTCCCCTTTCAGGACTTCTATAACGAGCATGGGATCAGGCACAACTTTAGTTCGGTGGCCTACCGTCAGAGCAATGGGCAACCAGAAGCTTCCAACAAAACTATGATCGATGGATTGAAGAAGCGACTAGAGCGAGCCAAGGGCGCATGGGCAACCGAGTTACCCCATGTCCTATGGGCATACCGAACAACTCCTCGATGAGCAACAGGAGAAACCCCATTTTCGCTAACATATGGCATGGAAGCAGTCATTCCACTAGAAGCGGGCTTGCCAACAATGAGATCCGATCTTGTCGACCAAGGACAGAATGATGTGGCGTTGATAGCTGAACTCGACCTCGTCGACGAGCGTAGAGAACTGGCCCTGGTGAAGCTTGTGAGCTATCAGCAACAGCTCGCAAGGCATTACCATAAAAGGTGTAACCCAAGAAGATTTCAAGTTGGGGACTACGTTCTAAGGAAAGTCCTGGGTAACACAGTAAGGTCATCAGACGGCAAGCTAGGCCCAAACTGGGAAGGACCCTTTAAAGTAACTAGGGACGACCTACAAGGTGCATATCATTTGGAAACAATGGAGGGCAGAGAGATACCACGAGCATGGAATGCAACTAATCTCAAGAAATTCTATTTTTAAATTCCCAAGGAATTCTATTATTGAATCTTTCTCTTGTATTTGTTATGTGAAAAGAATAGTTTCTTCCCCTTATTACTAATGAAATCAGTAAACTGCATTTTATCACACATCTTTTTCCAAATCACAGGCACAATGGTCGATATAGCAGGGGAATACCCCTCCTCAGGTCATCGTCATGAAACACGAAAGACCTCTTAGACTTGCCCTTGGAAATATATAAAGCCCCACAGAGGATTCTTAGGCAATGCGACCAGATTTCATACTGGCCATCAAACCTACTTTGGTTGAGCAAAATCCTGATCGAATGAAGATATCCAATACCAGGTGTGTCCTTGCCAATTGCCCTACTTAGGCCTAAGGGAGTGTGACGACACAACCTAAAAGGTAAAATGGGGCATAATGGTATTTTGGTATTATACTGGACTGGGGGGACACTTGCACGACAAAATAAAAAGGATTAAGAAGCAGCAAGAATATAAAAAGATTGGATGAACACGTTTAGTTGGAAAAATCGCCCAAAACACGAACTTTTCATTGATCTCTTATATTTACAACAGTGATAATACATGTTTAGTCGGCGAAGCTCGCCCAAATCATTTACATTATCAAAAAAGACAGAAGAATAACAACTTGTTATATTTACAACAAAGATAATACACGTTTAGTCGGCGAAGCTCACCCAAAGCGTTTACATTATCAAAAGAAAAGAAACTAGCAAAAAATTCAAGAAGGAGGAAGCCTCCGAACAAGATAGTCTACCAACCTAGCTCTTCGTCCATCATCAGGAGCAGGAACCAACTCTTCCACAACCTCATCTGCGTCCAACTTTAACAGTTGCCGAGGAATGGCATCAATAGGGATCCATCTATCATCCCTCCTGAATGGATTGGGAATCAGAGTGGAGGAAGACATCTCGTGACGATACCATAACACTGAGTTCCTCGGGACCTGGAGTTCTTTCAAGGCACTCAACCACCCTCTGATGAAAGAAAGTTCTTCGAACTCGGATAGTCTTGTGGGAGCATCTAGCCAGCCTTGATCATAACCATCAGCCCATGCTTGTCGAGGACCCTTCTTGAATAAATGCCGCAATCGAGTAACGTCCCTTTGAAGCCCAGCAGCAGTTACATATGCTCGGCGGACATCATCACGGAGCTCTTCCACCTCCTTATCACGGAGCTCTTCTTTGTAGAGGCATCCCCCTCTATAGAGATACCCTCATTGGCTTGGGTAGGACCATCATCGGCAGGAGTTGTCTGAGAAGTAAGATCAACGCCCTCGATGGCTGGGGCAGGGGCTTCTTCGTCCATGGTTGGCCTTGGACCCGGGTCATGCTCGTCGAACAGCGGAGACTCAGCATCAACACTAGCAGCTAGGAGGGCCTTGTTCCAGCCCTTCTTGAAGTTCAAACGGCTAATATAGCCTATTTTAACTTCGACGTCTTCATAAGCCGCAGTCCATCCGGAGTTGTACGAATCCTCCTTGATGGTGGCTACCATGAACTCCTTCTCCTTCAGCTGCTCGGTCAGAGCCTTGTTCTCCTCCACCACGCCCAGCTTGCTCGAGCAGACTAGGTCATAGGCCTGCCTCAACTCGCTCAGCTCCTTGACCGCTGCATCCCTCTCTCGGTTAGAATTGATAAGGTCCTGATCAGAGGAAGCTCAGGCGGCATCAGCAGCCTTCAGATCAGCGTCCAGCCGAGAACCCCTGACTTCCAGAGCGGACTTCTGCTGCTCCAACTCGCCATTCATTCTCACCAACTCATCGCGAGAACGGTAGAGCACAGCGAAGTCTGTCACAAACTGCCAAAAAGTAAAGAAGGAATCAAGAGGGATAAATAATTAAAACTTGTTAAGAAATTGAAAAGGGAAAGAACCTTACCAAGGCCAGTCTCTGGCTAGCTTGGAGGGCTAATTGATCAGACCCCAGCGCCCTTTGGCGATCTGCAGGAAGAACTGCCCTCTCAAGCAGTGCAGGAGCCAGCTGAGGGGAAGTGGCAACCGAGGCCCCCTCGGGCAAAGTTGACGCTGGGACCAAGGCTTGCCCAGCCTTCGTCCTCGACTCCATCTTCCTCCTCTCTTCCTCTCTCTCCCTCTCCATCCTTTTCCTCTCCTCCACCTTCTTCTTTTCCTCCGCCTTCTTCCTCTCCTCCTCCTTCTTCATCTACCTCTCTCTCACCTGCTCTTCCTATCTTCTCTTCCTCTCTTGCTCCTGAGTGGAAGACCGAGAACCAGTAGCCACGGCCCCAGAAGAATACTTTTGTTTCTTCGACCTCTGTGAAAGAAGCACATGGTCCTCATCATCATCGTCTCTAATCAGGTTCTTCCTTGGAGGCATATCTTCGCCTGAACTGTTGGTAGTGCTCGACGAGTCTTGAGCTTCGGAATCCTCTTCAGAAGAACTAATACTGTCAGAACTCCCTACACCACTCACAGCACCTGCAGGCTCACTATCAAAGCTGCTCTCCTCTTCGTCCAACTGGATAGGCTCAGCAGTAACCTTTTCGAAAGAATCAAACTCTGGAACACTATCCACAGGTCGTGCTATGAAGCTGGAGCCTGTGTTCTTGTACTCGAGAAAAAAGGCAGCAGATCTGGGATGCTCGCCGTCACCCAGAGGCTGCCTAATATTCCAAGCTTTCACCAACTCCGAGATACGAACCTCGCTGAGAGCAGGCTCCAAATTCTTTGTCCTCGCTGTGAAACAAAAAGCAAAGAGAGGTTAGAAAAGTCACAAGTCAGTAAAGGTTGAAATAATAGTACAATGTCTACCTATATATTCTTCCCCATAAAAAAGGACAATGAACCTCTCAGACCTCGACCCTTCAAACTGGGGAGGGAACTGCCAATTCCTAACGAGGAAACCCTCTTGCCAGTAGTCCTTATGGGAATCATGTAGGTTTACTACCAATACCCTATCAGGACTCCTATCTTTGAGGTATAAGACACCTGAGCTAGTTCGAGAAAAGGAATAGCAGAAACAGATCTCAGCAAGACCTAACCTAGTACCATACAACTGGTTTATTCTATGGACGCCATTTACTATCTTCCACATATTGGGCGAGCACTGTGCGGGAATAATACCAAAATAACCAAAAAAATGAAGAAATAGATCATTAGGGGGAAAAGTAAGTCCCCCCTGGGAGAGCAACAAAATATGGATCCAGTGGGCATCCTCTATATCCCTAACATTCCTAGGAGGGGAGGCACAACATTCAATATCTACCCACTCAGGAATATTGTAGAACTTCCTGAACTCAGAGATTGACCTATTTCCAATCTTCGCCATTAAAAAACTCTAGAAACTCTACAAACCAAAGAGAAAGTGCAAAGAAAGGGCACGAGAAACTTACAATATAGAAGATCGGTTCGAGTGGTGAAGAAGCACGAGCTCAAGACGACTAAGAAGCAATGGGAATGGGGATTCAGAGAAGAAGGTACGAGGCGCTAGAGTTCTCAGAAGAAGGAAGAGTAATGGAAAGGCTGAAATAATGAATGAAAAAGTGGCTATCCCAACAAGCCTTCAATTCTAATCATAGCGCACGGATAGCGAAGCGGGTGCCGCCAAAGCAACTTCACAGTTTTCGAAGAATCACAAATCAGCCATAATGGCTGATCATTTAAATCCATTGGACCCATAAACATGGCCCAACAAATTTAGGGGCAATTATGGGTACCCGAAATTTAAAACTATGGGCCTGGACGAGTAGCCCAGTCCTGGCGGCCCAAAGTCCAGGCCCCTCATCTTTTATAATTGATCCTTATAGTTGATCTGGTCTCCCCCACGATCCCATGAAGGGAAGTTATGGGGGAAATGGAAAACGTGGAGGAACCCATCACCTCCACTCATCTACATGCACATGTATATATTAAACCCTAGGTCCGGGGTAAAAGGACAAGTTGTATTCTCTGTAATCACTCTCCGGAGTATATAGAAATAACATCGACTGCACCACCGTGGACGTAGGCACATCTTGGCTGAACCACGTACATCATTTGTTGTGTGATTGTCATCTTATATTCCTTGTTCTCTTCTTGATAATCTTTCTCTCATATTTATTTGTGTTGCATAATAATTTCTTCTACACTATGGTATAAGGCAGAGTCAATGGATTTACCATTTTCATCTTTGGAGAGTTTAACTAAGGTACTCATAAGCGTTCTATCTTCCTTAGCAGTATCTAAGACAATTTTTTTATAATCTCTAATGCATATTTAGATTGAAAAATAAATAAACCTTCTGAATTTTGTTTAACCCTAAGAAAAATTACAACTCCCCCATAAGCGACATTTGGAATTATTTGTGTATAATGTCTGAGAAAGACTTGGCTTCTGAAGGGGAAGTGGATCCAAAAATGATATCATCAACATATACTTGAGCAATAGTAATGTTATTGTCAAAATGTTTGACAAACAAGGTTTGGTTATTTCCTCCTCTCCTAAATCCATTATCTAAAATAAAGGTGGATCGATGCTCATACCAAGATCTAGGAGCTTGTTTTAAACCACAAAGAGCTTTCGTAAGATGATAAACATGATTAGGATGATGAGGGTCAATAAACCCTTTAGGTTGTTCTACATAGGTCTCCTCGGTTAAAATTTTGTTAAGAAAGGCAGACTTTACATCCATTTGGTAAAGTGTGAAATGTAAATGACATGCTATAGCAAAAAGTAAACGAATAGATTCGAGTCGAGCAACATGACCAAACTTTTCCTCAAAATTTATTCCTTCAATCTGAGAGTAGCCCTGGGAAACTAATCTATCTTTACTTATAATGATCATCCCAGACTCATTAGTCTTATTTTTTAAAAATCCAACGTGTGCCAATAACCCTTTTATTTCCAGGCCTGGGTACAAGATACCAAACATCATGAATGACAAATTGAAGAAGTTCCTCTTGCATTGCAGTAATCCACAAGGGGTCATTCAACGCCTCATTTACATTTTTGGGATCAATAAGAGACATAAAACATGCAAAATGAGCAATGCTACGAATTTGGGATCTTGTACGAATAGGTTTTATAGGATTACCAACAACGTTATCTATGGGATGGTATTTAGAAACACAGTTAGGTACTTCAGGGGTCTCTGTTGGTAAAGACTCAGTTATTTTAGGAGAGTCATAATTTAAAAATCTTTCAAACTCTTGCATAATAGCTAGTCTAGTAGTTTTACTTTCTACAGAAGTGTCATTTACAATCACATGAATGGATTCCATCATAGTCTTAGTACGCAAGTTGTAAATACGGTAGGCTCTACTGTCAGGTGAATAACCTAGAAATATAGCTTTATCGCCTCTTATTTCAAACCTAGATAAATGTTCTCTGTCTTTACAGACATAACATGTACTGCCAAATGTCCTAAGATATTTAAGATTTGGTTTCTTACCATACCAAAGTTCATAGGGGGTCTGTTTATAATTTTTCCTAAGGTAGACTCTATTGATAATGTGACATGCAGTACGAACTGATTCAACCCAAAAGTATTTAGGTAATTCTTTGGCATGTATTAGAACTCTTTCCATTTCCTGAATGGTTCTATTTTTTCGCTCGGCTATCCCATTTTGCTGGGGTGTCTTGGGAGCACTAAAGTCGTGTTTGTAACCATTATAGTCACAATATTCAATGAAACCTGAATCTATGAATTCACATCCTCTATCACTCTGGATTCTATCTACTTGGGAGTCATTTTCATTTTCTATACGAAGCAAGATTTTCAAAAATGATCTAAAGGTTTCAGACTTATGCTTTAGAAAAGCAACCCACGTGAATCTCGTATAGTCATCAATCATAACTAGAATGTATCTATTGCCACAAAGACTAATAGTGAGAGAAGGACCCATTAAGTCCATATGGATGAGTTCTAATGGTTTAGATGATAAAATATCTTTAACCATTTTATGATATGTCTTAAGTATTTTGCCTTCTTGACAGGGACCACAGACTATGATCGAAATAGGTTTTATTTTAGGAATACCTCTAACAATTTCCTGAGAGGACAATTTACTAAGGCTGTCATAATTTATGTGACCCATTTTGTTATACCATAATTCATTGTCATCCATTCTGCCAATGTTACAGACCTCTGTACTTGGATTAACTATGTAACAATTATCTGGAGTACGGAGTCCTGTAATTATGCACTCACCATTTTCATTTAAAATTTTGCAATTGTTCTTCGAAAAGGTGACAGTATGATTGGAGTCACAAAATTGTGAAATACTTAGTAGATTAGCCTTAAGACCTTTTACTAATAAAACATCTTTAAGAACATGTAATCCTTCTTCTTGGAGTGTTCCTTTGCCAACGATCTGGCCGAAACACCATCTCCAAACAAAACTTCAACTCCAAAGAAGTTAGTTTTGTTTGAGAGTTTGGATTCATCCCCAGTCATATGCTTAGAACATCCAATGTCTAAGTACCATCCAAACGTGGTGTGTTCAGCTTTCAAAGCGCTGATCACTATGTTATATTTTATCTGTGGTACTAGATCACCCTTTTTTACCCAAATAGCTCTAGTTTTCAATTTGCGCTTATTAGCTCGTATTTGATAAAACTTGCGAGCTTAAGATTTTTGTCTATACAGATTTTGCACAATTTTATTGTTGTTATAAACATTTTGAGTTGAGCATTTGGTCGAGAAAAGACTCTAGAATTATTTCTTGATGATTGTCTTTTAGTATTAGATCTTGTCTATCTCTTTCGATAGTTAAAGTTTCAGTTTGGTGGTTTAGGAAGGACATAATTGTTACGACCCCTCCTAAAATAGTTAATGTTCGGATAGGTTGTTAGGTATATGCATTTGGAATAGCAACCATCTAAAGAGTGTCCGAACACATCACAATATGAGCAATAAATATTGCTCGTAGCAGTTAAGTCTTTAGGAAAGTTGTTGAACATAGGTTTCCCTAAGTTATGAATTTTGGCATTATTTTTAGAGGCAATAGTTTGAAAAGAGGTCTCACTCTTTCTAATGGGAAGACAAACGTACTTGGATTTAAGTTGAACATTATTCTTAGAGGTACTTGTCTCATCAAAGTTTAACTGCTTCTTTTTTTTGTCAAAATCATTTTTCAAAGATTGAAAGTCGGGATAAATTTCCATAGGTCTTTTCCCACTAATAACAAACTTTATGGTTTCAAAAGGTTTAGTTTCCTTGATATTTTTTATGCAAAAGACTATTCCAGATCTGTCGTCAGAATTGATCTTTCTACCAGCAACACAGTTCTCAAAACAATTAGAATTTCTTTCAAATATTGATTTTTTTAAGACTATTGAAGCCTTTTCTTTTGTTTGTTCCAATTCTAATAATGATCCTTTATACTTTTTTTCCAATGCTATATTGGATTCAGTCAAGTCTTTCAATTTTTGTTGAAAAGTTTTTATTTCGTCATTATGAGTTAGACTTTGAGACGTATACTCTTCAGCAGTTTATTTAACTATTTGGTTTAAGGACTCTCATTTCTTGGAAAGATCTTTGACAAGCTTATCTAGTCTAGCGCTTTTCTTGAGTGTTTTAGTGTATAATGTGTGAATGTCAGGAAGGCCCTCATTATCGGATGTGTGCTGTGTCATCTATCGATTCAATTTTAGGACTCACACACCCATTGGCATCATCAATAAGGCATTCACTTTTACTCACACACACGATTTTCAGTACTACAATCATTCTCAAGAAGGAAGGTAGACATATCAATAGAAGTAACATCAGTCATGGTATGATCAATTTTCTCATCATCATTGTAGATTATCTTAGCAAAGAGTGACATGCAAGGGTCATAAGAGTTGAATGACTCAGGTTCTTCATTTTCAGAGTCACTTGAGTCATTCCAAGACTTGCATAACTGAGCCCTATTATGTTTGGGGTTTTTGTCTAAGTTAACCCTCCAATTACTAGCCATGTGTCCTAATTTTCCACATCTATGTCATTCAACATATTTAAGGTCTTTTTGAGGTCTCTTGTGACCATCAGTCTTTTATTTGTCAGGTCTTCTCTCATAAGGCATATTAATTTAAGTGTTGGAGTAATTAGGTTTCCCTTGTCTAGAAGAAACTTTGTTTATAAAGTTTATAATTTTTTTTAATTGCTTAGACATAAGAGAAATATGATTATCCAAATTATCCAAGTCACAGTCCTCATCAGAGTCAAGGTCAAGGTTAGGTTTGATCAACTTAGATGAAAAAACAAGATTAGAATTACCCTATTTTTTATTGATGTGGATCAATTATTTCTTGAATTCTAGTTCCATTTTCACAGTTCTTAGTTTACTACTGAGGAGTTATTGGGTAAGATTTTGATCATCCATTTACTTAATAGCATATCTTTTGTTATCAAACTTATGTGAAAGTGATATTAGAATTTTTGAAACAATTTCTTTCCTATCATAGGCTATACCATTTCATGCAACTTAGTCGCAATGTCAGTTAACCTAATATAGAAATCATCAAAGGATTCAGTTTCAGACATGACAAGAGAGTTATACTGTTGGATAAACATTTGAGTTTTAGCAGCTTTAACTCTCGTATCACCCTTATGTACAATTACAAGAGTATCCCATACTTACTTAGATGTTGTGAAGGATGACATCCTCTTGAACTCATTTTCATTAATAGACAAAAATATGGTATTCTTGCCTTTATGGCTACATAGTGAAATTTGATTCTCATCTTTAGTGAATTCACTTAGTAACTTCTTGATTCGCACAAGACTTCCTTCAGCTGCTAGTTTAGTAGCAAAAGTGTAGCCATTTTCTATAACTTCCCAGACTTCATCTCTCAGAGTTCCTTGAATGAAAGCAATCATCCTTACCTTCCAGTAAGGCAAATTGGTTCCATAAAAAAGAGGGGGCCTAGACAGGTTACCTAGTCTCTCAAATTTTTTGTCCATACTTTTGTTTTGAAAAAAACAATTTTAGAAACATAGGATCTAAAAAATTTTAAAACAGCAATGCTCTGATACCATTTGAAAAATGCCACCTAAGACATTTAATACAAGGTTAAACTATTAAAATGGCTCTGAACTATTTGTTAAAGAAACTCTTTTAATCAAAACAAAACTTAACACAAGATGTGTTTTAAAAAAAAACTTATCAAAATAATTTAAATGAGTTTGAACGAGTTATATCAAATCTAGAATAACCAGTTTTGAAAATCAAAACTTAAACTATTAAATCAGCACATCTAGGAAGAAGGCGATGAGAAAATGAAGAAGTACACAAGTAATTTTTAACATGGTAGAACCCCACCCAATTAAGGAAACATCCACGGTGACCTCTACGTCACAAAATAAAAATCCATTAAAATCAGAGTAAGAAATTACAAGCTATTTAACAATCCAACCACACAAACACATCTAAACTAAGTTTGGAATCATTACAACCTCCTTTGGATTAGATCTGACTTCTCTAAAGGTTGTTGTTGTTGATATTCTCTCGATCTTCGTAACATTACTTAATTACAGTCTTTACGTCGAATCAAACAAGTTCAAGATCATATAACCAACACTTTAAGTGTGGTAGAGTGAAAGTGTAGTGGTGATGTGCTCTTTAACATATGCATGCAACACACTCACACATAATAGAAACGTAATGGATTATCAAGTTACTAAATCACTAGATATGCAAGAAATTCTAAAAGCAATTTAGTCAAAACTAAAACAAACTTTTAGACCTTTTAAAATATCCGCAGATCCTGAGGGAATCTTGTTGTGAAATATCCAAGATCCTAACACTTTCGAGTTTTGAAAATATTATATAAAAAGTGCAAATCCCAATCAAGATCTCAAAACTAGATCTTAGTCTGATAGTTTGCGTAAAATGAAATTAAAATGAAGATTATAGGTTTAGGGTTTGAAAACATCAAATCAGTTTTAAAATAACCAACAAGTAAGATTTCTAAAAGAAAAGAAATCAAAATAGTAATCTATCTATGTGATATGTATCACCGAGACGGGATCTCAAGTTTCTATAAAAAGAAACTGAAAACTCTACAAACGCAATTAAGTTGGAAAGATAATCAAGAAAAAGAGAGGATAACTTCTTTAAACACGATTTAAGCACTCTGAATTAAAATCCTAGAAAAATATTTTTGGATTAGGGTTTGACGAAGTTAGGGTTAGCGTTTCCTTTCCCTCTCTTATCTTTTTTCTCCCTTCTCTCTACTCTCTCTTTTTTTCTCAAACGAGGAAATATCAAAATTTACTAAATGCCTCACAAATGGCATCTATATATACTGGGCGTAGAAGGGTTTGGAACGATGGTTCAAAAATAATGGCTGAGATTAAAAGAAATTAGAATGATACAAATCTAAGGGTCCACAAAAAGCGGTGCTACAGCCAATTCTGATTGGTTTAAACCATCGCACATGGATTGATATGAAACACACGCAGACCGTATATTAAGATGATCCAAAGGCCCAGATTAATGCAAATGTATGTGAGTGAATAAAAACACAAATCGAACCATTGCATGTGCAACACAAGTAGGCACACGATCAACACTCAAATGCATGTTTTTGAGTTTATAAAAATTCTAATTTTACCCACATATGTTTCTGCTGCTTTTGGTTTCTACCCAAGACAAGTTTAAGGCAAAAGAAATATTTACAAATCAACCCAAAAACTCTATTAGGTTCCAATTTTAATTTTTGAAAATTAATTAAAATTCTTAGAAAATATTAATTAAATCCCAAAAAATAATTTAAAAATCATATAAGGGGATTTAACTCAAACAAGGTCATAATGTGATTGAAATACAATATGTATGCAGTATTGGGGTGTGGTGTATGAGAAATTCCATCAAGAACATGTAGAGGAATATCAATGTAGCTGTGAGAGTTTTGAGGCTTTTTGGTTCAACAAGGGATAAACACAATTTTGTCATTATTTCCAAACTAGATGAGCTCCTATATAATGCAAACTCAAATGAGTCAATGATATAGGCTGCTTCACTACCTATACTAAATTTTTACATGAATGATTGAAAAGTACACTATGATTCAACAAGTTAAATACTTGCCTTATGATTGAAGAGATTCTGAGTTATTCCCTTCGAGTTATTTTTTTCGTAGTGTTTTTGTGCTGGAATGATTCAATCTCCCTCCCGGATCACTTTTCTTAAAATTTAACATAGCATACCGAGATGGTTTGCTAGATGGATAGAATCGATTTTCTCCCCCCAGCGAATCGATTCAATTTTTTGGGCTCCCTTGACAAACTTTTGATGGGTTTGTGCTCTTTTCCATTAACCTTAGGAGTTCCAATTTTTACTCAAACCCTTAGTATGGATTCTAGACCAATACCAAAAATAAATTTATAGAATTCTACTTATAAATCATCCTAACAACATATATTACATAAGATTATTAATCTACTTCAAGAGTTGTACATAATTTCCAACCCTAATTCAAAATCTCACCTTTCATGTTTTAAATCATCAAGATTGCATATTTATCATTACATTCACATTAGATCTAACATATAATCGTGATAAAATTTCTCTTCAATGTTTTCATTAGTCAATAATCCCATTTTTACATGTTTCTCCCACCCAAAATTTGTGTCTACCTACACTAAATTTCTATATGAATGATTGCAAACTGCACTACGATTACAACAAGTTAAGAACTCGCCTTATGATTAAAGAGATTCCGAGTTATACCCTTTGAATTATTCTTTTCTTAGCGTTTTTGTGCCCGAAATGATTCAATCTTCCTCGCGGATCACTTTTCTTAAATTTTCTTCACTTTATCATTCTCTTTTCGCTCCTTTATGAAAGCTTTATCCTTTAGAATGATTGGACCACTGTCCAATCCATCCAACTTACATAATTATAACCCTAAACTCTCCTAATCCCGAAATTAAGTTAGTCCCTATATGAAAAATAGCCCGAATGCCCTTTCTCGAGTCCCGTTTGGCCTAAATAGCCCCCGATACCCAAATATAACCCCGAGTACTTATATCTGACTATCTCAACCCATTCCGCATCATTGGCACACTCGAAATCACTATTTGACTTATCTAACATAAATTTTCCATCTTATTCCTAACATGAGCCTATTCGCGCATCCCTAATGAGATACCATTGAATTTGTTGATTTTACTCACTTACGACATAATATTATTTAATATGTTTTCATTTACTTATCACACAAGTAAATGTAATTACACATAAATATTAATACTTTTATTTTCTAATTAATATTTATTTAATTCACTTTATTTCTCAATTTGATTAAATTACATGCACACGTGTAATTTAAAAAGCTAAAAAGGGGGTATTACATACTTCCCCCTACAATAGAATTTCATTCTCAAAATTTGGACATACCTGGCATAAAGAGATTCGATTATTTTTCTTACATGTCATCCTCACGCTCCCATGTTGACTTGTCGTTATTATGATGCCATGACTAAACACAAACTAATGGCACTACCTTTAAGCGAACCTTATGCTCGCTAAGGTCCATAATAGTAACTAATGATCTAAAAATTATGTTTAATTCAAGTGAAAGTCAATCACAATAAGTAGTAACTGGGCAAAGAAAAGATCGTATTCCACAGGGATTAGACTCTCCTAAAAGAATGAAATCGACTTATAAGATGATCGTTATATGTCACAAAAAGAAAGTGTGAATGATGGTAATAGTTGGGGGTTGTGAAGTATAACTAACAACTATCCTAGCATGCATTAAATTACTAGTGAAAGAGTAAAATATAATGTTATGATGGAACAAACTAGAACAAGTGTGAGTTTAA
The DNA here is from genome assembly GCA_949130495.1 of Sambucus nigra. NCBI lineage: Eukaryota > Viridiplantae > Streptophyta > Magnoliopsida > Dipsacales > Adoxaceae > Sambucus > Sambucus nigra. Next base: position 406,196,038 of record OX422207.1, read on the forward strand.
AGAGAGAAAAAAAGGTATTAAGGATAATTCTCCCACTGTGGAGTTGGTAAGTAGATGATGGAGTTCGAATCAAATTGATTCTAAACGATCATAACTAATTAGGTCCGAACATCAACCATGTAGAGACCAAACTCATCAATGTAGGATTAGGGGTTAATTAATTATGGTGCTAAATAGCTTGTGGTTGTAGTGAAGCTTCAAACACTACCCTTGAAAGGTAAGGGAAGTTAAGACACTAGGATAGTCTAATACCATCACATGAAGTTCTATTAGAATAATTATATATCAAACCCTAACAATGAAACTCAATAATCCATGGTGGGATTATCATCCCCAACCTAAAAAAATAGCCACTCATATTGAAAAGAAAGTAAATCACGCAAATAAACCTCATAAGTAAAGAACCCATCAATTAATAGACAAACCAACACAAGATAGATGAATAAATACAAGTCAAAGCAATTAAACCAACTAGAGATGGAGTACGTAAGAGTGCAATACAATATAACAAATAATATTTGTGTATTAAATGCAAAAAAGAGAGAACTCAACATTTCTCTATTTGACCTAGGCATATAGATGGAGAGAAAAAGAGAGAGAGAAAGGGAAAGGGAGAGTTTAATGCTCAATACTTATTGCTAAAATATATGATGTTTACAAATGACAATCAAAATAGAACTAAATACCAAGTCTTACACCCAGTGACAAACTAGTAAATAAAAGAAAAATAGGGGAAACATGGGCAAATCTATTCTCCCATTTGGGCTGAATTGATTCGTCTAATAAAACTTGTGTAGTGCCTTAAAATGAACCGATTCGTCCATAAGTCCCGAATCAATTCAAACCTATTTGATTTTCTAGGGATGTGCTGAATGGGGATTTTCATGGACCTTATTCCACAGAGTATTTCATAACTTCTTCGATAGGAGTCAGATTCATGCACCGTTGATGGCCATGTGAAGATGACTCGATGAGCTCTAATTCATGAGATATTGAGAGCCAAACCTGAGTGTTGGCATTAATAAAATTCCCCTGAAGTTGCGATTATCGAAGGGACTTCCTCATAATTCAACCGAACATTAAGCCTTGCATTCTTATCACACCCTGATTTCTCGAGGGTGAGTGTTATCTAAAAAAAATGCTACATCATAGTTGAGCCATGCATACAATGCTTAGTGGAATTTATAAAAAAAAGAAAAATATCTTACACTGTAAATCAAAAGCTTATCCTTCTATCCATGATTTCTCTGCATATCTTCTACTATTATAATGTGATTCCAGAAGTGTTCATCATTGCCTATAGGTACCTGTGCAGAATAACTAGAAAGAAATGAATCAGCAAAGTTACTGAATAGGTTTTTACCAGTTCTATAACGAGTGTATATATAGAGAGATTTTTATAGTGTATATAAAATTCAGTGTTTGTTAGACGAAGCAGAACCAAAATTTTCTCATAATAAGATTAAAAATTAAGAAGATTGAACTGATAATCCTATACTTACCAGCTCGTTAACGGTGAAATAAAGAAAATTAAGGTTCTTCGAATTGATAATCCCAATCTTGCCAGGTCACTAAGGGGGTATAAAAATAGGTAAGCCATCAGTAGAATCAAATAATATCAACCCAAAACCTTTAGGAAAAAGTAGCCGGCTAGCAACACAATCATAGTGGCACTCATACGTATATAGCTAAACTCCGGGCTCTCAATCATCTGTGACCATAGGCCAAGTAGAAAATTTCGTGGGATAACACGAAAGTCTACTCCCTAATTATTACTGATGCTTTTAAAATAAATCATAATAACACACAAAAGTGCAAGGTGAATTGAATCATTGTAATACCCCACATTTTTTCTCTTAAATAATTAGTGGAAAATTATTTTTTTTGAATAAATAATTAACTACGTAAATTTAATCTAAATAAATATTTTATTTGAATATGTTAAGTGGAAACTTGTTATTTAGTGTGCTTGTGTATATTATTCATTTTTGTGCATGAATATGTCATTTGCGTATAATAAAAAGGAAATTATGAAGATTCATATGCGACAAAAATAAAAAGAATTATTTTGGAATAAATAATTTGGAGCAAGTTTTTGGAATTATATGAACTCGTTTTAAGTGGTTTAAACCTTTAAAATTAGTCTTGGGTCAATAACATATGGGTTGGGAAAGTTTTGGGCTAGTTAAATGATGGATTTGGGCTCATTTGGGGGTCCAATATTTGGGCCCATAACCCAACTCGGGATTTAACACTTAATGAGTGGTTTAGTGGGGGTAAACCACTTCCCCATTATCACATGAATTAAACCTTAATAGCATCCACGAGAGAGAGAAGTTAGAAACACCTAAGAAGAGAAAAGAGGAAGAACAAGGGAGAGATTAATAGCTTCTAAGGGTTTCTCCACAACTAATTTCAGGAAAGAATTTTCTTGTGTAAAATATGTTTATAATGTATTTCTCAATGCATAATTTCATTTCCTTAGATTTCTGGAAATTCGGGTTTATTATATTAGATTTCATGATGAATAACCACATGTAGAGGAATGATAAATCAAATGTGATGAGGATATGAATGTAGAGGAATGATTACATGTAGAAATTATTTTCAGAAATTAGGAATCTAAATCTGAATACTTTAAATTAGAAACCCTTAAGACGAATCAAACCCATAGAGATGAAAAAGAACTGATCCAGTATGGGTTGAATTTTTCTATAAAGACAGAATCGAACCGATGCAAAAGAAAACGAATCGATCCGGTATAATAAAAAACCTCCTATAAATGGGGAACTGAACCTATTCATTTAGACTGGGACGGTTCGTCTGGGTAGAAATTTGGGTCATGATTGTATAGCTATTGCGGAGGTGGTGGGTGATGTATAGTGAATTGAAACATATATAAACTTCTTGGTAAATACAAATCTGGTTCTGAGTGTTAACTAATGGGTATCCTCATGGATGTTTTAAATTAACTTGAGACTTAAAAATGTTATGGTTGAATTAATTAAATTGGGGAACTAAATTATACCCATATCCAATTCAATACAAATTACCTATGACTAGAGGATTAAGTAATTATTTAGATGATAAATTATTGATGGATAAATGATGGTATGGGATTTGGATTTTGAATTTTATGGTAATTTAGGAATAATTACCTTACATATTATAGGAAAAATAATATGTATTATATTATAATTGTGTGCGAACATACTAGTGGACTTTACTATCGGCTCAAGGGTTCACGCGCTTAGGCCAGTGACCACACATAGGTAGAGGTGGGCTGTCGATGTGTAGGCATATAAGTACAACGTAAAGGCCCCTCCCACTAGAGGTAGGTGTGACGCTGACTGCTCCTATATCACAGTTAGGTATGGGCTGTATACAGGTATCATTCGTAGGGACCGCCCCTAATTTGTATGTTCTTTGTGGTGTCCGCTTAGGATGTCATGATTCCTTCGAACTGTCCGATTTGGATGTTAGGATTCATTTGGACTTACCGATAGAGCACGAATATGACACCAACGGTAGATGCCCTTGGATGTCACGTATATGGAAGGACATATATTATTAATTACCCAGATATTATGGAAATAAACTTAATTGTCTAAGGATATAGGCACTTTCTAATGTTTGATCCTATAATGCATAATAGATGTTTATGATTTATATTTGATAAAGGGGGAGACCATGATTAATGTAAGTTGATAAATTTTAATAATTAAGGGATTTCACATAATTTAATCAATTGGGAAAGGACATCCCCAAAAATTTAGATGATGTTACAAATTATTATTTGGGGATGTTTTGGGGCGCGAATGATATTTCGTTTAGATGAGGGGCAAGGTGTCATACGCATGTGAGTGTCGAACCGGGGGGAATATTTATTGCGCATCGACTGTATAATTACATTCATATTTTTTTCAAGATAATTCTTGAACACCTCCAGCTGTGATGCAAAATTTAAATGTTTTCCCCCCAAGTTCTCCTAGACAGTGATAGTTGGATTGTGTCGTGGAAGTCCCATGATCTTGTTTACTCTCTAGATTCAGATTCATTCTTCTTATAGCATAGGTGCTTTTCAGATTTAATTATTTACTATTGGAAACATTTTTTAGGGCATAATCCCAACACTCTTTTATTTCACGTCAGTTGGGATTTATTATGTTAGCTGGATTTTATTTTTATTATTATTATGGTTGTGTGGATTATTGGATCATTGTGTATGTGTTCTTCATTTATAAATGGCAGAATTTTGGAAAAATACTTTAATTATATTTACTATGGTGCTAAGAATGGTATTAATTGACAAGCAAGCCCTATCTTTGGTGTATCGCGCCTGACAAGCCTTTATGTGAGAACATATGGGTTGTTAAAATTGGTATCAGAGCATGGTTATAGCTCCCTTAGGACCCGTGTTTACACTCATTATGTTCTGCATTGGGTTCTTTAATATATATCCTATATTTAGGACTCATTGTATTCATATGATTAATACTTATTCGAATCTTGTTTGCTTTTAGATGGCAAAAAGGACGTTAGGACATACCCAAGAGAATATCTCCACCAGTCAAGGAGGAGGAGGCTCACCAAGATCCACCGCATCCACCGCAACCACCACAGTCTCCGCAGGTCCCGTAGCCCCCAAAGTGGATTACTCCAGCAGAGATAGCCAATGTAGTGTCCCAGATAGTATCCACAGTGATGGAGGTCATGCTACAACATTTTTCTCCGCCTCAGGCACCACAACAGCCACCACATCAGGTGGCTATCCCAGCACAGGCAAAGGGTAACGCATGAGACCGCGCTAGGGAGGCCTTTGTTAACAGTCAACCTACAGAGTTTGTAGGAGGGTATGATATTCTGATTTCTAGTCATTAGAAGAGAGACATTGAGAGGCACTTAAGGATGGTGGAGTGTACACCCATTTAGAAACAGATGTTAGCATCTTTTAGATTGGTGGGAGCCGTCCTTCATTGGTGGGAGATAGTGACGACAACTGAGGGGAGGGATAGCCTCATGATAGATCAGTTTTAGGAGAGGTTTGAGGGGAAATACTTTCGCCTAGCTATGCAGTCCGAGATGAGGACTAGATTTATGAATCTAGAACGAAGGACGTGCAGTCGTAGAGCACGAGGAGGAGTTCATCGCTCTCTCGTATTTTACAAAGGAGGATGTTCGGACAAAGAAAATGAGGATGAAACATTTTATCAAGGGGTAAGCTTGACATATTAGGAAGGCTATTTTGGGAAATCCATCCTTCTGAATGTACGACCTGATGGTTAATGCTACAGTCCTTTATTACCGAGATTAGAGGGCATTTCTGAGAAGCAAAGGGTAAAAATGCCACGAAGGAGAGTCATCTAGCCAATAGGGCATGGCGAGTGGGAGCAGTGGGTCTAGGGAAGCAGTACATGGACACCCCACCCACTGATCATAGTAAAAGATTCAGGGGTGTATATGATAGGTAGAGGCAGGGACAGAGTCAAGCTGGTCAGGTCCAACAGCATAGGGGCCATTAGGGCCATCAGTTTAGGAGCCAACAGGGCTAATGATTTGCACGGATGACCTTTCAGAGAAATTTCTACACTTTTGGGGAGAGGGGTCATTCTTCAAGGTTTTGACCATGGGGGAATCAGGCCGCTCATGGGCAAGGAGGTTTCAGGGGACAATGGGTGCCTCAGGGATAGTGCCCACCCATTTCAGCTCAGGGAGCCATTACACCAGTAGCTCCAGCACCCACCACCCCACCTTAGGGGAAATAGCTGTTGCCGTATGGTCGGGTCTACCATGTAGCAACAGATGAACCCACACCTCCATAGGAAATTGATGGTATGATTCCCATTTTTTGGTCATGTTGTTCGTCTACTGTTTGACATGGTGCATCACACTCTTTTGTTAGCACGGGGTTTGCATGGGAGTCAAGTATGATAGACTTTGCCACATATGTAATATTGCACATAAACTGACGAGTGGGTAGAGGGGCACCAGTACGGCCAGTGTGTCGGGGGATCAACATTGATATAGGCCAAGTTACTTTTATTATGGACTTACCAATGTTGGATATGCATGAGTATGACGCCATTTTGGGAATGGACTGATTAACCACTTACAGGTCATGTGTGGATTGCTTCGGGAGGTCCATCGTCATTACTATTCCAGGGTAGGAGATGTACATAGTTGCGATGCCTCACGCTAGGGGTGGGTCGAGCACGGATCTATATTATATTGAGGAGGATACTTATTTAGAGGTCTTGGTAACTCTAGATTCCATCCCAGTGGTTAAGGATTTTTTAGATGTTTTGGAGAGATTTCGGGGTTACCACCGAGTCGGGAGATCGATTTTGTGATAGATCTAATTTCGGGCACCAGTCCTATTGCCCCCACTCCATATAGGATGGCTCCATTGTAAATGAGAGAGCGACGAGAGGAAATTGAACAATTATTAGGGCAGGGGTTCATTAGGAAGAGTACTTTACCTTAGGGTGCTCTAGTGTTGTTCGTCAAGAAGAGGGAAGGATCATTACGACTTTGTGTCGAATACAAAGAGTTGAACAAAGTCACGATTCGAAATAAATACCCATAGCCATGCATAGGTGATTTGTTTGGTCAATTGAGGGGTGATGCTTATTTTTTGAAGATTGACTTGAGGTTGGGATACCATCAGTTGAGAGTTCGGGAGAAGGACATCTCAAAGATAACTTTCCTTACTCCTTATAGGTCATACGAGTTTTTGGTGATGCCATTCGAGCTAACCAATTCACCGACAATGTTTATGGATTTGATGAATCGAGTTTTCAGGAACTTTTTGGACCGGTTCATTATAGTGTTCAGAAATGATGGTCTGATATTTTCTCAGACTGCAGAGGAGCACACAGAGCATCTATGGGTGGTCTTACTGACACTTTGGGATCACCAGTTGTATGTGAAGTTTGAGAAATGCAAATTTTAGCTGAGGGAAGTACAGTTCTTGGGCCATATTATGTCCGAGTGAGGGATATTCATGGACCTAGGGAAGGTTTCCATTGTGATGGAATGGGGAAATACCACTACCCCCACTGAGGTGCATAACTTCTTGGAATTAGTCGGCTACTATCGTCGATTTATTAAGGGGTTCTCGAAGATAGCTGGGCCCTTAATAAATTTTACGAGGAAAGGGATACCTTTTGTTTGGGATGAGGTGTGTCAACAGGTGCTTGAGGAGCTGAAGATGAGATTGACTACAACACCTGTTCTAGCATTGCCTCGGACGGGAGTTTACTACATGATTTATACTGATGCATCCCTGAGGGTACTTGGCGGGGTTCTGATGTAGGAGGATATGCTGATAGCTTATGCTTCTCGAAAGCATAAGTCTTACGAGGGACATTACCCCACCCATGACTTGGAGCTAGCAGTCATGTTTTTTTCTTTATGAATGTAGAGACACTACCTTATGGGGGAAAAGTTTCATCTTTTCATAGATCATAAGAGTTTACACAATTTTTCACGTAGAGATAGCTGAACATGAGACATATGAGGTGGCTTGAGTTTGTAAAGGACTACCAATTCGACATTTTGTACCACCTGGGGAAAGTGAATGTCGTAGCGGATGCGCTGAGCTATAAGCCATTTCTGGAGTTGGCAGTGGTGTGGAGGAGAAGTAGAAGTCACTTTGTGGAGATGATGAGTTGACCCAATCATTTATGTCAGTATTGATCATCACCCCCGAAGTAATTATTTGGGTGGTGAAGGCACGGGTGGACGATCAACTCTGTTAGGAGCAGGTGAGACAGTTGTTAGCCAAGGGGGTGGAGCACCTTTATGATGGTGGTTTGAGGTTTCAGGGGAGACTAGTTGTTCCGAATGATGCAAAGTTGAGACAAGACATTATGTCAGAGGCTCACGATTCGTTATTCATTATGTCAGATGTACCACGATATGCACCGTTAGTATTGGTGTGCCGATATGAAGAGAGATATCGCTGAGTTTTTATCCAAATGTACTGCTTATCAGCTGGTGAAAGTGGATCATCAGCGTCCCGTAGGCACTTTGCAGCCTTTGGAGATCCCGGTGTGGAAATGGGAAAGCATATCTATGGAATTTATTATGGGGGTACCTACTTCACAAAGGGGGCATGATTTGATCTAGGTGATTATCGATAGATTGACAAAGGTGGCTCATTTCTTATCGATCCGGATAGATTTTAGCTTCGAGCAGTACAACAGACTCTTTATTGCAGAAATCATTAAGCTACATGTGGTGCCACTTAACATAGTGTCAGATATGGACATGACCTTTGTGTCCCGATTTGGGAGGAGTTTACAGTAGACCTTGGGGAAAAGTTGAGACTGAGCACTTCGTATCATCCTCATACCAATGGGTAGACATAGATGGTGAATGTGATACTAGAGGACATGTTGTGTATGTGTATTTGGACATTAAATGAAGCTAGGAGAAATATTTTCTGTTGGTGGAGTTCGCCTACAATAATAGCTAATAGTTCACTATAGGGATGGCACTGTTTGAGGCACTCTACGAGAGGCCTTGTCGTTTGACTTCATGCTGGTTAGAAGTAGGGGAGGACAAATTTCTAGGGCTGGACTTCATTCAATATGCCTCAGATATGGTAGAGATGATTCAGACCAGAATACGAATTGCCCAAGTTAGGCAAAAGAGCTACATGGATGCGGGCTAGAGACACTTAGACTTCGAAGTTGGAGACCAGGTGTTGATTAAATATTCTCCCATGATAGGGGTGATGAGATTTGGGAAGAAGGGGAAGTTGGCACCTCAATACGTGGGTCCGTTCCCTATTTTGGAGAGGATTGGGCCCGTAGCATACCGGTTGGGATTACCAGAACACTTGGAGCGGATGCATGACATCTTTCATATATCCTCACCAAAAAGATTCCTTAGAGATGAGGTGGCATTCCAGCACATCAATGTCAATGATATTGAGCTCCAGCCAGATGCTACTTATGAGGGGAGACCGGTAGCCATTTTGGATAGACGAGAGCGCCGACTGTTATCCACGATTATTCCTTTAGTTCGGGACAAGTCGACTTGGGAGAGAGAGGATGACATTCGCGCAAAGTATCAAGAACTCTTCTAGCTAGGTACATACTTTCTTGATTCTGCGGATGGAATCCTATTATTAGGGAGGAGAATGTAATACCCCACATTTTTTCTCTTAAATAATTAGTGAAAAATTATTATTTTTTCGAATAAATAATTAACTATGGAAATTTAATATAAATAAATATTTTATTCGAATATGTTAAGTGGAAACTTGTTATTTTTGTGCTTGTGTATATTATTCATTTTTGTGCATGAATATGTCATTTGCGTATAATAAAAAGGAAATTGTGAAGATTTATGTTTGACACAAATAAAAAGTAATTATTTTGGCATAAATAATTTGGAGCACGTTTTAGGACTTATATGAACTCGTTTAAGTGGTTTAAACATTTAAAAATAGTCTTGGGTCAATAACATATGGGTTGGAAAAATTTTGGGCTAATTAGATGATGGATTCAGGCTCATTTGGGGGTCCAAAAGTTGGGCCCATAACCCAACTCGGGATTTAACACTTAATGAATGGTTTAGTGGAGGTGAACCATTTCACCATTATCACATTAATTAAACCTAAATAGAAGTCACGGGAGAGAGAGGTTAGAAACACCCAAGAAGAGAAAAGAGGACGAACAAGAAGGAAATAAGTACCTTTTTTAGGTTTCTCCAGTACTAATTTCAGGCAAGAATTTTCTAATGTTTTTCTCAATGCATAATTTTATTCACTTGGATTTCTGGAAATTAGGATTTATTATATTTTATTTCATGATGAATAACCACATGTAGAGGAATGATAAATCGAATTTGATTATGATATGCATGTAGAGGAATGATTACATATAGAAATTATTTCTAGAAATTAGGAATCTAAATCTGAATACTTGAGATTAGAAACGCGTAAGCCGAACTGAACCCATAGAGAGGAAAAATAACTGATCCAGTGTGGGTTGAGTTTTTTTGTAAAGACAGAACCGAACCGATGGAAAAGAAAATTAACCGATCCGATAGAATAATAAACCTCTTGTAAATGGAGAACCGAACCGATTCATCTGGACTGAATCGGTTCGACTGGGTATAAATTTGGGCCATGAATGTATAGCAATTATGGAGGTGGTGGGTGATGTATAGTGAATTGAAATATATATAAAGTTCTTGGTAAATACAAATTTTCTTATGAGTATTAACTAATGGGTATCCTCATGCATGTTTGAATTAACTTGAGACTTAAAAGTGTTATGGATGGGTTAATTAAATCGAGGAACTAAATTATACCCATATCCAAATTAATAAAAATTGCCTATGACTACAGGGTTAAGTAATTATTTAGATGATAAATGATTGACGGATAAATGATGGTATGGGGTTTGGATTTGGAATTTGGATGGTAATTTAGAAATATTTACCTTACATATTATAGGAAAAATAATACGTATTATATTATAGTTGTCTGTGGACATACCAATGGACTTTCTTATCGGTTTGGGGGTTCGCACGTTCGGGCCAGTGACCACATGTCAGCACAGGTGGGCTTGATGATGTGTAGGCATATAGGTACTACGTAGAGGCTCCACCCACTAGAGGTAGGTGTGACGCTGACTGCTCCTGTATCGCCGCTAGGTATGGGCTGAATACAGGTATCTTGCGTAGGGACCACCCCCAATTTGTATGTGTTTTGTGGTGTCTTCTTAGGATGTCATGATGCCTTTGGACTATCCGATTTAAATGTTAGGATTCCTTCGGACTTACCGATGTAGCATGAATATGACACCAACGGTATATGCCCTTGGGTGTCACATATATGGAATGACATATATTATTAATTACCCGAATATTGTGGAAATAAACTTAATTGTCTAAGGATATATGCACTGTCTAATTTTTAATCCTATAATGCATAATACATATTTATGATTTATATTTTATAAAGGGGGAGAACAAAATTAATGTAAGTTGATAAATTTTAATAATTAAGGGATTTTACATAATTGAATCAATTAGGAAGGGACTTCCCCGAAACATTAGATGATGTTACAAATTATTGTTTGGGGAAGTTTTGGGGTACGAATGATATTTCGTTTAGATGATGGGCGAGGTGTCATACGCATGTTAGTGTCGAACATGGGGGAATATTTATTGGGCATCGAATGTATAATTACATTCATATTTTATTCAAGTTAATTCTTGCACACCTCGGGCTCTGACCTAAAATTTAAATGTTCCCCCTGGTGCTCCAAGACATGGATAATTGGATTGTGCTCTAGCAGTACCGTGATCTCGTTAACTCTATAGATTAAGATTCATTATTCTTCTACATAGGTGCTTTTCAGATCTAGTCAGTTACTATTGGAAATATTTGTAAGGGCATAAGCTCGAAACTCTTTTATTTCATGTCAGTTGGGATTTATTATGTAAGTTGGATTTTTTTATCATTATTATGATGGTGTGGATTATTTGATCATTGTGTATGTGTTCTTCATTTATAAGTGCCAGAGTTTTGGAAAAATACTTAAATTATATTTACTATGGTGCTAATAATGGTATTAATTGACAAGCAAGCCTTATATTCGGCGTATCATGCCTGGCCAGCCTGTACGTTAGAAAATAGGGGTTGTTACAATCATTGCAACGAATTGTTTCATTTATTAGATGAGAAGGTTAAAATACAGTGATCATAATTAAAAGAATCAGTGATATATTAACATATGAGTATGGTAATTTCTACACGTACTTAGAATCGAATTTGGATACCATTGAATGATATCAATTGCAGATAACAAATACGCAAAATTTACTATTAAAGAGGTAAAAGAGACCTATCTCTGGATTTAGTAGAGAGGGATTATCTTGATTGATTCGTTGTTTCTTTGTTATATTCGATTGTTAATTTTTATACAAGATTGACTACGAATAATCTAAAATAAACATTTTACTCTACACATAAAATTTACTTTGACAAAATTTACGTATTTCTAACATTATTTCGAGTAATTATACGTTATTTTCATCTCGGTTTATTTACTTTTTCCTCACACACACATGTATACCTACACACACTGTGTCACAATACACATACAACACTTACATATATACCTATGTACCTTTGTTTTAACTCTTCCATGGCTGCTCAAGTATGTAAGATTTGACAAAAAACCATTTGTAATTATAACCATAGATACCCTATATATATATATATATATATATATATATATATACATGACGCGACTCAAAAAGTGTCTCTAGTGCGTGTGAATACGTCTCAAGTATAAGCCGGTTGTAAAAGTAATAATTCGAGCAAGTCGGGTATCGAACTCAGGGACTAAGATGTGAAACGTAATGATTACTAAGGAAGGTGACTAGACCGAAAGATCGACTTATGAAAAGAAAAAGAAAAGATGATGATTGTTAGAAAGAAAATCCTAATGAACTAATGCAACCTGGTTAAATATTTCGGCTAACTACGCATGCAAGAATGAAATTTTTTTGATTTAAACTATATGAAAAAATGGGATTGAATTAAACTTCCCTTAGCGTTCGGTAATTATGTAGGACATAAAACTTGAACAAAATTTAATATTTAATTGGAAGAAAACTTTGATTTCATCTAAGAAATATATATGTGGGTATTTTACTCCTCACAATACATAATAAAAAATAATTTCAAAGTGCAAGACAAAATTGTCGACATGCAAATTGCAACCTTAATTACTCTGGTTACCTTAGGCAAACGAAGTTAAAAGGGCTAGAACACTTACACTGAAAAACTATCAAGCCTCCAATTAAATATTTAATTTAGTTACGATTTTATATTCCTACATAATACCTAAGTCCTGTTAATGTATCCCATCCCATTGAAACTCTAGCCGGACATGGTGACACTATAATTAAACATGGATTTAACGCTACTTGGATTCATATTAAAATAAAAAATGCAAACAAACCTATACGGAATCTCTACAATAAGGTAATCAATAATTATAACTTAGAAACAAAGTAAAACTTGAGATCAAAGAAAGAAGAATAGTTATATTGAATAATTTAAGTGCAAACAATGAAGAACATGAATTTTTTTATAAAAAACTTTTCTCCAATGTTTCTTTTTTACTCTCTCTCTAAAACTAAGTTAAAAATAAAGTAATGTATATCAAATCTTATGTTACAACTTGTAATAACCCTTATTTTTGAGTAATTATTTTTACATAAATTTACCAAGTGGGGTAATTATATAAAATAATGGAAGTTGGAGTAAATATTGTTTTAAGTGATTTAAGAAATAATATTTACTGAGTTTTGCATATTTACTATTAAGTGATCGTAAATAGCATCATATTGTGTTTTATTACGTCGTGGTGCTTTAAGCGACGGCTATGACATATATTTCAATTGGATCATTATTAACGAATTAATATGATGTTGGAACATGAAATATTGTATGATATTCCGGATGCCAATTTTGAGGGTACAGTTAGTCCAGGATTGGTTGTGATAGTCAAATGCCATATTGTATTTTTGAGTTCTGGGCAGTTTTGATAGGTTATGACTTAATTATGTAGTTACGAGTCATTTTAATCGTGTATTAACATTTAAAGATGGAAACAAATGTTAAATGAACGGTTAAGTCCCCCAAACCCTCTTATTTCTCAATTGTATGTTTTAAACTTAGAGAGAGTTAGAGAGAAGAGAGAGCTTGGGAGAAAATGGAGAGAAAAGAGAGAAAAGAGGGAATTGGAGATTTGGAGCTTGAAATCGTTGCTGCGGGAGAGAATCCGAGACTATAAATTTGAGGCAAGTTTCTAACTTGCTAATGCATGATTTAATGAGAATAAATTGTATTGATGGTTGTGAAATTTAAAGAATGGAACAAATTGTGGGTTTTGAGAAATTTGGTGTTTAAACCTTTGAAAATGGTATTAGATTTGATTTAAGTTGGTTTTAGTAGGTTTTGTTTGCTTAGAAATGATTTAGGTTTAAAATGCGTTGAGTTGGTTGAGATTTGAGGAGAGAAATTTGAGTTTTGGGAAATTTAGGGGTCATAACCCGTAGCCCCAAACTTGGCATTTCTGCGCTCCCAAGCGAATCGATTTGCCTAAAAGGGAGGCTACAGGTCTGGTAGGCCGAATTGATTCGGGATGTTGGATGAATTGATTCGACATGAGGCAGGGAATTGAGTTTTCTTAGCCAAATTGATTCCCTTTTAAGGGAGAATCAATTCGGCCCCTGGGGCGAATCGATTCAGAATATTGTTGTTTTAGGAGGTTTTTGTTAGGTTAGTTTTTAGCCATTTTCTACTATATTTAAGGCCTAAGAACCTTTTATTATAAAGTAAAATAGTGTACTAGAGTCTTATATTGTATATATGACTACTTTATTTTAGAAAGGGGATAATTGGGCTTAATTCGGGAGTTATTCAATAGAAGTTAGCGTTGTTTCCTCTAGTGAGCTAACTTCGGACTAAGGGAGAGTTGGGTGATATGGTTTAGGACTTTTGGGAGACTAATATTGAGGAAAAATTCCCTTGATGGACTATGATATTACTTTGAACTCTTGGAGACTAGTATGAGGATAATTGTACTTCGTAGCCTATATCATTACTAAAACCTCAGTTCGTGAATAAGAAATGCATATTTTAAAATCTCACATATTGCTAAGCATAAATGATTTTTGAAAATATAAAAAAGTGAATGTTTTAAATGGGCATATCTTGTAAATGATGATTTGCATATACACACCTCTCTAAATGCTATCATAGGGGAAGTTACGCGCATGAGGTGAAGTCCCCTGGCTAGTGAATGCAGGGTGAAGATAGTCCTCGGCCATAGGGCCGATTATTATATATTATGTGATTATCGTTCGAAGTGAGATAATTTCGGGTGTGGTTATGACTCACTATCGAAGGTCTATGGCCGCTTCCTAATGTCACGTGATGTAGGATGCCAAGGTTATCTTGGTGATAGGCCCTGGATGGTGATAGTTATTTAGGGGCGCATCTAGTAGGGTGACTCTCGGAAGGATGGTCTTAGAATCATTATATGATGTGATTATAACTATTCTTAAAGTAAAATGTTTATAGATGATGAAGAATTTTATGAGATAAATCATTTTGGTAATAAGTTTCTTCATGAGATAAAGGAAGTGTGAAGTTAAATTGTGTAAAATTGAAATGGAATCTTATTAAGTTAAAAATTGAGTTATATTCTCATGCCAATGAATATTCATCATTGTCACTAATATCACGCTAGGTTGCGCTTTTAGATTAAAAGGTGAGGATCCTTATTATTTGTGAAGAGTGAGATAATCTTATTCATGATGGTTTGTTATTCATAACTGCCATGCATTTTATTTGTACGGTGATCATATTAAATCAGTCCCTGACCTGGCTATATCTCTTTGTTTTGCATGAATTCTATATTCGCCCAGGTGCTCCACCACAAGGATGCCCGTATTAACCTCTCTAACCAAGTGTCCTCGAGCTATAACATTTTGCGAATGTTGGATGATATTCGTTATAGACGCTTCTATCTTTTTGTACTCTACTTATGATCAGTCTACATATTCGGGTGTGTTGTCCAAGTTTTGTACCTGTTTAATATACTGCGATATTTATTGTAATACTCGGTGTAACCTGCTTGTAATGGTTTGTTAACCGACAACTTATTCGGTCATTATATTATGTATGATTGTTATACAATTACTTGTTTGTTTTTATATCCACCTTGTTTTCAAATTGGATTTTCTGAATGATTTTTCTTTAAAGTTATAAATTAAATTGACATCCGTTTTCTAAAATAATTGGTGGTTATCTCGTATCATTATTTTAAACGAAAGTGATGCTAAGAATGGACCATCTATGATTCCTGTATTTATTGGAGTATTGGGCTGACCACCTCTTATTTTAATAAGCGGGGTGTCACAGATGGTATCAGAGCATCAGGTTCTATTGTCCTTAGGAATCTTTACAAACGTACTACGCATTCAGCGTTGCTTTAGATTTGACGTAGAGCTTTAGGATTAGGATTATTGATTCCTCTTGTGAGATTTCGTTCTCCTGCAATAATGTAAGATTTTAGTAAATCTTTTGCGCGATCATTCGAGATTAATGTGCTGATGGGAGAAGGGCGACCGGGGAAGGCCGTTATGAGGGCACCAGGAGACGAGGCTTAGTTAAAATTGTAAATCAAAGTTGGGGATGAGTACAACGTTGGAGGTTAATCCCTCTGTGGCATTTTCTTAGGTTGCTAAAATGACTACAAAAGTATAGTAGCTAAAATTTCCCAAGTACCGCTACAAGAAGAGAGTGGTACTAAACTTGGATTAATCAGTGAAGTTAAATTGGGAAAATGTATAAAACATCCTTGATAAGGATCATACATTGAAGTTAATTCATGTGGAGGCAGCGTAACTTCATTCGGTGGAAGTGCTGGGCTCAGAAGCTTTGGTTTAGAGAGGGGCATAGGAATACCCAGATGTGAAAATTTGAGGAAAAATTTTCACCCTTGGGATCAATGTTGAAATGGTAGGAACAGTAGTCCCTATAATTGAAGGAGCAGAATGTTTTGCTCGTAGAGGAACCTTATGGATGGTTCTAACAGCGAGTTCCTTTGATATATCATAAATGAAGAGGATGCAACTTATCAAGTATTCCCAAGAGGATCGGTTAGAGGCCGATAGTAAATGAAGAGATATATGGTTAAGGAAACCTTGCACTAACGTAAGGTAGGCAAAAGGAAAAAAGAGTCCTTCATTGAAATAATGGGCACACTAGTAAGGGTTGTTAACACTTATGAAGAAGTCGTGTTCATGAAACCCCATTGGTGGACTTACACCCAGGGAGATTCATCAAAATAAGGTAGTTGAGACTGGTAGCATGTTTTCCTTTATCGAGGGAGTTAAAGGAACTATGAGGGTGATTGTTAGGATTGAGGCTATGGAGCCTGAGATGTTGAAATTTTTTAACATGGTCAGGGTGTCCAGAGATGGGGAATGATTATGATGGGGAACGTAGAAATACATGTTTTGATTTTGTCCGGTAGGGATTAAAGGACAAGAATAGGGTACCTAGATGGGGCATTGATTGGAGTAGTTTTTGCTACAGATAGAACAAGGGTACTGCATCTAGGAACTATTTAGAGCAGCCAGGGTAATTGGCAAGAATACTGTTGTGAGTTTCACCTCGGATAAGGGAAGTGTGTTCTGTGTGGCAAGATTGAGTTTCAGTATCTTATTAACCCTAGAGTTGGGTGTGTAATTTGTGTCCATATTGATATTAATATAGAGGATATATCTATATGTTTTCGTGGTGGTGAGGCTCTATTTTCTTTCATTCGTTGTAAAAGTGGGTGAGGATATTTTAATTTTTTGTTTTGGTTTATACTAATCGTTATGTCTATGTTATACGAGTATAAAATTATTTTGATTGGAGCGATAGCAGGGTGGAACTAGTTATTCTATAATATCTCTCTTGGATATGGGTTGAGACTTTATAGAGATGGTCCAAGGTATGTATGAATTGTTATTTTACCTGTTTCATGCTAACATATCTCCACGATCAACAAAGTTAAGTAGTAGTGTATCGGAGGCGTTCCTTTTTTGGATTTCGCTTGCGAGACACTCCACGCATGAACCTTAACAACGTTAGGAGTGGAGAGATGTTACTTTATGTTAGGATGTTGATTTTGATGGTTTTAGCCGAGAGTCACATGATTGATTAAGGGCTAATAAAAAGTAGATGTGCGGTGGAGAAGCACTGGAAATGTTTCTCTCATCGGATATGTGGCCCAGACAAAGATAAGGAAGTCGGTTTGAGACTTATAGCCAGGCCTTAATTAGGAGGAAAATTTAAAGGTTATATATTTAGGAAGAACATTCGTAACAATTTGCAAAAAGTAAGTTCCCCGATTAGTTAGATTTTCCATTTCGCCGAAACGAAAGGACATAGAGGTAGAAGCACGCTAGTAAGGTTACGAGTTAGGATTTTTAGTGGACCCGATTGGGTGCCTTAAGGCATTATATCTTGATGATCGATGAGGCAATGTAGTAGTGTAATGGTAGGGTTTCTTTTTTAGATTTTGCTTTGTGAGACATCCCATGAATGAAACCGAGCGAATGTCAGAAATTGAGAAAGGTCTTGGGCACTAGGGATATAGTTAGTATAGTACTCATTCTACATGCATAAGAAACACGTCAACCTTAGGTTATTAGGAAGTATGGCCAATGGGGTATGTGACGTTGTTTTAGGAAATTCGTAGTGAGTTAACCATGCGAAGATTAATGGTTTAATTTTAAGAAGGATTGGGTTTCCAACAATAAGGAATATGGAATCTTGAGTAATTCGGGACAACAGCCCGAGAAGAATGTGAGACCCATCCTTAGAGAAACTGTTATGTCTATGACCTCACTTTTGATGAGCTGAAGGACAAGTTGACTCCTACTCCAGAATTCGTGTTGTCAAGTTTGGGAGTGGATGATTTTGTCATTACAGACGCGTCTCCACCAGAATGTAGTAGTGTATTACTACATGAACATGGGGCCATTGCATATGTATCTTGCATCTTGAACCCCGTGAGGAGAACTATCCCACGCAAGACTAAGATCGTGTCGTAAAAGTGTTCCCCTTAAATATGTGGAGGCACTACCTCCTGGGAGGGGAATTAAGTCTTTTCACAAACCACAAGTCGATACAATGTTTGTTCTCACAGAAAGATTAAATTATGAGGCAAAATCGATGGTTGGATTTAGTAAAAGACTATCAAATTGATATTCATTATCACCCACGAAAGGCAAATACGGTAGAGGATATGCTGAGTAAAAAACCCGTAGGGGAACTAGCGAAGGAATAGAAAGACGAGTGGAAGGAGCTTAATTAGGAATATGCTGTTACAAGGGCATTTATATCAGTGTTGACCGTTATGCCTACTATTGTGATGAAAAATGTGGAAAATCAAGGAAGGGACATTCTGAGTTTGTCTCCCTATGCACCACTTGTCAATTGTTGAATGTGGACCACCGGCAACAGATTGGATTGTTACTATTGTTAAAAATACCGGTGCAAGAATGGGAGAGTGTATCCATTGATTTTATCATTGGATTGCCGATGCTGTAAAGCGGTCATGAGTACGGATGGATTATAAAATAGAGTTTAAGAAACCTTATGGGGTACCTATCAATATAATGTCGGACCGAGACAAGATTTTTGTATCCCATTTCTGAAGAAGTTTCCAGGAAACGATGGGTAATGATTAAAGTTGAGTACCTTATACCACCCGCTAACAAATGGACAAAAATGGGGAGAATCAATTAAATGTTGGAGGACATACTTTCGATGTGCATACTTAACTTTTATGGTGGATGGGAGTAAAACCTTCTTTTGGTCGAATTTGTATACAATAATTCGTACCAATCCATAATGGTTATGGCACTATAGGTGGCATTGTATAGCAGGCCACATAGATCACCGGCTTGTTGGTTGGAAGTAGGAGACAATAAGCTTCTTATACCTAAAATGATCTAAGATATATTTTCAAAGACTGAGTTTATTCGAAACCGCATACGAATTGCCCAAGATTGTCAGAAGGGCTATGCCGATTCGAATAGAAGTCTTGTAAAATTTGAGGTAGAGAATCAAATTTAATGCGGGCATTTTTAATGAATGGGTATAAAGTGATTCGGGATGTAAGATGAACTTGCACCGCATTAGGTAGATTTTTCCCGTTGTTCAGACTGTAGGCCCGATAGTTCACATGTGGAACAATCGGTTATTAATTTTAGATCATGGAGAGTATAGACTAAGATCGAAAGTGGTACCCTTGGTCTAAGTCTCGTGGGGACACCATAACACCGAGGAATTAACTTGGGAATGAGAGAAGGATATTTAAGAGATGTACCCCTAGTATTTTTATAAGGTACGCCTCAATTTTGAGGGAAAAATTCCCTTATAAGGGGAGGGGGAGTATGTAATAACCCTTATTTTTGAGTAATTATTTTTATATAAATTTACCAAGTGGGGTAATTATATAAAATAATGGAAGTTGGAGTAAATATTGTTTTAAGTTATTTATTAAATAATATTTACTAAGTTTTGTATATTTACTGTTAAGTGATCGTAAATAGCATCATATTGTGTTTTATTGCGTCGTGGTGCTTTATGCGATGGTTATGACATATATTTCAATTGGATCATTATTAATGAATTAATATGATGTTGGAACATGAAATATTTTATGATATTTCGGATGCATATTTTGAGGATACGGTTAGTCCAAAAATCGTTGTGATAGTAAAAATAAGTGCCATATTGTATTTTTGAGTTTCGGGCAGTTTTGATAGGTTATGACTTAATTATGTAGTTACGAGTCATTTTAATGGTGTACGGACATTTAAATATGGAAACAAATGTTAAATGAACGGTTAAGTCTCCCAAACCCTTTTATTTCTCAATTATATGTTTTAAACTTAGAGAGAGTTAGAGAGAAGAGAGAGCTTGGAAGAAAATAGAGAGAAAAGAGAGAATTGGAGATTTGGAGCTTGGAATCGTTGCTACGGGGAGAGAATTCGAGACTAAAAACTTAAGGCAAGTTTTAATGATAATGAATTGTGTAGATGGTTGTGAAATTGAAAGAATAGAACAAATTGTGGGTTTTGAGAAATTTGGTGTTTAAACATTTGAAAATGGTATTAGATTTGATTTAAGTTGGTTTTAGCAGGTCTTGTTTGCTTAGAAATGATTTGGGTTTAAAATGGGTTGAGTTGGTTGAGATTTAAGGAGAGAAATTTGAGTTTTGGGAAATTTATGGTTCATAACCCGTATCCCCAAACTTGGCACTTCTGCCTAACCGAATCGATTCACCTCCCAAGCGAATCGATTCGCCTAAAAGGGAGGCTAGAGGTCTGGTAGGCTGAATCGATTTGGGTTGTTGGCTGAATCGATTCGGCATGAGGTAGGGAGTCAAATTTTCTTAGCCTAATCGATTCGCTTTTAAGGGCGAATCGATTTGTTAGGGCGAATCGACTCAGAATCTTGCTATTTTAGGAGGTTTTTGTTAGGTTAGTTTTAGCCATTTTCCTCTAGATTTAAGGCCTAGGAACCTTATACTATGAAGTAAAATAGTGTACTAGAGTCTTATATTGGAGATGTGACTACTCTACTTTCTAAAGGGGATAATTGGGCTTAATTGGGGAGTTATTCAATAGAAGTTAGGGTCGTTTCCTCTAGTGACCTAACTTCGGACTATGGGAGAGTTGGGTGATATGGTTTAGGACTTTTGGGAGACTAGTATTGAGGAAAAAAATTCCTTGATGGCCTATGGTATTACTTTGATCTTTTGGAGACTAGTATGAGGATAATTGTACTTCGTAGCCTATATCATTAATAAAACATGACTTAATGGATAAGAAATGCATATTTTAAAATTGGCACATATTGCTAAGCATAAATGATTTTTGAAAATGTAAAAAAAAAGTGAATGTTTTAAATGGGCATAACTTGTAAATGAGGATTTTCATATACACACCTCTCTAAATGCAATCATAGGGGAAGTTACGTGCATGAGGTGAAGTCCCCTGGCTAGTGAATGCAAGGTGAATATAGTCCTCGACCATATGACCGATTATTATATATTATGTGATTATTGTTCGAAGTGAGGTAATTCCGGGTGTGGTTATGACTCACTGTCGAAGGTATATGGAAACTTCCCAACGTCACGCGATGTAGGATGCCCAGGTTGTCTTGGTGATAGGCCTTGGAAGATGATAGCTATTTAGGGGTACATCCAGTGGGGTGATTCCCAGAAGGATGGTCTTAGAATCGTTATATGATGTGATTATAACTATTCTTAAAGTGAAATGTTTATAGATGATGAAGCATTTTATGAGATAAATCATTTTGGGAATAAGTTTCTTCATGAGAAAAAGGAACTGTGAAGTTAAATTGTGTAAAATTGAAATGGAATCGTATGAAGTTAAAAATTGAGTTATATTCTCATGCTAATGAACATTCATCATTGTCACTGATATCACACTAGGTAGTGCTTTTATATTGAGAGGTGAGGATCCTTATTATTGGTTAAGAGCGAGATAAGCTTATTCATGATGAATTGTTATTCATAATTGTCATACATTTTATTCTCACAGTGATCATATCAAATCGGTACCTGACTCGTCTATAACTCTTTGTTTTGCGTGAATTCTATATTCGCCCAGGTGCTCCACCGCAAGGATGCACGTATTGACCTCTCTAACCTAGTGTCCTGGAGCTATAACATTTTTACGGATGTTGTAGGATATTTGTTATAGGCGCTTCTATCTTTTTGTACTCTAGTTATGATCAGTCTACATATTCAGGTTTGTTGCCCATGTTTTGTACCTGTTTAATATACTATGATCTTTATTGTAATACTCGATGTAACCTGCTTGTAATGGTGTGTTAACCGACAACTTATTCGGTCATTATATTGTGCATGATTGTTATACAGTTACACCTTCTTTTCAAATTGGATTGTCTAAATGATTTCTCTTTAAACTTATAAATTAAATTGACATCCGTTTTCTAAAGTAATTGGTGGTTATCTCGTATCATTATTTTAAACGACAGTGATGCTAAGAATGCACCATCTATGATTCCTGTATTTATTGGAGTATTGGGATCGCCACGTCTTATTTTAATAAGTGGGGTGTCACACAACTTATTGGATTCGTTATGGAGGAGTCCTAAACTTATTAAACTCATTAGATAAAAACTAGGAAAAAAAAATTCCCACATATGACTAACCGAACCTGTTCTACTTTTGCTCGAATCGGTTCTACTAGGAACCGAACCGGTTCGATCCTAGGCACTTCCCAAGGCGGTCTTCTTTGCTCCAATTTTTTTATTTACAATTTTGCCCTGAATTTTCTTCTCAACTTAATCACTTGTAACTTCTCAACCGTAACTTAAAATCCAACGCCGTTTCTTCCAGTGTGGTCGTGGAGTCAAGCTCTTCATCTCTTCAATAGGCTTTTCTTCCAAGCTCGGGCTATAAAATAATATTTATTCCCATGAACTTCCGTTCCTTATTTTTTTTCTTTATTCTGATTTCTCTCCCGCATTTACTTGCATGAAATACCTGTACAACACATGAGAAATGCACAAAACAAGAAATACATGCCAAACAAGGTTAGTAACATGAAGTTGATATAAATCCAGTCATATTATACCATATGGGACCATAAAATTAGCTTCATTATGGGAGTAAATATGAAATATTTACACCGAATCAAACCCCTTAACTAAGAACGTTGCTCGTCCCGAGCAATGTAAAAGAATAGGAGTATGTGTCTAAGGAAACTTTCGAAAACTTATTGGGATAAAATACCTTTTTTATGGGAAAGCGATTACATTTAACGCATGCAACAAGACATTAAACCCCTAAGCTACACTAGTAGGATAAGTGGTGTCTCATGAAGGTTTGCAACGAATTTACCCACAAAATTCTTTTTCTCAACTCAAGAAAAAAATCAAAATATTAAAAACCATAAAATTTAAATTCTTAAAAATAATCTTTTTAAATTTTTATTCAAGATTCTCAGTTCATAAGTGTGTGTGTGCGAAGCTGAAAATTAAACCGCTAATATATATCGATTGATCATTACGTTATATTTTTGAAAATTCACTTTGATTCAAATTCTCACGGGATGCTGTCACAAGCAAATTTCTCAGAACACGACTATTTGCTTTTGATGTGCGTGATATAAAGAGTAAACATAATTATTACTAGTTAACGCACCCAAATTGAAAGATGGAATTTTCATGGTGAAAAGATCTCATCAACGATATTTAGAAAACGGGAGACATCGCACCAAATAATCTCCCTTATTATTTTTTCATATTTTAGCTCTCCACACGATATTAACTTCATTTTTTGGACTCGGTTAGCACTTTTTTCGGGTTATAAGGTGTATTGGGTAAAATATGGATGGTTGAAAATTTCGGAGTTGAAATTTTTTGTTATGATATCCGTTGGCACTTTATCTGGCATTTACTACGTTTCTTTTCTTTTTCCTTTTATTTTTTATTATTTTTTTTGTTGAGCATTATTTTCTATATTTTTTCCTGCCCCTTTTTATTGCACCATTTGGACTTAATTGATGAATTTTTTTATTTTCACAACTACGGACTAAATGAATTTTTCGGGTTGACAAACGAAAAGGGAAAAATTTATTAGGCTCAAAGTGGTTAGCAAAAGGATATTTTTTTCACGAATTTTTATGGTTGATATTTTGGGTTAAATAGACGATAGCCTAGCTTTATTTATCCAAATTACTTATTATTTTACCATATGCCTCTCGAGATTGAATTTATTTTAGAGATATTTTAGTATGTTTTTAAGACGACATCTCATTTCCCCTAACTGATCAAAACAAAAGTTTAGAGATCTTCAACGACATATTTAAATACTGAATCGAATGTTGAGTTAACTATTATCTTGGATTGATTTAAATTCTCACAAAAATCGATAGTCTCGAAATCTCATCGGGTTAATAAATCTCCACACTTATTCGTAAAGTCGTTAATTTTCGCTCAATTTCCATCTTTGGTCAATTTCGACTTTGTGCATTTTATTTTTACAAATTGAGACTTTAAACAAAACTTTTAGTGATATTTTTGAAATATTTAATTTCCAATATTTATTTATTTTAGAGAAAAATATTTTTGACTTTTTTCCCTAAAATTTTCAATTTTTTTTGGAAATTTTTGGAAATTTCTAATTTTTAACAATTTTCTGCATTATCCTCGATCAAAAGGACTAAAATCTAAATAATAAAAAGGAAAGAGTGCGAAATAGAAACAAGCAAAATTTAAAATGCAGATTTTTCATTAAAAGCAACATGAGAATTATAAAAGGAAGGAGATAGCCAATAACTAGTTCGTACAAGATAAGCAATGAAAGACAAAAAGAACTACATAAAGAAACCCATAAGAACTAATTCAAAGGCCCGGGTGCATCGAGATGATGAACGTATGGGTCATAGTAAATGGGGGCAATTGCGAATGGGGACCCATTTCCAAATGATAAATTTTCTCTTGTAGGTTGGCCATCATACTCGTGTCGCGTTGGTAGGTGCGACGATCCTCTCTATCTTTGTTGATAAAATCGTCGAATCTCACCTCCAAATCATCAATTCGATCGTTTATAATCTCTGATTAGTATATGCCTTCGTCAAAATTGGGCTAAAAGTCGGAGTCATCCTCACTTTCTTTCGCTCCCTCTTCCCCTTGAACCCACTCTTCCATTGTCTTGGCATCCTAAAAAATGGGAGGATGAGGTGGACATTCCTTAATTGTCTCTCATTATGCTAAATTGATGAAGCGTTGATCGGTTTAGAAAGGCCTGTGGTGATG
This sequence comes from Sambucus nigra, assembly GCA_949130495.1. NCBI lineage: Eukaryota > Viridiplantae > Streptophyta > Magnoliopsida > Dipsacales > Adoxaceae > Sambucus > Sambucus nigra. The sequence goes on from OX422207.1 coordinate 406,221,461, forward strand.
AATCCTCCTTTGACATGCACGTCGTGGAAAATGGCGTCCATAAATCTAGCATAAGTAAGATACATTTTACCTTTTAATCAAAGGTGGCAACCACTATCTATTGGAGTTATATGTGGTCTAGGCTTATTTGGCTTTATTGGTCGAGGAGGTAGTAGAGAAATGTGCCATGGTGGAGACGGATGGAAGAGTTGTCAGTAGTTGGTAGGATAATACCACAAATGACAAGGTGGGAATACCGAGTATATTCGGGAAGATGGCCTACCTAGAAGGTATTCGTAGTCCATTCCTCATCGGGTGACCACACTGCGTCACATTCTTTCTTGGAGAGGATCTAGGCATTGTAGGGATAAGTTTGTTGAGGGGGAATAATCACCCCCATCGCCCATATTTTTTGTTGAATAATGGAAAGGGAGAGGGTTACCCGTTTTCCACAGAACCGGGCTTCATATAGACCTTGTTGCTTCTAAAGAAGGGAATTGTAGAAAAGGCGAACATTGGTGCCGTCAACGGTGGTGGATGGAGACCCCAATAAACTGCACACCCAAAACATTCGATAAGCACGATTACTTTCGCTGGAAGGTCATCTTATATGACTTATTGTTCAATGAAAAACATTCAAGTGGGTTCGAAGTGGGCGTTGACCCAATTTCTTTCTTGGCATAATCTAAACCCATCATTTTCTCCTTCGTCGATGATGTCGATGGAATCATATTTCATATAACGAGACATACTTGAAAATGATTGGAATGGACTTTTAAGATAATACTATGGAGAATAAGAAGAGAGTTTGTGTGGGGAAATTCATGTAGGTGAGGGGTGGTATTTATAGGTGGTGAGAGGGGGGAATTTTTTGGGAAAGGGTGGGAATATGAATGGTTTTGGTGGGAAGAGGGGGTGGGGAATGAATTTGGGGTTTGGGTGTGGTTGGAGGGATTGAAAAGAGTGGGAATTTTGGAATGGAGGTAAGTTGTAAGGGGGAATGTATTTGGTGAATGAATGTGGGGGGAAACATGGAAAAAGTAAAAAAAATTAGAAGCGGGTTTGGCGAACCAGTTCGGTCCCAGGGAGAACCGTTTCAAAAAATGGTTTTCCCAAACACATTTGTGACCCCCATACTCCGTAGGCTAAGTGTGAAAACACTATTTTTCTCTCTAAAATGACTTCTAAAACTATCCTTTCAATTTGGGCATCGGATAACCTCAAATTCACTTTGTTTCACGATGTACATTCACTCGAGCATGGTGAGCAAAAAGTTGGGCTTCTACCTCCTTCTAATGCGGACTTGACGGACTCTATAATATCCTAAAACACTCTAATATACAACAAAATCCCCCCATACGTGCTGGGAGTGCGGCGATCTTGATCTTATACTCAATCATTCCCTTTGATGGGGTCCGATAACAAAATTGTGTCAACTTACTCGACACACGCCTCGAGATAGGGATTTAGGCATTGTCTATTAATCTTTAAAGTTTCTTAACCTTTTAATCTTTATAATTAAATCGTACCATAGGGAAACACTTCTTTTATGACAGACGGTCAGGTCCACTACAAACGTAACTTATGGGGAAACAAGTGTAGTCATGAGTTCTAAAGAAGAACCTTTTGACCCGTACGAAACTCCTTCCGATGGATAGTTTGATCGTGTGTGAGTTTCATCCTTTCTTTTGATATGAAGGCTCTTTCATATGCATCGTTATGTATTTCTTCCAACTCATGCAATTGAAGTTTTCGCACTTCCCTATCTTTATCTAAATTATAGTTCAACCTCTTAATGGCCCAATACGGTTTTTACTCTAACTCAACTAGGAGTTGGTAAGGTTTTTCATCGACAAAGGAAAATGGGGATATTATGAGGGGGTTCTTATATGATATCCGATAAGCCCATAGCGCATCGATCAATCGAGTAGAACAATCCATTCATTTTGGATCCATAGTCTTTTCGAGTATTTTTTTATCTCCCTATTTGCTAGCTCGGCTTGCCCTTTCGTTTTGGGGTGATAAGTTATCCCAACCTTGTGCATGACTCCATACTTTTTCACTAATTTCTCAAATGACCTATTACAAAAGTGTGTGCCGTTATCACTAATAATTGCCTCAGAGCATCGGAACGAGAGAGTATGTGTTCATGAATGAACTTTATCACCACCTTATTTTCATTCGTCCTAGTGGCTATCGCCTCAACCCATTTTGACAGATAGTCTACCACAATGAGGATGTATAGGAAACCATATGAGCGTGGTAAAGCTCCCATGAAATCGTTTCCCTAATAGTAAAAAATATCAATGACGAGAATAGGGGTCAACGGAATCATGTCTCGTTGAGTAATAGCTTTCATTATTTGGAACCTATCACAAGATTTGAAATGGGAATTTACATCCCGAAAAATTATGTGCAAATAGAGATCGCTTTTAAGAATATTAATGGCCGTATTTTTTATGGAAAAGTTCCCTCTACAAGATTTTGAATGACAAAACCGGATGACACTAGAAATCTTATCATCCGGTACACATCTTCGAGTTATTTGGTCAGCGCAATACTTGAACAAATATGGATCATCATGAAAAAACATGGGCGACCATGTAAGAAACTTCCTCTTATCTTGTGGTGTCCAATTAGAGGGGACGACCCTTGTGACAAGATAATTAACTATGTTCACAAACCAGTGGATAGAGGAAGTGGCAAATAATTGCTCGTTCAAAAAATACTCGTCTATAGGTAAAGGATCTTGAGGTACATTGGACGAGAACCTCGACAAATGATCGACTACGATGTTTTCTCCTCCTTTTTTTGTCTTAAATGGAAAGGTCAAATTCCTGGAGTAATAAGATCCATATAATGAGGCGTGGCTTTACATCCTTTTTAGATATAAGGTATTTGAGTGTCGCATGGTCAGTAAAACATATAATGGGCAACCCGATAAGATAGGATCAAAACTTATCAAGGACAAACACTACCTCTATCAACTCTTTCTCCATGGTGGAGTAGTTCAATTGAGGTCCCGTTAAGGTCTGAATACTGTAGTAAATGACGTGGGCTTTCTTGTATTTTCATTGCCCTAAATATCCCAAACTTCAAAGTCACTTGCATTAGACATAAGCTCCAATAAAAGGGTCCAACCTAAAGCTTTCATGATGGGAGCAAATACTGGCATGCTCTTTAATTTATCAAAAGCTTATTGGCATGCTTTATTACACTCAAATGGGGCATCCTTCACAAGTAGGTTTCTTAAGGGACTAGCGATGTCACTAAAGTCCTTAATAAACCTACAATAAAATAAAATATAACGTTAATTTTTTCCCTATCAACTTATATACCTTTAGATGACACCACGTGGCCAAGAACTATGCCTTCAGTAACCTTCAAATGGCACTTCTCCCAATTTAGTACCATGTTCTTTTCACACATTAGGATAACACCTTGTCAAGATTAGCAAGGACATGACCTCAAGGCTCTTCTCGACCATGTCACTAAATAGACTAAGCATGCACCATTAAAAGGTCTTGGGAACATTACACAATTCAAATGGCATATTTTTGTAGGCAAACGTGCCAAAAGAACATGTTAAAGTATTCTCTTGATCTACCACATCCACCTCGATTTGGTTATACCCGGAATAACCATCTAAAGAGTAACATAAAGGGTGGACTAAGACTCTCTCAAGCATTTGGTCCATAAATGACAAAGGGAAGTGATATTTTCAGGATTGAGCATTGAGCTTTTGGTAGTCAATGCAAATGTGCCACCCAGTGGTGGTACATTTTGTATAAGTCCCCCCTTCGCATTTTTGACCACTTTCATTCTCGACTTCTTTGAGAAGAGTTGAATAGGACTCACCCATTTACTATTTGAGATGGGATAGATAATGCTCGCATCCAATAATTTAAAGAGTTTCGCTCTCACGACGTCTTTTATCATTGGGTTTAAATGTCTTTGCATTTCTCTCTAGGGTCTCATGTCCTCATCGAGAAGGATTTTATGGGTGCAAATTAAAGGACTTATACCATTCAAATATGTAATGCTCCAACTAAAATCACTTCGGTGCTTCCTCAAAATGGCCATAATCTTTCCTTTTTTCACTTTACTTAGGTTCGAGGAGACAACAATATGAAATATCTCATCTTCTTCCAAGTGAGCATATTTGACATTTGATGGAAGCTTTTTCAATTCGAGGATAGGAAATTTCTCATCGGAGGGAATCATGCGCTATTCCCTCGGGGGAAGTTCCTTGAATCGAGAGACCCAACTAATATCTCCCATGTCCTCATCTCTCTCACTCGCATCTAATAACTCTCTTATATTATTCACCTATTTCTCTAACTTGGTATATGCACTATCACTCTCACTTACCATAATAAGACTCGCCTCTAATGGATACCTATAGTGATTACCCTCAAAGTGTTCATGTAGTACCTCGTCGATAAGATCTGTCTCGCACAACTTGTCCTCATCACCCATTTGCTTGGTGATGTTTAAGATATTAGTCTCGAGTGTCTTATTCCCGAACATGAGTTGTATTTTCCCATTTAGTGTGTTAATCAATGCATTATCTGTAGCTAAAAATGGGAGGCTAAGGATCACATGAACATAATGGCTTGAGGAAGAGGAGGGATCTGCGTCCCAAATGACAAAATCTATCGGGAAGTACAAAGTGTCGACTTGGAAAATTACGTCCTCAATAATTCCCCGAGGTATCTTCATGGAAGGATTCGCGAGTTGGAGAGTAATTTTTGTTGGATTAAGGTCCCCCAAATAAAGATATTTATAGATGGATTAAGGGAGAGTATTAACACTTTCTCCTAAATCTAGTAGCGTTCTATCAAATTTTCTCTTTCCAATGGTGAATGAAATGGTGGGTGCACTCAGATCTTTATACTTTTGCAGGAGGCCGCTCAAAAGTACCGAACTTACATTTTGCGATAGGAACACCTTCTTTTTTACCGTACTCTACGTTTTACTGTAGTCCGTAAGGAAATTTTCATAGGTGGGAATTTACTTTATTGCCTTAAGAAAATACAAATTAAGATTTACTTGCTTAAGCAATTCTAAGATATCGTCACGGGTGTCCCCTTTAGGGGGAGGTACCAACCGCTGAAGGTAAGGAGCGAAATTAGGGGGCTTCACTACCACCTCGGGTATAATTGTGTCCTCTTTATCACTCTCATCTAAGGGGCATCTTCAGCCTCTTCCGTGCTAGGCCAAACCTCCTCGTTATTTTGCTCATCATGTGAAAGAGGTGATACGTCAACAACCCTCCCATTACGTAGAGTGATAACTGATTGACATTGATCTTTGTTCTCTAGTATTCGAGCTAACACAATTTTAACCTTGGGGAGGTATTTGGCCTTAGGAATGAAAATTTCCCTTATCTTTGACACTTAGGGAAGATTGAAACTTAGATAACAATGCCTTTAAGTCAACAAAATATTGGGCATTTTGAGCGTTTATCACTGATTTTGCATATATTGAGTTAAAGTGTCCTCGAGTCTCTTTCGCTGTGGAATTATATACGGCTCGAGAGGGGGGGCTTGCATGGGTGGTTCTTATTGATAAGGTGGGAGTGGTGTAAGTTATTAGGAAACATGTGGATTCGGGTTCATCGCTGTGTTCGATTGCTCGTAACTACAACGGGATGGCTTCACCATGAGGGGTTGTATGATTTCCCATGAGAGGCGTTAAAATTACCCTTAAAGACTCCCACCGCATCAACTCGATTTTGGAGCATCATTTTGTAGGCAGGTATAGTCGAACATTCCTTTGTTAAATGTCCCTCCTCAAAAATAGCGCAATCCTAATCTCTTATTTCTCGAGTGGAACCGGATATGTGTCTCCCCTATCATCTACCACGTCTTCTAACCTCTTGGCTAGCTGATTAATTTAAAGTTTTAATTTGGCTTCCTTGTCCAATTGCTAAATATAGTTTGGTTTGGGTATTTGGGTCCAATGTGTCCCACGCTTGAGTAGTCTTGGTAACATACTTAAAGCGGGCCTCCGCATCGTCCACGTCTAACCCTAAGAAGTCCCCAAGGCACATAGTTTCAACGAGTTGTTTGAAACTTAATCTTAACCTATGATTAAAGTAGGATATTAGTCTCCACTTCTCAAAATTGTGGAGAGGGAATATGTTAATTAAGTCATTAAACCTCACCTAACACTTATCTAAAGGCTCATTGTCATTTTGTCCAAAGGTCTGAATTTGAGGCCCAATATAATTGGTCTTATATGCAAGAAAGAATTTTTGGAGACACTTAGCCTGTATATCCCTCCAAGTGTCTATCGAGTTCGGTGCTAGTGACCAAAGCCACGTCTTAGCCTTATCCTTCAAGGAGAAGGGAAAAATCTTGAGATGCACTACATCTTGGAAGCAAATTTGGTCATTGAAAGTATCGCACGCCTCCTCAAACTCTCAAAAGTGGAGGTAGGGATTTTTTGACTCCATACCGTGGAATTTTGGGAGAATTTGAATCATCCCATTCCTAAAATGGAATTTCCCCGCATTATACAAAAATATAATGCAACCCAGAGCGACGTTTTCTCAGGGTATAAGAGGTCTCTTATGGGGCGATCCGACATCACTCCCTCACCCATACCAAAACTAGCATTGTCAGACATTATGCTCTCACTTAATGACTCGTTATCCTCATCGTACTCCCTAGACGTGTGACTCGCAGTGTGAATTATGATGGAGTTGTGCGGTGTAGGAGGTGGGACCGAGAAATTTCTAGCATTTAGAGTGTGTGGGCTATGGATTGAATACGACAGTGGGATTTTTGTGTACCGTAAGAGGAGTAAGAGTGGGATTGGATGGAGTGTTTTGCGTTTAAATATTGAGAGAGTATGGTTTTTAATGTTTTTGCATTTTTCAGATTTATTTTTTGGTTTTATGAATTTTTTGGCCTTTCAGATTTTTTGATTTTTTGGCCTTTTTAAGGATTTAAGTCAAATTATTATATTAATTCTACCCAATGTAATATGTCTACTTAATCCCCGACAACGGCGTCAAAACTTGACGCGACTCAAAAAGTGTCTCTAGTGCATTTGAATACACCTCAAGTGTAAGCCGTTTGCGTAAGTTGTAATTCGAGCAAGTCGGGTATCAAACTCAGGGACCAAGATGCAAAACGTAACGACTACTAAGGAAGGCGACTAGACCTAACGATCGACTCGCAAAAATAAAAAGAAAATATGATGATTGTTGTAAAGAAAATCCTAATGAACTAATGCAACCTAGTTAATAAATATGGGCCAATTACATATACAAGAACGAATAAACTATATGCGAAAAATGGGATTGGAATACACCCCCTAACCATCGATAATTATCTAGGACGTAAGACTTTCACAAACTTTAATATTTAATTCAAAAAAAACTTTGATTTAATCTAAGCATTATATATATGGGGATTTTACTCCTCACAATACATAATCAAAGATAATTTCAAAGTGCGAGACAAAATTATTGGCACGCATTTCGCATTCATAAATACTCCGGTTACTTAGTGCAAATGAAGTTAAAAGGGATACGACTATTATACGGACAAAGTATCAACCTTCCAATTAATTATTTAGTTTAGTTACGATTTTATATCCCCACATAACACCTAAGTTGGGTTCATGTATAGCAACCTGCTAAAAATCTAGTCGGACATGGTGACACTACAAGTAAACATGGATTTAACGTTGCATGGATTCATATTAACGTAAAGAATGCAAAAATACCTCTACATAATCTCTATAGCAAGGTAAAAAATACTTATAACCTAGAAAAATAATAAAGCTTGAGAGAAAAAGAAAGAAAAATATTTATATTGAATAATTTAAGTGCAAACAATGAGGAATAAGAATTTTGTATGTAGAACTTTTCTTGAGTGTTTCTTTTCTCCTTTCTCTCTAAAAATAGGTTAAAACTAAACTAGTGTATATCTAATCTTAAGTTAAAACTCATTGGATTCATTTTGGAAGAGTCCTAAACTCAATTAAACTCATTAGCTATAAACTAGGACAAAAATAAAATTTATGCATCCGACTGAACGAACTGGTTATACTTGTGCCCGAATCGGTTCTACTAGCCGAACCGGTTCTATTAGAAATTGAACTGGCCTTATCCTAGGCTCTGCCCATGTCTTCCTTCTTTGCTCTAATTTCTCTAATTTATAATTCTTCTAGATTTTGTTCTTAACTTCAATCACTTGTAACATCATAAGTGTAACTCAAAATTCAATATCGTTTCTTCCTGTGTGCTCGTAGAGTCGAGATCTTAAAATATTCTATTGGCTCTGCTTCCGGGCTCGAGCTGAAAAATAACAGTTCTTCCCCTGGATTTATGTTCCTTCTTTTCTTTCTTTATTCCTGTTTCTCTCTCGCATTTACTTGCACGAATACCTGTAAAACACATAAGAAATTCACAAAATAAGAAATACTTGCCAAATAGGGTCAGTAGCATGAATATGAGATAAATACAGTCTAATTACACCGTACAGGACTGTAAACTACCTCAATTACAGGATAAATATTAAAAATTTACATCGAATTAATACACAACCATGCAAATGTGTATATACATACATGACTGAAAAAGAGAGAATCGTACCTAGTTATTTTAGTGTTCTTTTTCTAAGTGCAAGTTAAGTCGAGTTTTCCACTTTATGTTTTTTGTTCGGGTGGTTTGAATAGAGATGAGGTTCTTTTTTTCCTTTTTTTTTCATTTTTTGCTTTGGTTTCTATCAACTTAATTTCTTTTTTTATTCATAGACAATCACGAGATGGGGCGGTGTACTTATTATCAGTTTTCTTTTTACTATTTATTTTAACAGGTGAGGGTAGTTTAAGACATTTATTTTAGTTTTGTTTTTTAATTTAATCCGTAAGTAGGACAAAATAGGGGCCATAGATATTTTTATTCTTTTCGTTTAAAAAAGGTATAGGAGGTTTAATGTTTTTTCTTTGTTTTTTTTAAATCGAATAGGACAAAAGGAACCAAGATATTTTGGAATATTTGATTTTTTCTTCTTTTAACACCTAAACTTTATTTGTGGGAGTTTATTTTTTTTATTCTATAAGTTTTTTTTAAATAACGAAACTAAATTTGGATCATTTTTTTTAATATAGATTGGTATATGGAAATAATATTTAACACGTGTAGAATAAAAATACGTCTACTCAGTAATCACTTCGGTTAGAAGGTATTATTTTATGTGTCGATAAAAAAAAATGTCATTTTGACACATAAATAATTAAACTATACATTTGTAATAAAAAATGTGAGTTGTTACAATCTACCTACCTTAAAAAAATTTCATCCTCAAAATTTCCTATATTCATAGAGTTTTATATACTTGAGTACAATAATTCATAATCTCGGGGTTCGTAGGTTTATCATGTAACTATGATGGATTTACAAATTCATTCTTTTCGGATTTTCATGTCATACTACCCAACCGTACGATAAATACTAATGTAACTAAGATTAGAAACAACCAGGGTTTCATCTAATTAATCGGCATTTTTACAAGCTTTGCATGTATCACATATCGTACTAGAGGTTTGGATAATGATGTTTTACGTATACTCTTAATGTTTCACATACAAGTAAGTCATATTATAAAAAAGGTGGTATGAGTAAAAAGATGCCATAGGTTTCATAATAATGATGTTTCATATTTGTTTGCATAACAAAAGTATAAGTTTGTAGGTTGACAATTTATATGTGAATTGTTAAAATGATGGTTATGATAACAAAATTCACAATTTTGAAAAGTACTTAGGATTTAGGTACAAATAAATGCCTTTTTGACTAAATTTATGAAGTTTACTATCATAATTTTCATATCCATTCTTGTGGTACGATACTTAATACCGATTTTTCCTATTAGTAGTTCCATATATAGCAGACAATATAGGGAACTACAAGATGGTTTCACTATGGTTGTGAAATCACGTGTTGTTTTAATCCGGAAAATATATCCATTGTTTGTAGATGATAACTCCATAAAGGGCTCTTTTTAAAATTCACACATTGAGAAAAAATGTATTTGAAGTCTTGATGTGATGTTTACTTCATTTACTGATATCAAAATAATGTACCTATAGAATTTGATTCTCAATTAAACCAATAATATGGGACCAAAGATAGCGTATGGTAAATAAGCTTATTGATTCTATTAGTTCCTAGGTTTGAATGGTTCTATGAAGGATCACAACATGTATGGCATCTAATATTGTAGAATTCATCTCATGGAATGTACCATAGACTTTTAAACGTAACTAGTTCTGTAAGGTATATTAGTGTTACTAAAGACATATCTACATAGATGGATAAAGTTTACTAAAAGAAATCTAAATATAGTTATACAACTATATGGAAGAGGTTATTATCACCGATATCATCCAACAAGAGGATATTACTGGTTGAAGTATATTGAATCCAAATACAAAAGTCGTAGATAATAATGCTTAGAATCTTACTAGGAAATGATTAGTCTATTTAGGTAGGATAATGTTAAGTCCTAACGATGTTAGATCTAAATTTGGTAACTTTGAAGGGCATCTATAATCTAAAGGATCATATATATATTCCAATATTCGATGTAATTTAATCTTCTATGCATATTGACAGGGTAGTTCATGTTGATAATCTTACTATGAATCCTAATACTGAGCTTATAGAATGAACAAATAGTTTCCACTTGGAAAATTGGGTAGACTTTGTGAGTTGGTCTACTATCATTCATATACAAGATTGCATCCTTAGTACGTACGAGGTAGTTTACTAATAAAATCCAAGGTAATGTGATCTCATTTCCATTTTGGTAAAGAAAGAGTTTGGAGAAATTCGTTTGGTACATGCAATCTACCTCTAAATCAATGACTTGTTTCCTTATCGCTTGATAATTATCGAGTCTTACTTTTGGATTATTGTTGGATTACAGATGTAATACCCCCGTGACTTTCAGACTGAGAAATTAAATTTTTGGGAGATTTTTTTTATTTAAATTGAAGAATTTTGGAATTTGGAAATTGAGGTCCAAAATTAAGGACGCTATAACGTATTGTGGATGACGATTCTGAGTGTGTTATTGATTTCAGATGGGTCGAGATAGTCGAAATGACTGTCCTTTGGATTTATTTCGGTTCCTGAATATTTTTAAGTTAGTTTGACTCGAATTGGAGTAAATAAGTCATTTAAAGTGTGTATTATCATTTCAAACTGGGAGTTATGTTTTAAAGTCTTAAGAGGCTTACGGACCAGCCTATCTCATTTGTGAGAAAGAGAAATAAAGAGAGAACGAAGAAGAAAGGAAGAGAAAGGAGAAAGCTTGGTGATTTTCGGCCCATACGCGATCTCGAGGACGATTCAACTCTAGAATTCTGAGGCAAGTGTTTAATCTTGATAAATAATTCATTTGTGTATCTTATTTCATAATTTTTGTGCGGAAGAATTGGATTTGGGGTTATATATCAAAACCTAATTTTTGGGTAAAAACTCTTGCATTTGAGGTTTTATAAATTGTTGGGTAGTTATATGATGAGTTTTAAGGTTATAAACATGTTTAGGATGAAGATTGATGGTTGGGAAATGATATATGGGGATTTTGGAAATTTTGGATTTAGAGAAATATAACCATTTTTCGTGGCTTGCTGAACAGGCCGAATCAATTCGCCCCTTGCGAATTGATTCACCATGTTGTAGAACCATCAGGTCTTTGGGGCCAAATCGATTCACCACTTGCAAATCGATTCAGTATGTAGCAGACTTATAGGTCTAATTGGACCAAATCGATTCGCTGGGGCTGAATCGATTCACTGGTAGGATCGAATCGATTCACAGGGGCCGAATCGATTCACTTCAGAAACAGGGTTGCATTGGCAAGGTTTTTCTAGAGCGAGTTTTGCTTCACTTTGATTGGGTCTATCGATTTGGGACATTAGTATATGATGCGAAAGTTACATTTTGGAGATTTATTGGGAGTCTCTCACATGTTTTGATTGTGGGGAAATATTGAGCTAGTTTGGGTAAACATACATTAGTATGGATTGGAGTTTATCGCGTCGATGTAGTGGGGAATTTTTACGGATGGGAGTCCTATTTGGAGATTAGATGTGAATTAATAAATGATGTGAGATTGAGGATTCTTCGAGGAAATTGTGATGGTACAATGTGAAATTTATATGCCGACTTTTGTGTCGAATTATTCTAGCGATAGGACTTTATCTATATTTGATTGGGAGAGACCAATAAGAGAGAGGTCATGCATACTTGGCGACATTAAACTTAGGGAGTTAATCAAATGGAATAATGTTAAAGGTTCATAATGAGCCATTGTGCCATAATCTAACATGAAAGTGATTTAACGTATTGCCCACCAATAGTTGTGAGCATGCTTATCATTGGGATAGTTTACACATATCGGGGCGTGATTAACTACGTGTGTCCCAATATATGATGGGATCATAAAATGAATTTAGAATTGAGCTTGAGGCTTACCAACGATTGGTTAGGTGGGTACCTATGACCGAGATAAGTATCGTGTGTTGTTGTGCTTCGGATATAGATGGGATGTATAGTGATTATTGCATTATTAAACGGTGGGTGAGTAACCTTAATGTTGGATGCATCGGAAGACTATTCATATCATAGGTGAATTTGATGTATATGTTTCAAGCGAGGGATTGTATAAGGTAAATACTTTGAGTAGGTATGCACTATAACAAGGGTGAATATTATGAGAGTTGTATACATATTGCAAGCTTCTTTTACTTGATGAACAATGACTGGAGATAGGGTATGAATATATATAGAGTTATATATATTATATTTGTATATGTATATGGCGCGAATGTATATCTCTTATGTGATGATTTATACATATGATGTGATTGCATGTATATATATTTTTGGTGTGAATGATATATATACTTATTGTGGAAGCATACCCGACACATGCTATAATGGGAGGTTGCGCGATGAGGGTGAGACCCTGGCTTGAGGAGCAGGGTGCGGATAGTCCCCATGTTATAGTCGTCCATTATTATTTGTGTGATTTTATTTTTGGGGTGAGAAGTCTTAGGTATGAGTCATTCTCACTTTCCGGTTAGGAACTATGACCGCTTCCCATACATTAGGATTGATTTTGTTGGCATGGTGGTGTGATAATAGTCCGATATGTGGTGACCCCGGGAGAAAGTGAGTAATTCCTGGAAGATGATAGCATGTTGTAGTATTTTTGTATCCTATAATCATTAATGTTATGTGCATTTCAAAGTGTACATTATGTGTGTTATGTATATGTGGTTATAGGAATGAATGATTGTTTATATATATTTATAGTGTATATATATATATATATATATATATATATATATATATATATATATATGTATGAGTGAAGGTGATATGAGTTCTCTAAGATGTACATCTTGTGTGATTTCGGTGTACTAGTTTATCAGGGTCGAACGATCGTACTTAGATTATGGATATATCGACCCCAAGGATTTAAATAAAGATTCAATTGTGTATTTAGAGATGGTATTCGATAATTAGGTAGTTACAGTAGTAGGATTTGTGTGGAGGATATAATGGATCCCTACGATCAACATTGTCAAGGAGTAGTGTATCGGGGGGTTACTTGTTTGGATTTTGCTTTGCGAGACGCCCCACGCACGAAACGTAGTGCGATGTTGGGAGTGGAGATAAGTTATGTCTTTAGTACTAGGATGTATGTTGTTTGGAGAATGAATTATTTATGCTAAAACATATGATAACGTGTGTTGTGCTAAGACTAATAATTTGTTAAAGATAATAACTAGAACCAATAAAGCCTAGTAAGGTATATATATGGGTGTATATATTTATGTGTGATTAGAATGAGAAGGATTATCCAGTTAGGTCAGAACGGCGGGTCATGTGGGTATAGGCCATGCATACAGTTTAGTAGATTGTCCTTAATTGTGTCGAGTAGCTTAATTAAGCTTCCAGGACACGATTAGGTGCGCACTGTAGACGAGAGGTGAGTTTGGGGTTTCACAAGAGTGCGACTCCACTTTAATTATGAAATATTGCATTTATAATTATTATGCATTGTTGTGCACTTGCTATAAACATTTTTACACCTCGGGCTCTGACCCGTTTATATTTCTCTTTTGCTATATATATATATATATATATATACTAGGGTATGCCCGTGCCTGAAGGCACGATGAAATTTTTTCAAAGTATGTAATGGTGAAATGACGTAAATTTTCCAACGTACGTAATCGCGAAACGACTTAAATTTTTAAAGTGCATAACTACAAAAAAATTCCAAATTCTCACTCGTCGTTAAATTATCAATTGGACAGAGTTTTCTTTGTTCAAGTTTTCTCAAGTTCCATTCATAATAACACTTTGCTCATGTTCCATTCATAATACAAATATTTTATAAATATTTGACAAAATTTCCTTTGTTTATACGGCTATCCATCTTGTTTAGACAATACAAAAACACAATAACAATAATAATAATAATAATCTCTATGCCTCTGCCAAAAATATATCCTCCTTGAATGAATCCAATAATCGAGTGGATTTGAAGTCTTTATGCCTCTGATCTACACGACTGACCTGCATAGATGAGAATTGGACCATTAACAGGACTAAAATAAGAAACGAATAAACTAAAATAAAACTTGGGCACAACTGATGACTATACCTTATGCATAACTGATGACTATACTTGGGAATTTTTTAATCTAAGAAAAATAGAAATACATGTAAAGAAAGAAATGCAAAATAAGAAATTCAATGAGAAATGCAGATCCAAGATTTTTTCAATAGTAAATCCAAATGTGAGGATAAAAACAAAAAAATTGTTCATATACAACATCCACATTTTGAACACCTAAAATACAACCCTATAATTTTCTTTGTTCATCAATGAGAAAAGCAACGATAAAAAAATTGGTAATATCATAAGTGTGTTTTTGTCTTAAGTGGTCATTTTTTATTTTAATTTTTTGATTCACAAAAGAAACACATGATCCCTACGTTAATTCAAGTTTCTCTTAGTAATTTTACACCTATGATTACATAATCAGGACATCTTCAAAACAATACGTTTGGTTTTCAAATAAAGAAGAATGTATATGCAATAAACAAAGTTCTCTACATCAACTATCACTATCGAGAATTAACTCGACTTCTAACACACCAATATCCAAGAATATTGTCATGTGTAAGAGATTGAAACACCAGATTGGGAGGTTCTAAACATAGTACGAATGCAGTCTCATTGATACATATATAGCTGAGAGATCACGGTACAAACACAAATCATGTGTAACAGCTCTGACTTACATTTCTAAGAAATGTCCAACACCGACTTGCATACACCGACTTACTTTAGATTCATTGACGCATATATAGCTGATGTAAAAAAAATTCAGATTGTTTATCGACACTTCAAGTTTTTATATATATCTGATGTCAATGAATCTAACATATATATAGCTGATGTACAAAAAATCGAAGAAAAGAGTTAATGTCCATAAATATAGACGCATTATAAATATAGAAAATCAACGTCCATAAAAAAATCGAAGAAACTTATCAGAGTTACACATTTTGAAGCAAATCAACGTCCATAAATATAGTAGCATTATAATTGGTCATAACATTATATTAGTTGATTGCATATATAGAATTATAATGGAGATGGTTTCAATTGAAAGCCAAACCAAGAATTAAAACCCCCATGTTAACCAAATGAATCAAAGATGATAAACATATGATATTATGATAAATAGAGGATATATGAAACTGCATTGCGAAGTTTCAGAAGTTGAACAAAGATGAGAAACATCGAATATTATGATAAAAAGAGGATATTTTCCTTTGACGCGTTCAACTGGAATTCTTAAGGAAACTTTAGAACTCTCAGAAGACGAGATTATCCTTTTTAACAACTCCAACCTTAATCTCAGTTGCCTTAAAGTCCTCTTATAGAACAGATTGCAGGGAAGAAATTGCAGTCTTTACAGTCTCCTCATAGGAAAATGCTGGAAGGAAGTTTATTGTTTCTTTCTCTTTTAATCCAGCACTTGTTGCCATGTGACCAAAGAAGTGACCATTCGGATCACATTTAAAGAGTCGAGGTCCAAACTCATCATCTATACCCAAAACCATAGAAACTACTCCAAGAGGTCTCATGTAAGCATGTTGAGTATAGACTTGATATTCATCTGCAATCCATCTAGCCAATACATCAATAGGCATCTCATAACCATATCTGAAATGAAACTCAGCTGCTTCATTCCTTGCTTGTTGAACCAAAGTCCATGCATCAGCTACCTTGAAGAGACTCGCTTCGGGAGAAAAAATTATGATGTGATGATCATATCCACCTCCACTTCCACAGCTCATATTTTAATGCTGTGAATTTATGTCTGGGAAAAGGAATGAAGGTGCATGTGGGGGGACTAAACAATCTTTAGCATGTTTCCCCGTCTTACTGCATTTGTGGAAGATGCCCTCATTTGGATAGCTTTCGGCCATGTGGCCAGGTTTGCGACAGTTTTAGCATTGAAATTTTATAGTGCACTCAGATGCAATATGTCCGGGCAATCCATAGTTATGACATATAGCCACATTAGGGCATTCTCTAGCATAATGACCTGGTCGTTTGCAGTTATTACAGAGATTGCTCTGGCTGTAACCCTGAAGTTCATCCCACCTATATGGTGCATCGCGATAAGAATAGCCACATTGAAACAACATTCCATGGTTTTACAATTCTCCTGCAATGTGTAATTTAAACTAAAACCATATTAAAGAGAGTCAAGGAAAGGGTGAGAATATAAAATATTTGGTGAATGATATACCTTTAGTGAGTGTGGTATAGAGTTGATAGACCTTTGGTGAATGATCAATGGTTCCAATTATTCTCTTCTTCAACAGTGACTCTAAACATGCTAAAAGAGCTTTTATCAAGAGAACCCCACCTGAGTGCATTATGTACTCAAAATTACTGATATGCAAAGGATATACTTGTTAGCAGTTTTTGGCAGTAGAACAAAAGTAATACACTCCATATTACACATTGCATATTAGCACGTATTCATACACTACATAACAAACATATACCTCCTTCAAATTACACATTCCTTCAAATTAGACCTCCTTGTTTGGATGCATAAAATAAAATTACATTTAGAAATTACACATTCCTGATCATACCTGATCATAACCTTGATTCAGTATCATCACCAAACTTGATCATAATTTTAAGCTCCATTCAGTATACAAAATCTTGATTCAGTATTCAAAATCTTGATTCAGTATACAACCTCATCATAATGAAAAGTTCAGTATACAAAGATGGAAAAATATTTGAAAACTGGATGAAAATTATCACACTTCAAAATGAACATGTTCACACTAAAAATTGCTGACATGATATGAATGTCCCGAATTCTGATGAGCTCTTCATTTTCAAGCTGCAAACAACTCAAGGGCATTTTTAGCTTTTAGTATGTGGTTCCAGAATACCTTCCAACATTCCATTCAATCTTTTCCAAGATCACTTCTTTGAATTTAAGCTATGCGGCTACTGATGGACACCAAAAGCATCAAACATCAAACACCACTGCCACTGCCTTTGTTGGATGTGATAGCCAATCCTATGTAAACAGCCTAATGAACTTTTTGCCAATTAAAAATAAGCTAATAAGTCAAGGAAAAAAATACCAAATGAAGATGGCTCACTTTACCATTTTATCGATTAAATTGTTGACCCATACCCATACCCATTCAGAGCAATATATCCCCCAGCCAGCATTTTCTTTCATTCTTAGGTTCCATTTTGTAAATGGGAAGCCTTCTATAACAGCTAATAGGTGGGGCAGTGAGTCCAGTAATAAAAGTAACAATAGGATTTTCAGTCCCCATTTCCTTTATAAGGGTTGTATTATCCTCTGCAATTGTACTGTATTGAACACTGACTGAGCTTCTCAGCTGCATTATCTTCGTTGTCCTAGTACATTTGACCATTTAAGCCGCATTATCCTCGATGTTCTAGTACATTTGACCATTATGCAACTGTATACCCATCTACGCTGCACCAAAGGGTAAAGTTCGTTATCGACGACCAGCTAGTCACTATCTTGGCTGATGACGAAGAAGTGGGCTCAAGAAAGGTAGAAGTTGTGCAACATGTAGAGTCGGGACTTCAATTCCTATCGTATCAGTTCGAGACAGTCAATTGTATCCCCCTCGACGTGAGGCCGTCCAAAAGAATGAAGACGAGCTCATCCGGGTATGCTACCCCTAGTCTCAATTCTCAAGAAGTGAGCGAGACGGCAAGTCTGCCTTGTCCAGAACGGAAAGCAAGCAAGAAAGCTAGCCATCTTCGACCTCATCTTCTGGCCACACTTCCTCGAGCCGATTTACGACCTGAAGTCACTCGAGAAGTGGTGAAGGACCGATTGACACGGCTCTTCACTCTCTTCAGCTGCATTATCCTCGTTGTTCTAGTAGAATTGACCATTTCCAAAAAAAGACCAAACGCAACCTGATCGAGCATCAAAATATACTTGATGTTCTTTTATCAAAATTTGCAGAACTATACAAAAATAGTAAATAGTAAGTTGTACGTAAATAATTACATAACCAACAGACTTCTTGGACATAATTTCATGAATGAATTTTATCAAGATTAGATTTGTGCTTTATAATGGACATGATTTCATGAATGAAGTAGGTTATTAAAATTAATTGCTTTTCAAGTAGAACACTCTCAAATTTAAAAGTATGAAATAATTGAAGAAGGCATTTAGATGGGCACCATCTCTTCAGTTATTTTCATGACCTTTTAAAACTAAATATCATACCATTCACCAACTTGATACACTTCAATGCGATTATAACTTGATACACTAAATATCATACCATTCACCAACGTAAAGATGCTATGTGGTTATCATGATATGAAAGTAGCTCATATCTGAGTAAAAATTAAGAAACATACAAACAAACCATACACTTCAATGCGATTACAACTCAGGGTCTTCGAGATAGACGGAGATGGAAGTCTATTTAAATTCCTGAAATCATCAGAAAAAAAAACATATTTTAGCATAACGACAATCCAAGTAGTACAGTAACAATCTATATAAAAACCCTATTTTGCAATAAGGACAAACAAAGTAGCTGGGAACTGAGATATACCAAATCAAAAGTCACTAATTGCATAATATATATGAAATTTATCTAATAGGAAACAAAATACAAATGGTATTTGGAAAACTAACAACTTCATCAACCCAAAGCAACGACAAAAAAATAAAAACTACCATTACAAAGGCCTATAAATGCACTTCTGACCCCAAAACAACTAACCAAGTAAGCGTTCTTCTATTCAGTTTGCCAGTCTAATATTTTTTCCACAGTAAATATAATCACAATTAAGTCCCAAATAAATATAATCACAAATAGGTCCAAAATAAATATAATCACAAACAACTCACGAAATGTCTTGAACACCTTAAGAAAAATAAACCTTAAACAGACTTCGGGCCACAAACCTTCGAGAAAAAAGAAAAACATCAATTCATGTCTTGAATAGAGTTGAAATTGAACAACGAAATTACAGAACCTGAACAAACTTATAACTGAGCAACGCATTATTGAAATACTACGTATTATGGAAATAATGTTACTTGGAACAGAAACTATCGAGAAATAACGAAATTGATAGCTTCGTTATATTCAAATATTCAATAGTTTTGTTACATCCTTCTCAGCAACTATGAAAGGAAATAAGTTGTTACTGAGACCTTGATCCTCGACCTAATCAAAATAAATAGCAACAATAATTCATAAATGCGAAGAAAAAGTGTGAAGCCAATTAGGATGCATATGGGACAAACAAAGTAAATTTTCCATTCAACACACATAAGAATTTCATATGAAGTTCCCATATGCACATTTTTACAAAAAACTATATCATCTTGTACATTATTACGATATCCCTCAACTGAAGTTCCCATATGCACACATATATGACTTTGTAACACAAAGTTGAGGAACTCTCTTTCCCCACACCACAAAAAAATTGAAAATAAAAATAACCTAAAATAATATGAATAAAAAATCATATCTAAAAACCCTCTTTTAGACCACAAAAAATGTAATTTATAAATAAACTAATTTTAAACCCAAAGATGACATGATTTCAACCAAACAAATCACTATTTACAGCATATAAACATAAATAAAATATGATTTTCCTTACAATACTACAAAGACATCATAACTTACATACAACAAAAATGAATTCTTAATAACAACATTCAGGTTGAAGAAGCATTTAATTTCTATATAGAAATCACAACATGAAATACCAAGATGAAGTTGCAATATATATTTAGTAATTTGACTTTAAATACTTCAAAATATCTTTGTCATTCCTTCATACACCTAAAATGAAACTTATTAAAACAAAAATAACAAAAGGACCTCAAGTGGGGAAAAATAGCAAAATTAACTCTATGTAATACTGCCATTATAAAACAAAATGCTCAAAGACATACATGGAAGTATACAAAGGAAAAAAATCTTCCCAAAATACCTGGTTATGAGTTCAAACCAAAAGTTAAAATACCTAATTCCAAACATGAAATATAAACATTAGAGAAAGAAACATAAATAAAACCATAAAAATTACAAACCCATGCACCCCCAAAATTTCAAAACCCACGAAACCCCAAAATTTCCAAATCCTTCTACAAATAAATCCCAAACTTTAAAGTGGTAAAACCTTAGATTGATAGTTCCACACGAACCCCCAAGATTTCAAAACCCACCAAAAATCGAGCCCAAAAACCTAAGAATGTAAATAAGTAAATAAGTAAAAGAATACATGATCCAAGAAAATATACCGTGTACCTGAAATTAGTTCAATCTGCAAAACAAATCATTAATCTAAATTAGAAAAAATGAAGAACAAAACCCTACTTTACAATATAACCCATCAATAGATAGTGTAATGGGAGAGATGGGAGAGAGTTGAGTGTGAAATGGGAGAGATCGAAAATGGGAGAACGGCTACGGTTTGGGGGGGGGGGGGGGGAGAATGAGAAGACATGTTGTGAGAGGGAGTTTTGTGAATCGGGAGTGGGTTAGGTGAGTATGAGAGACTGTTTAGTTACATGAGTTTACTAATCTATCCTTATTTTTGAATTTTGAACAAAAGGGAGTTTGTCAAAAGAGGGGGAAATCATAAATTTGAGGGGCAAAATAGGTAATGTAAGAAAATTTTATCTAGATGACATCATCAACCAAACTTGTGACATACCAAGGTTTTATACTTTATTATATACTAGTGAAATGCCCGTGCCTGAAGGCACGACGAAAATTTGAAAAGTACTTAATTGCAAAACGGCAAAAATTTCGTTCCCCGAAAAAGCAAAGTGTAATTATACTAATAGCCCATCTTGTACCTCGTCTAACCATCATTATCGACTTAACTCAATTCATAACTTCTTCATTCGATCAATTATTGTAAATCACCCCTAAAATTTAAAACACATAGTTCAATAAGAAATTTAACACCCTCTAGTAGAAAAGATAAAGCAGAAATGTAAACCACTTAGAAAATTGAAAGTAGATAGCACATTATTGGGTTTTTTCGCATCACTAATTTGTAATCATGCTTAGCCTCTATGTCAACAACACAACACAATGTACAACTAATCAATATAGCACAATGTAAAACTTAATGTTATACTCAAGAAATCTACCTGGCACACTGTAAAACAAAAATCAACTACACACAAAAGAATGAAAAAAAAAGCACATACATTATTTTTCCGGTAAAGGCGACATGGAAATCACCAAATAATGATATTATTATGGAACACTTAAGACTATCAGGTCGCGTACATGTACGAAAGAAGGAAAAAAGATGCAAGTTGTAACAAAATTTTGAAATTAAACTTTGTATCATTCACATTAATAAATTGACATAATATTTAATTTGGGGTAATGTCAATAATATATTACATCGTGTTTCTGTCCTCGACATTGTGTAACTCAGCAAATATGATCACCGCCCCATGGACGCACCTGTTGCTGGTATCCAACAAAACGAATATCCCCTACCAACCACCCCTACCTGCTACTGCCATCCACGAAAAAACATAGAGAGAGTTTCCACTCAGACCCTCCTCACCCCCACCTGCTGGTGCCCCCCACACCCACCTGCTACTGGTTCCCCCCACACCCACCTGTTGCTGCTGCCTATCTACTGCTGCTGAAAAAAATAAATAGAAAATAGAAAATTAGTACCCCATCTTCAACCCACGTTCAATTACGTTTAACGAATGGGACTTGCAAGATTGAAGAGGAATGGTTCAAAGTAAATGTCAAAACAAACAAAAATGGCTTAAAGAAGAAGGGGGGGGGGGGGGGGGGGGGCAGAACATCTCAGAAATGGTTCAAATGGTATAGCTTCATCAAATGCTTAGATGCAAACCAAAGAATGCATTCTTTGCAAATATACTAACATCTTGATTTAGACGCTGCAGTAGCAGTAGCAACTTATATATCAACTGTATCAAACCAACGGAAACTGTATGTAGAATAAAAAAGCAGTTCATAGTTTTACCAGATCCGTATCCCCAAACGTGCGATGAGTTTTTCTTCGCGATAGTCTTCAGTCAATTCGAGGTATTCTGCAGCACATCACAGATGGGCTACATTTCCTGGGGTGATTTCAAAGTTCATGCCATGACAGTATTTAGCTGTGAGTTTGAATGTCTTTCACCCACCCGGCAAGTTGATGAGGAGTATCTATTATTCTCAACATTTCTATCATGTCAGGCCCAGAAACACTACCTGTTACATTTCAAAAATAAGAAACATACTAATTAATCAATTATGTAGTGCTCATACTTCAAAAATAAAACTATATGTACCATTTAGTTCTATTCATTTCTTAATCCAGTCATGTAATAATCCTAACTAAAGAAAGGATCCATACAATTGCATACACCTCATGGTTATTATTTAAATGTCTATACTCTTAGTTTTTATCTTTGAAAACGGAACACATGAAATAATTAGAAAGAAAATCAAATAAAAAAATTAAAACTAAACACCATGCGTGATAAGCTGAAAAACTGATTATGAAGATAGTAATAGTTTCACTTTCTCAGCTATTAAGAACATAAAAAATCAGAGTCAAGTTCACTGGAAATGATGTTCTCTCCAGTGCACTGTAACAGATAAATAAAAAAATGAAATATTTATATTTCATTTGGCAACAAAAAATGAAAATAAACTCTATTCAACCGACTTAGTAATTACTCTATTCATGTAAAAACTAAAATAAATTAAACAACATGAAAGCTTACCAAGTTCAACCGACTTTGAGGGATAGTCATATAGCTTCACAGAAACTGCATAATAACCCCCATTGATAGCCTAATGATTACATCTTCAAGGCGATGGTGGAAGTAGCACATATATATACTGCATAATGACCCCCATATTAATCAGCACAGAGTGGTCTTTAAGTAGTTCCGGCACAGGGGGAGAGCCAACAGAAGTAAGATCTTCTTTAAGTAGTTCCGACACAGGAGTTGTTGAGCTTCCTAAGCCATTTACTGCAGCATTTTCAAGTCGTGTAATACCATCCATATCGTGTATCAATTCCTGTGATAGTACCCAACGCAGTAACTGCCCTGACCTGCATTTATGTTATATAGCCTTTGACATACGACGTGGTCCGGACAGGTGCTTTAACATGCATACAAAGTGGCATACGACATGGTCCGGACACATGCTTTGACATGTATACAAAATGGCCCAATGTGACGTATCATCCTGAACCAGGACCGTCACAATCAACCATATACAACTATATAATCTCATTATTTGAAAAACACCTACTATCATCTGCTATAAGGGAGGTATGTAATCTCATTCCATAAGGGAGGTTTATAACAAATTGCATAGTGTATGATCATTCGTTATAAAAGGTGAAAATACCAAAATAGTTTTCACAAATACAAAAATAGTTTTCATCACAAACTCACTCATGGTTTTATAGCCCATTTGCTATGTTGTGTACCTGAATAGAAAGGTGAAAATATGAACAATAAAGAATCAAGAACTAAAACAAAATTTAACTTGTGTTCATACACATCATATTTGAAATACCTGTATGCTCGTATCACGCTTGCCTACTGACTTGTGTAAGTTATTCAATGGAATGAAATGTGGAGTGGCAGCCACAACTTTAACCGTAGTCGAGTCATATTTTTCCATATCATGTACCTACAGTAGTGGCTGCACTACTCTTTTGCTTCGCTGGCACCTTTTTTGCACTACTCAAACTCAAACTCAAATATGCTCTCCTATCATAGATTTAATAATCTAGTGTGAAAATTTGATTGTCCAAAAATTATTCTATTAATGGCTTCCATTTTGAAACAAAACTCAAAAAGTTGAAATCAGTTTTGAAGGAATGAAGTAACTGATATTGTAAGGAAGGACGTAACTGATATAAACAGTTTTGAAATCCTTTGAAATTAGGAATGAAGTCATTTGAAATCAGGAAGCAGACCTATGTACATATAACTTGAAGTCTACCATGTAAAGTTAGGTATGTAGAGCATCATGTGTACAAAATGTGGATTGGTATTTATCTCCTCTAGTTAATTAGCACTAATATACATCAAATTCATTGTTATACATAAATGTAGTGCATCAAATGCACTGATATACATCAATACAGAAAGGAGACCAAGCACACCATAAGGTATGCCAGAGCATAATATGCACCGAGCATGCAGCAAAAGCTCTGGCAGAGTAGAGTATGCGCCATCTTCTTACTCAAAGATAGCAAATAGAGAGCAACAGATTAGCAGAAACTCTGGATGCTTAAGTCAAGAGATGGTCAAGTGGGAAAGAAGGTAACCTCCGTGCTTGGCTTTCAACATTGCAATATATTTTTGGGCCAGATGGTGGTTGGCAACCAATTCGTTTAACTGGTGTTATAACAATCATTGCCGTGACAAATTACAACAGCAGGGGGCAAGTATTCACCAAAAGTACATATGTGAAAAGGTTTTTGATTTCCTTAAGGAAGCTTGGCACAAATACAACTAAGAAGAGAGGTAGTTGAGTCTATTTCATCTTCCAAAAGAGGTAGGCAGCCTCATTGACATAACATCAGAACTTGGAAAGATTTAATTTATACTAAGTAGATCAATATAGCTATATTCATCATTTATTTAGTTTCTATTTGTAAGATTAAGCTTCTAGTAAGTGCGATAAAAAATATATATTTGTGAATGTATAAGGGCCATTCTCGGTTGAGAATTCAATAGCCATGTTTTTGTTTATAAAAAAAAAACAAAGGATAATTTAACCCCCTCCCCCCATTGTAACTATAGTTTGAAACCTATAGAGAGAGATAGTACCTTTTTCGAACCAAATTGTAACTATGGTGTGGTGTATCCAATTGTGAGATCTACAAAATAACTAATAAAAGCAGTTTATATTAATGAAAATTAATTTGAGTTTCAATGAATAAAATAACCTATAAGACTAAAGAATGATAGAATTATAGTTAGTAAATCATAATTAAAGTCAATATCAATACGTAAAAATATTGTCAGGAAAGCAAGATGATATGCGAAGTAAAGAAGTAATTATTTTCACCGTCTTGCGATTGGCTCTAGAGTTTCCACTGTGACCACACTATTCTCCCTCATAGCCTGAAAGAACAGATGAAATGGTCACAAAGATAAACATCTTGAACAAACATTAAAAGGATTCTAAAAACATTGTCTAAGGATCCACTTGGGAAAAAATTCTAATTATGAATATCTTTAAAGCATTCATGATCTGTAGTGTTGCCATTTAGATAAAGACATTAATTGAAATGTGACTTGTCAGCCTGTGTGGATCAGAGTAAGGTTCATGTGGTCCCATTCTCACTTTCTACATCGAGCTAACATCATATGACGTAAACATTTCTCACACATAATCACTACTTCATTAAATAAAGTAGGTAATTTCCAATCTCACACATACAACACAATAAGATTACATGATTTAAAAATAGACTCTTACAGTGCAACATCAGTCTTTCACCATTTCCAATCTCTTGCTGGATCACAAAAATACACCATGTCAAGCATAACTAATAAACTCTTAGAGTGATACAAATATAGCCAACTCTTATACACTATATGCATCATAAGATTTTACCTTAAAAGATATACTCCAACTTCTTTTAAGAAATAAAAAAAGATATTGTATTTATCTGTATATCGTACATGGAGCATTTAGGCATTATGCAACATGTATATAAAACCAACTCTCAGATTTCCTTGATAGAGTTCTATATACATACATGATTAATAATTTGCATACAAACGATTATGAGATGAATTAAAATGCTACCCCAATTCACATTCTTCAATTAAATCTGACACCAACTAAAAATAACCAATATCAGATCTGAAATGGAGTGGAAGAGTTCATATGTGAAAAATGGTTTCAAAACATCATATTTGAAAAATATAAAAGGCAAAAGACAGTACATTTCATGCCGAGGTCATATATTCCATCCATCTAAGTTCGTCTAGTGGTGGCGGAAGATTGAGGTAGTGGGCTACAGCGACATGGGCTTACCTATTGAATGATGAAAACTCAACTTTTAAGCCTCAAATAATATGGAGAGATAAATATTAGCCCAAGATTCGTTCAAGAAGGAATGATAATAGGTTTCTCCATCTTCTAGTTATTTACCACCAATTAAGACTCCTTCAAACTCAGTTAAAAACCCAAGTTGTAAGGTATACCTGGAGATATAGAGGAAGACAAACCTAGAAAGGAGACGAAGAGTGCATTAGGTTGCTGCGTTGAGAAGAATTTTTGCAACTGTTCATCAACGACAGGCCACGATGGGGCAGAAGAGGATCCATCATTCACGATTGGTGTTGCTGCTGCCACATGCTTATTGTTGCTCCTGCCACATGATTAGAAAACCTCAAGTGTAGAAATCAAAATAAAAAACCACTAAAATGAACCATGAAAATACATTATTGGAATTATGCTATCAAACACTGAAATGAACAGTGAAAATACAACATTGTTGCTTGAAGTAGGCGTATCAATACCTCAGGTGGAGACTGAAAGTCTTTGTAGTAATCTTCCTGTATCAATCAGTGCAGTTGTTAGACACACAAAGTGTATGAACAACTGAAATCCTCAGTTTCTTCCTTGGGGCAACGCAATCCTTGATTAATGTTCTTAGCGGATGAAAACCAGCGTCATCATTATTCAGTGAAATCATAGCGCTCACATAATTACTCTCCAAAGTTGCCCCAATGCATCATATATTCTTGCAAAACACCAATCGTAATAAATTTTCTTCAATTCAGTTTATAAGCTTGTAATGTTTTTCGCACATTTGCCAATGAACCTTGTCATTTAAAATAATTCTCATCTCAAACCCAAACACCATAACTGCCTTTGTTATTCACAGTCGCTTTAGTTAAATAACTGTAATACACTAAAACATCCAACACTCTTAAAGGTGCACGATATAACTTAAAATTTGTCATCCCAAAATTGACAGAGAAATGTTGTTTTCATTGGATCAAAGAACTAAGGTTCTATTAGGAAAGTAATTTTTTTTAGCTTATCTGATGAAGGAGAACCTGCACCTAGTGATTGAAAGAATAGGATTAATATTTTACCAAATTGTTCTTTGCGTGTGATGGTTGGCCAAGTGGTAATTGGATTGATTTGATTGAATGTTGTGATCATTTCAAGTTAGATAAGAGTAACTTAGAGAACAGTATATTTAATGGATGGTACACAGTGGGTCTGTTGGATAGAACTCCTTTTCGCACCAAGGTGTATGCGAGGTCCCTTTTTGGCGAAGAATTCAGCATGACACATTATTTTCATGGGGCTATGTTGCAGTTTGATCTCTCAAGGGTTGAAAAAAGTCTTCCCGCAGTCTTCATTTACGGCAGCCAAAGGACGGGCTTCAAAACTTGTGTGTGTGAAATTATGAAAGGGGAGTAGTCGGTTTTTAGTGGGAAGATTGAAACCATTCATAACAGACCTCATAGGACCACTATTGAAGCCCCTATCACATATACAACTATCAAAGACTCAGATGAGGGCAAATATTAATATGCAAATGTACAGAATCAGGGGAGAAATTAGAACAAACTTCACTGATTAAAATAAGCCATCAAATATTAATGCCATCAAATTAATATGCAAATGCAAATATTAATATGCCATCAAAATATTAATGCATTCTATTTTTCACTCAAAATGAAAAAAGAGAGAAATTATAACAAACTTCACTGATTAAAATAGGTGACTTTTTAGTAGGAGATACCACTTGTGTTTGATAATATATAAACTTATTAGATGGCAGTTAAAAAGACATCCCTGTCACTTAAGTCTTACTAAAATTAGACTGACGTGCTAGTTCAGAGCTACTTACTGGACGATCCCTTTATTCAGTAGACTTCCATCACCGGGGGCTTATTTTCTAGAAAAATGGTCTATGATCTTACCGAGTTTATCATCACCTGTTACTTGAGGAGCTATGGCGGTCTTACAAAAATCTAGTAGTTTGAGTGGAACAATCGATGAATAGACAACATGAACCACTATTCTCTTACCCGATTTCACAGTTTTCGTTGAAATTACAGGAGGGGCGTGTCTTTCGTCTAGGCACAGAAGCAGAAGTGTCTAACTCCATTCTGTTTTGATCCTACTATTTCTATTTCGGACCTTGGGATTATTTGTTATTTATATCCTACTTTGGGTGGAGCTGAATATATTGTTCATCACTCACTTTCAGGAATATTAGTAGCATATGCTCTGTTTATAGGGGAGGGGAAGCTTTATACATTTATGGTCCTCGTCTCTGAAGGTGATAACTACACAGATCAATATGAGATTGTACCTTGATACTGTTGGTTTGAAGGATCCCACGCCTATTTGATTAATGATGTGGTGATATTTTGGCTTGGTTGGTTGCAAGAATGTTGTTGTTTGTGTACGTGTTAGAAATTTGCTAGAATTTGTTAGAAATTTCTAAAGCATCTGAAGCATCCACATCTGAAGCATTCTTCTTCAATTTGTTAGAAATTTCTAAAATCTCAAGTGGAATTCTTCAAAATTATCTCTACCTCGCATAATTTCACCGACACAAAGCATTTAGAAAAGATATGGAGGTCCAAAACTGAGTATAACGTTTAATACTTCAACAATACTCAGGTAGTACTCTTTTTATAGCATAAATCACAAACCTAAACTCGGTTGGACTATGTTTATCCACTAAACAATTCAGTTACATTGCACCATGGATCTGAATGGTGACCAAAAGCAACCTTAATCCTATTAAAAAAAAGTAAAAATCCTAAAATCCAAAGGTTAGAAGCCTAGTAAGATTGAGGTTAGAAATCCCCATTTAATGACTCAAATCTCGAAATATAATAAATGTAAAAATTATAACAAATCTTGCAGTCATACTCGTCATTCAACTTAATATCAACAACAACAGTGTATACTATTAATAAAACATAATCCCCACATCACATCTGTTTGCAAGCATAATCTCATTATAAATGCGTTCATGCCTTAGTAAGAGAGAGATGATTAAAATACATGCATAATGGAGAATGATGTGAGAATAGGGTGGATGGTCATTCCTTTAACCAACTTTCCCAAAATCTGAAAAACACCAAAAAATGCATCTAACAAAAGGATCCACATAAAATAAATAAACATGCATAAAAACGCAATAAACTAAACCTGAGATCTGCAAACTAAACAAACTAAACTGTGAGATCTGCAAATGAAACGAACTAAACAGTGAGATCTACAAAATTGATAATGAAAGCACAAAAATAAATAAATACATTTCAAAACTGTGATTTAAAAACCAATAAATGCGATTCAGAGAAAACAACTGTGTGCGAGTGTTAGATCGGGGAAGAAAACTAAGAAAAATAACTTAAAATCGCGTTAGATCTGGAAAACTATATGTGCATGAGTATGTGTATGTGTGTGTGTGTGTGCGTGTGTAAGAGAGTGAGGGGAAAAGTAGAGATCATGGTTACCTGAGCGAGCGAGGAAGCATCAGCGGGATGAGGGAAACGACGGCAATGGGTTATGTCTGAGAGGAGAGAGTGTCGTGTGAGAGAGAATTTTTTTTTATCTGATTGGAGAGAGTATCGTGGGTTCTGTGTGAAAGGAGAGGGTGAGATAAAAATAGAATAATACTCTTTTACCCTTGTTTTTGAATTTTGAATGAAGGTGAAAATAAAGTAGAGTGTGTTAAAAGAGGGGGAAACCAAATATTTAAGGGGCAAAGATGGTAATATGGGTATTTTAATCTCAACCATTGGATTGTTACCTATGTGGCTTCATCCTCACCTCTAATTAAGTTGTCAACTTATTGAATAGTGTCAAAACTTTTACTCCTTATTATATATATATATATATATATATATATATATATATATATATATATAGGTGTCCCACCGTAAGTATATCGTGGATGCTTTCCTATCCAGTGTCTTAGGAGCCATAACAGATGCGGACTGTTGCGGGATTTAGATTGTAGTCACTTCCTATTTCTTTGTAAATCTAGATCGGATTCTTTTTGTATATCGGGTTTACACTCAGGGATTATTTGTAGATGTTTATATTTCTTCCCTATGGATGTTGTACTGTCTGTAACTCGACATCTTATTCGGGTATATTTCCTTTTATGTACTCTTTTTATTTTAATGTTTAGCACTTATTTTATCCTGGTACTTGTGTACGTTTTACCTTTGTTAGTAGTTGTATATTGTGGGTATGATATCCATTGTATGTTTTATTTAAATTTTGACATCCGCTTTTATAGTTTTGGGTAGTTAGCCTTAGCTATTTTAGTATAGTATGTTGATGCTGAGAATCAACCATCTGATATTCTTGATTAAATGTAGTATAGGGCTGGCCACTTGTTATTATTTTAAGTGGGGTGTCACAACAGAGGAATCTAGTTATGTGTTCTAAGATTTCCTTTCTTAGGTTCAGGTAAGCAATACTATTTAGTTTGAGGTTAGTTGAACAATATATTGCTCTATGGTAGCAACAACATTCTAATAATCAGTTTGTTAAATCTTCTGACTGGGATAGGGCTTAGGGTGTTGTCTATAATGTTTCCTTTTTCGAGATGGCTTGTCTAACTTAAATCAGTAATTCTTTAAATTCCATTCAACGTTTTCGTTTTAAATTGAAGTTCCTTTGGTGAATATGTATCTCGACTTTTGTAATCTGAATTCACCTTTTGGATTTCTTACCTCATAAATAAAAGGACTTAGGATTTCCTATATTTATGCAGAAGATGGCCTAAAGAGTAAATAATAATTTCTCTCCAATATGTACTATTTGTCTATCTAAGAACTTGTATTAGGGTTGAGGTAAATAATTAGGATGAGGTTTGAACTAATGTTTGCTTTGTTCAATTTCTCTTAACTTGAATGGTTACAGTACACTGCTTAGAACTCTAAAGGGATATTGGGGTACACTATTTTGAAGAAGTTTATCGGGAGACAATGTAAACATACTTACAATAAAATTCTAAATCAATCATCTATCCAACACATTTTCTTTCGAGTCTGAGAACATTCACTGATGGACTTTGTATAATTTGAAAGTACAATAAACTATACATAATCAAGGGTAGGCTGACAGTATAAGGTAACGGGAGTCAAAGTTTAAAAAGAGTTTTAATTGCAAGATAGGTTACCGGAATAGTCAGGGGTTGACATATATTTGGTTTGGAATATATTAACGTAACTCGAACATATGGAACATATAATGGATATTAGATAATTCCGCGGGCAAATCTAATTGACAGGCCATAGAGCTAGTGCATTTGCTAATACTAAAGGGTCCAATGTATTTATGCAGCCTTAAGTATTTCTCTAATCTATTGTATCATCTTAAAATTTTCTTGAGTTACTACGTAAGGAAAAGAACGAATACTCCAAAGGTTCAGATATGGCACTGTATGGTACAAAAGTCTTGTTGATTAAGATCAATAATAAATTATTCAAGTTAAAACTTTGGAAAAATCAAGTAGTATTACAACAATTTATCTGAAGTAATATTCAATAATTCATATGATTTCGTCCCTAGAATTGAAAATACTGATCACAAGGTTAAGGTTGTGAATAGTTTCTAAAATAATAACCCACGATTATATGTTCCAGAGGCTTGGGGTTAGTAACAATACTAATACTGAATCAATCCAACATAACCTATTATTAACTACACAAAGGAGTTCATAAGGTATTTGGGTTTTTCATATAATGATATGAGCATTACATGAAATAATAGTGAGTCAAAATCACCTACCATGGGTGAAATTTATACTGCCCACTAACAAGATTATTTAGGTTTTAAATGAGAATTTCTTTGAAAAGATGATTTATAAAGGAAGCCACATTTGTTATCAAGGTCATGTAGAAAGTTTATGTTAGATTTCATGACATCACAATTATTTTAGTTGTGTATGGATAAGAAATTATGTTTCACTATGAAACCAATGATGCTTTTAAGGATATTAAAATTTCAATGATATCCTGAGTCATGATAACTTTAAAAAATAATTAACAATGGTTATAAGATATATGTAGTGGTTTATTAATTATAATTAAATGATAAGATTGTGTAAGACTTCAAAAAATTGTATTTGTGGTATAGGTTTTAATAAATGACGTCGCTATTACATTCTAAAGAGCAGAATGGTACAACATAACATTTATGATACTTTTACGTATTCATAATGACATGTCCAATTCTCATCAAGGAATTCATTTATAATTTTTCAATCTAATGCTCTTCAGGTAACATCTAATATAAGCAATCTTTTCTTGTAATTTAGTGGGGATAGTATACAGTATAACAAGAGTACAACGTGGAAGACGAAAAAAATGTCAATCGAAAAATGGGACAATTTACAAAAAGGAAAATGGAGTTCCAAATGAAGTAATTTATTCTCAAGGAGAGTTCAATTGAATAGTTCAGACAAAGAATGGTGCGTTACGTAACTACTTGAGGAGTATATTATATACAATCTCTTCCTTAAATAATTTATTAGTATGCCCCCAAATCCTCAATGATATCTTGATACTTCTAACTCCTTAATGATTTTTTTTCGCTATATAAAGTCCAAGTATTATCCTTAAAAAATTTTAGTCCCCTAATGTTCCTCGTAATTATTATGTAATACTTCTATCCTTAAGATCCTTCCCTAAGAAAAATTCTAATATCCCATATATCCGTCATGTAATTAAAGATCGATTTTTCTTAATTTTTGTCTAGATGTCTTATCCTTACTTTTCTTAATATCTTAAATAACTCTTCATGTCATAATCTCAGAGTTATATCCCATATAGGCTAACTTAAGCTTGGCTCTGATACCAACTTTTCACACACTGATTTTTCGGGCAAGTGTTATCTGAAAACAATGCTAAATCATAATTGAGCCATGCATACTAAGCTAACTGATAATTTATTAAAAAAAAACTAAAATGCCTTACACTATAATTCAAAATATTATCCTTCTATTTATGATTTCTCTACATATCTCCTACCGTTGTAATGTGAATCCTTAAGTAGGCATCATTGCCTATAATACCTGTGCAAAATAATTGGAAAGAAATGAATCAACAAAGTTGTTGAATAGGTTTTTATAAGTTCTATAACAAGTATATATATATATATATATATATATATATAGAGAGAGAGAGAGAGAGAGGGAGGCAGGCTCCTGTGCACACTAAGTTTGCACATCTTTTTTTTTAAATAGAAAAAATAATATTATTTACCTGATTTTTTTTTAATATGGGTTCCTTTCAATGTTTAAATATCAAAATAAAAAAATCCTCTCAAAAAAATAGTTTTTGCTATTTTAAAAAATCGATCAAATTTTCGTAGTTTTTAAACTGCTTAAAAGATGTGAAAGTTTGACCGATTTTTTTAAAATATAAAAAAATATTTTTTTGAGTGGATTTTTTGTGTGATATTTAAACATTTATATATATATATATATATATATATATATATATATATATATATATATATATATATATATATATATATATATATAGAGAGAGAGAGAGAGAGAGAGAGATAGATAGAGAGAGAGAGAGAGAGTTTATAGAATTCAATGTTTGTCAAACGAAGCGGAAGCAAACGTTTGCCATTACAAGATAAAAAGGTAAGGAGGTTGAACTGATAATTCTATACTTATCATCTCATTAAGGGTCACATAAAGAAAATTGAGGATCTTTGAACTAATAATCCCATTCTTACTAGCTCACTAAGGGGGTATAGAAATAGGTAAGCCATCAGTATGATTAAATAATATCAACTCAAAACCTTTGGAGAAAAGTAATAGTCTAGGCACATAATCAAAGTGACACTCATAAGTATGTAGCTAAACTACGGGCTGTCAATCATCTAATACCATAGGCCAAGTAGAAAATTTGATGGGATAACATGCAATCTACTCCCTAATTATTACTGATGCTTTTAAAATAAATCCTAATAACGCACAAAAGTGCAAGGTGAACTGAAACATTACAACAAATTGGTATGATATCAGCTATTAGATGAGAAGGATTAAAATTTGATCCAATGATCATAATTAAATAAATCAATGATATATTAACATATGAGTATGGTAATTTCTACACATAATTAGAATCAAATTTGGCTATCATTGAATGATATCAATAGCAGATAACAAATACACAAAATTTACTATTAAAGGGGTAAAAGAAACCTACCTCTGCATTTAGTAGTGTGAGCTTATCTTAATTGATTCATTGTTTCTTTGTCATATTCGACTGTAAATTTATATACAAGCATTACTACGAATAATCTAAAATAAACATTTCACTTTATATGTAGCTTTTCGTAATTTCATTATCGTGAGTATTCGGACAACGAACTCGTATTTATATATAACTCGTATACGGTTCGAGTAAAAAACTTTGCCTAATAAATATAATATGTTCGGACAATTTTCTTAGGAGAAATATCCTAAAGTAATATTTTAACATTTATTTGGATCCTTTAATGGACACAATGTCCCAAATATGATGTTGAAAAAAAATAGTGTCGAATAAAAAATATTTTTATATCAAAAAGTTTTACTCGACACCAAAATTCCAACGGTACATTCCGTGTGTTTTTCTGATCAACGATTTAAAAGATATGAATTTTCAAAGTTTAAAAATGTGACATTTTTACATGTCAACTTGCAGTCACCGTTGGTTTTAAAAGAACACTAGTTTGATTTCTTTGACAAAATATACATATATCTAACATTATTTTGAGTAATTAGATGTTATTTTCATCACAATTTATTTACTTTGTCGTGACACACGCATGTATACTACACACATTGTGTCCCAAAATAAACTCATCACTTATATATATATATATGTATAAAATAAAGGAGCATTGTTTTTGAATTCCAATTTTTAATATATAAGCTGTAAAAATAAAGGAGCACTGTTTATATATATATATGTGTGTGTATGTATGTATATATATATGTGTATGTATGTATATATGTATGTATACCAATTTTTAAAAATAAAAAATAACACACACTTATATACACAAGCTGTAATTTTGTTTATTTACATGAACCCTAAGATTGTGAACATCATGATAATCACCTAATAGGTATATGAAAAGAAGGATAAAGTAATACCTCCTTTCATCGTCATGGATGTGATGTTGCTGTTTATCACCGTTGATTGCGCCGGTCCGACCACCCTAATAGTCCTTCAACAGAGATTTTTGGGTTCTCTCCCCTTACCTATAAACCTCAATATGTGTATTTGTTGGATGAACTTTTGATGGAAGAAATGCATCTATTTATAGTTGGAGAGAGGGACTAAATTCCAAAGGTCAATAAATCTAAACCGTCCATAAAGGTAGAGATTTAATTGGAATTTTAACTCCTTTTAATATCCATTTCGTTTTGGGAATATGAACCATTTTGTTAGGAATTAACATATTTTGATTTAAAATCGGAATACTAATGACCATATTTCAGGGAAGGAATTAAAACTATTAAGGAACCCAAAGGCTATTTTATAAGTTCCTTACAGTCTCCCACTTGGTCGTTAGGAGAATCCATTAATGTTTTTAATTAAGAATCAAAAGGCGTGCATTATATTCTAAATCCTTCAATAATTGGTTATCATAAGTGCCTTGGCTAGTCCAGTAGTCAATGGGAGTCATGGAGGTCCCATATCATTATGTAACATGATTCCTTCCATGTACTACGTCATCGATGACCTTCTTAACTAGGCTATAATCAGGAGTTTACATAATGGTCCCATAATGTCTTAAAGAAGACAATTTTTTGTTATAATTCATCCAATAATAATATGTGTACATAATGGAAAAGAGAATAAAATATATGTAAAAGTTTAATTAAGATCTCAACAAATGTCAAATATAGGCATAATAAATTACATGAAAAAATAACTAGAAACTATCTTCAAGACCCATGCTTTCAGTATGTCTCTGAAATGTATTTGGATGTAGTCCTTTTGTAAAAATATCTTCAAACATGAGATCTATGTCTA
The DNA here is from genome assembly GCA_949130495.1 of Sambucus nigra. Taxonomy (NCBI): domain Eukaryota; kingdom Viridiplantae; phylum Streptophyta; class Magnoliopsida; order Dipsacales; family Adoxaceae; genus Sambucus; species Sambucus nigra. The sequence goes on from OX422207.1 coordinate 406,258,151, forward strand.
AGTGTTCAATGATAACTTTTCCTCTTCTAACATCTTGCTTCAGTGAGAGATATTTAAGATCCATGTGCTTGGATCCCTTAGATATCCTGTCATGCTTGGAGAAAAAGATTGCAGCCTCATTGTAACAGTAAATAGTTAAGGGCTTAGAAATAAAACTCAAAGCTATGAACTTAGAGACAAATTCCACAACCATGCTCCTTGATGATTTGAAGCCTCATAACATGCCACAAATTCATCCTCCATAATAGATGTGTAGATTAATTCAGACTTCTCACTTTTCCATAATATTGCACCTCCAACTAGGAGATACACATAATCAAGAGTACAATGTCTAATGTTAGGAAATCCACTAAAATTTGAATCTGAAAATCCAACCATTTGTAGATGAGATGATTTCCTGTATGTAAGCATGTAATTATTCGTTCCCTTTAAGTGTCCCAGTGCTTTCTTTGTAGCTTTCCAATGAACGATTCCCGGGTTACTCTGAAATCTACCCAGCATGCCAACAACATGCCTAATGTCAGGTATGGTGCAAACCTGTGCATACACCAAACTTCCCACAAGAGAAGCGTAAGGATACTTTTCTATTTCTTTACGTTCCAAGTCATTCTGCAGACATTGGCTAAGATCAAGCTTGTCTCCTTTCAGCATTGAAACAACATTATAATAACATGTCATCATGTCAGATATCTCTAGAACTTTGTTAGTAAATGCTTTCTGAGACATTCCCAAAATTCCAACTGACCTATCACAGAATATGTCAGTTCATATCACATAGGAAGCCTCACCCATATCTTTCATTTCAAAATTCTTAGAGAGATGATTCTTAGTCTCTTGTAATAGAACAAGATCGCTATTGGCTAGTGATATGCCATCAACATATAGTACCAAAAATATGAACTTACTCCCACTGATGTTGAGGTATATACATGGATCAACTATGTTTTCTTTGAAACCAAAGTTCGTAATGATTTTATCAAACTTGAGATACCATTGCCTCGAAGCTTGTTTCAGTCCATATATTGATTTCTTAAGTTTGCAGGCCATACCTCCCCCGATCTTCAATTATGAAGCCTTTAGGTTGATGTATATAGACTTCCTCTTGTAAGTCATTAAGAAAGGTTGCTTTCACATCCCATTTGATGTAACTCGAGGTCGTAATGAGCTATAAATGCTATGATAATACTTTTCTAAACACAGGAGAAAAAGTCTCAGTATAGTCGATACCTTTTTTTTGATTAAAAACTTTGGATACAAGTCGAGCTTTATGTCATTCAATATTTCCATTGCAATCCGCGCTTAGTCTTAAATACTCACTTGCACCCAACTGTTTTGTGTACTGTTGGCAATTGAACAACGACCCTAAACTTGATTTTCAGTCATTGATTTTGGCTCATCCTTCATGGCATCAATCCATTTTCTAGAATTAACATCTTATATGGCTTGTGAATATGAAATCATATCTTTAGTTATCCCAACACCAGATTCTACTTGGTAAAGCATGTATTCATCAGAAATAGAAGATCTCCTCTGACGATGAGACCTCCTTAATGATAGTTCCTCAGGTGCTTCATCCATAAGTTCATTAACGATGATCTCATCGTGGAGTTGTTGCTCATTTATTGGGTGTTCCTCATACCTAAAGGTTCAACAAATGTGTGTGTGTGTGTGTGGTGGTGGGGGGGGGGGGGGGGGGGGGGGGGGGGGGGGGGGGGGGGGGGGGGTGGGGGGGGGGGGGGGGGGGGGGGGGGGGGGGGGGGGGGGGAGGTGGGGAAGGGATTCCCAACAACTTTCAAAATTGAGGGTAAAATGATGTTTACTTTAATTTCTTTAATGATCACATTATAAATTTTAGTACTCCAACTAATTTCGCATTCTCATAGAATCTGGCATTATCTGTTTTAACAATTCTCGTACTATGGCTAGGACAATAAATCCTATATCCTTTGTACTTCTTGGGGTAACCTATAAAGTAACCACTGATCATTTTGAAGTCCAATTTCTTTTCATGCGGGTTGTAAATTCTTAGCCTCAGCTGGGCATCCCCGAATTTGGAGATGTTTTAAACTAGGTTTCCAATATTTCTACAGTTAAAAAGGTGTCTTTGAAACTACCTTGCTAGGGTACCCCCGGTTTAATATATAAATAGCTATGTATAAAACATCAATCCACAAGTATGTAGGTAAACTAGCATGACTCATCATAGACCTAACCATTTCCATATATGTACTATTTTTCCTTTCAGCTACACCATTCTACCATGGAGAATTAGGCGTTGTGTATTGAGCAACAATTCCAAACTTTTGGAGAAGTTTTGCAAAAGGTCCAAGTTGTTGTCCTGTTTCGTCATACCTTCCATAAAACTCACCACCTCTATCTGACCTTATGAGCTTCACTTTTCTATCTTTTTGCCTTTCGACTTCAGTGATTAACACTTGTACAACATCCACAAACTGAGATTTTTCATACAACAAGTATAGATAACAATTACGTGAATAATCATCGATAAAAGTAATGAAATATTCTCCCCTCCAAAGGTTGGACCATCGAACCGTCCACAAATATCTGTATGTATGATCTCAGGAAGTTGTTTACTTCTTCTGGATCCTTTCTTGGTATTTTCTTTTTCGATAATACAGTCCGCATATACTTTATGATTGGTAAAATCTAGACTTGGAAGAATTCCATATTTTACCAATCGCTTGATTCTATCACTATATATATGTCCCAGCCTTTTATGCCACAACAAATAAGAGTCGTTTTTAAATGAATTACATTTCGTTTCAACATTAGAATGCAATATGAGATGAGTTTCAGCAAATTGACTATCCAGATGAAATTTATAAAGACCATCAATTAAAATTCCATAACCACTATTATTTGAGTTAAAAAAAAAATTAAAACAGCCATCTCCATGATGAATCGAATAACCAACTTGATCAAGTTTACTAAGTGAAACTAAATTAAAGGAAATATAAGGAACATAAAGAGTTTGAAATAAATTTAAATGATATCCATTCTTTAAAATGAGACGATAAGTTCCAATGGATTAAACTTGGACTTTGTCTCGATTTCCCATAAACAGAAAGTTTTCATTTGGGCTTACGATTTGGGTCATAAGAAAGCCCTGTATTGAATTAGAAATATGAACGTTAGCACCAGAATCAAGCCACCAAGTGTTATAAGAAACATAAGTAAGATTTGATTAAAAAAAACTTACGAAACCTATAGGGTTACCTTTCTTTTCGAACCATTCTTTATGTTTAGTGCAGTCTTTCTGAAGGTGTCCAGGTGTCTTGGAAAATTTGCACCCGTTGTCATCATTCTTTGCCTTGTCCACATTGGATTGATTAGCATCATTATTTTGGGGTTGTTCTTTTTTATGGCTTGAATTCTTCCTTTTCCCAGATTTAGCAGATCTAGATCCTTGGACAAGATGTGCAACCTTAATACCTTGTTGATTCAGCCTAGCCTCTTCTTAAACCAATTTGTTAGCCAACTCAGTTACCGATAATTATCCTTAATGGCATTGTAATTAAGATGGAAAGGTCCATACTGAGTAGGTAAAGAGTTTAGGATAAATTGTACAAGAAATGAATCATCCACTGTCATTGCCAAATTCTTAGCTTGGTAACAAGGTTCGTCATCTCAATGACATTATCATGCATTGAGCGTGTGCCATCAAATTCATGGTTGTAAGATCTGGCATTAGTTTCCTAGCAAGGTATTTTTCTGTTGTCTTAAACCTTTCTTCTATTGCTTTTATGCAATCCTTAGCATTGTTAGGTTTAGTAAGTGATGTTTTGATATTGCTTTCAATTGTCATTTATAGAAACTTGATGCTCAATCTGTCAGACTTCTCCCAAGCTTTTGGAAGAGTATAATTCTTTGCTTGAGTCAAAATTTTTGAAGTTAAAAATGATTTGACAGACTCGAGTAGGTTTGATAGTGATGGTAATGGCTCATCCTGTTCTCATGCTTCTAGTGCTAAAGTTAAAACCATTATTTATTTTAGAGGGTCAACTAATTCCAAGGATGTTAGAAAAGATCACACTTTAGGTCTCATTCTATTCATTTACACATGTTCATATTGTGGTATGAAAGGTCACCTTAGGCATTTTTGTTTTGATCTTGGAAAAATTCCTAGGAAGTTTATGTCTAGTGTTACCGTGGTTCCCAAAGTGCCCACACGACGTTTCATATCTATTTGGGTTAGGAAATCACTTTTGGATACGCTAGATTTTAGAATAGTTGATTATCATTTGCTTCCACATGATTATTCTCTTGCCATATCATATAGATGATTGCGTTTGCATGTTTGTCATACACTAGTTGGGGTTTCATGATTTATACTTGTTTGCTAGTGTTATGACATGTGTACTTTTTGTATAAATTTTTGTTTTTGATTAAATTTTTGAAAAATACCAATAGATTTAATTTTGATAAAATTTTTGAAAAATCCAAAAAGTTTTTTTTTATTTTGTTTGCACCGTTTATGGATGGACACTTAGGACGATCGAGTCACAACATCATTGCATTTTTTTATGTGACTATTTGATAGTGTTTTGAGACAATAGGTCAATTAATCCTTGTGATTTATAATGTTTGGAGTCATTAAGATGTAATTAAGTGTTACTTCCTACATGTTTGACTCATGTTTCCTTTATTGCACACGTGCATGGACTTGTTTGATTATTGTGCTTGTCTTATCACATGTTGGTTGGGTGTTTTCACTTCAATCCAATCCTTAAAACGAACCAAGCGTTATAAAACTTGATAAAAATTTGTGCATATAAGAACCGGTTTGTGAGTTTGTGTGCTTTATTTAAAAATGGGGAAGGGCCGTGAAAGGTTCATTTGGACTTTGCGAATACTAAGCCACCATTAAAAGTGACCTAAAAAATGAAGGAATTTTATTATTCGGGGTCCAAAGAGGTTAAAAGAGACCGGAAAAAATTTAAAGGAAATAAAAAGAAATTCATGCCAAATATGGGCCATTTAGGTTTTTGCATCAATTCTCCAAAGTTTGAGAATTTAGATCACCTCTATTCAAAATATAAATATGAGGGTGTTTGGTTGGAGATTTTATAATGGGTTTGCACTTCCTTGAAAGTATGGAAAAAACGCTAAATAGTTTTGGACGTTATTGGTGTGGAAATCATTTGACTTTGATTTTTTAATTTGCATAAGACGATGTCATCTCAATTAAACAATTTTTACACCTAAGGATACTTTTGATGTTCATTCGTTAGGGGTACACGTATTCATCGTGCACATATGATTGATTGAGTTTATTTACCTATCGGATGTGTTCACACCCATACATCCCATTTCCATGACTTGGTTGCTTGAGTTTAAATCCATGGGTGATTTTTAGTATCTTATTTTTGTATGAAAAATTGAAAAATTCAAAAATAGTTTGTGAAATTTGTGATATACTCCTTTGCATGCGCGTTGACTGATTCATGTTTGCATTGCAATTTTATCGTGAAACTCCATGTTTTGATTTTTTCTTCTTATCTGTCTATTTGGTGACATCATAAAAAGGGGGAGAAAGAATTATCATGTTATGGGGGAGTTTTTGCATTATGAGGGAGACTTGATTATTAATGCTTTATTCTTATATCATTTCAAACTCGATGCGTCATGAAGGTTTTTTATTTATCTCATGTGTGTAGGTACAATGATTGAATATTATGATGTTGCACACCCTGATGAGAAAAGCTTTGAGATTTGACGAAGATGATTGAAGAACAATTTTGAGGTAGGACAGTTTTGAGGTCTTACAAATTTATTCATGGGGGGGTAGATTTGTATAGGCATTTTGGTTTTTGATAATTCAGATTTTTTATGTATGTACCGGCATAGACATAGGGGAGATTTGTAAGGACATATTTTCATAGGTCCGTTATCAATTTATTATGTCATATACTGCTACACCATCGAAGAGCATTCAAGAGACATCTACATCAAAGATGAATCCGAATTACTCAAGTTCTTCATCATTCAAGACTCTGCGAAGTTTACTTTGGTAAGGTTATGTTTTAAATACCTTTACGTTTCACTTAGAGCTTTTGGGAGATTTTTAAAAAATATTTTCTAAGTGTTGGAGCGGACTTTTTCGTCAAATATTGAAAATGATTATTTTTTTCTAAGTTTTGAAGCGGACCTCGATTTTCACGTCCAGGTCGTTCGCGCGAGATCAGCATCTCGTTCGAACGAGATTGGAAGTCAGGCGATGTCGTTTGAACGACACGCATCCTTCGTTCGAGCGACATATGCTTCTCGTTCGAATGAGCTCGGATTTCAAAGTGATGCATTTCTTTATAAATACTCATTAAATGGTAACGTTTTCATGAAGATATCCATACAATTTCCAGAATAGAAATACTGCGAAAGAAGAATTCTTTAGGCTTCTTCCTTTTAGGGTTTTAATCCCTTTTTGGTTTTCAATTCACAAAACTCCCATATACTTTAGTGAATTGTTTTGGTGTTTAAGAACAACTTTTCTTTTGTTTAACCTCTATGGATAAGGAATCTCCATATTTGATCGGTGGATACCGAGCGTAGTCATTTTACGTGTGGACGATCCGAAGACGACGAACCGATGACTGGAGGGTATTTCGCTATCTCTCGTATCTTTGAAGGTTTGCTGAAGGCACTGTGCATTACACACTTGTGGGAGATTATCATGTTGTATGTAAGTCAAAAGTCTTGTGGATTCTTTAAAGTGTTGTAAAAGGTTTTACCCGAAAAGGGTTTTTTCCTATATCGAACGTCTTTATTTTTCATGCATGGTTTGAAAGATTTATCATACTTAGATGCATGTTTAGGGGCTGAATTAATAGACTCTAATTAAATAAGGTTTCCTTGGAAACTTTCGAATTAATTTAATCAATTATCACACAGTCGCACTTTTCAAATTGGTATCAGAGCTTTATTAAAAGTGAGTGCATATCGTTTTACAAGATCCAATTCAAGTACCCCCAAGGTGAACTCAACTTTCTCTTTCTAGTCTAAGAAGTTGGTTCTCGTGAGAATAGGGACAGATGATGCATATGAACTCAATTGAGCAGGAAAAGTGGCTGCAATTTAGAGATACAATAATTTTTAATAAGACTTTAAAACATTAATTAACATATAGTAAGATTTGAATATTTTACGACATCAAAATAAGATGCTCTTGTGGGTAGTCATCACAAATTTAACTTAATGTCATTAATGATTGTAATATTCAACATGCATAATTAAGTGGTGTATCTATTTAATTTTTATAAGGTATCTGTGGATATCCTTGGTTTACACATGTACAAACACTCGTTAATTATTGATTTAACACATGATTATAATATACTTGTGGGCAACTAATTTATATATGTTAAATAAATAGATTTAAACATTATAATGCTAATAAAGGTCTAATTTGGAATGTGTAATAATAAAGATCACTATGGTGAAAACCTTAATAATACAAGTGTATTCATCAAACAAATTAATATGAATACTGGTGTACATGTTACCATAGAATTCCAAAAGGCATAAAATTACATAATTGTAAAGTTCTTGAATAGAAAAAGGTGTACAATTCAGAATTTCATAAGTCGATAATTCCAAAAACTTAGAATTTTAGATTTCATAAATTTCGAGAATGTGAAAAGACATATTTCTAGAATTCTAGAAGTAAAATTTTTTTTGAAAATTCCAAAATTCATAATTTCAAGAAGTCTAAAAGACACGGTAGCAGGAATGGTAGAATGAACTCTAAAAGACATAAGAGCATGAATTTTAATAGACAAAATTCTAAAAGACATAAAGATTAAGGGTGAAAAGTAGTGCGTAGTCAGCACGCGGTCATTGTTTTATGTTCATTACCTTAATACAAAAACCTAAACTTATGACTACACTCAACAAGGGAGTATAATGGCCAAGTCTCGGTATCGAAAATCCACAGAGACGAGTTGCTATGATTTAATTGGTTTATATTTCTAGAATAAAAGTGTAAAAGATAATTTTGCTAACTAAAAAATAAAAAACAATAAAGAGAAAAAATTATACTAGGAAAATGTAAATTAAACTAGATTAACAAAGGAATAAAAACTATAGGATGTGTCAGATATTCCTCACCCCGAGTGAATTAGTATAAAATGGTTACATGGCTTCCCGGTTTATTAAGACTAATTACATGGTTAAATGGTTACAACGTTTTCAAAGAGGAAAGAAACGGGTATAAACACTCACAAACGAAAGCTCACTCGGTGTAAGTATATATAATGCAAAAAAAGATTACCGAGTTATAAAAATCTTAAACCAAATCAATAAGTGCATGTGCTCATGGGATTAAAGATTAATTCATGAAGTTATTCACAATATAAATAATTGAGGACTAAAGTCTAATAACTTCTAAAATTGAGAACATAAATCATTGATTTGTCTATCGAATCGGACAATCAGTGAAATTTATCATTGGAAACAAAGGCAAAATGCCCAAAAAGGAGAAAAAAGAAAGAAAATATTTTCAACAATTTTCAATTTTTTCTATGAAAGCGTACATAGTAACTAACATGTAATCAAATAAAAGAAACTACCAATAAATGGATAGAATATCCCACACCCCCTGACTTAAAACCTGACATTGTCCTCAATGTAAATTAAGAACCAAGTTAAAGAGAGAAAAATAGCGATATTACCCACAATGGAGCGATCTCCGAAAAGTAAGAGTCCAAAAATTCTACAAAACATGCTAGTACCAAAGCATAACAAAAAGAAAGAATACAATTTTTAACTAATTACACTAGACCAAAAGTAAGAAAAAAGAAAAATAAGAAAAAAATATAACTAACTATTTACATCCTACAATTTTAACTTCTAACTAACTATACACTAGAAGTTGAAATTTTTGAGAGTCCACCCAAAACACGATTTGACTTTGAAAGATCCACGGGGGGCCCTCCTTCTCATGCATGCCTCCTAAAAAATAGGAATTTCGTTTGAACAACGGAAGGCATGTGTAAGGCGTAAGAAATTAACCTTCCCTAATTAAAAATTTTGGCGGGAGGATGGGGATTTGGACAACACGGGTGACAAATACATATGGGGGCCAAGAAAAATAAAATCATCTCCCCAGTATTTTGAAATTCGAATGGGAGGGGGCGCACAAGGATGCAAAGATTTCTTTATGGAAAATAACTCAAGCAAGTACTCCTCGTCGGTGAAAGGGTTGAACATTTTAAAGTTCGGCAATGATTCGTCGGGTAGTTATGGCGGTGTGATAATGGAGAATTAAAAGGGGGAGGAAATAAATTCAAACTCAAGAGATGAGTTATCATCACTCAAAGTTGTAACTTCGAAGGAGATGGGATCATTTTCAATGAACCTTTCTCCTTTTGGATCCAAAGACGAAATCATTTCATTGCAAATTAATACTACATCCATTTCATCCTCACTTTCATTTTCTATTAAACCACGGGTGAAGTCAAGAATGATTTTCTCCAAAGTAGGCATAAAGTCCTCATTTGGTTCAAAACATTCCTCAACTACAAAAGTATCGGAAGAAAATCATCGTCAGATTCAAATAATAAATCCAATTCATGTCCCCACAGATTTATCACCTCCCCCACACGACACAACGAAAGATAGGGAGATTTCGCCTAGCACGAAAGAGGCCAAAGATGTCCCCTTAAATGAGAGTGACAAAGAAGATGCTAGTGAGACCAAGGTAGTAGTGAAACCACCCTTCGCGGCATCATTTCCTCAAAGGTTGATTCCTTTCCATAAAGTAAACCCACGTGAAGACGTGCTAGAAGTGCTAAAACAAGTAAAGCTCAATTGACCTTTCCTTGATGCAATTAAGAAAATTCCAGCTTATGCTAAAGTCATCAAAGACTTGTTGATGGTAAAGAGAAAGATGAAGGTAAAGAAGAATGTATTTCTAGCCCAGAACGTGAGCTCCACTATACTTAATGATCTCCCGCCTAAATTCAAAGATCCCGGTACACCCACCATTTCCTGTATCATTGGAGAAAATAAAATCGAAAAGGCCTTACTTGATTTGGGAGCAAGCGTAAATATCCTCCCTTACTCCATCTATAGGCAACTTGATTTAGGTGACCTTAAGCCCACAAAGGTCACTCTCCAATTGGCGGATCGAACAGTGAAGATCCCAAGAGGCATAGTCGAGGACGTGATCGCCCAAGTTGACACTTTCTACTTCCCAGTAGATTTTGTCATTTGGGACCGGAGCCCTCCTTCAACTCGAGCGATCATGTTCCGATCATCCTTGGGCACCCTTTATTAGCTACGGCTAATGCAATCATCAATAATCAGAATGGGCGAATGCAACTAACCTTTGGGAACATGACCTTGGAAACCAACATCTTCCACATAGCACAACATACGGGGGAGGAAGATGATCTTCACGCGGTGAGCTTCATAGATGAGATTGTAGAGGAGTACTTTGAGGAGAATTATTGCAGTGACGCCTTAGGGTCCTGTCTAGTGTCGAGCCACAAGAGTGAGAGGACATACACCGACTTTGAGAAGGAGGTTAGGGAGTTAAGAGAATTACTCGATGAGAGAGCGTCAGACGAGGATGCGAGAGGTGTTAATTGGGCTTCTAGATTCGAGGAATTACCACCGAGGGATACACGCATGGTTGCCTCCGACGAAAAGTTTCCAACCCTTGAATTAAAGAAACTCCCCTCCCATATTAAATATGCATACCTAGTAGATGATGAGACATTTCCTGTTATTGTCTCCTCTAGCCTAGACAAAGAGTAGGAGGGCAAATTGTTGAAAATTTTAAGGAAGAACCAAAGTGCTTTTGGTTAGTGCATTGCTGATTTGAAGGGGATAAGTCCTTTGATTTTCACTCACAATATCCATCTTAAATAGGATGTTAAACCCTCAAGAGAAATGCGAAGAAGGCTAAATCCCAACATGAAAGAAGTAGTGAGAACCGAGATTATCAAGTTATTAGATGCCGAGATTATCTACCCAATATCGGATAGCAAGTGGGTGAGACCCATTCAAGTCGTCCCGAAGAAGTCGAGAATGACAGTAATTGAGAATGCCAAGGGAGATCTAGTTCCCCAACGTACCACCACCAAGTGGTGCGTTTGCATTGATTACTGGAAACTCAATGCGGGAACTAGGAAAGACCATTTCCCCCTACAATTCATTGATCAAATGCTTGAGAAAGTAGCGGGCCACCCTTACTATTTCTTCCATGATGGTTATTCCGGATATAACCAAATTGAGGTAGATGTACTTAACCAGGAGAAAACAACCTTTACTTTCCCTTTTGGTACGTTTGCCTACAAACGTATGCCATTCGGCTTGTGTAATGCGCTCGCGACCTTCCAAAGGTGCATGTTGAGCTTATTTAGCAACATGGTCGAGAGAGGACTCAAACTGTTGATGGATGATTTCAGCGTTTTTGGTACCTCTTTCGATCGTTGTCTAGAAAAAATGGAAAAAGTGCTTACCCGGTGTGTGGAAAAGAACTTAGTGCTGAATTGGGAGAAATGACATTTCATGGTCACCGAGGGAATAGTTCTTGGCCACATAGTATCATCCAAGGGAATAGAAGTTGATAGAGCGAAAATAGATGTCATAGTTGATGTTCCCCCACCAAAATCGTTTAAGGAAGTGTGCTCTTTCTTGGGCCACGCGAGGTTTTATCGAAGGTTCATTAAGGACTTTAGTGCCATCGCTAGACCCCTAAGAAACCTACTCATAAAGGACACCCCATTCGAGTGAACAGAAGCATGCCAAAGCTCTTTTGAAAAACTGAAAACCATGCTTGTGTCAGCTCCCATCATGCAAGTTCCGGATTGGTCTTTGCCATTCGAACTTATGTGTGATGCTAGCGATTATGCAATAGGGGCTGTTTTGGGCCAAAGAAAATAGAAGCAAGCTCATATCATCTACTACGCTAGTCGGACTCTTACCAGACCACAACTCAATTACTCTAACATGGTAAAAGAGTTGCCAGCGGTAGTCTTTGCCCTTGATAAATTCTGGTCATATCTTATCGGTTCTCCCATTACTTGCTTCACCGACCACGCGGCATTGAAATACCTACTTGCAAAGAAAGATGCAAAGCCGCGCCTCATCAGGTGGATCCTACTCCTACAAGAGTTCAATCTGTCCATTAAAGATAAGAAAGGAGTAGAAAACATCGTTGCCGACCACTTATCACGGCTTTCGTCCAACGGATCCCATACTCATTGATGAATACTTTACGGATGAGCAACTTATTGCTACCTCTCCTTTGCCCTGGTTTGCAGATATAGTGAACTACCTTGTTATGGGAGCCGTCCCTCCTAACTGGACACCGCAAGATAAGAAGAGGTTTATTACTTGGTCGCGCATGTTCTTCTATAATGATCCTTTCCTTTTTAAATATTGCGTTGAACAAATCATTCGACGATGTGTACCGAATGAAGAGATCCCAAAAGTCATCCAATTTTGTCATTCGAAAGCTTGTGGAGGCCACTTTTCGACGAAAAAGACGGCCGCTAAAATTCTGCAATGCAGTCTCTATTGGCCCACAATATTCCAGGATGTGAACGATGCTTACAAATCTTGCAATAGGTGCCAACGGATGGGAGCCATTACTCGACAAGACATGATGCCTCTTACCCCCATACTCATCATTGAGATCTTCGACTGTTGGGGTATTGACTTCATGAGTCCCTTCCCCCCGTCCTTTGGTTTCCTATACATCCTTGTCGTGGTAGATTACATTTCTAAATGGGTAGAAGCTATAGCTACCAAGATGAATGACAACAAAGTGGTGATAAAGTTCCTGCAGGAACACATACTTTCCCGCTTCGGTGCTCCGAAAGCGATAATCAGTGATAATAGCAAGAACTTTTGCAATAGGCCATTCACGAAGCTCATGAGAAATTATGGTGTCGTTCACAAGGTTGGAATGACATATCACCCACAAACGAATGGGCAGGCCGAACTAGAAAATCAGGAAATCAAGAACATTCTTGAAAAGATCGTCAGTCCTACACGAAAAGATTGGTCACTTAGATTGAACGATTCACTATGGGCCTATCGCACCACATATAAAAATTAACTCGGCATGTCCCCTTTCCGCTTTGTGTATGGAAAACCTTGCCATCTTCTCATTGAATTAGAGCACAAGGCGTATTGGGTGACTAAGAAATTGAATTATGCCATGGATAAGGCCGCTGAAGCCCGCAAGCTTCAATTGAATGAGTTAGAAGAACTACGCAATGATGCGTATGAGAATGCTAAAATTTTCAAAGAAAGGATGAAACTCGCACACGATAACATCATTCGATGTAAAGAGTTTCTTCCCGGGCAAAAAGTTCTTCTCTATAACTCTCGACTTCATCTCTTCTCAAGCAAGTTGCGGCCACGATGGTCTGGCGCGTTCGTTGTGAAGAATGTTTTCCCTCACAGAGCTGTTGAATTAGACGATCTAAAAGGGGGAAATACATTCAAAGTGAATGGACAACGCCTAAATCCATATCTAGAGGCGTGTGTGAAAAAAGTCGACACCATATGGTTGTCGGACCCCGTTTACGGGGTAGAGTGAGCTGTTACAGCGAGGTCGTCGCACCCCCGACGCGTATGGGGTGAGAGTCGTGTGTGTAGAGAGAGTCGTGTGTGTAGTGAGCATGGATAAGATTAGGGTACATTCGGGAAAGAGCATTGACATTTTCAAAAATTTGAGTCAAATCGTGTTGACCATTGGTATCGAGAGGTTTTGAACCAAAATTGATCGGGAGTATATTGTGAAAGTGAAAATTTTCGGAGAAGAGCGTTAGAAACCAAGTTAGGGGGAAATCTAACTCAGATACCTGGGTTGGACTGGTTCCTTTATTTTAGGGCCGGACCGGTCCACCCCAGACCAACTTCTTTAATTTCGAAGCAGACCAGTTTGGTAGTCGGATTTGCCTGAATTTTAAAGGATCGGACCGGTCCGATCCCCAGGCGGACAAGTCCTCCTTATGCAGATCTATTTTTAACCCTTCCCAAGGTTCACCCTCTTCTCCCCAATCCTCTTCATTCCCTCTAATTCGTTTCCCCAACCCCTAACCCTAACCTTTCCCTCCCAAATTCACCCCCTTTTCCCTCCAAATCCAACCCCTACCCCCACCCCTTCACCTATAAATACACACACATACCCTCCCTTTCCCTCCACACCTTCAACCAAACACCTCTCGTCTCCCTCCCTAGTTTTCTAAGAAAAAATCTCTCTTTTTCTCATGGCCCAACGCGCTACCCCCACCAAGTATGACTCCACCGACATCCTCCCCTCCAGTCATGGTGAATTACGCTCCCCCTAAGAGGAGCGATGGTGCCATCGATTCTTCGGTCTGGATCGCAAACTCCATATGGAGTGCGCTGTCCAATGGACTGGGCTGCCCAACTCTGTCACCGCCCTATTCATGGCTAGGGGTTGGTGCCGATTCCTCAACAAACCCTATGAAGTGGTTTGGGAAACCAAAGTCCGATCCTTTTATGGCACCCTTATTCGGATGGGCCAATTCGAGGCCCAAGCTTACGTGGATGGGAATGTCATCCAATTTTCTATGGCTCTTCTCACGGCCAAGTTGGTCGAGTAAAATGTTCCGGACGTTCAAGAATTCACCTATCCAAAAAATGTCCCCCCGGTCTCCAAAGATGTGATCATGGAATGCATTTCACCGGATGTGGCTTGGACGGGGAAACCATCGCCGTTGGACACCTTAATAAGAAGGCGCGCCTCACTTTTCAGATTGTGTGCGCCAACATATTGCAAACGCTCAACGATTCCACCATGCGGCTCCGACAAGACACTTTAACCTATCACCTCTTTGACCCCCACACTTCCATCGACTTGGCCCGCACCTTATACGCTGATATCATCAACGCATCCTTGGATGAGAAGGGTGCTGCCCCACTTCCCTATGCAAGATTGATTACCTCCATCCTCAAGGATGCTGGCATAGCGGCGCCGCTCAATCATACTCGCATTCCCGGTCCTTTTGGACAAGGGACCCTCACTAAGAGCACCAATTAGCTAGCTGTCCTACGGGCACGGCTAGGAGGTGATAGTGAAGAAGATGCTTCCTCGAGTGAGAGCGACGAGAAAGAAGAGGCAGTCGGTGCGGATGTCAAAATGGGGGATGTTGGTCCGAATGAAGAATCGGCGGACGAAGAAGACGACCCGAATTTTGAGTGGGCGGGTAGCGACCTCACAAACCAAATGGCGGCACTTGAGATGAACTTCGACAACTTTTTGACCGATTACCGTCATGACACGAGCTTGATACTCCATTTCCAAGCGGACATATATCGACGCCAAGGGGATCCTAATGAGCCATTGCCTCCCCATTTCTATGACCCCTATGGCCCCGATGCGCCCGGTTCCTCCCAACCCCCACCCCAGTGAAGCTTGATGTGGTTCTGATAGTTTTTATTTGTTTTTCCATGTTAACATGTTGTCTGTTTTTCTGGTAATTGTACCACAGTATTGTTTGCTATAAAATCTGCATTTTTCTCCATTTGTTTGTTTTATTTATCGCACTTATTATTTTGCCTTGTTTAGATTTTAGTCCTTTTTGCTTGAGGACAATGCAAAAGTCTAAGTTAGGGGGGTCACAAGTGCGTATTTCTAAAACTTCACAAATTTTCAAAAATGCCCAAAAATTTTCAAAAAAATCATAAAATTTTGAAAAACCCAAAAATATTTTTGTTCAAAATAAACAAAAATTGGAATTCAAAATTTTCAAAAATATCATTAAAAGTCAGTTTAAAGTCTCAAGTTGTAAAAATGCAACATACACAAAGCCAAAATTGACTAAAGATGGAAATTGAGCGAAAATTGGCGACTTAACGAATAAGTGTGGAGATTAACAAACCCGGTGAGATTCGAGCCTATAACTTTTTGCGAGTTTTTAAATCAATCCGAGTTAATTGTTAACTCAAAGGTCTTTTCAGCGCCTAAAAAGTCGTCGAGGATCTCAACCCTTTCATTTTTATCGGTTATGAAAAACGTGTGTGATATTGCTTTGAAAAATGTGCCAAAAGTGATCTCTAAACTTAAATTCATCTCGAAACGCATATGGTAACGCAATTGGTGTTTTGGACAATGAATTAGGACATCGTTTGTTACCCAAAAATATTAGTCATAAAAAGATGTGAAAAATTATCCCTTTGATAACCCAATTAAGCCGAATAAAATTTATCCTTTTTGTTTGGTAACCCAGAAAACCCAAGTAGCCCGAAATTGCGAAAAATGGAAAAATTCAAAATTTAAGTCCAAAAAGTGCATATAAAGGGGCAAGAAAAAATAGAAGAATGCTCAACAAAAATAGCTAGAAAAGAAATGAAGTTAAAAAAAGAAAAAAAAATGAGCAATAGCCCAGAAAAAAGCACAAATGGACATCCTAAATGACTTTTCCAATTCCGAATTTCCCGACCATTTCCATGTTACCCAATATACCTTAAAACCCGAAAAATTCCTAACCGAGTCCACAATGCGAAATTGATTACCGCGTGGAGAGTTAAGACACCAAAAGATAATATAAAAGATTAAATGTGCAAAAAAGAGTCAATGTTCCCGTTTTGAAACCGTAATCTATTAATGAGATCCTTTTATGATAAAAGTTTCGTCTTTCAATACGTATGCGTGACTTTGCGTCCATTATATTTACTCTTTATATCACGCATACCGAGAGAATAGGCACATTTCGAGTGATTCAGTTTGAGAGAGCATTCCGTGAGATTTTGAAATCAAAACGCATTTTCGGTTAAGTAACGTGATGATTAATCAGTGGAAATTGGAGGTTATATTTCCGGCTTCGCACACACACACTACGGTTTGAGACTTGTAAATATGACTTGATGATGACTATTTTCTGGGAAAGTTTGAATTGTATAATTTTTAGGTATTTTGAATTTTTCTTTGAGTCGAATTTTGTAGGTGTATTCGCTACAAACCATCACGAGACACAACTCGTCCTACTAGGGTAACCTAGGGGTTTAAAGGCTTGTTGCATATGCTAAATGCAATCGCTTGCCCGCGAAAGAGGTATTTTATCCTAATAAAATGTTTTTCAAGAGTTGAGCCTTGCTAGGATTCTTTTACATTGCTCGGGACGTGAAAAGTTCTAAGTTAGGGGGTTTGATTAGGCATAAATTCTTCCCAATTTACCCTTAATTTAGTTACTTTTAGCACCTCGAACAACGTAATTGAGTTGACTTTATCTCATAATCTTACTACTGACTTATCCTAACGAGTACACCGAGTTTCTGGTATTTTGTATTGCTTTTACAGGTATTTGATGTCAAGAAACGAAAGAAAGAAATCGGAAGAATAAAGAAAGATTAGAAGGAAAGTCAAAAGGGAAAAACCATAAATTCTATCCGGAATTCGGATGAGGTACCTGAAGAGAAGTTGAAGATATCACACTCATGAGCATATAGGAAGAAACAACACCTCAATCGGAATCTCGGAACAAAAGATATGAGTAGTCAAAGTTGAGAAAGAAAGTTAAACAGGCAGACCGGTCCACCCCTACCCCGAACCGGTCCGATGTGCAAAACTCCTGAAGACCTCGAATCGAAAGAAAACCGAAGAAGGGTGAAAAAAAAGAATCGGTCCACCCTAGACCGGTCTGCCAAAAAATAAAAGGAATCGATCCGCATTGGAGTCAGATTGATTCACCTAAGGCCTGGACCGATCCGACCATCGAGATTCTGTAATCTTATCTTTTCCTAAGAAGATTCCTAGTGCAGATGAAACTCCTGAATTCTTGTAGGGTATAAAAACCCGTTTTATCATCATTATTTGTATGGACAATTTTAGTTAATTTTCCATTCTTATTCCGAAACCCTAGTTTAGATATAATTTAAAGTTTCAATTCCAATAGTTGAAGATTATTCAGAAGTTCTTTGATTACCAGTTTTCGTAATTGCTGCTGTTACTGCTCTGGTGATATTAGTGAGTTATTTCTTCTTTTCAATTCTGTTCTACATCAATTCACAAATTTTCCTTAGATTAATCATGGTTTTCTGCACATCAAACACTATTTTCATTACTTTCAGCCTACTAGGCTAGATTTTCTAAGGCTGTGATACATGAACCCAGCCTGATGTGATAGTTGCATGTGTATAAATTAGTCCTCTGAATTTAGTGATTGATTACGACCGTATCACGTAGGAACATAACAATTGTAGATCTTTATATCTCGTTTGCCTCTGGGTAACCGAGATGATTTAGAATGCAATTCGAGTGTCACTATCGAGATACCGATTTACTCGTCCTCAGATTAAGTATGATGCGAGCTTGAACCTCGTATACGTAATTCTTGGGAGTACTAAATTCTGGGTCAAATTAATTAGTTAAATTTACGATTAGTATTATAACTGCAATACACTAGGGTTGGGGGATTGTATTCCCGTCCTATTTTTATCACACATAGTTTAAAGTTTTAAATCGGTTTTCATTAGCAGTTTAGGTAATTTAGTATCATTTCATCTTTTCATAATTTCATACTTGCATTTAGTTGTAATCAATTCCAAAATCAAAACATTTTTCCTTTCTTTTTAGAGTCAAAGTTGGGATTCATTCATCTGTCCAACGTCGTCACAACCCTGTTGTCCTATTTCCCTAAGGTTCGATACCCGACTTATCGGGATTATTACTAACGTGACTGGCTTGCACTTGAGCCTAGAGAGTACGCACTTCTGAGACACATTCTTAGTCGCATCAATAGACTAAGTACCGACCCACTTTTAATCCTTATAATAGTACTTGGTCCCCCACCTTTAACTAACAAGCAGGAGGATAACAAGCTTACCGGGCCATACCTCAACTGACGACATGCCCAGAAGTGAACTTATATGAGTAATTGTACACAAACTCCACTAGTGGAATGGACTAATCTCGTCCTCCCTTGAGACTCAAGGGTACACATAATTGATTCTCCAACATTTGACTAGTCCTCTTATTCTGCATATTCGCCTGCAAATAATAGGTCGTACTTAATCACTATTTGGTACCCGAAGCCTCGTGAACTCTTTTCCAAAATCGAAAGACAAAGATATTATCCCTATTGAACACGATATCAAGCGGTACCTCATATAACCTTAGTTCTCGTTTAATATGATATGATTATATTGTTTTGTAGTATAACCAGTCCTAACTGGCGCAATATGAGCAACTTCGGTCAACCGATCCATTATCACCCATATAGGATCGTAAATCTGTATCAATAAATCCTTGGGAATATTCTCCCATTATTACATCAGAATCCCTAACGGTTGAAGAAACCTCTACTGGTTTCGGATGACCCACCCTTTTTCAATGGATAGGTGACTCATTGCAAAATGAATTTAGCACTATTTCTCCTCATTAAATCCCATTACCACTATCATTTATAACAGGATACATCTGATATTCCTCTCAAATGTAACTTTAATCTTGATCCATGTGTCTTTGACTCACCACGTGTCATAGGTCCTTCCTCTCTCTAAAAAATTAGTTTCTCGTAAAGCGTACGCCTCTGATAAATCTTGAGGAATAACTTTGACTCCCCGGGCTAAAGGTTGTCGAATTCACATGACAATCACAATCAATGCTTAATACCATACCATTTTCGTTAGTGTACAATCAAGTCATGATATCTCCACTTCTATCTTCATTTACCTTATCCCATATGTCCCGAGAAATAACAAAATAAAGATTCAATTACCTAGGGCGGCCATACACCCTATGCCTTACGCATTATTGTATCGAGGAAATATATTCTCACATCATAGTGGAATTATCCACTCTCTATTATACTCTCATAAATGTATAATTACTAAGGTAAGAATCCCATGTACTATCATCCAAACATCTCTCCAGCTACCGATATTCGTTAGTTTCATGGGTGGGATGTCTCACAAAGCAAAATCCAAACAAGGAACCCTCCCGAAACACTACTACTTCACATTATCTGTCGTTGAGATTCATAAGGCCTCTAATCTATAACATATACCTTCCCACAATCTCCGTATGTTGACAGATTAATCTACGTATGTCCGTAAAAATAACATGAAACATGGCGCTCTAGTATCCCAAGTTTCGACGCTATATATAACAAGTTATCTCTCGCTGCTTGATAAAGAACACAATGTATCCTGAGTCACATCAGTAAATAAATTCCTACACATCAGGGTCATATATAACTAGGCTACATACTCACTGGATTCTATGATATCATGAAATTTTCATATACATATATATATAGGCTCATCCATATTTCAGGTGGCACCACACATAAGTAATTTTACTCACCCGGAGTGTCCATCATGATAGTCTTATCACTTAATCTACTATCGTTCAAACATTCAGTAATTATCACTACACATTACCATAATAAGCTCTATTTTTCCAATCCAGTTAATAGTAAATTATAACAATAAATTATTCTTTCAGGGCCCACCCGGCTCACTCATAGGCGACATCAAAAAGCCTCGTTACCCAGGATAAATATGTTTGTAACCCAATTGTTAAAACTAACATACCAACTAAACTCGACTCGCATGTGAACTTTGTTAACAATTCATATATGTATTGTGACACACCCATGTCACTTGACCTAATCCTTTTCTCACAAGGATGAAACAAAACTTCATTAGGCTCACCTGATCGTATGGTCCCAGCACGTAGCTACTAATATGACCCATGAGCATCAAAAATATTTATACATCTATTATTTCACCCAATAGTTGCCCCCTCCCTGCTGTGGGATGAATTTTATGTTCTTTTCCTTACACGCCTATCATTGAAACATTGGCTTAAATCTCGAGACCTCAATTATGGCCTTACTGGCCACCCTATTTCATCCTGGGTCCCAATGACCCTGAAGATTTTTATATGCTATCGTTACTGAGGACTCCAGTGGTCGTTCCTAAACCCACCACTCACGGGTTATAAGTTATCATGCTCAATTCTCTAGACCCAATTCCCCCTCTGAAAATCTCACTCCTACAATTGTAATACCTAATTGGCATGGTTTACCCTTCTCAAATCTTATTGGTCTCACTTCTCAATGTGGACACAATCAACAATTGTAGTCCCACTCTCTACACATAGGGAAACTTCCCCAGTCACTTCCCCTTTCTTGTTCCACTGACCATTTTGGAATGTACTTCCCTCGGACTGGCAGTCTTAGCTCCCAATTGTTCTCCCATTGTCCCTTTGGCTATGCGATACTTTTGGAACTATTGTTGGCCTCTACAACCCTGATTTATTTCATCGTTACTTGGTAGGAAGTTAATCAATCAATATTATCTAAATGATTTCCCTATTGGGCATACTCTCATGTGGTGTTTCACTGACACCGTTAAGTTCAGTTTTACTTTTTGACCAAATTCTTTAACCCTCCTAGCTCACTTCTTCCAGAAGTGCTGAAATAACTTGTAAATGTATAACTTTGATGACATCAACATCAGTCATTATAGCTATATTTATCATCCAACCTCGTATTCTAAACATGGCCCTTTATAACTATAAATCCTTTTTATTTTATCCCCCTTTTCCAGGTATGAAATTCGTTGGACAATTCAACCTATCTCTCCCGATCTAGTCTACCCATTGTGCTATGTTTAAAATTTTCACTAGTATCTCTCTTATAACATCGAATGGAAGACCTCACGATCAAATCGTACCAAAATGTCTCTTTAAATTTAAAACACACTCCTTTATATGTGGTGATTGAATCTAATCACTTTATGTCGCTCCTAAGAGCTACAAATTTTATTCCAATTTAATTTGAGTGTCGCTGCACTCCACTCTACACCATTGCCTTCAGATTTTATACTTCCATTGGACTGTTACACTTTTTCTCTCTCTTCTCCGCATCTTCACTAATGACTTTTTAAAATATTCCCTCTGATTTCCCCTTGTTGACTACACTATATAATCTTGAAATCGCTCCATCTTTACCTAGAACTCTGCCTGGGGAACCCTTTTGTTCTCGAGTGATGATTTTTTTATCACTTGCTTAAATAATACTCATGGTGACTTTTGCCACGTCCACCATTCCCAAATTACTCAATGTATTCTGCCGGGCTTCTTCTCCTATCATCCTTATTACGGTGCTCGATGTGCAAACGATTTTGTATAATGAGTCACATCAATTATAATTCATAGAAAAAGAACATAAGTTTCATATGAAAGGGAAGACAACAATCCTATAATAAGGCTCTATATCAAAGAACGCTGCGCTGAAATGTATAAATCCGTATAGATTCCAAGGACGCTAGAACCTAATGGTCTGATACCACCTGTGACACCGTTCTTAATTAAATACAGGGTGATCAGTCCTTTATTAAATTAAACCAAAGTGATCGGTTGGTTCATTCTTAGCATCAATGTCGAAAATAATTTTATTTTATTTATAACCTAATAAATTATTAAGCTAAGTGTCAAAATATTTAATTTTGATTATACCCAAATAACCCGTTAATAAATTACCATCCTTTACGGCATAATTTATAGGCATTCCACATGAACATAATAAATACTAGACGTAAATCAATTATTGAAATAAATAAGACTGGAAAAAACATTCTAGTTAAAAGTCTCAAACCAATAGATCATAATAATACTCAATCAAACTCAAAAGATCTACGAAAGTAAACTGAGTACAACCTCTAAGATAAAATGACTGAGAATGGTCAACACATGCCCTAAATGAAATATATGAATAGGACTGAAGGAAATGATAGATGCATCCAAAAAGTAAGGACCTGCAACTCTCACAACCACTGCAGCTCGCTAAACGATCCATGCGTCTAAGCTGGTAACCCTGTGGCTAGGCACCTGATAATATACACACACACATACACACACACACACACACACACACTAGGGTATGCCTGTGCCTGAAGGCACGCTGATAATTTTGAAATGCATAAAGATGTGCCTTAGTACGATGGCAAGTGCCCTCACTAAAGCTACAGTTGATCTCGAATTTGAAACACAGGAGCAGCTTCTTTATATATGCTCGTGCCTAAAGGCACGAAAAAAATTCCAAAATTTTCAAAGTACCTAATTGTAAAATGGTGACAATTTCGTTCCCCGACAAAATTTCTAAAGTTTGTAATCTATTTTAATTCCGAAAACAAACCAAAGATCATAATATTTTTTAAACATTCACGTAAAGCTCTTAGAAAATGGTTGAAAATAATTTTGGAAATGTTTATCATTTTTCTATTAAAAATATCTAATTTTTTTAATAAATAAATTGAAAAATAAAAAAAATATTTTAGGATTGTCACTATTTTTTCTGTTGAAAAATTAAAAACATGAAAGGAAAATAAAAATAGTTTGTATTATTATTTTCGAATAATAATAAATAATTGTAAACATAGTGGCCAAAAGATTTATTATATAACATAAATAATTGTAAACAATTTTTATAAAATTGAGCAAATCTTCCTCTATTTATAAGGCTATCGATCATGTTTAAGAAATAAAAAATACTTCAATATTAATAACTAATAGTTTGTAACAAAAATAATAGTCCGTCAAGGACCTTGTATAAACAAAATCATCATAGAATGTAATTTTCCTATCACAACCAAGTCAAGTACAATAATACATAAATCTCACCATACCAAATTCAACATATATACGACTTTCCAATACATATTAGCCAAATTTATAGGTACTAATTTAAAACTGAACTATTATAGTAACCCTACCTGAAACTAATTTTAAACAAATCTATAGTGCTCGTGCCTGAAGGCACGCTGATAATCGTAAAACAACGAAAATTTTTAAAGTACGTAATTGCAAGAAGGCAAAAATTTAATATGCCAAGAAACAAAATGTTATTCTAAAAAAAATGGACATAATCTCCGTCGTATATTGGACTATCCACCCTAGTTAGGGGGTAAATACCAATCGTACAATATTCAAAAGGTCCAAATTCATTAAACAAATACTTGAATGAAAAAAAATTCTCTAAAAAATCACGATGATATTCGGGGAAAACTAACATACTAATAACAAAATCACGGTCAACCTGATTTAATTCAATACAAATAAGCTAAATTAAAAAAAATGGGCAGAATTTTACGTGCACATAATCACAAGATGACAAAAAATTCAAAGTATGTAATTACGAAATGGAAAAAATTTCATTCCCCCAACAAAATAAAGTGTGAGGTCGTATATAATTTAAACATCGTAGAAACAAAATCATCAATTCCACTCAATTCATGAGAATAACACCAATACTTTAGTCAAGAATATTTATTATATAACATAAATAATCGTAAACAATTTTAAAAAAATTGGCCAAAGTTTCCTCTATTTATAGGACTAACCATCATGTTCAAGAAATAAACCCAACAATAATTTATTAAGGAGACAATTTATCAGTCAAAATTAAATATTCATAATCTATTATGTATCGCTTTTATGGGTCCATTGATAAAAAAAGTGCGATATATGTCGATGCTCCCGATACCACTAAATCATCAGTGCTCCGTCAGATCATCCTGAGAACCAAGTCCTACAAAACCAAAAAATTGGACAATTAAAATTTAAATACAGTATACACATGTCAAATAAGAAACATGAACTCAATATCCATAAATAACAACGTCAATGGGGACCAAAGGTCAAATAAGCAAAAATAAATGACACACCATATCAAAACACACAAATCTCGGGTAATAATCGTGCTTGCGGCACGACACTGCCACCAACTACCAAAAACACCGAATTTAACAACCCACGCCTACACATAAAAGTGAACAAATGTCTAGTTCTATCGTTCACATGTATTGAGCACATGAAATTTTGACCTTACAATACTCACATTTGAAATAAACTACTTGTTTCAAATTACCTAACTATTGATTGTAGGGAGATAAAACAATAATATCCCAAACAATCGAAACAACCAACAATATCACAAACGATAAATTTCAAACTTTGTTGGAATTTGGACAATCGTCTTGCACAGTAAGAAACTTGATGAGTTTAGAAAGTGCTTCCAGGTGGTATAGCTTATTCAATAGATTGAAATCTCACAAAGATTAAAAAATGTACCTAGAACCCACTCATCTTCCGATTTTGTCAGCAGCCGAGTGATGAACGGCAGACAGAAATCCATTAAACATTTAAGTAGACATGAAACCTCTAAACTGATCAGCATTAGGCATAAGTTGTAATGTAACCAACCCCTTGTCATGCAAAATCAGAGACCGGGATGAGGGAGGACGCTAAAAATCACTCAATTGAGCAATTATAGCACTTGGGGTTGGTGTGAAGACCTCTGCTGATTCGAGGTGAAATCCACCAAGTGTCACCACGCATCTGATGACTCCAAAACCTCTTCAACACCATTGGTGGACTGCAATCTAATCAATCATCTGTTTACAATCATCCATCTCAACTACGACAAAAATGAAACAAACAAAAAAGACAAATGAGTTACATAAATTATTGACAAATATAAACTGTGTTCTAAATATTTATAAAACCAAGTTAGTTAGAGATGACATAATGCATAAAATAATTAAGTTTCTAAATCATAAAGAATATAATTGAGCAAGTAGGCTACACATAATCAATATTTGAAAATGGCCTATAAATCAAAATAAAAATCATATACCTAATGTTTCATCTCTTTGAGCTCTAGCAAATGCACAATTAAGTTTAATAAGCTTCCTAAACCTGCACAATTTAATCTTTCGATATCTGACATGTAACATTGAAATTTGATATTCTCCCGAGGGCAGGTGCGTTGCAGGATTGTCAGGCCACTACCCATTCAAGGCTATATGGCCCAAAAGCACAAAAGCTTATAAACATTATAAACACAAAAGCTTAAAAAAGATGGGATTACCTGTTCAAGGTTTATAAACATTACCTGCTCAAGGCTTACCTGTTCAAGGCTGTAAAAAAGATGGGATTCATGAGAAACTATAAAATAATATTGTATACGTAAGATATGCAGTGAAAACACCTATCAATGAGAAACAACTATCAAACTTATATAATAATTACAATGACAAATCTCATTAACCTTTTTTAGATTCTTTTTGTTCTTCACATCAACGGTAACATAATCAATAGTTACAGGTTCCTAACCCTTTAACTTGGTACTCATTGTCGTATTTGTTACCTCATCATAGATGGTACAATATGGCTCATTTGGTTTAAAAGTCTAAAATTTAATAGTCAGAGGATTAATTAGAATCATAGAAAGCAATCATGATACAAAATTAAAAAATGACCTACAAAATATAAGGCCAAACTACCCAACATATGTAAGTCCATCTTAAGCAATCAAAGAATGTGTTTATTTGTCAAGATAACTTCTACTAGACATTCTCTGGGAATGACCATATTTGCAAGAACGCGGTTCAAATCTGATGCATCAGCTCTTAGAAGATGTATAAATATATTCTGTACTCATTTACCGTGAAGTTATATTCAGGAAACCAATTTCCATGTCATGGTAACTATAATTCACTTGCAAGATTCTTTAAAACACATTTATGTTCAAAGATAATGTGGTTTCTGATGAAGTAGACTATGTGGTGAGATTCTCAAGAGGCTTATGTTCTGCTGGAAATGAGATGCAAGGCAATTTCTGTTCTAAGAAAACTTCGACCTTCACTCGAAGCTCTTAATTCCATCGATTTTAGTCATTGGCCATGATTCCCCTATACATCATATGTACGGAAGCACAATATAAGCATGAGAACATAACCAATGCAGAAATAAGTTCACTGCCAATTCAACAAATTTGAAGTTATTGGAATCCTAAACTTCTAAAAACCACTAAAACCTTCATGCTTTAGTGTCCTAAAGTTCTAAAAAACATTAAAAACCATTAACACCTTGATGCTTTATAAGTTCAAGAGAATACTCTCAATCCACCAGATCATGCTTTAGTGTCACAATCAAAATTACCACACTTCTTTTTGCATAGGAGGCACTACGTTGATGCTGAATATGCTCATAAAAAGAGTCGCAGTAAGGAAATGAAAGAGAATGAGAAAAAGAGTGAGTGTTGAAAAATATAATAATGACTCTGCTATTAGGAAATATATCATATACACCCTATGTTGCAAAAATTTGTTAATAATATTAACTAACATTTTCATGGTTATAAGGAATTCTATTGAGTAAGAACATTTGGGTTAACAAATAGATAGATCACCTTATTTTAAACATACTGCACGTAAAGAATTTTTCTACATAAAACATTATAGGAACGATATATTTAAAATACTGTAAATTGAATAGGAGAACAATTTCTTAGGGATATGTATCACACTTACTTTATTCATTTTTTTTTAATTTATAACATGAACATTGTCTTAAACTTTTTGTAGAATTTATGTTCTATCATTTTTAATTCACTGAGATAATTCTTATGACAGGCCATGATTTGTAGGATGATAAACATCTTGGAAAAAAAGGATTGAGTACAGGTCTAAATTTTCAGCAGATCCGAATTCACAACATTGAGTGGTAGTGTTCACATTGCTTGGGGAATTTCATCAAACAATTGGAGTCCACATGACGTTTTCTACAAAAGAACTTACAGTGTAAGGGAATCTCTTAGTACATAATTTCCACATGAATTTTTCATTAGTTGTTTTTCTATTTCTACTGGAACTCTTCTAATCTGAGTAGTTTAATTTTAGTAGTGGAGAAAAATTCTAGTAGTAATTTTGAATAATAAATAACTATTAAATGATAAAAATTTATAAACAACCCAAAAACCGTTAGTAGATATATTGAATGATTAACAACAAATGACAAATAATAGTTCAAGGCTAAGTTTCAATAATACGTACCTGTTAAAATAACATTTATTATGTGTATAGTCAGAGGTAGTATTTGCATGCTGGCTTCCCCAAGCACCTCCCCGGCCCTTTTTGCATGCTTATATTATGCATCATCAACCACGCATCTTGGATCTCTTTTTCCTATTTAATTATTTCCTCGGTGTAGGATAGACCTAGAGAAGATAAGCTTCTATTAGTACCCACAAATTGAGCAGTCTCTAGATTTACATTAAATGCTTCGCCAACCTCTATGAACCCAACTGTCACCACTCTGGCCTTGAGAGGATCTGTGTCCCTCGAGATATAACTTCCACGCAACAATTCAAAGAAAATTGTGTAAACACAACAAATTAAATCAATCATATAGAATGCAAAAAAAAAAAACTACCAAATTGGAACCAATAAAAAAAAGGATTGGTTGTTTTGAGTCTACCGACGGCCCTTGACAACTTGAGAATGGAATGATCCTCTTGCCATTAGGCCAATAATTGAGGATGGAATGATCTTATTTACTTTTGTTTAAATGCTCATTTACTTTTTATGACAGCAGGTGATGTCTACCATTTTCACTCGTCCCTAATGCTTCATCGGGGCAAGAAACAACTTGAACAGCTCAAAAGCCCTGATATGGTAGGATTATCATCATTAAATGCTGAACTTTCTCAAATTAAGAAATCATAATTTTGGAAATAATGTTACCTAAAACGCGGATGTATTGGTACTTGAAATGGGAATGCAGTAGAAATTACTTGTTTAGATCACATTGTTTAAATCAGTTGAGCTACTTACAGGTGATATGTCTGCCATTTTCACTCAAAAATAGTCTTCTTGCATCAGTTTTACAACCCCTGCATACCTGATACCATTTTCAAATATGATTAGCTTACATATACTGAAGTATCAGCTGAAGCGATAGACAACTTGTGTATATATTATGCCAGGTCAAAGACGTAGAAACAATAAACACCTTTATACATTTAACTATGGATGTCTAGAATAGGTACCCTTCCAATCAAATCTTCCATTCATACGAGGTCGTAGATCAAATCAAACATAGAGATGAGTCCTTTTACAACCTTGAGAGGATCTGTGTCTCTCGAGATACAACTGCCACCCAACAATTCAAAAAAAATTATGTAAACACAACAAATTAAATCAATCATACAGAATGAAAAAAAAACTACCAAATTCGAACCAATAAAAAAAAGGGTTGGTTGTTTCGAGGCTATCGATGACCCTTGACACTTGAGGATGGCATGATCCTCTTGCCATTAGGCCAATAATTGATGATGGAATGATCCTATTTACTTTTGTTCAAATGCTCATTCACTTTTTATGACAACAGGTGATATGTCCGCCATTATCACTCAAAAATATGTCTGCCATTTTCACTCGGCCCTAATGCTTCATCGCGAAAAGAAACAACTTGAACAGCTCAAAAGCCCTGATATGGTTGGATTATCGTCATTAAATGCCGAACTTTCTCAAACTTAGAAGTCATATTTTTGGAAATAATGTTACCTAAAACGCGGATGTATTGGTACTTGAAATGGGAATGCAATAGAAATTACTTGTTTATATCACATTGTTTAAATATGTTGAGCTACTTACAGGTGATATGTCTGCCATTTTCACTCAAAAATAGTGTTCTTGCGTCAGTTTTACAACCTCTGCATACCTGATACCATTTTCAAATATGATTAGCTTACATATAGTGAAGTATGAGTTGAAGCGATATACAGCTTGTGTATAAATTATGCTAGGTCAAAGACATAGAAATAATAAATACCTTTATACATTTAACTATGGATGTCTAGCATAGGTACCCTTCCAATCAAATCTTCCATTCATATGAGCTCGTAAATCAAATCAAACATAGAGATGAGTCCTTTTACAATTTAGATATCCCACGATGCATGTTCATAAACACCTATTTCAACATCCTCAAACATAAAGAACAATGAGTAGTCAATAAAATTATAAATAGAATCCAAGACTAAAATAACAAATAAAATGAAAGAATTATATGTTGGAAGCTAAGAAGTTCAAATATACGTATATGAAAATGATTTAGTATTCGAACATGAACAAAAAGAAGGAAATGAAATATATTAAACTTTACGCAGTGGTCCAAGAGCTGCCGAATGCTCTGTGGGATAAAATGTTTGAAGTCATTCAAATTGTACACAGATCTCTAATTAATCAGGAGAATTTTTCTACTTGGGAAGCATCCTATGACTTCTCTTCAAGCAAATCATGGAAATTTCTCTTTTCAAGAAAATGATAACAAAAAAATGCCAAAAATTTAAACCTAAATATCAGAATGTGAAAATAGAAGAACCACCAATCAAATAGAGCATCAAAGAGTATATCCGATTTTCAAATTTTACTGGGAGTTGTGGGTCTATTTGCAAAATAGAGCATAAAACTTCTAAAAACAAAAGCAAAAATAAAATTAGTGCCAAGTAGATTTCTAACATCTACAAATTCGAATCAATAGGATTTCTCCTTTCTTAAAGGATAACTATTAAAGAGTATTCTATACTTCACCATTCACTAAAAAAAATATTTTGGCAATAAAAAATATAGTTAAAAATAACGGAATTGAGAAATCTGACTCTATGTCCATTATTTAATTTTTTAACCTAATAACCCAAGGGGAAAGAACTTTATGAACCCAGTTAAATATGTATACCTTCAATACACTTTGCTAAAATATGTATACTAACTCTTCAATCCAATACAAAGTTAGAACAAATATGCATATCAATACCCAAATCATAAATCTAAAATCTTGGGGACAAATTGTAAATCTGAAGAAGAGAGATCTAACCTTTGGGAGTTTACCAAAAAATTGCAAATCTGAAATCCCAAATAGTAATCGTGAATCTGAAATCATGGCAAACCAAATCTCAAATCATTAGTGTATATACATGCCCATGAAAACCAAATAAAGAAGAGAGGAACAATAAAATAAGGGGAAAACATTCGATTCACATCTACAAAAGTAAACAACAACAAAAATTCCAATTAAAAGAGAATAGGTAACTCAAAACCACCCAAAATAGTTGAAAACCCTAATTTGTACCTGTTGATAGATGAGAGAAAATGTTGGAGGAGAGGTTGATTGGTCGCAGGTCACAGGGGAACCGTGATGAGGAGCGACGGTGGGGAGAGGGGGCGGTAGCGGGGGAGAGGGTCTGTAGATCACATAACTTGAGGTTAGTGTGGGGGAGACGATGAGTGAGAGAGCGAGGCGAATGAGGTAGGGTTTTTTTGGTCTCGTTGATGAGAGGATGGGAGAATGAGAGGTTTGTGTGAGCGTGAACAAAATTACTAAGGGATTTTGACCAAAGTACCGTCAATTTTGAATTGAAATGAAAATTTGATAAGTGAAAAAGAGGGAGAAATCAAAGATTTGAGGGATAAAATTGGTAGTGCAAGAAAAATGTATCTAGATGAAATCATCAGCCAGACTTATGACATACATAAGTTTCTTACTTTATTTATATATATATATATATATATATATATATATATATATAAAATAAGGAGTAGAATATTGGTTACTATTCAATAAGATGACAACTTAATTAGAGGCTAGGATTGATTCTTACAAAGTAAGATCCAATGGTTGAGATTAATTAATTCTGCACTACCTACTTTGCCCTTCAAAAATATGAGTTCCCCCTCTTTTTCTTCTCATTAATCAATTCCCCCTCTTTCACTTTAATTCAAATACAAGACTATTTTGGTAAACACACCAAAAGACACACCCTCACCCATCTCAACCATACACTCACCAAAACCCTTTCTCCTCTCACATCGCGATTACCAACAAAACTCCCACTCTCTCTTTAGACATCACGATTATTCTGGAATGAGAATATGGTACTCTGTCTCTCTCCCTACGTGTGTGCGTGTGTATTTAGGTTTTAATATTTCCAGAATAAGGTTCTAAGAATGAGTGATGGCTTTAATGGTGTTGAAATTTGAGGTTTAAATACGTAACTTGGGCTCTCATGGTTTCTGACTTTACGAAAAATGGTTGAAGATGTTAGTGTTGGGTTAATTCCATTTTTGAAGGATGCTAGGGGTTTGGTTCGTTTTTTAAGGAGATGATGGGTTTAGTTCAATGTTTTCTGACAAATTTTTGTTTATGTTTTCCAGATCTAATTAGTTTTTTTTTGCAGATCTAATTTTTTGCATATCTAATCAGGTATACATTCTGTCTCTGATTGGAACTGTGTGTTTATTGTTCAAATTAGCCTTTTGCAAATCTAATTTTTTGTTTGTGTTTTGGTTTTATGTTTTTTTAGATTAAAACAATCAGGTATACATCCTCTCTCTAATTGAAACTTTGAGGATTTATTTAATATATTATATGTGTATGATTCTTGATTAATCTATATTATTTTAGATATGTTGTTTTAGGTAAGGTAAGAGGTTTTGAGAAAAAAATTCTTACTTTAGCATCATTTGTTGTTCCTGGGCTAAAAACTTGGCAACATTGCCTAATAATAGGGAATCCCCTATTTTTTTATGTCGTATGTTGACATCTAGAATCTAGAAATGATTGAATTATAGCCAAATGAAACAATGGCTACATCCTCTCTTATGGCGCCTTTCTCTATTACAATTAGTTACTATTGTAACTAACATTAGATTTAGTTTTATTTTACTATCTTTGTGGATAAGGGGTGGGGGGACTTTAAACTTCTTACAACATATGCTCAATTTTGTTATCGATCAGTTTTTGGTTTAAGCATGGAATATTACAGTAGATAAATTGACATTGGTCCATAATGCCTTCATCAATGTTTTTCCTTTAATCACATCTCTTGGTATCTATTGTTTTATAGGTTGTACTATAGTATGAAAAATATGATTTCTCTGTGCTTTGGTATACTGATTGTTCTTTAATTTTATATACTACACAGCTATAGTTGGTACCAAGAAAATAGTGGAAGATTATCCACACACTACTAATTTATGAATCATTCTCCTTATTTGTGATATTTGTTGGAAAAAAGTCTTTAATACTTAGTTTACAGATAAGGTGAACGGGGCTGCTCTTAAGGCTAGAAGTGGTTTCCATGAAGACTTTAAAGTTGTGACGAAAATTCAAAGTTGAGAAATGAACGATACTAGAAGTTGGGATGATCATTTTGTGATGTAACTATAAACAGGTTTGTTTTTTAAAGCTGGGGATGATCCA
The DNA here is from genome assembly GCA_949130495.1 of Sambucus nigra. Classification (NCBI taxonomy): domain Eukaryota; kingdom Viridiplantae; phylum Streptophyta; class Magnoliopsida; order Dipsacales; family Adoxaceae; genus Sambucus; species Sambucus nigra. The sequence goes on from OX422207.1 coordinate 406,291,206, forward strand.
TGTTTTAAACATGAATCCTGGAACAACAATCTCATATATTTCATGTTTTACGCATATTTCAAATTGAGTTGTGGTAGTTATAATTTGTAATGATAATAATATATTTACATATATTTAAATTCTAATTTTTTTTTCGTTTTGTAATTTTAGTAGGTAGTTTAAACTATAATTATGGTGGAGGAGTTTTGATCCACAAATGCACCACCGAATACAAAGTATGGTTCTATATATGTGTCTCTCCCATCTCATTCGCTATTTTTTTCTGTTGCGACATATTTACCCCTTCACCAATATGTGTTTGTTAAAAGTAAAAATTTCTACAAAGTTTGGTTTTATGAGGACTTTGTGTTTTATATAGTGCCAAAATGAATATGTGATCATATATTGAGTAGTTCAATCTCATAATATCATTTACTTCAACATTTTCATACAGACTTGCTAGAATTTTTTTCCCTACAATTGGCAATATTTTATTTATAACCACTATTCATAATGACACAAGAGTTCCTTTTATGCATTGCATGGATCTTTTCAAAAGGAAATAACTTGAATACTATTTTGGGTTCTTGATGTTTGAAAAAAAGGTTATATTGATGAGCTAGAGAGTGTAAACTTTTTTTTCTAGAAAGTGATCTGCTGCGCTGCTATCCTCTATGCTAGAGTTTGGACTGAGAAGCTGCGTTGTTGTCCTATGTCTGCTCTACTGTTTGCGCTATGTCTACGTTGTTTTGGTCCCTGTTCGCGCCATGTCTACGCTAAGATTATAAGGTCAGATGATTTTTCAGATTCCTTGATTAGGATTACAAGGGCTTTAACTGTGGGAATTCGTCAAGGGTATCAGTTTGAGGCGAGGTGGTGATTCCATGATTGGGGATTCCAGTTTTTAGGATCTCTCGATAAGATATTTTCTAAGGCAGGGGATGGTTTGGCCTTTGCTGTTGTTGGGAGCTTTGTAAAGAATATTTTCATGGAGTTTGATTCGGAGGGGCCTAATTCGAACAATTGGGCAAGTATTGATAAATTTTTTTTGATGTTGTATGTGGTAAAAGGTGCAAAGAACTCACTGGGGATTGTATCCAGTTGTTTGTGAGCACTGCTGTTGCGGTTTATCTTGACAAGGCGATGCATATTAACACGTATGATGAATTATTTTCGGGATTAACTAACCCCAAGCATGAAAAAGAAGTGAAAGAAAGGTTGACATCAATTTGTAATGGTACGGTAGAAACACTTTGTAATTTTTATTTCATATTTAATGCCCCTGACTTGGAACCTACACTTGGCCTGACCTGATTATTCAAAAATGAAAATTGACTATGAACCTATGCATTTAGTCTAGATTTGATGCCACCAGTCCCTTCTAACACACAACACATTATCAAATAGAGCCTTCAGTTTATATCTTCTTCATCAAAAGAATAATCTTAGAGGGACTAATATTCCGTTCTCTTTTTCTTTCCAATTGATGTTTCAAGTGATTATAGGTTCCTACACATTGGATGAAATTGGAGTATCCTCAGATCATTGCAAGTTCTCCTCACTCCATTATCTTTGTGTTTCATGCCATTATTACAATTTTGAAACTTTTAGAAACTTGATTTTTGGTTTAAAAATTTGATATGTTTGGTATTACTGTATACAGTAGCACCATTTGATACTCTCCATATGAAGATCTTTTGTTTTTCAAATTGCTCTGCTACGTGCATCCATATATCGCTGTTTTTAATTCTCTGGTGATTCACTTCCTCCATAATCATCTCCATTATCCTTACGGAATTACCTCTTAACTCTCTGTTCTATTTTATTTATCTGTGTGAGAGTATTTAACGTTCAGTGGCGGCCTATATCAGTTAATTGATTTTGTAATCTATAATTTTTTTCAGAGAAAATGAAGTGGGTAGACTGTCTTAATAAGTAAAGTCAATTTAGTTATTTCCTTGACAAATATATATTCTTCCCCCTTAACTTGAATTCTTGGTTTCATAACTTTTCGAAGAAATGACTTGATAATTTCTATGTTATATAAATGACATGCTCAAATAAATTCGTATAAAATACCACGACACAAAAGAATTTCTTTAATTCCAAATTATTAAATGTTCTAAGTTTAATATGAACTAATTTCAAAGGTTTTTCTTTACTTTGTCAGTATTAACAAATACATCTGAGTCAAATAACAAGAAGTTTCAATATGCAAAACACTCCTCATTCAAAATTGATTACTTATTTTCTTTTCTTTTATAAGTTTCTGCACTCATTTCAAACGATGTGTGTTAAATCTTAAGCCCCTAACAATTTACCAAACGTCAATGTTGTACTAATTAAGATACAACCATTGTAACTATTGGTTGTATCCTACATGTCAGATGTTCTACTTATTTATTTTGTCTATTTTCCAGGTATCTGTTATATTCTCTCTTATTCCGCCCAAATAAGGATTTGAGGTGAGTTGTTAAAGCTTTATTGGAACTATGATTAAAAAATATGTGCTTCACATAGGTTAGATGCTCTTTAAGTTAATTCTTATACTTTTTTGTCTCTTTTAATAACTGATAGTGTTTCTACTGCTATTAATCTGTAAAATGTTATTAATCTGTGAGTTATTATAGTATGTAATGGAGATCTTAATATGGGAACTTGGCAAGGTATATGGCTATATGAGCATCGCGATGAAGCTACTTCGCGTAAAGTTGTTGTTACCTTTAATGGAATTTAAATTAAGTTGTGTAATGAAAAGTTATACTTTTATGGTTTGGTGATGACAAATCTAATGTCAAAGGGGAAAACTATGTTTTTTCTTATTTTCTTTACATGTTAACATAGTAGAGTTTCATGTTTAAAAAAAATGTAATGTTTTTATTATTTTTACTGTGTTACAAAACACTATAAACCCATATGTGTTGAGTTTGCGAGTGTTGGGTTTTATCTAAAAAGATGAATTTATTTTGTAAGGGTTGGTGTTCTATTATATGAAACAGTGAAAAATGTACGCACGAACAATTTGATTCGGTTTAAACCAGTAATTTTTTTCTTTTAAATACTTTCTGAATGAACCGGATCTATTGGCATTTATTTTGCAGTTCCCGTTACCATCTGCCAGAAGAACAAACAATGTTCAAGAATGAAAATCAATCTTGGATATACAAGTTGTAAACAATATATAAATTACCTCATCGATTCAACTAGAATTATCACAACGAGGAAGATCAATGAGCCTTCGAACAGGTATAACTATTAGAGCATGTCCAATAGAAAATGAATTCAACTTGATATTGTGGCCATCTGCATATATGCATATTGCATATATACAGAGCATATATGCAATCTGAATATAGGCCATATATGCAATGCATATGGCTTACCAACACAAAATTTCCAATTTTGATTGAGGCTGCATCTGCTATTCAGAGAAGATTGGACCTAAGGCTGTAGCAACTCTATAAAATCGGCAATTTTGGGTAATATTTGTACGTATTGATGTTGACCTCAATACGTATATACAAAATGGACCTAAGGATGCAGCTATTATCCACTTTTTTCTTATAATTTTGTAGGTATTAAAACTAACCATGTTTATTTATTTTCTATATTTATCACTTATTTGCATTAATATCGGTTGGTATAGATACATGGTATTAGGAAATAATCTTGATGTTTCACTTTTGATATGAATACAGGATACAAGAGGTGAGAAGAACCCCTAAAGGAGGCCTCTCAGTCATGCCTGATGACTTTAAGACACCTATACCTATAGCAAGAAGCTAATGAGAGAATTGCGCCTTTGATTATGCATTCTCACTTTATCCTAATAGTGAAAACTATTCATAAACTTGATTTTATAGAGTATTGTGAATGGGAAGAAAAAGCGAAGGTTGGGCTATCGAAATAGATCTTGGTACGACCAACTCATGCATCGGGGTGTGGAATAAGAACCATATTGAAATAATCACCAACGATCAGGGAAACAGGACAACCCCATCCTATATGGCTTTCACTGACTAACACAGAGCGCCATATCGGCGATGGAGCTGAGGGCCATGCCAAGATGAACCCCACCAACACGGTATTTCATATAAAGAGATTGGTGGGTAGGATATTTAGTGATTCGTGTGTACAACGTGACATGAAGTTCTGGCAATTCAAGGTTAGTGCAGGAAAATATATTGCAAATATGTTGAAAGTCCTATTTATTGGATCCAGATCTATGAGTTTACACCAGATCTATGAGGAGCTCACATTATTTCATGTTGTTACTACTTTTGATCCATTGCATTCCTCATTTGGACTAGGTTTGTATGCATTTCGAGTTTTTCTTTGTTATGTTTAAATAGTTAGTGCTTGCCCGTGTAAGTTATGCTGATAAGTTTTAGTATTAACGGTAACTATTGTAGTACCAGTTGTGTCCATCATTTATACAAACTGGTTTTAATATAATGGCAGATCATTTTTTAGCCACTGATATGTCCATGAATATTGTGTGTTTGTTTTTATATGTATTTTGTACACTATGCCTCTGATATGTTCATGTTCATGAAAACTATGTTCCGTTCAGTTTAGTTTTGCTTCAAATTGTCATGTTCAGTTCTGCTTCAAATTATTGCCATGACAATTTGAACATGTTCTTTTATTTGAATCAGTAAAGTAGTAAAGAACATGTTCAGTTATACTTCAATCTGGTACATCTTTGAATTGAACATGACAATCTAGACTGGTTTGCTGCTTTACTGAACATGTTCTTTATTGTCAAATTTGAAGTAGTAAAGCAGTAAAGAACATGACAAATTGTCAAAGTACGTCTTTACTGGTACATCTTTGAACACTGTAAAGTACGTCTTTACTGGTACAAAATACCAGAGGTTTTCATGACAATTTGAAGCAGAATGGAACATGACAATTTGAAGCATAACTGAACAATTTGAATCTCACATGTATAGTTCTTTACTGTAAAGTACGTCTTTTCTTTACTGTAAGGTACGTCTTTACTGGTACAAAAACACTGTCATGTTCAGTTTTGCTCAAATTATTTTTCACATTATATACGTACTTTATTAGTAAGTTATGGATCTGAGTTGATTTTTTTTATTATTAAAGATCTTAAAGAATATAACATTTTTTTAATAGAGCGGGATAAGTTCATGGGTCTAGAAAATATAAATTTAATTAGGTTGTTTGGTTCAACTTTTCTTATTAGCCTTGATACAAGATCATATTTGTTGGTATTTTTTTCGAATTACAGAGTTTCGTTTGTACCTTTCTATGTTCATTTTGGATTTTTTATGTTCTGGGAGTTATTTTTTCTTTTTTGTTTTAATGTCTGTCAGTTATGTTTTAGGGACTTAAGTTTTAATTTCTTGATTTCATTTGATTTTATTATTTCTCGATTTGATCCAACTATTAGCATAAAAAATCTTAATTTGACAGTGTTTTCCAGCTTTCACATGTGTCATATTTTTGTGTTGTTAACCTCTTAATATGAGGTTGATAACTATTTAGTTCGATCTAATCTAATTGATATGCATCAAATCATTGAATCTGTCATCGAATCTCTTTTTTTTGGTGATTCAAAATAACATATTCATGTGATTGAATCTATAGGTGCGCTAAACATATTCACAAATGGAACCGCGTTATCTGATCTAATCGACTATTTTGACGGGGTCGACTTTGATCTCAAGTACGAAAATGAACTCAGACAGAGCAGCACACTCAATGAAGAAAAAGAAAAGAAGTCGGTCAAAATGGCAGAGATAAAACACATGATCCCAACCATTTGGGGTAATTTTTAGATTTTAGTAAATGTATCAAGATTTGCCATTCAATATTTGGTTTAATTTCGTATTTCTCATTCAAGATGTAGTTTTTTTTTCATTTATTAATTGGGTTAGTGGAGTTCTTATTTGTGGGTTTAGATTCTAATTAACTTGCATTTTTCTATTTCGCAGATGCAACTATTTATGGGTTTCACTATCAAGGTATACTATACTTTCCTCTTATTCTTACAAGTATGTAGCTTAGAAGTGTATTTTTACACTAAACACGATTTGCTCTTACTATGATAACTATGTTTGTGTACTGTATGTTATTTAACATCAATGCCTGTTGAAGACCGAAGTTGAGAACATATGGAGAATGAGTGACTATGAAGAGCAAATAGGGTGATTTTATGTGGAATATTATTTCTCTTTGTACAATTTGTTTATATTTTATTTATTTTATTGGAATTTGGTGAAATCTATCTAATCATTTTCTTTTTTCTCACAGTCTGTTCAGATATTTTTTAATATTGCAAAGATTTTTGGTGGTCATTTGTGGCTAAGAAAAACAGGATTTCTCCCAATCTGCACCCATTTGCAGACATTCTACCATGATCATTTAGGCGTGAATTCAATGTCTATATCACATGCCTCTCACATTATGTTGACTTTTGATATTAACTTAGTTTGAATTTGATTATGGAGTCCCTTCTTTTAGTCAAGTCAGTTTGCATTGTGATGTGTATTTAGAGTAATTTTTGTAATAGGTTTCCACATTCTTGATGGTTTAGTTGTGTATGGAACTTACTATTGACGGCACAGACATGTACTTTCCTCTACTCCAACCATTTCCCTAACTTGATATGCTGAAGTTGCTTAACAATTTTTAACTTTGAGATTGAGTGTTAGTAACGCATTCTCTATGTTTCCTGCTCTATTTACTTTTACAATTTATGGCTTGCATGACCAATTACTCACTCCACCCTCTATTTGTTGTACAGGACTGGATCCTCCCTCTATTTCTCCTTCATTTTATTCTTCTTGAAGGTAAACCAAAGCAATGTTAAAGTTGTCGGTCTAATTTTCTTGCATCAAACTGACTAATATAGGATTAGTACCACTTTTGAGGTGTTTCACTGATTGGATTAGTACCCCAATGTCATTGAATGGAAGAAAGTTCTCAGCCTAATTTACTTGCATCAAGCTAATTGGGATTTGTTATACATATACACAATTTCTTTCTCACTTTTTAAACTTTCTTTCTAATTGAGAATTTTCATACATCTAATAATTTCTTTGTACCTCTAATAGATTTTGGTTTTATTAATTATGCTTGAATCGTTTATTAATTTCTTCATTTTCATTTTCATCTTTATTTTTCTTGTCAAGTATTGATACGAAAATTCAAGAGTTAGTAGATACCTTTATGCAAATGTTATTGTTATGACCTATGGGTTTAACAAAGTCCCCAATGTTAGGTATTGCTTTAGTTATGGCAACATTTTATTAGTGTTATTGCCTTTTTAACTATAGGTTTGATATAACTTCATGGCGCTTTAACTATTGGTAACCTTTTTTGTTTTGTATTAGATGACTGTTTGCAAACTATGGACAATCTTATATTGGAACATGTGGGATGACTCCTATTGACGTGTTGGGTACTTTATATTCCAATGTAATAATAAATATTTTGGGGCATTTTTGTGCTGAAGTTATCAATAGTGGTTTATTATGAACTCATATTTGGGGTTTATATCTGATTTTTGTTACAACGATGATGTGGTTTAAACAAGGTCCAGCATGGACTATTAGTATTGCTAGTATTGTTGTGGAGTATTTTTATTTTCTAAACATGGTGGATAGTCCTATAAATAAATGAAACTCTGCCCAGATTTTATAATTTGTTTATAATTTGTGTTGTAAAATAATCTTCAACTTAAATATCGTACATCTATTTTGACTACCATTTTTTTAAAATTTTAACATAAACGAGTATTGTTGTCATGGATTTTGGTTGTTAGTGATTATAGTCCCAACCAAATATGCTACGGTGATTGTTTCAAATTATAAGTACCTTTATAAGTTTAAGTGTGTGGTCTAATGTAGTCGACATGTCACCGTTTCTTTAGTTAAATCGATGTTGTTTATACGAGGTCCAAGACGAACTATTCATGTTGTTATAGCATTTTTTTCTTTACCTAAATTATTTACCTACAAATAAAGGAAATTATGTCTAAATTATCTAAATTGTTTACCTAAATTGTTGGGGAAAGAATTTTTTATATTTTTAGAGTTATTTACTTTGGAAATTTTCATTGTTTTACGATTACGCACTTTGGATATTTTCGTCGTGCCTTCAGGCACGGACATTTCGCTAATATATATATATATATATATATATATATATATATATATATATAGAGAGAGAGAGAGAGAGAGAGAGAGAGAGAGAGAGAAAGAGAGGAGAATAGCATGAAATGGGTCAGAGCTTGAGTTGTAAGAATATTTGTTTTAGCAAGTATTAAAAACTACAATGAAGCAAGTATTATGTGAATGTTAGTGAAATAGAGAGGAGAATAGCAAAAAATGGGTCAGAGCCTGAGTTGTAAGAATATTTGTTTTAGCAAGTATTAAAAACTAGAATGAAGCAAGTATTATGTGCGTGTTAGTTTCGAGCACTCACATGAGATTCTCACCTCTCCACTATTGTGCACGCTTAACGTACATCTAACCCAACCTAGTTATCTATATCACTCCCAACTAGGCTATAACCTTATACTTCTAACTATATCTCGAAGGAGTATCCCGTATCGCCCATATAATACGTTATTAAAATAATTTATCCCCCACAACTAAATTTCATTATATATATATATATATATATATTAATCATGCAACCATTGGTTACGACCACTTGGAGCAAATCATGTATTATTATTATCGTATCTACTAGTTTCACAAAATAGAAACATCCACAAGCACATATAGTCATAACATCCATATATATATATACACACACACACACACACACACACACACACACACACACATAATAATCCTGCACCCTTAGGTTAAGACCACTTAGCGTAGATGCATACTCTGCTATCATGTCCTGGCTCATCGATCGCTACATATGGACAATTGGTTCAGTGTCTCTCATGAACCATGAATCTCATAACATAAATATTGAAAGCGAGCATACTCACCAGCCAAATGGGTCACGCACATACCTACGCTCCCCTTCAACCGTCGAAACTATCCTACATCTCAGATAGCATGTATCCAAGTTCATATGCTCTGGGTACAAGTCAAATATCCTCCCATTGTGTCACCCATGATAAGACTGTCCACTGCACAAAACCTCCTCCCTATAGGAAGCAGCGTAGGTATGTTATACACATAAATACAATCATATAATAGGCATTCTCACATCCTATTAAAGATCAAGGTATTCACCTAACCCATACATGTATTTTCCATATGCGGTATTCTGTCATTACTAATTATAATATTATTATCTCGATTATTCTCTCTCTCAAAATTTCGAAGGTCAATTAACTTTTCCAAAATATATAAGGTATTACTCTACAAATGTCCCGTAGTAATTTTACACTATGCTAAAATCATCAAATGATAGTTTTCATCACTCAGAAGAACTGTGCAAATTGAAATGAACTAAGATGGGATTTTCCAGATTTTAAACCTCTCATTCGAACCAGAATGGATGTCATTAGAACGACATGCATTCTCGTTCAAACCATACTCAATCTCGTTCGAACAAGATTGAGCAAAATCCACCCCTACCAGAACATAAAACCCTCGCTTGTTCAAACCTCTCTTACAGTTCGTCTTCTATAGTTTCAGTCATAAAAACCTCTCTTGTTCAAACCCAACACCAAAACAACAACTTAATTGATAACCTAACGCGTGTAGATGATTTATAGCAACCGAGAATCATCAAATCTTTATAATACATCAATTAAATACGAAATCCCAAATTTAACCATTAAAACCCTAGTTCTCCAACTTTCCATTTAAGACCCATTAAAACCCATATTCATTTCTCAATCACAACATATAATTTTAGGATTTCTATTCTACATACATAGGTATTCAATTCTTCATCAAGATAACTTTTAATATATGGATCAAATTTTCTAAATTCACCCAATTCAAATCTAAATCATGCATTTGATACCTATGCTAACATGAGCACAATTATTGCTAATAGAAAGCAAGTAATAAACACTTGCCTCGATTTCGATGGTTTGATTCATTGATCATATTGGTATGGTTGTTTTTCTAACTCTCCGATCTACACGCTGGTGGGATTTGCGCTGTGAGGGCTTGAGTCTTGCACCAAGAACACCTATAAAGCTCTTCTTCTTCCTTTGTGGTTCTCCCAATATCTCTCTCTCTTAGGTTTAGAACTGATAGACTCCCTCTAACCCATGTACACTCATCTTTAATTATCTAATTCTCGTCATTAATTAAACCTCAAAAACGCAATTTACTAAAACGCCCTCCCGGGACACCTGTTAGGCCTAAAATTGCCCCATGACCCAAACTAAACCCACAAGTACATTATTCTGACTATCTTGACCCTTCCGGATTCAATAGCGCACTCAAAATGGTCATATGAGTTACTTAAAAATAATTTACTTCTTTAATCCAATAAATTAAACCCGACACGACTCACACACGCGTCCTGACATAATATACCAAACTATCACATTCACGACAATTTATAAAATTCTATAATTCCATATTACATAACCACACAGTAATATTCAATAATTTTCATCAATAAGTATTAACCCTTGGCACACTAGTTAATAATTATTTTTATCTGGAATAATTAACTAACAAATCTCACCATTTTAATTTAATTAATCCAATAATAATAATAAATCTCGTAATTATTTAAGATCATAAAAATATGGGGTGTTACAGATAAGATATGAAAATGTGGTTATGTCATAATATAATATGAGTTGTGTTACAAAGGGTTCAAAAAACATTATGATTACATCATAGATATCTTCTTGACCCATAGTTACCCAATTAGCAATCCTAATACAACCCAACAATATATAAACATTGCAGACTGAATTGGGGGGATCCTAATGGCAGCTAGATGGCCCAGGCATGTCGGGATCACGCGGTGCATAGGTGTCGAAGAAATATAGATTAATCGGCGCAATGCCCCTACACATGTGGAGGTACATTTCCATCTGCATCCATGTGATCATGATGATGTCTCACTGGTAATCACCCGAGAACGATGTAAAAATGGCCCAAAGAGCATCCATCAGCACCCCCAAGTGACATATAGTAGAATCACATGGTGGAACACCCACTCTAGCATGCTCTCTCGCCTATGCCTCATCCAGGTCCTCCTCGTCCCTCGATCCGTAGGCCATCTACTGCTCCAACCTCCTCTTCCTTCTCCTCACCCAAAAATCCTCTCCCAAGCTCTTAGCAATGCCCTTCTCGCATAGAAATGTCAGGGTCTTAGGAATCTTCTTGTTTGCCTGGGACTCGCACCTTGTGTTTAGGCATATTTTTGAGATAAGACATGCATAGGGGAGAGTAATCGATCCCCGTTTTTTGTATACGACGGCCAACATTTGGTTTAGAAAGGCTGATAATGGATTCCTCCTCCAATGGAATATATTGTAAATGAGCATACCTATAGTGGAGGATTCAGTTCACACTAGTGAGGTGGAGAATGCGATGAATATCGAGCATTGATACCAGGAATGTGTCCTCAGTACAACTCTTTATGGGATCCAAACGTGCTATAAGAGTGTCATTTGAAAACTTTATAGCACTCTCCAGGACGGGAAAATGTTAGTTTACGGGATTATTTGCCACACTCAAGTGCAGTGCCAAGATGGTAATCGAGATGGGGATCCATCGCCCATATACATAGGCCTCATACGTTCCATCATTGGTGGACACGAGAGAGGCATAAAATTGGTGAAAAAATTCTTCATTAACTTCCCCCCTTTTTCCAGGTGAGCCTCCCAATAAAACTTTTTTAAAAAATTCCAACGGAGTTTGGGATTTTCCCCAAGTGAAGTTGTCTCTCTAGCACTATCAAGCGGCTAGATTTGAAGTTAGTTTGGTACCAATCTCGCTCCTCCTTTGAGCCTAATGATTCAAACCCAATGAATCTCGTTATTTCATTGGATGTGGGATTTTGTTCCATTTAGACTTGCAAGACAATAATTTAATACACAACACAATTAGTGTGATGGAAAAATTAGAGTAAATGTAAAAAAGGGTCAAAATGTGAATGAGGGTGCAACATGGGAAAAATAGGTTGGATAAGGTAGCCGATGTGCACAGTAACCAAAACGGGACTAATCAACAAGTGTGTGAGATAATGGTGCAAGGCGTGTACCAACTGCACGCTCTAAGACCATTTGGGCATTTTATCAAACACATTAAGGGAAAAGTTTTCAAAATGGGGTGGAGGAACCTTTCAGTTATGAAAACATCCAAACAAACAAAAAAAAAACAAGAATCATTAGAAGTTGTATTAGTTAGAAATCATGGCAAAAATTAAGCATATGGAGTATTTTAATGAAATATCAATAAACATATTCAAAACAACCCCAACCCAAAAATTAAACACCAAAAAACTAAAATGAATCGGTGAAAATTACAAAGAAGGGTGAAAAAATTTACCTTGGATGAAGAAACACATGAAATTGGAGTGAAAATAAAGTGGGAAAGACTTTGTGAAATCTAGGGCGCGAAGTTAGTTAATAGAGAGAGGATCAAAGAATTGGGTGGAATGAAAACTAAAAGCCGAATGCTACTTAATTAGCTCGACCGAATTGATTCGGCCAAACATGGGAGATCGATTTGGACACACTGAGGTCCATACTGCCTAAAAATAAATCAATTCGGCCAAAGGGACAGAATTAATTCAAACCTATTACACTAAAAAACTGTTGTTGCATATGAATTAAATGGTGGGTATGGAATTCGTGGCCATAAGTTTTTATACTAAGCATGTAATAAGGCCCACGTCAAAAGTATGCAACCTCGCACATGATAGGTTTTCTCGACATAAAAATTAGGCTCGGGGGAACCTATTCGGACCCGTAAACGGGATCGATTAATGAGATTGACTCCATAAACAAATCAAATTACTCTAAAAAAGGTTTAAGGCATTGATCATTCACCTTAAACACACTACCATCTTTGGGATTCTCAATATCGATCACACCGTGAGGGAATACAATCTTTACGATATACGGGCATTTCCACCTCGACTTGAATTTACCCTCGAGAATTTTACAAGAGTACTTTTTATAATGGGTGAAACCACTTTCATGATATGTTCTTGTCATGTTTGTCTTTCACCCTCGCTTTGTAGATACTAGCACTCTCATATGTGTCATTTTGAATTTCTTCCAACTCATTGAGTTGGAGCATCTGCTTCTTCCCGTCCTTATCTAATTCAAAGTTCAACTTCTTTATTTCCCAATAGGCCTTGTGTTCAATCTCCATGAGGATATGGAAAGGTTTTACATACACAAGTCTAAAGGGGGGCACTCCAAGGATCATTTTTTATGCCAAACGATAGGCCCAAACGTCATTGGTTAGTCGTAGAGACTAATCCTTACGGTCTTGATTAATCGTCTTCTATAGGATGTGTTTGATCTCGATATTGGCTAACTCGACTTGGTCACTAGTCTGAAGGTGGTAGGTCGTTCTAACCTTATGAATACTACCATACTTTCTCATGAGATTGGCAAATGACCCATTGCAAAAATGGGTTTTGTTGTCACTAATGATCGCCTTCGGAGTACCGAAGCGAGAAAATATGTGTTCATTCTAGAACTTCAAGAGGACCTTATGATCATTCATCAATCATGTTGTTGCTTTCACCCACTTGGAAACGTAGTAGACCACAATAAGGATATTTTGGTTACCAAAAGATGCAGGAAATGGGACCAAAAAGTCAATGGCCTAACAATTAAAAACCTCGATTTCCAGTATGGGAGACATCAACATCTTGTTCCGACAAGTAATGGCGCCCAAATTGTGCGAATGCTCTCATGAAATGCAGAATTTATGAACATCCTTGAAAAGCATGGACAAATATAGTACGCATTGTAAGAATTTATGAATATTTTCTTTGAGGAAAAATGGCCTCCCCACTCTTCCGAATGAGAAAATGGAATGAAACTAACTATCTCTTGATTCGGGACACATTTTGGAATGATTTGGTCTACGCAATATTTTAATAAGTATGGATTATCAAAGAAAAATATGCACACCCAAGTCAAGAACTTCCCCTTCTTCTAAGGGTCCAATATGAGGGGATGGATCCCATCACAAGGTAGTTCACAATATCCGCGAACCAAGAACAGAGGAAGTGGAGAACATTTGTTCATCTAGAGGTAACTCATCGATGGGAAGTTAATCTTTATGTGCCTTAAACGTCAATCGAGACATGTGGCCTACAACGACATTCTCTAATCCCTTTTTATATTTTATGGTGAGATTAAAATCTTATAGTAGGAGGAGCCACATAATCAAATGCATATTTGCATCCTTCTTTGAATGAAGGTATTTTAACACTGCATGGTCATTAAAACATATGATGGGAGATCCCCCCAAATACGCTTGAAATTTATCCAAGGCAAAGATAATCACTAACAACTCTTTTTTGGTGGTCGAGTAGTTCAATTGCACACCATTAATAATTTGACTAGAATAATATATAACATGGGTATTCTTATCACTTCTCTGTCCTAAAACAACCCAAATCGCGAAATCACTCGCATCGCACATGATTTTAAACGGTAAGGTTTAGTTCGGGGCTTGATTAATGGGGGAAGTGGTAATCATGATTTTTAACTTTTCAAAAGATAATTTACATGTCTTACTCCATTTGAACTATATCTACTTTGAGAGGATATTACACAAGGTTCGAGTGGTGGAGTTAGAGTCCTTGATAAATCTTCGATAAAATTCCCCACTGCCAAGGAAATACCTCACGTCTTTGAGTGATTTTGGTGATGGAAAATTGGCAATCACCTTGATTTTCTACTTATCCACCTCTATGCCTTCGGAGAAGACAATATTCTCGAGAATAATCCTATTTGTGACCATAAAATGGCACTTTTCCCAATTTGAGACGAGATTTTTCTCGACACATATAGTCAAGACCCTTTCAATAATGGAGAGGCAATGGTCAAAAGAGTTATCAAAGATGCTGAAATCATCCATGAATACATCTAACCCTCTCTCTACTATGTCACAAACATACTTGGCATGTACCTTCGGAATGTGTCCGGCGCATTGCATAACCCGAAGGACATCCTTTTATAGACAAATGTGCTAAAAGGGCAAGTGAAAGTGGTCTTGCCTTGGTCTTGGATATCAAGCTCAATTTGGTTATATCCAGAATAACCGTCAAGAAAGCAATAATATGGGTGGCCTATACTCCCTCTATCATTTGGTCAATAACTGGAAGGGGAAAAGGATCCTTTTGGGTCATGGCATTGAGCTTTCGGTAGTTAATGCACATGCTCCACTTGGTAAGGGTTCATTTCAATATCAATTCACCCTTTGCATTTTTGACAATTGTGATGTATGATTTCTTGGGAACCACTTGAATCAAACACACCCACTTGCTATCCATTTTGGGATAGATGATACTTTCATCTATAAAATTAATGACTTCAATCGTAATCACATCCTTCATCATGGGGTTTAACCTGTATAACATTTCTCGTGTGGGTTTGACTCCCTCCTCTAGGCGTCAAAGGGGTCACTCCTTTTAAGTTTGCTATTGTCCAAAGGAACTTTTGTTCCTTTTTAACAAGTTCATCAATTGACTTTCTTGGCCCTCATCGATGTGAGATAAGATAATGACGAGATATTTCTTATTCTCAACCAAATACACATACTTATGATTGGATGGAAATTGCTTAAGATCAAGCTTTGGAAATCGCACATTCGAGGGTACCTCATAAGAATCGTGAGGGGCTAAATCTTTAAAATTAGAACACCAACTAACCTCCTTTACTCTCTCCACCTCATCCAACATCGAACTCACTAGTTTGACTTAATGATTATATGGGGAATAATCATTCTCTAAGTCAAGAAAGTTTACCAAATATGACTTGAGAGATTCCATACAATAACTAACATCGAAGTTATCTTGAACAATCTCCTCAATAAGGTCTACATTATGGACATCAACATCATCGCCCATTTGCTTAGCAATATTAAAAATGTTAAGCTCCATGGTCATGTTAACAAAGGTGAGATTGGTTTGCCCATTTCTAGCATTGATCAAGTCATTTGAGGTTGCTAAAAAAGGCTGAGTAAGGATAATGAGGATATTGTTGCTATTAAGAGCAATAAGATGAGTATCCAACACTACAAAATTCAGCGAGAAGAAGAATTTTTCAACATAAATGATGACATCTTATACTACCCCTATCAGAACCTTAACGGAGCAATCCGTTAATAGAAGAGTGATTTTGGTGGGTTTAAGATTCCCTAGGCCGAGTTGATCATACATAGAGTATGGTAGCAAATTTACACTCACACCTAAATCGATCAAATCTTCCTCGATTTTAAAGTTCCCGATCACACACCGGATGGTGTGGAATTCAGGGTCCTTATATATGGTAGGCAACTCAGATTGGATGATGGACTCACATTTTGAGCCAAAAATTCCTTTTTCCTCACAAATAGTTTTCACTTCACCGTAATGAAGTCCTTGAGGAACTAGGCATAGGCGGGAACTTGCTTTATTTCATCCATGAGAGGGATCTTGATTTTAACTTGTTTGCAAGTCTCTAAGACATCAACATTATTGTCGTCCTAATTTGGATCTATTAGCATTTGAGGATAAGGCTTGGAAATGGAGGGTTTCACGACTACCTCATGCTCGACTCGAGGATCCTCATCACTCTATTTGGGGAAGTGTCTTCGACCTCTATTGGGTTGGGTGAGACTTCCTTAGCATTTGGGAGTGGGAAAGGTATTGACTTGTCAACAACTTTCCCACTCCTTAGAGTGATAATTGTCACACCCTACTTTTTGGTATAAATGTACAAGAGAGTATATATAAAGTAGTGAATTAAAGTTAAGGCGGAAAACAAAACTTATTCATTATCAAAACATGACACATGGTATATTACCACCGCAGGGGTGAATTACATTTTATAGTAAACTCGAACTATAAAGTAGAAAATAGAAAATTTCCACTCCTAGCTCCCATTTGGCTTAGTCTCCACCCAAATAGTTAAATACACAAATAGGTGAATGGTGTGTGTCTAAAAAGGGGAAAATATACTATCCTCTTTATCCCGGGACATCTGGAGGAAAAGAGAATTAACACAAATATGCTTAGCAGGATTTACCAATTTTATAACAAATATCTATATAGAAGAGAGGTGGAGTGTATATAGAATTCACTGTTTGTCAAATGTAAATGTTTCTCATAATAACATTAAAGAAAATCAAGGAGTTTAAATAGATAATCCCATACCTACCAGCTCACTAAGAGTTATAGAAATAAGTTAGCCATCAGTAAAATCAAATAATAAGCAATCCAAAACCTTTGGATAATAACTGGCTAGGTACATAATTAAAGTGACACTCATACGTATATAATAATAAATTTGTCTCTCAACATCAGAGACCGTAGGCCAAGTAGAAAAATTTTGTGGGATAACACGACTGTCTACTCCCTAGTTAATATTAATGCTTTTACAATAAATAATAATGCAAAAAAGTGCAAGGTGACCTGAATCATTACAATGAATTGTTATGATATCAGTTATTAGATGATAAGTGTTCAACTTGATCTGATTGATCATAATTAGAACAATGAGTGATATAATTTCATACAAGTATGGTAATTTCTACACATACTTGGAATCAAATAGGGCTATTATAGAATGATATCAATAGTAGTTAAACATGTATGCATAATTTATTATCAAAGAGGTAAAATGACCTACTTGATAGGAAGTTTTAAACTGCTTATGGTTCATAAGAGGATATCGGGAGGAGTTGGTATTGACTATCTGTATACAAATATTGGGTGAATAAGTATTATTGGAACTTAGGTTGGTTTTGGTTAATTAATAACAAAAACTCTGTATTTTAAAGTTTTAGGGGTTTAATTGTAAATAATTTAGGACTTTAAAATCTTAGAATTAGGGTTAAATTTGAACTTTGGTGTAGAAGACTTTTTGACTTAAAATATTTCAAGTACTTATAGACAAAGTTTAGGGTCAAGATTCATAAGTTGAAAAATGCAAGAGAAGTCAATTTATAATTTAGGAAAAGTATTTCAAACTTAAAAACTTTTTTTCTATAACTTTGGTGGCTGGGCTTGGCCAAACACAGTCTTACCTTATATCATTTTGAGTAGAAAAATAAAATAAAAGTATTGAAAAAAATTCAAAAAATTTAGATTGGCCACGTGCCCTCACGCGCGTGGTCAAGGTTTCTAGTAAAATAGTTCATCTTCAACCACTCGAAGGTTGACTTTAGGGTTTGAAATCTTTGACCGGACATATTTCCTTCATTTTACACCATTCTCAGTGATTTCTAATCAAACTCAACCTAAAATTTCATAAGAAATCGACATATATGAGTTTTATGGATCGAGGTGCAGTATATATTGTGTTCTATAACTGTGTATTTTTCTGAAATTTTGACTTAACATTCGAAGATTATTGAGTATGGAAAGAATTATTATGAACATGTTTAGGTTTATGCTATGTTAAGGAGGATTTTGGTTTTTTGATTTCAAGGCTTAAGCTGGTTTGTGTGAGGAGAATTCGAAGTTTTGAGTTTTCTGAATCAGAAAACACTTTCGATCAATTAAGGCTTATTATTTAAATTCTTGGGTTTTGATCATTGCACTAGAGTTCATAAGGTCCTAATGAATAAGTTAATAGATTCAAACCTAAGTTATAAGAAATATCAAAGTTCATCATTAAAGCTCAAGCTTTAATGGCGAATTTTTCATATTTCTTCATCTGGGGTCTATTTTACAAGTAGAGTTTTCATTGTTTTGATGAATATTGGCATAATATCAAGACATAAATCATTTGGAATTGAAAGAATTGAATTTAATGCATAAAAGGATAGATTACCTGATTTGAGAGAAAAGTTTGAGTTTTTGAATACACTAAAGAGGGAAGTTCTAATGGCTTAGATTATGGGATTTTTGTAGTTTATAAGCAGGGGAACTGACTGGTTTGAATGGGAGGTGAATTTGAGCAGGTTTTGGGAGTTTAAGTGATTGGTAACTTGTACCTCATATGTTTGCATGGTTCAAACATGTGATTTTTGGCATTATTTTATTGTGTGGAGACTGAGGTGGACATGGGGTTTTATGTATATGTCAAATAATTGGGTTTTAGTTCTTGGTTGTTAAGGTATATACCTATATAGTCTTAAAACTGTATTTTTGGCAAAGTTTAGGGGCATATTTATAAAGTTAGAAAGTTATGGGGCATGAAATTATAATTTTTGGTTAGTTGAAGTCTATAGGGTCAATTTGTTATAAAGTTGGGATCTAGGGGTTAAGTATAAGTCAAGTTATGGTAGTTTGTAATATTCAGGGTCTAAATTACATTTATTAAAACTTTTGGGATACTCAGTTAATTTAGCTATTTTTTAGGTTTTGTAGAGTAGCTTAATCCTTCATTTGAACATTCTTGAGTTTATACATTCTAGGATGGATTAAATTGACATAAGGGTATCTTAATTCAAGTACGAATATTATAATAATAGCCCTCCCTTGATTGTGAGGGGGAACCGAGCCGTCGGTACTCACACTATTTTGCCTAAGAGGCCTTTGAGGTTGGGAGGGAAACTTACCCTTTTCTTAAACACTAAATGAGGTAATCAACTTAGATAGTGAAGATTTTTTTTCCACAAATGTTTGCGCATTTTGATTATTCATCGTAAGTTGAGCACTCATAAAAGCTTGAAGAGTATCTTCAAGACTTTCCCTATGTGATGTTAAATAGGGAGGTATAATCGGAGGAGGATGTCTCGATGGAAGACCTTGAATTTTCAATTAAGGAGGACGTGATTGTATGTACTACGATTGATTTTGATTATTTGGAGGTGGGGGTTGACCTTGATAATTAGCGAGAGGGGGATTTTGAGCTTGTTGGGGTTGCCCATAAGAGAAATTGGGGTGGTTTATCTATGAAGGATTACTCCCTTCACTAAGAGGATTCATGAATTGCTTCTTGTAAGTGACCATTACATTGTCTTGATCGTGAATCATCACCTTGCAGGACCATATTATGGGAGAATCCTTGGTAGAGTGATCTTCGACTTCATAAATATCACAAGCCTCCTCAATAAGAGATGGAGTAGGAATGACGAGAACTAAAAGTTTTAAGTCCATTGCCTCAACTCTCTTTGCTAGTTGAGCAACGCTCACTAACATATCATCCCCATTGGTGAGATGATACAATCCATGGCTAGAGGAGGTCGGATATGAATATCGATGGTTAGCCTTGCTTTGGTCCAAAGTGTTCATGCATGAGTGGTTTCAGCTCAATATTTGAGGTGTGCCTCGACATCATCCAGATCTAAGATGAAGAATTCCTTGGGGAACTGATCTCCACCATTTGTTTGGAATTGAGTGTATTGTGCAAAAAGGAGGTGAGTCTCCATTTTTCGAAATCGTGATGGGGGATAATTACTCAATATATCATTAAATTTCTCCCAACATATCTCAAAGGTCTCACTCTTGCTTTAGAAAAAGGCTTGAATTTGTCTCGTGAGGGTGTTAGTACGACGGGTAGGTAAGAACTTTTTCAATAATTGGACTTGGATGTCCCACCAACTCCCAATAGGATTTGGGCCAAGGACCAAATCCAATTTATAGCTTTCTCCTTGAGAGAGAATGGATAGAGTTTGAGTTGAGTGACATGAAGTGGGCAATTTTGATCCCTAAAAGTAATGCACACTTCCTCAAACTCGTGTACATGTATGGTTGTTCATTTTTCATGTCATGGTATATGTGTAGTACTTGTATCATCCCATTTTAAAAATGGCATTGTATGGAAAAATGACTCATGACGGAGATGTGGTCCTCTCCGGTTGTAAGTATTCTCTCATTGGCTGATATGGTGGCTCAATCTCTCCGCAACTACCATGCTTGGTTTGATTACCCCCCATGGAGGTGGAATTAGAGAGGGCTTCGGTATGTGAGAAAGTAGGAGTAGGATACGATCTCTAATGATCGAAACAATCGCTTAACGACGGATATTCCATTATAAGATTTAAATTATTATCGTATGCGTCATGCATTTATGTGAGGTTTGGATTTGTTTTGGAAACCAAGTTGTCATGATGACTACAGGGAATGAAAAAGTGTATAGAGAATGTCGTATAACCTATATTTACTGCTAATCCCCGACAATGGGGCTAAAAACTTGATGCTCAAAAAATAGTGTTTGATTCAAGTGCAAATCAATCGAAATAAATAGTAACCGGTCGTATTCCATAGGGATTGGAATCTCCTAGAAGAACGAAATCGGGTATAGGATGATCATTATACATCACAAAAAGAAAGTGTAAAAGATGATGATATTTGGGGGTGGTGAAGTATATCTAACAACTATCATAGTATGCATTCAATTACATGTGAAAGAGTAAAAGACAAAGTTATGATGGTACAAATTAGGATAAGTATGAGTTCGAAGAGAGAAAGGGAATTAGGGATCATTATCTTACCATGGCGCTAATAAGTAGATGATGGAGTTTGATTCAAGTTGATTCTTCTGAACATGAATCATGAAGAGACCAAACACATCAATGGAGGATTAAGGGTTAATTAATTATGGTACTAAATGGGTTAAGGGTATAGAAAAGCTTCAAATGCTACCCTTGCAAGACTAGGAAAGTTAAGAAACTAGACTAGTCCAATACCATCACATGAAGTTCTATCAGTATAATTATAAATCAAGCCCTAACAATGAAACTCAATCATCCATGATGGGATTATGATCCCCAACCTAATAGACTAGCTAATCATATTGGAAACCAAGTAAATCATGCAAGTAAACCTCATAAGTAAAGACCCCATCAATCAATAACCAAACCAATGCAAGATAGAATAATAAATTCAAGTCAAATTAATCAAACCAACCAAATATGGAGCTGGTAAGAGTGAAATACAATGTAACAAACAATCTTTATGTATTAAATTCAAAACAAGAGAAAAATCAAAATTTCTCTATTTGACCTAGGGGAGAAAGAGAGAGAGTTTAATTTTCAACACTTCTTGCTAAAATATGTGACGTGTAAAAATGAGAACCCCCAAAAAACTAAATACTAGGTCTTACACCAAGCGGTAAGCTAGTAAATAAAAGAAAAATTAGGGAAATGGGGGTGAATCGATTCGCCCATTTTGGCCAAATCAATTCATCTAACAAAACTTATGTACTACCTTAAAACGAACTGATTCGTCCATAAGGCCTGAATTGATTTGGACTTGTTTGAATGTATATAATAGGTTTTTTCATGGACCTTATTTTGCGAAATCTTTCATAACTTCTTCAATAGATTTCAGATTCATGCATCATCGACCGCCACACGAAAATGACTTGATGAGCTTAAACTTTTATGAGATCTTGAGTGCCAAAATTGAGGGTTAAAAATACTAAAATTCCCCTAAAGTTGTGATTATCAATGAAACTTCCCCAGAATTAAACCAAACTTTACGCCTTGCATTCCCGATACCTATAAAAGCTCAAATAACCCATGCACATTATGTATATGATGAAAATAGAGGTTAGCTAGTAATTGAGCATAAGTCCCAGGAATAAGGTGCACGGGAATATTAGAATGGATAAATATAAGGGATTTTAAATGCAATATTCGTGACTAATCAGTAAGTCGCATATCCTCATATGTAAGGTATAGATGTAACTCAATAGCGTCCAATGGGATATGCTAGCAAGCCAGATCACTCATCTGATACTTCTTCAGCAACGATAAATGAAACACATCGCGAATTCTCTACTAGTGCACTAGCGGGTTGAGCCTATATGTATCTGGCCCTATCCTCTCAATAATAGGGAAATGCCCCACATATCTTGGTACCAACTTTCACTTCTTCCTAAACCGTATAACTCCCATCATGGGAGACACTCGTAATTACATCCGGTCACCCATCTCAAGCTCTAAGTGTCTTCGATTTCCACTTGCATAACTCTTCTACATGTCCTAAGCTATTCATATAGGACCTCGAATCATCTTGATCTTTAAAGAAGTGTCATAGATCATCATTGGTCCAAGAAGATTGTTGTCGTCACCTCTATCCAACTAGCAGGTGAATGATAAGGTCATCTATACAACGCCTCAAAAAATGCCATGCTTATCGTGAATTGGTACGAGTTATTATAGGAGAATTCTACCAGTGGAAGGTACTACTACCCTCCTCCTCAAAAATCTAGCATGCACATCCTCAGCATATCCTTTAGCATATAATTAACTCTCTCAGTCTGCCCATATGTCCGCAGATGGTACATTGTGCCTAGTCCAAACTTAGCCCCCATAACTTCCTGTAAACCCTGCCAAAAATAGGATATAGATATCTTATCCCGATCGAACATAATATTAATCAACACCCAATGCAACCTAATTATCTCGTCTATAAAAATCTTAACATATTATCCCATTGTATAATCTGTTCAAACTAGAAAGAAGTGGGCCACCTTCGTCAGACGATCTATAATTATCCATATGGAATTGCGACCCCTCTATGATGTCGGTAGCCCTGTGATGAAGTCCATCGAATTCTCTCCTATTTCTAAAGTGGAATCTCGAAAGGATGTAAAATCCCAGTTGGTCGCCGCTGGTCTACATTCACCAACTAACAAGTGGTGCGGCTCGAAACTAACTAAAAAATGTCCCACTTCATCCTATACCACCAATACTATATCCTCATGTCTTGGTACATCTTATCCCCTCCAGAATGTACCGAAACCGCAACCCATATGACTTTGTCATCACTACATGCTATAGGTTCCAATCCTCTGGGACTATTAGTCTCCCATTGAAGCGTAATCCTCCATCTCAACTGATTGAGTAAGACTCTGTTCCCTCTGCTAGTAACTTGTTCACCTTGTCCTGACAAAATGGATCCCCTGCCTATGCCTTCACAACCCTCACTATGATCTTGGTCTTGATAGTCAAGACTTCCATACAAGCCTTTGCCACTGCATTATCCTACTAAAGCTCACTCCACATCGCTTGCCAGACCGCTGCTAAATCCCCTATAGGCCTTCAGATCAATGCATCTGCCACCATGTTAGCCTTCTCGAGATGTCAAACTAATAGTCTTTCACAAACTCTATCCACCTATGCTGCCTCAAGTTAAGATCTTTCTGTGTGAACCGAGATGACAACGACTTATGATCCGTGAATAGACTGAATTTCTTCCCAGGAGGTAGTGACTCCATATCCACAATAAAAAACTAACGCTGTAAGCTCCATATCATGCGTGGGGTAGTTCATCTCGTGGGTCATAAGCTTGCCAGAACCATAAGCTATTACTCGATCCTAATGATGTAATACACCCCCAAATCCTTATAAGGATGCATATGTGAAAAAAACTACTTCATTCCCCCCCTAAGAAGTGTGAGCACTAGTGTCAAAGTCAATTTGTCTTTTAGCTCATCAAACGATAATAGACAGTGATCATCCCAAACAAATGTCACGCCCTTGTGAGTTAGATTCGTCAACGGGATCGAAATCTTTGAAAACCCCTTTATGTAGTGGCGATAATAACCGACCAAATCCAAAAGCTACGAACCTCCATTAGTGTCTTAGGCTGACCCCACTCCCTTACAACTTCTACCTTACTTGGGTTTAATGAAATAACCTTGTCTGACAAAATGTGATCCAAGAATCGCACCTCCCGTAATCAAAAACCACATTTATTGAATTTAGCGTACAGTTGATGGTCTCATAAAGTCTGGAGAACCATATGTAATTTCTCCAAGTGCTTGCCCTAAGTCCGAGAATTTACCAAAATGTCATCTATGAAAATAATATTGAGTTGGTCTAAGAAATATCTGAACACACTGTTCATAAGATCTATGAATACAGATGGTGCATTGGATAGCCTAAACGGGATAACTCTAAACTCATACGACCCATATTGCATCTAGAATGTGGTCTTAGGGACATCATGCTCCCTGATAAATATCTGATGGTAGACCGACCTTAAGTGAATCTTTGAGAAGCAAGTTGCTCTCCTTAGTTGGTCGAACGAGCCATCGATTCGAGGCAAAGAATATTTGCTTCGGATCATGGCCTCGTTCAACTCTCGGTTGTTAACACATAATCTCATAGATCCATCCCTCTTCTTCACAAATAATATGGGAGAGAAATCCATTGTGATGCATTCAGATGGCTAAAGCCCTGCCCTAAGATATGATGAATCTGGTCCCTCAACTCTCGAATCTCCACTAGAGACATGCGAAAGGCACACGTGCTATCAGTCTAGTCCTCGATGCTAAATTAATAACAAACTTAATCTCTCGGCTCAGCGGTAAACTTTGTATCTCTTACAAAACATCCTCAAACTCCCTCAACAATAGGATCGAGTCTAACGATATAACCACTCCATATGAGGTATCTTCCTCAATATAATAAAGGTGCATGCTCGACCCTCCCTCGGGAAGAGGCATCGCCACCAAAAACATCACATGCCCTAGAATGGCGAACACGATGGTCCTATTAAGACAGTCCACTAGCACCCTATAACTTTCCAACCATTCTATGTCGATAATGACATAATACCTAACCATATCCAACATAAGTAAATCAACGGCCAAGCATAGTCTCCCTACATCTATACCCATTCCTTTATAAACAAAATGGATAAGGGACCCGATACCCAGCGATGAATCCACAAGCATTATAATACTATTGACTCTATCTAATAAATCAGTCGCTCATGCAAATCTAGTAGTAATAAATGAATATGACGCCCTTGTGTCAAATAAAACATGACCCATGTGCTCATGGATAGGAAACATACCCTCTACTATTGGTGGAACTGTCAGCGCCTGTGGAATCATGGCATTCTAAACGTTATAGAGATGCTCATACTATGATTGTCCCTACTAATGTGGGACCGCTGGAGCTGGTGGTGCTGCAAGATGTAATAGCACATGTGGTCTCTGCTCGGTACCCTGTTGCTGCCATCTGTCCTGCTGTGAACAAGCTTTCCATATGTGTCCCTACTTTCCATATATAAAACACCTCCTTATGAATTCCCACTACCTCTACTCATGTTGGAAATATTAGGGCTTCCCTGGTCTCTAGTCCTAGTGGCCACCCCCATTCTTACATTGTCCCTGGTGGACCGGAGAAGTATGCTATAATTGGCCTTGATGGCCCTGTCTGAATCCCAAACTCCTGATCGAAATCCCCTGTTCTGAATCTCTTAGCCGAATCCCCCTACTGGGTATCCCACTCATGTCGTCTGCCCTGCTATTATTGTGGTGCCCTCACTAACACCATTTCCTCAACTTTTACCCTTCTGGATAGACTCCCCCACTCTCTTCATTCCCTTCAAATAGAAGTGATGGTCCTAGCAATGTATAAGTGAGGCATTAACGACCTCGGTATAAGTTTTCAATGCTAGATTACCCAACATGTGCTCTCGTATCTTCCTTGAGAGGCCTTTTGTGTACTTTAGCTTATTTTTGTCCTCCATATTGACCTCATCTAGCATGAAATTTGCCAAATGGGAGAATTCCTCATATTTGGCCACTATTTGGCCCTCATATGATAAGTCTAGAAATTTCCTCCACATCTGTGTCTGAATAGAAGATGAAAAGAACTCACGGTTAAACTGCACCTAAAAGTCCATGATAATCATCGTATCCATCTCCTCAGATATAATGATTGACTCCCACCACTATAAATTTCTCCTACAAGCTTAAAAGTTGTCAAAATATACTTTTGAGTGTCACTGCACTAAATCATACATATATGTCACTGGATATCCTTCTTTCACTGACTGGCAATGCCAACATCTATGCTTTCCTCAAACTCTGGCAGATGGACTTTATGAAAGACCACTCTAACTCTTTCCAGCATCGACATCACTAGGTGGCCTTGTACAACTGGTGCCACCGACATCTATGGTTTGGCCTGAGGAAACTACTGTGCCATGGTAGTTATTGCATCTTTAAATGCCTGTGCAGCTATGGTGGGAACCTTAGTAGCTGTAACCATCCCATGTGCCACATGAAACTTCGACTGAGCCTCTCTTCCTGTGGCCCTCCTCGCATCCCTAACTGGTCATACTTACCTATTTGGCATTTGAAACCTAATCGAATTTATATGAGATCACATGTAAATTATATCAAAATGGAAGATGAACATAAATGCGTAAATATAAAGGCAACGGTCCTAACCATAGGGTTCTATATCAAAGGATGCTATACTAGAAATGTAATATAGCCGCACAGACCCTAAGGACACTAGAACCTGATGCTCGGATACCATATGTGACACCACGTCTATCCTAATAATAGATGGCCGATCCTCTACTAAAATATAATAGAAATCTTAGTATGTTTCATTCTTATCATCACTATCAAAAACCAATTTAATTACTAATAACCTATTAAGCCTGGTGTCAAAATTTTAAAACTTACTATCCTTATTAATTAAACATTCGATCATAAATATAAACATTAACCACAATGAAATAAGAACCATTACTGATGACTTAAATAAATAACGAAACTGGATAACTCTCGATAAAATCCACAAACAGTCATCCGACTGAATAATGAAATAAAATAACAAAGTCTTAAAGTGAAAACTATCCGACTATGGGCAACCTGTCGTAAATGAAATACTAGAGTAACATCCTATCTAGATAGAATGGATAGAAGTATCTATGCAAGATTCTGCAGCATCTTCTGACTGGTAAAACTCACAAACCTTAGCATCCCTGTAAATGAGCACCTAAAAGGTGTTGGAAAAGATTTTTGATACGGGTCAGCACCCAAAACTATTTAAAAAATATTTGCAAATATTTAAAATTCAATAATGAGTGTGCAATAGAATTATTCATGTTCATCTAGTGTTTCACTCACATGAGATTATTCTCGCCCTTCATCTATAGTGCGCACCTGATGCGTGTATTTTAATTCCTTAGTTTTGCTACCCTGCGTAACTAGTATAGTCAATCATAACACCATCCAATGCTATCACATAAGCTATATTATCATAATTCTCTTAGCTAAGCTATATTATCATAATTCTCTAAGCTGTCACATAAGCTATATTATCATAATTCTCAATTATTTTTAGACCGTGATATAATCACGTAATTGTACACTAGTTATCATTTAATGTTCACACTTTCACTAATATATATATATATATATATATATATATAACACTACTTTATACATATATACATAGCATCCTTGATATGTCCTCTCGGATGCATTCCTTAGTATGTTATCAGGCTCCAGGTACGTCACATACCACTCATGAGCCACCGAGACATAATCTCACTATCTATCCCAAATCGTAAATACATAAATTGGAGGAGGTGATAGACATACATTCATGGGTCATAACTATACCAAATTACCCCCCCCCCCTTCCCAGACTCTAAACTCACATAAAGTGGTCAAGCAATAATTCTATAACTTGGGAAAATGACGCAACACCTACGGGTCATGCCATGGTGGATCGCCCACTATGCGCAACCTCCAACGATAACGTATCAAGAGTTGATATGTTAACATATCTATATTAATCAAACACACACGCATGAACAAACAAACACACACACACACACATGTGTATATATATAACCGACTAACTATGCCTATATCCCTCGTGCCCTATCCCATGAATCCCAAGTCTACCCCGATTCTCGATTTAATAAGTATTCACTTTGTTATTATCCATTGTTTAATTTCATGTTGTTTTCCACCATGATATTCTTCTCTAGTACTTATCCTATTACCTACCGAAATACAAATCCAGTTTCACAATTAATATTCGAGTACTTTCACCCCCGTGTATCCGTAATTTCACACCCGAAACTTATTCCCATATAACCTAAGTTACTTTTGAAGTTCCCCTTATTATTTCTAAAAGTTAAATTTCGTTATCCGAACCCCATAAACCAAATTGAGTCCCAAAATATGCACAAAAAACCACCCAAGGCAAACGAGGTCAGCACAAAAGACCGAACCAGTTCGCTGGTTGAACCGAATGGATTTGATCCCCCCAGCGAACCAGTTCGATTTTTGGGTATGCCTTGCTGAACTTTTAATGGGTTTCTCCTCTTTCCCATCAACACAAGGAGTTAAAATATTCACCCAAACCCCTAATATGGGTTTTAAACCAATCCCAAACATAAATTTGAAAAATTCTACTTATAAATCGTCCCAATAACATCTATTACATGAGATGATCAATCTTTATCAAGAATTGTACATAATTTCAAACACTAATTCAAGATCTCGTCTTTTATGGTTTAGGTCATTTGATATTGCGTATTCATCATTACATTCACATCAGATATAACACATAGTTATTATAAAAGTTCTCTTTAATTATTTCATTAGTCAATAACCCCATTTTTACATGTTTCTCCCTCCCAAAATTTGTGTCTCCTTACACTAAAATTTCAACATGAATAATTGAAAACTACACTACGACTATAGAAAGTTAAATACTTGCCTTATGATTGAAGATATTATGAGTTCTTCCCATTGAGTTCTTCTTTTCGTAGTGTTCTTATGCCCGGAATGATTCAATATCCCTCCCGGATCACTTATCTTCAATTTTTTTCACTTTCACCTTCTCTTTTCTCTCATCTCTCAAAGATTTAGCCTTTAGAATGGTTGGATGGATTCCCACTCGATACACCTTCCATAACTATAACCCTAAACTCTCCTAATCCGCAAATTAAGTCAAACCCTATATGTTAAATGATCCGAATGCCCTTTCTCGGGTCTCGTTTGACCTTAAAAAAACCGATACCCAAAATACAATCCCTAGGTACCTATTTTTTACTATATCTACCCGTTTCGAATCATTAGCGCACTCAAAATCATAATCCGAGTTATATAACATAAATTTTCCATCTCATTCCCAACACAACCCTATTCGTGCATCCTGAATGAGATATTATTGAGCCCATCAATTTTACTTACGACCTAATACTATTTTACATGATTTGTTTACTTATCACCCAAGTAAATATAATTCCACATAAATAATAATTCTTTTATTCACCAATTAATATTTATTTAAGTTACCTTATTTCTCAATTTAATTAAATTACATGCACATGTGTAATTTCAAATACTAATATATATGGGGTGTTACAGCTGGCCGGGATGCTCAGGGCCATAAACTGTTTCATCTCCAAGTCATCCGAGCATTAAAGACCATTTTTTCAGTTGCTCAAGAAGGAAAATGACCTCACCTGGAATGATGAATGTTCAAAGGCACTTAAGTAAATAAAGTCTTACTTGAGCAAAGCCCCACTGCTATCAATTCCAAATCCAATGACCCTCTCTACTTATACCTTACAGTTTCAAAAAACGCGGTTAATTCGGCCTTGGTTGGTGATAAAGAAGGAAAGCAGTTCCCCATTTACTATGTCACCAAGATGCTCCTGGATGCTGAGAAATGCTACTTACCGCTGGAGAAATTGGCTTACACACTAGTGATCACGTCCTAAAAATTAAAGAATTACTTTGAGGTCCATTCCATCACAGTAATCACATCTTTCCTTTTTAAAATTGCTCTTTGCTAAGCCAACCGATCTGTATTCATGTCCCAATGGTCAATAGAGCTGGAGATATTTTATAAACACTACGAACCAAGAACATCAATCAAGGTGCATGTTCTAGCTGACTTCATAGAAGAATTTATAGGAGAGGGCCCCCTACCAATCAACATGTTTTTGACTTGTTAAAAGATCATGAGTTGGATCAATCCAAGAAGTGGATATTGTACGTGGATGATGCCTCTAATTCTAAAGGAGTTGGAGTATGAATTGTTCTTATAACTCTAAAGAATGACATGATCGATCAATGGATCAAGATGGTCTTCGAAGTCTCTAATTATGAAGCCGAGTACAAAGGATTTATAGCTGCGTAAGGCTCACTTGCTAGGGGAAAACCTGCGTGAACTGTATTGTGATTCAATGCTAGTATCCAATTCAATTCTAAGGATGAAAATATGGCAGCATACCTATAGATGGTTCGCAAGCTGTTATCAAAGTTTGAGGAAGTCCACATTCAATAGTTCCCCTAGGGTCACAATAGTCATGCAGGTACTTTAGCAGCCATAGGTTCAGCAGTGGATTCCGATATCACGAGAACAATTGATATGGAGTTTCTCTCCAAACCTAGCATTATGAAAGTGGTGACCTATAAGAATGTTCTCTACATTGAAAAAGGTCCAAGTTGGATGGACCCAATCATCGCTTACCTATAGAACGATACATTACCGGCCAATAAATATCAAGCTCATCGAATTAGGTAAAAGCTACACGTTTTTACCTTGGACCTAGGAAAAAACTTTACAGAAGATCCTTCATAATTACCTACCTCCAATGCGTTCATCCAAAAGACGTTTACCAAGTTCTCTATGAGCTACAAAATAGGATATGTGGGAGCCATACAGGAGGAAGATCTTTGGCCTTTCATGCAATCAAAGAAGACTGCTGGTGGCCATATATGCAGAAAGATGCAAATACTTATGCTCGAAAGTATGAAAGGTGCTAAAAGCATTCCTTTATGCTTCATCAACTGGACAGCGACTTAAAGTCCCTAACCATTTCATGGATTTTTGTGTAGTGGGAATTGGATATTGTGCGGACACTCCCAACTTCACTAGAAAATCGCGAGTACTTATTGGCCGGCACAGATTACTTTAGAAAATGGATTAAGGCTGAACCACTAGCAAACATCGGATATGTTGATATGATCAGGTTCATCCATGGAAACGTTATAACTCGCTTTGGGGTAGCTCTAACAATCATAACGGACAATGGCACATAGTTTGAAAGTGGGCATTTCCAAGGTTTTTGCGATAACCATGGAATGAAACACCATTTTAGTCATGTGACCTACCCACAATTCGATGGACAAGCAGAGGCCTCTAACAAAATAATGCTTGACGACTAGAAAAACAGGCTTAAAAGAGAAAAAGGTGCTTGGGTGGACGAGTTTCCCCATATTTTCTAGGTGTATCACACTACACCTATGAGACCTACTGGGGAAATGCACTTCCTTATAACTTATGGAATGGAAGTTATAATTACACTAGAAGCTGGTCTGCCAACCATGAGGATAAACATTATCGAACAAGGACTGAAAGACAAAGCCATTAGCGCTGAACTTGACCTAGCATAAGAACGGAGGGAACATGCCATGATTAAGCTAACCTCGTACCAAAAAAATTATAAAAATAGTACAACTAAGGGTTCAATCAGAGGAAATTCCAGGTCATGGATTATATCGTCAAAAAAGTCCTCGACAGTGCCAAAAGTCCCTCAGACGGCAAGTTAAGGCCCAACTTGGAAGGACTATTCAAAGTAAGCAAAGAAGATCTGCAAGGAGCCTATTACTTGGAAATAATGGAGTGCAGAGAGATACCTAAAGCCTGGAATGTGGATAACCTTAAGAAATTTTATTTTTAATTTTATTTCTAGCATGTGTAGTTTTTGCAAATTTTCATTTCCAGAATTATGATGTTGTAGTTTGATTTGAAGTCATTAATAAAGATCCAAGTTGTTCAATCAGTTACTTAGCCTTTTTTATTGATTACTTAGTTTCTTAATTCCTTTACGTTACTCAAAGTGATAGTATTACATTTTGCATTAATGATCGAATACCGACCAGAGTTACTTTTGCTTAATTAAAGTAACAAAATTATTAATTACAATTAAACCTAAATTCCTCAGGTCTTTGTCATTAAAAATACAAAAGACCTCATGAATTGCTCAGTCAAGTAAAATCCCTAGGGGGATCCCTAGGCATTAGATGAATCCGACTTGGTTGGATGAAACCCTGAATGGGTGGATTGCCCTTTCAACCAGGCGCATTTTCGCCATAGTCTGTTCTAGGCCTAAGGTAGTGTGACGACATAACCTAAAAGGTAAGATAAGACAATATAACAAATGATGGACAATAAATAATTGAAAAATGAAAAAGATTGTTATTAAATAATCTTGATTACAACACAAAGTTGTAAGTTACAAAAATATCAATTACAGTAAAGTTCAAACACAAAAGAAAAAACAAGCTATGTTCAGCGGGTAAGAAATTCAACAATCTCTATTATTTGACTACCATTTAAGTCTAGTCAGAACTCGTCATCACTTTCATGGGAGTACAGATAGCTCTTAGGGAGCTGAAGAGGAATAGAGTCCAGAGGGACCCACTTTTCTTCACTCTTAAAAGTAGGATGCCTATACGCCGGACAGTTAACTTGGTGCATATACCAAAGTTGAGAATCCTTGGAAACTTTAAAAATCCCCAAGGCATTCAGTCAACCATGTTTATAGGATACATTTTTTGTCTCCTCTAGTCTAATGGTAGCATCCGCCTAACATTCATTATAACCAGCTGGCGACGTCACTTGGGGGCCCTCCTAAATAAGTAGTGAATCTTGGTCACATCACGACTAAGTCCCATGACCATTACATGATCTCTTCGATTTCCCTCTTCAGCATCAGCAAGATTTTTCTTAAGATCTCCATTCTCCGACTGAATGAGGACACCAACATCTCCTATGTATTTTACCCCGATGACTTGAGCTTTCAAGTTATTTACTTAAGCTTGCATTAGGGAATCCTTATCCTTAAGTCTTTCACACCGTCCTTCATCTTGGCCACAAAATCTGACTAGCTCTTATAGGCACCAATCACCTTTTTGAGAGTCTTATGGAAAAATAAAAATGCTCACTGAGCCTGAACACTAGTGTCCAGACCAAGTAGGCCATCCAAATTTATAAAAATGGAAGGAAAATCATCACTAACAAACTATAGATAGTAAACACAAACAAAGAAGAATATTCAACAAAATTTCTAGATAACATTGCATTGAACAAAGTGAAAGCTCTTTTCATTAATAATTTCAGAATGGGCAAAGCCCTTAGCGAGAGAAAGAGGGAAAAAGGTACAAGAAAAATAGTCTTATGCTAAGTACTGTTGTTCTTCCCCTGATCCTCATCTTTAGGGTCCTTGTCCTTGGACACTACATCCCTACTTTGGTTGGCTAGGCCACTAGTGATAAATTCCCCCTCAACACTTGGTGGAGAGCCTGGATTGTGCTGGCCAAAGAGTTCTAATTCCACTTGGATGTTTGTCCTCACCATGGTTTCACCCCAGCCTTTTTTAAGCATGATTTTCAAATATACGCTAATTGACATTTAGCATCCTTGAAGGATTTGGTATAACCTTTTTCGTAGCTTGCCTTTTTGGTCGAGTAAAATCCCTAAGATTCCTTTATTAATCGAGCATCTTGGGCTTTAGTTAATCATTTTCAACCTTCAACTTGTACTCCTTAGTCTTTAGTGTGCCGATGGCAACACTGGTCGACTTCTTCTCCTCCTTTTAGTCCTTCTTGGCATTATCCAAGTCTCCCTTTAACTTTCGGAAATCCACGTTGAGCTCATCATTAATTTTAGATTGGTCCAGACAACCCTCCAAAATTTGAACAAAATTTACCATAAACGACAAGCAAACGAGTAAGGAATAGATTAATGCATCCATCTCAAAGTAGAGAAAAAAATAAAAATATTGGGAAGAAAGAGTTTTAACTTACCAGTGATAGTGATTGAGCATCATGGGCTATTAGATGCTCATAGGGAAACTGATTAACTTTCTTGCGATTGGTCACAAACACAGCTCCCTTCAAAAGGTCATAGTCTAGGAAATAATTCCTAGCCATAGACGTTGCCTATGAGGACCTCACAAGAGTAGGGAAATCAACCTTTGGGGAGGGTTGAGGCACCATAGGAGCCTTGTATTTCCTATTATTCTCTCGAATGACCAAATCCGAGTCAGCTACCTTGGGGCCTTCTTTATTAATTCTCGTTAAGGACCTTATCCTAGAAGAAAAGGCACTAGCCTCAATGTCGTCATCCTTAATCAGCATAATCCTCTTCTTGGGAGCCATTGAGTCCTCTTCATCAACAAGGATGGTCCCAATGTCAAGGGATTCAAAGAAAGAGGATGTATAAGCTTCTTCATCTAGTAGAGAGGTCAGGAATGCTATCTACTAGATAAGCAGTAAAGTTACCCATAAAATTTTATACTCATGAAGGAAGGAGGTCAAACGAGGATGATCACCACCATCTAAAAGTTCCCTCAACTTCTAAAATTTTAATAGCTCGGTTCTATTGATGTGTGAAAGGGAAGGTTCCTTTTTCTTTAATCGAGTTGTTCAAATAAAGAAAAGAAATTTCATTTTTCAACACAATCTAGAATTAGAACTCATAAAAATGCATAAAAGAATAAGTGTCAACTTATATCACTCCCCCCAAGATGGGTATAGGAACCCAGTGTACTATTCACCCTTGAGGATAGGATGATGTTTCTAATTATGAGCAATGAACCCCTGATCCCAATATCCTTTGTTGGAATTAGGAAGGTTCAATACAAGACCCCTATCGACCTCCCGTGCCTTCAGGTGTTGCACACTATCGGTGGTGTTAGACTAAGAGTAGTAATACTTGGTTTCTGGGATCCTCATATGGACCCCATAAATTCGTTAATTTTATGCACCCCAATAACAATACACTAAGTAATTGGGGAACATTGTGCAGGAACTACATCAAAGTACTCACATAAGTCTAAGAAAAGCTAATTTCAGAGGAATGTTAACCCCCCTGAACCATATAATATGTGGATCTAATGACCCCTATCAATCACTATAGGGTTTTTAGGCAGGGGCCACACTCAATAGTGACCCAGGAGGGAATAAAGTATGTCTTTTGAAAGTCATATATGTTTTTTTCATGAATAACGTGCACCATTTTTAACAAAGATGGAGGAATAATAAAAATATGCAATAGAGGATAGCTATGAAGATGGAAAAACCAAAAAAGCAAGAGGAAACTAGAGAACTTATAGAGAAATCAAATGAAAGAAAGACTATGAAAATCTTTTTTAGCGGAATTAAGAAGAAAAACAACGGGTATAAAATTTGGAGATGAATGATGTTCGAACTGTGTGCAGGAAATCACATGGATCCAAGCTCAAGAATGATTTTTAGTGGTTCAAATTTTCAATAATGACCAGCGTACCCTTGTTGATTTTGGTTAATGACAAGCATATCGGACCGGGATTTTCAAGACTATTTGGTTCAACACTTGGGACTACAAAGGATTTAAAATTCTTCGGCCTAACTTTATCCCAGTTTTAGCAAAGAATTTTAAGGGCAATTGTGGGGTCCAAACCATAAAGGCTCCATTTTTAGCAATCCGAGTAGGACCAACATGCTGCCCCAGTTAAGTTTAGTGTCAGGTGTATAAATATAAATACTTATCACATGGATATTCTCAAGCCTAATTGGTTACCTACATTCTCATACGAGATAAACATGAATCACCACCCGAGCTAGTAGAGAGCTAGGAGAGTTCCTTACACAACTCAATTACTTTTCATTGCTATAAATATGAACCTCATCGCATGGGTAAAGGGGGTGTAATTTTAAACCTTCAGATAAATTAATAAGACCTGAGAACCTCTCCGTGGATGTAAGCAGTTGCCAAACCACATCAATTCTTATGTTGTGATCATTTATTATGTTCTTTTATTCCTTGCCTTCTGGAAATACCTTAACTTGATTTCTTGTACTCAGGACTGTTAACCTCTTACTTTAAAAAAATACTATTGAGTATCTCTTAAGTCGTTAACCCTTAGTTTTGCTTTGTTTTATAAGAGATTTAGTTTTAGCATAAAAGACTATATCTCAGCTGGCATCATTATTATTTATCATAACTTATTTATTTTTTATTTGTTTTAGCATCTTGTTAGTCTTTGGTTGGTATATATTTCATGAAACATGCCAATAATTTTTTCAAAGGTTTGTAGCGTAAATCTCAAATAAAGGGTGTTTTTATATAAATGCATTTCATTTTACAGACTCGTCAATTTATAAACCCAAATTAATGGGCTTAAACCTATTTATTACAGCTAAGTGAGGGTTTTTCTTGAATATATATTGAAGCATTCAACATTTTAAAGGCCATTTTTGTTATGTCTTCCTCGAGTTTTGTTACATGCATTCTCCTTTCTCACAATCATGCAAAATTGACACTAAGACATTAGAAAAACTTAGGTTGATATCACTAGGAAGATAAATAATTTACTACACTATTGTAATAATGCCATATTTTGATATAACCCGAAAGATAAAAAAATTAGACATAGCCCTCCAAATCGTGACAAATGTTACTCTTCGTTTAAAAACTCTAATAATATGTATTTTTTACTTAAAACCTTTTATATTTTAGACTGAAAATATTTTTCAGAGGGTTATGTCACAATACAAGATCATTATGGGGTTAAGATAATTTTTTTTATTTGTATTTTGGACAAAAATTACTTGCCACTAGCTACGTATTTTTATTACAAAGAGTAGCCCATAAATCATGTAACACTTGCCACTAAACTTGAGAATGTATCACCACTATCATTTGTACATATGTTAGTTCCACATATGCCATTTTCTTATAAATACGTCTAGTTACCATCACTTCTCTCTAGCTATCACACACTCATCAAAGTGGCTCTAATATTTTATCTTTAAAACATGGATTCTCTCGACTTCTAGTTCACCCTCACTTCCTCTCTTATTAAATAAGCCAATAAGAAGCTCTACACCCTTGGAATGGAGCTTTATTCACCACTTTTACGAATCGGCTCTATCCTATTCAATTGAACATACCTTCTCGGGCTCTCGGACATGACATGTAAAACCTCTTTTATTTGTTCAGTACAAATACCTCATCAAAACTTTCAACATGGTAGAGTTGCATTTATTTTATTAAACTGTGTTGACTTGTACTTGGATAATAACGACATTTTTTTATTAGAAAAGTAAGTCAAAATTAATTATGTCATCTCCAATGAATGGAGAAAAATAACCTAATACCATTTTGATTCATCATATTTTTTATTTTTGTTCTCGAGATCATGGAGCAAAATAGTGAAGGTGGCTCAAGAGCATCTTGTTTTTCTCCTTCTTGATGAAAAAAGTTCATGCTCGTGCAATATTTGGATTGTTGTGTGAGTTTTTTTTTGTCTTTTAGTACCTTTTCCCTTTTTTTTTATTTATTTCTCACCTTTCGCACAATAGTTGGACTGTCATGTGGGCATTTCTGCCTTTTTTTTTACATAATGCTATGGAGTTGGGTGCATCTTTGGTGGAGAAAAAAAGTAACATTTGAGCATTTTAATGGAGAAAAAATGCTCAATGCCATGAAGATGGTGTTATGCACTTATTTGTAGTGATTTTGATGCTTGAAATACAATTAACGATGAAGAAAATTGTGCATTTTTGAAGAATTTGGGTTTCCGTTTTCATCGCACCAATATACTAAGTGTCTTAAAAGTTTTGAAAAATTATCATAGTATACCAATAAAGTAATGAATGCACAATCAATAGAACAATTTTAACGCAACAAATGCATATCAAGGAAACCATTACGTTCCTTTATTTTCTTGCACTTGAAGCACTAGGTTTTAGAGGTCATGACGAAGTCCTAAGTTCATTAAATCAAGGGAATTTGATCGAGTTGTTGAAGTTAAAAGTTGAAAGGGTGATGAAAAATTATATATTATGTTCAATAATGCTCCATAAAATTTTAATTACACTTCTTTAAAGATTCAATATGAGACTTTATATATTCTCACTAACAAAGTAAGAACAAAAGATTTGTGATGAAGATAGAGGGGACATGTTTTCTATTTATGTTTACAAATCAAAAGATGAATGTAAAAGGGAGAAAATGGCCCTGGTTTGGATATGTAAAGCATCATGGTTTGATGACATAACATTATTTTATATCATTGGAATTTAAAATACACTAGTATCAAATTTAAACAATAGAAATATGATATCATTGTTTAACACAAGCTATCTATTCAAAGCATAATAATTCAAGGGTATAACCATACTAGAAATATACATCGTGAATGGAATGAATTACAAGAATTGTTTCTTAAAGATTAACTATATGCATATAGTGCCTAATGCTTAGCCCATTATACAATAATTAGTTTTAGTGGAAGCAAAAACATATCAGTCTAATGTTAAAAATTGTTTTCTTATATGACTTGTACTGTGAACCTTGTTCCTAATGATTTTGTGACTCAAAATATACAAATAAGAATGGTATTGAACGTATGTTAACTAGTAGTGAATGAAAATTTCATAAAGTGGTTAATAAGGTTGACATTTTATGAATAAGTATGTAATCTACCTAGCCCACATAGACTAGACATGTGGCATAACTTTCCCATAATATCCTTGAGGGTAATCAACCAAGACTCAACATCATCAATAGTAATTATATCACTTTGAACCCGTTCAAATCAGCTAAATCTTTGTGGATAACTTCTCGAGCATCACAATCATACATAAACTCAACCAGAACAATGAACAAGGACTCTAATAGAGACCGATCATGAAGAAATAGCACGATTAAATAACTATAGAGAGCTAGGTATAAATAATACACTGGATTATGAGGAGAGAACATTTTGACATTCTTTCAAAATTCATACGATTGTAATCTCGATTTATACTCTCAACTAGCAACCCTAACACTTCAAGTTTGATCTTGATAGTACCCTTTATTGCCCCCATGGTCATAGGCAAGGAATAATTACAACCACATATTTCAATTGTAATTTATTATTCAACATTTCACTTTAGGCTAAACTAGTAAATAATATTATTATAAATTTCTTTACAATTTGGTGTCATCCATATATAAACTTAGATCGATACTACATGATTTGCTAGATTTTCCATCCCGGGCATCGAGAAACAATCATAATATCTCATGTGGAGGAAATTGCATCAGATCTGTGATCTAGATTAGGAGGATAGATTAATCCCTTGATAGGTCTCAACCCTATCCTAGTGAGGCAATTTCTAGGGTAAGATCTTACCTTTGGCCTAGTCCTAGACATCGTAGTCACCGTAACAAGACATCCTCCATAGGGCTTACCATTAGCTAAACATCATGATTGGTCAAACTTTATGAGGAGCAACTAATGGAGCATACCGAAGAAATCCAATGCTATGGTGATGAAAGGGTGATCCAACACCTATGGCCCAAAGCATTATCAAATAAGTATGGATTGCACACCGAAAAATTATTCCCCTCATAATGACAATGGATGCTATATATTAAGTAGAGCATAAGATGATCACTCCAATCATTATCATAATAGATTCATTTTCATACACTGATCAATCAGAAAGGAAAATCGCTTGGGAGAAAGGATTTAGGGGAGTCATTAAAATCCTCTTATAGAACACCCTCCAATATAAAGTTGAGTTCCAAGATAATGAGATCTATTATATCTCATCAAAAAATAGCTAGAAGACCAATTGCAGGCCAGTAGGGTTTGCATCTAAGTACCTACCCGAGAGGGCTTGGAGACTAGGATTAATTTCACCTTTTATCCTTGAAGTTGAACTTGGGGCTCCTAAAGAAGTTCTTGATTATAAAAACTAATTATTATGATGGTAAGACATATCTTACTCACCAAATCAAGCACTTTAAACAATTTATGTCTCTATTGTGTCACAATAACCCCTTTCATTAACTTTGGGAGAGATCAACCAAAAATGGTTTGAATATATAACCCATAGGTTGTTCTCTAAGTTCATGGAGTTGTTCGAGTAATGAAATTCCCTCTTTAATACCAACAATATAACCATTAAGTAGGTGGAATCTCTGATCTCTATTTGTAGGAAGCAAAAGGACTCACTTAGTGAGCATGACTAGATATATTGGTATCTCTTCAGTAAATTGACAACTACAATGATCAAGTAGCAATCTCATATTTTAATATTTATTTTCCCAATCAGATGACCTTTAGCAATCATCAACTAAGAATCCAAGGTCATCCTTGGACGACCTCGTCGTATCATTAAGAAGTGTACCAATATGGAAGATGTACTCCTCAATGTGAATGATCAGAATGATTAGTCCCCCAAACCATAAAAAAGGATAATCAATGAAGGGAAGAAAAGGTTTTGTAGCCTCAGCCCCATCCAAGAAAGGGAAATCAAGAAAAAGGCAAGGGCAAAGCAAGATTTTCGACCAATAAGAATACCTATTAAGGAGTCTGTAATAACCCATATTTTTATATTAATTAATTAATTATAAATTTAATTATTTACTTTTAATGAGTTGTTATTTGTATGTGACATGTGGTATGACACTTATTATAATTATTGTATTTTATTATGTGATACATAGATATGATCATAGGTGTGTTACATGATCTAACCCTCTTTTGAAATTAGCACAATATATGGTAATTCATTTATTAAATATTTAAGTGATTACTATTATGAGTGACTATGGAATGATTAGGGACTAGATGTCGGGGGTTTCCATATTTGGATTATTCCCTAGGTACCGGTTTCAACTAATTATGAAGTAGTTTTTTATAAAGCCGAGTCACACATAATATACTAATAATTAAATTTAACTTAATTGACTCGTACTGACTAAAATATTAGTTTATTGAGATACTTATTTTACTAGAATTAATTTTATTTCTTATTGACTATAGGGATGCGTAAAAAGTCCATTATTGACTTATAATTTTGAAATTGAGTCTATTGATTTGACATAAGTATTGGGTAGAGTTTTGGGCCATTTGGAGTATTATTTGGGCTCATTGGGTTGAGGTTTATGTTGAGACTAAGCCTCCTTTCTTAGTAATCTTGATTATTAGTTTAATGAGACAAACATAAAACGCACTTCAGATATGAAGGGAAACCCTAGGGAGCTTGAGAGAAGAAGAAGAACCAAGGTTTGAAGAGAAATTGTGATGTTTTGGTACTTTGAAGTATCCATCACTCCATAGGCAAGTTTCAATCGATTAAGAATCTAATTAGGATTGTGTTTTGGTAGTAGTAGTAGTTTATCGAATTTTGAATTAATATGTTTGCAATATGATTTTAATTATCTAAAACCTACTTTCAAAATTAGTTTAATTGTGGAATTAAACCTTAATCTCGTGTTAATAAACTAGGAGAGTTTGATAAGAATTCATATGATTTGATCTTGTAATCTGGTTTAAAGTGATGTATTTGGAATCATGTAATTGATAGTATATAATCCCCTTATTTAATTCAAAATTGATATAAATTTGAGTTATATTGGGTAAACTTATGAAACAAGGGTTCTAAGAATGATAATAAGAAATTAATTCATAAATAATTTCTATAATCAACTAAAGCTTGTTGTTATAGGTTTGATGTTGATCTAATAGTGTTTTGTGATCATTACAGGGTCTTCTTAAGGTTTTAGGACCTTAGGCTAGGTCATCCATGGGTTCCTAGGATTATAGGCTAGAAACTTTTGGTTTAGGAAAGAAGAAATGCGAATTTTTAGTTTTGTTGCGCATGCCGTGCTCACTGTTAGTACCCCTCGTGTCAATGCATCATGTGCACGGCTAGGTTTGGCCCCATATGAACAACATTCACCGGGATTAGCACCGTTCGCATGGTTTTGGAAAGAATTATAAATTATTGGGTTTTCATGCAGCAATGTTTATAGAGTGTTTATGGAAAATCCTAGGTTTAAACTATAAGGCTCTTTAGATCTAACATGTTGGGGTTTAGACCATTTATTTTGTAAATATATTGAAGATTAGTACTTAATTAACTATAGATAATTAATTTACAATATTATACACTTTTAGGAACCTGTA
Source organism: Sambucus nigra (assembly GCA_949130495.1). Taxonomy (NCBI): domain Eukaryota; kingdom Viridiplantae; phylum Streptophyta; class Magnoliopsida; order Dipsacales; family Adoxaceae; genus Sambucus; species Sambucus nigra. Next base: position 406,333,977 of record OX422207.1, read on the forward strand.
AATTATTGGGATTTTGAAATTGTTAATCGAGGACCTCGAGTTTAGGGTTAGATATGGGGATATTTTATAAGATCGAATGATGTATAATGATTGTGTTGATCACACATTAGTTTAAAATGTCTTTATAAAGGTGAAGTGTGAGGTAATACCTAAATCTTGAGAGCCTTTGGAGTTTGGGCTAATGTTATGTATAGACGATTTTAGTTAACAGGCGTATTAACCAATAATGACAAAGATAATATTTGTAACCCATTTGAGTAAGGTTTGTAATTATGATTTGTAACCCACTTGAGTAGGGTTTGCATTATTATGTTTAACCCCGTTGAGTAGGGTCTTTTTTATTATTTTAGCCCGGTTGCGTAGGGTCATACTTGTTTACTTGATTTGTATGAAATCATACCGTGATGTGTGATTTCTCGTGGACGAAATAACATGATGGATTTTGATGGGCGTGTACGATGTTGATCATGCGTAGTATTTATGGTGATGAGATGGACTCTATCTAGGTACTATTTACCCCGATCTTATTGTTGATGTACCCGTGCTCTCGAAGGGCATAAACAGTGGTGCTTTTCATACATCCTTTAGGTATGGAGCTTATATGATAAAGCAAAAGGAATAGTGATTTCCCTTTTGTGTTTCTTTGAGGTTGTTGATATGGCACTACCTATAGCTTTATCTAGTACATATTAGTGATCCTCCAAGGCAATAGGGATATGCCTTCGTACTTTTATTTGAAGGCTTGAGCATAACCTATTAGACTTGATGTGAGTTGTGTTATACTCACCAATATTATGGATTATGTGATTTTATGTTACAGTACTTGAGGTGGACGTACCGGTTTATGACTTATACTAGCGATGTATAATCAGATTTTTATGATTAGAGAATATTGTGGTAATAATTTACTAGGGGAGTATATACTGAACTGTGGGTTGAGAAGTTAAAAACTATTACATTAGAGATGTGTATAATTTGAAAGATAATTTGTGATGGTTAAACAAATAAATAATGTTTAGTAAGATAATTATTATTTCTGAATGAATTTTCGTAAAGTAAGAACATCTTAAGTTGAAAGATAAACTTAAACTGTTAAAGTAGGGATACTTATTTAATGATGAAATTATATCATATTGGTCCATATATGGGTTTTAAAGTAGAACCACATTTAATTTAGGTTGTTTGGGTTGAGTAACTTAAATGACTTACAATATACTTAAAATGGGAGGAAGATTCATTATTATCGGTATGGCCTAATTCAGTTAAATTCTTACTCTTTGTAGACCTTCTTTAACTCACATTATTGAATTATTTTCCACAGTTCATGGGTTATTATTATTGTCGTAGAATTGAATCAGTTGGAGATTCCTAGGATGTAGGTTTCGAGTGCAATCGCTCCTTTACATATTTGTTTTCATTTTTATTACAGCGTATGTAGTTTTATTTATTTCAGTATATCCCGAGTTAGCAATTGTAGATGATGTAGTTGTATTCTGAGATGGGTATTGTAAAGTTAAGATTTTATATTCCATAGTTAAACTTATTTCTCATGGCAGCGATTGGTATCATAGGTGTTGTATTTGATTCAACATTTTATTTATCTTTTTTTGAATTTACTTTAATTCGTTTTATATATTTAATTATATTAGGAATTTTACCAAATGTTTTTTATACCCGTGATTTTGGTATTAGATCTTATCAATCTATATATGTATTTTATGGGGTGTCGTAGTTGATATTAGATAATTCTAAGTTCCAATGTCCTAGGGTCTTGAGCGAGTTTGTCACTTTTTTTATGTTGTTTTCTTTGACTACATTAGAGCATTATCTTTTAGGGTTTGTATTCTCCATAATGATAATCACTTAGGAGGTTTCACGCCATTGTTATAGACGAATGATTAAGATAGACCAATTCGTATCGGGAGGGTTCCTTGTTTGGATTTCCTTAGTAAGACGTGTTGCGCATGAGGCTGAGTTTGGTCATGAGTTAAGTACTATTGGGATGGAGAATCATATTATGTGTTTAATGCATGGTTTGAGGGTAAATGTTTTCACTCACCCTCTATAAGAACATAAGGAGTATGTGCTCAACACCTCATCGAGGCGAACTTATGGTAGCTAGTATGAGGGGGAGTTAAACTATTTTTCCCTTTTTTAATAATAAAAGATCGGTACAAAAGCGAGGAAGGTTATTCTTATAATCATCAACCTTTTTTAATGAGATAGACATCAATTAAACTTTTACGACATGATTCAGTTAGTGTTATTACGTGACTCGTCCTTCACCACTAGCGCTTAGGTGGTGGAAATTTCCCTTATACATTGCAAGAATCATCAAATATATTTCAAGTATCGAGTTCATAATATTGGAAATATTGAAGCACCTTATACCTTTGACTTGCTTAAGTCTACATTGTGTAAGTCCTCAACTAATTTGGAAATATTGACAAAATTAGTTGTCTATCCTAGAATCCAAAGAGCCTCAAAACCTATCTCTCTAATCCTCTTCAATGATCTATGAAGGTATATAATGAATCACACTACACACAATTAGAAGTGCATACATGTGTTCATATTGCTTAAAATTGAGTGTGTGATTAATTCCCCTTGAATTGGAGCTTTAATATTTTTTTGGTAATTTTTAAAATATTTTTTAAACATTTTTTAAATAAATGTTTTTATTAATAAATGTGTTTATAAAATTTGTGGGGTTAATATTCTATTTTATAAACTTCATATTTCACTCGAAAGTTTGATTGGGTAGAATACAAAAGCTCTAGAGACTTCAGGGTGATGTTTTGTAATTATTTTGACGCGCGTGTGAGAGCCACTCAGAGGCCAACACTTGTCATCCTCTAGCTGCGTTAGTTTGTGTTTGTTGTGTGAGAGGATAGCCTGGTGCATTGGTGATCATTGGATCATTCCTAATCGAGGGTCTGCATGTGTTCTTGGTTAATCCCGGTGCAATCCATATGAACCAATCACAATCATCTTAAACCACCGCTGTTTTATAACCTTTGGATCAAGTCAAAGATTGCAAGACTTGATCTCAGCCCTTGATTTGCCTCGAACGTCCAGAACCTTCCCTCAGCCCTATAAATACCCTCCACTTCTCAGCCTTAGAAGACTTTTGGGCATTCGTCTTTCTGAGAGAAAAAAATAAGAGAGAAGTAAGAGAGAAGAGAGAAGTGAGAGAGAAGAGAGAAAAGAAAAGAGAGAAGAGAGAGAAAGGGAAACCTGTTAGCCAAACCCTAACCCTAACCCTAAACAGTTCATCTTCTGAAACAAACCTTCGTGTTTATAATACCCCAAACACATCCTGAGTGTTTGAGAGAGAGAGTGGTTTGTTCTTGTGTTGCTGTAACCTCTTGATCTTTAGATCTTGTACACAACTTAAACATTCATGTGAAGATCTTGTTTCTTTTTCATAGAAACTTTAGATCTACACTCTGCATGTTACATTTTCACTAGATCTACATTTTTCCTACTTGTTTTAAGAAAATCTTTACTGATTTGGTTTTGAAAATGTTTTCTGGTTTCTATTCTTACGAAACTTAACCTTGACCTAGTTGGATTCGCACTTGGAGGGTTTTCAATCTCATAAATATTTTCAAAAGAGATTGATTAAGGTCTTGACCGATTTCTGAAGCAAGATCTCCGTGGAATCTGGGTTATATTTAAAGGTCAAAAGGGTTCAAGTTCTGTGAGAAAGAAATAAACTAAAATCACTGCATATAGTCTTTATATGTAATTTACTAGGATTGTCTGTAAATCTAAGTGTGTGTGAGTTCATGCATGTGAATAGGAATCACTACACAAACACTTAACACACTAATACACTGGAAGTGTTGTGTTTAAGATCTGAGATCATTGAGTCGACGTAAGGAAGCTAAAGCAAAGGAAGTTAGCAAACTGGAGAAACATCATCAACAAATCAGATCGATGAGAAGTTAGAAGGACACCAAGTGGGGTATATTCCTAAACTTAGAATAGGTTGATTTGTGTGTTTGCATGTTGTATTGTTTGTAACTATTATTTAGTGGATTTTTGCTTTTGTGACTTAGAAGTCACCGTGGATGTTTCCTCTGTTGGGAGAGGTTTTACCACGTTAAAAACTGTGTGTTGATTATCTTCATCTACTCATCTCATTCTATAAGTGTGCTGAATTTTTGAAACTGCCTTAGTTTTAAAAACTGATTACTCAGTCTTAATTACTCTCGTACATAAGTTTCTTTGTAAACAAATCTTGTTTATAATTTTTATTTTCAAAAGAAAAGGGTTTCTCCAACAAACAACTCGGAGTTGCTTATACGGTTTAATCTTGTGTTAAACGGCATTAGCAATTTTTTTCAATTGGTATCAGAGCCCTGTTAACTTTTATTTCAAAAGATCTTGTGTTTCTGAAATTGTTTTCTGAAAAACCTAACTATGGACGAGAAGAATGAAAGGTTTGGTAATCTGTCCAGACCTCCACTCTTTGATGGAAACAACTTTGCTTACTGGAAAGTAAGAATGGTTGCCTTCATCCGAGGGACTTTAGGAGATGATGTATGGGACATTATTGAAAATGGATACACTTATCCTACAAAACCAGCCACTGAAGGAAGTGATGAGAGGGTAAAGAAAATCTTAAGTGAGTTTACCCAAGAAGAAAAAACTATTTCTCGAAATAACAATAAAGACAAGAATGCCGTTTTTATGTCCATTAATGAGTATGAGTTCAAGAGAATCTCATCATGTGCCACTTCTAAGGAAGCTTGGGACACATTAATCACTACCCATGAAGGAGACTCAAGAGTTAAAGCTGCTAAAAATCAAATGCTTATCCAGCAGTACAACTCTTTGATCATGTCTGATTCTGAGTCTTTTGATGATTTTTACATGAACTTAACTGATATAGTCACTAAGTTCCATGCTAATGGTATTACTTATGATAGAAATGAAATTGTTTCTAAAATCCTAAGGTCATTACCACAAAAGTTTGACAGTAAGAGGTATGCTATTGAGGAAATGAATGATCAAAACCTTACCCCCGAGTTACTCAGTAGCAAACTTAGAACTGTGGAAATGGAATTAGACTTTAAGAAACAATTAAATCATTCTCAAAGAAAACAGCCCAACTCTAACTTGAGTTTTTCCTCTAAGATACCCAAACTTGAGTCTAATTTGATCAACTCTGACTCTGATGAGGAGTGCGATATAGACAAACTAGATAATCAGATTGCTTTGATGTCTAAACAATTTAAGAAAATTGTCAAATTTCGAAACAAATAGGCACTAAACAAGGCAAGCCTAATTATCCTACTCTGTCTAATCCCAAACCTCATGAGAGAGGTCTTGACAAACATTCTAAGGACAATAACTCCAGACCCACTAGAGACCTTAAAAAGATTGAATGTTTTAGATGTGGGAAACTAGGTCACATTGCTCACGATTGCAGAGTTAATCTGAATAAAGCCAACACACACAATAGAGCCAATGTCTGTAAAACTTGGGATGATTCAAGTGACTCTGATGAAGAGGAACTTGAGTCATCAAATGTACTTGACCCTTGCATGTCCTTTTATGTTAAGATCATTTACAATGATGATATGCCTATGTGTGATAATGATGCTTCTACTCCTGCTTGTGTGAATACTGTTTTGACTGGCCTAGATGCCTTACTATCTGAAAATGTTGCTAGTTCTAGTTCCGTGTGTGTGAGTTAAAGTGATCTTGATAAGGACGATGCAAATGGGTGCGTGAGTACTAAAACTGAATCGTTAGGGGTCACTACACACACTTCACTTAGCTACTCAGACACTGATGACCTTCCCGATATCCATACCTTGTATGCTAAAACTCTCAAAAAAGGCACTAGATTGGAAAAGACTATTAGAGACCTGACTAAGAAATTAGATGATCTAAGTCTTATTGTGAAGCTGAATGTTGAAGAGTACACTAACCAGTGTCTTTCTCATCAATTTGAAATTGAAACTTTTGATCAAAAATTAAAAGAGTTGACTAAAATTAATGAAACTCTGGAAATGAAATACAAGGGAACATTATTAGAACTGGAGGAAGCAAAAACAAAGACAGCTACTGTTTTCAAAAAGTTTTCTAAGTTTGAAAGCAATTCAAATTGTTTTACTGACTTTGTTGTTGACTCCAAGACCAATTCTGATGATAGAACCGGTATTGGATTTTTCCCTAAGAACAAATCTCAAACTACAAAACTTGAACCTATGAAGTTTGTGTCTGGGGGCAAAAGACCAATTGAAACATGTCCAGACTTTCAGTTTATTAAAAAGGAATTTGATCAAAAGAAACAACTGAAAGACATTTGAGAGTCTAGTAAGTCTAAGGCTGACACTACACTTAAGACTAAATACGTCTGTACTTTGATCAGAAAGGCTGAATCTACCTTTAAAACCATCCCTCTTAGGAATAACACCACTGAACAGAATGCTGTTAAACCCATCTTTAGAAGTTTTCCTAAGGAAATTCATCCCTCGAGCAATCAATATTTCTCCTACTGTGACATTTATGGTCATTCCTTTGAAGGTTGTTATGCTAGGCATCTGAACACTCCTGTGTACAATACTTCTGTCTACAAGAACTTTAACTATTCTAGGCAAAATCGTAACCATTATGTCCTTCCAAGACAACCTGCTAAGAACTCTAACTACAGAAATAGAAAGACCAAAACTAAGAGTTCATTTAAGAGAAAGGCTCCCAGAAACTTTCCTAAACCAAAAGCTCAAATTTTCCATAATAATAAGTTTGTTGCTCCAAATGTTTTTCGACAAAAAGCTGTTTCTCGAAAATTTTATCAAATGAAGGCAAACTTGCGCAAAATTAAAACTAGAGCTATATGGGTTAGAAAAGATGATCTCTTACCCCAAATGAAGTGTAACATTGTCATCACTGCTTTAAAAGCTGAACACACTTCATCTGGTTGGTACTTAGGTTCAGGATGTTCCAAACATATGACAGGAGATGAAACCAAACTTTTAAACAAAACTAGATTTGCTGGTGGCAAAGTAGTTTTTGGTGACGGTGTTTCATCCCAGATCATAGGTAAAGGAACCCTAAAAGAAGAAGGAATGCCTGTTCTTGAAAATGTACTATTAGTTAAAGGCCTTAAAGCCAACCTCCTAAGTATATCACAATTTTGTGACTCTGACCATACAGTCACCTTTTCAAAGAACAATTGTAAAATTCTAAATGATAAAGGTGAATGCATTATTACAGGATTTAGAACACCTGACAATTGTTATACTGTCAAGACTAATTCTGAAACCTGTAACATTGTCAGAATGGATGACAATGAAATCTGGCATAATCGTATGGGTCACTTAAGTTATGATATCCTTGGTAGATTGTCTAGTCAAGAAATAGTTAGAGGAATTCCTAAAATTAAACCTATTTCAAGTGTTGTCTGTGGTCATTGCCAGGAAGGAAAAATAGTTAAGACTTCGCATAAAAAGGTTAAAGACATCCTCAACTCTAGACCTCTAGATCTCATCCATTTGGACCTTATAGGTCCCTCTAGAACTGTTAGTCTTTGTGGACACAGTTATATCCTAGTCATGGTTGATGATTTCACACGATTCACTTGGGTTGCCTTCTTGAAACATAAATCTGACACGTTTCAGAATTTTTTGAAAATTCTTTTAAGAATTGAAAATGAGAAGGACACACAAGTCAATCGTATTCGTAGCGATAGAGGGAGAGAGTTCATAGACACATGAATAGTTAAATATTGTGACTACAACGGTAATAAACACGAATTCAGCGCACCTAAGACCCCTCAGCAGAACGGTATTGCGGAAAGGAAAAACCGAACTCTTCAAGAGATGGCACGAGTCATGCTCCATGCCAAATCTCTGCCCAAATACTTCTGGGTAGAATCTATTAGAACTGCTTGTCATATTATTAATAGGGACTATCTTAGGAAAAACTCTAAACAAACCCCTTATGAGTTGTGGTACGGTAAAAAGCCTAATCTGAAATACCTAAGAACTTTTGGAAGTCAATGTTATGTCTGTAAAGACAGAGAACATTTGTCTAAATTCGAAGCTCGTGGTGATAAAGCCATCTTCTTAGGATACTCCCCAAACAGTCGTGCTTATCGTATATACAATCTGCGTACTAAGGCCCTTATGGAATCGATAAATGTAATTGTAAGCGACACTATTGTCGAAAATAAGATATCTGAATCACCTATTGTGGTTGAATCTGAAAATGATTTCAAAACTGATTCACCAGAAATAGATGAGTCATTACCAATTGAGAGTCCTGAAGTACCTGGCTGGGTCTCTAAAGATTATCCCATTGACAACGTGGTCGGTAATCCTAATGAGCCAGTTCGTACTAGATCCCGGTTAAGAAATTATGCTAATTATGCATGTTTCGTCTCCCTTGTGGGACCGAAAAATGTTAATGAAGCATTGAATGACACACACTGGATTTCTGCTATGCAGGAAGAACTTTTACAATTTGTCATTCACGATGTCTGGTATCTTGTACCTCGGCCTCAAAACAAAAATGTTATTGGAACACGTTGGATCTTTAAGAACAAATCTGATGAAAATGGGGTGATTCTTAGAAACAAAGCTAGACTTGTTGCTCAAGGATATTCTCAAATAGAAGGGATAGATTTCAGTGAGACATTTGCCCCTGTCACTCTTCTTGAATCTGTTCGACTTCTTTTCGCCATAGCGTGTCACTTAAAATTCACACTTTATCAAATGGATGTCAAATCTGCTTTCCTAAATGGAATTCTGTCCGAAGAAATGTCTGTAGAACAACCCAAAGGGTTCATTGACCCTAAATACCCTAACCATGTCTTTCGTCTAAAAAAGGCTCTGTATGGCTTAAAACAAGCTCCTCGAGCTTGGTATGAACGCCTTTCCAACTTTTTGTTGGATAAAGGTTTTAAGAGAGGAGGAAATGACCAGAATCTCTTTGTCAAACATTTTGACAAAAACATTATTATAGCCCAAGTCTATGTAGACGACATCATTTTCGGGTCAACTTCAAACTCTGAAGTTAAATCCTTTTCTGCTATTATGCACAAGGAGTTTCACATGTCCCTTATGGGGGAGATACAACTTTTCTTAGGATTTCAAGTGAAACAGAATTCTGATGGTCTATTTGTCTCTCAAACTAAGTATGCCTTAGACCTTGTTAAGAAATTTGGTTTAGAGAGTTCTAAAGTTGCCAAAACGCCTATGAGTACTACCGTTAAATTAAGCAAAGATGAAAATGGTAAGTCTGGTGATTCCACACTTTACCGTAGTATGATTGGTAGCCTACTCTATCTAACTGACTCATGACCAGACATAATGTATGCTATATGTCTGTGTTCTCGTTACCAGAATAACCCTAAAGAGAGCCATTTATCACGTGTAAAACGTATAATAAAGTACATAAAAGGCACTCTCAATCTTGGACTTAGGTACACTAATGATACCTGCAGTACCATCATAGGGTATACTGATGCTGATTGGGCCGGGTGTACTGATGATAGTAAAAGTACATCAGGTGCCTGTTATTATGTCGGCAATAATTTAGTTGGTTGGAGTAGCAAAAAACAGAATTGCACATCTTTATCTACGGCTGAGTCTGAATATATAACAACAGGAAGTTGCTGTGCTCAATTATTATGGATAAAACAAATGTTAAGCGATTATGGGATTAAAGAAGATCAATTACAATTGTATTGTGACAATCAAAGCGCCATTAACATATCTAAAAACCCGGTTCAACACTCGTGAACTAAGCATATCAAAATAAGACATCATTTTATACGCGAACTTGTTGAAACTAAGGAATTAGAAATTCATTACCTGCCTACTGATCTGCAACTTGCAGACATGTTCACTAAACCTCTAGACTATAACAGATTTCTGTATTTGAGGAATTCTATAGGCATGGTATGCGCTGATTAAACTCTTAAGACCTTAAGTTTTACCCTTTGTCCATTTGAGACAAAATGGGGGAGAAATTTGAGTTTTATGAGTTCAATATTTTGTTCACATTTCATCTAAACTGCTTGATCTTAGTGTTTATATTTGCAGGAATCTCTTCTACTGATTGTCTACCTTTTCTAGTGTAAAAATGTGTAAATAGTTGAGTTATGTAATTTTTGACTTTCTAGGAAATGGGTAGATAGTATCTTTTGTATAGGACTAGGTATTTTTTTTTTGGTTCCCTACGAGTTTTAAACTAACTCAAAGGAGATTTTGTCTCATATTTCCAAAGGGGGAGATTTAAGCACCTTATACCTTTGACTTGCTTAAGTCTACATTGTATAAGTGCTCAACTAATTTGGAAATATTGACAAAATTGGTTGTCTATCCTAGAATCCAAATAGCCTCAGAACCTATCTCTCTAATCCTCTTCAATGATCTATGAAGGTATAAAATGAATCACACTACACATAATTAGAAGTGCATACATGTGTTCATATTTCTTAAAATTGAGTGTGTGATTAATTCCCCTTGAATTGGAGCTTTAATATTTTTTTGGGAATTTTTAAAATATTTTTTAAACATTTTTTAAACATTTTTTAAATAAATGTTTTTATTAATAAATGTGTTTATAAAATTTGTGGGGTTAATATTCTATTTTATAAACTTCATATTTCACTCGAAAGTTTGATTGGGTAGAATACAAAAGCTCTAGAGACTTCAGGGTGATGTTTTGTAATTATTTTGACGCGCGTGTGAGAGCCACTCAGAGGCCAACACTTGTCATCCTCTAGCTGCGTTAGTTTGTGTTTGTTGTGTGAGAGGATAGCCTGGTGCATTGGTGATCGTTGGATCATTCCTAATCGAGGGTCTGCATGTGTTCTTGGTTAATCCCGGTGCAATCCATATGAACCAATCACAATCATCTTAAACCACCGCTGTTTTATAACCTTTGGATCAAGTCAAAGATTGCAAGACTTGATCTCAGCCCTTGATTTGCCTCGAACGTCCAGAACCTTCCCTCAGCCCTATAAATACCCTCCACTTCTCAGCCTTAGAAGACTTTTGGGCATTCGTCTTTCTGAGAGAAAAAAATAAGAGAGAAGTAAGAGAGAAGAGAGAAGTAAGAGAGAAGAGAGAAGTGAGAGAGAAGAGAGAAAAGAAAAGAGAGAAGAGAGAGAAAGGGAAACCTGTTAGCCAAACACTAACCCTATCCCTAAACAGTTCATCTTCTGAAACAAACCTTCGTGTTTATAATACCCCAAACACATCCTGAGTGTTTGAGAGAGAGAGTGGTTTGTTCTTGTGTTGCTGTAACCTCTTGATCTTTAGATCTTGTACACAACTTAAACATTCGTGTGAAGATCTTGTTTCTTTTTCATAGAAAATTTAGATATACACTTTTCATGTTACATTTTCACTAGATCTGCATTTTTCCTACTTGTTTTAAGAAAATCTTTATTGATTTGGTTTTGAAAATGTTTTCTGGTTTCTATTCTTACGAAACTTAACCCTGACCTAGTTGGATTCGCACTTGGAGGGTTTTCAATCTCATAAATATTTTCAAAAGAGATTGATTAAGGTCTCGACCGATTTCTGAAGCAAGATCTCCGTGGAATCTAGGTTATGGTTAAAGGTCAAAAGGGTTCAAGTTATGTGAGAAAGAAATAAACTAAAATCACTGCATATAGTCTTTATATGTAATTTACTAGGATTGTCTGTAAATCTAAGTGTGTGTGAGTTCATGCATGTGAATAGGAATCACTACACAAACACTTAACATACTACTACACTGGAAGTGTTGTGTTTAAGATCTGAGATCATTGAGTCGACGTAAGGAAGCTAAAGCAAAGGATGTTAGCAAACTGGAGAAACATCATCAACAAATCAGATCTATGAGAAGTTAGAAGGACAACAGGTGGGGTATATTCCTAAACTTAGAATAGGTTGATTTGTGTGTTTGCATGTTTTATTGCTTGTAACTATTATTTGTTATTTGTGGATTTTTGCTTTTGTGACTTAGAAGTCACCGTGGATGTTTCCTCTGTTGGGAGAGGTTTTACCACGTTAAAAACTGTGTGTTGATTATCTTCATCTACTCATCTCATTCTATAAGTGTGCTGAATTTTTGAAACTGCCTTAGTTTTAAAAACTGATTACTCAGTCTTAAATACTCTCGTACATAAGTTTCTTTGTAAACAAATCTGGTTTATAATTTTTATTTTCAAAAGAAAAGGGTTTCTCCAACAAACAACTCGGAGTTGCTTATACAGTTTAATCTTGTGTTAAACGGCATTAGTAACGTTTTTCAAATATTAGTACTAGATTAGGTCTGAAAGACTTGAGATGGTGTAGCGTTGCCCCAATCCAGGGAGGCTTTTACCACCAGAAGGAATTGTACACAGGGAGCATACCGTAAGAGGTTTCTAGTAGAAGACACTCAGAGGTATTATGTTCATTAGATTCAAGGCAATAGTGACCAAAAGGGGTCATGACCCATGAGCACAGGGCTAAATTTAGCATAACTGACCATAGATATAGGGTTAGTAGGGCCATCGGTAGAGACATCGTTTCCATGGTTCCTTCGAAGGAAAAATTGTTACATTTATGGAGAGTGATACCACTTGGTTAGTATATGACTTAGGGAAACTTGTATTATCGGGGTAATATTAGGGGATGGTTACGATTAAGTTTATGGCTCATGCATGTGAGTTATCAACATCGATGAGTTCTTGTTCTTTTATAAGTTATGTGTTTACTACGATTGTGAGATATATAGATTTTTGTCAATAAGTTTTCTTTATATGTGGATACCCGAGCAGGTAAGGGTATTGCTTTATGTCGTGATTATGGAGATGTGTCAGTGTAATTAGTTGTCTTGGTGTTCAACCACTTTATTATTTTAGAAATATATCCTTATGATTTCATTATTGAGCATTCATTAGTAATCCTATATTGCACTTATATCAACTATCATGGGTAGAATTTTAATTTTATTGTTTTGGGGAAGGGTTGTTTCTTATTTACATATAGGCTAGGGGAAGGGTTTAGTGCGTCTGAATACTTTACAAATATGAGTACATCATAGGGGATTAAGGTTTCTTAGAGACGTTACCAACATTCCTAGATTTTTACCATTTTATTTAATGAGGTGCCAAGTTTCCACCTACGTGAGATATTAATTATAGCTTTATTATTGGCACTAGCATTTGTCCCATTACGAGGGCACCATATTCATTGGATCTATTAGATATTTAAGAATATCATGACACCAAAGACCGTAGTTTTGAGACGAGGGTTATTCAAAGGAGTAAGTTGCAATGGGGAAGCTCTAATCCTATTTATTAATGAATGGATGGTTCATTGGGTTTATATGGACCACTGAGAGCTGTGGAGGGTAATGATACAGAGTGAGTGTTCATTACCATGTATCGGTGACCCATTTTATTTGTTAAGAGGAGTGTATTTTGGTTGAAGATGAAATGGCCCTCGAGCTATCGCTAGTTTTGGAATCGAGAGGAGGATATCCAAAAGGTAATTTTATAACACAATATGGAGCATGCGTGTTTGGGTCATGACCTTGGGTTGACCTATACTTCATTCATGTTTATAAAGTTGTAATTTAGTTCATTTTAATCGTAAGTGGATTGGTTCACTGTGATTAGTGATGCCATCATCTTGAAGCAAACTTTTTTGTAGCGGTGGTGGACATTACACCCAAATTAGTGTCGTGGGTGGTTCATGCCCAAGCATCGAATTTTCTATCGGAATATGGCATGCGAGTTGTAACTGGGAGGAATTACCTTTACTTGATTTCTTCTCAAAGAGATTGTGTTTTTCTTAGGGGGATTTTTTATGTTAGAGGGTTCTAAACTACAAAAGTTAGTTTTGGCTAAGGCACGTATTTTGTGATTAATTTTACATTCTAGAAGTGATTAGATTATAATAATTTAAAGAGTCCATATTTGTGGCACAGTTAAGAAAATAGTAGCATAGTTTGAGTCTAAGGGTGCTCCTTCCAGTAGTGAAGGTAGACAACTAGAGATATTATAGGAGTTACATTTTTTTAGTTAAAAGTGGGATAGTAGATCTTTAATTTTTGCTTGTAAGGTACAATTGTCCCAAAGGGGACATATGACCATCTGAGTCAATTGCGATAGATTGACGAAGTTGTTTAAGAGCTAATAGTAGAAAGTTATCCATAATAAAATGTGCTAGGGACACCTCAGAGGAGGTGGTGTGCATAATTGAGCATACTAAGATTGTCGGAGCAACATAAGAGCTTTAAAAACAAGAAGAAATATGGTTCTGGGTCCTAGGAAATAGATTATGCACTTTTGAAGATCTCCTCGACGATGGGAATTGTGAAGTTCGGGTTCCAAAGAATGTTGGCACCCGATACATGGGTCCTTTTCACGATATTGAATAGGGTGAGGCTAATTCCATTTGAACTTACCTGATGACCGTCAACATGTAAACGATGTCTTTATGGGTACATCAGATCGATTTCCTAAGGGTCAAGTTAAAATTTCAACAGTTAGAGTAGTTTGGTTGGATTATTAACCAAACACAATTTATGATGAGAGACCTCATTGTATAATAGGTCGATGAACGAGTTTATTCCTTTATATTAATGTGAGGACGCTGTGTGAGTGGGATATTATTAGACCTTCGAGTAAGTATAAAGAATTCCAATTTTGAGGATAAAATTCCTTATTTGTATGTGACATGTGGTATGTCACTTATTATAGTTAGCGTATGTTGTTATGTGATTCATATATGTGATCGAATTTGCCTTACATGATTTAACACTCTTTTAAAATTGGCATAATACACGATAATTCATTTTTTAAATATTTTAAGTGACTAGTAATATAGATGACTGTGGAATGGTCAGGGAATATGTGTCGTAGGTTTTCTTATTTGGATTATTCCCTCGGTATTGGGTTTCACCAGTTGTGCTGTAGTTTCTTATAATGTCGAGTCACACGTAACATATTAGTAAATAAATATAACTTAATTGATTCGTAGAAACTAAAATATTGATTTATTGAGATAATTGATTTACTAGAAATAACTATATTTATTGTAGACTATTGGGATGTCTAAAAAGTCTATTATTAACTTATAACAGTGGAATTTAAGTCTATTGGCTTGGTATATGGCTTGGGTAGAGTTTCAGGTCATTTGGACTATTATTTAGGCTCAATGGGTTGAGGCTTATGTAGGGCCTAATCCTCCTTTCGTAGGAAGCTTAATCATTAGGTTAATGAGATGAACATATAACACACATTAGACATGGAGGGAAGCCCAGGGATCTTAAAAGAAGAGGCACCAAGGTTTAAAGAGAAATTGGGATGTTTGGGGACTTTGATTCATCAATTAGTCCATAGGCAAGTTTATATCAATTAAGAATCTAATTAGGATTGCGTTGCGATAGTAGTAGTTAATTGGATTATGAATTAGTGTGTTTATAATCTAATTTAATCATCTAAAATCAACTTTCGAAATTAGCTTAACTATGACATTAAACCTTATTCTCATTTTAAGAAACTACAATAGTCCAGTGAGAAATCATATTATTTGATCTTGCAATCTAGTTTAAAGTGATGGATTTTGAATCATGTTAAATGAATCATATAAAATCCACTTATTTAATTCAAAAATGGATACCAATATGAGTTATATGGGTAAATTTATGAGACTAGGGTTAGCTATTCATAATATGATATTATTGCATAAATCATTGTTTTAATCACCTAAAACTTATAGTTATAGTTTGGATGTTGATCTAATAGTGTTTTAAGATCATTATATGGTGTTATTCCCATTAGGATCTTGGGCTAGGTCATCAATGGCAAACTAGGGTTTCTTGGTACGTAACTTTGGGTTTGGGAAAGAATAAACCCGAATTTGGGATGTTTAGTTGTGCGCGCTGAGCGCACGGTTAGTAGCATCCATGCAGGGGAAAGCATGTGCATGATTAGCTTTGGCCCTATGCGAACGTAGGCGTGTGCATAACTAGGATTAGTCCCATGCACACAGTTTTTGCAGGAATCATAAATTTTTTGGTTTTCATATGGCAATGTTTATAGAGGGTTTATGGAAAATCCTAAGTTGCTTTTGTAAGACTTTTTAGATTTAACAAGTTGGGTATTGGATGAATCGATTTTCATATATATTAGAGGTTAGTCCTAAGCTGATTAGAGATAATTAATTTAGAACATAAGACACTTTTAGGAATCCGTGAGTAGTTAGGAATTCTGCATAATTAATCGAGGACCTTGAGTATAGGGTCGGATATAGGGATATTTTTATGAGATCAAAAAATGTATTGTGATTGTGTATATCGCACGCAAGTTTAGTTTTTTTTAGAAAGATTAAGTGTGAGGCGATACCTAAACCTTAAGAGCGTTAGGAGTTTAAGCTAATGATTTATATAATCGGTTTTAGTTAACAAACATATTAACAAATAATAACATAGATATTATTTGTAACCCAATTGAGTAGGTTTTGTAATAATTATTTATAACTTAGTTTAATAGGGTTTGTATTATTATGTGTAACCTAGTGAAATAGGGTCATACTTGTTTATTTGGCCCGGTTGCATAGGGTCATATTTGTTTATATAATATATGTGAAATCTTAGCATGTTGTGTGGGTGCTCGTGGGGGGTGTACTATGAGGGATTTTTATGGGGGACATACGATGTTGACCAGGTGTTGTATTCCCGATGATGAGACGGGATCTACCTAGGTCTTATTTACCTCGATCTTACTGCTGACGTACAATGTTCCTAAGGGGGATAAATGGGGGTGTTCTTATTATAGACTTTGGGTATGGATCCTATATGATAGATAAGAAGGCATGGTGATTTTGTTTTGTATTTCTTTGAGGTTATAGTGATTTTACTACCTTTAACTATACCTTGTATGCATGAGATATCCCCAAAGGCAATAGGGAAAAGCCTTCATACTTTTATTTCTGGGCTCGAGCATAGGCTACGAGACTTGATGAGTTGTGTACACTAACTAATATTTTGGATTATGTGATTCTATGTTGAAGTATTTGAGATGGGCGTACCGAGTTATGAATTATCTTAGATATTTATAACCATATGTTTATGACTCGAGAATACTATGGTGATAATATACTAGAGGAGTATATGTTGAACTATGACATGAGAACATTTCAAATTATTATATTAGATATGTGTATAATTTGAAAGATAACTTGAGACGGTTAAAACAAAATAATAATGTTCAGTAAGAGAAATAATATGACTGCATTAATCTATCATGGAGTACAAGCATATTAAGATGAAAGATAAAATTAAAATTGTTATAGTGGAGATACTTAATTAATATGGAAATTATATCACATTGGGACATATATGGGTTTGGGAGTAGAACCGAATATTTATTTGGGTTGTTTGGGTTGGGTAACCTAAATGACTTAAATTATAGTAAAAATGGGAGGAAGATGAATTATTATTGTTATGCCCATCTTCAGTTAAATTCTTATTCTCTGTAGACTTGATTTAACTCTTCTTGTTGAATTATTTTCCACCTGTCTTAGCTACTATTGATACCGTAGAGTTGGATCATTTGTTGGATATTCCTAGGATGGAGGTGTCGAGCGCAATCTCTCCTTTACATATTTGTATTTATTTTTATTTCAGTTCAAGGAATTGTATTTTTTTCAGTTTATCCCGGGTCAGAGATTGTACGTGATGTACTTGTATTCCGAGATAGGAATTGTATTGTAAAGATTTTATATTCTAGAGTTAAATTAGATTTATTTCTCACGATCGTGATTCGTATTAGAGTTGTTGTATTTGATTTAGTAGCTTATTTATCTTGTTTTGCATTTACTTTACGTATTTTATTTAGTTCATTATGTTGATAATGTTAACAAATATTTTTGTTTTCCGTAATTTTTGTATTAGAACTGATCGATCTATTTATGGATTTTACGAGGTGTCATAGAGTAAACACCATCTTTAAATAGCCTAACTATAATATTCTTCCCCAAATCAAGGACAAACATTTCTTCAAAATCCCTCTTAATATGGGGGGGGGGGGGGGGGGGGGAGTTATCGACTAGTGATAGAAATATTTGTTTCACGTACGACTTGGATAATAGTCATAAGATGAAAATTTTCTATATGCTAACTAGTCCAAGATGGTAATATCACGAGTTACTTGATGTCAAGAAGACAAAGACAGTTGGGTAAGTAAATAATAATCAAAATAAATATTAAGATCATCTACTTCCATTTGGAATGGTAATCTTCATTCATGGATATACCATGTCTTCTCAGTGCACGTGGAATAAGCTTCGGGAAAGGATCAGGTTCGCAATAATGTTTCATAAGGCCTTCCTAGTAGATGTATTGAAACCAAATCTCAATAAAAGGAGTGAAAAAATATTTATCTCGATTGAGTAATCATGTTCTCCAATGATGATTTAGTTAGAGTAAAGATCCCCCAGGAGGATGAATTTATCCTCACTTTGAGGGTCATCAACTTCGATGTAAAGAGGATCTTAGTGGTTCAAGATAGTTCTTTAAAGATAATGTACATTGTTTTGATATATAAGCATGGATAAAACATTCAGGACGTTGACACTAACTTCATATCGTTGATCTACTTTAGTGATAATATAAAAATGCCCTTGGGAAAAATCAAAATTTTCATCAAAGTTGAGTCAATCAATTTAGAAATTGAGTTCCACATTCCACATTCTAGGACCTAAATTTATATAGAAATACATTCATGTGATGGGATAGATTCATGCTATGAGATATGTTACCTTTTACCTTTATTAGAAAATTAAATTTGGGAGTGACCAGGGGGTAATGGAGGCCAGGGGAAACCATGGACCATATAAGAGTTTCTTTGTCACCACTATCAAATAGTAGCAAGCTGTGATAAAGGACTAATAGGATGATGGTTTAGAGAACAACTAAGATAAATAGTAAAAAAATGTGATCATCAAGGGTTAAAGAAATCGGAGTATCCCCTACTAATCGAACAATAAAGGAACTACGAACAATTCCTATTTTTATCACATCTGGAGAAGTTGCTTCTCACTATAATGTAATTAATTAAAAAAGAAGACGATAAGATTGTGGAGTTCCTTAAGATTAATTTATATGCCTTCTCTTGTTAGCCTTATGATCTACCAAACATAAATCTTGAGTTTTATATCCATCATCTGCAAGGGGATACTAGCCAACCAATTAAATAAAAACTAAAGAAATCGTCTCTATAGAAGGAGAAAGTAATGGAAGATAAAGTTTAGAATCTACTTTGTGCATATTCCATTATAGGGTTCTAATTACCCAAGTGGATATCCAACATAGTGGGTGTTCAAAAGAAAAATAATAAGTGCAAGTTTGTATTTGCTTCACTAATCCCAAGAAGGACTATCTCCAGGATAGTTTATCTTTACCAAGGATATATTAGCTGATCAAATCAATAATAGGAAAAGAAAGGATGACCTTTATGAAGCCTATTATGGATATTACCAAATCCCCTATTTGGCCCAAATGACGATAAGACTTCGTTCATTACAACTCTTGGATTGTATTTCTACGAAGACATGCCATTCAGCCTCAAGAATACTGGTGAAACCTATTAGTTGCATGTCACTAAGATGTTTAGGAACCATATCTACCCCACCACATAGGTGTATATTGATGAGATGCTTGTAAAGATAAATTTCCCCCCAATAACATCAGAGACCTCTCCTACACCTTTAAGATTCCCAGAAGTTATAGTTTGAAGCTAAATGCCTCCAAATGTTCCTTTGGGTTTAGTTCTAGAAAGTTACCTGAATACCTTATCATTGAAAGGGTCATAGAGTCCAAACCCAATCAGATTAAGGCCTTACAGGAGATCAAAAGGCAAACCATAGTCAGGTTAGTACACGTTCACACTAGAGTGCCTGTAGTGCTCAACTAGTTTATATCCAAATCGTTGGACAAGTGTTGATCATTCTTCCAAGCACTGAAGAAGTCCAATACAAAAACTTGGAAATAAAAATGTGATGAAGTGTAGACACCCCATTCTAACACCCCCTACACTCCTCCATAGGGTTCAAACAAAGTCCTTTCAAAGTCAAGACCACCAGTCCTTCTACAAACTTTAATTGGAGAATAACTACATGCTCTTCGGGTCTTATTTGACTTTGGTCAACTCTCAAACCTAGTAATATCTCAGCATACTTTCACATAGCTCTAAATCCTCTTTCCAACAGTCCCACCCGTGCACTAGTCTGACCTACGGTTCACATTTTATGACCAAAAAATAATTTATATTTGCCTATCGGCATGACACCCCACCTGCCTATAGGTAGGTAAAAGTTTCCCTGGACACCCTCCCGGTAGGAAGGATAGGGAGTATACTGACTGATAGACCCTTTGAGGGAAAAATGGTCTTTTTATTGTTTAGGGTTTCCTAATTAAGGAAACCCTGACCTCATTATTTAGGAGCTTCGACCTCGAAATTAGTGCAACAGATTTATTTACATCCTTTTCTTAACATTATCCCTACATTATCTTACATCATCCTTACCTCACTATTATCTACCACTCCACTGCCACCACTACCTACACTAAAAAATCAGCCTATAAAAGTTCCAAAAAATAAAATTCAAAATGTTTTAAGGTTTAAATCCCTTTTCATTCCATTTTTCCTAGTGTTCCCTTTTTATATATTTTGGCACTTTAAGCATATTATTATTTTGTTTTACTTTGTTTCTCGTTATTATTTCATTAATCTTACCCTTATTATTATATATAGCCTCTAAATTATTTTTATAAATCAAAAGCCAAAAAATAGGGTTTACACCTTAGTTCCTAATTTAAGGTTATCTCACGTATTTTCCCATTGAACACAATTCACACACATTTTTTCATAAAAAAAAGATATACTCTAAATTCAGACTAAATGTTAGACCACACCTCATTTTCACTTTGAACTGAGTGGACTTTGATGTTATTTTGTCTATGTAGGCATTCGAAAATAATTTTTGGGATTCGATTTATCATTTATCCATCTCAATGTTTGTTCATATTCATATATTAGTATTTCACTCATACATTTAGTTTACCATGATTATGTAGCTAGATTCCTTACATTTATCATCTCTTAGCGATCCCGTGACATACGTACTTTCTAGTTATTTATACACACTTT
Organism: Sambucus nigra; assembly: GCA_949130495.1. Classification (NCBI taxonomy): domain Eukaryota; kingdom Viridiplantae; phylum Streptophyta; class Magnoliopsida; order Dipsacales; family Adoxaceae; genus Sambucus; species Sambucus nigra. The sequence goes on from OX422207.1 coordinate 406,355,137, forward strand.
TAGTTAGCTTATCACCTTAGAATGACTTGTTAATAGCTTTTTCATGGTATGGTTATAACAATTTCACTCCTCACAACACCCTTTCACACTCATGCGCATTTTCATTATATGCATTTGGAACGGATGGCACATTTCACACATTTTACACATGTTCACATCTTGTTATGGTTTCGCATGTTCACATTTTACACATGTTCACATTTCACACATTTTACACATGTTCACATTTTATACCTTCATATTCCGTAACATAGTCTCTGATCCCACATCTTGTTTTGGTTTCACATGCACTAGTAGTCTTCTTATGTTATATCTTTGGATATGGAAATATATTTTGCCTGTGTTGAGTAAATTAGACTAGAAACTCAGATCTCTACGCATTCTCACACCTCAAATTATCGATGACGACCGCTTTAAGTCCCCGTTTTCACCCGCGACTCCGTGTGAGCAAGGGAGATGAGCGCCCGAGATGGCAACAATGGAGATTATATTGGGGAGGTAATTTTGAGGAATATACTCCATTACATGGATTTTATTTTCTTTCTCCAACTTCATTTTCTACATGTGCATGTATTTTATCACTTGTATATTCATCTTTCCCTCATGCTCACATGTTTAATATTCCATGCTCATATTATGCCATCCATGTACATACTTTTTCATCACATGTATATTCCACTTTTTCTATCATTTATCACATGTTATATGTCACTTATACATATATTTATGATTTATCTCACTTGTATATATATGTGCCTTACTCAACTTATATAGGTACCCATATTTTATCCACGTTTTTCTTTACTTGCACCTATACTCATGCTTTATCCCACTTGTATATAACGTGCTTCACATTACATTTACATTATCTCCATTTTTTCTCCACTTGTGCATAAACTTGTCAACGGGTCATGTCGATTTGTGTTTGTTCCCACTATTTTATCATATGAAAAAACCATATTCAAACCTGATCCGTTATCTTAACGTGTCTTGTCATGTTCACCCATTATTACCCATTAACATAATGACTAATTTCGAATCATACACAAGTTGACATATTAGCTCATTTTAAACATAATTAGTCGTATTAATTCAGTGACATTACTAACTCTCTCATTTAGTAATATTTATTATGATTAAATTAACATCAACTACATTAACTTTTTATAAGTCTCAAGAATATATTTTATTTATTTAAAGATCTTATCGGGTATCAGCGAGTGAAGGGGGTCAAGACTAACTCAACCCGTTAACTATTGTGTCTTATCGGGGTGGCACTAATATGACCCGAAACCGTTAAGGGTTCACCCACTAACTTATAACTTCATGTCGGTTCATCTCCTGCCTCATTTTTCCAAGTCTACTTATGCATATTTCCATGTTTTTTCCACTTTGTACGTATATCTATGTTACATTTCGATTGCGTATATCCACATGTTTTATATCACGTGTTCATAATTCTATTTTTTACTTCACTTATATATATATATATATTTCCTATCCCACTTCTTCTCTCACATGCATGAAGTTACTTCTACATAATTACTTGCTTTATCCCACTTGTGTAGTTAACTCTTCTATCACTTGCCACTTGTATACATTGCCCCTATTTACTCCATGCGTAGTAGTTATCCATACCATACTTAGCATACATAATACTTCACATAAAGATATTAATTAAGACTCATGCATTTACACACTACATCGCACGAGCATTGAGTCTTGACCCTAAATTTGTCCCTTAGTGGGGAGTCATTTTGTGATGGGTTACTGATTCTGAGGGGCACAATTAATCTAAGAAATAGGATCCCACCTTCCATTGGCCAATTAACCTTGATGTATATCCAATGGTTTCCTTACATCGTAACTTTTGACCAAACTCACGATGTGAGGTATATAGAAAAAATTCAATGGCGTACAGTGAGTATTTAAAATTCTCTTTCACACATACTATATCCACGAGGTATATCACAAGGAAATTCACATACATTCGGGTATATCATATGTCTTATCCACACGTATCGACTAATGATTACCCTAATAGGAATGGTGGTATATATCGTGGAACCATGCCAAAGGAGGGTAACCTTTACACTAGCCTCCCATGCATAACCCTCATATACGGCCTAATTTTTTGTGCTCTTTCGCCCGTTTTTAAAACGAGGCACTCTCAATGAGTTTTGAAACAAGTTAAATTGTGTATTGCATTACGCACCCTATTTGCTCCTAGACTCGAATCATGTTCGACATTTCACTTGCACCCTAGACGGAACATAATACAAGTGGAACATAATAATCAAAACCACATTTTTTTTTTTTGGGGGGGGGGGGGGGGGGGAACTTTCTATAGCTTTTCCTCTCTTTTAAAAATTATACCACAAATATTATCTCTTAAGAAATATATAAAATACCTTTTTTAAGAATAAACTATTTCCCTCTGAGGTGCGATTGCATTCCCCTTCCTTTTCCCGCTCCCAATTACTTAAGATCCGCTATCTAGACATTTTGGCGTTTTACTTCATCTTACATAACTCTGTTATCTCATGGAAAACCCTAATCAATATGTTAATTGTTATCTTTATTTTGATGACTGTACTTGCTCAACTCATCGCAAAGATAGAAAGTCTACAGTTAGATGTTAAGGAGTTGCAAAGAAATAAGGTCCAAATCCTAGAGATACCTGAACCATAAATTACTCTTAATCTAGATGATTCATTCCCCCGTGTGATGGGACCACAGATTCCCAAACCCATATACCCCCTATAGAATACCAACATCTTCCTCATGTCTTGATGCCTTCGTGCGTCCTTCCCTTCAATGAACCACCTCTTTCTCATCTTCCTATGTTGAACCTTCCTTAACTATGGGATAACTTACTTGTGCATGTTCTAGTAGATACCAAAGAATAAGAACTCATTAGGGTGAAGGATGACCTCAATATGGTCTCACTAAAATTTGACTAAGTGATACTTTCAAGAAATTACGTAGACTACACCCACATGCATATTTATCTAATGTCTGGATTGCCTTAGAAATTTAAGATGCCTGACATTGAGAAATTTAAAGGAATCAGGCCTCCCATTTTGCATCTCTGAAACTACCACCATGTCATGAGTCTTTTAGGATCCATAGAATATTTTATGTCCTATATGTTTCAGTAAATCCTCAGAGAGAGTGATCATGATTAGATCCTACCACCGGAAGAACCCCAAATCCAAAGTTAGGAAGACATTTCCACAGAGTTTATGGCTCTCTAAAAGTACAATGAGGAGATAGAGGTAAACCGTCGAGACCTTGAGATACGTAAAGAGGTCCTTTAGGAATCTACCAATAGATTCATAATCAGGTGGAGAGGGAAAGCTACCATCATGAATAACCACCCATCTAAAAGAAAAGCAAGTCAATATAGTAAAGAAGAAATTTTTACCACACATTAGAAGCACTATGGTTATTTAGTATTACCCCAATCCAGAGCCCTCTAAGAGGCTAGTATAGAGACTAAAAATAATGTTGTTAGTCAAAAGATAGAGTACAAAGGGAAGAAGTCATTCGATCAGTTTAATCCACAGAAGGATAAGAAGCCCATTGTTATTTTCATCAATAACATCTTCTCTCAACTTACCACTTCATGGGCACCAAAAGCGTACCCTATCGCCACCAAAAAAGAATACACTGAACTTAATGCTCATCTCTCTAAAGTATATCATTCTCTTTTATACCTTAATCTCATAAAACTCCTGAACCCTCGTATACTACCTAATGCTCTTCCCAGATATTTAAAACATGATTCTCGCTATCATTTCTACCAAATCACCGAGTATACCACCAACTAGTGTCATGATCTAAAAAATAATGTGCAAATCCTCATCGATAAAGGCGTCATTGCTCGCCCTAGAAGGCCAAAACTAAAAACTGCCCAAAATTCTCTCCTAAAGAATCAAGATGGAGTGATCGACATTCTCTTTAATGAAGACTCTAACTTTTACCCGTCAATAGAATTAAAATCATAAACAGTCACAATCCATCCATCAACCCAGATAAATTTATAGTTTCTCTCGAAATGTGTCCATCCTACTCATTGCACCCTAAAACCGCTCATCACCAATCATTATCTTTGATAATGAGAGGTTTTATATATGCCCGTATCAAATCAGAGTCAAAAAATATGAATTTACTTGTCGTCCTTGAACATTTCAAAGAGTTATGAATGAAATTTCACCAAAACTGACCATCGAAGAGGAAGAATGCACATAATTCAGTGACCTTACATACAATCCCGAAAGTAGGCCTGTATTCCCATGACTAGAATATAGCTCCTCAAAAATTCAATTTGGATATAATTGTTCACATCCTGATAATGGAAAGCATCAATAAAAGAAAGATATGTGAACCTCCTAATCTACTCATTGCCATGAAGCTTAAGGGGTACTTTGTCCCTTTTCAAAACCACTTCTCTGCATCTTGGGAAGATTTATTCTTAGATATTCTTGAAATTATTAAATGCATTGAATTCTTAGGGAATAACCTGATAATTTACATGGGATGGGGTGATTACCTTGACCTCTTGAATGATTGTGATGGTGAACCTGATAATGAAACTCCCATGTAATTTCCTCCTTTCGTGGAGTGGTTTATTTTGAAAAACTTCAATCAGACATCATCGAGGTTTCTGTCTCCCTGAGATAGATGAAGTATAAAGATCTAATCATTTTCCATAAAAAGTTATCTCATAGATAAGGGGGAAAATGTCATTAAAGAAACACCGATGATAGAGATGACCATCAAAAAAGCAAGATTCTCAAACAGTTAAAGAAAACTCAAGCCCATATCACCATGTCGGGACTTTTCATGTCCTCCCAACTTCACAAAAAATTTCTCATAAAAGTTCTCACACGTGCTATAGTTCCTCCTTCTACCTCTTTTGATGAGGATATTCATGTACTCATAACTTTAATCGCAATGAGGATCATATCTTTTATTGATGAAGAAGATCCTAAGTTCCTTCTACAGCTCTAATGACATGTTACTCTTAGGCTTCAAGATTATTTCACTCCCTATCTCCACTGAAGACAATTTCAAAGAGAAGGTTAACCCTGAACAAAATCCTCATGGTAATGTTAACATAATTAAAATGTTCAAGAAGATGCACTTTATATCCGAAATGGGGATAGGCATAAAAAATAAGGGATCGTCGAGCCGATTGTCCAGAAAACCTCTTATCCTCCACATAGTCTGGGTATCAACCATCCCTATATAAACTTGTGGCTATCTACCAACAATATAGAAAAAGGGTACTCAAGAGAAAGGAATTCATTTCCAAAGATTCTCATAATTGTGAATTTATCAAAGAGAGGGAAGATTTCCTCTATTGCATCTTTCTTAAACCATGGTATGACATGGATGAAAAGAAGATGAAATCAAGATTTAAAATATTCTTTGAGGATAAGATCACCTTGACTAAGGCATCTAAGCATAAGGTGAAACTTCCAATCATCAAGTTATTTGATTCAAGTTTCTCAGATATTGAAAGAACTGGTAGAGATAAATCTTCTAGTCTCATTAAAATGGTAATGAACCTCTATATAATCTATGTTAAATCTAAGTCATCTGATCCTACAAAGAAGATTTTCCTACTATCAAAACTCTCCTTAAGTGGTGGAGTATCCCGACTGATCCGACCATGTTAATCAATAATCGTGCTATCTATCACCTTGAGAATAAACATGTTTATACTTTTTCTATTTCTAATACCAATGTAAATGAGGCCTCTATTGAGGAAGCCCTCACCGTTGTTTTTACCAAAAGTGATATCAATGAAATTAATGAAGATTTTTGAGTATATTGTTGTGCCTTATATTAATTACATTGATTTTAAGAATAAAAAAAATTGAAGAAGATGAATTGATGAATGAAAAATTCTAAACTGATCTTAATAAAAATAAATAAAACAACATAACTGCATTAAAACTAGCGATGAGGAGACTATTTTAATTAATCTTGGTTCTAATAGCACTCCCTGGGCGATTATGATATAATCAACCCTTGACGAGCATGGGCGGTCATACTTTGAATATCTTCCAATGGAGTTCGTAGACGTCTTCGCATGGTCTCATAGTGACATGCTTGGTATTGACTCATAAATTATGGAACATGAAATTCCTACATACCTTAAATGTAAGCTTGCCAAGCAAAATATGAGGAAGGTTCAATCTGAATGGTCCTTTAAAGTTAAAGATGAAGTGGTCAAGCAATTAAATGTAGGCTTCATCCGCATGGTCGAATATCTGACTTGGATTTCCAACATAGTTTCTATGTCAAAATCTAGAGGAAAGGTGTTCATATGCATCAACTATTGGTATTTTAACAAAGCTTATCTAAAGGATCTGCTCAATATTAATGTGATCACCGATAATATTGCCAATCACATGCTCGAGTCATTCGTCAATGGATTCACCAGGTATAATCAGATCAAGATGAACCCTGGTCACCAAGAGAAGATTACTTTTACCACTCCTAAGGAACCTTTTTTGACACAGTCTTTCCTTTCGATCTCAAAAATATTAGTGCTACATATCGAAAAGCAACCATAACTATCTTGTATGATTTCATCTATAAGGAAGTCTAAGTCTATATCGACAACATTATCATCAAGACTCATAATCGGGAAAGTTATATACCTTATATGAGGAAATTCTTAGAGCAACGACGATAATACCATATGTGCCTAAATTTGCAAAAATGTGTCTTCGATACCACAAAGAATAACTCCTAGGATTCACGTTCATTGAAGGAGTAATCACAGTGGAACCTACCAAGCTCAAGGAAATCCTCAAAATATCACCGCCTTAGATTGAGAAACGGGTATGCAGTTTCTTGGGAAAGCTCCAATACATCACAGATTCATTAGGCGGTTCACCTCCATTTGTCAACCCATATTTGAACTTCTCCAAACAATTTACACCAAGGTATGGAATGATACATGCCAAGAAGACTTTGAGAAAATCAAATAACATCTTACTCGACCGTTAGTGCTCATGTTGTCGTAACCTGGTATACCCTCCTCTTGTACCTAATTTTCATCTACATCGTAAATAGAGCTATTCTAGATTAATACATTGAGGATTCACACTAAGAGAGAGACATCTATTATGTCACTCGAAAGATGGCAGGATGTGAGGTTAATTACCCAACATTAGAAAAGGCACGTGTCACATTAGTATGGGTCACTCAAAAACTCCGACACTACATGCTCGCCTACCCTCTTAAGTTAGTGTCTCAGATTGATCCCATAAAGTATTTATTAGAGAAACCATATTTGTCAACCTATATGGATAGATGGTTTATCTTGCTAGTCTTGTTCGATGACAGCTACATGACACAAAAGTTCGTCAAAGGGAGGGTCATCTCTGATTACATAGCTAAACACCCCATAGAAGAAGTCTACGTGTGGATCTACAAATTCTCAAATGAAGAAATTATTTGTGCTACTTGTGAAGAACTCCGGTGATAAATGCTCTTTGACAAAGAATACAAAAATAAAGGATATGGCATTATAATACTTTTGATCGCACCCGATAATTCTCATACTCCCATCGCCATCTAGCTAGATTTCTCTTGCACCAACGACATGACAGAATACGAGGCATAAACTATGGGCCATATGATTTTTCTCTAAAAAGTTGTTCAATATGTCGATATTTATGGAGATTCTACCCTCATCATATGACAAGTCCTCTAGAAATGGAAAGTTAAGGATAAGAAACTTCTTCCCTTCACACCCATCTTGAAGGGATGGCTTCACAATTCTAATATGTCACTTTCTATTACCTCTATCATTCAAGGAATAGTTTCATTGATGCAATGACAACACTAGACCCCATGGTTGACATTCCCGAAGGCATAATGATTTCCCCCTAATAAGTTTTGAAACATTATAGGTCAACTCACTCCTAATATATCTAGCTCACTATGAAAGAGGATTCAAACAAGTTCAGCTATTGTATTACAATATTTGGTGTCTCCTACAACATAGTTAATACCCTCACGTGGTTGACAAGGAAGATCATACGATCCTTTGGAAGCTCGTAGCCTAGTACATCATTTGTGACAATGATATTTTCAAGAGAAAAATTGATGGCACCCATTTCCAATGCATAGAAGGGATCGACACTAAGTCGATTATGTAAAAAATCTAAGGTGGGGAGTGTGGTCCCCACAAAAATGGCCGTATTATTGCTAAGAAGATTATCCGATAAGGATACTATTGGACTACCATCCAGGTTACTATTAGACTGCCATGGTTCAATATTATGCAACGTATATCAAGAGGTTCTTTAAATGCCTACAATTTGCTAATATTCAAAATCTACCTCCTTGAGAGTTGTACAATATGGCTTCTTAACGACCCTTCTCGACCTGAGGTATTTATGTCATTAGGAAATTGACTCCCAAAGAATCTAATGGGCCTTAGTTCTTCTTAGTCGCCATTGGCTATCTCAATAAATGGGTTGAGGTTGAGTCATACGCAGTGCTAACGTAATACCCTATAAATTAAGTGCTTTAAATTAATAATTATTTAATTAGTATAATTATTTGGAGTGACTCGTGGCACCACTAATTATATATCATATGTGTTATGTGTGTATAGGATTCAGAATTTAAATTTGAACTTTGAACTTAAGGCACAATAATGAATTAACGATTATTTGATGAATAATATATTTATTATAAATCTTAGACTCGTAATGGTGAGCGCATTAGGATGTTAATGTGGTACTTGGACCGATGTTTGAGGCATGCAGAATGCTTAGTTAGGACTTAAAATAAAAGATTTTAGGCCCTTTGGGTTAGTATATAGCTTGGGATATGTTTTGGAATATTTGGATGTAATTTTGGGCTTGTTTAGTTAAGGCCCATATGGGGCGTAAACCCAATTTTGAAACTAAGATGATAAAATGACCATTAGTTTTAAAGTCACTCATTCCGAAAAAATTATAAAGAAACCCTAAAGCTAAAGAGAGGAGATAACTTAGAGAATAAGAGAACAGAGGCAATTCAATTAAGGCAAGTTTACCTAGCATAGGGTTTTAATTATTTTTGTGTCATAAGTTAATTATTCATTGGAATCAAAACACAATTTGATTAAAATCTGAATTGGATACTAATTCACTAGTTTAGTTGTTAAACTCATATGATAATTTAGGTCACTATTCATATTATTGAAATAAATTGAATTTAATTGAATCCTTATGAATTGGAGATGTAATTGATATTTAATTGTTAGAAGAATGTTAGGTACTAATAAAAATTCAAAATCCCCTTAGTAATTTGACGAATTGATATGAATCTGAGTTGAATTTGGAACAAAATTATAAACTAGGGTTCTTGTGATAATTTTGGTATTTAAGACTTTAAACCATGTTAATATCTCCTAAAATCATTGGATATTTGTTAATATTGATGTTAGAGATTTATACCAAAAAGAAACGGTATTTAGAGATGGTTACAAGCTTCATATTTGGAAGTCAAAATGGCGAATTTTCATTTTGGGAAGATGATGACTCTAGGTTACTCTCGTTCAAATGAGATGAGGGACCAATTTAATCTCGCTCGAATGACCTTTATTCTCAAATGTTATTTCTTAACTAAAAGATGTTATTCAATCTATTTTAGTCTAGATTTTAGCCTGCTAACCTTTCTGTGATTGTTGATGATATGAGAAATCGTCCACTTGTCATTCTCGTATCAACAAATCATGAGTAAAATGCATAATAAACAGGTAAAGCAAGTAAATAGAGAGAATGCAAGATATAGAGTGGTTCAGCCTTTAAAATAGGCCTACATTCACTATGCTGCTCCATTCTCGTTATATGGTTGCATTGTACAATATAATCGTGCCTAAAGAGGCGTACAAGTATGAGAATAAAGGAGAGTACATGGAAGTATTGAGGATTCCGGTGTGCCGAAGAGGTGGTTGTGATGTAGATGTGTGGCCTCCAAGTTGTATATTGAGGTTGTGTATAGAGTATCTATATTGTAGAGCCTGCCCCATATGGGTATGGAACTGATCCCCCTCCTTCGAGGTGTGGTTCTTGATTCGTATTAAGTATTGCATATTTCCTCCCGTTATCTTTTTGCATTCTAGCACTCTTACGGTCCTAAATGCCTATAATTATGCTCATTAACCAGACAACCTTGGATTTGGATATATAAATGCTTTGTAGGGGTTATTTGTGCTTTTGTAGGTATTGAAACGCTAAAAGTGAGGTTCGGTTGCATTTCAGAGAAGTTCCATCGCTGGACGCTAATTCAAGGGAATTTTTGTCAATTCACATTTCTTATTCGGCTCATGGAAAGTCCACGGATGCGTAGTTCATGGAGTTAGCATCACGTGGCCACAAACGGTGCGTCATTTGGAGTTCGGACGAAGAAGCTAGGCTCGTTTTCGAAATGGACCTTTTCCCCCTCATCATGGACCAAATGCAGCCTGAAAACAGAGTACCGGTTGACCACGTCCCTGGGACCGGTATACCGCGGTTTCAACTTTTACCATGGGAAGGAGATTGTATGATTTTGCCTAAGGGGACGGTCGACCGTGCCCCTGCGACCGGTCGACCGGTAGTGCCAGATATTTTGGGCTCTTTCCTCTTTCTTTCCTTTTTCCCCTTACTTTTTCCCACTTACTATAAAAACCCATTTTTGGTTTTAATTCACATATACTTAGTTAGAATAGATTGTAGAGAGTGGTTGTTAGGTTTTGGGTGGTTTTGGATGGTTCTTCTTCATTTATACTTGGTTTGACACCCCATTTGTTGTGTAAGTTGACTATTCATCATCCTCTCCATTTAATTTAAGTTGTATTTCCTTTGTTTCCATTGTTGTAGTATAATTTACAATCTTTCTAATTTAGGTTTTCTTGCTTTATTTACATGCTTTGATTTACACGCTTTCTAGTATAGATTTACCGCATTTATTTACCGCTTTCCATTTATCGCGTTTTTAACATGCTTTCTAGGTAATCTAAATTAGGTTGTGCTTGAATGAAACTCACTCGAGTTGACGCGTTGCTTTGCTTTGGTGATCGAGTTTACGGGTCTATTGTGGGTGCGTTGTCCTAGTTATTACGCCTAGGAGATTTGACGGGGCATATCACGTATGTCCCGTGCTTACGACCTTTCGCACGTAATTTCCGGGATATTTGTTGACGCCAAAATTTTATTAAGCTTTTATGATGATTTAGGGCGTAACAACCCTTGATTTAATTAACTGTAGAAACGAGACGCATTTGTAATAACTCGTCGACCCATGTAACCATTTTATACAAATTAACTCGGGTGAGGGATATTTGACGCAACCTATAGTTTTTACTCGCTTTCATAATCTAGTTTCCATACATTGCCTAGTTAATCATTTCCCTTTATGCATCTTTTCTTTTAGTTTGTAATCATCTTTTACACTTTTATTTTGGAGTATTAAATCACTTGAATTCTAGCAACTCGTCTCTGTGGATTTTCGATACCCGAGTTACCTCTATACTCACCCGTTGAGTGTAGTCGTAATTTAGGTTTTTGTATAGTTCTGGTGAGCCGAATTCAAAACGAACGGCGCGTAGGTGACTCTCGCGCTGCGACATAACCTTGTCTATCAAATGGCACCGTTGTCGGGGATGAGTTTGTTTTAGACTTTATTTGATGTAGTATTTCATAGTATTTTCTTTCTATTTGTATTATTTGCTAACTTTTTGCAGGACTTCCACATTTGAGCACTTAGAAACGCTCGAATTTCCCGCGCGCACCTATTTTGTGGAATTCGCCACTTGAGCCATTTTTGGGGTAAGCATGTCTTATTCCAATTCTTTCGGTAATCCTTGTTATAATTCTCAAAATTCTAGCCCGATGACTTTCGGTGAATACTTAGCATCCCAAAGTAAAACAAATTCAAATATGACTTTGGGCGAGTATAACGAAAGTCAAAACTTAGGTTATTGGAATTTTGATGATGATGACAATGATTTCGGGCCTTTACCTCCTTATAATAGGAATTTTGAAACGAATTGCAATAGTTTTCAAAATTCCTATAATAATGAGTTTTTGTTTAAGTCCGATGGTAACTTTCAACGTTCCCATTTTCATGCATCCGCACCTCGACCCATGACATTCGGTGAGGGTTTGCGTATGTATAAAAATGAGAAAATTGAAAATCTATATCGGGAAATAAATTCGTGGGAACATGAGTTGGATTTATTATTTGAGTCCGATGACGATTTTGCTTTCGGGAGTTTCGAAGTCGAGGAATGTTTTGAACCAAATGAGGTACTTGTGCCTACTTTGGAACAAACCATTCTAGACTTTTCCCATCGCGTAATAGATATTGAAAGTGAGGAAGAAAATGACGTAATATCTATTTGCAATGAAATGATTTCTTCTTTGGCCCCCAAAGAAGAACATTTCATTGAAAATGATATTATTTCCTTTGAAATTCCAACTTCATGCGATGATGATTCATCTCATGATTTTGAATTTCTTTCATCCCCATTTTCATTCTCTATTACCCCACCGGAAAAAGTACCCTATGATTCGGTTTCAAACTTTAATGTTTTAAATCCTATCGTCGATGAGGAGTACTTGCACGAGTCGCCCTCCACGATCGCATCTTTGCCTTTGTGTGCGCCGCCTCCTATTCCAACTTCAAAATCTTTGGGAGGATTTTTGGCTTTTCTCGGTCCCCACTTGTTTTTGTCATTCGTTCAATCCAAAGCCCCCATCGTCCCACCAAAACTTTTAATTGGCGATGGTTCATTTCTTCCGCCTTACACATGCCTTCCGTTGATAAAACGGAATCCATATTTTTCGGAGGGCATTCTTGTATGTGAGGGTACACCGGTTATCCTCCAAAGTCAAATCGTTTTTATGGTGGACCCTCACCTATTTAGACTTCTAGTGTACAGTTAGTGTGGAGTCTAAATAATAGGTTGTATATAGTTAGCTTTTTATTCTTTATTTATTTTTAATTTAGTCTAGTGTACTTAGTTAACTTTTTATTATTTGTTTTTGCTATGCTCGGTACTAACTTGTTTTGTAGATTCTTTGGACTTGTTCTTATGGGGATCGCTCCATTTTTGGGTAATATGACTCTTTTCCTCTCTTTGACTTGGTTCTTAATTTACATTGAGGACAATGTCAAGTTTTAAGTTAGGGGGTGTGGGATATTCTATCGATTTCTTCATTTAGTCCATGTTTTTGCTCACATGTTAGTTACTTAGTATGCTTTTCTTAGAAAAATTAAAAAATTAAAAAATATTTTCTTTCCTTTTTCTCCTTTTTTGGGCATTTTGCCTTTGTTTCCGATGATAAATTTCAATAATTGCCCGTTCCAATAGACAGCCCAATGATGCATGTTCTCGATTTTAGTAGTTATTAGACTTTAGTCTCGATTATTGATATTATGAATAACTTCATGAATTAAACTTTAATCCCGTGAGAACATGTACTTTCCTTGCTTTATTGATTTGGTTTAAGATTTTTATAACTCGATAATCTTTTGTTGCATTGTATATAGTTACACCGAGTAAGCTTTGTACCTTTCGTCGTTTGTGAGTGTTATACACTATTCTTTCCTCTTTGAAAATGTTGAATTCGTCGGTAATCTCACTATTCTTTCATTTGACCGTTCATTAATTGAGTTCATACTTGAAATTTGTTACTTGAGAATGATTTTCATATATTTTTTTGACTCGAGAATTGAGTAAACTTTGTGAAATGATCATAGGCCCTCTTTGATATATCACCCATATTAGCCTTGACCTCACCCTTATATGTTTACCCTCGTTAACCCCTTTGAGCCTAAATATTAGCCTTTCGTTTCATAACCCCATTGCCATAACTAACTCTAAATTGGAGTTCTAGCCCATACATACACTTTCCATACCTTTGTTTGGAATGTTACTTGGGATTGAATGATGTTGTTATGATGTCGGTTACAATTTAGGCATATGAGAGTTTGATAAGTAAAGAAAAGAAAATAGTGAAAAAAGGGGAAAAAAAAGAGAAAGCAAAAATCAAAAGAAAACAAAAGAGAAAATGAGAAAAAGAAGAAAAGAAAATAAAGAGAAAGTTGTATATGTTGTATATAGTTCAATAAGCTTTGATTACTCTCCCCGATGATATATTCGATGCCTTTTGGAGCTTGTTTTCCAATTTTGATATTGCCCGCGTCGTCCTATTATCCCTAGTTTTCATTTCGAACACTTTGAATCCGTACATACATTCCCTCATTTCGTACTATAAGCCTAGCCTACATTATAACCCTATACAAGTCCTATGTGATCTTAGGTTGATGTAATTTAAAAGTCATAATAGTTGTGATAATCTGTGAAAATGCATTTCGCCTCTTTTAGTGTGCGGTATCTTTCATTGAGATTACAGTTTTTCAGTTTATATATAGCGTTCTTCATCGGTGACATGTGTGCGGCCTAGTTTCCATTTACATTTACTCTTTAGCCCGCATGTCCCGTGTGTTACCTCCCTGTTTCGAGTGAATTCACTTGATGAGTGTAATGCCCATGAGGATTGAATATATGCTTGCTTTAATTTAGTATCCGGTTTATTTAAGTTTTTGCCAAATCACACTTTGCATGTGCTCGCTCCCCTCCCACATATAAGGTTTCAATTCTATGAGGTGCATTCTATAATGTTAATTATTCGAACTGTTGTTTGAATTCATTCAATTTGGTAATAATGCGTATGAAATCCTTTTCGCCATTGTTGGGCTTGTCGCATGTTGGGTTGGGCATAATTTGAGGAAACCATATGATGTTTGTGGGTATCATCCCTGAAAACCCTCACGAGACGACACTCGTCCACTAGGGTAACCTAGGGGTTTAACGGCTTATTACATATGCTAAATGCAACCGTGTTCCCTACGAAAGTGGCAATTATATTTCGATACATATATGCGTTTTGTATTTCCTTCTACGGACTACTTTTGTTGGTTTCATCACTAGGGACTAGCAATGTTTATGTTAAGGGGTGTGATTCGTATTGAATATTGCATATTTCCTCCCGTTATCTTTTTGCATTCTAGCACTCTTACGGTCCTAAATGCCTATAATTATGCTCATTAACCAGACAACCTTGTATTTGGATATATACATGCTTTGTAGGGGTTATTTGTGCTTTTGTAGGTATTGAAACGCTAAAAGTGAGGTTCGGTTGCATTTGGGAGAAGTTCCATCGCTGGACGCTACTTCAAGGGATTTTTAGTCAATTCACATTTCTTATCCGGCTCATGGAAAGTCCACGGATGCCTAGTTCATGGAGTTAGCATCACGCGGCCGCAAACGGTGCGTCGTTTGGAGTTCGGACGAAGAAGCTAGGCTCGTTTTCGTAATGGACCTTTTCCCCCTCATCATGGACCAAATGCAGCCTGAAAACAGAGTACCGGTCGATCGCGGTTTCAACTTTTACCGTGGGAAGGAGACAGTATGATTTTGCCTAAGGGGACGGTCGACCGTGCCCCTGCGACCGGTCGACCGGTAGTGCCAGATATTTTGGGCTCTTTCCTCTTTCTTTCCTTTTTTCCCTTACTTTTTCCCACTTACTATAAAAACCCATTTTTGGTTTTAATTCACATATACTTAGTTAGAATAGATTGTAGAGAGTGGTTGTTAGGTTTTGGATGGTTCTTCTTCATTTATACTTGGTTTGACACCCCATTTGTTGTGTAAGTTGACTATTCATCATCCTCTCCATTTAATTTTAGTTGTATTTCCTTTGTTTCCATTGTTGTAGTATAATTTACAATCTTTCTAATTTAGGTTTTCTTGCTTTATTTACATGCTTTGATTTACACGCTTTCTAGTATAGATTTACCGCATTTATTTACCGCTTTCCATTTATCGCGTTTTTAACATGCTTTCTAGGTAATCTAAATTAGGTTGTGCTTGAATGGAACTCACTCAAGTTGACGCGTTGCTTTGCTTTGGTGATCGAGTTTACGGGTCTATTGCGGGTGCGTTGTCCTAGTTATTACGCCTAGGAGATTTGACGGGGCATATCACGTATGTCCCGTGCTTTCGACCATTCGCACGTAATTTCCGGGATATTTGTTGACGCCAAAATTTTATTAAGCTTTTATGATGATTTAGGGCGTAACAACCCTTGATTTAATTAACTGTCGAAACGAGACGCATTTGTAATAACTCGTCGACCCATGTAACCATTTTATACTAATTAACTCGGGTGAGGGATATTTGACGCAACCTATAGTTTTTACTCGCTTTCATAATCTAGTTTCCATACATTGCCTAGTTAATCATTTCCCTTTATGCATCTTTTCTTTTAGTTTGTAATCATCTTTTACACTTTTATTTTGGAGTATTAAATCACTTGAATTCTAGCAACTCGTCTCTGTGGATTTTCGATACCCGAGTTACCTCTATACTCACCCGTTGAGTGTAGTCGTAATTTAGGTTTTTATATAGTTCAGGTGAGCCGAATTCAAAACGACCGGCGCGTAGGTGACTCTCGCGCTGCGACATAACCTTTTCTATCAAATGGCACCGTTGTTGGGGATGAGTTTGTTTTAGACTTTATTTGATGTAGTATTTCGTAGTATTTTCTTTCTATTTGTATTATTTGCTAACTTTTTGCAGGACTTCCACATTTGAGCACTTAGAAACGCTCGAATTTCCCGCGCGCACCTATTTTGTGGAATTCGCCACTTGAGCCATTTTTGGGGTAAGCATGTCTTATTCCAATTCTTTCGGTAATCCTTGTTATAATTCTCAAAATTCTAGCCCTATGACTTTCGGTGAATACTTAGCATCCCTAAGTAAAAAAAATTCAAATATGACTTTGGGCGAGTATAACGAAAGTCAAAACTTCGGTTATTGGAATTTTGATGATGATGACAATGATTTCAGGCCTTTACCTCCTTATAATAGGAATTTTGAAACGAATTGCAATAGTTTTCAAAATTCCTATAATAATGAGTTTTTGTTTAAGTCCGATGGTAACTTTCAACGTTCCCATTTTCATGCATCCGCACCTCGACCCATGACATTCGGTGAGGGTTTGCGTATGTATGAAAATGAGAAAATTGAAAATCTATATCGGGAAAAAAATCGTTCGTGGGAACATGAGTTGGATTTATTATTTGAGTCCGACGACGATTTTGCTTTCGGAACTTTCGAAGTCGAGGAATGTTTTGAACCAAATGAGGTACTTGTCCCTACTTTGGAACAAATTATTCTAGACTTTGCCCATCGCGTAATAGATATTGAAAGTGAGGAAGAAAATGACGTAATATCTATTTGCAATGAAATGATTTCTTCTTTGGCCCCCAAAGAAGAACATTTCATTGAAAATGATATTATTTCCTTTGAAATTCCAACTTCATGCGATGATGATTCATCTCATGATTTTGAATTTCTTTCATCCCCATTTTCATTCTCTATTACCCCACCGGAAAAAGTACCCTATGATTCGGTTTCAAACTTTAATGTTTTAAATCCTATCGTCGATGAGGAGTACTTGCACGAGTCGCCCTCCACGATCGCATCTTTGCCTTTGTGTGCGCCGCCTCCTATTCCAAATTCAAAATCTTTGGGAGGATTTTTGGCTTTTCTCGGTCCCCACTTGTTTTTGTCATCCGTTCAATCCAAAGCCCCCATCGTCCCACCAAAACTTTTAATTGGCGATGGTTCATTTCTTCCGCCTTACACATGCCTTCCGTTGATAAAACGGAATCCATATTTTTCGGAGGGCATGCTTGTATGTAAGGGTACACCGGTTATCCTCCAAAGTCAAATCGTTTTTATGGTGGACCCTCACCTATTTAGACTTCTAGTGTACAGTTAGTGTGGAGTCTAAATAGTAGGTTGTATATAGTTAGCTTTTTATTCTTTATTTATTTTTAATTTAGTCTAGTGTACTTAGTTAACTTTTTATTATTTGTTTTTGCTATGCTCGGTACTAACTTGTTTTGTAGATTCTTTGGACTTGTTCTTATGGGGATCGCTCCATTTTTGGGTAATATGACTCTTTTCCTCTCTTTGACTTGGTTCTGAATTTACATTGAGGACAATGTCAAGTTTTAAGTTAGGGGGTGTGGGATATTCTATCCATTTCTTCATTTAGTCCATGTTTTTGCTCACATGTTAGTTACTTAGTATGCTTTTCTTAGAAAAATTAAAAAATATTTTCTTTCCTTTTTCTCCTTTTTTGGGCATTTTGCCTTTGTTTCCGATGATAAATTTCAATAATTGCCCGTTCCAATAGACAGCCCAATGATGCATGTTCTCGATTTTAGTAGTTATTAGACTTTAGTCTCGATTATTGATATTATGAATAACTTCATGAATTAAACTTTAATCCCGTGAGAACATGTACTTTCCTTGCTTTATTGATTTGGTTTAAGATTTTTATAACTCGATAATCTTTTGTTGCATTGTATATAGTTACACCGAGTAAGCTTTGTACCTTTCGTCGTTTGTGAGTGTTATACACTATTCTTTCCTCTTTGAAAACGTTGAATTCGTCGGTAATCTCACTATTCTTTCATTTGACCGTTCATTAATTGAGTTCATACTTGAAATGTGTTACCCCGAGAATGATTTTCATATATTTTTTTGACTCGAGAATTGAGTAAACTTTGTGAAATGATCATAGGCCCTCTTTGATATATCACCCATATTAGCCTTGACCTCACCCTTATATGTTTACCCTCGTTAACCCCTTTGAGCCTAAATATTAGCCTTTCGTTTCATAACCCCATTACCATAACTAACTCTAAATTGGAGTTTTAGCCCATACATACACTTTCCATACCTTTGTTTGGAATGTTACTTGGGATTGAATGATGTTGTTATGATGTCGGTTGCAATTTAGGCATATGAGAGTTTGATAAGTAAAGAAAAGAAAATAGTGAAAAAAGGGAAAAAAAGAGAAAGCAAAAATCAAAAGAAAACAAAAGAGAAAATGAGAAAAAGAAGAAAAGAAAATAAAGAGAAAGTTGTATATGTTGTATATAGTTCAATAAGCTTTGATTACTCTCCCCGATGATATATTCGATGCCTTTTGGAGCTTGTTTTCCAATTTTGATATTGCCCGCGTCGTCCTATTATCCCTAGTTTTCATTTCGAACACTTTGAATCCGTACATACATTCCCTCATTTCGTACTATAAGCCTAGCCTACATTATAACCCTATACAAGTCCTATGTGATCTTAGGTTGATGTAATTTAAAAGTCATAATAGTTGTGATAATCTGTGAAAATGCATTTCGCCTCTTTTAGTGTGCGGTATCTTTCATTGAGATTACAGTTTTTCAGTTTATATATAGCGTTCTTCATCGGTGACATGTGTGCGGCCTAGTTTCCATTTACATTTACTCTTTAGCCCGCATGTCCCGTGTGTTACCTCCCTGTTTCGAGTGAATTCACTTGATGAGTGTAATGCCCATGAGGATTGAATATATGCTTGCTTTAATTTAGTATCCGGTTTATTTAAGTTTTTGCCAAATCACACTTTGCATGTGCTCGCTCCCCTCCCACATATAAGGTTTCAATTCTATGAGGTGCATTCTATAATGTTAATTATTCGAACTTTTGTTTGAATTCATTCAATTTGGTAATAATGCGTATGAAATCATTTTTGCCATTGTTGGGCTTGTCGCATGTTGGGTTGGGCATAATTTGAGGAAACCATATGATGTTTGTGGGTATCATCCCTGAAAACCCTCACGAGACGACACTCGTCCACTAGGGTAACCTAGGGGTTTAACGGCTTATTGCATATGCTAAATGAAACCGTGTTCCCTACGAAAGTGGCAATTATATTTCGATACATATATGCATTTTGTATTTCCTTCTACGGACTACTTTTGTTGGTTTCATCACTAGGGACTAGCAATGTTTAAGTTAAGGGGTGTGATTCGTATTGAATATTGCATATTTCCTCCCGTTATCTTTTTGCATTCTAGCACTCTTACGGTCCTAAATGCCTATAATTATGCTCATTAACCAGACAACCTTGTATTTGGATATATACATGCTTTGTAGGGGTTATTTGTGCTTTTGTAGGTATTGAAACACTAAAAGTGAGGTTCGGTTGCATTTGGGAGAAGTTCCATCGCTGGATGCTACTTCAAGGGATTTTTAGTCAATTCACATTTCTTATCCGGCTCATGGAAAGTCCAAGGATGCGTAGTTCATGGAGTTAGCATCACGCGGCCGCAAACGGTGCGTCGTTTGGAGTTCGGACGAAGAAGCTAGGCTCGTTTTCGTAATGGACCTTTTCCCCCTCATCATGGACCAAATGCAGCCTGAAAACAGAGTACCGGTTGACCGCGTCCCTGGGACCGGTCGATCGCGGTTTCAACTTTTACCGTGGGAAGGAGACAGTATGATTTTGCCTAAGGGGACGGTCGACCGTGCCCCTGCGACCGGTCGACCGGTAGTGCCAGATATTTTGGGCTCTTTCCTCTTTCTTTCCTTTTTTCCCTTACTTTTTCCCACTTACTATAAAAACCCATTTTTGGTTTTAATTCACATATACTTAGTTAGAATAGATTGTAGAGAGTGGTTGTTAGGTTTTGGGTGGTTTTGGATGGTTCTTCTTCATTTATACTTGGTTTGACACCCCATTTGTTGTGTAAGTTGACTATTCATCATCCTCTCCATTTAATTTTAGTTGTATTTCCTTTGTTTCCATTATTGTAGTATAATTTACAATCTTTCTAATTTAGGTTTTCTTGCTTTATTTACATGCTTTGATTTACACGCTTTCTAGTATAGATTTACCGCATTTATTTACCGCTTTCCATTTATCGCGTTTTTAACATGCTTTCTAGGTAATCTAAATTAGGTTGTGCTTGAATGGAACTCACTCGAGTTGACGCGTTGCTTTGCTTTGGTGGTCGAGTTTACGGGTCTATTGCGGGTGCGTTGTCCTAGTTATTACGCCTAGGAGATTTGACGGGGCATATCACGTATGTCCCGTGCTTACGACCTTTCGCACGTAATTTCCGGGATATTTGTTGACGCCAAAATTTTATTAAGCTTTTATGATGATTTAGGGCGTAACAACCCTTGATTTAATTAACTGTCGAAACGAGACGCATTTGTAATAACTCGTCGACCCATGTAACCATTTTATACTAATTAACTCGGGTGAGGGATATTTGACGTAACCTATAGTTTTTACTCGCTTTCATAATCTAGTTTCCATACATTGCCTAGTTAATCATTTCCCTTTATGCATCTTTTCTTTTAGTTTGTAATCATCTTTTACACTTTTATTTTGGAGTATTAAATCACTTGAATTCTAGCAACTCGTCTCTGTGGATTTTCGATACCCGAGTTACCTCTATACTCACCCGTTGAGTGTAGTCGTAATTTAGGTTTTTGTATAGTTCAGGTGAGCCGAATTCAAAACGACCGGCGCGTAGGTGACTCTCGCGCTGCGACATAACCTTGTCTATCAAATGGCACCGTTGTTGGGGATGAGTTTGTTTTAGACTTTATTTGATGTAGTATTTCATAGTATTTTCTTTCTATTTGTATTATTTGCTAACTTTTTGCAGGACTTCCACATTTGAGCACTTAGAAACGCTCGAATTTCCCGCGCGCACCTATTTTGTGGAATTCGCCACTTGAGCTATTTTTGGGGTAAGCATGTCTTATTCCAATTCTTTCGGTAATCCTTGTTATAATTCTCAAAATTCTAGCCCTATGACTTTCGGTGAATACTTAGCATCCCAAAGTAAAACAAATTCAAATATGACTTTGGGCGAGTATAACGAAAGTCAAAACTTAGGTTATTGGAATTTTGATGATGATGACGATGATTTCGGGCCTTTACCTCCTTATAATAGGAATTTTGAAATGAATTGCAATAATTTTCAAAATTCCTATAATAATGAGTTTTTGTTTAAGTCCGATGGTAACTTTCAACGTTCCCATTTTCATGCATCCGCACCTCGACCCATGACATTCGGTGAGGGTTTGCGTATGTATGAAAATGAGAAAATTGAAAATCTATATCGGGAAAAAAATCGTTCGTGGGAAAATGAGTTGGATTTATTATTTGAGTCCGACGACGATTTTGCTTTTGGGACTTTCGAAGTCGAGGAATGTTTTGAACCAAATGAGGTACTTGTGCCTACTTTGGAACAAATTATTCTAGACTTTGCCCATCGCGTAATAGATATTGAAAGTGAGGAAGAAAATGACGTAATATCTATTTGCAATGAAATGATTTCTTCTTTGGCCCCCAAAGAAGAACATTTCATTGAAAATGATATTATTTCCTTTGAAATTCCAACTTCATGCGATGATGATTCATCTCATGATTTTGAATTTCTTTCATCCCCATTTTCATTCTCTATTACCCCACCGGAAAAAGTACCCTATGATTCGGTTTCAAACTTTAATGTTTTAAATCCTATAGTCGATGAGGAGTACTTGCACGAGTCGCCCTCCACGATCGCATCTTTGCCTTTGTGTGCGCCGCCTCCTATTCCAAATTCAAAATCTTTGGGAGGATTTTTGGCTTTTCTCGGTCCCCACTTGTTTTTGTCATCCGTTCAATCCAAAGCCCCCATCGTCCCACCAAAACTTTTAATTGGCGTTGGTTCATTTCTTCCGCCTTACACATGCCTTCCGTTGATAAAACGGAATCCATATTTTTCGGAGGGCATGCTTGTATGTGAGGGTACACCGGTTATCCTCCAAAGTCAAATCGTTTTTATGGTGGACCCTCACCTATTTAGACTTCTAGTGTACAGTTAGTGTGGAGTCTAAATAGTAGGTTGTATATAGTTAGCTTTTTATTCTTTATTTATTTTTAATTTAGTCTAGTGTACTTAGTTAACTTTTTATTATTTGTTTTTGCTATGCTCGGTACTAACTTGTTTTGTAGATTCTTTGGACTTGTTCTTATGGGGATCGCTCCATTTTTGGGTAATATGACTCTTTTCCTCTCTTTGACTTGGTTCTTAATTTACATTGAGGACAATGTCAAGTTTTAAGTTAGGGGGTGTGGGATATTCTATCGATTTCTTCATTTAGTCCATGTTTTTGCTCACATGTTAGTTACTTAGTATGCTTTTCTTAGAAAAATTAAAAAATTAAAAAATATTTTCTTTCCTTTTTCTCCTTTTTTGGGCATTTTGCCTTTGTTTCCGATGATAAATTTCAATAATTTCCCGTTCCAATAGACAGCCCAATGATGCATGTTCTCGATTTTAGTAGTTATTAGACTTTAGTCTCAATTATTGATATTATGAATAACTTCATGAATTAAACTTTAATCCCGTGAGAACATGTACTTTCCTTGCTTTATTGATTTGGTTTAAGATTTTTATAACTCGATAATCTTTTGTTGCATTGTATATAGTTACACCGAGTAAGCTTTGTACCTTTCGTCGTTTGTGAGTGTTATACACTATTCTTTCCTCTTTGAAAACGTTGAATTCGTCGGTAATCTCACTATTCTTTCATTTGACCGTTCATTAATTGAGTTCATACTTGAAATGTGTTACTTGAGAATGATTTTCATATATTTTTTTGACTCGAGAATTGAGTAAACTTTGTGAAATGATCATAGACCCTCTTTGATATATCACCCATATTATCCTTGATCTCACCCTTATATGTTTACCCTCGTTAACCCCTTTGAGCCCTAATATTAGCCTTTCGTTTCATAACCCCATTACCATAACTAACTCTAAATTGGAGTTTTAGCCCATACATACACTTTCCATACCTTTGTTTGGAATGTTACTTGGGATTGAATGATGTTGTTATGATGTCGGTTGCAATTTAGGCATATGAGAGTTTGATAAGTAAAGAAAAGAAAATAGTGAAAAAGGGAAAAAAAAGAGAAAGCAAAAAGCAAAAGAAAACAAAAGAGAAAATGAGAAAAAGAAGAAAAGAAAATAAAGAGAAAGTTGTATATGTTGTATATAGTTCAATAAGCTTTGATTACTCTCCCCGATGATATATTCGATGCCTTTTGGAGCTTGTTTTCCAATTTTGATATTGCCCGCGTCGTCCTATTATCCCTAGTTTTCATTTCGAACACTTTGAATCCGTACATACATTCCCTCATTTCGTACTATAAGCCTAGCCTACATTATAACCCTATACAAGTCCTATGTGATCTTAGGTTGATGTAATTTAAAAGTCATAATAGTTGTGATAATCTGTGAAAATGCATTTCGCCTCTTTTAGTGTGCGGTATCTTTCATTGAGATTACAGTTTTTCAGTTTATATATAGCGTTCTTCATCGGTGACATGTGTGCGGCCTAGTTTCCATTTACATTTACTCTTTAGCCCGCATGTCCCGTGTGTTACCTCCCTGTTTCGAGTGAATTCACTTGATGAGTGTAATGCCCATGAGGATTGAATATATGCTTGCTTTAATTTAGTATCCGGTTTATTTAAGTTTTTGCCAAATCACACTTTGCATGTGCTCGCTCCCCTCCCACATATAAGGTTTCAATTCTATGAGGTGCATTCTATAATGTTAATTATTCGAACTGTTGTTTGAATTCATTCAATTTGGTAATAATGCGTATGAAATCCTTTTCGCCATTGTTGGGCTTGTCGCATGTTGGGTTGGGCATAATTTGAGGAAACCATATGATGTTTGTGGGTATCATCCCTGAAAACCCTCACGAGACGACACTCATCCACTAGGGTAACCTAGGGGTTTAACAGCTTATTACATATGCTAAATGCAACCGTGTTCCCTACGAAAGTGGCAATTATATTTCGATACATATATGCGTTTTGTATTTCCTTCTACGGACTACTTTTGTTGGTTTCATCACTAGGGACTAGCAATGTTTAAGTTAAGGGGTGTGATTCGTATTGAATATTGCATATTTCCTCCCGTTATCTTTTTGCATTCTAGCACTCTTACGGTCCTAAATGCCTATAATTATGCTCATTAACCAGACAACCTTGGATTTAGATATATACATGCTTTGTAGGGGTTATTTGTTCTTTTGTAGGTATTGAAATGCTAAAAGTGAGGTTCGGTTGCATTTCGGAGAAGTTCCATCGCTGGACGCTACTTCAAGGGATTTTTAGTCAATTCACATTTCTTATCCGGCTCATGGAAAGTCCACGGATGCGTATTTCATGGAGTTAGCATCACGTGTCCGCAAACGGTGCGTCGTTTGGAGTTCGAACGAAGTAACTAGGCTCGTTTTCGTAATGGACCTTTTCCCCCTCATCATGGACCAAATGCAGCCTGAAAACAGAGTACCGGTTGACCGTCTCCCTGGGACCGGTCGACTGCGGTTTCAACTTTTACCGTGGTAAGGAGACAGTATGATTTTGCCTAAGGGGACGGTCGACCGTGCCCCTGCGACCGGTCGACCGGTAGTGCCAGATATTTTGGGCTCTTTCCTCTTTCTTTCCTTTTTTCCCTTACTTTTTCCCACTTACTATAAAAACCCATTTTTGGTTTTAATTCACATATACTTAGTTAGAATAGATTGTAGAGAGTGGTTGTTAGGTTTTGGGTGGTTTTGGATGGTTCTTCTTCATTTATACTTGGTTTGACACCCCATTTGTTGTGTAAGTTGACTATTCATCATCCTCTCCATTTAATTTAAGTTGTATTTCCTTTGTTTCCATTGTTGTAGTATAATTTACAATCTTTCTAATTTAGGTTTTCTTGCTTTATTTACATGCTTTGATTTACACGCTTTCTAGTATAGATTTACCGCATTTATTTACCGCTTTCCATTTATCGCGTTTTTAACATGCTTTCTAGGTAATCTAAATTAGGTTGTGCTTGAATGGAACTCACTCGAGTTGACGCGTTGCTTTGCTTTGGTGATCGAGTTTACAGGTCTATTGCGGGTGCGTTGTCCTAGTTATTACGCCTAGGAGATTTGACGGGGCATATCACGTATGTCCCGTGCTTACGACCTTTCGCACGTAATTTCCGAGATATTTGTTGACGCCAAAATTTTATTAAGCTTTTATGATGATTTAGGGCGTAACAACCCTTGATTTAATTAACTGTCGAAACGAGACGCATTTGTAATAACTCGTCGACCCATGTAATCATTTTATACTAATTAACTCGGGTGAGGGATATTCGACGCAACCTATAGTTTTTACTCGCTTTCATAATCTAGTTTCCATACATTGCCTAGTTAATCATTTCCCTTTATGCATCTTTTCTTTTAGTTTGTAATCATCTTTTACACTTTTATTTCGGAGTATTAAATCACTTGAATTCTAGCAACTCGTCTCTGTGGATTTTCGATACCCGAGTTACCTCTATACTCACCCGTTGAGTGTAGTCGTAATTTAGGTTTTTCTATAGTTCAGGTGAGCCGAATTCAAAATGACCGGCGCGTAGGTGACTCTCGCGTCGCGGAAAAACCCTATCTATCAGTCCTTTACTTATATGAGGTAAGCGTGCCGTGTCACATGACCTGGGAACATGACTTATACCAAGTCTACAGTAGTTGCGGATGAAGGGGGTGTGGCCTGCAAAGCAAGCGGTGTTGTGTGCAGCTACTGGAGGCATACCGCGCATCATACGTAGGCGAACTGTGGCCTATAATGGACAGGGACACACCCTGTACCAAGCATGTGGCGCCCTGAAGAGATGTCGTGCCCTGAGTGAGGTCTAGCCACGCCCTAAGTGAGATCTGTTCGCGCCCTGTATGATTTATGAGGTATGTCTGCGAACTGAATAGAGAAGAATACATTCCGCGGCAGGGTGCTATATTTGTACTATCAATAAGCCCCCAAGCCATAGTGCCAAAGGAGATCAATTGGGGCTGCATCTCAGTAGCCTAGGTGCCACGGTGCTTCCAAAGTGACGATTCATCTTCTGCGCTCCCTTATATAAATTGTTCCTGGTCGTGGACTTCATTACGTTTCCAAAACTTTGAGAGCACATCGAGAGCGAAACTCTGCACTTCCTTTCTCTTGCATATTCCGGCGACCTTCCGAGGTGGTGTGTGGCGGTGCAAGGAGGTCTGAAGCTGAGCATCGCAAATTTCTTCATTTCCAGGTGATTTTTCAACCACTTCACTCTCTTAAAAGCCTTCGAAATTTAGGGTTTTATTTTGATAGAAACCTAGGGTTTTGTTTATGTTTGTACGATTTGCTTTTTCTGGATCATTTTGATAGAAATCTAGGGTTTTATTTGTATGTTATGCTCTTTCCTTCATATGTTGCCCACAAAATACATATAACTATTCTTGGTGTTCATAGTCGAACCCTTCATATTCTGTGAGTTTGATCTTAAAACAATTAAAAATTAGATAATCAACTGTTTAGGATAGAGGCTGAGGCATGATATGATTACAATAACCCATTCCCTTAAACTGATTCGATCCTTATCTGCGTCATACCGTGACAAATGGCCGCGGTCCCTTACATTATCATCCGCGGCATCAAGTCACCACTCTTTTGTAGTTTCGAACAGCCTTCAGATTTTCATGAA
Organism: Sambucus nigra; assembly: GCA_949130495.1. NCBI lineage: Eukaryota > Viridiplantae > Streptophyta > Magnoliopsida > Dipsacales > Adoxaceae > Sambucus > Sambucus nigra. Next base: position 406,382,620 of record OX422207.1, read on the forward strand.
CCCAATACATATCCATGTTAAATAACTATAATTGCTACTAGAGCACATCAAATTGACTTTCAGCAAATTTAGGAATGGCCGTGGCCTGGAATCTCTTAAAGCAATTCGATCTTATTACCGCGGACCGATGTTCCTCTGCTGATATGGAGGTGGCCGCGGCTAGTTGGGACAGTACGATACCATAAGTAATAGAGTTGGCCCATTAATAACTATGTTAGGGAAATAATTCCAAACACATGTATAATATTTTAAGATAACCCTTTCGCGGCTTCTTGAAGTCTTTTCCAAACCATATTAGTTGCGGCGCCTAACTACGAATTCTGCCTTTCAGGTACTGCTGCAGCCATATGAGCTTTGACCCAGATGAGTTGCTGAGAGGCTTTTGGGCAAAGCACTTCGAAACCTCTCCTCCTGAACTCCCTTCCGTGCTCCCTCTAAGATCAATAGGGCCTTACAAACTAAAAGATTGCCCAAACTGCGTGAAACTTGACTCAGACTCCGCGAACTCTGCAACTGGGAAGGATTTCCAATCCGTGCCGATGGAAGAGGGAGCCAACTCAAGCACTCATCCGATGGGTGCAGGAGATGATGCCGCGGCAGTTAGAGATAACCTAGGTGGTACATCTGGGAGGGTTGAGAGACCCTTGGCTGCGCTTGATATTCACAGCGCCATGACCCAAGATTGGGTTGAGCAGGTGGCTGAGGCCTTCGAATTTCCAGAAAATTTGAGGTGCTCGTCTCCTGCCGCGAACCAGAGACGGTTCTAGCCAATGGTGGAATTTGCTTCCCTCTACATGTCTTTATTTACGGGTTGCGGCAGCCTGTTCCAGTTCATATCCGCTGCATTTTTTAGACAATGAAACTGGCCCCATCACTGTTGGATCCTAATGGCTGGAGAGCCATTATTGCCGCAGTTATCCTTTGGGAGAACAAATTAAAAAAGGACATCACTCCCACATAATTCTTTCACTTCTACCGCCCCAAGGAGATTTCAGTGAAGTTCGCGGGCTACTACTACTTTTCAAGCCGCGGCAGGGACGAGATCCTTTACACGGGGAGACCAACCAGTGTGAAGAACTGGAAGGGGAAATATTTTTACATCTTCGGCAAAGGCTGGGAGATGCACCCCAAGGAGAATGAGAGGGAAAAGACATATAGAATCCCGTGGCAATGGGGGTATCCCTCAAAATTAGGTACTAACTCCATAGCTGCATTTTTTCACATAATTTCGTTTATTAATTTCCACTAACCTTTGAATTGTCTTTTCTGTAGCCCTTGACAATCTGCATTTGAACAAGAGGTAGGAAAAGAGAGTAGCTGAGGCCACGGCAGTCCCTAATGAACATAAGAAGTTCAACACACTTGTAATGTCAGCAACCATATTTAAAGCGGGATTTTTCCCAAATAAGTGCATTCCTCAACAGATGGGCGCGAAAGGTAATTAACTGAGCCATAATTTTTACTCAGCGGTCATTTACACTCTTGAACTCATGTTGTTGCTTTTTCAGGTAAAGTAGTTGACAGGAACTGATAGCGGTGCAACTAGCAGAGATGGATGAGGACACAGTGGTCCTAAACAACACTGCGCGGAGCAGAAAGAGGAAGAGGTGCAAGGCCAAGGGACATGCCGCGGCTCACTCCTTATAAATAAATGCTACTCCTGCCGCGGCTCACTCTGCCGACAAAACTACAACTCCTGCTACGGATAAAATGGTTAATGATGAGAACCTCCCGCATGATCATTTTGATGATGACATATGGGAAAACCTGGTCGCGGCGGGCTTGATGTCAACTGATGTGCCCCTTCATTCATCCTCTCCTCCGCCGCCACCTGTTGTGGCGGTTAACGCGAACTTTCCACCTCCTCAATTCCTCGGGAAGACTGGGCCTGATGGTAGACCAAGGCCCTAATTAAGGAAGCCTGACCCCAATTCTTCTTGGGACACTACCGCAAAGGCTGCACGGAGGATGAAAAGAGCCTTGGATGCCGCGGACCTTGATAGGCTAGTGGGAGAAGATCATGACGATCTGGAGGACTATGGCCTCTATAGTCTTCTGAGGGTACGTGCCAGGTGTCATTCTTTAACTTTTGTATCCTATATTTTTTCAATATTTTTTCTAACTTCTTTTATATCAGGATGCGTATGTGATGGTGGTCCAGAAGAGGAAGTACGAGGCCTTGTATAGACTGAAGGAGGCCGAAAAGAGTACTCATGCCATGGACTTGCAGGCTGCACGAACTTCTTCATTTGAGGCTGGGAAGATGTCTGCTACCGCGGCACATCAAGCGTCCCAAATGAACTTGGAGGCAACAGAAAAGGCAAGAGAGGAGGTGGAAAAAAACTTCATACAAGTTGCGAAATCCATTAAAGCCTCCCAGGCTCAGACCCCGGAAGCTTTCCAAGCTGCAGAGATTGCTAATAACAAGCTCTAATTTCTTCAAAAGAAGTACGATGAGCTAGAGTCCAAATCTGCCCAGGATGCACTAGACCATGTTGCGGAAATAAAAAGGTTGGAGGCTGATCATGGTAATGCCCTCCAGCTAACCATAGATCATGACGTGGAGTCATTTAAAGGCTCCAAGGACTTCTTCCTTGTCAATAATAGGGCCTACCTACGTGGCTATTAGGAGCTGCGGCATAAATTTGTAAAGAGCTTCCCCGAGACCAAGGAGAAGGTCCTGGATTGGAAGTTAGGCAATGCCGAACATCAAGAGTGCATCGCTGAACTTAAGTCTGCGGCAGAAGAGAGAGCAAGGCTCAGGGCTGAGGCGGAAGCAGCGGCTGCAGACGGAGAGAAAGAGACTGCCGCAAACGGAGAAGAGGCTGATAATGATGATGACGCAGCCTCTTAAACTCATTCAATTTGTTATTAATATAGGGCTGCGTCCCTCCTTTTTTGTAATCTTAATTTCTATTGTGGCTGCGGCCTTCATTCTGTAATCTTGATTTCTAATACCAAGGCTGCGGCCATATTTACCACTTTGTATACGATTTATTGCTTGTAATTCCTTGCTCTTTTACATTGCATGTTTTAAATTGCTTGCTATAATAAATGGCTGAACGTAACTGCTTCATATTTGAAAATGCATCCTTGTCTAGTTATAACATTTTAAATCCGCGGACAGAGATTGATTTCCTCATAGAATGATTATTTGCCAATGTCCGCGCCCACATAAATGGTGCAATTTTACTCCCGGACATTGACTGCTGCGTGCAAGCCGTGGCCCTTTATTATGCCGCATAATGTAAATGCCTTCACTTGATTACCGCGGATATGATTTCAAGGCGTGGGTTTGCTGATTACATGGATCCCCATCTGCTTTCATTGCACCTGGTTGTTTGAACCGCTTATCTTTTGTCATCCCATAACCAACATGGAACATGTAGAGAAAGACTTTCCTTAGACTTGGTAAAATTTATTCTCTTCCATCGTGGCATTTGACATTGTAGCTTTCTCATGCTTCAAGATGTCAGTGCCTCAGCACTTTCATGAATGAATGGCTCCTAGAGCTCTGCAGCCGTATCGGTGGGCTGCGGCACATTTCTGGTCCATCTGAACAATGTGCCTCTGTAGACATACTTTGGTATTTCCAATCTTTCTTGGGCTGGGTCGTGTTACCAAGCCACCCACAGCTAATATGCGAGACACTATCAAGCCTCTCCAGGCTGGGTTATGTTATTAAGCCACCCATATCTAATATATGAGACACTATCAACCCTCTCCAGGTTGGGTTATGTTATTAAGCCACCCACAGCTAATATGCGAGACACTATCAAGCCTCTTCAGGCTGGGTTATGTTATTAAGCCACCCACAGCTAATATGCGAGACACTATCAAGCCTCTCCAGGCTAGGCTATGTTATTAAGCCACCCACAGCTAATATGCGAGACACTATCAAGCCTCCCCAGGCTGGGTTATGTTATTAAGACACCCACAGATAATATGCGAGACACTATCAAGCCTCTCCAGGGTGGGTTATGTTATTAAGCCACCCACAGCTAATATGTGGGACACTATCAAGCCTCCCCAGGCTGGGTTATGTTATTAAGCCACCCACAGCTACTGATATATATAAAGCCATCCCTGACTGGATATTATAAGCCTCCCGTCTCAATGACGCATCCCGAGAGATAAGAGCGAGCATTATAAGCCCCCACGGCTAATTATGATTTCCAAAAGCTGAGAACGGGCATTGTAAGCCCCCGTGGGTAATAGGAGCTCCTTGAATTATCAGATGCTTTCGCAAATATGATCATCAGAAGATAAGATATAGTTGCACATAGTGAGGGGAACTTTTGAGCTAATTAAGATCACAATTCCTCCATAAGTGCATCCCGAAGTAAAATAATCCTTCGAGATAATTTTATTAGTCTTCCTCTGGAATCTGTTTAAGACAAAAAGTCTTTTTGTGAGATAACAGATTATGAAACCAAGAGAGATATCAGATATGGCAAAATTTGCTAATTCATATATTTATATATGTATGCTTCAGCTAATGACTTTGTTCACAAAACATAAAGTCTTGAGTATTAAGGCTATAATGAGCTTAATAAAACATAAAGAGAAATAGTTGAAATTGTAAAGACTAAGGATGAGGTGCGGCATGCAGCCTCTGTCAGGTCCGGCTGAGTCCTTTATGCATTCTTCAGGAATTGCTGCAACATCCCTTGCTCAATCAACCTTTCAACTTCATCCTTCAGAGCATAGCATTGCTCTGTGTCATGGCCATAGTCCTGATGGAATTGGCACCAGGTAGCTTTGTTCTTCTTGTGGGGTGGAGCTCTCAACTTTTATGGCCACCTCAAAAGCTTGTCCTCTTTGATGAACTCAAAGATCTCTTCATTGGGGAAAGTCAACGGCGTATAGACACCCGATTTTTTCTCTAATTTCTCTGTTCTCCTTTTCTGACTTCTGCCAGTTGATTCCGCGGCTTCTTTAACTGCCACGGCAGACAAGGCTGGTTGAGTTGTTTCCTCCGCACCCGTGCCTATATTCTGAGAGGCCGTGGCCTCTAGCATTAGCACCCTCTGAGTTAGTTAATTGATCTGGGTCTGAAGTGAGGCATGGATGTCATAGAGGTGATTTAGGTGATTGTACAGTTGCATAATCTCATCCTTGACTTCTACGCTCTGGCTGGATTCTCCTTCCATTTCTGCTTTTGTTAGTCTTTATAAAGTATATAGAATCTGAGGCAAAACTAACAAAAGTGAGTGATCACATAAGTATTGGGAAGGAGGGGTTGAAATGCTCCACGATATGCTGACGAGGCCGCGGCCAGTATGGCACACAAGTGCACTGCCGCAGCCCTTTAATGTTATTCACTAAGGTCAATGAGAAGGCCACTTAAGTCCTTCCCACGGTGATTTTGAGCTGTTGTAATAGGTCCGCACTAGTAGGGGTCGCGGCACGAGAGGCTGTTGAACTGATAGGCCGCACCCCTGCCTAGGCAGTTGAGAGATCCCAAGACAGGAACCGGTATTTTCTCCCCCAACACGTGAAGAAAACCTACTACGGTCCATTGATGAGAGGATTCCCTTGCGGTGCGCAATATGGCACAATTTCAATGATAACCCCTAGATCATAGGTAGATGGCAATAAAAAGGGGAGTAAATATAGCCCTTCCCTAATCATCCACCTTTTCGGGACTAAAGTCCACCATGCCTTTCAGCATTATCTAGATGGAATGATATCACAGGGGTATGTAAAATAGATCCAAAGCCATCAAATGAAGATCCAAAGATCGATCCAAAAATATGAAATACCCATTAAAGGGGGCGAATGTAAAGCGGAGCCCAATAACCAGTAACCGACCCGTGAGAAGATGATCCATAGGACCCTCAGGGGTCGAATAAGGTGTTTAAGAACTCATATATGTAGAGAAACAAGATTGAAATATCTCGGTTCCCACAGACGGCGCCAGATTGATGATACGAGAAATCGTCCACTTATCGTTCTCGTATCAACAAATCATGAGTAAAGTGCATAATAAACAAGTAAAGAAAGTAAATAGAGAGAAGGCAAGATATAGAGTGGTTCATCCTTTAAAATAGGCCTACATCCACTATGCTGCTCCGTTCTCATTGTATGGTTGCATTGTACAATATAATCATGCCTAAAGAGGCGGACAAGTATGAGAATAAAGGAGAGTACATGGCAGTATTGAGGATTCCGATGTGCTGGAGAGGTGGCTGTGATGTAGATGTGTGGCCTCCAAGTTGTATATTGAGGTTGTGTAGAGAGTATGTGTATTGTAGAGCCTGCCCCGGACGGGTATGGAATCGATCCCCCTCCTTCGAGGTGTGTTCCTCTACTTATATGAGGTAAGCGTCCCGTGTCACGTGCCCTAGGCACGTGACTTATACCAAGTCTGCAGTAGTTGCGGATGAAGGGGGTGCGGCCTGCAAAGCAAGCAGTGTTGTATGCAGCTGCTGGAGGCATGCCGCGCATCGTACGGAGGCGCACTGCGGCCTATAATGGACAGGGCCACACCCTGTGCCAAGCATGTGGCGCCCTGAAGAGATGTCGCGCCCTGAAGTGAGATCTAGCCGCACCCTGTATGACCTATGAGGTATGTCTGCGAACTGAATATAGAAGAATACATTCCGCGGCAGGGTGTTATATTTGTACTATCAATTGTGATTACTTGTGTTGTGTAATATGAGCAATATATCGAGAGTGAGTTCTTGAAAGATACATACTAGAGGGGATATCCTAATGGGGCTCGTATGATGGAGACCGCGTTGGTATCCCATTAGATAGATATTGAACTTACCTTGGTCATTATTACCCCAGACATTATGTGCTAAAAATAACGATTGCATGGAGATGAAATTCGCGGGGTGATCATTTCATATGCTTTGGGAGTAGGGCCATATGACTGGTGTGAAGGTTTAGTGATTATCCCTAGAAAATGCTTTGATGGTTATAGGTTTGGGACAACCTATAAGTATTCCTAGTATGCATGAGTTATTCGCGAAGGTGGTAGGAATAAGATTTAGTTACGTGAGGGCTTGTGAGTAGCCCATTTATGATGTACATGGTATGGACTGTACTTATGTGGGCGTAGACATAGAGATTTTCAATATTCCTTGATATGTACATATACTAAGATGTATAAAATCTTTAATAATGTAACCTTTATCTATATTTAGTTGAGATGAATACTACATAATCATGGGGTTTATTTGGGTTTAGGAGTAGATGCATGAGATAGTTAGGGTTGTTTGGGTTCAAATAAATTAAAACAAACTAAAATACGTTAGGAAGGTGCATAGTTATAATGTAGCCCAAAATCAATTATAATCCTTCTTTTCGTATACTTGTTGATGTCATTGTTGTTGAATAATCTTTTCAGGACATAGTGTATCGGTTCTGCCTCACCCCTAATAAAATGTTATCCCCTTTTTAGTTGCTTCTCACATAGGATTTATGTGTCGAGACCATGTACTCACCCTTTCATTCCTATATATTTTCCTATTGTGTCGGGTTTATGTTTAGTAGTATTGACTTAATATTACTATTACATTTGATATGGGATCCTATTATGAGACAATGGTATCAATGCGACGATTCTATTACTGTTGGTTATTTTGGTATCAGAAATTTTTTTGTTGCCCTCTATTGTGTTGAGTTATTAATTTTTTCATTTATTTTTATTTCCAGTATTGCTTAGAATGATACCCAATTATTTAGACTCCTATTATATTTATTTTAGACTTTATCAATATAGCTTAGATTTTATGGGGTGTCACTATTAGTGTCAGAGCATTTTAGTTTCTAGTGTCCTAGGGATTTTAAGTGCGTCCGTCTCTTTGACACATTACGTTATTTTATTACGTTATATACTTATCATTTAGGAATTGTAATATGTATAATGAAAACAACTAGGGGGTTTTGCGCCTTGGTTCTAGACGAATGATTCGAATAGACCAAAGTGTTTCAGGAGGGTTCCTTATTTAGATTTCTCTAAGAATAAGATATCATAATTGCTCATAAATTAGGCTTTTTACTATTTTTGGCTTATCCCGATACACATAGGAGTTTAAAACCGATAACTATATTCACATAGCCTCCACCATCATTTGAAGATATGTTAAGTGATCGAGCATAGTTTCCATATTTCAATCCATTGGGTTTGTCAACAATACCTTAATGGAGGTATATAACTTATGGTTTTTATTTCTCATACAAATTACATTCTCGAATGTTTAATATTTAAATAGAGTAATTTTGTTAACATGGATTTTAAAAATATTTATTTTTATTTTAATCTCGTTCGAATGAAAATTCGATGTTTAACAGACCCAAAGTCATTAGAAGGAAGTTAGAAAGTCGATCGAATGAGAATGGGTTGTTGTTCGAACAAGACTTGATATTTTTAGAAAGAAACTAGATTTTTCGTTCGAACGAGATGAAATTTTCGTTCAAACGAATTTCTCTCCTCAAGATTCATGTTTTTTCTATAAAAACCTGTTTTGATGAGATTGTCTCAAGATTTTTAGCAAAAATGATTTCCAATATCTATTCCAAAAGCGTTCACCTTTATGTTTTAGAAAAACATTTTGCTTTTCCAAATAATACATCCCATATATGATTTGTTAAGTTTGCTAAAACCCAATTTTCCATTAACTTGCGTCAAACCCTAGTAAAGTATACTCTACTGCTGATTTGTGGAGCTGGGGCTCTTAGGATGAAGAAGATAGGATCATGTATCCTGAGGATGATTATTGGATATTGAGGGAAAATAGCTTCATGTCAGTGGTTCAGGACTGCATCATATTCTATAGAAGATATGAATACCCTATCGATCATACTTAGGGGAGCTATATAGTCTGTATGTCGATTAGAGTCAGTCAAACTCTTTATAGTGATGAATATTTGGCTTTACCCGAAATGGATTTTCCCCTATCTTCTTCGCATTTTTGGGTTGCTTGTGTGATTGGAGAATTTAATTTGGATATTACAGTGCATGTATACCTTAATTCTGATCAAGAAAAAATTTGGTTAAAATTTGAACTTGTGTGTGCGTAACCTAATATATGTACTACACATAACTCGACATTTTTAATTTCCTTTGTGAGACATCCCACACATGAGGTCGACTTCAGTTCGGAGTTAGGTACTTTTGGGTGTAAGACCTTCATCAAGTGATTACCATATGGTTATAGTGGAAATGCTTTAACTCACTATCTTGAAATGTATTTGAAGAAAGTTTTGAAGACCTCTTCTGTGAAACCGCGTGGTAGCCATTATGGGGAGGATTTAAACTATCATTCTATTTCTACACCAAGAGATAATAATAAGGAAGCGAAGAAGGAAATTCGTTATGTTACAGTGCAAGCAAACTTTTTTCATTGGCAGAACATAAGGGGTTTTATAAAGGTTATTGGGTCAACTATTCTTCACCACTTGCATTTATGTGGTGTAATCCATGCTCCTACGTCAACAGAACCATCGTAGATATTTAAATTATTAAGTCCCTAGGATGTTAAAGACCAAGGCCAAAGTAGGCCCAAATGAATAGAGACGATGTAGCATTGACCCGGGTATGGAAGACCACACTAGAAAAAGGAAACACATAGGGGGAGCAGAGTCAAAGGGGTTTCCAAGAGTAGATAATATGATATGTTACGACTAGTAGAGCCGAGGAACTTATGATCAGTGAGGTCACAACAAATGAGAGTTAGAATAACGAGAATAGTTTTAGCTAAAAATGACAATAAATGCAAGGTCAGTAGGACTACAAGTAAGGCTTTGGTTTTAATAGTTAATTTATTAGAATGTATTACACTTATGGAAAGTGAGGCCACTTAGTTACTAGATGCCTTAGTGGAAACTAGGCTATTGAGAATACCACCGGGGGATGGTTATGATTACATTTATATATTTCACACATGACTCTAACTTAGACATTGAGGATTTATCATTCTTTATTAATAGCATGTTTACTACAATTAGGACATATATAAATGTTATCACAAGTACTTATTTATATTTGTATACCCATGAGGATAGGGGCCTGCTTTACGCCATGATTATAGAGGCATGGTACAACACCTTATGAAGCATTATATGAGCGACCGTGCCATTCATCGAACTGTTTGCTATAGGCAGGGGAACACCAGATGTTTGGACCAAACATTATTTGGGACACCTCAGAGAAGGCGGAACTCATCCAAGCATGGATGAATATGGCATGGGATTGGTAGAAGATTTACATCAAAAATACAAGGTGCGAGCTAGAGTTTCAGGTGGGGGACCAATTTTTATCTCCCTAATGAAGGCAGTAGTAAGATTGGGATATAAGGGGAAATTAACTCCTTGCTACATAGGTCCTTCCATGATACTAGATAGGGCGGGCGTGATGACGTATCAATTGGACCTATCTAACATTCTACAGCGAGCACACAATAGCTTCCAAATGTTAATGTTAAAAAAGTTTCGAAGGGTCAAGGGTTCCTATCAACATATAAACCACAACGGGATTGAGCGACAACCTAATGCAAGTTATTAGGAACGACCACATCACATCCTTGACCGAAGAGAATAAAAACTATGATTGAATGCCATACCACTAGTTAGAGTCCAATGGGGATATCATATAAAAACGGAATATACACGGGAGAGAGAGGATGACATACGGGAGAAATATATAGAGTTATTATAGCCAGGTATAAAAATTCAAATGTGGAGGAAATAATTCCTTATTTTAAGGAAGAAGAGTAAAAAATGGTGGATTTTTTTTTGGTATGATGATGATTCTAGGTTAATCTCCTTCGGATGATATTTAGTCTCGTTTGAATGAATTGGGGTTTTTCGTTCGAATGACATTTGGAAGTCAATTGAAGGACCAATGAAATATCATTCGAACAAGAAGTTTACTATTGTTCGAATGAACTGTATCCTAAAATGTTATTTCTTAATTAAAAGATGTTAATTAAGATATTTTAATATGGATTTAAGCTTGGTAACCTTTATATGATTAGGATTACTTGGCGTGCGTATTATGTGCAGCATTATTGGTGTAAGTTCTCGTGGGATACATTCTAGAGGGGATATACTAATGGGGCGCATACGATATAGACCACATTGGTACCTCAATAGATAGAGATATGATTTTCCTTAATAGTGATTACCCTAGACACTATAAGTTGAAAATACCATTTCTATCTAGATGAGATTCGCAGGTGATCCTTTCATATGGCTTGGGTATGGGGCCATATGATTGGTGTGAAGGCTTAGTGATTATCCCTAGTAGATGATTTGGTGGTTATAGGTGTGGGATAACCTATACCTACGCCTAGCTTATAGGAGAGATCCTCAAAAGCGGTAGGAATAGTCCTTCATTATATGAGGGTTTGCAAGTAGCCCATTTATGATTTACATGATATGGACCGTACTTATATGGATGTAGACTTAAATATCGTCTGTATGTTAATATAATTAGATGTATAGAATCTTTAATAATGAAAACTTTACTGATATTTAGTTGAAATGAATAATATGTAATCATGAGGATAATTTGGGTTGAGAGTAGACGCATAAGATTTTTACGGTTGTTTGGGTTGGGATAACTTAAAATAAACTAATATACGATTGGAAGGGCCATAGTTAAATTGTATCCAAAACTCAGTTATAATCTTACTCTTCATAAACGTGTTATTATTGTTGTTTAATTATATTTTCTGGACATAGCCCGACGATACTGCCTCACCCCTGATCGAGTCTTATCCTCCTTTTAGTTTCTATTCTAATAGGATGCAGGTGTAAAGTCTATGTGTTCATTCTTGTATTCCTATCTATATCTCTATTTTGTAGGATTTATGTTTAGTAATATTGAGTCGGTATTACTATCACATTTGATATGAAATTCTATTATAAGACAATTGTAGCCATGCGATGATTCTATTACTGTTGGTTGTTTTGGTATCGATGATTTTATGGTTCACCTCTATTATGTTGAATTATTTATTTTATGCATTTATTTCTATTTATAGTTATACTTAGAAAAATACCCAATTGTTTATATTTGTATTTCATTTATTTTATAGTTGATTAATCTAGCTTAGATTTTATGGGCCTATTGAGGCTACAAATAAAAGCCTCAAATCCATAATAAGTAAGATAATAGAGAGTTGCAGAGATTGGGCTGACAGGATCCCTTTCACTCTCTAGGGATACCTTACCTCTAATATAGAATGGACACTGAGGCTACTCCCAACCCCCTAGTCTATGGCATGGAGGAAGTATTTCCTGGATAACTCGAGATACCTTCCTATAAGTCATGCTCAAAATTCAAGTGGGAGAAGTTGATTAACACTAAAGACTATACGATGAGCTGGCACTCTCGGGTGAAAAGAGACTAAAATCTTTATACCACATACAAGGGTATCATCTTCGCATTACACAATCGTTATTTAAGAAAGTCCAAGACCACGATGTGAGAGAATGAGACCTTTCTCTCAAGTAAATAATATAACCCATTTGGGATCCAATAGGGAAATTCATGCCCAACTACAGTGTGACATACCCTGTGAATAAAAGTTTGTTTGGAGGTTTCACTCTGATCACGGATATTGATGGAGAAGAAATGGTATGACCAGTCAACTTGGATATCCTAAAAAACTCTATCCTTAATTCAACTATCATCGCACTATGAAATTCTCTTCTCCATTATGTTCTAAAAAAATAAATGTCTTCCATTCTCCCTTCATTAGAACTACATAGGACTTGATCCTCTCAAAATATTTTCTTTTAATCATCACAAAGGTACATAGGCAGCCCTTAAAGTGACTTTGGTATTTGGGTATGGTCCTTCATTTTTTCACAAAAATATAAGTCTCTCTTAGGGTTTAAATTGAACAAAGGATTATTTATGCCTTAACGGTTAGTATAGACAATTCGAACATAAATGATTTTTCCACAAAGTCTAAATAAGATATAATAAAATTATTACGTATTTCACAACTTTTATTTCAAATACAAACTTTTACATAAAGCACTAACAATCATATTTTCCTATAATACCCTTACCAAAAAGACAAACAATCATTCACCCACATGACAATAGATCTTCACTAAAACAAACATTTAAAACTCCACCAAATAAACCTATCAAAAATCAACACCTAATAACCAAACCAATCATTTTCCCTCGAATGCCTCATATAACCGTCCTTATCTGCTAGAGGGTTTTGCTTCGTCATTGTCATCACCACAGCTATCATTACCATTCGGAGGCCCCCAGTAATCATTGTTCTGAGTTCGTGTCTGCATGAGTTCAATGCAGCGGTACATCTAGAAAATCTTAGTCGGGATCACCACACTGTCTTCCACAACCTCAGCTTCCATAAACCATATTTTATCCAAACTCCTCAACACAAGTCTTCATTAACAAATCCATTCATAACCACTTCATACAATCTCCCAAAACCATCGAAGATTCGCCTACAAATAGGGTTGAACGAAGAGTTAGCCTACGATGCTACCACAAACTCTATAAAGACATCCTCAAAGATCCAGGCAAGTCCTCCACATGGAAGAAATTCCTTATATTCGAAGGAATAATTTTCTCCCCACATACTTGGCATAGAAGTCTCCATGAGAGATAAAAGTAAGTTTAGCTAAGGGACATAAGATGGACATACTGGAAATCATCCAGTTGTAAGATAAGTGTTAACGCACCCCACCATGGCACGGACCAACGAAGGTAGTCGGCCCTATCTACTAGAACCCAGTCTGACGAGTCATCCACCGATTCCTCAAAATAATACAGGATTGAAGGAAGAAATTGTGGGTACTATCATATGGAAATGGAGAAGGTACAACCAAAATAAGCCTCTCTACTATCCACATGTACAACATCATATGACTTCCCCATAAAAAATTAGATGGATTACACCTCTAGTCATCAAGATCATTAGTGTATTAACCAGAATAGTGGAAATCGAATTACAATGGCAGTGCATCCATAAAACTATGGAAGTTACTTGGGTGTCCATAATCATGCCACCCATCACTAGAAACATTTTTATTGTCAAGCCTAGGGCCATGACGCCAATATATCCATTATTTCTAAAATCCCACTTACGAAAGGATTCGACCACCATAGGGAGATAAATGGTTGCCCCGCACACTAATAGGCGAGCCAAAGATAGAGAAATGTTCACAAAGTCTCCCGATGAGAATGGGAAAAATCAAGCATAGTAGCAGGAACTTTAGTGTGAAGGTTTAGAGTGGAAGAAAATAACTCACAGGTTGGACACACCTCGTCCAACCCAAAACGAAAAAAGTTATCCTCAATGTACCAGAATTGAAGAACTGTTTCTAACAGGCTCCAATTAATCGATTGATTACACTACAAAGTGGTCAGGTGTAAGCCAACCTCTGCCAGAAGTCACCCCTCTCCAAATTTTGTTACAAATTTAATAGAAAAATTCCAAAATGCTCCGAAATATTCTAAAAAGTCATAGAAAATCACAAAAATCATAAAATGTCAAATTATGCAAAAAACAAAATGCACATTTTTCATAAAAATAATTAAAATTCCAAATTACACAAGCATTCAAAAAATCATCAAAAACACATAACCTCTCTGAAAATCCAAAACTTTTAAGAAAAATCTTACATCACTGCATATCCTTTCCAAAGATATCAATTACTCTTTAGCTGCTCATAATTGATGTTGGCCCTTAAAATTAGGCGTAATTCCCATATTAGTCGCACACACTCCTTAGGTCCTCAAAATTGACATTAGCCCTGAGAATCAAATCGTGATCCCTATATTGGACACATAAATTCCTTACATCCTCGTAATTAGGCCTTAACTATCACAGTGGTCACACGCACTATCTGTGATCCCCGTGTTGTTGCTCAAACTCCATAGGTCCTCAAAATTGACCATGGCCATCAGAATCATGCCACAATTCCTGTATTGGTGGCACACACTCCTTAGGTCCCTAGATTGACCATAACCCTCCGAATTAGGTTATGATCCTCGTATTGCTCGCATATACTCCTTAGGTCCTCAATGTTGACATTGGTCTTCAAAATTAGGCTTCTATCCCCATATAGATCACACACAGTCCTTAAGTTCTTAGAATTGACTTTGTACCTCAGAATTAGGCCGTGATACTCGTATCGGTTACACACACTCTTTACATCCTCAGAATTGTCATTTTCCCTCAGAAAGAGGTTGTATATATTTTCCAAGATCTCAAAATCTGTCTACAACCCTTATATATAAGACCTAGGTCCAAAGAATCAAGCGTCCCATCCTTATTAGAGTCCCAACACATAGGAACTCAACACCCATGTGGGTGTCCATATTTCAACAACCTTCACTTATTCAAAGCTTTCTCATCAAGGGGATCTATAGACACCCCATTGTAACCCCCCCCCCCCCCCCACACTCCTCCATATGGTCTAAATAATGTCCTATCAAGACCAGGACCCTTTGTACTTTTATAAACCGTAATCGGAGAACAATCAAATGCCCTACGAGTCCCCTTTAACTTTGTCCAACTATCAAACACGAAAATTTTCATCACACTTTCATAGATCTCTTAATCATCTTTACAACGGTACTGTTCGTGCACGAATCGAACCTACAATTTGAATTTTATAACCAAAAAACATTTTTCCTGCTTATTGATATGATACATCACCTGCCAGTAGGAAGGTAGGAGTTTCCTAAGCCGTAAAGTTTGGTCACCCGAATGGAAGGTAGGATAAGGAGTATATCGATCAGTAGTCCACCTGAGGGAAGCTTTGTTTTTTATTTCTTTATATTTTTCCTATTAAAGGAAACCCTAACCTCATTATTCAAGAACTTTGACATCAAAATTAGTGCGACATCTTTCTTTACATCATTAATTATAAAATTATACCTATTTTATCTTATATCATCCTTGCCTCACCATTAGCTACATATTCACCACCACTACTCACACTAAAAAAATAGCCTATAAAAGTCCCAAAAAATAAAATTAAAAAGCTTTGAAGTTCTAAATCCCCTTTTTAGTTTACCAATTGTTACCTTTTCTTTTTATTACCACACTGGACCACAAATTGGGATGTGTGACATCCTTAATAAACTTTTATTTTCGAAGGTTATAAACCTCCACCTCTATTGCCATATTTCTCTCTTTAACGAAGACTCTTCTTTTCAATTTCAAGGGTTTGGCTTCCTTCGATACACTAAGTTCGTAGCAAAGTATCTCCCAATAAATATATTTTATATCCTTATGGATCGATGCGAACACATTATGTTGGTTCTTCGAGAACCCTTCCAGTTCCTTTTTGAGCTTCAAATCAAGAGATGAGCCAATTTGAACTTTCGGCTTTGGATGCTCATCATCCAGGATTATGGGTTTAATATCTTTATTTTCTTCCCCGCTCATTAGCTTATTTTTATCCTGATGATTTAGAGTTTTAATCTAATAGGAAATTGTCAACCTTTCCATTTACTTGGTCAAAGTAAAGTAATACACCCGAGCTACTACTCGTATGCCTAATGGATGCCAATTGTTTTTGGGAACTTTATCACCTTGTGGGAAGTTAAAGCAACGGATTCAAATTTCTTCAGACCTAAAGATATGAAGACGATATTATTTGACAATGCTACATTCTTGTCCATGACAAATGGCTTAATCCTTTGCATGATACAATTCGACCATGTACCTACTATTAATTTTAGCTCAATTGTTCCTAAGGGGAACACCTTATCCCCTGAAAAATTGATAAGAGGGTGATGATATGTCTTAAACTTACTTTTTAAGAGTTGGAACATCTTGAAATAATACACCCACTAAGATTCAATTGTCAACTAAAATTCTATGCATTGTGCTTTTGTTCACAATAAGACTTAACTTCTCAGTATCTTTAACTTCTTCCAAGATATTGTGAAACCTAATGGTGAGTGGGGTATATGCATGAATTTTTTTATCATACTTGTCTTGGGAGTGTCTCTAGGGTTTATCTTTTTTGTTCATACTAGTTTTGTCTTTCGCATTGGCATGCCTTTATTGTTTGGCTATCGTAGCCCACTCCTCATTCATAATCATCCCAGCCTTAGCCAGGAGTTCGACCGTCATGTTTGGAGGTTCCTTAACCAAAGGTCCATATAACTTCTCTCACTATAGTCTACTTATGATATCAGTATTGGATATCGTTTCATTATAGTTGATGACCTTTTATTTCTCAGTGTTGAATCGGGTGATTTAATCCCTAGTGGTATCATCGTCCCCCTGCCTGACACTTAGGAGATAACCCACTTTCTTCCTTATATTTGTAACGAAGTAGAAGTTTCTTATAAACTGGTCGAACAACTATCTGAATATGGAAATTTATCCCCTTGGTAGCCCCATATACCACACATAGTCTAAGCCAGTTAAAAGGATTGAAAATTCTCAACACCACCTGTCATTTGGAATATAATAGATATTAGAAGATTCTTTATATTTCTCAATATAGTACATAGAATCCTTCTTCCCATCATATTGGTGTATAATGACTAGTGACTTGAACTTGACCGGGGTGGGATAACTAAGTATGGAAGAAATAAAAGGTGACCCTTCAGCATAACCTATTTGGAAATGGATTTTATTTTTTATGAGAACCCCCAGCTTATCCTCGAGGTACTGGATGGAACCTTTCCATGGTTAATCCTTATCATCCTTAACAATCTAATCGGTTCATCTTTGACTATTTGTCAAACTCCCTTATTATTTATTTTTGTACTCAACCTTTGTAGATCCCCTTACTCTTTTTCTTGAACTATTTAAGAAGAATCCCTCTTTTATCACCACCCATAAGGACTCTTATAGATGTCCCCTCCCCAATTGACCCTTAGAGACCTAGACAGTCAAATATGCTTCCTTTACTCAGACTCTTAAAGGCACTTGGGCATGATGTCTTGATTGTTTAGCTTATTTTCGTTGTGGTGATGGTGTAAGTTCTCCCTAGACTGTAAGATCCATCCCATCAGTCCTATATATAAAACCTAGTTCTAGACATCGTGGGTTCTTCATGGAATGCCCTGAAGGAGTATCTTCTATCCCTGTGTATAGAAGGTGGTGGTATATCTTTGTGCCTATCAATATTTTCTGTAATTGTTTGATTGATTAGATCTAACTCCTAATGGTATTGGACTAGTCGGGCATGTCTGATAATAAAGATTTAGGTCAAAGACTTCATGGTTTCCTGCATTGCTATTTGGATCTTGACCAAACTCTACAAGATCCTCGGTAAATATGCTATTCCGATAGAAGCCGACAGAGTTACTTGATCCTTCGTATTGCTACTTTCTAGGTTATCATACATTTTCACAACACAAGTATTTTCAAAATCAGGGTTTGCAATAAGGAAAATTACAATAAAGAATAGAGATCGAATGGAAATGTAACATAATTCTATGAATCAAATGAAAATTTCCCCTTAAAACAGATCTAATCCCTCATAACTCAACCAAATTTCATTTTGATGGTACGAATAATCTGGATATCCTTGAGACCTATGAGTGAATTTTTGGAAAAAAACAACATGGCTATGCTGATTACCACAAACAACATTAAACTATTATTGCTAGAAATTGGTATTGACTATATCATAGCCAAATGGATATCAATAAACCATCAATCTAAAGAGTTAAGAGATAAATTATTAAATGACTAACACAAGAATGAAATAAAGAGTAAAGAAGGAAAAAGGAAGATTCAAGTTTACATTGTTTGGGCCAATAAGTTCCCTACGTCCACATGTGTAGCGATCCTTATCCCTTTAGTGGACAATCACCATGGAAATATAGTTGAATACAAGCTCTCTCTCTCTCTCTCTCTCTCTCTCTCTCTCTATATATATATATATATATATATATATATATATATATATATATTAGTATTGTAATAATTCCTACCACAGTTGAGGTTAATAGCCTGTTATTTATAAACTACTGAGCGTGAGAGAGGAGAGGACATGTGTCTTACCTTTACGTGTTAGGTGAGATCACATTTTATAAGTTATGTGAGGGAATAATCACAAGTTAGTTATGGCATACGAGGGAGAATATCTTTATATCGTATTCTTTTTCACATGTATCGGGATGCTGAATTCATCCATGCATGCCTCATGAGACAGTGTAAATTAACATAGTTACTCCTTAATGCTTACCTTAGGTCGAAGTCTACCCACTAACTAGATGACCTCATGTTGTGACATTTGCTCCTCATATATGCCAAGTGGACTAATTTGGGCAGACTTTATGACAAGTATCATTTTCTGACAAGTCCATGAAGTACATGCAATTTAGGGTACAACACCGACATTATTCATGTTATGCTAAGTAATGGATATGGAACTACATTGTGATCCTGGGGTTATTACTTAAATATATGAATCCTCACATATCTATAAACATATGATCAATGGCATATATATTATTTAACATCAAAATGGTAAAGCTATAACTCATAGTATGCAAGTAGGAAATCATTTGAAACCTAATGAATATTTCTAAGAAACTATGTACTTAAGTTTATAAAGTCGTAATGGGTAATATTGAAACTCAAATTGGTTTATCAAAGATGATGTTTATAATCTAGAATAGGGATCATTGATAGTGGTAACTTATAAATATGTCCAATCTAAGTATGTGATTGATCGGTTATACATAATATAATTTTTGCAATAATATTAAGTTCATGCATAATACTGGGTGTGATTTTCAAATCCCAAATGAATTGACTGATTGTACATGTCCATATCTTTTCCAAATTTTCAACCTACCTACCAATTAACGAGAATTATTAAAGTATTGGTTCACATTGAAGTATTTTTAATGATAACTATATTTTCCATTCATGCTTTTCTATTATATTAAATACCTATAAGAAGCGTAACCTCAGAATAAGTTGCAATTATACGAATTTATTATTATGTATTCTAATAATTCATCAATTGGGTAAAAAGTTAGATTTAGAATACTAGAGGTTCCTCTTTATGCAAGAGGTGTAGTAAATACTAAAAGTTGAAATGATTCTCAAATAGGTAATAATTTGATAACTAAGAAACTTATTATAGGGTTGATGCACATAATTTGAACATAGTTCATTCTCATTGTTACCTTATTTGTTTATTCCTATATTGACATGTGATACTTAAATATTTATAGAGAAAATTTTGAAAAAATTCCAACTTTATGATTAGTATATCATAATTTAAGAATTCAATTTATAGTTATACATAATCAATCAGTTCTCAGTAGGTTTGGAGGGTCATGGAGAAATCTCTTAAATACGAGCTCTTCTACATCACATTTTTAGATTCATTCTCAATAGTGATAGAGGGTCATGGGGGGAACTTAAATACCATATGATCTTAAGAATTACACCAGACCTGAATTTAAATATACTTAATTGGATTTTAAAATAATGAACCAACTCCACAATATTTTAAATACATGTTTATAATCTAGTACCATATTTATTAAACCAAGTGTTTAATATATTGTTAAAAGTAATGGGTGGTAAGATTTTGGTTGTGAGAAAATATAACAATAGATTATCGGGTATGGACTACTTGTATTGCATCTACATATAATATCACGTTGTATTCTCATACATTAAAAGATAATGAAATGTACATAATCGTAAACAAGGCTAGGGTAATTCTCATGTGCTATTTAATGTAAACGTAAGTATTTGTTTAAGCTTGTATATGGAGGTATATAATTTATCTTATTCCATCACAGGTGTACCGCAAAAAACAGTATAAGATTAAGGTATTTTATTATAATTGGTTTACTTAACTCAAAACTATTATGGTTTATCGTGATTAGTGACTACTAATACGAACCCAATGGATTTAGGTCTATTGATTAATCAGGCAAGGAAATGTATAGTATGAGGGTATTTTTATGGTAAAGAATGTAAATGATATCACTATTAAGAAATTTATTAGTTACTTTATATTCTATAGTATCCTTAAGGGAATTAGTTCATGTTTATGTTGCACACTTTCTTTGTTAACAAGGCTATCAGGTTTTTAAAGCATGCTTTCCTCTGAAATGGAAATATAATAATGGTAATAAGATCATATAATTCTGTTTGATAACATAAGGTTTCATTTTATTACAACTATACTAGTTGGTACTAGGTAAGAGAATATATTCCAATACTAAACTCGTACTATATCTGGTGAGAACTAAAACTTGATGGATGTTGAATTAAGGGAATAGGTAACGAAATGTTGGATGGTATAAATGAGATGTTATTAAGTTATAAGAGTATAGTATACTCATGTGCCCCCATGACATTATGAATTATTTTCTTCCATGTCATAAAATACATTTTGTGTCTAGTCCAAGTTGTCTCTCGAATGTTTTATAAAAATTATACATGATCATGCATGTTGTTTGACCCAAGTTAACCACTTAGGATAAAAGTATATGTGTAGTGGGCTTAGATACACCCTTGGTTAAACTAATTTTCATAACTGGAAAATATTTTGTTTTTAACCTTATGGTCATTTTAGACTTGAAAGTGCAAAATCTAAAGATTCCACATTCTTTCTATACAAAAACCACATTTTTATTCATCTTTATGTCTATAATTTTACTTGTCCCTGGTTGAACAAGTTAAAATTTGTGTTTTATAAATATTACAAGACATGGCACTTTCTATTTCCTGCTACGACCTTATTCGCTCGTTGTTCACTATAACAAAATAGGGCTTTGCGTCAGTGAAGGAAAAGTTCCTTGATCACAATCTTTTAGAAACTAAGTCGGTCAAAAATCTAGAACATCTCATGAATAACATTCACTCGTGATTCGTGTCAAAAAAATGGGCTTCACATCAGTGAACGCCCTATCTCACTGTTGCAACCTAAAGTAACCATTACTCAAAATACCCTGGTTACATTCACGATCATGAATGATGACTCCTTGCATTCGCAAAGACACCTGGCTTCATTACAATGAATGGTCTATGAATTTTACTTAAGATTTTTACTTTTGAGATATTTTGCTACATATCTTTTGGGAAGTTGTGCCAAGAAACAATCGTTGTTTCCAACCAATAAATATTGTTCCTTAGCCAATAGGAAATTTCCAATTGAGTGTGTACCCTCTTGTCTTCATATAAAATTCCTATACATACTCATTACAAGCCTTCTTCTTCTTTATTGAGTCGATTTTTAAGAGAGATGTTTTCAAGAAGAAAAATATTTTCAGCATGTTTCTTTGTTCTTCTCTTTTGTGATTTTAAAATTTTTTGACTCATTCTTCATTCTTTTAAAGTAAAATTTATGTACTCAATCAAGATTTGACAAATCATTTATCAAATCTAATTTATTCTTGAGTATGGCCTTCTTTCAATCTTAAAAATACACTTGTGAGTTTTTAAAGAGAAACATTTCACTACATCTTTTCAAACATAGGATACCCTCACACATCCTAGTAGTAGTTAGTGGTTACTCATTGGTTTTTTTGAATCAGACAAAGTGATTTGATAATAGTGGAAAGTCAGACGCTTGTGTTACTATGCATGTGATTATTTTTGGCTTCCACGACTATGCAAAAACCTAAACTATGACTACACTCTTTATGGGTATAGCGGCTAGTCCGGGTATCAAATCCATAGGGAATGAGTGCAAGACTTTAATTGATTTATTATTTCTCAAATAAAAGTGTAAAAGATAATAGGGTTAACTAAACATTAATCTAGGCATATATTAAACTAGGATTAATCAAAACGAGGAAAAACTATAGATTAATACTGATACCCCTCACCTCAGTTTAATTAGTATAAATGGTTACATGAGAAAAAAACTTTACCAAGATTAAATCACATTTCATCAATTAATCGAATCTAGAGTTGTCACCCCATAAATTCTGATAAAATCCTACTATGATTTTGGTGTCAAAAAATATCTCAAAAATTAGGTGCATAAGGTCGTAAATACAGTACATACATGATATACACTGCTAAATCACCTAGGTGTAAAATCAATAACAACCTAACCCCTTTAAACTAGTCTAAACCATCACCAAATCAAAGTAATTATTTAACCTAAGGTGAGTTCAATCATCTCAACCTATACTAATTTAGCTATAAAGCATAATAATGATATGGAATTAAAGGAATGTAATAAATAAGGAAGTAAAACTAATTATCAAAGAAACAAAACTAATCATCAAAGCTTTAAATAACTTAAGAGATATTGAATTAAAGAAGAATAAGAAGACCAGTAGTAGTTTTACATACACAAGTAGGAAAACCCTAGGTGAGAGGAGGAAAAGCTCCCAAAATCAAACCGAAACAGTAAATTGATACAAAATAAATTATGTCTACTGATATCTCTATAGACACCCCCATTCAAGGACCCCATCTAAGCACCTCCTTAGGTCCTTAGTAACCACTCATTCAACATAAAACCTAGGTCATACTCTAAGTACTGATCTAGAGGTCACCGGGTGCTCCAGGCCCATTTGACTCCGATCAACTTTCTCGCTTGAGGAAAAACTCCATGAATATTCTAAGGGTTCTGAATACCCTTTCCAATGGTCCTCCTTATGTGTCAATCAGCCTTATGGTTTGGACGAAATGGTCCATTTTAATATCAAAATTTGACAAGGAGGCCATTAAGTGCTCTTGGGGCCTGTTTGATTGCGATTCACTTCCTGTATAAAGAGAAAGCTTAATGAATACTCAAAAGTCTCTGAATACCCTTTCCAATGGTCTATCTTGTGCAAAACTTGGCCTTATGGTTCAGGCAAACGATCTGTTTTACCTCAAAAATAGATTTGGAGGGAACCGGGTGCTCTCGGGCTCTATTTGACTCCTGTCAACTCTTCATCTCAAATGAATCTAAATGAATCTTTGAAGGGCCTTGAATACCCTTTACAACGGGGGTGAGGAACTCACTTTATACATGTTAGTTACGTGCTCTCACATAAGTTCCTCACCCTTCAACTAATGTGCACGCCTAACGTATATCCTTAACTCGTCCTAGTTATGCTGTTAACTAACTAGTCTGTACCACTACATGTCCTCACAGTATAATATAGGGGTTTATTCACATCGTTCTAACATATCCTGCATGTAACTCACATTTTCATTGATAAGATTAATTTATAACAATTAAGCTAGGAAATTCTCATTTTTAATCCCATTCAAGATGTCTCAATTTATTCATATTCACACTTTAACAAAGAGTCTGATACAATCACAAGTATATTATTCTCAGCATAAATATACAAATAGGGCACCCCTAGGCTAAGCTGCGATGCACACATACTCTGCAATCGAATCTCGGTACATCACGTACATAACGACTACGTGTTTCGAATCTCTCAGGAACCCTTTTAATAAACAAAATCACACATATTGGAGGCGAACATAGTTCACATACACATGGGTCACACACATACCTATTCTCCCATCGTCAGTTGACTTATTAACTCACAAATAAGCCATTCACAACCCTATGTCCTTAAGGTACCAATCTAAATTCCCCCTGTAGGCACAAAAAAGATTAGATGTTCCTATTTCGAAAGTTGACCTCCCGTGATAGAAAGCATGGTAAGTATGTCATACACATAATAATCCATCTACTAAGCATTCACACAACTTAGATAACTTGTTATATTTATTAAAGGTATATTCTCCGCCGTATACTATTAGTCTAATTCGAGCACTATTATTATTATTCCGGATGATATATAATATATTTCGCTGATACGTATCATGTTGTATAGTTTCGTGTACTTAAAACCTAACCGAAGAGGTTACTAAGTCTCCTATTTTTACCACATATTAATTCAGTACTCCGAGGTCCTTATTCATGTCCAAAATTCTAACTTATCGCTCCTAAGAATTTAAATCATGTTCTCGCATCATAAAATAGTAAATTACTCGTCGATCCCTCGTAAATTCAACACTACCTTCCAACCAAATTCTAATAGTTTCGGGCTTCGAATATATCCCTACTGGTCTCCCTCAAGTCCTAATGTATCCACATAATCCAAAACTACATCGTTCAATGGCCGGAAACACTTAAAAACAAAAAGGAGGAAAAGTCACAGTTTTTGGGGAGATCGATCGATCGACCTTGAGTATCGATCGATCGAGCCCAGTCGATCGATCGACCTATGAATGTCGATCGATCGATCGATCAAGCAGGTGCATGCTATAGGTTTCCTTCATTTTCAGTCCCAACTTTGTCCCAAATCTTCATTACAAGATGTTAAATCCTAAATTAAACTTATTGGGCCATTATACTAACTAATTACATGATTCTTAATGTCCCATAACTCTCAAATCATTATCAATTGGACTTTTATTGGATCAAATCATCCTATTTTCATGAAAACCCCTATTTTTCTATTTTCTTTAAGAATCATCATACTTCTGTTCCTAAATCCGTTTTTGTGGAAAAAGTTTCATCCTAGTTAAGGTTGAAGATTTTACTCGATTTACTTGGTTGCCTTTTTAAAACAAAAATCAGAACTTTTAATAAGTTTTTGAAAATTTTATTACGAATTAAAACTGAAAAGGGCTCCCAAGTAAATAGAATTCTTAGTGATAGAGGAGGTGAGTTTACAGATTTAGGAGTTATCGAATATTATAACTACAATGGTTACAAACATGAATTTAGTACCCCTAAGATGCCCCAACAAAATGGGATAGTTGAGCGTAAAAATCGTACTCTTCAAGAGATGGCTCATGTTACGATCCACACAACGGATTTACCTAAATATTCTTGTGTTGAAGCTATTCACGTAGCTTATCATATAATCAATCAAGTATTCCTTAGTAAGAATACCAAGAAGACACCTTACGAACTTTGATACGGGAAAAAACCTAACCTAAAATATTTTATAACTTTTGGTAGTATATGTTACGTATGCAAGGAGAGAGAACATTTGTCTAAATTCGAAGCCAGAGGTGATAAAGCAATTTTCTTAGGCTATTCTCCAAATAGCAGAGCCCATGGTGTGTATAATCTTCGTACCAAAACCTTAATGGAATCCATCAATGTAATAGTGAGTGACACCTAGAGAATAAGAGCATAGGACCAACCGTTATTGATGAGTCAGAAAACCATTCTAACCATGCCTCTTCAGACATAGTTGAGTCCCTACCTAATGATACCCTTGAAGTTCCAAATTAGGTTTCTAAGGATCATCCCTTAGATAATGTGGCCGGTAACCCAGAAGACCCTGTTCGAATAAGATCCCAGTTACGTAATACTGCACATTTTGCATGCTTGTATCTTTAATAAAACCAAAGAATGTGAATGAAGCATTAAATTATTCCTATTGGATAGGTGCTATACAAGAGGAACTCATTTAATTTAAAACTCATAATGTATGGCATCTTGTTTCGAGACTAGAAAATAAATGGGTTGTTGGCACTAGATGGATTTTTAAAAATAAAACTGATGAAATAGGGATGGTAGTTAGAAACAAAGAAAGACTTGTTGCCCAGGGTTATTCTTAAATTCAAGGAATAGCCTTCAAAGGAACACTTGCCCCTGTAACACATCTCGAATCTGTTGATCTTCATCTTGCATTTGCATTTGCATGTCTCTTAAAATTCACTTTATATCAAATGGATGTAAAGTCTATATTCCTTAATGGTATTTTAATCAAGGAGACATATGTAGAACAACCTAAAGGGTTAATTGACCCTCACCATACAAATCATGTCTATCGTCTGAAAAAGGCATTATATAGGTTAAAACAAGACCCTCATGCTTGGTATGAACGATTGTCTAGCTTTATCTTAAATAAAGGTTTTAGGAGAGGGGGAATGACTAAACTATTTTTGTCAAAAAATTTGACAAAAATGTAATAATAGCCCAAGTGTACATAGATGACATTATTTTTTGATCTACCTCCACGTAGGAGGTTAA
Organism: Sambucus nigra; assembly: GCA_949130495.1. Taxonomy (NCBI): domain Eukaryota; kingdom Viridiplantae; phylum Streptophyta; class Magnoliopsida; order Dipsacales; family Adoxaceae; genus Sambucus; species Sambucus nigra. The sequence goes on from OX422207.1 coordinate 406,409,533, forward strand.
AATGTTTTCTAAAGATATGCAGGGGGATTTCAAATGTCTCTTATGGGGGAGTTACAATTCTTTTTTGGACATCAGGTAAAATAAAATTCATAAGGTTTATTTATATCGCAATCCAAATACGCTCTAGAGATAGTAAACAAGATTGTCTTACAAAATGCAAAACATGCTAAGAGACCCATGAGTACTTCGGTAAAATTATCTAAAGACGAACATAGAAAATCCATCGATCCTACACTGTATCGTAGCATGATAGGAAGTCTACTATACCTAACTGCCTTACGCCCTGACATTATGTATGTTGTTTGTGTGTGTGCTCGATATCAAAATTCCCCTAAAGAGAGTCATTTACTGTGCGTCAAGAGAATTATAAAATATGTAAAAGAAAATCTTAACTTAGGATTTGGGTACACAAATGACGCATCCAGTGCGATAATAGGATACACCAACGCTGATTGAGCTGGGTGTTCCGATGGTAGTAAAAGTTCAAATGGATCATGTTATTACATTGGTAATAACTTGGTAGGGTGGAATAGTAAGAAATAAAATTATACTTCCTTATACACAGCTAAATCTGAATATATAGCCGTAGGAAGCTATTGTGCTTAACTATTGTGGATTAAAATAGATGTTAAGTGATTATGGGATTAATGAAGAGAAATTACAACTCTATTGCGACAATTAGAGTGCGATTAAAATTTCCAAAAATCCAGTCCAACACTCACGTACCAAACACAATAAAATCGGACATCATTTTATACGCGAGTTAGTTGAATCCAAGGAATTGGAAATTAACTATTTACCTATTGACCTTCAGTTAGCAGACTTATTTACGAAACCTTTGGATCACACTGGTTTTGAATCCTTAAGGAAATCCATAGGTATGGTTATGGCAGATTCGAATATCATCACATAATTTTATTTCTTTCGGTTATTTACATGCTTATAATTAATCCCTGAGGATAAGGAATGGTTGTTAGATAAATGACAAAGAACACCTCTTATATCTATTTAACGTAGGAGATTCATGTATTTTCCCCTTGAATAAATTTGGGATGCTATGCTTATTTCAGATATACTTTTGTGATTTTACCCTTTGTCCATTTGAGACAAAATGGGGGAGAAATATTTGAGTCTATCTTGAACATTTATTATACATTTCAACTAAAAATCTTGATGTTAGATGTTTTATTTACAAGAATCTATACAATTATGTGCATCTGAATATCTTTAGGGTATTAGTTTGTAATTAGTTAAGTTATGTACTTTTCATTTATAGGATATGGGGTAGATAGAATTTTTGTATAGGATTAAGGTTTTCTATTTTTTATCGCTACGAGTCCTAGATAACTCAAAGGATATTTTGTCTCATATTTCCAAAGGGGGAGATTGAATCACAATATATATATGACTCACTTGATTCTAAAATCAAATAGCTTGTCTAGTTTGTAAGTAGAGACGAAATTGTATCATTCTTTTCTAAAACCCTAAGCCTCATGCCCCTTCATGATCTACATTAACAATATCAAAGTTTGGAAAAGGGAGTAACCAACATAACTCATAACAACTAGGACAACATTTAATTAAAATTTGGTGTGTATGAGGTGTGTGCATACTCACATTGGCATAAAATCATTTTCTACTATTTTTAAGAATTTTTAGAAATTTTTTAAAGATTTAAAATTTATTTTTTTAAACATTTAAAATTACATTTTAAAATTTCTTGGGACTTTTTATAATATCCTAAAGTTCATGAATTTTTTCCTTGGGTAGATTCTGAAAGCGGCAGAAACATTTGGGGTGGAAAATGAGCTTTTATTAAACACAAAAACACGCCTTTTTATCTTGGTCTTCACCATACACATGTTGCATATAGGATGATCTAGATTATGTTGCTTCCCACTCACATTCCTAAGAGTTAATCTGGAAAGTTGGTTTGATTTAATCAATGTCCTGTGACACCCCACCCAATTAAATATTGGGTGATCAGTCATTTATAAAATTTAAAACATACTGTTCGGTTGGTTCATTCTTAGCACCACTGTAAAAAACGCAATAACTTATTTAACCACCTAATATAATTAAGCTAAGTGTCAAAACATTGTTTTTATATAACCATTTAATTACCAAACCAAGTAATTTAATATGAAACATCCACGCACAATTAATTAATACAAATACTGCATCAGAATCACATGCTGAAATAAATAAGACTGGATAAACATCCCAGTTCAAAACTCTAAACCAAAACAACAGTAGCCGACAATCCAAATGAAAGTAAACGAGAAATAGAGTAAACATAATCTCTGAAACTGTCTAAGGAAGGGGCGTCACATGCCCTAAAGAAATGCCATAATGAATAGGAATGAAATAGTCGAAGCGTCTAAACAAAGTCATGTAGCTCCCACAACAGCTACATCATACCACGCAATCCGAAACTCTAAGCCTGATGTCCCTGCGACTGAGCACCTGATATAATACATATATATAGCAAGAGAGAGAGAGAAGATGCAAGAAACAGGTCAGAGCCCGATGTGTAAAAATATTTGTTTAAGGAAGTATTTAAAATTTGCAGTAAAGTAAGAATCAAGTACATGTTACTTCGAACTCTCTCTCTTGAGATTCTCACCCCTCTTCTATTGTGCACGCCTAACACGCATCTAAATTTTCTCCTTAGCTATACCTCCCAATATAACTAGTCTGAATTCATCCTGATAGTATTTACCTTCCCTATGAGTACGCCCATATAGCCCATACAATACGTTAACCAATTAGCATATATCGAAAAGCTAATTAATACATTTTCCGTTTCCATAATAAATTAAATATTCGATTAGAATTTTCTTAACAAATTTCCATGCCCACATTCATTAACATTCCCACTAGATTAATTTAAAATTCTCATACATATATACATATAGTCACTTCTTCCCTATATATATATATATATATATATAACATGATACTGCACCCCCGGGCTATATCCCATTAGTGCACCTAGTCAACATCCTGTACCCCCGGGTTATCACCCTTTAGTCACTTATTTAGATAATCTTGTACCCCAGGTTATCACCCATTAGTACACTTATAACAATAAGATTTTCACACCCACGGGTTATCACCCATTAGTGTCTTTAATAATAACAATACATAATAGGTATACAAACATCCTATTATAATAGATAGGTATTTCCCCTCACCTACATATATGCTTCTCTAACGCATATTGATTTCAACATTCCTCACTAGTTATTTGGATGATTGTCCCTCTCGTAATCTCTATGGTGTGTTCTCTCCGTACCGAGTTTATTAAAGTATTTAGTTCCCCATACTTCTTTCGAAATCCTGCCTTACATAAGTTTGTTATTTGGAAAATATTTCTCTCATTTCTGAACTGATAAAATCAAATCTGGGTCCTAAAAGAAATTTTCAAAATTCCACTCTGTCGCTCGAATGAGGTGGAAAGTAGTTCAAACGAATGCCACATGTCGCTCGAACAACTTCGCGCGAGATAGCAATATCGCTCGAACGACTTCGAGCGACTTCACGCAAGAATTCGTTGTTCGTCCCCTACCTTGGTTTTTCAATGTGTTCCACCATTTTTAACCTCAAACCTTCTCAATCAACACTCCAAACTCCAAATAAATAGTTCTACATCGAACCCCATTAATAACACATGATTTCTAACATCCTAGAATCATCAATTTATTACGAATCGTTCATAAAACGTGAAATCCCTAATTTAATTTTATCAAAACCCTTGTTCTTCCAATACATGTTCAAGAAGCCATTATTTCCAGATTTGTTGTACATATAAATTCCTTAAAACGTGATTTCCAGTCTACATACATTAAGGGTTTCAATATAATAAATCACATAACTTATTTCTACATTCAAGTTCATCAATTTCACCATTTTGATAACCTGTAACATAATCCTAACAACCCTACACTAACATGAATCAAATTAATACAGAAATACAGCAAGTTATAAACGCTTGCCTTGAGTCTGTAGTCTGATTTCTATATGTTGTTGGTATAGGTGTGTTCCCCTCGTTCCGATCTACACGGTGGTGGTGGTTATGCACGGTGATGTCGATTTAGCCCTCTTCTCTTGGCAAAAGTTTTCCCTCACACTTCCTATGGTCGTTCTTGCTTTCTCCATATTTCTAACCCTAATGCAAATATTTTGGCTGATAAATTAAGTCCTAACTTTCGTCCATTAATTAGGCCTAAAAATCCAATTTACCATAATGCCCTTTTGGGGTGCCGGTTAGGCCTAAAATTACCCCGGGACCCAAACTAAACACCCGAGTATACTATTTCGACTATCTCGACCCTTTCGGACTCAACGGTACACTCAAAATCATCATACGAGTTACTAAAAATAATTGATATATTTATTCCACCAATTTAGTCCCGACACGACTCACACGCGCGTCTGACTTAATTTACTAAAATGTCGTGTTATTATCTCTCGAAAATTTATCAAAGTTTATAGTTCCATATTACATATCGCACAGTAATATTAAACAAATAAGTATTAACCATTAGCACGCTAGTCAGTATTTATTTTTATTGGATCCGGATTAATTAACAATTTAATTCTTCACATTTAAATTTAATTAATCCCATTGTAGTAAATAATCCTTTAATTATTTAAATCATAAAAAATGTGGGGTATTACATACTTCCCCCCTAATAAAGGAATTTCATCCCGAAATTCGGAAAAAATAAGGCATACCTGGTATGAATAAATCTGGATATTTCTCACGCATATCCGCCTCATGCTCCCACGTAGACTCTTCCACATTGTGATGCTGCCACTGCACCCGAACAAGTGGAACTAACTTTGACCTTAGCCTCCTCTCAATATAATCTAGAATAGCTACCCGTCTCTCCTCATATGAACTATCTGGCTATAGTTCAATCCCCTCAATCGCAATGTGAGTGTGTGCTAACTCATCTCGAAGGTATCGCCTCAGTGACAAAATGTGGAACACATCATGGATACGATGCAAGTGCTCCGGTAATCCCAACCTGTATGCCACTGGTCCGGCCCTTTCTATAATAGGAAATGGTCCCACATATCTCGGAGCCAACTTTCCTTTCTTCCTAAATCTCATTACTCCCTTCATCAGAGATACTCTCAACAAAACCTGGTCCCCCACTGCAAACTCTCGGAAGAACCTTTTTGCAACGGTGTAGCTTTTCTGCATGTCCTGGGCTACCCGTATGCGATTTCGAATCATTTTTATCCTACTCGACGTATCCTGAATTACTTCTGGCCCGAGTAGCTTGTTGTCTCCTACCTCTAGCCAACAAACTGGGGAACGACAAGGTCTACCATACAATGCTTCGAACGGGGCCATGCCAATTCGTAAACTGATAGGAGTTATTATTAGCAAACTCTACCAGTGGAAGATACTGCTCCCAACCTCCCCCAAAATCAAGGATACACATGCGCAACATATCCTCGAGCATTTGATTAGTGCATTCAGTCTACCCATCGGTCTGCGGGTGATACGCTGTACTCAACCGCAACTCGGTATCCATAGCTTCCTAGAAGCTTTCCCAAAAATGAGATACAAATGTCTTGTCTCTATCTGACACGATGTTAAGAGGTACACCATGCAGTCTCACTATCTCTGGAATAAATAACTGAGCATACTGTCCCGCTGTGTAGTCTGTCCTAATGGGAAAGAAGTGGGCTACCTTCGTCAACCGATCTACAATAACCCATATAGAATCATGCCCCCTCTGCAAAGTGGGAAACCCGATGATAAAATCCATAGAAATGCCATCCCATTTCCAGGTAGGAATCTTTAATGGCTGGAGTAAACCTGGTGGTCTCTCATGGTCCACTTTCACTAGCTGACAAGTGGTACACTTGGATACGAACTCTGCGATATCCTTTTTCATCCCGCTCCACCAATACTGCCGCCTCATATCCTGCTACATTTTGTCCCCACCGGGATGTACCACAAATCAAGACCCATGCGACTCCGTCATTACTGCATATCGAAGTTCCTCCCTATCTGGAACAAAGACCCTCCCATTGAAGTGCAAACCACCCTCAGAACTTACTGAATAAGACTCGAATCCCCCGACCAAAAGCTGCCTAACCCGATCTTGACAGAACGAATCCGCTGCCTGTGCCTGTAACTATCATCGCCGACATGAATGACCGGGCCACAGCATCCTGATGTCCCAACTCCTTCCATTTAGCTTTCCACACCTCGGTCGTCTCATCGACCGCCCTGCGGCTCAATGCATCAGCAACCACATTAGCCTTTCCCAGGTGATAATGTATTTCGAACTGGTAACCTTTTACTAACTCAAGCCACCGGCGTTGATGCATATTCAACTCCTTCTGCGTGAACAAGTACAGTAGTGACTTGTGGTCTGTAAATAAGTGAAACTGTTCCCCCAACAATTAATGCCTCCAAATTTGAAGCGCAAACACAACTGCTGGCAGCTCTAAGTCGTGGGTGGGGTAATTCTTTTCATGAGGCTTAAGATTTCGGGAAGAAAAAGCTATGGCCTTCTCCTCTTGATGGAGTACTCTCCCAAGCACCTGTAATGATGCGTCGATATAAACCAGGTATTCTACTCCCGCTCTGGGAAGTGCTAGAACGGGTGCTGAAGTTAACTTGTCCTTCAGCCCATCAAATGCCAACTGGCATACATTGTCCCAAACAAATGGTATGCCCTTACGAGTCAAATTTTTCATAGGACCCTCAATCTTCGAGAATCCCCTAATAAATCATCTGTAGTATTCGGCTAATCCCAGAAAACTCCGCACCTCTGTCGGTGTCGTGGGCTTTCCCCACTCCCTCACCGCTGACACCTTACTAGGGTCTACAAATACTCTTTTTTCTGATACAATGTGTCCCAAAAACTGTACTTCCCGCTACCAAAAATCACACTTCTCGTATTTGGCATACAACTCATGCTCTCGTAAGGTCTGTAGAACCATACGCAAATGCTCGGCATGTTCCTCTTTAGTGTGGGAATAAATAAAGATGTCATCTATGAAGACAATGACAAACTGATCTAGGAATTCTCTGAATACTCTGTTCATTAAGTCCATGAATATTGTTGGGGCATTGGTTATCCCAAATGGCATAACCCTGAATTTGTACGATCCATGCCTCATCAAAAAAGCAGTTTTGGCCACGTCCTGCTCCCTAATGCATAGCTGATGGTACCCGGATCTCAGATCTATCTACGAGAAGTGGGCCGCTCCTCTCAGCTGATCAAACAAGTCATCGATCCGAGGCAACGGATACTTATTCCGTATCGTGACTTTATTAAGCTCCCGATAATCAATACAAAGCCGTAGGGATCCATCCCTTTTCTTTATAAAAGAACTGGGGCATCCCAAGGCGAGGTACTCCTACAGATGAAACCCTATCCCAATAACTGTTCTATCTGATGCCGTAGCTCCCTTATATCTGCCGGAGCCATACGGTGAGGTGCACGTGCTATCGGATGAGTGCCTGGTGCTAAGTCTATCACAAACTCGATCTCCCTACTCGGAGGCAACCCCGGTGTATCCTAAAATACATCAACAAACTCGCAGATGACCGGAATCGAATCAAGTGGAACCATGACTGTAGAGGTCTCATCCTCTATATAAAACAAGTGGGTGGATGACCTTCCCTCCGAGCGAGGCATCACCACCAAGAACATCTCCTGGCTCGGAATGGCGAACACTATACTCATACTGAAGTAATCAATCATGGACCTATACTCTACTAACCAATCCATACCAATAATGGCTTCGTACTCTAACATATCTAATACTAGTGTGGCCATACCCGCCGATCCCCACCGCGGAGGGAGGAGAAATCCTTTGGGTCTCGCGCATCCCCTCTCGGGATAGCGCTCCGGCCGACGTCGATTTTGTGAGGTGTGAAAAATGTAGAGAGATTCAGAGTTCCCAGTCTACTTTACTCAAAATAGACAAAAGAAACAGAGGAAGCCACCCCTAAGGATGGCTTCCAAAGACATACTGGTGCATGCGAAACCAAGATGATTCGAGAAGGGTTCGGAGGCTTAGTTACGAAATGGGAAGGTGTTAGGCACCCATTACGCCCTTTCGGTCTCTCATGGATATTTGCTATTTTCCTTTATGTCCCCCCCCCCCCCCCCCCCCCGGTGATATGTGTGTGTGTGTATATACATAGAATGGAGGTAGGAATCCTCGAATTGTATCATGGAAAAGATAAAGCGAGTCATCCGTAGGAAGATATAAAAGTAATATTAGAAAAATAAGATTTACGCGGTTACTCCTATGTTGATCATTATAAGGGACCAATAATGCATATGGAGTAATGCGTCACTAAGAATAAGCGTATACATAATATAAGAAAAATGGATTTAGAAAATAGAAAATGAGAGAAAAAGTGAGAGAAAGGACTCGAGTTTTACCCCGAGATGCCTACGTAGCCTATAAAGGCATCAAAGTCCACGTAGTTCGCATACAAATCAAAGGGGGTGGGGTTTATCCCATAAATCCAAATGTGTGATCTCTTATTTGTAAGTGCGTGTGTGTGTGTGTAGAAAAAGTGCTTTAGTTGTGAGAAAAGTGTGGAAAAAGTGTGAGAATCGCTTATTTGGAATTTATGAGTAAACCCTCTTTTCTTGTTTTTTTGGTTTTATGAAGATAAAAGATGTGCAATAATACTAAATAAAAAGGATATTATGATGTGTGAGATGAGATAATAAAAGTGCTAAGTAAGAAAACAAGTTATTGGGAATTCAAGAGAATTTAAGAGAGAGTTTGAGAAAGTTGGATCTTCTTGAAGATCTTGAGCTTGATCTTGAATGTTGGAGAGCAGCCCTTGAGCTTGGATGATGATGGAGAGCGGTTAATTCACCAAGTTTGATGAAAAGGATGATGAAAAGTGAAGGTAAAAGAGGGATTTGGAAGTTGAAATCACGCTGCCTTCGAGAGAGGTTTCTGGGATTCGTTTAGAGAAATTTCTATCAGATTTGGGCTCTCTTGAAAATGAGGCCAAGGCCTTATTTTATAACCCCAGGGGACTTCCGATCGGCCCTATCATGGCACTGCCTATCGGCTGGTGCCGATAGGCAGGATCTTGGACCTGCCATTTAGCAGTGCGCCCTCAGGCTTTTTTGGAAAATTGGCCGCCGAGGGCAAACCATTGGTCAGAATCGCGCACGGAGTATACCATTGGAAAGGTATTTCATAGACCTTCAAAATTTATTTGGACCGCTCCTGAGTTCGGGAGTTGACTTTGGGTCAAATGTGGCTCGAAAGCGTTTGTCGATCCATTGGACGGAGAATCGCGCGGACGTAAACGGCGCGTTCGTCCGCATGGTAAGTCTGAATCGCGAACGTGGCATACCTGTGGAAAGGTTAGGAGATGCACTTTGACATTCCAAAGAGTTTGACCTGGTTTGGAGAGTTGACTTTGGTCAACTGGGCCCGGGAAGCTCTCGGTGGCTTCCCGGAGTCAAACGGATCGTTCGTCCGCATGGAAAGTCGGAATTGCGCACGGGATGGACAGTTGGAAAGGGTATTCAGTGCCCTTTAAAGATTCATCCATCCCCGGTTGAGCTGAATGGTTGACTTAGGTCAAACAGAGCCCGGGAGTGCCCAGTGCCCTCTAGGTCTGGTTTCGGACGCAAATGGCGCGTTCGTCCGCATGGTAAGTCAGAATCGCGCACAGGGCAGATCGTTGGAAAGGGTATTCAGTGACCTTTGAAGATTCATTAAGTCTTGGTCGAGACGAGGAGTTTGACTTTTGGGTCAAACTGAGCCGGGGGTGCCCCTCGACGGGTGAGTTAAGGGTCAGTACTCGACAGGTGAGTTTAGAACAAATGATAGCCGTCAATTAGACACTGCATGATGACTTTTGAGGGAGTATGATCGATTCAGAGGGTCGAGGTCGATTTTGAGGACCTAGGAAGTATTCTGGGGATGATCAATTCTACGAATCAAGGCCGAATCTACGAGCTTAAAGAAGCGAGGGTGATCAATTCAGTGGGTTGAGGTCAGCTCTGAGGACCTAAGGAAATGAGGGTGACCAATTCAGAGGGTCAAGGTCAGTTTTGATCTAAGAGTGGTGACGACCGAGGACCGAGGTCAATTCTGACCTAACTAAGGTGACGATCCAAGACCGGGGTCAATTCTGACCCAAGAGTGGTGATGACCGAGGGCCGAGGTCAATTATGACCTAACTAAGGTGACGATCCAAGATCGGGGCCAATGCTGACCCAAGAGTAGATAAAGATTGTATTTTGATTCTGCTGGAGAAAGAGCTTTATGATTCCGATTTGAGCTGGGGAGCTGATAGCTGGGGGAAGCCTTTTAGTAGACCTCACAGGGGGGAACAACATATTTTGGGTGTTGTAAGAGAATTCCGCAGTGGAAGTGATCAGGTGATCCTTAGGGATTTTCTGGAGCTTTGCCGGGAGGAGTTTTCACTTAGTTTTTGAGGATTCCGCTGGGGAAGAGGGGTTCCGTTTGGGGGATGAGAATTGGATTTGAGGTTCCGTTGGGGAACGATGAAGGAGCTGGGGAACATTTGGATTTCCCCTTGGAAGAGATAGCTCGGGGCGAGTGGTTCTTCTGATTTCTACTGGGAAAAAGTACCATGTGATAATGTATCGCACCGGGTAGCCGATGCCCGGGGAGGTATTTTGTAAAGTCTGATGAGGAGGTGGTTAGGTGGTTCGGGCGCCTTGCCCGAGAGGTTAATCTCTTGGATTTTGAGGGCTCCGTTGGGGAAAACCGTGTGTCGCCTGAAGGAGTACAAAATTTTCGTGATGAAAACGTTCTAAATCCCTCATGGGATTTTTAGGAATTTTTTGGGGATTTTTTGAGGCTTCCTAGTATTTTCTGGGATTTTTTGTACGAAATTTTAAGGGGGGTGCCGGTCGGCATAGACTGAGAGGTGCCATTCGGTAGTGGCACGGACTTTTGGGTTGCCTCGGGAAGGGGAGGAGACAGTGGTGACTCTACTGGGGATTTTTAGGTGACCTTTTATCCTTAGGGGACCGCCATTCAGAATACGAGGGTGACTGGGGTGAACACGCAGATGAGGCGTTTGTTGGCGCATGAGTTCGGCCATTCCTGGTACCTCGGGGAGAGGGTGATTCGTCAGATCGCTGAGGAGAAGGTGGTGGTGCCTCCCGCGCAGCCTCCTACGTCTATGAGGCTGGAGCGGCAGTTGTTGGAGGATTAGAGGGTCACGGCGATGATCGACGAGTCTTATGCATTGTCTACTGATACGGCTGCGCCGTATGACTATATAGACTTTGTGACGAGCTGGTTGATGGTGCCCAGTATACATGACGCTTTGACTTTCCCTCCTGCTGGTTCGAGTCGGGCGGTGGGGTCTTCCCACAGTGGTGGCGGTCCGTCGGCACCTGTGGCGACCTCGGAGGTCCCTTTTGTTCGGCTGCACACTCCTTTGTACAACATCCGGCGGGCTGATGGAGGGACAGTGCCGATGCTACACCGTCCTCTTGCGTTGGATCTGGAGGAGTTGGGCTTGACAGAGGACGTCCTTCGTCCTGCGGTAAACCTTTCAGTCCTTTTCCTCTTTTTTGATTTCTTTTTCTTGATACTGATTCTGCCTTTTCTTTGCAGCAAATCCGGGTGTCGACCACTTGGCTCAGGGACATCAGAGACTGGATATCATTGGTGACTGACCACATCCGAGAGGCTATCCCTGTTCCTTTTTGCTTGGTGCCGTCAGCATCGTCCGGAGGAGACTCTGGCTCGGGTAGTGGGGGCGCGTCGTCTCGCCGTAGGGGAAAGAGAGCGCGTCGTCGGGATGGAAATTCTTGAGAGAGAGAGAGAGAGGGAGTGAAATGTGGGTTCGGGCTGAGTCCCGTTGTTTTTGGCTTTTCTTTATTTCCTACAAAATGATGTAACAAAGAAAACATATATATGCAATGCAATGTAGTTTTTTGGCTATCTTTTATTTTAATGATGAATGAATGCATGTACATGTGCTTTTTAACTTTGCTGCTGAGACCATAAAAATGAATATTTTTGGAATTTTTTGAAGGAAAGTTGCTTTATTAAAAGGGGAAATCCTGTAAGGAGAAAGAAGGAATCTTGAAATTCTTTTGAGAACATCAATTTATTTTTATGGAGTTTTCTGAAAGAAGGAATGGAGAAAATTTAAAAAAAAGGGAATTATATAAGGAGGAAAAGGGATTTTGAAATTTTGTTGAGAATATCGATTTTTTTTTATTTTTCTGATTTTGACAAGAGAGGAAAAAGGGAGATTTCCAAAAATGGAGGGGTTGCCGATCAACAATCACCCTAGCCTGCCTATCGGTAGTTCAGTCCAGTCCCATCAATTGAAAGCTTTGATTGGTACCCTCTTCAGCCTTTAGTACCTTGTGGGGTAGGGTTCCTTCCGATTTGTGCAGGGATTATGTCCCTTGTGAGGATTTTTGAGTATAAAAAGGTGGAAGGGTGGAGTGTTTTCCTCACACCTTTTACATTCTTCATACCCACCCATCATCTTTTAGTCTTGCAAGATGGCTCTCCCTGGTAGCATCGAGTTTTCCAATTACCTCGAAGCCTTGGAAGCTATGTGCTCTTATAATGTCGACTATGATGCCTTCAATATGCGTCGAGTCTCCTTGTGGCGTAATCGACCTTTTGAGTGGAATATGCTGATGGCGGCAGTATAATTTTGGTACCCCGAAGACCATGTATTTCTCTTTGGGTTGGAAGAAGTTTTTCCTACCTACGAGGAGTTTTCTGCCATACTGGGCGTGAATCCTAGTGTTGCCGCGGATTTACCCGAATTTTCCCGTTCTCCTAAGGATTTGTTGGCCGGGCTTCTTCATATCTCGCCTTCGGCGGCCAGGTCACTGGTTGCTAGAGGGATGATCTCTCTCCCAGCAGTGTTACAGTCCGTGCATTCGCGGGAAGTAAGTGATGCTAGCTATGCTGGAGCCGTTGTTCTGGGCCTGGTTTCAAAATTATTGTTGGTGACTGGGGAGGTGCGAGTGGACCCACAACTTGTAGCCATTACCTCATGGATGTCATACCGTCGCAATCCTGCGGCGGTGATATTGGGGGAGACTTTGAATGGCCTTGATGCCTGGAGAGAAGGTCGTTCCGACTTTTTAAGGGGTAGCCCTGTGATGTTGTTCATGTGGTTGTCTGAAAGATTCCGCTTGTCGACTCCTCCAGAATATCCTTTGTCGGTTGTACCCAACTTCTTTTCGCGCTACTTCATCCGCATGGGCCTATAAGTTGAGAACTGGGAGAACTGGCTTGTGGAGTATGGGGCTCGTGGGCTGTATTGGTCTGTGCCTTGGTGGGGACAGTTGCAGCCTGTTCTGGAGCTAGGAGAATATTCATATGTGCGGCTGGTAGGTCTCAGGCAGACCTCTTTTTATTTCCCTTGGCGGCTTTTGCGCCAATTTGGCTGGGCGCAGGTCGTGCCCCCTCGGACCTCAAATTTCTTTCTAGTAGAAGATTTGATTGAGCACTTGCGTTTGTTGCTAGGATCTCTGTGGGAAAATTTGTGTCCATCAACCCGTCCCTCTCAGTCTGTTGGGAAGGTTTGCTACATCCCCAAAGATTATATGAAGTGGTTGTGGAGGGAAGTAGTCAGTAAGATGTTGGCAGTAGAGATCGGTCGGAGGTGGTTTATTTTATCTGACTCCATGGAAGGGGGTGTTGTGGTCTTTTCGAAGATGGTTAAGGTTCATCGGTCCATGGAGTGTTCGCAGCACTCCATTTAGGCAGGGGAAAATTGGGGTCCTCAGGACGTGGATGATGAGGGTGCAGGCTCTTCGGGTAGCTGTGGGTAGGACTCCTGGGGAGTTTATTTATGTAACAAAGGGGATTTTATCTGGTTTTTATGGTAGTAGGGGGAAGGAAGTTATCCGCTCCATTTTCTTATGTAATCCGTACTGTAATTTCTTATTAATGAAATAAATAAGTTTCTGATCATCCAACTGTGCCTTTTAAAGAGTTTTGCATTTTGAATTATCTATACCAATCGCTAAGGCATACAAAATCCTTTTGTTCAAACAGATGTTTAGAATGAACTGTCGTTCTCGGAGATAAGAAAATAGTATATTTTTGTGAGAAAGAAGGGGACGTGCTCATGTGAGGAGTATGAGCTGCCTACGTATCTTTGGGGTTTTTGAAAAAGTTCTTATCTGTTTGAAAATAGTTTTTGGCAGAGGATCTGGACCACGTAGTTCTAGGTAGAGGGAAATGGAGAGAGTTTTTTTTTTTAGAATAGAAGGGGGATGAGAAGAGTCGTAGCGCACTGAGATTTTAGACTAGAGGTAGAATTTCTTGAGACGGTACAGATTGACTGGACGAGCCATCTCTTCCCCATCTAGGTCAGTGAGCATGGCGGCACCGCCGGATAAGATTTTCATCACGATGTAAGGGCCGCTCCAATTGGGTTTGAACTTTCCTCTGGGGTCCTAGTTGGGTTCGATTATCTCTTTGAGGGCTAAATCCCCCTCTCGGACACCGCGGTCCTTGACTCTCTTGTTGAAAGATCGTGCTATTCGGCGATGGTACCCTTGTATGTGGTACAGAGCTTTTAATCTCCGTTCATCTAGGAGGCTCAGCTCATCAAGACGTCCTTGGAACCAGTCTTCTTCACTAACCTTGCCTTCGAGCATGACATATAACGAGGGTATTTCCAACTCCACAAGTAGGACTACTTCCATACCGTAGACCAGGGAGTAAGGGGTAACCCTAGTGGAGGTTCGGATTGAGGTTCGATAGCCCCAGAGGGCGTAGGGGATCCGATCAGCCCAATCCCTACAACTTTCGGTCATCTTGCTGATGATGGCTTTGAGGTTTTTATTTGCGGTCTCAACTGCACCATTGGTCTGAGGTCGGTAGGGAGAAGATTTGTGTCTCTGAATCCCGTATTCGTTGACTATTTCTGTGACTTCTGCCTCAAAGTGCAAACCATTATCCGACACTAGCTCGTGCGGGACCCCCTATCGGCAGATGATATTCTTCTTGATGAATTTGGCCACCTTCTTGGCATTTAATACTGTGTATGACTCAGCTTCGACCCATTTGGTGAAGTAATCGATGGCAACCAGGATGAACTCATGCCCTTTTGATGCTTTTGGTGTAACTTTCCCTATGATGTCGATAGCCCAGGTGGATAACGGCAAGGGAGAAGTAATGTTGTATAATTCTCATGGAGGTAAATGTTGGAGATTGGAGAACTGTTGGCATTTAGGGCACCTCCGAACATAGTCGGTGCAATCCTGGGCCATGGTGGTCCAATAGTAGCCTTGTCGGATGATCTTTTTGGCAAGCATGTGACCATTCATGTGAGGTCCGCATTCCCCGCTGTGGATTTTCTGCATTATTTTTTCAATGTCAGCCCCTGCGATACAGTGCAAATGAGTTCCATCGAAATTCCTCTTGAGTAGTGCTTTATGACAGATGATGTACTGAGCGGCCAGCCTTCGGAGGGTAGCTCGATCATTATTGTTGGAACCCTTGGGGTACCTACCATGTTTGAGGAGGCACCAGATATCATAGTACCAACAATCGGCTAGTTCGAGATCTTCTGTGGAGACAAGATCAATATGGTAACAATGGGTAGGTTTGTCTTTCTTTTGAACTAGGAAGGGGGTCATTGTTATTCCCTCGGGCATGTCGATCATTGAAGACAAAGTTGCGATAGCATCGGCTAAGTTGTTCTTTGCTCGGGGTAGGTAATGGAAGGTGATATCTCAGAATTGGGAGGCCAACTCTTCTAATTGGGCGTGAAAGGGTTGGAGCTTTTCGTCCTTGACTTTCCACTTTCTGAGCACTTGACCGATGATAAGGGAAGAATCCCCGTATACATCAAGTTATTGAATACCTTTCTCGAGAGCGACCTGGAGGCCTACTGTGCATGCCTTGTATTCTGTCATGTTGTTGGTGCAAGGGAAATCCAATTTAATGGAGATAGGAGTGTGGGAGTCATCTAGGGTGACTAGAAGTATCCCAATTCCATATCCCTTTTTGTTGGCAGCGCCATCGAAGAACATTTTCCATTGAAGGCGGTCTTGAGTGGTGCAGAGGATATTTTCATCTGGGAATTCGGAGATCCAGACATCTGCTTCTTCTACAGGGTAGTCAGCGAGGTAATCAGAGATGGATCTTCCTTTAACGACTTTCTGTGTGACATACATGATATCGAACTCGGTTAGGAGCATCAACCATCTGGACATTCAGCTGGATAAGGAGGGTTTCTCAAGAAGGTATTTGATGGGATCCATTCGGGATACAAGTTTAATGGGGAAGGCGAGCATGTAATGTCACAACTTTTGGGTGACCCAGACAAGTACGACACATGCTTTTTCCAAAGAAGTGTAGTTGACCTCGTACCCGGCCAACTTGCGACTGGCATAATAGATGGATCTTTCTTTACGGGAGTCCTCAAGGTACTGGGCTAGCAAAGCCTCGGTTGCAGTGTCGGTTATGGTTAGGTATAAGAGTAAGGGAAGACTAGGCTGTGGTGGAATGAGAACTGGAGGTTGGGTTAGGTACTGCTTGATTCGATTAAAAGCTTCTTGGCAGGCCTCATTCCAAACCTTGGTTGAATCCTTTTGGAGGAGCTTAAAGATTGGTTCACAGATGGAGGTTAGCTGGCTGATGAACTGGCTGATATATTGTAATTTCCCCAGAAAACCTCAGACTTCCTTCTTTGTTTGGGGAGGTGGCATCTCAAGTATAGCCTTCAGTTTGGAGGAATCTACTTCTATCCCCTTCTCACTAACCATGAATCCTAGGCGTTTTCCCTTCGTAACGTCGAAGATGCATTTCTGTGGATTAAGTCACATCTGATACCATCGCAGTCGTTCGAAAGAACTTTCGGAGAGCGGGAACATGACCTTCTCTAGTTTTGTACATGATAATCATATCATCCACATAAACCTCGACCTCCTTGGGGATCAAATCGTGCAGGATGGTTGTGGCAGCCCTTTGGTATGTAGCCCGAGCATTCTTGAGATCGAATGGCATAACGGTGTAGCAAAAGTTCCCCATGGGGTGATGAATGCGGTTTTCTCTTGGTGGTCGGGGTGCATCTTGATTTGTTTGTATCCGGCAAATCCGTCGACAAATGACTTGAGAGCATGACTGGCTGTGTTGTCCATGATCATGTCGATGTTGGGTAGCGAATAATCATCCTTCGAGCGGCATTGTTTAAATCTCGATAATCAACACACATTCGAACCTTTCCTCCTGATTTTAGTACAGGTACAATTTTGGCTAGCCATGTGGGATATTCGATTACTCGAATGAAACCCACGTTCAACTGTTTGATCACCTCTTCTTTGACCTTAAGCGACCATTCGGTGCGGAGTTTTCTTAATTTTTGTTTAACTGGCTTGTAATCCGGGAGAGTGGGGATCTCGTGCTGAGCTATTTCGGGGTCGATGCCGGGCATATCATCAAAGGTCCATGCGAAGACATCCACGAACTCCTTTAGTAATTCTTCGAGTTGTGCGCGTTCATGCTCGTCAAGGGTGGCCCCTATCCTAATCTCGCGCAGTAGGCTACTAGAACCGAGATTAATAACAACAGTCTCTTCTTCATTAACTTGAACGCGGTTATGTTGTTTATTATTAACCTTATTTAGATCAGTTAAGAATTGTTCATTTGCAAAATCATCATCATCAAAATTTCGATTGGGATCTACAAAATTAATGTGAGGCACAGCAAGATATTCAAAATCTTCGTTTATTTAATTGATAGGAAAAACAGCATTGAGAACCTCATCAAAAGAGGTCTCGATTACATTTGAGCAAGGATAGACAACAGTAGAAGAAATAGGGTGAACATTGGGGTTAGGGGATACTTCAAGAGGTAGAACTGGCGCAGCAAGCTAGTTGAGGAGAGGTGTGTTAGCAGCTTTCAGATGGGATGGGTCCCTTGATGTAGTGCCTGAATGAACCATGCAGAGTGTCAGCCCCAGTGTCTGCAGGTTGAAGGAATCTTTGGAGTCACTTTCCTCAGTTTCTTTAGTATCTTTGATAAGCGATTGTGCCGGGTATTGGTAACTTTCGGCCCATGGGTAGATGTCTTGGAAAAAGATCTTCATTCCAGGCTTTATCTTCTTGTCTGCGTGGTCATACCATGGTTCTGGAAAACCGCAAAAGGGGAAATCCTCGCCCTCTTTGATGAATCGTCCATTTAAAGAATCTCCCGAGATAGTTTGAACGAAGTCTAAACCTCTCTTTGATCGAGTCTGGTGGATCATTCTGAGCTATGGTTCTGATGGTTGATATCCCAAGCCGCAAGGAGGGAACGCTTTCTTCAGTTTGATGGGCTCAAGTATCCCCTTCTTCCTTTGTCCCAGCCCCAATCCGGGCATGAAGTGCATGTTTCTGAACATCTGAATCACATTGACATTGCCATGAGTGTCATAGTTTGGACAAACCCTTTCTTTGAAACCGTCCCCTGTCGGGAGTAGGGATGGTTCAACTTGGAAACCTGATAGGAGCATATCATTTGACCAATGTTGTATCTCAAGGATTGGACTGTCGGTGCTTGAACCCTCGGTATTACCGTTGTCACCCAAGATGGTGATGGCTCGCCCATCGTCGAAGAATTTCAGTTTCTGATGGAATGAGGAAGAGACACCCTTTATACTGTGGAGCCAGGGTCATCCGAGCAACAGGTTAAAACAGGCCGAGATATCGATGACTTGGAATTCTACAACAGGGTTTATAGGTCCAACCCCTATTACAAGTTTTATGGATCCCATCACCTTACGACGGGTATTATCGTAGGCACGCACGATAGCGGATGTTGGAGCGAGGTCACTTTCTTTCAGGCCTAAACATTTGAAGGTTCTCAGTGGGAAGACATTCAAAGAGGATCTGTTGTCGATGAGAGAAAGTGGTACAACCCTCCCCATAATTTCGACGGAGATGTTGAGTGCATGATTGTGATTTAGCCCAATTTTGGGGGTTTCTTCTTCAGAAAAGGATAGCATTCGGGTAGAGGTCAAGGATTCGACCAGGTTCACCGCTTCTTCTGGTGTGGTAGAGGGAGGAACTATAGGTCCAGCGAGTAATTTGATCAAAGCATTTATGTGCAGCTGGGAAGACATGAAAAGACCCCATAGAGTGATTTTAGCTTTAGTTTTCTTCAGTTGATTGAGGATCTTGCTCTCCTCGAGGGTCATTTCTGGCATAGGAAGGTTTACAACTCCCTTCCCCTTGTCATTTACGGGTAGTGAGCTCGGAATCTGGTAATGTCTCCCAGATCTGGTTATGTGATTTACTGAAGAAGGGAAAAACTTAAATCCGGTTTCCTCATCAATCTCAGGTTGTTCTGCCACCTTGTATATTTCTCCAAGGAGTTCCTCAAATGATATCATCCCACATAAGTTAGCGATCGGGCCATTTCCTCCTGAAGCTTGTTCTTCATCTGAAACTTCGAATTCTTCCCCCCATCCGGTGGCAACAATTCTGTTTTCCCTTGTGAAGTCAATGCATTCCATAACCTCAACAGCTTTTTCATATAGGTCTTCCCATTTTGTGGGGATGTGTAAGGGTGAAGGGACCAGGTGCCCTTGCAGCCTCAAAGTGTTAAGTAACTCGGTGATACTGCAACTGTTGTTGATTTGCCTGAATGCTTCCGTCATGATCCGGACAACATCATCTAAGAAGATTTCGTCGGTTGGTACCATCCACCTATCTGATTCTCGGGCCCATTTTTGTGCTTCCAAAAACAACCTACTGAACCTCTAGGAGTTGGTTTAACACCTCTGACAATTCCATACCTCCACTTTCAGAGCAGGTCCGGACAGTGATGCACGCTCTAGTAAGGAGTGACAGCGCCTGATCAGCGGGGCTAGTAGCGTGTAGGAGGAAATATGGGCAAAGTTGAAGGGGTTTAGGAGGGTATAAGGGTGTGATTTGAGTTGAGGGATCGAAATCTAGGTTTACTTCCAAGAAGATGGCATTGGTGTGATTTGGGAGTGGGTTATGAGTAGTGTTTGGTTTAGGATTGGCTGGTTGGGCGATGGTACCCCGGTCAATGAGATCTTGGATTATGTTTCGAAGCTGGAAGCATTGGTCGGTGGTATGGCCAGCTGTTTGGTGAAAGGCGCAATGAGCATCGGTCTTGAAATTTATGGGAATTGGATTGGGTAATGGACGTGGATCCAGGGGTTTTATAAGGTTTCGGCTTAACAGGGTTGGTAAACTTTGGAGAGGGGAATATGGAGCTTAGTGTATTCCCTTCGAACGGGAGCAGGGCGGCTTTTCGGTACCCATGATGTGGTTGGTTGAGAGATATTGTTGATGGTTGAGACTGCGGCACTGACAGGTTTGTCATATTTTCTGGGGGTGAACTGTCCGGACACCTTCTTTGGTTCAACTTCTATTTTGGCAATACCTTCTTCGATTTCTACTCCTGCTTCTCTGAGAGCTCAAAAATTGGGGTAGTACTGTCCTCCCATGGTTGCTCGGACATGGGGCAAGAAATTCTTCTTCACTATGCTGACTTGTTCTTCTTCAGACGGCCGATTAGTCATGGTAGACGCTTTTTCCCTCCATCGGGCTATATAGTTACTAACGGATTCTATAGAGTTCTGTTTGAGCAACTCTAAATCACGGCGGGTGACCTCAAGCTCTTTGTTGTATTTGTACTGTGACATGAATTCTCAGGCTACATCCTCCCAGCTACGGATTCTGGATTCCTCAAGAGATAAAAACCATCGGAGAGCACTGTCTCTCAAAGTTTGCTAAAATAATTGGACCATCACCTCTTCGAAAGCCCCTAGTAGAGTCATGGAACGATGATAACTGCGAAGATGAAAAATTGGGGGACCACTCCCTCCAAACTTCTCGATATTTGTCATTTTTAACTTCTCGGGTAACCTTGCTTTAGGATAAGGAGACATATGGGTGTAGTCCATGTAATTTCCAGAGATCTTGACTAGGTCAAACTTCTTGGTGAGCATCATGAGATCCTCTTTGACTTTGTTCAACTCCTCCTCCTTTGGATCAGCAACCACAGGCAAGTTAGCCATAGGCTGGGCAATGTTAGGCATTGGAAGCTGGGAAGGCGGCGGCCCATTAGCAGGAGGGGAACGTGGAGTGTGCTAATATTCTTCCGGAACCCAGATGGGATCGGGTGGACCCATAGCGCAAGGGAACAGGGCCTCGGGCTCTTGAGGAATAGGGACTTGGTTTCGTTGCATTTCTCGAACCTCAGCTTGGAGGTTGTCAATCTTTGCCACGAGCTGAGCTAGGACCGTAGGCAGATCCGGTTGTATGACTGGTGCTTGATATGCATTCTCTATGGAATATGGATGGATTCTCAACTCAGAAGAAGTAGTAGAGGAACGGACGAAACTCCGGGGTGATTTGACTGAAGACCTAAGCCAATAGGGAGCCAGGCCAAGGGCGTGCGATCAACCTGAGAAGGCGCAGGATGAGATTTATTTTTGGATTTTTGATAAAAAGGGAGAAATGTTTTGGATTTTTGATAAAAAAAAAAGGGAGAAATGTTTTGGATTTTTGATAAAAAAAAAAGGGAGAAATGTTTTTGGATTTTTGATAAAAAAAAAAGGAGAAATGTTTTTGGAGACGGAACTCGGCATGATTATTATGATTATTATATTCTCACTTATATTTAATTCTCCTAAATGCAATGCCAGACGGGACCCGAGCCTAGAAAAGTGGGGTTTTAATATATGCAAAGCTACGATTTGGACTTGTAACCAGGCTCGTGGACAGGGTCCTGTTTTAAAAATGCGCAAAAATTTGGGCGGAAGATCGACCCGGAATTTCGGCAGAGTTTTGGGTCAAAACCGGCAATCTAAAGTGTGTGTCCTAGGTTTGACACCTATATGCGGGTATGCAGTTGGTTGGGTGAGTCGGCATGGGTTCCCCCCTTTGGCATGACTTCCACGATATACGTCTTGCTCTTGCGGGAAATCGGTACATGTGGACAAGCCATTTGATATACCTGAGTGTACATGAATTGCCTCACCATATACCTCGTGGGGACGGTACGTGTGCGAGAGAATTCGATATACTCGGAGTACGTGAACAAATTCCCGGCGATATACCTCCCATCATGACTTCGATCAAGCGGTATGATGCGGGGGAACCGTTCGATATACGTCGAAGGTACTTGGCCAATGGGAGGTGAGAGCCATATCGCTTAGGCTAACTGCGACCTGTCGGACCAACGCCCATCACGAAGTGAACCTCCAGTTACTGGGTAAAACTTGGTCAATATTAATGCTCTTTGGTGATGTCGTGTGAATCATGCATGATTCTCTTATTAGTAGCTTATGATGAGAAGGTCTTTCTTGATTATGTCAAATAGGGAGCAAAGTATGAGTACCCCAAAAGGTACACCAAGTATGGATAGGTGATGTGTGCAACATGTGGATATATGTGATCCTAGGTGCACGTGGTGTGAAGTGTACATGGAGGATTTTCTACAAGTGTGTGAACATAAGCATAAGCATGGGATATACATGTGAGAAAGGGGAACATGCAGATATGGGGGGGGGGGGGGGGGAGCATAAACAAATATAGCATCCATGTAAATAGAGTCAAGCCCTCAAAATAAATGAAAGTCCTTAGCAAAGTCGCCACTGTGGCCATCCCCTCCGATCCCCGCCACGGAGGGAGGAAGAATCCTTCGGGTCCCGCGCGTCCCCTCTCGGGAGAGCACTCCAGCCGGCGTCGATTTTTTGAGGTGTGAAAAATGTAAAGAGATTCAGAGTCGCCAGTCTATTTTACTCAAAACAGACAAAAGAAACAGAGGAAGCCACCCCGAAGGATGGCTTCCAAAGACATACTGGTGCATGCGAAACCAAGATGATTCGAGAAGGGTTCGGAGGCTTAGTTACGAAATGGGAAGGTGTTAGGCACCCATTCCGCCCTTTCGGTCTCTCATGGATATTTGCTATTTTCCTTTATGTTCCCCCCCCCCCCCCCCGGTGATATGTGTGTGTGTGTATATATATAGAATGGAGGTAGGAATCCTCGACTTGTATCATGGAAAAGACAAAGCGAGTCATGCGTAGGAAGATATAAAAGTAATATTAGAAAAATAAGATTTACGCGGTTACTCCTACGTTGATTGTTATAAGGGAACAATAACGCATATGGAGTAATGCGTCACTAAGAATAAGCGTATACATAATATAAGAAAAAAGGATTTAGAAAATAGAAAATGAGAGAAAGGACTCGAGTTTTACCCCGAGACGCCTACGTAGCCTATAAAGGCATCAAAGTCCACGTAGTTCACATACAAAGAAAGGGGGTGGGGTTTATCCCATAAATCCAAATGTGGGATCTCTTATTTGTAAGTGTGTGTGTGTGTGTGTAGAAAAAGTGCTTTAGTTGTGAGAAAAGTGTGGAAAAAGTGTGAGAATCCCTTATTTGGAATTTATGAGTAAACCCTCTTTTCTTATTTTTTGGGTTTTATGAAGATAAAACATGTGCAATAATACTAAATAAAAAGGATATTAGGATGTGTGAGATGAGATAATAAAAGTGCTAAGTAAGAAAACAAGTTATTGGGAATTCAAGAGAATTTATGAGAGAGTTTGAGAAAGTTGGACCTTCTTGAAGATCTTGAGCTTGATCTTGAATGTTGGAGAGCAGCCCTTGAGCTTGGATGATGATGGAGAGTGGTTAATTCACTAAGTTTGATGAAAAGTATGATGAAAAGTGAAGGTAAAAGCGGGATTTGGAAGTTAAAATCACGCTGCCTTCGGGAGACCTTTCTGGGATTCGTTCAGAGAGATTTCTATCAGATCTGGGCTCTCTTGCAAATGAGGCCAAGGCCTCCTTTTATCACCCCAGGGGAATAACGATCGGCCCTATCATGGAACTGCCTATCGGCAAGTGCCGATAGGCAGGATCTGGGACCTGCCATTTGGTAGTGCGCCTCAGGCTTTTTCGGAAAATTGGCCGCCGAGGGTAAACCGTTGGTCAGAATCGCGCACGGGGTATACCATTGGAAATTTATTTCATAGACCTTCGAAAGTCCTTTGGACCGCTCCCGTGTTTAGGAGTTGACTTTGGGTCAAATGTGTCTCGGAAGCGTTTGTCGGTCCATTGGACGGAGAATCGCGCGGACGCAAACGGCGCGTTCATCAGCATGGTAAGTCTGAATCGCGAACGGGGCATACCTATGGAAATGTTAGGAGATTTACTTCGACATTCCAAAGATTTTGACCTGGTTTGGAGAGTTGACTTTGGTCAACCGGGCTCGGGAAGCGCTCGGTGGCTTCCCGGAGTCAAACGAATCGTTCGTCCGCATGGAAAGTCGGAATTGCGCACGGGATGGACAGTTGGAAAGGGTATTCAGTTCCCTTTAAATATTCATTCATCCCCGGTCGAGCTGAAGGGTTGACTTAGGTCAAACAGAGCCCGGGAGTGCCCAGTGGCCTCTAGGTCTGGTTTCGGATGCAAATGGCGCATTGGTCCGCATGGTAAGTCAGAATCGTGCACGGGGTGGATCATTGGAAAGGGTATTCAATGCCCTTCGAAGATTCATTGAGTCTCGGTTGAGATGAGGAGTTTGACTTTTGGGTCAAACTGAGCCAGGAGGTGCCCGATGGCCTACAGGTCAATACTCGAGACGTGACCTGGGTTTATAGTGATGAAGGGAGGTTCTAGGGACCTAAGGAGAGTTAAGGGGTAACAGAATGGGGTGTATACAACTAGCATATCGGCTGGGAAGATTTAACTACCAATCTCTATGCCTACTCCCCGGCATATAAAGAAAATCAATGACCCATTACCAAGTGCTGAGTCTACACAAGTCATTGTACTCTCTACCGTGATTAACAACCCTATGGCCTTTGCAAAGCTAGTGGCTATAAAAGAGTGTGATGCCCCCGTGTCAAATAAGATGTGACCCAAAGTGCCATGGATAGAAAACTTACCCTCCACTGCGGGCGGTGCCTGCGGAACTGCGGCCTGGTGGATGTTATAGACGCGTCCATACTGCAACTGTCCCTGCTGCATCGGAACTGCGGGTAAAGATGGAACTGGAGCCGACGCTGGTAGGGCGATGGGAAAAATGGGTCTCTGGGGCTCCTGGTGAGCACCCTGTTGTCGAGGAACTCTATCCCTATCCGGGAACTCTTGTTTCTTATGGGCAGTCTTACCACAAGTATAACATTTCCCAATGAAGTTTCCTCCTCTCTGCCCCTGGTATCCTAGGCCCGGTTGGCTGTTACCACCTATACCTTGGCCCTGCTGGCCCTGTTGTCCTCCCTACTGTTGACCCTGCTGCTGATTTTGTGGCTGGCCCTGTTACTGGCCCTAGTGGCCTTGTCTCCAACCCCCATGACCATGCGTGAACCCTCCAGAATGGAACCTCTTAGCAGACTCCCCCTGCTGGGAACCCTGCCTCTGACTCTGCTCAACTGGTACTCCACTGGCATTACCTCCCCCTATCTTTCCAAACTGACTGGGATCTCCCCCTAGCTTGCTTCCCTTAGCATGAAAGCGATTGTCCTAACAATGCAATAAGGCTGCATTCAGAACGTCGTTATATGAGTGTAGAGAAAGGTTACCCAATAAATGTTGTCGTATCTTCCAAGTCAAGTCATCCATGAACATCTGAATGTGCTTCTCCTTAGTAGACACCTCCTCCGGTACCATATTTATCAAGCGTGTAAACTCTTCCTCATATTCCGCAACGGTCTTCCCTTCCATGGTGAGGTCTAAAAGTCTCCGTCTCATCTCAGTCTTGACGGTGGAAGGAAAATACTTGTGGTCAAACCGCACCCAGAAATCATTGATAGTCATCACATCTCGCTCCTCGGTAGTAGTAGTGGATTACCACCACTGTAAGGCTGCCCCTCTCAGCTTGAAGGTAGCCAAAACCTTCCTTTGAACCTCTGTGCACTCATACATGTGAAGATGTTGTTGTATGTCCTTCTTCCACTGACTCGCGGTAACCACATCTGAACTGCCCAAGAACTCTGGGGGACAAGCCCTCTGAAAGGACTCTCTAACTCTCTCCCATTCATTGGGAAATGGATGCAATGGAACTGGTGCCACTGCCTGAATCTGGGGTGGGGCCTGCTGCACCACCGCTAAGGTTGTATTTACCGCTTGTGGAACTATCGCGGCAACTTCTGTTGCATTCATTGTCCCCTGAGCCTGTATGGCCGGCTGTTCTAGCTGGGCCTGTCGGTATCTTGGTGCACGTCAAGGAGGCATCTGAGATGAGAAAGAATATTATTGGTCCACAGTTATTTCAAAATCTCAAATGGCTGAAGACGTAACCGCAAAATATAAGATCACAACAGTCCTAAAAACAGAACAAACCGTACAGATCCTAATGGACACTAGAACCTGATGCTCTGATACCACTTGTGACACCCTGCCCAATTAAATATCGGGTGATCGGTCCTTTATAAAATTTAAAATAGAATGTTCGGTTGGTTTATTCTTAGCACCACTGTCGAAAACGCAATAACTTATTTAATCACCTAATATAATTAAGCTAAGTGTCAAAACATTTTTTTTATATAACCATTTAATTACCAAACCAAGTAATTTAATATGAAACATCCACGCACAATTAATTAATACAAATACTGCATTAGAATCACATGCTGAAATAAATAAGACTGGATAAACATCCCAGTTCAAAACTCTAAACCAAAACAACAGTAGCCGACAATCCAAATGAAAGTAAACGAGAAATAGAGTAAACATAATCTCTGAAACTGTCTAAGGAAGGGGCGACACATGCCCTAAAGAAATGTCATAATGAATAGGAATGAAATAGTCGAAGCGTCTAAACAAAGTCATGTAGCTCCCACAACAGCTACATCATACCACGCAATCCGAAACTCTAAGCCTGATGTCCCTGCGGCTGAGCACCTGATATAATATATATATATAGCAAGAGATAGAGAAGATGCAAGAAACGGGTCAGAGCCCGATGTGTAAAAATATTTGTTTAAGCAAGTATTTAAAATTTACACTAAAGTAAGTATCAAGTACATGTTAGTTCGAACTCTCTCTCTCTTGAGATTCTCACCTCTCTTCTATTGTGCACGCCTAACATGCATCTAAATTTTCTCCTTAGCTATACCTCCCAATTTAACTAGTCTGAATTCATCCTAATAGTGTTTACCCTCACTATGAGTATGCCCGTATCGCCTATACAATACGTTAACCAATTAGCCTATATCGAAAAGCTAATTAATACATTTTTCGTTTCCATAAGAAGTCAAATATTCGATTAGAATTTTCTTAACAAGTTTCCATGCCCACATTCATTAACGTTCCCACTAGATTAATTTAGAATTCTCATACATATATACATATAGTCACTTCTTCCCTATATATAAATATATAACATGATATTGCACCCCTGGGCTATATCCCATTAGTGCACCTAGTCCACATACTGTACCCCCAGGTTATCACCCTTTAGTACACTTTATTTAGATAATCTTGTACCCCTGGGTTATCACCCATTAGTACACTTACAATATGCTATTGTACCCCCGTGTTATCACCCATTAGTAAACTTATAATAATAAGATTTTCACACGTTATCACCCATTAGTACACTTATAATAATAATATTTTCACACCCCCGGGTTATCACCCATTAGTGTCTTTAATAATAACAATGCATAATAGGTATACACGCATCCTATTATAATAGATAGGTATTTCCCCTCACCTACATATATTCTTCTCTAACGCATATTGATTTCAACATTCCTCACTAGTTATTTGGATGATTATCCCTCTCGTAATCTCTACGGTGTGTTCTCTCCGTATCGAGTTTATTAAAGTATTTAGTTCCTCATACTTCTTTCGAAATCCTGCCTTACATAAGTTTATTTTTTGGAAAACATTTCTCTCATTTCTGAACTGATAAACTCAAAACTAGGTCCTAAAAGAAATTTTCAAAATTCCACTATGTCGCTCGAACGAGGTGGCAAGTCGTTCAAACGACTGCCACATGTCTCTCGAATGACTTCGCATGAGATAGCAATCTCGCTCGAACGACTTCGAGCGAGTTCGTGCGAGAATTCGCTGTTCGTCCCCTACCTTGGTTTTTCAACGCTTTCCACCATTTTTAACCTCAAACCTTCTCAATCAACACTCCAAACTCCAAATAAATAGTTCTACATCGAACCCCATCAATAACACATGATTTCTAACATCCTATAATCATCAATTTATTACGAATCGTTCAAAAAACGTGAAAGCCCCAATTTAATTTTATCAAAACCCTAGTTCTTCCAATACATGTTCAAGAAGCCATTATTTCTAGATTTGTTCTACATATCAATCCTTAAAATGTGATTTCCAGTCTTCATACATTAGGGGTTTCAATCTAATAAATCACAGAACTTATTTCTACATTCAAGTTCATCAATTTCACCATTTTGATAACCTATAACATAATCCTAACAACCCTACACTAACATGAATCAAATTAATATCAAAATATAGCAAGTTATAAACACTTGCCTTGAGTGAGTAGTCTGATTTCTGGATGTTGTTGGTATAGGTGTGTTCCCCTCGTCCCGATCTACACGGTGGTGGTGGTTGTGCACGGTGATGTCGATTTAGCCCTCTTCTCTTGGCAAAAGTTTTCCCTTACACTTCCTATGGCCGTTCTTGCTTTCTCCGGCCTTTTATCCCTAATGCAAATGTTTTGGCTGATAAATTAAGTCCTAATTTTCGTCCATTAATTTGGCCTAAAAGTCCAATTTACCATAATGCCCTTTTGGGGTGCCGGTTAGGCCTAAAATTGCCCCAGGACCCAAACTAAACACCTGAGTATACTATTTCGACTATCTCGACCCTTCCGGACTCAACAGTACACTCAAAATCATCATACGAGTTACTAAAAATAATTGATATATTTATTCCACCAATTTAGTCCCGACACGACTCACACGCGCGTCTGACTTAATTTACTAAACTGTCGTATTATTATCTCTCGACAATTTATCAAAGTGTATAGTTCCATATTACATATCGCGCAGTAATATTAAACTAATAAGTATTAACCCTTAGCAGGCTAGTTAATATTTATTTTTATTATATCTGGATTAATTAACAATTTAATTCTTCACATTTAAATTTAATTAATCCCGTTGTAATAAATAATCCTTTAATTATTTAAATCATAAAAAATGTGGGGTATTACATGTCCTGCTTGTCATACTTGGAAATCCTTGTCTAACCTATTTGAGCCAATCATAAAGAATTTAGAAGTGGTGCATTATCAACCGTAAGATTTACAACCGATTGCTCGAAGTAACCTTGGCCCTTGATTTCAAGCCCCATTCCAAATCCTTCCATCGTCCATTATAAATAGGGCCATAGGGTCAATCTTTTCTAACTTTTGGAGAGTCTGAGAGTTGGGAGATATAAAAGAGATAAAGAGAAGAGAGAGAAAAAATAATAGATAAAAACAAAAACAAAAACCAAGCTCTCGCCAAATTTTTCCAGAAATTTCCTTGAGAGTTTGAGAGTTTTTACTTGTTCGTGATCAAATCCTCTCTCGGTTAGATCTCTTATCCAACATCTTCAATAAGTTTGATCTTGTCTCACTTCAGTTGAGATTTGTAGGTCTGACTAAAGTGATAGATTCGCGTTGAGTTGATTTGGACTGATTTCTTCATTAGAAATCATCTCTCTACTGGTCTTTTTGTACTCAAACGTTTTTATCAAATTTATCCCCAATGAATTTCCTTTTCTGTTTTCAAGATTTTTTGAAATACATACTTCAAGTTTTTCTAGATCCAAAGACGTTTATGTCTCCCAGTTCATATTTCACATTTTCTGAAATAAATTGTGTAAATAAATAAGAGTGAGACATATAGGATCTTGGCTCTTTTTAATAGTAAGATATTTTTTTTATCTAACCTTAAAAGAAGTCTATTTTTTCAAGAAAAATTGATTTAGAACTCTTGCATGTTAGTTTAGATCAATTTGTATTATGTAGGATATTGTCTGTATAAGTGTTTGTTGGGCACATCACTTCACTAAACTTTCACACAACATCACTAAAGTTGAGTTGGTAAAGATATTTTTACCATTGGAGTCGTCGTAAAGAAGGAGCAAAGCAGTAAATCTTCGAGGATGTTAAAGACAATTGTCAGAACCATAATAGTCAGAGAAAAACTAGGAGTGCTAGTATAATTTCATGACTTAGTTTTAAGTCTGATTTGTGTGGATAATATGCTTCTTGCTTGTACTCTAACACTCACTCTAGTGATAATTTATTTTACTCTATAGATGGAGTCGTGGATGTTTCCCCTGTTTGATAGGGGTTTTACCACATTAAAATCTTTGTCTTGTGTGAATATTTTTTATACTTGTTTTACTCTTGCTATCACTACTATAAGTGTTTAAACTTCTTTTAAACCTATAGTGATTGAGCGCCGTACTGTGTAGATAGTTTGCGTACTAACAAGGATTGCCAGAGTAGCCTTATTTTCCGAATTTCGGGACGAAATTCCGTTATTAGGGGGAAAGTATGTAATACCCCGTATTTTCATGGCTTTTAAATTTAAGGATTTATTAAATTTAATTGAGATAAATTAATTTAATTTTAATCAGGAATGTTGTTTTAAATATTTACTAGCGTGACGAGAGTTAGTAATTATTGGAAATTTGTTATTTGTGACATATTACTGGATGAGTATAGTAATATATGAGATTTATTTTTATAATATTGTCACGTGTGAATAAAATGACAATAGTGGAAATTTAAGTCAGGACGCGCCTGTGTCGTGTCGGGACTAAATGTGGATTAATAAAAGTGAATATTTTATAAGTTATTCGTATGGTCATTTTGAGTGCGCCAACGCGTTCGGAAGGGTCGAGATAGTCAGAATAGTGTACCCGGGGGTTTAGTTTGGGTCTCAGGGAGTTTTTAGGCCTAATTAGTACCCCGGGAGGGCATTTTGGACATTTCACATTTTTGGGTAATTAAACCCACGATTTTTAGAGGGTTATATCAGATGGAAAGTTTCATCTTCTAGGATTAACACAATGAAATACTAATGACGGCCATTGGAGAGGAAGAGGAGAAGCTCTCCAAGGAGTTCTAGGCCAAGAACACCTCCGATTGCACCGCCATCACCACTAACGCGTAGATAGCGCGACGGGGAACACAACCACATCAAAATCGTCTGTAAATCAGAACACCAAAAACCCAGGCAAGTGTTTATCTTTCTTATTTCGTTGATGCATCTTTCATATTAGTTTAGGAGTAATTAGGATGAGTTTTAATGGAAGAAAACCCGATTTATGATAGGAAAATCCATGTAGTATTGGTCCAATTGATAATTCTGGAAACCCTTGCCATGTAGAGGAGTTTAACCACGAAATTATGATGTGTATAAGAAGGGAATTCTGGAAATAATTGTTAGAACCATGTTTAAGAGAATTTTAGGGTTCTTGAGATTCTGTATGAAATTGGGGCTGTTAAGTCATGATTAAATCACAGAAATCCACATGCTTTACATTGAAAATACCTAATATGATGATATAAGGTTAGTAGCATCAATTCTGGGAAGATTGGGATTAGAAAATATGAAAATTGTTGATGTTAGGAGATGAAACCCGTAACTGCAGAATTTCAGTTTTCGCAGACCTGCTTGATCGATCGATCGATCGAAGGTTCGATCGATCGAGCCCCAGACCTCGATCGATCGACCCCTCCTGGAAGACTCATGTTTCCCCTTATTAATTAGTTGAAATTCAAAATAATGTGAAATAATTCTTGGGCATCCTTAATAAAATGTTTTGGGAGATATGGAGGACCAGTAGGACATATGAATGATTTTGGGATTCTTAATATGAGAAGAGAATTTTACTTGTGGGATAATTACTTAAGGGTGGATGAATTTATGAATTAACGGAAGAGTTGCGTAAGAGAGTTACGTTGGGACATAGAAAGGACACTCACTGAATTTTATACTTGGGAGGATAGAGTCCATGCATGTTACGTATTCAGATGAGAAAATCCTTCAAGTTAAGGTTAGAAATGAACTCTTATACGTAATACTAATAATGTGAAAATTAAGGATAAATGTTGTAATTATGGGTGATGAGAGGAACATATATTAATATGATAAAATTGGTATATTTATATGATTGTGTATGCATATATTATATACATGTGAAAACCATGCCCGCGTTACTTGCTATCCCTGAGGTTACCGTGCTGGGACAGTCTTATCTCGATGGGACCTTTATGGGGGATATTAACTTGTACCCTAGAAGATAGATATCCTTGGTATAGGCTATCGAATCGATAGTTCAGACGGTCCTAAGAGGCGTGGGGTATGTACTGACCTCTTAGAGACTTGGAATCTATGCTTCGCCTAAATCTTGTTTGTGTTTATATGTTGATACAGTTCGAGAGTGATTCCGAACTTGTACTTCCCTTAGTGTGAGCGATACGGGGATTGAATAGCAGAGTATGCCCGCACCATAGTTTATTTGGGGTGCTGTTGTAATATATATATATATTATACGAGTAGTAAATATATATATATATATATATATATATATATATATATGAAATTCTGAAATCTGGAACTGCCTACTGTGATTTGATATGTAGGACATGGTTGATGACTCAAATTGAAATACTTGCGTTGAGAAAGTATAATATGACACTGGAGACTTTATAAATTAATAAAGTTAAATTGAGAATTTCGGATACTAGTTGAAACCTTTTTAAACAACAGTATTGTTTAGTTTTAAATCTTTCGAATAACTTAAGATAATTTAAATCATTGGGGAGAGATAGGGTGTTATATGACGAGATAATCCGTTGGGAAGGTTAGTACGTTAGGCGTGCACATTAGAAGAGAGGTGAGAATTTCTCAAGAGAGTGTCGAACTAATATGTTGTTGCATTGGCCTGTATCAATTTAAATACTTACTAAATGAATTTTTAAATCATACACACTATCGGGCTCTGACCCGTTTCTTTTTTTCTCTCTCTTGTATATATATGTATGTATCACAGGTGCCCAGCCATATGGGCGTCTTGCTTAGGATCCCTTGGAAGGAACGCGCTGCAGCTTAGGTGGGCGTTGCAGGTCTCTTGATTAGACAACTTCATTCATTCGGATCCACTCTTAGTACTTTCATTTAGTTGGGCATGTGTAGCTCTTTCCATTATTCCGTTGTTATTGAACATTTGTAATTTAGTTATTTCCAGTACTTTTACTATGGGATTTATTCAGTTTTGATGTGTGACTTTAGATTTCGTATGTTGACATTCGATTGACGAATGTTTTAAATTTATTGAATTATGTTGCAGAATTGATGTGGTGTAATTACTACTTTTTGAATGTTGTTAATAAAGTAAATAAATAATTTTTCTTTAAATAAAATTTGGAAAGTTATGTATGAAAATGGTTTTGACACTTAGCTTAATTAATTAGGGTGTTAAATTGGAAAATTTTATTTTTATCGACAGTGATGCTGAGAGTGAACCAACTGTTCACCTTGATTTAATTTAATAAAGGGGTGATCGCCCTGTATTTAATTAGGTGGGGTGTCACAACTAAATCAAGAAAAATGCCAAAAAATAAAATCATATTTCTTTATATACATTTTTCTTCAGTTGGGTACAATTTGAAGATTGGAAAACCAGAAAAAACAAACGGGACTTTTCTATAACCCTCAACTCTCTCTCTCTCTCTCTCCAACTTTCAACCCCCACGGTGGACAAGCTTTCGCCTACGACGAGCGGTGGATCCTCCACTCTTATAACTCGAGCCCTCATCAGAAGTGGCAAGCGGCATAAAGCAGGAAGAAGTCGAATTCTTGATATACTCTGACGTGTAGGACTTTCAATCCTTGATATCCCTCAGCGAGGTGGTAGATACCCGAACATTATGCAAAAGAAGCAACAAGCCAAAGGAAAAGCAGTCAAGAAGCAAATAAAAGTCAACAGAATAAGAAGAGAAAGGATATACCTCAAGTCGAAGGGCTTCATCTGTAAGCCCTGTCGACCCAGACACAGATGCATTAGGATGATACGAAATGCTCAGTGACTCACTAATGCTCAGTCAAAATTTGTAGGAAGGGGAAGTAACCTGAATTATCAGAGCCTCCTCTCTTCCATCGATGACGTGCCACCACCTATTCTATGGGCCGATACCACCGGTGCACTACTCCCCATGCCCCAAGCCAAAGAGGGTGGAGGCACGTTCTCCACGTCATAGATACAAGAGGGTGTCACAAAATCTAGATAATCATAGCTCGCTGTTGTATCCGTATAGTGCCTATAGAGCTCACTGATCATTGCCACCGCCCTAATATTGTCCAACATCTCTCTCAGCCGCCTTATGTACATAGGGTTCATCGACGGTGGGACATCAGCCTCCTCTTCCATATTCGGCCTCACCATCCTCTCCCCTAGGTATCAGACATACCCAGACTCATGCGTAATCAATCATCGCATACGTACGTGTAATCCCATCACCCTCGTATCACGCAGAGTCACTTACCAGAGGTAAAAGCTTACCTACAATCGCCAATAGAGAATCGGTATCTACTCAAGAAATGAATATGAAAAAGGATTCAGAAATGATAGAAATATAACTTGATCACTCGTCAGGGAATTCAGATCCCATCGCACGTCTGTCCTGGATAAAGACTGATTCGACCTCCGATTATACCTTTGCCACCAAAACATCCGGCAGAAGTCCCCTATAAACTCATCCATCAGGGATATCAACCCTGCATTGTACCCGACCACCTCATAAAACCACATATATAAAAGACAGGAACTAGTAAGAGAGAAACCAAAGAAGAATGCAAGTAAATGCATAAATAGGAAAATAAATTCAAAATTACCTTGAGAAGGCGCGTGGCCCTCATAAAAGATTACTAAAAGCACCGACTAAAAGATTCCAAAGAAGAGTAAATTGATGCTAAGTTTAGTCTCCCCCAGTCATATAGATGGACGTCATAAATCGTCCTCAAATATGACAAGAACAAAAAATGGACGACGTCCCCACTCGCCGCTAACAGATAGCCACCCAACAAAAGAAAAATAAATAGACAGGTTATCTGTCTCACCTGTTGGCCATCAGTCAAATCCACTCTACTCTTCAGGAGCATCTCCTTCAAAGGAGAAATACAAATTAAATCTCCAGATACAATCCTGCCCACCTCTCCTAAAGATGCATTGGCACCCTTAATGTGAAGTCCACCACTATTTGGAATCCCTCACAATCAACCCCCGTCAGCTGCTAAATGTTTATAGGAGTGATCGTCATGTCCTCAAAGTCAAGATGGAAAGTACAAGTAGTGTCCACCTTCTCCCCTCCCCACCCCCACCCCGAGCACGTAAATCCATAGTAGAACACGACGTATCATACAAAGCCTTCTACAAAAGACTAAAACCCGCATAGAAAACCATCCAGTGTACCACAACAGGGAGCTTCTCCTAACTTAAGGTCCTCATAATTGACCTTGACCCTCAGAATTAGTCGTTACAACTTAAGGCCCTACGAATTGACCTCGTCCCTCAGAATCGTTCATTATAACTTAAGGTCCTTAGAATTGACCCCATCCCTCAAACTCGGTCGCCATAATTGAAGGTTCTCATAATTGACCTCATCCCTCAGAATTGGTCGTTAGAACTTAAGGTCCTCAGAATTGACCTCGACCCTTATAACTGGTCATCGTAACTTAAGGTCCTTGGAATTTACCTCAACCCTCAGAGTTGGTTTTCATAACTCAAGGTTCTCAGAATTAACCTCGGCCTTCAGAATTGGTCGTCACCACTTAAGGTCCTCAGAATTGACCTCGGTCATCAGAATTGATCATCATAACTTTAGGTCCTCAGAATTGGTCGTCATAATTTAAGGTCCTCATTATTGACCTTTACCCTAAGAATTGGTCGCTACAACTTAAGGTCCTCAAAATTGACCTCGACCCTCGGAATTTGTGTCAAAATTGAAGGTCCTCTAAATTGACCTTGGTCCTCAGAATTGGTCGTCAGCACTTAAGGTCCTCAAAATTGACCTCGAACCTAAGAATTGGTCGTCACAACCCTAGGTCCTCATAATTAACCTCAACCCTCATAATTGGACATCAAAACTCAAGGTCCTCATAATCATCCTTGGATAGCTGAATTGGTCATCTCAGCACAACTAGAGAGTTAAACTCAATCTGTTAAAATTGGTAATAACCGTCTCCTTAGGTCCCTAGAATCGACCTCGACCCTCTAAATTCGTCTCCCTAGCACCTTAGAACCAATCATACTTTAACCCGTTGAATCGATCATCCTCATCTTCTTAGGTCCTCAAAACTAACCTCAACCTATTGAATCGATCATCCTCATCTCCTTAGTTCCTCAAAACTGAACTCGTCTCTCTAAATCGGTCACCTTCATCCTCTAGATTCTTAAAACTGACCTAAAATCATCTTTTCCAACGTCGATGTGTTCTCTATCAATCGATAGTCTTCACTTATTCCAAGATCACTCGGAGGGGCTCTCTGTAGACACCCTCCCCTAAGCACCTCTTAGGTCCCTAGCACTCACTTATTCACCATAAAACCTAGGTCATACTCCGAGTACTGATCTGGAGGCCACCGAGCGCTCCCGGGCCCCGTTTAACTCTGATAAACTTTCTCAGCTGAGCAAAAGATTAATTAATCTTCAAATGTCTCTAAATTACCTTTCCATTGGTCTACCCCGTGCACAAGTTGACTATATAGTTCAGATAAACGACCCGCTTTAATATTAAAAACTGATCTGGAGGCCATTGAGTGAACCCAGAACCTATTTGTCTCGAATAAACTTCCTCTCCTAAGTAAAAGATCAATGAATCCTCAAATGGATCTTAACCCCCTTTCCAACGATCCACCCCATGCATAAATCATCCTTACGGTACTGACAAACGGTCTATTTTACCCCAAAAATTGATCTGGAGGCCACCGGGTGATCCTAGGCTCCCTTTGACTCCTTTCAGCTCTTCAGCTTAAAGGAATATCAATTAAACTTTGAAGGGCTATGAATACCCTTTCTAACACTCCATCTTGTGAGCGAATCAGCCTTACGGTGTAGATGAACGACTTATATTACTCCTAAGGGTCACCAGGTGCTCCAGAACCCCACTTGATCATGGTCAACTCTTTGAACCGAATGAAGCTAAATTAAATATCAAAGGGAACTGAATACCCTTTCCAACAGTCCGTCCCCTGCATGAATCAACCATATGGTTCGGACGAACGATCTATTTTTCTTCTAGAATCTCGTATCTAGTGACCAATGGTCACTTTTGATCCCCATTTGACTTTGGTTAAATCGTGAACCCGGTAGTGACTCAATGTATTATCAAAGGGCTCTGAATACCCATTTAAACAATCTGTCTTGTTTACAATTCTGACCTATGGTTCTCATTTTATGGCCATTTTTCTAAAAAAATACCTCAAAATGCCGAATGGCACCCCCAGGACCCTGCCTATCAACAGCATGTCTAGGGTTCTATCCTGATAGGAAAGTCAAGGACCATTATGATCAGCACCTCCTTGGCCCTATAAGTAGGGTCCATGACCTCAATTTTGAAAAGCAACCCTGAACATCCATCTCAGCAATCCAGGGAGAATTATCTCAAATTTAGAGTTGTTCTTTCCTTAAAAGCCCATTTCCCACATTCCTTCCATCCTTTCCATACTCTTTTGAGTAAATTTTTACCCACCTCCTCAAACCATAATCATCTCATCTTGAGATCAGCGCATCTATAATCAACATTTACTTAAAATCTTCACAAGGAGGTCTAATTCTTCCTATTTGTCTTCAAATGCTCTTATTTTTGCATTAGTTACTTCATTTTCACTTTAGTACTTTACATCATTACATCAGATATGTTAACTTCAAAATTTTTATTATTAGTATTCTCACATTCATTATTTTCATAGAAAAATCCAAAAAACAAGAAAAAGAGGGTTCACTTATAAATTTCAATTGGGATTTCTCATTACATTTTCTCCCACTAAAACACATTTTTCTACACACACACACACACATAATAAAGTCCCCGGTTGGATATATGGGTTAAACCCCACCTCGTATTATCTTCGAATTACGTGGATTATGATGCCCCTCGGGCTACATAAGCATCTTGGATAAATCCCTAGACTCGATTCCTCACACATACATTTGTCACTTTGTTCATAGCATATATTATTAATATATATGTTTTCTTACTTGTGTCTTGTCTAATATATTCAATCGCTCCTCTATAACGACTTATGAATCGACAAACACTTACATAAAAAAATTTATAACTATTTTGGGAACACTCCTAACGATGACCTCCCTCCTCCTTTATCAATAACATGAGTTGAGTGATTCCATCCTCCATTTATATTATGCACATAGGCACACATCATAGAGTTTTAGAAAAGAAGATTAACACATGCCCATAAGATACTGAAAGGGCGGGATGGGTGCCTAACACCTTCCCATTTCGTAACTTAGTCCCCAAAATCTTGAACTACTTGGTTTCTCAATCATCAATATTGTCCTAGATGCCATTCCCTCGAGGTGCCAACATTGTTTTTGCCTGTTTTGTGCAAAATAGGCTGAAAAATATTTGTCTACATATCACCCCACATCGACGACGTCCGAGTGCCCTAAGAAAGGTTGAAATCCCACGTGCATGCTGAAAAAATGGGGATAGAAGTAGGGATCCACCTCGAGATGACAAACCCTCGAGATGGCCACAATCTTCAACTTACATATAGATAGTAAGTTGGATTAAAAGAAAAGAGAAAAAACAATACGCCAAATATCTAGAATATCCGATGGATCGGATAATTTGGCCGATCGATTGGTCCAAGTGAAATATACCCATTGTCTTATTTCCATGACAAAACTAAAAGGGTTGATCGATCGGACTTTTTTGCTCGATTGATTGGGGCTATGTTTTCCGGCCTCATTTCCTCTTCCCAATGGAGACTTTACACTATACAAAAATCGCTCTAACTTCATCGTCCGGACTCGAAATGAGGTGTGGTTTGAGTCCACACAAAGCTAACTCGATGAAATATGCTTCTATGGAATTCTAATAGTTGGTACATGAAGTATGAATTTACAAAACTACCCTTGAAGTTGCATCAAGCGAGGTAACTTTCTCAAAATGCAACCAATTTCTCTGTTAAGTGCTTGAATATCTAAAAAAGCTCACATAAACCATGAAAAGCATACACACACACACACACACACACACACACACATTTATATATATATATATATATATATCCAAAAGAAAGGTTAACTAATATATGAGCATACAAGTAGGATATAATAAAAAAAATGGAGCAAATATATCATATTCGTGACGTATTAAGATTTTTACACATTATAGAAGATTTATTGGCATGAGATTTGAAGACATTGGATGAGTCCAAAACCAGTGGTGGTTGTGTAGCATTCTCTAACTATTGGCGTTCTCCTAGGAGGATATGGTGGGAAAGAATTTCCAATCGGTCATAACATTATGTGATTCTAAGTCTTTGTCTTCGAGTTGTATTGCTCTACCATAGCACGTTTGACATTAATCTTTGCCGAGGTTTTTTTCTGTTTCAGGTTTTTCCTCATACATCCGGTGAATTATGATTTAATTTATCTTTCTACATATTAGAATTATTTGTCTTTAATTGAAGATGAAATTTGATTAAGATTCTATTATTGATAAACCAATTTTATCACATATACATTGGGATGTTTTTGAATCGTTGAATTATAGTTAATCACTTAACCAATATATTGTTTTTATTTGGGTAGCTTCTGTCGACATCTATCACTCTCATTTGGTATCAGAGCAGGTCTCATTATTTTAGGCTTAAATTCCTAGGGTAGATCATTTTCCTGATAAATGGATGGTGTAACTATAAGGACAAATTTCCAATTGAATCAATTTTTAAGTTTTGGCTTAATTGTGAACAAAACTATTTGAGTCATATGATAGAAGTTTGTGACCTTTCAAGCCTATGACACTTGAATTGAACACATAGTGGCCAAGTCTAATGAAGATCACATCATATGTCGTGTTTCGTGTCATATGTCATCATCAATTTTCTCTTATTCGGTGTCCTTTATTGTG
Organism: Sambucus nigra; assembly: GCA_949130495.1. Lineage (NCBI taxonomy): Eukaryota > Viridiplantae > Streptophyta > Magnoliopsida > Dipsacales > Adoxaceae > Sambucus > Sambucus nigra. Next base: position 406,449,655 of record OX422207.1, read on the forward strand.
TAAACATATTTTAAAATGTCTTTTATATTTTTTAAGAAAAGATAAGTGTTTTGAAAAGTCATTTGATAAAATTATTGGAATGACCGAGATTCCCATGTCATTCGAACTAGCTATCTAACAAGGCTATGCTAAAATCTCGTTTGATTTGTCATTGGTTATGTCGTTCGAATGAAATTCTTTTTTGCAGCTACTGTCTTCTTATTCGATTTGTCATTCAAATGAACCTAGTTTTTCGTTCGGAGTATCAGATAGTTCTGGTTGAAAAACGTTGCTAATGTCGTTTAATACAAGATTAAACTGTATAAGCAACTCCGAGAAGTTTGTTGAAGAAACCCTTTTCTTTTGAAAAATAAAAATTATAAACAACAAGTTGTGTTTACAAAAAAACTTATGTACGAGAATAACTAAGACTTTGTAATCAATTTTTAAAACTAGGACAGTTTCAAAAATTCAGCACACTTATAGAATGAGATGAGTAAATGAAGATAATCAACACACAGTTTTTAACGTGGTAAAACCTCTCCCAATAGAGGAAACATCCACGGTGACTTCTAAGTCACAAAAGAAAAAATCCACTAATAACAAATAATAGTTACAAACAATACAACATACATGCACACAAATCAACCTATTCTAAGTTTAGGAATATACCCCACTTGGTGTCCTTCTAACTTCTCATAGATGTGATTGTTGATGATGTCCTTCCAATTTGATAACTTCCTTTGCTTTAGCTTCCTTACGTCGACTCAATAATCTTTGATCTTAATCCCAACACTTTTAGTGTTGTAGTGTGTTAAGTGTTTGTGATGTGATTCCTATTCACATGCATGAACTCACACACACTTAGATTTACAGACAGTCCTAGAAAAATTACATATAAAGACTATATGTTGTGATTTTAGTTTATTTCTTTCTTACAGAACTAGAAACCTTTTTGACCTTTAATCTATCCCAGATTCCACGGACATCTTGCTTTAAAATCGGTCAAGATCTTAATCAATCTCTTTTTGAAAATATTTGTGAGATTGAAAACCTCCAAGTGTGAATCTAACTAGGTCAAGGTTAAGTTTCGTAAGAATAGAAACTATAAAACATTTTTAAAACTAAATCAGTAATGATTTTCTTAAAAATAAGAAAGAACATGCAGATCTAGTGAAATGTAACATGCAGAGTGTAAATCTACAATTTCTATGAGGAAGAAATGTAGATCTGCACACGAATGTTTAAGTTGGAACAAAGATCACAGATCAAGAGGTTACAGCATCAAATGAACAAACCACTCTCTCTCAAACACTCAAGGTTCTGTTTGGGGTGTTATAAAAATGAAGGTTTGTTTCAGAGTTTGAAGTGTTTAGGGTTAGGGTTAGGGTTTGGCTAACTATTTTTCCTTTCTCTCTCTTCTCTCTTTTCTTTTCTGTCTTCTCTCTCACTTCTCTATTCTCTCTATTTTTTTCCTCTCAGAAGAAGAATGCCCAAAAGTCTTGAAATGCTGAGAAGTGGAGGGTTTAAATAGTGCTGAGATAAGATTCTGGAATGACGAAGGGATCCAATGGCTGAGATCAAGTCGTTCTATCTTTGACTTGGTCCAAGGGTTATGAAATAGCGGTGGTTAAGATGATTGTGATTGGTTCATAGATATAGCACGAGGATTGACAAAGAACGCATGCAGTCCATCGATTAAGAATGATCCAACGTTCAGTAATGCACCGGGAAATCCTCTCACATAACAAACACAAACTGACTCAACAAGCAAGTGACAAGTGTTGGCATGTGAGTGGCTATCAAACGCGCGTCCAAAGTAATTACAGGAGGCACCCTGAAGTCTCTAGCGCTTTGAGATTCTACCCAATCAAACATTCCAATGAAAAATGAAGTTTCCAAAATAGAAAACTAACCCCACAAATTTTATAATCCCATTTTATTAATGAAAACATTTTTAAAAAAATGTTTAAAAAATGTTTAAAAATTTCCAAAAAAATTATTAAAGCTCCAAATTAAGGGGAATTAATAGCACACTCAATTTAAAGCAATATGTACACATGTATGCACTTCTAATGTGTGTAGTGTGATTCAATTTATACCTTCATGGATTATTGAAGAGAATTAGAGAGATAAGTTCTGAGGCTCTTTGGATTCAAGGTTAGACAACCAATTTTGTCAATATTTCCAAATTAGTTAAGCACTTATACAATATAGACTTAAGTAAGTCAAAGGTATAAGGTGCTTCAATCTCCCCCTTTGGAAATATGAGACAAAATCTCCTTTGAGTTAACTTGAAACTCGTAGGGAACAAAAAAAATAAAACTTAGTCCTATACAAGAGATACTATCTACCCATTTCCTAGAAAGTCAAAAATTACATAACTCAACTATTTACAAAATTTGTACACTAGAAATGGTAGACAATATGTAGAATAGATTCCTGCAAATATGCACACTAAGATCAAACAGTTTAGATGAAATGGGAACAAAACATTGAACCCATAAGACTTAAATTTCTCCCCCATTTTGTCTCAAATGGACAAAGGGTAAAAAATTAAGGTCTTAAGAGTTTAATCAGCACATACCATACCTATAGAATTACGCAAATAAAGAAATCTGTTATAGTCCAGAGGTTTAGTGAACATGTCTGCAAGTTGCAGATTAGTAGGCAGGTAATGAATTTCTAACTCCTTAGTCTCAACAAGTTCGTGTATAAAATGATGTCTTATTTTAATATGCTTAGTTCGCGAGTGTTGAACTGGGTTTTTAGATATGTTAATAGCGCTTTGATTGTCACAATACAATTGTAATTGATCTTCTCTAATCCCATAATCGCTTAACATTTGTTTTATCCATAACAATTGAGCACAGCAACTTCCAGCTGCTATATATTCGGACTCAGCTGTAGATAAAGATGTGCAATTTTGTTTTTTGCTACTCCAACCAACTAAATTATTGCCGACATAATAACAGGCACCTGATGTACTTTTACTATCATCAGTACACCTGGCCCAATCAGCATCAGTATACCCTATGATGGTGCTACAGGTATCCTTAGTATACCTAAGTCCAAGATTAAGAGTGCCCTTTATGTACTTTATTATACGTTTTACACACAATAAATGGCTCTCTTTAGGGTTATTCTGGTAACGAGCACACAGACATATAGCATACATTATGTCTGGTCGTGAGGCAGTTAAATAGAGTAGGCTACCAATCATACTACGATAAAGTGTGGAATCAACTGACTTTCCATTTTCATCTTTACATAATTTAACAGTAGTACTCATAGGCGTTTTGGCAACTTTAGCATTCTCTAAACCAAATTTCTTGACAAGATCTAGGGCATACTTGGTTTGAGAGACAAAAAGACCATCAGAATTCTGTTTCACTTGAAATCCTAAGAAAAGTTGTAGCTCTCCCATAAGGGACATGTGAAACTCCTTATGCATTATAGCAGAAAAAGATTTAACTTCAGAGTTTGAAGTAGACCTAAAATGATGTCGTCTACATAGACTTGGGCTATAATAATGTTTTTGTCAAAATGTTTGACAAAGAGAGTCTGGTCATTTCCTCCTCTCTTAAAACCCTTATCCAACAAAAAGTTGGAAAGGCGTTCATACCAAGCTCTAGGAGCTTGTTTTAAGCCATACAAAGCCTTTTTTAGACGAAAAACATGGTCAGGGTATTTAGGGTCAACGAACCCTTTGGGTTGTTCTACATACGTTTCTTCGGACAGAATTCCATTGAGGAAAGCAGATTTGACATCCATTTGATAAAGTGTGAATTTTAAGTAACACGCTATGGCGAAAAGAAGACGAACAGATTCAAGGCGAGTGACAGGGGCAAATGTCTCGCTAAAATCTATCCCTTCTATTTGAGAGTATCCTTGAGCAACTAGTCTAGCTTTGTTTCTAAGAATTACCCCTTTTTCATCAGATTTGTTCTTAAAGATCCAACGTGTTCCAATAACATTTTTGTTTTGAGGCCGTGGTACAAGATACCAGACATCGTGAATGACAAATTGTAAAAGTTCTTCCTGCATAGCAGAAATCCAGTGTGTGTCATTCAATGCTTCATTAACATTTTTCGGTTCCACAAGGGATACGAAACATGCATAATTAGCATAATTTCTTAACTGGGATCTAGTACGAACTGGCTCATTAGGATTACCGACCACGTTGTCAATGGGATGATCTTTAGAGACCCAGCCAGGTACTTCAGGACTCTCAATAGTTAATGACTCATCTATTTCTGGTGAATCGGTTTTGAAATCATTTTCAGATTCAACCATAATAGGTGATTCAGATATCTTATTTTCGACAATAGTGTCACTTACAATTACATTTATCGATTCCATAAGGGTCTTAGTACGCAGATTGTATATACGATAAGCACGACTGTTTGGAAAGTAACCTAAAAAGATGTCTTTATCACCTCGAGTCTCGAATTTAGACAAATGTTCTCTGTCTTTACAGACATAACACTGACTTCCGAAAGTTCTTAGATATTTCAGATTAGGCTTCTTACCGTACCACAACTCATAAGGGGTTTGTTTAGTGTTTTTCCTAAGATAGACCCTATTAATAATATGACAAGCAGTTATAATAGATTCTACCCAGAAGTACTTAGGTAGGGATTTGGCATGCAACATGACACGTGCCATCTCTTGAAGAGTTCGGTTTTTCCTTTTGGCAATACCGTTCTGCTGAGGAGTCTTAGGGGCACTGAATTCGTGTTTGTAACCGTTATAGTCACAATATTCAACTAGTCCTGTGTCTATGAACTCTCCCCCTCTATCGCTTCGAATGCGATTGACTTGTGTGTCCTTCTCATTTTCAATTCTTAATAGAATTTTCAAAAAATTCTGAAACGTGTCAGATTTATGTTTCAAGAAGGCAACCCAAGTGAATCGCGTGAAATCATCAACCATGACTAGGATATAACTGTGTCCACAAAGACTTACAGTTCTAGAGGGACCAATAAGGTCCATATGGATGAGATCTAGAGGTGAGAATGTCTTTAACCTTTTTATGCAAAGTCTTAACTATTTTTCCTTCCTAGCAATGACCACAGACAACACTGGAAATAGGTTTAATTTTAGGAATTCCTCTAACTATCTCTTGACTAGACAATCTACCAAGGATATCATAACTTAAGTGACCCATACGATTATGCCAGATTTCATTGTCATCCATTCTGACAATGTTATAGGTTTCAGAACTAGTCTTGACAGTATAACAATTGTCAGGTGTTCAAAATCCGGTAATAATGCATTCACCTTTATCATTTAGAATTTTACAATTGTTCTTTGAAAAGGTAACTGTATGGTCAGAGTCACAAAATTGTGATATACTTAGGAGGTTGGCTTTAAGGCCTTTAACTAATAGTGCATTTTCGAGAGTAGGTATTCCTTCTTCTTTTAGGATTCCTTTACCTATGATCTGGGATGAAACTCCGTCACCAAAAACTACTTTTCCTCCAGCAAATCTGGTTTTGTTTAAAAGTTTGGTTTCATCTCCTGTCATATGTTTGGAGCATCCTGAATCTAAATACCAACCAGATGAAGTGTGTTCAGCTTTTAAAGCTGTGATGACAATGTTACACTTCATTTGGGGTAAAAGATCATCTTTTCTAACCCAAATAGCTCTAGTATTAATTTTACGCAAGTTTGCCCTCATTTGATAAAATTTTCGAGAAACAACTTTTTGTCGAAAAACATTTGGAGCAACAAACTGATTATTGTGGAAAATTTGAGCTTTTGGTTTAGGAAAGTTTCTGGGAGCCTTTCTCTTAAATTAACTCTTAGTTTTGGTCTTTCTATTCCTGTAGTTAGAGTTCTTGTCAGGTTGTCTTGGAAGGACATAATTGTTACGATTTTGCCTAGAATAGTTAAAGTTCTTATAGACAGAATTGTTGTACACAGGGGTGTTTTGACGCCTAGCATAACAACCTTCAAAGGAATGACCATAAATGTCACAGTAGGAGCAATATTGATTGCTTGAGGGGTGAACTTCCTTAGGAAAACTTCTAAAGATGGGTTTAACAGCATTCTGTTCAGAAGTCCTATTCCTAGGAGGTATGGTCTTATAGGTAGATTCAGCCTTTCTGATCAAAGGACAGACGTACTTAGTCTTAAGTGTAGTGTCAGCCTTAGAGTTACTAGACTCTCCAATGTCTTTCTGTTGTTGCTTTTGATCAAATTCCTTTTTAATAAAATGAAAATCTGGACATGTTTCAATTAGTCTTTTGCCCCCAGACACAAACTTAATAGGTTCAAGATTTATAGTTTGTGGTTTATTCTTAGGGCAAAATCCAATACCGGTTCTATCATCAGAATTGGTCTTGGAGTCAACAACAAAGTCAGTAAAGCAATTTGAATTGTTTTCAAACTTAGAAATTTTTTTGAAAACAGTAGCTGCCTTTGTTTTTGCTTCCTCCAGTTCTAATAATGTTCCCTTGTATTTCATTTCCAGGGTTTCATTAGTTTTAGTCAACTCTTTTAATTTTTTATCAAAAGATTCAATTTCAGATTGATGAGACAGACACTGGTTAGTGTACTCTTCGGCATTCAGCTTCACAATAAGACTTAGATCATCTAATTTCTTAGTCAGGTCTCTAACAGTCTTCTCCAGTCTAGTGCCTTTTTTAAGAGTTTTAGCATACAAAGTATGGATATCCGGGAGGTCATCTGTGTCTGAGTCGCTAAGTGAAGTGTGTGTAGTGGCCCCTAACGATTCAGTTTTAGTACTCACGCACCCATTTACATCGTTGTTATCGAGATCACTTTGACTCACACACATGGAACTAGAACTAGCAACATTTTCAGATAGTAAAGCATCTAGGCCAGTCAAAACAGTATTCACACAAGCAGGATTAGAAGCATCATTATCACACACAGGCATATCATCATTGTAAATGATCTTAGCATAAAAGGACATGCAAGGGTCAAGTACATTTGATGACTCAAGTTCCTCTTCATCAGAGTCACTTGAATCATCCCAAGTTTTACAGACATTGGCTCTATTGTGTGTGTTGGCTTTATTCAGATTAACTCTGCAATCGTGAGCAATGTGACCTAGTTTCCCACATCTAAAACATTCAATCCTTTTAAGGTCTTTGTTGGGTCTGGAGTTGTTGTCCTTAGGATGTTTGTCAAGACTTCTCTCATGAGGTTTGGGATTAGACAAAGTAGGATAATTAGGATTGCCTTGTTTAGTTGCCTGTTTGTTTCTAAATTTAATAATTTTCTTAAATTGTTTAGACATTAAGGCAATCTGATTATCTAGTTTGTCTATATCACAGTCCTCATCAGAGTCAGAGTTGATCAAATTAGTCTCAAGTTTAGATATCTTAGAGGCAAAACTCAAGTTAGAGTTGGGCTGTTTTCTTTGAGAATGATTTAATTGTTTCTTAAAGTCTAATTCCATTTCCACAGTTCTAAGTTTTCTACTGAGTAACTCAGGGGTAAGGTTTTGATCACTCATTTCCTCAATAGCATACCTCTTACTGTCAAACTTTTGTGGTAATGATCTTAGGATTTTAGAAACAATCTCATTCCTATCATAAGTTATACCATTAGCATGCAACTTAGTGACTATATCAGTTAAGTTCATGTAAAAATCATCAAAAGACTCAGAATCAGACATGATCAAAGAGTTGTACTGTTGGGTAAGCATTTGAGTTTTAGCAACTTTAACTCTTGAGTCTCCTTCATGGGCAGTGATTAATGTGTCCCAAGCTTCCTTAGAAGTGGCACAAGATGAGATTCTCTTGAACTCATACTCATTAATAGACATAAAAATGGCATTCTTGCCTTTATTGTTATTACGAGAAATGGTTTTCTCTTCTTGGGTAAACTCACTTAAGATTTTCTTTACCCTCTCATCACTTCCTTTAGTGGCTGGTTTAGTAGGATAAGTGTATCCATTTTCAATAATGTCCCAGACATCATCTCCTAAAGTCCCTTGGATGAAGGCAACCATTCTTACTTTCCAGTAAGCAAAGTTGTTTCCATCAAAGAGTGGAGGTCTGGACAGATTACCAAACCTTTCATTATTCTCGTCCATAGTTAGGTTTTTCAGAAAGCGATTTCAAAAACACAAGATCTTTTTTAAATAAAAGTTAACAGGGCTCTGATACCAATTGAAAAACGTTGCTAATGCCGTTTAATACAAGATTAAACTGTATAAGCAACTCCGAGAAGTTTGTTGAAGAAACCCTTTTCTTTTGAAAAATAAAAATTATAAACAACAAGTTGTGTTTAAAAAAAAACTTATGTACGAGAATAACTAAGACTTTGTAATCAGCTTTTAAAACTAGGACAGTTTCAAAAATTCAGCACACTTATAGAATGAGATGAGTAGATGAAGATAATCAACACACAGTTTTTAATGTGGTAAAACCTCTCCCAATAGAGGAAACATCCACGGTGACTTCTAAGTCACAAAAGAAAATCAACTAATAACAAATAATAGTTACAAACAATAAAACATACATGCACACAAATCAACCTATTCTAAGTTTAGGAATATACCCCACTTGGTGTCCTTCTAACTTCTCATAGATCTGATTGTTGATGATGTCCTTCCAATTTGATAACTTCCTTTGCTTTAGCTTCCTTACGTCGACTCAATAATCTTTGATCTTAATCCCAACACTTTTAGTGTTGTAGTGTGTTAAGTGTTTGTGATGTGATTCCTATTCACATGCATGAACTCACACACACTTAGATTTACAGACAGTCCTAGAAAAATTACATATAAAGACTATATGCTGTGATTTTAGTTTATTTCTTTCTTACAGAACTAGAAACCTTTTTGACCTTTAATCTATCCCAGATTCCACGGACATCTTGCTTTAAAATCGGTCAAGATCTTAATCAATCTCTTTTTGAAAATATTTGTGAGATTGAAAACCTCCAAGTGTGAATCCAACTAGGTCAAGGTTAAGTTTCGTAAGAATAGAAACTATAAAACATTTTTAAAACTAAATCAGTAAAGATTTTCTTAAAAATAAGAAAGAACATGCAGATCTATTGAAATGTAACATGCAGAGTGTAAATCTACAATTTCTATGAGGAAGAAATGTATATCTGCACACGAATGTTTAAGTTGGAACAAAGATCACAGATCAAGAGGTTACAGCATCAAATGAACAAACCACTCTCTCTCAAACACTCAAGGTTGTGTTTGGGGTGTTATAAAAACGAAGGTTTGTTTCAGAGTTTGAAGTGTTTAGGGTTAGGGTTAGGGTTTGGCTAACTGTTTTTCCTTTCTCTCTCTTCTCTCTTTTCTTTTCTTTCTTCTCTCTCACTTCTCTCTTCTCTCTATTTTTTTTCTCTCAGAAGACGAATGCCCAAAAGTCTTGAAATGCTGAGAAGTGGAGGGTTTAAATAGGGCTGAGGGAAGATTCTGGAATGACGAAGGGATCCAATGGCTGAGATCAAGTCGTTCTATCTTTGACTTGATCCAAGGGTTATGAAATAGCGATGGTTAAGATGATTGTGATTGGTTCATAGATATAGCACGAGGATTGACAAAGAACGCATGCAGTCCATCAATTAAGAATGATCCAACGTTCAGTAATGCATCGGGCAATCCTCTCACATAACAAACACAAACTGACGCAACAAGCAAGTGACAAGTGTTGGCATGTTAGTGGCTATCAAACGCGCGTCCAAAGTAATTACAGGAGGCACCCTGAAGTCTCTAGCACTTTGAGATTCTACCCAATCAAACATTCCAATGAAAAATGAAGTTTCCAGAATAGAAAATTAACCCCACAAATTTTATAATCCCATTTTATTAATGAAAACATTTTTAAAAAAATGTTTAAAAAATGTTTAAAAATTTCCAAAAAAATTATTAAAGCTCCAAATTAAGGGGAATTAATAGCACACTCAATTTAAAGCAATATGTACACATGTATGCACTTCTAATGTGTGTAGTGTGATTCAATTTATACCTTCATGGATTATTGAAGAGGATTAGAGAGATAAGTTCTGAGGCTCTTTGGATTCAAGGTTAGACAACCAATTTTGTCAATATTTCCAAATTAGTTGAGCACTTATACAATATAGACTTAAGTAAATCAAAGGTATAAGGTGCTTCACTGGTAGTTTATTAGAAGTTTTCTTTGGTAACACCTCACTCACTTCCCACCCATTTTAATAGTTAGGGAGTTAACTTTTGAAGGAGGGTACTTTAGAATGTAGGTGGAGGCGTAACCCCTTTTAAGTATGGTAATGATAAGTTAATTAACCCAAAACTTTGGATTAGTAATAAAACATGCCAACACGAGCCTAATGAAGATGGAGCTCGATTTAAACTCATAGATCTCTCATTTATAACTCAGAAGAGTAGTAATGGAATTTCAGAAGTAACTCAGCTTGAAGGAGAGGGAAGTAAGCATCCTAGATACACCTTGGTAGGCAGGTAGAAACACATCTAAAAAACCCTTTTTTCTCTCTGTCAGGTATTAAAAGCTTCGTGGTTATTAACAATGGTGAGTGGGTGAAACCGTCTGGTTTGTAATAACTCTCTCTAGCAATAACTTCTTGATTCTCAAAAGAACCTCTCCTCCTCAAAGGTGGTTGGGGTCCTTAAATATCCCCCCACATCACCCCCGAGGCAACTCAGTCATTTAAAACTATGAAAGACATCCCTCACACTTTATGTCACAACATCAAATGCCTGATGCACTAGTTGTCTCCACGTCCTAAACATTAATCGCCAAGTCATGCCTTTTGCCTAACCACTATGTGTCAGGGGGCTGTTGTTGTAGAGGTGGCTCACCAACTGCCTGACAGCCCCAAATACCATGGTGGTTTACTCAAGTGCATGTATGACATTGTTTAGCTGACTAGTGACATCACCTAAGTAGATGTGACATTAAGTAGAGGGTTATTTGGTTCATAACTCAACGCCCGATGGAACTCCAAGCTGCTCCGCCTGAGGTTCCACGGTCAGGGTCCTTCGGTGTTTTACCAGGTGTATCTAAGATGATCAGGACAAGCCCCAATGGTGCCATACTTCTCAATCCTCCAAACCAAGTCCCTTTAAAGTTCCCACGGTGAAGTCGTTCGATAGAGCATGAAAGCTCTCCCAGGCCCTGCCAAGCCTTGTCTCTCACGAGTACCGTTCGACCTCACACAGGTTCATTATTCTCGTTACATCATTACAATCATTATAGCTCATAGCCAATACAAACAAAGGATACAATATGACTAAGTAATCAGTAAGCTAAAGTATGAGTTGCCATGCGAAGCTTCCTCGCTTGAGCTGACATGCTGTCTTAATCCCAAACATTATTGCCAATGGGTGGATTATCCCTAATATCAGGATTATCTCCAAGCCCACTCTACATTTGCCCCTTCATGGAGGGATTTGTTGTGTGAACACATAAAAACTTCTCAATCCGGTGAACCTTCTCTGCGCAAACAAACTCTGGCCTTCTTTTCCCGTTAGAACCGCAGCGATATAGTCTTCTAAAAAAAGTAAAATTCTCCTCGATGTACCTAAGCCGAAGCGCCATTCTCATTGGGACTTGGGCGAAGGGACATCGTCGTTTTTTCCTCGTGCTAGTCCCCAACCGTTCTAGCTCTAATGTTTGAAATTCTCCCAAAAGGCCTACTAACCCTTTCACATACTCGTTTGGGCTTCTGATAAATGAAATTATCTCCTGTGGTGCTTCACTATTTTCGAAGAACAATGGGAGATGAGGCGAAGGGGCGTCGTAGCTTTATTGAACCGTTGGGGGATCTCCCGCGTTAGAAGTTTATTGGATATGCCTGAAAGAATCTTCTGGCGCCAAAACTTAAACTTGTTGAAGAAGGCAATGCTTTCGGTTCTCTATGAGTCACTTCATTAAATGATGTGGCATTGTCTTTTCAACTGCCAAATTACTTCCTGAAGTTCCACGTGTTCATGTGAAATGATTATAGGCGGTCGCGCACGTGCAAGGGTGGGGAAATCTAAACGTCGAACTTGAAAATTTCAAACCTCCATATCCTAACACATAACCTTTCTTTTCTCTTACTTTGGCTTCTTCTTCCTCAAGCTTCCATTTTACTTTAGAGAGAGAAAGTCTGTGAGACCCCATTGTTATTAAGCTCTTACTTAACTTCTCTCTTATGTAACCTTCTATACCACCACTTGTGGTTGTGGTCCTCCATTGTCATTCTCAAACCTTTCCCACTTGAAGCTTTTATGTTGCTTCATCATTATTTTTCATGGCGTCCTTAAGAAACCCCACCATATCTACTGCCAGTGCTCCGCATGCTGCCTCTACCGTTGCCACCACCCCGGACGCTGCCCGCCATGAATAACTACGGTTTTACCATCGATCACCTATTTTTAGACAAGGTGATGATTTTGCTGGTGCATGTAAGAGGGTCCATTTTTCTTCTAAGTTTGACCTTCTATTATTGGGTGATGAAGACGAAACCTCTACTGAGTGGGGCTTTCTTCCTCCCGAGGGGACTCTCTGATTCCGTTTGGAGCGAGGGGACTTCCCGTGGTCCCATATTGAGTTTGAAGCGCCTGGGGGTTCTCATGCTCAGTTTTCTTCTTGGAACTCCCACATGCAAAGTTCCTATGATGAAGCGCTCACCAAGATTGGGCTACAACGGGCTAAATGGTTTGGTGAGTTTAGTCTCTCCAAGAATAACGTTACCCTTCTTATTCTGGTGTCTCGCTGGAACGTTTCTACTCATACCTTCATCACTGCTTGGGGTGAGTTCACAGTGATGTTGGAAGATGTGTGTGAGATCCTGGGCCTCGAACCAATAGGCCAGGAGCCCTATACCGATGAGGCCCTAGATGCCCAGGAGACTGCTGATCGTTTGGAGCTGGACCGAATATGCCAAAGTTGCACCGGTTCATCGAACAAGGCCACTTTCTCCCCACTTATCAATTATTTCTTCAAGGATTCTACTGAAGGTAGTTCTTCTGGAGGTGCCCCAGGTCAAGGTACATCGCTGGAACTTCCTGCATATATCCTTGTCATTCTTTCCCATTTCCTTCTACCGGGAAAACCCAATGATCAGCCTCAAAGGGACCTTAACAATATATCCCTTCATTTGGCCCGAGGTACCAAGCTTCCCCTGGCTGCAATCGCCTTGGGATCTCTTGTAATACCCCGTAATTTTACTAATTTTTATTTAAGAGATTAATTGTATTAAATGATAATTAATTGGGAATTAATCCAGATGTAAATACTAACGGGACGTGAGTTGGTATTTGTTTATGATGTTAAAATTAAATATTATGGAGTATATATGGTATCATATGATTATTGAATAAAATTAAATATTATGGAGTATATACGGTATTATATGAATATTGAAAATATTAAAATTATCGCGAGGCCTAAATACAATAATTTGGGACATTAAGTTGGGGCGCGCGTGTCAGTCGCGTCAGGAATGAATTTAATTAGATTAAAAAGTAATTTATATTTTTATCAACCTAATGGTCATTTTGAGTGCGCCAACGTGTTCAGAAGGGTCAAAATAGTCAGAAAACACTAGCTGGGAGTTTAGTTTGGGTCCCGGGGCATTTTTAGGCCAAACCGGCAACCTAGAAGGGTATTTTGGTAATTTTAAAAATTAAAGGATTAAAACCCACGAATTTTCGAGGTAATTTAGATATTATTAAAAGGCCCATTAAGGCCATTATCATCCAAAAGTGAGAGAGTGGGCTACAGAGGTTTTTGAGAGAAGTTAGAAGAGAGGTTAAAGGAGGATCTAAGCCAAACCATCTCCCCACCATCATTTTGAAAGGGATTTGTGACCGAAAAGAAGGAAAGAACCAACCTTGATCATCAACAACGAATTAGAACATCGGATTTAAGGCAAGTGATTTGATATTATTAAGTTCAATGAATATTTCTTCCATATTTAGTGTAGAAACTGTATTTGCCTTGAAAGATTTGATGAAAACCAATGGGATTATTGGGAAACTTATGATTTTGGGATAGGAATTGCATGTAGAATACTTATGGATGAATTTAATACACAAAACATAACTTTTGATGATTTGGAAACGGATTTATAAGGAGTCTTTGTAGTCAATTAAATTCTGAGTTCATGTTCATAGGGTTTGGGGCAAGAATTGGGGATTTATGATTGTTACTTGTTGATTAGTAAGTTTTGACCCCAAAAATATGTTAAGGAACGACCTAGGATGACTTAAAATAGTTTATACACATCAAAACATAATTTGGATGATCTTAAGATGGATTTAGAGAGGAGAAAAATTAAGAAAAACGAGTTGGGAAATTTCTGGGCATTTTCTGCCATCTTGTTAGAAGACTTGCCCAGGTCGTTCGAACGACCTCGTTTGAACGAGATTATAACGAGATGATAGTACTCCTTCTAACGAGTTGGTAGTTCATTCGAAGCCATTCGTTCGAACGACACTCGTTCGAATGATATTTCTAACGAGTTGACAGAATGGCCTTTTAGGACTGATTTTATTTCCATCTTCCAGTAGACTTATTTTAATTGAGTGTTAACCTTCCCTTGTCGACTAGTGGGTATAGTTGTGATATTTTAGTATGTTGAGGATTAAAACTTAGAATTTTGTAGTAAACCGGATGACAATTATGGGTTAGGGAATAAGTACCTAAAATTACGACGTGAGAGGGGTTGACAACTTTTAATGTATATTATTCGGGAATTGTAAATGTGTAACATTTAATGACGGTATGGGAATGTAAAATATACCTCTATTGATATTATAAGATATCTAAGATGTGTGAATGCTTAGTATATGTGGTTATCTGTGTATAACATACCTACCATACTTTCTATCACATGAGGTTGGCGTACGATCAGGGCCATCTAATCTTTGTGTGCCTACGGGGGGATTTAGATTGGTACCTCGAGGACATAGGTCAGAGAAGGACTTATTACGGAGTTAATAAGTCTTCTGATCATGGGAACGTAGGTATGTGCATGACCCATGTGATGTGAACTATGTTCGCCTCCATTGTGTGTGATTGTTACTTATCAAAACAGTTATGAGAGATTCGGAATATGTGATCATTATGTACGTGATGTACCGGGGTTTGATAGCAGAGTATGTGTGCACCGCAACTTAGTCTAGGGGTGCCATTATTCTATATTATGATGAGATTGATATACTGAATTATTGAAATGAACTGTTTATATAAGTACAAGTGTGAATTAATGTAACATCTTTGTAGAGTTAAAAATGGAAGAACTCTTAGTAATTATTATAACTAATTCTGAGTAAAAACAGTAAGACCTCCAGTTTATACTAAGACATTGGGAAATGAACTTGGAATTGTAAAGAAATGCCAGGTCGTGAATTGGACTAGTTCGATAGTAGTATAACTAGAACGGGGACGGGTATGATAGGTGTGCACAATTAGTTGAGAGGTGAGGAACTCATGTGAGTGCATGCACTATCATGTATTTTATATTCATTGTTTAATGATGTTAAACACTTGCTATATTTTAAACTGTTTTCAAAATCGGGCTCTGACCCGCTTGCTTTCAAATCTATTTTCTTGTAAAAAAAAATTTTAGGTGCCCAGCCACAAGGACACCAAGTGTAGGAGTTCCATTCTAGTGACGTACTATAGCTGCTGAGGAAGTTACATGACCTCGATAGTAGAGGCCTTCACTTTCTATCTTGACTCTATTTCATATTTATGCATCTGTAAGGCATGTCGCCCCTTTTCTTTTAGAGACATCCTACTTACTCAGTTTTATTTCAGATTTTGGGTTGTAATTAATTTTTAATTCAGACTTTGTATTTGATTGTATTTAGTATTTGGATTATTATAGGAGTATTCCTCCAGGTTCATTGTCATTCCATTATTATTCTATTGTGACTGTGTTGTGGTTGTGGTATTAGTATTTGGTAATTTAAATGGATTGTATGTTGATCGGATTTAATTAAAATTGACAACTCACTTTTGAAATATTAGGTGGCTAGTAATTATTAAAACGTTTTTCGACAGTGATGCTATGAACTGAACCAACTTGACATTTTGTATTAATTTGAATAAAGGAGTAGCTACCCGGTATTTAATTAGTCGGGGTGTCACATATCTCTATACATGGCTCGACAGGACCCTCTTTGACATGGAACGATCACTTGGTCATTATAACTTGGAAAATTTTGCCAACTGTGTCCTTCTGACGAGCTTCCTCTATGTTCGTTTCCCTCCCGTAGCAATGAAGATCAACCGTCCTCCTTCTGGGGAAAGAATTTTTCCCCCACGCTCCTACCTTTATCATAAGAAACTGAGCCGAAAGGAGTTGATCCTTGTGATTGATCATTTTGAAGACTTTGTTATGAGACCCTACGAACATGACATCTTTCTTCACAACTGTGACTTTTTCCAACATGAGGCCAGGTTAGTGGAGGTAGGCGCGGATATTGAAGATCCTTCGCTGTCCATGGTTGTTTTGTTCTCCCCCATGTATCTGCCTTCCTATACTGAGTGGGGATATACAAGCGAGCACTACAACCCAATCGGTGCAGCCGCCAATTTGGTTTGGATCAGGGGGCTCCTCGCCCAGTTTTTCAATCATCAAATCCCAAGGTTTCTTTTAGCGAGGCCTGCTCCCTGTTTTCATCTACCGCTGCATGGGTAATAAGTTCTGCAATGGCTGGGCGAGTAACTATTCCCAGCAACATAAGGTAAGGGGATGTTTCCTCTCTGTTCGCTACACGATACTGGCCAAAATAATTGGCTGATATTGCAGAGTTCATCGAGGGGGGTCCAGTGTACCTTCCAGTTCTTTCCTTTTCTGCATTGAAGATGGGTTTAAAGGGCAACTCCATCCTTGGGGTTGAGTTCCCTCTGAGTAAAACTCTCAAGGTAAATACCACTGAGCTTCCTCCCCTTTGTTCCATGATCCCTACTGCTACGCCCAAACCCAAAGGTGTTGCCGCCTCTAAGAAAGCTGCCCCTTCGGTCAAAGTTTCTACCGATGAATCTTCAGTCCAGAAGGCAAAGAGCGGGGCTTCTTCCAAGTACAAGTCCCAGACTAAACCCCAAGCTCTTAAGGAGGCATTCCCCATTGCCTCTGTTCCTCCTCCCATGCCTGCGGAGATGACCGAGGAGTTGAGAAAGAAAGTTCTAACCGAGGTAGCCCGCATAAACACTGAGTTCGAACGGAATGTTCTAGTTGTTCCTCCATCGATAACCTTCCCTACAATCATAGTTAATCCCAATGAACCCACGGAGAAGAGGAGAAAAAGTTCAAGGGTTCTTCGCGGTACTGGCACTGGTGCATCGGGAACGAGGAAGAAAACTCTGGGTACTAAGTCCCAGAGGAGACAAACTCCTGAGATGCATTTATCTCCTGCTCCCTCTCCTGTCAGATCTGAGGAATGTATACTTTTTATATTATCATTTCTCATTTGTCTAAGGAAAAAAAAGTACATTTACTTATGCATTTTGGTAACTTTGATGCAGGAGGTTGAAGAAGAAAGTGCCAATCCCCTGAGACCCCCCCCCCCCCCCGTGAGCCCTTTTGTGGGGGGAAGTTTCGGTGTTTCTCCGCCCAATGTGACTCCTCCTCGTTCTCCCATGACCGGGTTTACCTATTCCCTCCGTTCGTCCTCTCAACGTGCAAGGGATGCTGCCATGGGTGGTGGTATTGTTGACTCTGAGGGAATCTCCTCACAACCAGAGGCAACTATCCCCATCCTTTTTTATTTATCTCCTTCACCCAAGCTTCTTTTGCCCATCGTTCTGGCTGACGAAGATGAGCCTGAGGTATGATTTCCTCTATAGTTTGTATTGTCTAACGTCCTTTCACTCTTACTCCCTTATTTATTTATCGTACTGAACCTTGAGATTTTGGGTTCCCTAGGTTGAAGTATCCTCATTATTAGACAATATTTGTGTTCCCACGCTGCTAACGAGACCATTGACTGTGATTCCCCTTTTCAGTGGCATAAGTGACATTTAGAGGTACTTCTCCCTTATTTTCTGTGGGTATTCCTTTTTTTTAACCCTTAGCTTGCATGTTTCAGCTTTCTCCCAATCTTGCTCCACCTTCTCTCGAAGGTATGCACGCGTATAAGGCTAAGGTTGGTGCTTCTTCTCAGCACGGTGGTTCTTCTGCACCCATCCATGTTGGTGCATCATCTTCTCCAAATGAATCGCCTATACTGGATTTTGTACCTTATGTTGGCGGGGGAGTTTTGCCTGCTATTGAGGCTTCTGCAACCAGGGATCCCGTTGTGGCTTCTGCTGTAATGAGCCCACCCTTAATGGTTCTTGCCCTTATGGCTGCTATGGTAACTCCCGTTCTTGCCCCGGCCGTCACTGAGGTATTTTCCTTAATTCTATGCATTTTTATCAAAGAATTTTTGTAAACTCCCCTATAATAGTGACTTAACAACGAAAACACCTGTTAAGTTTTTTTTTCATAAACTCCACCTACAATAGTGACTTAACAATGAAAACACTTGTTAAGTTTTTTTTTTCATAAACTCTACCTGTAACGGTGACTTAACAACGAAAACGCTTGTTACGATTTTTCATAAACATCACCTATAACGGTGAATTAACAACGAAAATGCTTGTTAAGATTTTTCATAGACTCCACTATAACGGTGACTTAACAATGAAAACACTTGTTAAGTTATTTTCATAAACTCCACCTATACGGTGCCTTAACAATGAAAACACTTGGTAAGTTTTTCCATAAACTCCACCTATAACGGTGACTTAACAACGAAAATGCTTGTTAAGATTTTTCATAAACTCCACCCATAACGGTGACTTAACAACGAAAACACTTGTTAAGTTTTTTTTCATAAACTCCACCTATAATGGTGACTTAATAATGAAAACACTTGTTAAGTTTTTTCATAAACTCCACCTATAACGGTGACTTAACAACGAAAATGCTTGTTAAGATTTTTCATAAACTCCACCCATAACGGTGACTTAACAACGAAAACACTTGTTAAGTTTTTTTTTCATAAACTCCTTACTTTTCTTATCTCAGGTTGCACGAGAGACCTTTCCACCCATTTTTTCGCCTATTGGCTTACCTCATCGGGAACCTACCATCTCGGAAGATTCTGTCCATGCTAACCAAGGATCCACGACTGGTGCTGCAGCGAAGAGTGAATTCGGGTGTGAGCTTCCTCTGCCAGATTTGGCTCCCCATGCATTCTGCCTAATAATACTTCAGCATTCTCCCCAAATGTCTGATACTCATCGACTAGTAATCGAGCAACTTGTGAATCACCATCCTGAAACCTTCTCAGTGGATTGCTTACATTACAACATCTCTGTCATGAGTTATAGGCTGCAAGGCACGGCTACCGTTGTTGCAGAAATTACTAGCACTCCTATTGCGACCGTTACCAGACCACTCCTTAACTAATTTCTTGGCTATTTAAAGGAGTTGGGTCATGATGGCTTTCGTTTTAACTGGTTTATATCGTACTTAAAAACTTTGAAGAGCCAGAAATTGATGAGGTAGAGGGAATTATTACAGAAGCATCAGCAGGACCAACGGGCTGAGGAAGCCAGGTTGGACGAAATAGCACCCCTTCTAGAAGCAGTTGATAAGGAGGTGGATGATGCCGAAGAAGCTTTGCGCCTAGCCAAGCTGAAACGAGAAAGTCTCCTCATTGAACGTGCACAAGTACAAATGAGGTTGGAGGTTTCCATCAATGCCCAACAGTCTTGCGCTACAGCTTCTTCGGGCCTTCCTGCAGATTTTTTCTCATCTTCAGACCTATGGTTCCTCTTAGGCTAGTCAACACTTGTATATATATCTTCCTCTTAATTCTTTCTATGTAATTCTTGGGCAGTAGTTCCCAATTTTATAATGCTCTATCATTTATAAATGAATGAAAAATGTATATTTTCTCATTCGTCTTTATGTTACAACTGCTTTTGTATGTTATAAATTTATGCATTTCTGCAACTCTTTCACTCTGCTTAAATCATACCTATAACTTGTATATTCATAACAACAGCTATTTACAATCTTTGTTCAAACTTAATTGTCTACACATGATAAACCTTCAGCCATTTATTGTTAATTTTAAATGGCTTGTCTTCCTCCATCCTAGAAATTAAGCAATATCCTGATTCATGAGCTTCTTTTACAACAAAAGGTCCCTCCTAATTGGCTGCAAACTTCGGTAGAGGAAGTCCCCTGATGTGCTTCATCGCTACTTTCAAAATGAGGTCTCCCTCCATGAACTTCTTGGGTGTTACCAAGTTATCATATGCCCTGGAGAGCTATTTTGTGTACATTTGAAAGTGTTGTATCGCATTATCTCTGTGTTCATCTAAGGCTTCCAACTATACGTGTCTATTCTAAGGGAGCATGCTGTTCGTAAGGTGTATCAAGCGGAGGGAATTTCTAATTCCACTGAAAGGATTGCCTCTGCCCCATAAACAAGCGAGAACGGAGTGTACCATGTGGGTTTCCTCTTGGTTGTTCGATATGCCCATAACACAGGTGGCATCTTATCGTCCCACGATCCTGGGAAGTCTTCCATCACCTTGGCTAGAATATTAACCAACGTTTTATTAGTCGCTTCGGCTTGATCGTTTCCCTTTGGGTATGCCACCGTTGAAGTATGGTGAACAATGGAGTACTTATCTGTAAGCATCGTTACTTCTGAATTAACGAAGGGCATCCCATTATCTGAGAGAATAACTTTTGGGATCCCAAAACGACAAATAATGTATTCTTTGATGAAGTTGCTCACCACCCCAGCCATTGGCCTTCTGAGAGGTATTGCCTCGGCCCACTTTATGAAACACTTCGTTGTAACTAGTATCCATATCTTCCCCCTCGAAGAAGGATGTATTTCCCCCACCAGGTCAAACGCCTAAGTGTGAAAAGGGTAAGGCGTTGCTAGAGAGTGTAAATCCACCGATGGGGAATGGATCATGTTTCCATGTAGTTGGCAAGCTTTACATTTTCGAACGAACTTAGTAGTATCTTTTTCCATCGTTAGCCAATAATAACCCAACGTCATCAACTGATCATACAACTTGGCCCCTCCTAAGTGAGCTGGATCATGCGCCTTTTTGAGGACCTCAGTTTCTTCTTCCTTCATGATGCAACGCAATGGCCTGTTGAAGTATCCCCTTCGGTAGATCTACCCCTCCTGGATATAGAACCTTGGGGACCTTCGCTTTAGTCTCGTCGCATCCATTTTTCTGTTGGGACAACTCCATCTTTAATGAAGTCAATATAGGGTTGCCTCCAATCGGCCTGAGTTTTAACAAAATAACATTCAGCTTCCCCGAAGAAAAGATGGCACTTATCGCAGCTTCGTTGTAGCTCCGTTGCGTCCTGCTTCATTCTAGGCCAGAAATATCCCTCTCTTTGAATTCTCCTATAAAGAGGTACCTCAGTTGTTTTGCAGTGCTCCTCATGTGTTTTCTTTAACCTTTTCTCTGCTTCTTCTAGGCCAATGCATCTTAATAACCATCCCCCTGCGTTTCTAAAGTATAGATTTTCCTGGTTTGTAAAATATTGGGCCAACTCTCTTAGCCTTATTGCCCCTTCGCCAGACTCTAACTCCTTCCTAATCTCTCCCCTCCAATCCGCGTCCTCCCCCATTGGTAGCATTGATTGCACCACCGAAGGATCTATTCTTCATTGGATCGTGACGATAGTTATATCGCTCCTCATGATCATTTTCTGGGCAATAGGTGCATACACATCTGGATGGCGATTCATCGTTCTGGGATGTCTCTTGATCTTAGTTTGATGGAACTGGCTGAGGAGTCTCTGAATGATCATTCTGTATGGTGCAAATTTCATGTGCTTCAATGCATATTCTTCGTTTACTTGCTGGATTACCAAGTTCGAATCACCCTTAATGCAGAGTGAACGAATTCCGCTTCGAAGAGCCTCCAGCAACTTTAGTACCAATGCCTCGTACTCTGCTTCGTTATTAGAACAAGGGAAATCTAACTTATAGGAAAGGAAAATATCTTTCATTCCTTTTGAAAGAATAACCCCTGACCCTCCCTTCTTTTCTGCAGAAGATCCATCGAAGTGCATCATCCACTCCTCCTCAGTTGTATCCAGATAATTGTCTTACAGGTCATCTCCTGGAATGTCTTCTTTAGGTGGTTCAAACGTTCCTGATGGAAAGATGGCCAATAGATCGGCATACGTCTGGCTCTTGATCGCGTTAGGAACTACACACTTTAAGTCATATTATGAAAGGATGAGGAACCACCTGGCCGCCCTGCCAAGCAATATAGTTCTTGCCAACAAATATTTAATAGGATCACATTTAGTTACATTGTGAATTGTAAAAGATAGCATATAATGCCTAAGTTTTTGTGCTACAAAGACTAAGGCTAAACAATGCCTTTCTAAGCTGCTATATCAAATCTCTGGCCCATGTATGATTCTACTGAGGTAGTAGACTAGTCGTTCTTGCCCATCAATTTCATGTGCCAATAAAGACCCGACGGACCTCACGGTAGATGTATGATATAACTGCAATGGCGTTCCTATCCGTGGGGGAACCATGGTTTGTGGTGAGATCAGCAGCTTCTTCGACCATCGAAAGACTCCTGGTGAACCTCTTCCCACCTGAACTTCATGCTCTTTCGCAACAGCTGCATCAGCAAGTGTGTTACTTCGGCCAACCCAGGCACAAGTCTCCTTAGGTAGGAGACTTTACTGATGAAGCTCTTCAACTCCCTCGCCGTTCTAGGACTTGGCATTTCTAAGATCTCTCACTGTTTGTCCTGGTCCATTTGCACCCCTTATCGATCAACCACAAAGCCTAAGAATTTCCCACTCGTCACTCCAAAAACACACTTCAACGGGTTCATTCTCAACTTATACCTTCTACAACGAGAAAACACCTTCCTCAAATCGCTCAGTTGGGACCCCTCCTCCTTTGATTTGATGACCAAGTCATCCACATAGAATTCTATAAATTTATGGAAGAAGTCATGAAAAATGGCCATCATCGTTCTCTGGTAAGTCTCCCCAGCGTTCTTCAGGCCGAACGGCATCACCTTGTACATGAAGTTACCCAACGGGGTTCTGAATGCTATCTTCTCCGCGTTCGAGGGGTCCATCTTGATCTGATTATACCCCACATACCCATTTATGAAGCTATACATCTCGTGACCAGCCATTGTGTCTATCAGTATATTGATGGAGGGTAGAGGGAACTCATCTTTAGGACAAGATCTATTCAAATCTCTGAAGTCAACACAGATACTTATTTAGTTTTTATCATTCTTTCCCATTGGGACAATACTGGATAGCCAGAGTGGGTGTTGTATCGGTACGATGAAACCTGCCGTTAGCAGGCGTTGGACCTCTTCTTTAATCTTCAGATTCAGCTCGGGCGTGTACGTTCATGTTTCCTGTTTCACTGGAATGGCTGACGGTATTACATTCAACCTGAGGCAACTTACTTCCTTATCCATCCCTTCCATTTCCATGTATTTCCACGCGAAGAAATCTATAAACTCCCAAATCAATTCGACCAAGGCCTCTCATTTCTGATTGCTGAGATCCTTTGAGATGAAGATGGGTCTTGGATCTTCTCCTTCTTTTTCCAGGTTTAATTGTTCCAACTCTTGCGCCTGGGGATTTGGCTGATTTACCATGTAATCTGGTTCCTCGGTGACTTCTTCTACGAATTCATGTATTCTAGAATCGTCTATCACCATAAACCCCGTTGATCTACCAAAAAGCATTCATATATCGGGTCAACCTCGTTCGCTGTTTCTTCGGTCGCCCGATCACACCGTTACAATCGATACACCATCTTTCCTTCCTCGGTAATGACTTTATTGCATTGCCTACTAGTAGTTGTGATCACCTTCCTCTTCTTCTCTCTAGAAGCTTCGTCCACTTTTTCTCCTGAGAACCGACTCAGCACGCTCTGTCGTTGGACCTCATGCTCTATCGGGTCCATGTGACACCCCGCCTAATTAAATACCGAGTGATCAGTCCTTTATTAAATTATAATCAAGGTGAATGGTCGGTTCATTCTTAGCATCACTGTCAAAAAATAATTTTTCCAATTTAAAAACCCTAAATAATTAAGCTAAGTGTCAAAACCATTTTAGACATTACTTTCCAAATTTCATTTAAAATCAATAATTTAAAACTTTACGTAGTTCATAATTAAACAATCACACAACAACTATCTTGTAACATATAATCCAAATGATCAAACATTCAACTAATTGAATCCAACATTTAATACTTAAATGAAAACATCCTGACAATAATAAATCCCAAAGTGTAAATACTGGAAATAAATGAATCAGAATATCTGATAAACAACTGAATAATGGAAAGGGGCGACACATGCCCAACTGAATAAATAGTGCTAGAAGTGGAATCAGCAAATGAGGTCGTCTAAACAAAAGGCCTGCAACTCCCACCTAAGCTGCAGCGCGTTCCTTCCAAAGGATCCTATGCAAGAGGCCCCTGTGGCTGGGCACCTGTAATATATACATATATATACAAGAGAGAAAAGAAAATGGAAACGGGTCAGAGCCCGATTGTAAAAACAATTTAAAATTTGTTTAGCAATTATTTAAAATGTTTAATGGCCAATGCTACAACATATTAGTGCGGCACTCCCTTGAGAAATTCTCACCTCTCTTCTAATGTGCACACCTATCGCACTAACTTTCCCAACGGTTTAACTTATCTTATCTTAGGTTGCTCGTAAGATTTAAACTGACAAATTCAATTGTTTAAGAGGTTAATTTCATTTAACAACAAAGTTCTCATTTAAACCTTATTTACTCATAAAGTTTCTCAGTAACACATTATACTTTTCAAACACTTATTCCGAAATAGAAATAGTTATTCCATTCTTACTTACCATAGACACAATAGGTAGTTACCAAATCCCATATTGAAATATATATATTAAATACTCATATAATATATATATATATATATATATATATATATATATATATATATATATATATATATATTCTAACAGCACCCCACATAATAGTTATGGTGCGGGCATACTCTGCTATCCAATCCCCATATCACTCGTACTAAGGGAAATACAAGTTCGGACTCACTCTCGAACTGTATTAACACAAACACAAACAATATTGAGGCGAAGCATAGATTTCAAGTCTCTAAGAGGTCAGCACATGCCCCCACGTGTCTTTGGACCGTCTGATTATCGATCCGATAGCCTGTACCAATTCTACGGTACGAGTCAATATCCCCCATAAAGTCCCATCGAGATAACACTGTCCCAGCGCGGTAACCTTAGGGATAACAAGTAGCGCGGGCATGATTTTCACACGTATATGGTATATGCATAATCACAGTCATATAAATATACTACTATTACCATATCAAATTTAGGTACATCTCATAACCCATAATTATGATATTTATCCTTATTTCTCATTATTTAGTTATCACGTATAACGGTTCGTTTCTTACTTTAATTTGAGGGATTTTTCCAACTCACTACGTAACACTCATGGATTCTTATCTTTCCAAAGTGCAATTTCAGTAGGTACTTATTCATTTTACCACGTACTTCTTTACGAGTGTCACCCTTTAACACATTATTTCTATTTCCCTTAAATGTAATACACCCCTATGAAATGTTAAATCTCGCCTTTAGTCAACGGTTTCGTATATTTCTAAAGTCCTACTGGTCTTATTTATATCTCAAAATATTCTAACTTTCATATACAAGAATGTCTAATCATTTAAGTTGGAAGGAACTATTTAAAAGGGAATATGAGTTATATAGGAGGGGTCGATCGATCGATGGCAGGAGCTTGATCGATCGATGCGTCGATCGATCGATACTCCTGGTTCGATCGATCGATCAAACAGGTATGGCGAATCTGCAGAATACCGGTTACGGGTTCTAACATCCAACATCATCAAAATCCAAACTTTTAACTCCCAAACTCCCAAAAATTTATACCACAAACGTTTTAAACTCAAATAGACAATATTCAACGTAAGGCATGTGAGTTTTCATCAAGAATCATGGATTAAAGTGCCAAAATTTATACAATTCTCATGAATCCTAAAATTTTCTTTAACTTAATTCAAATCATTCTTTTCCAGAATTTCTGCTTCATGT
Organism: Sambucus nigra; assembly: GCA_949130495.1. Lineage (NCBI taxonomy): Eukaryota > Viridiplantae > Streptophyta > Magnoliopsida > Dipsacales > Adoxaceae > Sambucus > Sambucus nigra. The sequence continues at coordinate 406,475,747 of OX422207.1, forward strand.
CCATCATAAATCCGTGATTCAACTTCTACATGTGAAGGGGATTTCCAGGTTATCATTTATATCACTACAACATGCAATTTCTAATCTCCAACATGGGTTTTCTTTCATAAAAACTCATCCTAATCAACCCTAAACTAACATGAATGAAGCATTAACGAAATTAAGAAAGATAAATACTTGCCTGGGAAATTTTGGTCTCTAATTTGTGCTGAAATCAGTGTGGTGGTGATCCTCGTTACGCGATCTATCGTTTGGCGACGACGGCGGTGCAAACGGGGGAGTTCTTGGACTAGAACTCTTTGGCAAGCTCTCTCCTTCCTTCTCCAATGGCCGTCACTTGTTTTTAGTTGTGTTAAACCTAGAAGTCAACCCTAAGCATCTGATATAACCTTTCAATTTTCGTGGGTTTTCAGGCCTAAAAATGTAAAATGTCCCAAATGCCCTCCCGGGGTATTAATTAGGCCTAAAAATGCCCCGAGACCCAAACTAAACCCACGGGTTCATTATGTTGACTATCTCAACCCTTCTGGACACTTTGGCACACTCGAAATGACCATATGGGTGACTTATAATTTATTCACTTTTATTAATCAACATTTAGTCCCGACACGATACGGGCACGTCCCGATATAAATTTCCAAAATTGTCATTTTATTCACTCGTGACATTTAATGGTACCAGCATTATATATTACTTTGCTCATTAGTAATATTAAACAAGTTTCCAATGATTAATAACTCTCGTCACGTTAGTAATTATAAAAATAATTACAATGATTACTAACTCTCGTCACATTAGTAATTATAAAAATAATTAATTTTTGGATTTATATTAAATTAATAACTCACATTAAATTTAATAAATCCCCAAATTTAGAAAGCATAAAAATATGGGGTATTACATACTTCCCCCCAATAACGGAATTTCGTCCCGAAATTCAGAAAATAAGGCATATCTGGTAAGAATAAATCCGGTTATCTCTCCCGCATATCTGCCTCGCGCTCCCAGGTGGATTCCTCCACATTATGATGCTCCCACTGGACCCGTACAAGTGGAACTACCTTCGCCTCAATCTCCTTTCGCTATAGTCTAGGATAGCCACTGGTCTCTCCTCGTAAGAGTTGTCGGACTGTAAGTCTATCTCTTCTATCGCGATGTGGGTGTGGGCCATATCATCCCGAAGGTATCGCCTCAACGACGAGATGTGGAATATATCGTGAATGCGATGTAAATGCTCTGGAAGCCCCAATCTGTATGCTACCAACCCAATCCTCTCAATAATGGGAAATAGTCCCACGTTCCTCGGGGCCAATTTCCCTTTCTTACCGAACCTCATCACTCCTTTCATAGGAGATACACGTAGTAGTACTTGGTCCCCCACATAAAACTCTCGAAAGAACCGTTTCGCATCCACGTAGCTTTTCTGCCTGTCCTGGGCTACTCGAATGTGACTCCTGATCATCCCAATCCTAGCAGAGGTTTCCTGAATCACCTCTGGTCCGAGAAACTTGTTATCCCCCACCTCTAGCCAACAAGTTGGGGAATGACAAGGCCTGCCATACAAAGCCTCAAATGGAGCCATGCCAATCGTGAACTGATAAGAGTTATTATAAGCGAACTCCACTAGTGGAAGATGTGGCTCCCAACCTCCTCCAAAATCAAGGACACACATGCGTACCATATCCTACAACATCTGATTAGTACGCTCTGTTTGTCCATATGTCCGTGGGTGATAAGCTGAACTCAACCTCAACTCTGTACCCATAGCCTCCTGAAAGCTCTCCCAGAAACGCGACACAAAAATCTTGTCTCTATCTGACATAATATTCAGGGGCACCCCATGTAATCTGATAATCTCAGCAATGAACAACTGAGCATACTGCCCTTGGTATAGTCTGTCCGCACAGGCAGAAAATGAGCCACCTTGTCCAAACGGTCCACAATCACCCATATGGAGTCGTTGTCCCGCTGTGATGTAGGAAACCCTGTAATAACATCCATGGAAATAATCTCCCACTTCCACGCGGGTATTTCCAATGGCTGAAGCAACCCTAATGGTTTCTGATGGTCCACCTTTACCAACTGGCAGGTAGAACACTTTGACACGAACTCCGCAATGTCCTTCTTCATCCCACTCCACCAGTATTTCCGCCTCATATCCTGGCACATCTTATCTCCTCCAGGATGTACCGCAAATTGGGACCCGTGAGATTGGGTCATCACTGCATATTGTAAGTGTGCTCCTTCTGGGACCACCAATCTCCCATTAAACCTCAAACCCCCATCAGAACTAACAGAATAGGACTCAGCACCCTCAGCCAAAAGTCGTACAATCTGCTCCTGGCAAAATGGGTCTGCTGTCTGCACCTGTATCACCCTCGTAACAATCTCGGGTGTCACTGTCATGACAGATATGAAGGAACGGGCTACTGTGTCCTGGTGACCCATCTCTTTCCACTTTGCTTTCCACATGTCCGCTACATCGTCTACCGGTCTACGGCTCAACGCATCGACGACTACGTTGGCCTTCCCCCGATGGTACTGTATGTCGAACTGATAGTCCTTCACAAACTCTAACCACCTACGCTGACGCATAATCATCTCTCGCTGAGTGAACAGGTACTTCAGTGACTTGTGGTCTGTGAATAAGAGAAATTTCTCCCCTAATAAATAGTGCCTCCAAATCCTCAACGCAAAAACGACCGCTGCCAACTCTAGGTCGTGTGTGGGGTAATTCTTCTCGTGCGGCTTAAGCTTGTGGGAGGCAAAAGCTATCGCCTTCTCCTCCTGCTGAAGTACTCTCCTAAGTCCCCGTAATGAGGAATCCATGTAAACCAAATACTCCACGCCCGGCTTAGGTAAAGCAAGGACCAGTACTGAAGTAAGTTTGTCTTTTAGCTCGTCGAAAGCCAATTGACAAGCATCATCCCAAACATATGGCACCCCCTTGCGATCCAGGTTCGTCAATGGACCCACTATTTTGGAGAACCCCCGGATGAATCTCCTTTAGTATCTGGCTAATCCCAAGAAACTACGTACTTCTATCAATGGCGTGGGTTGTCCCCACTCCCTCACCGCTGACACATTACTCGGGTCAACTGCTATCCCTTGTTCAGAAACAACATGTCCCAAGAACTTCACTTCCTGTAACCAGAACCCGTACTTCTCGTACTTAGCATACAGTTGATTCTCTCGTAGCTCAAGTGCTAGGCATGCTCCTCCTCAAAGTGTGAATATATCAGGATGTCATCTATGAAGATGATGACAAACTGATCCAAGAACTCTCTAAACACTCGGTTCATCAAGTCCATGAATATGGACGGAGCATTTGTGAGTCCAAATGGCATCACTCTAAACTCATAGGACCCATATCTCGTCAAGAAAGCAGTCTTTGAAACATCCTTCTCCCTAATACGTAGCTGATGGTACCCTGACCTCAGATCTATCTTCGAAAAGAAAGTTGCTCCTCTCAGCTGGTTGAACAGATCATCGATTCGCGGCAATTGATACTTGTTCCGTATCGTGACCTTGTTCAGCTCCCGGTAGTCCACACATAGCCTCAGTGAACCATCTCTCTTTTTCACAAACAAAACTTGAGCGCCCCAAGGTGAGGTACTCCTGCGAATGAAGCCCTGACCTAACAGCTGCTCTATCTGATCTCGTAACTCTCGCATCTCTGCTGGAGCCATACGGTATGGAATGCGTGCTATAGGTCGAGTATCCGGTAATAAATCTATGAAAAAATCTATCTCTCGACTGGGGGGTAGGCCTGGTATCTCCTGAAATACATCGGAGTACTCACGAACAATTGGAATCGAGTCTAAGGGAATCACAACCTCCTTAGACGTATCCTCTTCTATGTAATACAAATGAGAGGTCGAGCCTCCCTCTGGGCGAGGGATCGCCACTACAAGCATCTCTTGCCCCGGAATGGCAAAGGCAATACTCCCACGGAAACAATCTATCATGACCCTGTAAGCGGAGAGCCAATCCATACCGATAATAACGTCGTGCTCATGCATATCTAAGACTAACATGTCTGCTAGTAATACCAAGCTACCAATCTCTACCCCCACACCCCGGCATATGAAGAAAATTAGTGATCCATTTCCAAGTTGTGAGTCTACACATGTTACACTGCTCTCTGTTGTGGCTAATAAGCCTAAGGCCTTCGCAAAATGGGTAGCTCTAAAATAGTGCGTCGCCCCAGTATCAAATAAAACCCGACCCATAGTACCATGGATAGGAAACGTACCCTCAATCGTGGGTGGTGCCTGTGGAGCTGCTTCCTGGTGTACGTTATAGACACGTCCATACTGTAACTGCCCATGTTGCACTGGAGCGGCTGGAATGGCTGGTAGGGCTGGTACCTGAGCTGGTGCTGGGAGGGCTGCTGGAAAAAGTGGGCTTTGTGTCTCATTACAGGAACCCTGCTGTTGTGGGACCCTATCACCCTCTCGACAATCCTAGCGCTTATGGCCATTCTTGTCGCACACGAAACATCGTCCCCTGAAGTTACCTCTCCTCTTACCCGGCTGACGATAACCATGTTGGCCGTTACCACCCCCCCACTGGCCCTGTTGGCCCTGATGAAAATGCTTTTGGCCCTGTTGGCCCTGTGCTGGCGGTGTTGGCCTTGCTGGCCCTGCTGATTAGGCTGGCCTTGCTGACCCTGCCTAAATCCCCCAAATCCCTGCCTGGAATCACCTGATCGGAATCGCTTAGCAGGGTCCCCCTGATGGGAACTCTGCTCATGCTGACTAGTCTGTCCTTCAGATGTTGGTGCTCCGCTAGCACCACTACCCCCTGAGATGATTGCTTTGATATCCTCTGGAGTTTGTGATGAACCAACATTATCTTGCACAAAATATTGACCATTAGATATGGTACCTTTAGGATTGGAATCAAGTTGACTCGGGAATGTTCCCTTATTTCTCTCACTCAACGCATTCGCTAATTGGCTCACTTGAACCTCGGGTTTGTCTATGGATTGAGTGTTTGCATGCAATCTCTGTTGGGTGGATTGGAGGACATTTTGAGTGGTTTGCTGGAATTGGAGGGTACTTTTAGCAAGCAAATTCATCGTATCCTCTAAATCTTGGATCTTTTGGGAAGAAGGATACGATGGTTCGGGGGCATTCTTTTGGAAACCCGGAGGTGGATCACCAGAAGATTAAGATTGAATTTCTTGGTATTGACCCTTTGACCATGAAAAATTGGGGTGGTCTCGCCATCCCAGATTGTACGCATTGGAATATGGGTCATACTTTGGCCTATTTTGGTAAAGGGCATTGGCTTGCTCGGTACGTGCCTTGTAGGTCGAAAGGGTGGGATAATTTTTGGCTAAGTAGTCTAATGCATTACAAATTATACACATAGGGTAATCTACTTGTTGTATGACCGTAGGTGCGGCTCGATTGCCTTCTTTGCTCGTCTCTAAAGCTCCTAAATGTCGGGCTAATGTTACCACTTTGGCATTAAAACCATAACTTTGTTCGACTCGGTGAGAAAAACCCTCATTGGACATGGTGGACCTAAATTCTCTATTGGGTGCCCATCGCTGGGACTTTTTCGCTATAACTTCTAGGAATAACCAAGCGTCGAACTCACTTTTCTCAATAAAAGCACCATTGCATAGTGACTTGAGCATAGTTCGAGTATTACAATCGAACCCCTCATACAAAATTTAGACTTGGTGTCCCATCTTAATCCCATGGTGCGTACATTACCGTAGCAAGTCCTTGAATCTCTCCAAATACATCCATAATGTTTCTCCCTCCTTTTGGCTAAATGTGTTGGTGGTGTGACGTATCGACGACGTCTTTTAATTGAGAAAGAATTTTTACCGTAAGGCGACAGTCATTTGGTTCTAAGTGGTGATGGATTCGGGTGTGTGTCCATCCCCGATCCTCACAGCGGGAGGGATGAAAAATATGGTATATTCTACGTCGAGAGGATCTTGGTCCCGTGCATCCCTCTCGGGAGAGCTTCGGTCGGTGTTGGTGATGAGGTGAAAATGTTGAGAGATGGAGTCGCCATTCTATTTTACTAAAAATAGACAAAAGAAAAGGTAGCCATCCCGAAGGACGGCATCAAAAGACATACTGAGACATACGAAACCAAAATGATTCGAAAAGGGTCCGGAGGCTAAGTTACGAAATCGAAAGGTGTTAGACACCCATTTGGCCCTTACGGTATCTCATGGGTTACTGCTATTTTCCTTTATTTTCCTGTGATATGTGTGCATGTGTATATATAGTGGAGATAGGAATCATCGACTTGTATCATGGAAGAGATAAAGTGAGTCATCCATAGAAATGTTCCTAAAAATAATATTAGAAAATAGGATTTATGCGATTATCCCTACGTTGATCGTTATAATGGAACGATAACACCTATGGAATAATGCACCACTAAGAACAAATATATGTATATGTAAATCTATAGATTCTAGAAGAGTTAAGTTTAAAGAATATAGAAAAATAGAAAATGAGAGAAAAATAAGAATAGGACTCGAGTTCCGGATTCTACCCCGAGACGCCTACGTAGCCTATAGAGGCGTATGCAAAATGAGGGGTGGGATTTATCCCATAAATCCAACCGATAACTTCTCTTATATGTCTGTGTGTGTAAAAAAAGTGTTTTAGTTGTGAGAAAAGTGTGAGAAAAGTGTGAGAATTCCCGTTTGGAATTGATGAGCAAACCCTCTTTTTCTTATTTTTTAGGTTTTATTTATATGAAAATAAAAGATGTACGATAATAATAAATAAAAAGTATATTAGGATATGTGAGATGAGAGAATAAAAGTGCTAAGTAATAAAATAAATTAATGCGAATTTAGGAGAATTTAAAGAGAAAGTTGGACCTTCTTGAAGATCTTGAGCTTGATTTTGGATGTTCGAGAGCAACCCTTGCACTTGAACGGTGATGGAGGGTATTTAATTCACCAAGTTTGATGAAAAGATGATGAAAGGTGAAGGTTGAAAAGGGATTTGGATGTGAAAACCATGGTGACTTCGAGAGGGGTTTTCGGAGCTCGCTGAGAGTGATGGATTTCAGATCTTCGGTCCCTTGCAATGAGGTCAGGCCCTCCTTTTTATAGGCCCAGGGCATTGCCGATCGGCATAGTCCTAGTCCTGCCAATCAACATGTTTTTTTAGGCACACTATCGATAGGCGAGGTTTGGAACCTGCCGTTTGGTAGTCTCTTTTAGGTTCCTTCAGAAAATCCATCGTAGAGCGCAAACCATTGATCCGAATCGCGCACGGGGTAAACTATTGGAAAGTTACTTCAGATACCTTTGAAATTCTTTAGACTGCTCCCGATTTCGAGGGTTGACTTTGGGTCAAATATGGCTCAAAAGCATTCGTTGGTCCTTTGGACGGGGAATTATCTGACGCAAACGGATTATTCGTCTACATGGTAAGTCAGAATCGTGCACGGGGCGGACCCTTGAATGGTTAGGAGACGTACTTTGACATTCCAAAGAGTTTGACTCGGTTTGGAAAGTTGACTTTGGTCAATCGGGGCCTGGAAGCATTCGGTGACCTTTGAGAGTAAAACGGATCGTTCGTCCATATTGTAAGTCAGAATCGCGCATAGGGTGAACTGTTGCAAATGGTTTCAGTTCCCTTTGAAGATTCATTTAGTATCGGTCGAGATGAAGAGTTGTCCTTGGTCAAATGGAGCCTGTGAGCGTCCCATGGCCTCTTGATCAAGTTTTGAGGGGAAACGAGTCGTTCGTCCGCACTGTAAGTCAGAATTGTGCATAGGATGGACCGTTGGAAAAGGGTTTCAGTACCCTTTAAAGATTCATTCAGTATCGGTCGAAATGAAGAGTTTGACTTTTGGTCAAATGGAGCTCGGGAGTGCCCGATGGCCTCTAGGTTAGTACTTGGGGTATGACTTAGGTCCGTAGCGATGAGGGGGAGGAGCTAGGGACCTACGGAGAGGTTGGGGGTGTTAGAATGGTGTGTCTACACTGTGTTAATGAGTTAAACTAACTTTTGGCTTTGTCTTTCAATGAGAATGGGAACAATTTAAGTTTGACAAGCTCATTAGTGAGTTGTTGATACTTAATGGTCCCACATATCTTCTCTAATTCCTGAATATGAAGTTAGAGATTCTCTTTGTTGGTACCTCGAAACATAGGAAACATTTTGATTGTTCCATGATGTAATAAGAAATTATTCGCAGTGTTATTGGGACGTATGCACGAAGGTTTACTAGGCCTGATTGGATAAAAGTATTCTTTAAGGGTACGTGGCGCTAACTCGTATCCCATTTCTGTGAAAATAAAAAATCTACCTACATAAGTATCAGGGAAGCTAGAGTCCACACTCAACAAATAACCAATATAATCTCGAAACCAACTTCGCATACACTGAGCTCATTCCAAATTTTCTCTTTTTTTATCGATTTTTTTTATGTAAAAAAAAAACTCAAACCACGTAATTCCTGGCTAACACAAAGCAAATTGAATTTTCAAATTTAGGTGAGGGGGATTTCAATTTTAAAATCTAGTTTTACCGAGATTAATCGATGACATAGGGGTCTCCAAATTAATCTTACTAATTAGACAACTCCTACTCTTTGACAATGGAGAATTTAAAAGACAGCCAACAACGGTTATTGGCACCAATCCATCTTTTTCCTCTAGGTAGGTGGTCGGTACGAAGACATATTAAAAACCACAAATGCTAGACAAGGTGAAACATGATCGATTTGATAAGTTTGCGCTGGAGTAGCTTTTAATTCTAGCGTGGTTAAGAGGTTTCCTATGAGCTATGTGATATCCTAAGGCTAATGTCTACTTGATTTTAAATTAAATATGTGTGACACCCCGACTAATTAAATACCGGGTAGCTACTCCTTTATTAAATTAATACAAAATGTCAATTTGTTAAGTTCATAGCATCACTGTCGAAAAATGTTTTAATAATTACTAGCCACATAATATTTAAAAAGTGAGTTATCAATTTTAATTAAATTCGATTAACATACAATAAGTAATAAATTATGAAATGATGATATCACAACCATATTACAGTCACATTATAATGATAAAGGAATAAATGAATCTAGAGGAACACTCCTCAGAAATAATCCGAAATACTGAATAAAACTGTACCAAGTCTGAATCATAAATTAATTAAAACCCAAAATTTGAAATAAAACTGAGTAAGTAGGATGTATCTAAAAGAAAAGGGGCGACATGCCCTACAGATGAGTAAAATAGAGTTAAGGCAGAAAGTGGAGTCATCTACTATCGAGGTCCTATAACTTCCACAGCAGCTACAACACGTCACTGGAATGGAACTCCTACACTTGGTGTCCTTGTGGCTGGGCACCTAAAATGTTTTTACAAGAAAATAGATTTGAAAGCAAACGGGTCAGAGCCCGATTGTGAAAACAGTTTAAAATACAGCAAGTATTTAATATCATTAAATAGTGAATATAAAATACATGATAGTGCATGCACTCAAATGAGTTCCTCACCTCTCAACTAATTGTTCACACATATTGTACCCGTACCCGTTCTAGTTATACTACTATCGAACTAGTCCAATCCATGACCTGACATTACTTTACAATTCAAAGTTCATTTCCCAATGTCTTAATATAAACTTGAGGTCTTACTGTTTTTACTCAGAATTAGTTATAATAATTACTATGAGCTCTTCCATTTTTAACTCTACAAAGATGTTACATTAATTCACACTTGTACTTATATAAACAGTTCATTTCAATAATTCGATATATCAATCTCATCATAATATACAATAATGGCACCCCTAGACTAAGCTGCGGTGCACACATACTCTGCTATCAAATCTCGATACAACACGTACATAAGGATCACGTATTCCGAATCTATCAGGAATAGTTTCGACAAGTATCAAACACACATAATGGAGGCGAACATAGTTCACATCACATGGGTCATGCACATACCTACGCTCCCATAATCAGTAGACTTATTAACTCCTCAATAAGTCATTCTCTGACCTATGTCCTCGAGGTACCAATCTAGATCCCCCCGTAGGGACACAAAGATTAGATGGCCCTGATCGAACGTCGACCTCCCGTGATAGCAAGTATGGTAGGTATGTTATACACAGATAACCACATATACTAAGTATTCACACATCTTATATATCTTATAATATCAATAGAGGTATATTTTACATTCCTATACCGTCATTAAATGTTGTACGTTTACAAATCCCCAAATAATATACATTAAAGTTGTCAACCCTTCTCACGTCGAAATATGTGGTACTTATTTCTTAACCCATAAATGTCATTCGGTTTCCTATAAAATCCTAAGTTTTACTCCTCAACATACTCCAATCTCATAACTATACCCACTAGTCAACAAGGGAAGGTTAACGCTCAATTAAATAAGCCTAATGGAAGTTCTAAATAAAATCAGGCCTAAAAAGGCCATTCTGTCAACTCGTTAGAAATCTCGTTCGAACGAGGGTGTTCGAACGAAGGCTTTGAACGAACTCGATAGAAGGGATACTATCATCTCGTTATAAGTCTCATTCGAATGAGGTCGTTCAAACGACCTGGGCAGGTCTTCTAACGAGATCGTAGAATACGTCCAGAAATTTTCCAACTCGTTTTCTTCATTTTTTCTCTTCTCTAATTCCATTCTAAAATCATCCCAATAACTTTTTTATGTTTTTAAACTACTTTGAGTAATCTTAGGTCGTTTCTTAACATAGTTTTGGGGTCAATTCCTCCTAATCAACATGTAATTACAATAAATCCCCAAATTTACCCCAAACCCTATGAACATGAACACATAATTTTATTGTACCTAAATACTCATCATAAATCCATTTTTAATTCATCCAAAGTTACATTTTTGCGTATTGAATTCATCCAAAATCATTCTACATGCAATTCCTAACTAAAATTAAGAGTTTCTACAACATTCCCATTGGGTTTTCTCCAAAACATTCAAAGCATAAGGTTTCTACAATAAACATGGAGGAAATATTCATTGCAATTAATGTCATCAAATCACTCACCTTAAATACGATGTTCGGATTCGTTGTTGATGATTAAGGTTGGCTCTCTCTCTTCTTTTCGGTCAAAATTTCCTTTAAGAATGCTGCTGATGGAAGATGGTTTGGTTTGGAAACCCCTTTACCTCTTTCTAACATCTCTCAAAACCTCCGTAGCCCACTCTCTTGCCTTTTGCTGGTAATGGCCTTAGTGGCCTCTTTAAAATATAAAAATAAAATCTAAAATTCGTGTGTTTTAATTCCTCAATTTTTAAAATTACTAAAATACCCTTCTAGGTTGCCGGTTTGGCCTAAAAATGCCCCGGGACCCAAACTAAACCCCCGGCTATTGTTTTCTGACTATTTCGACTCTTCCGAACGCGTTGGCGCACTTAAAATGATCATTCGGTTGATAAAAATATAATCTACTTTTTAATTTAAATAAATTCATTCCTGACGCGACTGACATGCGCGTTCCAACTAAATTTCCCAAATTGCCGTATTTCTGTCTCTTGACAATTTAAATATTTTCAATACTCATATATTACCATATATACTCAAAAATATTCAATTTTAACATTATAATCAAATACCAACTCACATCTCGCTAGTATTTATATCCGGATTAATTCTCCATTAATTCTCATTTAATTCAATTAATCCCTTAAATAAAAATCAATAAAATTACGTGGTATTACATACCTCCCCCCTAATAATAGAATTTCATCCCGAAATTCGAAACTAATGAATACCTAGTAAAAATAGCTCTGGATAACGTTTGCACATCTCATCCTCGCGCTCCCAGGTGGTTTCCTCGGCATTATGATGTCGCCACTGCACGCGTAGTAATGGTACTATCTTCGACCTCAGTTTCCTCTCGTTGTGGTCTAGAATAGCAATCGGCCCCTCCTCGTAGGAACTATCAGGCTGAAGATTGATGTCCTCTAAAGCAATGTGGGTATGGGCCAAATCGTCCCTAAGGTATTTCCTTAGCGAGGAAATATGGAACACATCATGAATCCTATGCAAGTGCTCCGGTTACCCAAGTCAATACGCAACTGGCCCAATCCGCTCGATGATAGGAAATGGACCCACATATCTTGGTGCCAGTTTTATCTTCTTCCCAAAGCGCATAATCCCCTTCATAGGAGATACTCTGAGTAACACCTGGTCCCCTACTTGGAATTCTCTGAAGAACCTCTTGGTATTAGCATAGCTCTTCTGTCGGTCCTGAGCTACATGAATACGGCTTTGTATCATCTCTATCCTTTCCGAAGTATCCTGAATCACTTCCGACCCAAGGAGTTTGTTATCCCCCACCTCTAACTAACATGCTGGGTAATAACACGGTCTACCATACAACGCCTCAAATGGAGCCATGCCAATGGTGAACTGGTAGGAGTTATTATAAGTAAACTCCAACAGTGGAAGGTACTGCTCCCAACCACCTCCAAAGTCTAGGATGCACATACGCAACATGTCCTCCAACATCTGATTTGTCCGCTCTATTTTCCCATCAGTCTGCGGGTGATATGTCGTACTCAGCCGCAAATCCATACCTATTGCCTCCTGGAAACTCTCCCAAAATCGTGAAAAAAATATCTTGTCTCGGTCAGACATGATATTTAGAGGCACCCCGTGAAGTCTCACTATCTCCACAATGAAAATCTGGGCATACTGTCTCGTACTGTAGTCTGTCCTCACGGGTAGAAAATGAGAAACCTTGGTCAACCTATCCACAATAACCCATATGGAGTCGTGACCCCTCTGTGACGTAGGTAACCCCGTGATAAAGTCCATGGATATGCTCTCCCATATCCACATCGGAACCTCTAACGGTTGTAGAAGTCCTGTCGGTTTCTGATGGTCCACCTTTACTAGCTGACAAGTGACGCATTTATAAATGAACATGGCAATATCTCTCTTCATCGCGCTCCACCAATACTATCGTCTCATGTCTTGGTACATCTTATCCCCACCAGGGTGTACCGCAAATCGCGAGCCGTGCGACTCTGCCATTACCTCGTGTCGCAAGTCTTCCCCTTCTGAAACGACCAGTCTTCCATTGAAGCATAATCCCCTATCTGAACTAACGGTATAGGACTCGGCTCCCTCTACTAGTAATTGAACTATCTTCTCCTGACAGAACGAGTCTTTTGTCAAGGCCTTTATCACTCTCATAATAATTTGAGGTGTAACAGTCATCACAGACATGAATGATCGGGCCACTGCATCCTGGTGTCCCAACTCCTTCCACTTATCTTTCCACACCTCGGCCACCTCATCTACTGGCCTACGGTTCAACGCGTCTGCTACCACGTTAGCCTTCCCTGGGTGATATTGGATATCGAACTGATAATCCTTCACAAACTCAAGCCACCGACATTGACGCGTATTTAGTTCCTTCTGCGCAAAGAGGTATTGTAGAGACTTGTGGTCTATGAATAACCAAAATTTCTCCTCCAGGAGATAGTGTCTCCAAATACGAAGAGCGAATATGACTGTCGCTAACTCCAAGTCATGGGTGGGTTAATTCTTCTCGTGAGGCTTAAGCTTACGAGAAGCATAAGCTATAGTCTGACTCTCCTGTTGCAGTACACCTCCAAGTCCTTATAAGGACGCATCGATGTAGACTAGATACTCAACTCCCGGTTTTGGCAATGCTAACACAGGAGCTGAGGTCAACTTGTCCTTCAACTCATCGAATGCCAACTAACAGGCATCGCTCCAGATAAATGCCACACCTTTGCAAGTCAGATGTGTCAAAGGACCCGTTATCTTTCAGAAACCCTGAATAAATCTCCTGTAGTATCCTGTCAAGCCCAAGAAACTACGGATCTCAGTCGGTGTCGTGGGTTATCCCCACTCCCTCATTGTCGATACCTTTCCTGGATCAACTGATTTCCCTTTGCCTGAAATGATATGCCCCAAAAATTGTACCTCTTTCAGCCAAAAATCACACTTCTCGTACTTCGCATATAGCTCGTTCTGACGCAGCGTCTGTAAAACCTGTCTCAAATGCTTGGCATTCTCCTCCTCTGTCTGGGAGTAAACTAGGATGTCATCGATAAAGACGATGACGAACTATTCTAGGAACTCTCTGAATACCCTATTCATTAAGTCCATAAACACGGCTGGAGCATTGGTTAGGCCAGAAGGCATAACCCGAAACTCATAGGTACCATATCTCGTCAAGAATGCAGTCTTCGAGACATCATGTTCCCTGATACACAACTGATGGTATCCCAATCGCAAGTCAATCTTCGAGAAGAAGGAAGCTCCTCTCAACTAGTCGAATAAGTCATCGATGCGGGGCAACGGATACTTTTTTCGTATCGTGACTTTATTCAACTCCCGGTAATCTACACACAACCTCAACGATCCATCCCTCTTCTTTACGAACAAACCAGGGGCACCCCACGGCGAAGTTCTCCTACGGATAAAACCCTGACCCAATAACTACTTTATCTGGTCCCTTAGCTCTCTCATCTCCGCTGTAGCCATACGGTACGGTGCGCGGGAAATTGTTGAGTGCGCGATAACAAAATCTATCTCTCTACTAGGAGGTAATCCAGGTATATCCTGAAATACATCAGCAAACTCCCTAATAACTGGAATCGAGTCGAGTGGTAATACCACTTCCTTAGAGGTCTCCTCCTCTATATAGTACAAGCGAGTGGACGATCCTCCCTTAGGGCTAGGCATCTCCACTAAAAACATCTCCTACCCGGTTATGGAAAAAATTATACTCCTACTAAAACAATCAATCATGGCTTGGTATGCAACTAGCCAATCCATACCAACAATCGCATCGTACTCAGTCATCTCTAATACTAACATATCAGCAGGTAAGGTAAATCTCTCGATCTCTATACCCACACCTCTACAGATAAAAGAAATCACAGAACCCCTACTCAACGCTGAATCTACGCAAGTAATTGTGCTCTCTGCAGTGTCTAACAACTCCAAAGTGCGTGCAAATCTCGTGGCGATAAAATAGTGTGTGGCCCCCGTATCAAATAAAATACTCCCAATAGTTCCCTGAATAGAGAACATACCCTCAATAGCAGGTGGATCCTGTGGGACTATGGCCTGCTAGAGATGATAAACTCGTCCGTACTAGAGTTATCCCTGCTGGACTGGGACTGCGGGAATGGGTGGCAAAGCTGGCATATGTGGTGGTGCTGGTAGGGCGGCGGGAAATATAGGTCTCTGGGGCTCGTGTCGAGCACCCTGCTGCTGCTGCTGTGGGACTCTGCCCCTATCAGGACACTCCTGGCATTTGTGGCCAATTTTGTCACAAGTGAAACATTTCCCCGGAAAAATTCCCCCTCTCGGACCCTGCTGCCCACGGCCCTAGTGGTCATTGCCATTCCTCCTCTGGTCGTGCTGGCCCTGATGAAACTGCTGTTATTAGCTATGCTAGCCCTGCTGGGCCTGAAGGCCGTGCTGACCCTGCTGGCCCTGATAAAAACCTCCCTGGCCATTTCTGAAACCCCCAGATCTAAACCTCTTAAAATCCCCCTGCTGGAAACCCTGATCACCCTGCCTGTGCTGACCCGAGCTGATTGTGCCCCGCTGGCACCATTCCCCCTGTCCTGCCCTGATGGCTGGAGTCTTTTGATCGCTTACCCTCTGACAAATGAAAGCGGTGGTCCTGGCAGTGAAGTAGTGTTGCGTTAACCACGTCAGAATAAGTGGCAAACGAGAGATTACCCAGCAAGTGCTGACGGATCCTCCAGGTCAACCCATCCATGAACTTCTGAATCTTTTTCTCCTCAGTCGAAATCTCATCGGGAACGATGTTCAAGAGATTAGTGAATTCGGTCTCATACTCGGCCACGGTCTTCCCCTCCTGCGTGAGGTTCATTAGCTTCTTCCTCATTTCGATGTGAACGGCTGATGGAAAATACTTGCGGTCGAACCGCACCCAGAACTCCTGAATAGAAAGGATGTCTCTCTCCTCCGTGGTGGTCATGGACTCCCACCACTGTAACGCTTATCCTACTATCTTAAAAGTAGCCAGTATTTGTTTATGTACATTCTTGCACTCATACATCCTCAAGTACCTTTGAATGTCCTTCTTCCACTGACTGGACACAACGACATCGGAGCTACGTACAAACTTCGGAGGGTGTGCTTTCTGAAAAGCATCACGAACACGTTCCCAAGAAGACGGGAATGCATGAGCCTATACAGGTGCTACTACCCGCGCCTGGGGTGGTGCCTGCTGCACAACTGCTAGGGCGGCATTTACCTCTTAAACTATAATAGCAGAAACCTCTGCGGAATTCATGGAGCCCTGAACTGGTGCAGGTTGTGGCTCGGGCTGAGCATCCCTAGGAACTCGTTGTGCACGTCGTGGAGGCATCTAAAATGAGAGTAAAGTCTTATAAGTTTGCAGTTATTATCTCAAAATAGCTGAAGAGCGAAACATACACAAAAGAATACAACAATCCTAAAATATAGGGCTTTATATCAAAGAACGCTACGCGAAAACATAACAAGCCATACAAATCCTAAGGACACTAGAACCTGATGCTCTGATACCACCTGTGACACCCCGACTAATTAAATACCGGGTAGCTACTCCTTTATTAAATTAATACAAAATGTCAAGGTTGTTCAGTTCATAGCATCACTATCGAAAAACGTTTTAATAATTACTAGCCACCTAATATTTAAAAAGTGAGTTGTCAATTTTAATTAAATCCGATTAACATACAATAAGTATTAAATTATGAAATGATGATATCACAACCACATTATAGTCACATTATAATGATAGAGGAATAAATGAATCTGGAGGAACACTCCTCGGAAATAATCTGAAATACTGAATAAAACTGTACCAAGTCTGAATCATAAATTAATTACAACCCAAAATCTGAAATAAAAATGAGTAAGTAGGATGTCTCTAAAAGAAAAGGGGTGACATACCCTAAAGATGAGTAAAATATAGTCAAGGTAGAAAGTGGAGGTGTCTACTATCGAGGTCCTGTAACTTTCACAGCAGTTACAGCACGTCACTGGAATGGAACTCCTACACTTGGTGTCCTTGTGAATGTGCACCTAAAATGTTTTCACAAGAAAATAGATTTGAAAGAAAACGGGTCAGAGCCCGATTGTGAAAACAGTTTAAAATACAGCAAGTATTTAATATCATTAAACAGTGAATCTAAAATACATTATAGTGCGTGCACTCACATGAGTTCCTCACCTCTCAACTAATTGTGCACACCTATCGTACACGTACTCGTTCTAGTTATACTACTATCGAACTAGTCCAATCCATGACCTGACATTACTTTACAATTCAAAGTTTATTTCCCAATATCTTAATATAAACTGGAGGCCTTACTGTTTTTACTCAGAATTAGTTATAATAATTACTATGAGTTCTTCCATTTTTAACTCTACAAAGATGTTACATTAATTCACACTTGTACTTATATAAACAGTTCATTTCAATAATTCGGTATATCAATCTCATCATAATATACAATAGTGGCACCCCTAGACTAAGCTGCGGTGCACACATACTCTGCTATCAAATCTCGGTACAGCATGTACATAAGGATCACGTATTTCGAATCTCTCAGGAATCGTTTCGACAAGTATCAAACACACGTAATGGAGGCGAACATAGTTCACATCACATGGGTCACGCACATACCTACGCTCCCATGATCAGCAAATTTATTAACTCCTCAATAAGTCATTCTCTGACCTATGTCCTCGAGGTACCAATCTAAATCCCCCCGTAGGCACACAAAGATTAGATGGCCCTGATCGAACGCCGACCTCCCGTGATAGCAAGTATGGTAGGTATGTTATACACAGATAACCACATATACTAAGCATTCACACATCTAGATATCTTATAATATCAACAGAGGTATATTTTACATTTCTATACCGTCATTAAATGTTGTACGTTTACAAATCCCCGAATAATATACATTAAAGTTGTCAACCCTTCTCACGTCGAAATATTTGGTACTTATTTCTTAACCCATAAATGTCATCCGATTTCCTAGAAAATCCTAAGTTTTACTCCTCAACATACTCCAATCTCACAACTATACCCACTAGTCAACAAGGGAAGGTTAACGCTCAATTAAATAAGCCTAATGGAAGTTCTAAATAAAATTAGGTCTAAAAAGGCCATTTTGTCAACTCGTTAGAAATCTCGTTCGAACGAGGTTGTTCGAACGAGGTTTGTTCCAATGAAGGCTTCGAACGAAATCATTAGAAGGTATACTGTCGTCTCATTATAAGTCTCGTTCGAACGAGGTCATTCGAACGGCCTGGGCAGGTCTTCTAACGAGATGACAGAATACGCCCAGAAATTTTCCAACTAGTTTTCTTCATTTTTTCTCTTCTGTAATTCCATTCTAAAATCATCCCAATAACGTTTTTATGTTTTTAAACTACTTTGATTACTCCTAGGTCACTTCTTAACATAGTTTTGTGATCAAATCCTCCTAATCAACATGTAATTACCATAAATCCCCAAATTTACCCCAAACACTATGAACATGAACACATAATTTTATTGTACCTAAATACTTATCATAAATCCATTTTTAAATCATCCAAAGTTACATTTTTGCGTATCGAATTCATCCAAAATCATTCTACCTGCAATTCCTAACTAAAATTAAGAGTTTCTACGACATTCCCATTGGGTTTTCTCCAAAACTTTCAAAGCATAAGGTTTCTACACTAAACATGGAGGAAATATTCAATGCAATTAATGACATCAAATCACTTGCTTTAAATCCGATGTTCTGATTCGTTATTGATGATTAAGGTTGGCTCTCTCTATCCTTTCCGGTCATAATTTCCTTTCAGAATGCTGGTGATGGAAGATGGTTTGGTTTGGAAACCCCTTTACCCTCTTTCTAACTTCTCTCAAAACCTCTGTATCCCACTCTCTTTACTTTTGATGGTAATGGCCTTAGTGGCCTCTTTAAAAATATAAAAATAAACTCTAAAATTCATGGGTTTTAATTCCTCAATTTTTAAAATTACTAAAATACCCTTCTAGGTTGCCGGTTTGGCCTAAAAATGCCCCGGGACCCAAACTAAACCCCCGGCTAGTATTTTCTGACTATTTCGACCCTTCCGGATGTGTTGGCGCACTCAAAATGATCATTCGGTTGAAAAAAATATAATATACTTTTTAATTTGAATAAATTCATTCCTGACGCGACTGACACGCGCGTTCCAACTAAATTTCCCAAATTGTCGTATTTCTGTCTCTTGACAATTTAAATATTTTCAATACTCATATATTACCATATATACTCAAAAATATTCAATTTTAACATCATAATCAAATACCAACTCACATCTCGCTAGTATTTATATCCGGATGAATTCCCAATTAATTCTCATTTAATTCAACTAATCCCTTAAATAAAAATCAATAAAATTATGGGGTATTACAATATGATGGCTCGAGATATGCAAATGCTGGGTTAATTAGTGATTTTTGGGCCAAGGAAGGGTGATGAAATCCCCACCTTATCTTTCACACAGTTTTTTCTCTTAAGTCAATTTATGCAACGTGCTAAATTAAATCACGTAGGAGAACACAAAAATGTACCTCTGGCGTGGACTTTTTAAGGTCACTTGTTTACGTCGGGCAGAAGTTTAAGTTGACGTCGATCGGAGGGAAACGCCACCGACATTTCAGTCGTCCCCGAGAGTTCCTTGCGCTCGTGAAAAGATTGCACAATTTTTTTTCTTCACGTTCACGCAGCGTTAACACTTTTCTCAATATTTCTTTTTTTGTTAATATGCTTCTGAAAAAAAAAAGAACTACACCAAATGTAAAGTGCGACACAAAAAAAAATAACAAAAAGAGAAGAACAAAAAACACGGCACACGTACTAGTGGTGTATTTAACACAAAAAAACACAAAGCACACTTATGAAAAAAAAATTATACTCGAAAAGAAAAATTACTACTCGGAACAAAAAAAATTGAATTATAGGGTTTTTTTTTGTTTTTTATTTTCTTTTTTTAAGTTTTTTTTATTTAGGGTCCACTAAATGAAAAAACGAATTTGAAAATTTTTATTATTTTTTTTTTCAAGTTCTTTCAATTTTTATGTATTTTTGTGATAAACTAGTGCTAAAAGAGATATTTTCTAAACAAAAACTTAAATCACATTTTTTTTAGCAACCAAGAAAAACAAAAATATTAGCTGTTGATTTATTTTATTTTTACTAACAAAAATGGAAAAGGTAAAAAACAACTAGTCCGAAACTCACAACTTTTTTAAAAAAATATCAAACAAATTCCCAACAACGGCCCCAAAAAATTGTTGTCAATTTTCTAAAATACCGCAAGTGCAGGGGCTATTATAGAATAGCGAGTGTAAGTACGGGTCGAACCCACGAGGATTTATCAATTTTTTTGTTAAAAATTATTGACACTTTCCAACTAGACGAAATGGGTTTGGAAATGGGATGTGGTATTAACTAAGCAAACATACATAAAAAAATATAACTACGAGAGATATAATCAAATGGGCGTGAAAACTATGACGTTGGATCCATTTATCACGTTTAACTTATACAATACAATAATTTAAATTCGTCATTCCCGATTTTATGACTCAAATTAAACCAACACTCGTCATATTTAATTCTGAAAAATAACACGTTATAAGTCCAAAATAAAATTTAACGTCTCTAAATTTAGGCGCCTAAAATTCCTATTCCCTTAAAAAGTTCACTTTTAAATTTCAAAATATAGTCTTTAAGCGTGAGTTATCAATCAATTTAATAAAAGTATAACCCATCAAAAACTACTCATACTTAAAATAAAAAAATGATTTTTCCAAACAATGACGAAGGTTTAAAACGCACTCTCATGTCATTTTAAATGAATACCGATTTTTTTGAAAAGTATTTAGAACATATCGGGAACGAAAACGAATTTAAATCACACACAATATTAATCACACATGATAAATTTCACCTACTCCTAGTAAGGAAATTAAACAAGCATAATTGTAGACATAATAAATTTGCAAGAATGAATGTTAATTTTCATTAAATAAATAACTTACAAATGGTGTGTCACAAATATTCTTGACAGAATTTCTCCCATAAAATAATTATTGGCCCTCAAATATAAATAAAGCATTCAAACTAAAACTACCAACAATTATTTTAAAGTTCTTCTCTACAACTCTCTGTACAAAATAATGAACCCAAGAGTCCTATTTTTAGGCTTAGGGGCAGGGTATTATGATGAGGTGGGACTCTCCCTGATTGGTTGTATTCATTTGGTTCGCTACTCAGAAAACTTAATTTAAACGTTGTTTTTAAATATAGTTTTAAAATTAGTTTTTTTGTGTTTATAATTATTCGTGTGCGTTTGGTAAACTTGTTTTTAATTACAGTATTTTGAAAATTTGATAAAATTGGCAATCATGTATATATATATATATATATATATATATATATATATATATATATATATATATATATATATAATGATATTGCATGTATAATTCACTATAAAATTATATACATACATGAATCGATAATATTTTTTAATACATATGTACTATATGTATATTTTATATTATTCCATACATTAATAATACATGTATAAAACTATATATAAATATAATGTATCTATTGATGATATTTTTAACTTTATATTATTTCATACGTAATTTTGTGTACATGTATATATATTTTTTTATATAAGAATTGCACACATATTAATGTATTATGTATCTATATTATATATTAAGGTATAACTGCATTAAAATATTAAAAATGAATAATTTTGAGTTGAAAAATAAAAAACAGAAGTTATAAAACACCCTAAACCTGTTTTCTGAAACATTTGATTATAACCCATAAATATTATCATTTTGTCTTTAAAAACAGGTTTCCAAATGTGCATTCTTATCAGAATTATATTTAAACACAGAAAACAGAATTATAGTTGCAAACCAACAGGCCCATCTCATGGAGTCTTCGGAAAAGTTGAAGATAACTATCTGTGGGTACCCAAAATTAAGATCATGGGCCTGGATGAGTAGCCCAATTCTGGCGGCCCAAAGTCCAGGCCCCCTATCTCTTATTTGATTATCTGGTCTCTTCCCACGTCCCCATTAAGGGAGGTTATAGGGAGAGATGAAAGACGTGGGGGAATCCAACACCCCCACTTACCTAAATGTACATGTATATATTTGAACCCTAGGTCCGGGGCAAAAAGACAAGTTGTATTCTCTGTAACCACTCCCCGGAGTATATAGAAATAACACCGACTGCACCACCGTGGACGTAGGCACATCTTTGCTGAACCACGTACATCCTTTGTTGTGTGATTGTCATTTTACATTCCTTGTTCTTCCTTGGTAATTTCCTCTCCTATATTTACTTGTGTTGCATAATAACTGTCTCCACAATTGGCGCCGTCTGTGAGAAACGTTCATCTTTCCCTGAGAAGAGCCCACACCAAGAAAGGAGTTTAAAATGTCTGGTCACAGTAGCAATGCCCCCCAGGCAGGGGATATTCAAGAACCACTTGCTCCTCGCAGGATTAGGTCTGAAGTTCGATGTTCAGATCAAAGGGCTCGCTTAGAAAGGCCATCCTCAGAAGAAAGCCAAGGACCAGCGAGGTCCCAGCAGATATCCAGACTGATTGATGCATACGAGGCAAGGCTCCACGAGCAAAGGGAGTCTTCTTGCATACATGAGGCTGAGAATGCTAGCCTAAAAAGAAGACTAGAAAGACTGGAGAGAGAGATTCATCATGATAATAGGAGACGTCCATACCGCACTCCTACCCCTCAGGCGAGCAAGTCTCGCAGCCGAGGAAGGAGCCCTAGGCAAGGATCTCAAAAGGTTGAGTAAGGCGAATCAGACGACGACCTCCGCGAGCAACTGCGAAGAGATCGCCATTACCAGAGCCCTACTTGCAGCAACGAGAACAAATGAAATCTGGTCCGCAGGGAGATAGACCAACATCCTGCCCATCACGGTACCAGATCGACCCGAGAACTTGCTAGACGAGCTCTCAAAACCCAGATGAAATCAACTTTCATGAGAGAAATTGAAGAGGATGAAGCCCCCAAGAAATTTGCCATTCCAAGGTTCAAAATTTATGACGGTAAAACTGATCCCATTGATCACGTCAGACAGTACAGACAGGCCATGACCCTCTGGAACCACTGAGATGTGCTAATGTGCCAAATTTTCCCCTCGAGCTTACATGACGTTGAGCAAAAATGGTTCGAAAGGCTCCCCCATCGATCCATCAGAAGTTTAAAATCCCTGGCCAAACTCTTTATGGCCCACTTCATTACTAGTAGCTCCCATCCCAAAAGGATGGATGCTTTACTGACAATGAAGAAAACAACTCAAGAGACACTCCGAGACTACGCGAAGAGGTACTGGGAGTTATTAAACGAGGTCGAGGATTGCTCGGAATAAGTGGCAGTGGCCTCTTTCAAAATTGGGCTACCCAGCTCTTCCCTTCTTTACCAGTCCCTAATAAAGAAGGAGGCTATGACTATGGACGACCTAACGGCTCGCATCGAGAAGTACGCTAAGGTGGAGGATGTCACCCACCTCAGTACAGGAGAAAACAGTCGAGCTAAACTCACTACCAAGGGCAGTGACAAAGCTGAGAATAAAAAGAAAGGAGGAAAGAACGAGGGCAAAAATGGCTCCAAGAACGGAGGGAACAATGATGTGTCGAAAGCATTCCAGGTGGTCAACACCGTCTTCAAAGAACCAATTTACAAGATCCTCATAAAAATCAAAGACGAGCCGTTCATCAAATGGCCTAGGAAGATGGGAGGAGATCCCTCGAAGAGGAACAATGAGCTGAGATGCGCTTTTCATAAAGAGGGAGGACATAAGATCGAGCATTACGAAGCTCTTAAATCTCACCTCGAGGAGCTAGCCCAATCCGGGCATTTGAACCAGTTTGTGGAGAAAAACGCAGAGAAGGTGGCTGCCAATAGAGAAGCAAGACTTGACAACGTGCTCGAAGATGACGCCGGGCATGAGTTCGCGGTAATTCAGGGGGCATCTGATGCCAAGCATCTCCAAGGAAATTCAGCTCGAATGGAGATGAAGAAACTTACAGTGGTAATGCCGGCTTTTCAGATTGATCCAGCAAATTCGCAGTCAGGAAAGCGTCGACGAGCAGATGACGTCAACTATAACAAATATATTATTTTCAAAGATGAAGATCTAGTGAGAGTAAGAACCCCACATCATGATGTCTGATCATTACCCTCAGGATAGATAACTTTGATGTCGACAAGTTTCTATTCGACCAACGAAGCTCGTCCGAAGTAATGTTTCTCGACCTATTCAGAAAGTTGAAGTTAAGCGTTGCCGACCTAAAGGAAGATATTGTCCCTTTAGTTAACTTCGCTGGAAAAGTAACTATGCCCTTGGGAAAGATTGTACAACCGGTGTGCGCTGGAAACGTATCCAAGATGATCGAGTTTTTGGTAGTTGACATCGACTTGCCATACCAGGCCATCCTCGGTAGGGGATGGCTTCATGCAATGAAGGCAGTCTCCTCGACCTACCATCAGAAACTCAAGTATGTAACTGAGCGAGGAGTAATGGAGATCCATGGCGACCAACTGATAGTAAGAAGGTTCTTCATAGTAGCCATTCGACCAAAGCCAGAGAAGAAGGTCGATCAGCCCAGCGAGAAAGTTGAAGAAGGTCTGACACCTTCTAAATAGCAATTAAAGTACGAAAGACCTGGAGTAGAGGAGACCAGGCTTCTCCCCGCTGATCGAGTCATCGAGGACCTGGTAGAAGTTATGGATGGAGATGGCGACAATAATAGAGTCTCCTTGATTGGAGCATCTCTCACTGGCCAGGAATAGAAGGAATTGACAACTCTGCTGAGACGCAACATAGATGTTTTCGCATGGGAACCATACGAGCTTCCTGGAATCGATCCTAGTATGGTCTGCCATCAGTTGCACGTCGATTCTGCCTTCAAACCAATCGCACAGAAGGCACGGCGAGCTGCACCCGAGAAGGCTAAAGTGGTAGAAAAAGAAGTCGAAAAACTACTGGATGCAGGGTCCATACGGGAAGTACAATTCCCTAAGTAGTTATCCAACCTAGTAGTAGTTCCAAAAAATAATGGGAAGTGGAGAGTTTGCATCGACTTCACTGACCTCAACAAAGCGTACCCTAAAGATAGTTTCCCCCCCCCCCCCCCAAAAAAAATAGACCAACTAGTGGACGCCACTACATCTCATGAGCGAATGAGTTTTCTGGACGCATACTCAGGGTATCATCAAATCCCCTTGTATGCCCCAGACCAGGACAAGACAGCGTTCATCACAACAGTTGGATTATACTACTACAAGGTCATGCCCTTTGGGATCAAGAATGCAGGGCCAACATATCAGCGGCTGGTCACCAAGATGTTCAAGGACTAGATGGGAACCACCATGGAGGTCTACATCGATGACATGATCGTTAAAAGTAAGAAAATGGAAAATCACCTCTCAGGCCTGTCAAACACCTTCGAAATCCTCAGGAAGTACCAAATGAAACTTAATGCAAGAAAGTGTTCTTTTGGTGTCCAGTGAAGAAAATTCCTTGGGTACTTAGTCAGTAAGAGAGGCATAGAAGCTAACCCAGGCCAAATCGATGCAATTAACAGGGTATAACCTCCTCAAACAATTTGGGACGTACAGAAGCTCACTGGTATGCTCGCTGCCTTAAATCGCTTCATCTCTAAATCCTCCGAGAACTGAAAGCCTTTCTTCCAGCTTTTAAAAGGTAATAAAATGGTAGAGTGGAGCCCAGATTGCTCGCGAGCATTGGCCGAACTCAAAGCTTACTTAGGATCTCCACCACTGCTCGTCATACCACGGCAAATAGATTCTTTGTTCCTATACCTCTCCGTTTCCAACCACACTGTCAGCTCTGCGTTAATATACGAGGTTGCAGGAATCTAACACCCTATTTATTATGCGAGCAAGACCCTACTCGACGTCGATAAGAGTTACCTACCACTGGAGAAGCCCGCCTTCGCTCTAGTGGTGGCCTCGAGGAAGCTGAAGCACTATTTCGAAGCCCACACTATCATCGTCCTTACATCGCACCCCTTTAAGACAGTCCTGAGGAAAGCGGATTTGTCAGGCAGGCTGTCCAAATGGTCAGTCGAGCTTGGGCGATTTGACATCCAATTTCAACCAAGAACCGCGATCAAGGGACAGATCCTTGCTAATTTCATAGCCGAATTCATGAGCGAGGAACCTTCCAACCAACCTCAACCACCAACTCAAAAGGAGAGCCAATCGACAGTGGAAACCTGGAGACTGTTTGTTGATGGAGCCTCCAATTCAAAGGGGGCATGAGTAGGCATTGTCCTCGTTACCCCAGAGAATACAATCCTTGAACAAGGAATCAGGTTTGGATTTGCAGCCTCCAATAATGAAGCAGAATATGAAGCTTTAATAGACGGCATCCAGAAGGCACACACTTTGGGAGCAAGGCATTTACAGGTGTTCGACGATTCCCAATTAGTCTCCAATCAGATAAGTGGAGATTACAATGCAAAAGATGAAAGAATGGAAGCTTACCTCGCCTTAGTGAAAAAACTAATGGCGAGCTTCGAAGAGATCAATGTCCAGCAGTTTTCCAGAGGGAAAAATAGCCATGCTGATGCCCTAGCAGCCCTGAGTTCGACAGTCAACTACGACCTAAAAAGAACCATCCCCATTGATTTCCTCACTCATCCGAGCATCCACAATAGCAGGCTACTAAACGGGAAACAGGTACTCCAGGTGGGATCAACTCCCAGCTGGATGGACCCCTTAAACGACTATTTGAAGGATGGCACACTCCCAGATAACAAAAAGACTGCCCACCAGATAAGAGTCAAAGATGCTCGATTTCACTTATCTCCAGAGGGCAACTTGTATAAGAGATCCTTCTCCGGACCCTACCTCCAATGCGTTCACCCGGGGTATGTCAAGTAAGTGCTACATGATCTTCACGAAGGAGTCTATGGAAGCCATATCGGAGGAAGGTCTATGGCTTTTCGAGTAATGAAGGAAGGTTATTGGTGGCCATACATGCAAAGGGACTCTGCGATGTATGTTCGCAAGTGCCTTAAATGCCAATTTCACGCTCCTATGGTCCACCAGCCTACAAGCGACCTAAAATCATTGTCCAGCCCATGGCCATTCGCCCAGTGGGGAATTGACATCGTGGGACCACTGCCTACCGCCATCAGTAATCACAAATATCTGTTGGTTGCAACTGACTACTTCACCAAATGGATCGAGACGGAACCCCTGGCGAACATCCGAGATGCCAATATGATAAGGTTCATATGGAGAAATATAATCACTCATTTTGGCACCCCCAGAACCATCATCATCGATAATAGAACGCAATTCAAAAGCGGCACCTTTCAGATTTTTTGTAACGAACACGGTATCAAACACCACTTCAGTTCGGTGGCCTACCCTCAGAGCAATGGACAAGCCGAGGCTTCTAATAAAACTATGATCGATGGATTAAAGAAGCGGTTAGAGCGAGCCAAAGGCGCATGGGTAAATGAATTACCACATATTCTATGGGTGTACCGAACCACTCCTCGGCGAGCAACAGGAGAAACCCCATTCTCGCTGACATATGGCATGGAAGCAGTCATCCCACTAGAAGCCAGTTTGCCGACATTGAGGTCCAACCTCGTCGACCAGAGCCATAATGATGCAACATTGCTTGATGAGATCGACCTAGTCGACGAGCGCCGAGAGCTAGACCTAGTAAAACTAGCGAGCTATCAGCAACAGCTCGCGAGGCATTACAACAAAAGGGTTAACCCAAAGACATTCCGAGTTGGGGACTACGTTCTAAAGAAAATCCTGGGCAGCGCAGTAAAATTATCAGACGGCAAGCTAGGCCCAAACTGGGAAGGACCCTTTAAGATAACAAGAGACGATCTGCAGGGCGCTTATCACTTGGAAACGATGGAGGTCATAGAAATACCACGAGCATGGAACGTAGCCAATCTCAAGAGATTCTATTTTTACATCTTTCTTATATTCTTTTGTTATGGAACTAGAAGTTCATTTCCCTTGTCATTAATGAAAGTTATTTAAACGGTTGCATTCTAATAAGTAACATCTATATGAGCTTTATTGCACATCTTTTCCAAATGACAGGCACATTGATCATAGCAGGGGAGTACCCCTCCTCAGGTCATTGTCATGAAACACGAAGGACCTCTTAGCATTGCCCCTAGCAATATATGAAGCCCTACAGGGGATCCTTAGGCAATATGGCCAAATTTTATACTGGTCATCAAACCTTCTTTGGTTAAATAAAATCATGATCGGATGAAGCATCCAACACGAGGTGTGTCCTCGCTAATTTCCACACTTAGGCCTAAGGGAGTGTGATGGCACGACCTAAAAGGTAAAGTGGTGCACAATGGTATCTCGATATTATACTGGACTGGGAGGACACTTGGGTAACAACACAAACTTAGAAGATCATAAAGCATCAATAATATGAAGAATATAATACACTTTTTAGTCGGCAAATTCGCCCAAAACATAAACTTTATATTAATTCATCATATTTACAACAATAGTAATACATGTTTAGTCGGCGAGCTCTCCCAAAGCAATTACACTCCCAAAAATACAAAAAGCAACAACTAGAAAAATCTCAATGGGGGTGAGGCCTCTAAGCGAGATAATCAGCCACTCGAGCTCTTTGTCCATCATCGAGAGCAGGAGCTAACTCTTCCTCAACCTCATTCGCATCCGACTCCAATAATTGCCAAGGGATGGCATCGATGGGGATCCATCGATCTCCGAGTTAGGCATCAGGGTAGAGGGAGAAATCTCATGGAGATACCAGAGCATCGAGTTCCTCGGGACTTGCATCTCCCTCAAGGCACTCAGCTACCCCCTGACAAAAGAAAGCTCTTCAAACTCTGACAATCTTGTTGGAGCATCTGACCAGCCCTGGTCGTAGCCATATGCCCACACTCGTCGAGGACCTTTTTTAAACAGGTGTCGCAGCCGAGTAATATCCCTTTGAAGCCCAGCAACGATCACATATGCGCGCTGGACGTCACCACGAAGCTCTTCCATCTCCCTCTCTCGAAGCTCTTCCATTTCCCTATCTCGACTCCTGGTGATCCTGCCAACTCGCATCGATGAAGAACCTTGCAGCATAGGGTGAATACCGCTCGAGCCATCCCTAGCTTGCATTGATGAAGAGCCTCGCAACACTGAAGGGGCGGTGCTTGGCGCGTGTTCCCTAAGTCGCGAGACCTCTTGCCTTAAAGCTTCATTTTCTTACTGAAGCATCTCACTAACCTGGTTGATCTCGAAAGCATCGAGAATCTTTACTCTCAACGCATTCACTTCTTCTTGCACTGAAGCACCAACCTCTTCCATCTCCTGGAGTCTGTCCTTAAACTTGGCCACAAGTTCAAATTGCTCCTTATACTTCTGATTCCTACACCTAAGGGATTTGCAAAGCTTAACGAAGGCCTGGCGAACCTCAGGACTCGCATTAGGACCAAGGGTCCTGCCCAATTGAGATGTGGCAAGAATATATTATTCTACATCAACCAACTACAAGACATAAGAAAGCATCGAAAAGATAGACAGAATCAGTGCACTAGGAAAAAGAAACCTTTTCATTAATAAGAGTTAAAATTACATCGAACAACAAAAAGAAAATTTACAGATAGAAAAATAAAAAATACAAAGTAATCCTAGAAGGTGACTAGTTAGCAACCTCAGGTTGCCCAGAGGTCGATGGCTGTTTTCATTTATCAGCATCAGCGGGAGCATTGCCCCCAGCGGGGGTAACCTCTGTCGCCACAATAAGGGAAATGTCAGTAGGGGTCGACTGTGGGACAAAGTCAGCAGCTTCAATAGCAGGGGAAGGGACTTCATCCACGGTCGGCTTCAAACCCGGGTCATGCTCGTCGAACAGAGGGGAGTCAATATCAACACCGGCAGCCAATAGGGCCTTGTTCCAGCCCTTCTTAAAGTTCAGACGGCTAATATAGCCTATCTGAACCTCAGCATCCTCGTATGTTGTAGCCCAGCCGGAATTGTATGAGTCCTCCTTGGCAGTGACAGCCTCAGACTCCTTCTTCTTCAACTCCTCAGACAACACTCTGTTATCTTCCACGACAGTTAGTTTGCTCGAGAAAACCAGGTCGTAAGCCTGTCGCAACTCTTTTAAATTCTTGACTGCTGTGTCCTTCTCCTCGTTGGCTGTAGCAAGAGCCAGGTCGGATGATATCCGAGTAGCGTCAACGGCTTTAAAACTAGCCCCGAGCTCTGTACCCTTCAGCTTCAAGGTAGCATTCTCTTTCTCCAGCTCGCTATTTTTCCTCACCAGCTCATCGCGTGAACGATATATCACGGCGAAGTCAGTCACAAACTACAGAAAAAAGATGACATTAGAAGAAGGAAATTATGGAATTCATAGAAATATGGGAGAAAAGGAAAAAATCTTACCAAATCTAGCCTCTGGCTAGCTTGAAGGGCCAATTGCTCAGACCCCAGCGCCCTTTGGCGATCAGTATGGAGAACTACCCTCTCGAGCAGTGCAGGGGCCAGCTGAGGGGAAATTGCAACTGAAGCTCCCTCGGGCAGGGCAGACACCGGGACTAAGGCTTGCCCAACCTTCGTCCTAGCCTCCATCTTCCTCCTCTCTTCCTCTTTCTCCCTCTCCATCCTTCTCCTCTCCCCTATCTTTTTCTTTTCCTCCACCTTCTTTCTCTCCTCCTCCTTTTTTCTCTCTCTCTCCCTTACTTGCTCTTCTTCCTTCCTCTTCTTATCCTACTCCTGAGAAGAAGACCGAGAACGAGTAGCCACGGCCCCAGAGCTAGACTTCTGCTTCTTCGACCTCTGTGCGAGAAGAATGTGGTCTTCATCATCATCATCCCGAATTAAGTTCTTCCTTGGGGGAACCATTTCCTCGCTCGAACTGCTGGAGGTACTCGACGACTCTTGAGCTTCAGAAACCTCCCCATGATCATAAGAATTGTTACTACTAGAGCTCCCTCCACCCAAATTACTTATAGAACCTACGATGTCACTTTCAGAGATGCTCTCCTCCTCGTCCAACTGGATAGGATCCGCAGCAGTCTCTTCGAAGGTATCAAACTCTAGGATACTGTCCACAGGCCTTGCTATGAAACTAGAGCCAACGTTCTTGTACTCAAGTAGAAAAGCAATAGAC
Source organism: Sambucus nigra (assembly GCA_949130495.1). Classification (NCBI taxonomy): domain Eukaryota; kingdom Viridiplantae; phylum Streptophyta; class Magnoliopsida; order Dipsacales; family Adoxaceae; genus Sambucus; species Sambucus nigra. The sequence goes on from OX422207.1 coordinate 406,507,029, forward strand.
CTGGGATGCTCGCCGTCACCCAAAGGTTCCCTGATGTTCCAAGCCTTTACCAATTCGGAGATGAGAACCTCGCTGAGAGAAGGTTCTAAATTCTTCGGCCTCGCTGAAGACAAAACAGAGAAAAGTCAGAAAGATCACAAGTCAACAGAAATTGAAAGAACTGAGCCAAGTCTACCTATGTATTCTTCCCCAAAAAAGGGGACGGAGAACCTATCAGCCCTCGACGCCACAAATTGGGGGAAAATTGCCAGTTTTTAACAAGGAAACCTTCTTGCCAATAGTCCTTATGGGAATCAGGTAGATTTACTACCAATACCCTGTCAGGGCTCCTAGCCTTGAGATAGAAGACACCAGAGCTAGTTCGAGAAAAGGAATAGCAAAATTAGACCTCGACAAGCCCTAACCTAGTACCATACAACTGATTTATTCTATGTACGCCATTAACTATTTTCCACACATTGGGCGAGCATTGTGTAGGAACAATATTAAAATAGCCAAAGAAATGCAAGAACAAATCGTTGGGAGGGAAAGTGAGTCCCCCTGGGAAAGCAAAAAAACATGGATCCAGTGGGCGTCATCTATCTCTCTAATATTTCTAGTAGGGGAAGCGCAACACTCAATATCTACCCACTCAGGGATGTTATAAAACTTCCTAAATTCAGAGACTGACCTATTCCCAATATTCGCCATTGGAAAACCCTAGAAATACTACAAACTCAAAGAGAAAGTACAAAGAAAAGGCACAGGAAACTTACAAAATAGAAGATTGATTCGAATGATGAAGAAGCACGGGCCCAAACAACAAGGAAGCAATGAGAATGGAGATTGAGAGAAGAAGGTACGAAGTGCTAGAGCTCACGGAGAATGGAAGAGCACTGGAAAGATTGAAACGACGGTAGAAAAGTGTTTATTCTAGAAAATCTTTAAATTTTACTAATCATAGTGCACAAAATACGAAGCGAATGCCGCCAAAATCAGCTTCACAACCTTCGAAGAGTTGCACAATGTCCAAAAAAGCCATTATGACTAATCATTTAAATTTGTTGAGCCCAAAACATTACCTAACAAACTTAGGGGAAATTGTGGGTACCCAAAATTAAGATCATGGGCCTGGACGAGTAGCTCAATTTTGGCGGCCCAAAGTCCAGGCCCCCCATCTCTTATTTGATTATCCGGTCTCTTCCCACGTCCCCATTAAGGGGGGTTATAGGGAGAGATGGAAGACGTGGGGGAATCCAATACCCCCACTTACCTAAATGTACATGTATATATTTGAACCCTAGGTCCGGGGAAAAAGAACAAGTTGTATTCTCTGTAACCACTCCCCGGAGTATATAGAAATAACACCGACTACACACCGTGAACGTAGGCACATCTTTGCTGAACCACGTACATCCTTTGTTGTGTGATTATCATTTTACATTCCTTGTTCTTCCTTCGTAATTGCCTCTCGTGTATTTACTTGTGTTGCATAATAACTGCCTCCACAATATCCCTAATTCACGTCACTACTATTCACAGCATCAACTTTAATCGCATTTTTTACCTCCAAAACTTCAAAATCTCATTTTCATCCGAACTTCAAAGTTGTGAGTCTTATCAAGACCTTTTCGAAAAGCTATGGCATGGCCTCAATGGACACTTAAGTGATTTTATAAAAAATATTTAGTCCAACTATATCAATCGTGTCGTGTCGCGTCGCAATGTATCCTGACAATTTTTGCACATCGACTCCTTTGTTGTCCAAAATTCCAGGGTACCTGTAAAAATGAAAAAATGAAAATAATTAATTCAAATTTCGGGTCACAAATATTTAAAATTTATAAAATTACCCCTCTTTGCATTTTAGCCCCCGAAATTCTTTAATTTTTCGTTTTAATTCAGAATTCAACCAAATTTTAGAGAGAAATTTATTTTGCCTAGAAAAATATTTAAAAAATATTTTCAGGCACATAAAGTTTTTAAAATTATGATTTTATCCCTTATTGTAATTTTTTAACTCGAATTTTGTTCAAGCTTGCATTTTTCTTTTATTTTACGAAAAAGCCTCTAAAACTTCATTATTTATGATACAATGGGCCTAAAAAGGACTAAATTTTGACATAATTCATGCAAAATAATGCACTCATTATAAAACAAAGAGAAATAGTGGAAAAATCACTTAAATGGGCTAACCCATTACCAAGGTGCGATATAAAGTCACATCTCTTACACAAATCACGTGTTAGAGAGTTGTTAGGGGCTTTAATATCTAATCACCAGCCAATAAAATAAAAAAGTGAATTTATACAAAAAACCAAGAAGATATATCAAATATCTCAAAATTAGATTCGCGCTCAGATCTCTTTGCTAATAGGCTTTCTACAATAAAGAAAAACTTCGCTTGAGCGATCTTGTAGCGAATCAAGATGCACTTATGAACATTGGCTTTTGATAAGTATTCAAGAGTTCTGGCAACAACGAAGCGATGTTTCATTCTAGTGAGGCCTTTGTATGATGAGGCATCATCCAAACTAGACACAAACTCTGCGAGGGAATTTGTCGAGAGAAATCTTATAACTGGCTATCAGTGAAGGAAAATTGAGCTGCAGTGAATCAACAATTCTTTGCTCATTTTTTTTTATTTTATAGATATTTTAAAGGTTTTGAATTAGGAAAAATCAAGAGGGAAAAATTGCAAGTTTTTCACACACAAAAGTTTTTACCTAGATCCAAACTATTTATAAAAATAAGTGGCGTGGGTGTAGGGCATCTAAATTTTTTTACCTTTCATCCAAAGTGTGATTAATGAGTCATAAGGACGATAGAATTGACTTTAAAATTTCTAATGATGATGAAGTTTTTCGGAGAGGTAAATTTAACAACCAAAAGTATATTTGGGAAACCGGCTTCCTAGATTTTATGGATTTCTCTTTCGGTAAATTTTATGATTACCTTCTAGATCTAAGCTCTTATTCATCAACTTAGTAGGTTTCTTCCTAGATTTTATGGATTTCTCTTTTCTTAGTTCATTGGATTTTTTAATTTAGTGTTTTGGTTTCGATTTTGACTTATATCTATTGTTAATGAATTTATTTATCTCGAGATAAGATTTATTTTGACTAAGAGTATTATTTTTTGTGTCCAGCCTTGTGATTTATTACTTTTCTTCACTCATTTTAGAACTTTGGCACTTTATTATCTTATATGAATGAAAGTTATTATTTAAAATTGTGTCTTACATGAAATTCTCTCACATATATTTTGTATAGGATTCTAGGATTATCTATTGATGATATCTATATACTATTAATATTTTGGTGCTTTTTATAATGGTTCGTTATTTCAGGCTATTGAAATGCCTCTCGAAGCCTCGACCTCTATCAACACTCATTCAAGATTCAATGAGATGTTCCCCATACATTCAGTAACTAGGAATAATCAGTTGATTTGGATTCTCTCTCTCAGACTCATGTGCCTCAGATTATGAGAAATCATGGTTGGCTTAGTATTTGTTCTCAAATCGGGGGATATTATCCAAACCTGTTCAGGAATTTTATGCGACTGTGATGAAAGGAAAGGATGAATTTAGTTTAGAATTGATAAACGTTACGGTTTGTTGTGTGAAGTTGTATTTACCCATCGATATGATCACAAAACATTACAATCTCGAGGCGGCAAAGTCTCCTAACTACCTATTTTTAAAGAATAATCATGCTCCCTCTCCATTAGAAAATATTTTTTATTTGAGTAACGTCCATTGCCCTTATTGGACTTTTAATAGTTTTCCTAAAGTCCTCCTGACTAAAGATTAGTACATTCTTAACATGGTCATTTATTCAAGGATTTTGTTGACTATGCATCCATACGAGGTTTTTATGGAACACAACTACGTGTTGTATTTCATTGGACGTGATGCTTATAGTTAGGATTTGACGAGCATGATGTTTGACCTTATCGTATATTATTTAAAGGATGATATTAAGTCTCATGCATAGCCTTTTGGTCATATGATCGAAGCCTTCTTTTGGGGTTGGGGGTTATGATTTTTCCAAATGAAGGGACAAAAAAACCTGAGGGGGAAATCTCAATGTTATCATATTATAAATCAATCACTTAGTTGGGTGGCCACATCGGATTTCTAGTTCCACTGCATGTTGTGACTCATCCTCGTTGAGTAACACATCCTTTTGGTCTTTCTAGGGAACAATAAACTCATACAATGTATGATGGATATTTGGATGAGATTATTAATCATTTGGCTTCCTCTTTTTGATATTGACTTTTTCTGTCTTTTGGTTCTTCATCCTCTCAATCTTCATAATCATATCAATGAGATACTAGGGTTAAACTTGACAAGGTTGGGATGCATTATATGATGCCAAGATAATATTTTTGGATTTTAAAAGCTTGATGGAGAGTAGGAAAGCAGTTTGAGATGCTACATTTTTATTTTTAGGCCTTTTGGTTTTTGAGAGTTAGGATTTAACTTTACATTCATATATCTTTTATAAATCTCATTACTCTTATTTGGTATGTTTTAATGCTTATCAAGTTTAACACGAGTTATTATATATATTTTCTTTGATATATTCCGTATCTCCATGCTTAGTTATTAATATTATATCTTAGGCCTTGGTTTCACATGTTTCTTATCTATATTAGATTATTGTATTAATTACTCACTCACTATGCCATTTTATCTCATTTTATTAGTTTGATTATCATGATTACTCTAGTTAGTTTTTAACTCTATTTTTCTCAATATGTACTTAATTCATTCATTTATCTCATTGCATGACAGGTAGGGGGAGAAATTTGTAGATAGAGGGAGTACATAGTGTTGAGAATGTTCTATTACTCGGAGTGTTTCTATGTTATTTCATGTTTATTGAGAGTAATTTCATATTTAAAGGGGAGTTACTTTAAAATTTTGATGTTCAGGTGTACACATGAATATGTCCACATGTGTCATCGTATTATAATTCTATTTTTCCTTCTTAACATTACACATTGGTATTGTATGACGATAAATAGGTACAAGAATCTTCTTGAAGCAAATTATCTTTGATTACTTGTTATCGAGTTGGATCTATCTTACGCTTTTGGTCGGGAAAGTCATGTCGTAGGTGATAGATTTGATTCAATTGCTTGTAATTTTTTTGTTTTACGCATTTTTATCTCAAAAATAGACAAAAAGGGAGACTGTAAATGTATAATTTACCCATAACATTATGAATTATCTTATTCTATATCATAAAATATATTTTGATTCCAGTTTAAGAAGTCTCTATAAATCTTCATCAAACTCACACTAGATCATGCATTTCGTTTGATCCGAGTTCACCACTTAGGATTAAGGTATATGTCCAGCTGACTTAGATTTATCCTTGGTTGAACTTATTTTCATAAATGGAAAATCTTTCTTTTTTAACCTTATGGTTCTTTTTAGACTTGAAATTTCCAAATTCAAAGATGATATACTTTTTTTATACAAAAAATATGTTTTTAATGCATCTTTGTACTTAGAATTTAACTTCTCCTTGTTTAAACAAGTTAAAATTTTATGTTTTTATAAAAATTACCAAACACGGAATTTTCAATTATTTTTTTTTGCGACCTTGAACGGTGGTTGTCTGTTGTAACGAACCAACGAAGGCTTGGTTTGCTGGTTATGAAAATTTTGAAACTAAGTATTGGTGGTTCATGTCAACAAAATGTGCTTCGCGTCAGTGAAGGCCCCATCTTATTGGTTGCAAGCTAAATTAACCATAGCTCAAAACATCATGGTTACGCAGCGAAGGGTCCATAAAATGCAGTTGATTTTTTTACTTTTGAGACATTTTGCTAAAAAATTTTTGGGAAGTTGTGCCAAGACACAATCTTTGTTTGCAACAAACAAATATTATTCATTAGACAATAGGAAAGATTCAATTGAGTGTGTGCCCTCTTGTCTACATATACAAGTCTTGTACATACTCATTACAAGCCTTCTTATTCTTTGTTGAGTGAATTTTTAAGAAGAAATATATTTTTCCCATATTTCTTTGTTCTTCTCTTGTGTGATTTTCACTCTTTTTAAATCATTGTTTAATCCTCGAAAGTAAGACTTTTGTACTCAATCAAACTTTTACAAATCATTTTCCAAACATACTTCGTTCTTGAGTATGAACCTCTTTAAACATTGAAAAATACACTTGTGATTTTCAAACAGAGACATTTTCACTGTATCTTTCCAACCAATCGATACCCTATGACATCCAAGTTATTAGCTCCGTTGAATTTTAACAAAATGATTCATCCACTTTAAAGAAAATTTATTGGCGTAGGATTTTAAGGCATTTGACGAGTCCAAAACTGATGGCGGTTGTGTTGCATTCTCTAGCTGTTGGCTCTCTCCTCGGAAGATATCATCGGAAAGAGTTTCTAGTTAGTCATAGCATTGTGTAATTGTAAGTATTTATCTTCTAGTTGCAATACTCTACCATTGTACATTTTTCGTTTATTTTGGCCCAAGGTTTTTTACAGTTCTTTCCTCATGCATCCGATGTTGTGTGATTTGATTTTTATTTTTTCATAATAGAATTACTTGTCTTAAATTGAAGATAAAATTTGATTAAGATTCTAATATTGATAAACCAATTTTATCACATAGACTTTTGGATGTTTTTAACCCGTTGAATTAATTTTTATCACTTAATTAATATATTAATTTTATTTGGATAGGTATCATCGAGATCTCGTACCCTCGCAAGTAATCAATCAAAATTCATGACTAGGTATAAGTGCCATATTGAAAGTATTTTTTGGTTCCCAATAATGTAAGTAATACCATTACACTATAAAGATATGAAACTTCTCATGAAAATAATTTTGCTAAACAATTTCCTAATACTTACTAAGGAACTACTATAATTCTTATTCCCATCTAATCCTATCTAGTATCATTCTAACATAAGTAATTGTTCCTCACTTTCTATTAGGGATAGTATACCATACAATATGAGTATGTCTCATATTTATTCTTAATCCCATCTCGCTAAGTCCTTAAAATTCTCAGTGCTTCCATTTGCCACGTAAAATCCTAATATTTAACCTAATAACTTCTCACATAACACAATGATGTGATTCAAGGATTAATTATCTTAATTCATACCAAAGATGTCTTATCTTAACCATCCTCAAAATTAATCAACTAATAACCTTCCCTTTTCTTAACCTCAACATAAGTCTCACATAGGATCTATAACCTTGGTGCTCTGATACCATACTGTCACGCCCCGATTTTTTGAGTGTGAGGTTTATCTTAATATAAATACTAAACAATAATAACATTGATAATACATTAAGTTACAATACATAGTTACAACTGAACACGACTCTCATGTTCTAAATCACTGATTGACTACCACTATTTTATATAAGCTGGCAATCAAATATAAACTCTTCCTTGTCTTCTTAAATTCCTATAATTATATCGTGTTTCTCATCGTTGCCTAGTGGTACATGTTTAAAAACACTAGAGGGTGAGAAAAGAATAAGAGAAATGTTTCCTAGATAATCACATTTTTATAATGACAAGTTTTTAAATATGTGAAGTAATGATATAAGTTAATAGGTATGACGATAAAAGGTTCAAATGGTAAATAAAACATCATCTAGTTGGTGTAATGGATATAATGAAGAAGGTATCAAATTATAGAAAGGCATATAAAATGGGTATAAATTAGATAGTTTATACAATCGATATTTCCATATCAAAAGAAGGTATACTATAAATGGGATTTTCAAGTTTTATAGACGGATTTTCAAATGTTATTGGGATAAAGAACATAAATTATTTGATTAACTATGATAAATCAATCCCAACCATTGGAATTTAGAGTGAGATAATTGATGACCACTACTCATGATCAAAAACTAGGCATACAATACCCCGAGTCCAAAGGCCATTTGATTTGGTTTTCCCTATGTGGGATAGGGTACATCTATTCACTAGTCATAGGTTATGCAGTTGAACCATATAAATGACGATGATGTAACCATGGCTATAAACATTCATAATTGGGTTAATATAAATAACTGGCATTTTTATAAGCTTTCAAGTTATAGGGATCTCTTAACAACGGTTTATTGCTTGAACATAGTGATATGAACAAGTGAGATCGTAAAATTATTAACCAAGATTTTAAATAGTTATAGATTGATTTGTGACAAATAATTGGCATTTTTACAAGCTTTGAAAGTATTAGATTTTCATAACAAGGTTTTTTTTAGCAAAGGTTTTTATAACAAGGACTTTCGAAATAAGGGTTTTTGTTTATAACAAAAGTTTAATAATAAGGGTTTATAGAAAATGTTTCATAAAAAGGGTTTTTGGCTATCACAAAATGATATGAACAATAGAGATTGTGAAAGTATTGTTGTGGAAATTATACTAAAATATAATGACCTACCGACTATTTGTGAAGTTTAGCTTTCTTGGTATAAATCTAATCCGAGATATTTATATCTAGTTTAGTCTTTCCTCTTCTTGGTGGTGGTTTGGTTCAGAGAAAATATGCCCACTAGTGACACATAACACACTAAACATTACCCTCATTCCTCTCCCTCATACACCATCTAAATACACATTACACACATCCTATTGTCTCATGAAAACTCGTATACCATGTGTATATGTATCCATTATGCTCCATATTAAGAGATAATAAAAAGATAGTCTCTGTAGCCCCATCATTTAGTTTTTCCACTTATGAGAAAATGAATTTTTATTTGTAGTGAACAATGAAGTATTCCTTTTTTTATAGCTTGTGAGGGAATTATAGGGGTATGAAGTTCAGGTGGAAGGAGCATGGGGTTTTGTGTAGAAATTGATGGTTTATCTTAAAGGCTAATGTTTGAAGTTGAGATCTTGGGTAATACACCTAAGGGGTTAAAATTAAAGGTTTTGAAAGATGACTAGATATTTATTTCATTTTATCTTATTCTATTTCATTCCCCTGTAATTTTCAAATTAATTTATAATTTGTACCATTCAAATTTTATAAAAAAAATCGTTTTAACCCCGAGTCATTAAAACTTTCTTCAAGTCTAAGTAAAGATTTTCTTTTTTACAAGTTTTAAATATTATTTTTGTCATAATTTGTATAATTGCAGTTAAACATATATGAAAAAAATGATATATTTATCCCCCTAACTTAGAACCTTTTATTATCTTGTGCGATCTAAATTAAGTTGATTTATCTCATATCATGGCTATTGGCATCTTCTATATAGTGCATTGAGTTTCGTGCTTTTCGCTTGCATTTTGCAGGTATTTTATACAAGTGAAGAAAAGAGAAAACTCAAAATCAAGAAAGAAAGAAAAGAAGAAAAGTCAAGGGAAAAATAGTAATTTTACACCAAGATTTAGGACACTGAATCTAAAGGAAAGTTGAAGACCATGTAGGAAGAAACGATATCTAAATCCGAGTCCCGGGTCAAAAGGTATGGAACTTCTAAGTTGAGAAGAAATCAAGAGAAAAGGAAGAAAGAAAAAATTCCAGCAAATTGAACCGATAGCCATATCAGTGAATCGGTCCCCCTCACTGGAATGTGCAAACTGAACCTATGAAAAAGAGTCCAGATCTATCCATTATACTGTATTATCCAGATCGGTTCGCCCCATTAAAGAAGGAAAAATCGGATCGACATTAGAAAATAGGTATATAATATTGTATCACAAGACATTAGAAAAGAGGTATTTACATAGTTTTGAGGGATTCTTGAAGGCAAGAACCCTAGGATTTATTTTGTTCAATAATTATTCATCTTTTGGCATAGAATTCAAGGTTCTTTTTCAATACAAGTAATATTCATTTGTTGCTTTCAATTTCTCTTATCTTTTGGTTTGTCATTCATTATTTTCTAAGTTAGAATTCTCATTTATATGTTTGATCACATTTTTAACGTAGGAATGATTTCATGCACCGTAGATTTCCTATTTATTAGTAGTTGCACCATGCTAGGATAAATTTTTAGCCGGTTGCGGTACATGAACCCAACCTAGGTAACACATATGGATTTAAAAGTGAATAAAAAACAATTTCTCATCCAAAGGTTTGAACTTTATCAAAACAAAAGCTGTAGGCCATTTAATTTCGTTTGCTCTAGGTAATTGGAATGTTTAAGGGTGCGATTGGCGTGTTGGTAACTTCTCATCCTCGTCAAATACAATTTTTGATTTGATATTGTCCGGTATTTAGTCCTCATATGTCAAATTCTTAGAGAGTATTTGATGTTTCTTTAAATGAAGAATTATTTTTTTGAAGCATTTATATTCTATGTGAACACCGCCGATTCGGGGGAGTGTGTCCTAACTCCATTTTCTCTTATATATTCAAAAGTTTAACTTCGTTCATTTTGAATGCTTAGATAGTTTTTAACTTAATTCATATTGCATTTGTTGATAGGTATAATTCCAAACTCATCACCTTTTCCTATCTTTTTCGGAGTCATTTTAGGGTTAAGTGTCTTTCCTATCCGTCATCACAATTCTTCGTCCTATTCCCTATGTTCAATACCCGTTTACCGAATTATTACTTAAGCGATCGACTTACACTTGAGTCGATATAAGCACACACTAGAGACACTTTTTAAGTTGCGTCAGTCATCAATGAAAGTCCCAAAGCCCCTAGACGTCTGTATGGACCAACTCAAGCTTTACTTTACCACTCTTCAAGAAACTTACTCACTTTTGCTTCCCAAATATGAAAATATCACACAAGTTAATATCAACTGACTATAGTGCTAGCCGTTCTCCTTGAGAGTATAAAATTTTGAGCCCGTTCTCACTCATGTGACCAAGTCTTTGATGCCAGAAGTGTGAGTCTTCTTTGCTATCAGTAACTACAATTGATCCGCAAGAGTTATTGTCATATAGAGTGAGACACTCATCTTGCCACGTGCCACTGTAATGGTACCTCTGGAAATTTTCCAGTTATCACCACTGAAGGTTGAGACATAACCTTCATTTGCCAACTGGCCGTCAAGGATGTGTCTCACATCCTTTGTCTTCCACACAGAACCATTCAACTTGATATGTACTTCAACCAGAACCATTCAACTTGATTTGTACTTCACCTTTTCCAATAATGTCTCAAGCATGGTCGTCACCAAGATACGCCTTACCAAGGTTACCTAGTACATAATTCATTAAGAGATCTCTATTTGAGGTAGAATGAAAAAAATCCCCTGAGTCCAGCACCCAGGACTCTGCCTTTCTCTCCAAGGAGAATATTGGTGCGTCGTCTAATGATTCTAAAACAATGTTGGCTTCAGTATTATCCTCTATTTCTTTCTTCAAGGATGTACACTAATTTTTGTAGCTCGTGATCTTGTCGCAATCCCAACACTCAATTACCTTCTTATTCTGATTTTGATTATTAGAATTTTTTAGATTTTGAGATTGTGACCTGCCATTTATTGATATGAATCTGCTACACCCTCTGTTCCTATTTTAATCTTTGCCTCTGCTTTCTATGTTCAATGTTGATGCCGAATTGGAGGCTCCATCTGACTGTTTCGGATTTCCTCTGTCATGATCATACTAATGACATTATCGAGCTTCAGTTTGGATTTTCTTGTAGAACTACTGATTGTAGTAACTCTTACTCTTCAACTCCTAGACATCTTCCCTAGAATTAATGTACCTCGAATTTCATCATTAAAGTTGATGCCAACTGATTCTAGTTAATCGTTCACTTCGTTGAACGCATTTAGATATTCTCTAAACTGTCTACCTTTCGCCATTTTCATATTAAATAATTTTTTAATCAAATGGACTTTACTTAATGTAGAAGGTTGCTCATACATACTGGAGAGAGAAACCATGAGAGACGTCATCATCTTCTTATTTTTTTATATTAAATGCCATCGACATTGAGAGTGATAGTCTCACATTGCCAAGAGTTTTTATGTCAAGTAGCTGCCATTCGGGATCCTTTATTTTTTTGTCTTTTTACCCAATGGTAAATACAAATCCATCTGGTAGAGATAGTCCTCCGTTTGTATTTTCCAAAATCCAAAATTTATTCTGTCAAATTTTATGACATTACAATTTTCTTTTTCTGACGCCATTAATCGCACTCAACCAAAAAAATTATTGAGTACAAAAGAAACTGTGCACAGTAATTTTGTTCAAACAGCTTCGTCTACTCATAGTTGTCAAACTAAGATCTCTGATACCAATTGATGATATGAGAAATCGTCCACTTGTCATTCTCGTACCATCAAATCAAGAGTAAAGTGTATAATAAATAGATAAAGCGAGTAAACAAAGAAAACATAAGGTATAGAGTGGTTCAGCCTCTAAAATAGGCTTACGTCCACTGTGTTACTCCGTTCTCATTATATGCGTTGCATTGTATAAAATAATCGTGCCTAAAGAGGCGTACAAGTATGAGAATAAAGGAGAGTACATGGTAGTATTGAGGATTCCGGTGTGCCGAAGAGGTGGCTGCGATGTAGATGTGTCGCCTTCAAGTCATATGTTGAGGTTGTGTAGAGAGAATTTGTATTGTAGAATTTGCCAAAGAGGGGGGAGTCGCCCCTATCTTGAGGTTTGGACCTCTATTTATAGGAGGTATGTGAGTTGTGTCACGTGCCCTGAGCACGTGACGTATTCCAAGTCTGAAGTTGCTGTAATACAGAGGGATGTGGCATATAAGGCAAACATTGAGTGTTGCATCCTGTATGAGGCTATAGCCAAAGGGGCCGCACCCTATATTGGGTAGGGACGAGTCCTGTATATAAGTCCAAGAAATGCATGCCGCACCCTATAGTCAATAGGGCCTCACCCTATGCTGATTGGGTTCCGCGACTTGTTAGCTTCTGTACAAGCTGAATAACTTATGTGGATGGATGCGATATTTGTACTATCAATAAGCGCCCAAGTCGTAGTGTCAAGAGATTTCGATTGGGGCTGCGGCTTAGATCAATATCCTTAGGTGTCTCATTACTTTCAAGGTGACGATACGTCTTCCCGCGCCCTCTTATATCAATTGTTCGGGCCGTGGACTTCATTACGTTTTCCAAATCCTTGAGAGCATTTCGAGAGCTGAACTCTGTTCATACGTCCTCTTTTCTTTTTTCGGCGACTATCCAAGGGAGAGAGTGGTGGTGCTAATGTGGTTTAAGGCTGTTCATCTCCGATTTCTCCATTTCCAGGTAATTTTTGAACCAATATCCTCTTTAATATCTTTCTTAGTTTATAAATGTTCTTCAAAACTTTTGAATTTTTGTATCACCTCTTCCTGAATTATGTATTCATAGTTGTTTTCTGAATTCGTATTAGATTTTCCTAGATTGTATTTGTTTCTCAGAAAAACCCCAATTTCTTTATAGGAACCTAGGGTTTTGATTGAATAGTCTGCTAATTTCCAAGAATCTAATACATATGCATGATAAATAGTTGTAATTGTTGCTAACTCGTTCTTTGAATCAATCTTTATAGTAGGAAATGAACCCTTATTCTTCTATTGCTTGGATAATATGACGTGTATTTGTGTTGAATCCCATTAAATCATATAAATGTTCTTATTGTTCTTGAATAAACACTTCACATTATGAGTTTTCAATCTTTAAACGAACCAACATTAGATATTAAACTGTTTGAGTGAGAGGCCGTGGTATGTTAAATGCCCCTTAAGTAATCTAGGGCTAACCCTCATCCATGGAACATTCCATCATCAGTTTAAGCCTCTGCGGCGGCCTGTAACTTCTTTCTAGTAGGGTAATCACAGGATTAGATTAAGGTTACGTGGTTTTTGAGCCCATAGCTTGATGACCGCAGTTGTCGAAACTAGTTTGATAACATTCTCCTTGGGTTCTCAGTTTAAAGTTCAGAATTTTAGTGCATGGTAACTACGGCATGTAAGAAAATAATATCTTCGATTAAATCCATATGTCGGGGTGAAAATTATCTTTTAGGGCCTTAGAACCTAACCTTTGTACATTGCCCTTTTGGCCTTCATATTTCTTGTTCGTCCCCAATATGATATATCATTGATTTTGTCGCAGCCTCTAAGAAGCCTCAATACTATACTGGCTGCAACATCTAACTATGGATTGTGCTTTTCAGGTACTACTGCAGCCATATGAACTTTGTCCCGAATGAATTTTTGAGAGGCTTCTGGGCAAAACATTTTGGAACTTCTCCTCCTGATCTTCCTTCCGTTCCTCCTTTGAAGACAATAAGGCATTGTCAACTAAAGGATTGACCCAACTGCTTAGTATTAGACTGAGACTCTGTGGACTCTACCTTTAGGAAGGATTTTGAGTCTACGCCAATGGAAGAGGAAGCCAATTCTAGTAACCAACCCATGGATGTAGAAGATAATACCGCAGCGGAAAGCGCGACTAATGTTAGGGATGAGCCAACTGACCCCTTTGGGAGGGCTGAGAGACCTCCTGCTACGCTTGATATCCAAAACATTATGACCCAAGAATGGGTTGATCAAGTAGCTGAGGCCTTCTAGTTTCCTGAGGGCTTAATGTGCTCAGCTCCTGCCGTGAAGCAAAGGCCCTGCACGGCCCTAGCTGATGATGCAGTATGTTTACCTCTTCATGCATTTATGTATGGGCTGCGGCTATCTGTCCCAATCCCATTTAGAAGAATTTTTTAAGCAATGAAGTTAGCCCCAGCCCAAGTAGACACCAATGGTTGGAGGGCCATTCTTGCCTAAATAGTTTTATGGAAACATAAGTTTAATAGGGACATAACTCCCGCGGAGTTCTTCCACTTTTACATGCCAAAGGAAAACTTCGTGAAATTTGCGTGGTATTACTACCTTACTATCTGTATTAAGGATGAGATCCTCTACACTGGGAGGTCCACCAGTGTGAAAAATTAGAAAGGGAAGAATTTTTATATTTCTGGACAAGGATGAGAGGTTCATCCATAGGAATCTGAGAGGGAGAGATCATATAGGATGCCACAACAGTGGGGACGTCCGTCAAAACTAGGTACTCAGGGCTAAACCTTTAATAACATGTCGCGTCCTATTTCGCAATTCATGGGATTTCTTTTATTGTATTGTATTAACATAATCTTCTTATGGAGCTCTTGATAATTTACAGCTCAGTGAACAGTAGGAGAGAAGAGTGGGAAGGGCTGCATCCATCAAGGATTAAGAGAAAAATTTTAGCACTTTAGTGACCTATACTTCGATTTTTTAGGCAGCCTACTTCCCCAGCAAGTCCCTTCCAACAAAGATGGTTGCGGAAGGTAACAATCACCTTTCTTTAGTACTTCGCAGCTCTTATCTTCAAATCATAAATACTTAGAATCTTTTCTTTTATTTTTCTTCAGGTGAGGAGATAGATAGGGAGCTCTTTAAAGCTCAATTAGAAGAAAGGGACCAGGATGCAGCTGCCCTTAATAATGCTGCTAAGAGAAGAAGGAAGAGAAAGAGGGAACCTGCCGCAGACCCAAAAAATGTTGAGCCCACTACCATAGATGAGGTTGATGTCACAAATCCCACACTTGGGAGGGCTATGGCGCAGGAGGTATTTGCTTATGGTGTCGTGGCATCAAAAAGAGAAGGCCAATATGATGATGATATTGGAGAACACCTAGCCGCGGCAGGCCTACTGCCCCCCCAAACTGACCACACTGGTGGACGCATCGCTTCACCTATTATTTCTGCCAACTCTTCCCCTCCGTGCACTATCATGGACATAAATGCCAACCTGCCACCACCTCATGGCAGGCTAAGGGTTGGACCTGATGGCCGTCCGCGGCCTCAGCTCAGGGAAGAAAATTCCAGCTCCTCCTGGGATACAATTGTGAGAGTTATCCGAAGAATGAGAAAGGTTCCAGAGGTTATGGATCTAAATCGTTTAGTGGAAGAGGACTACGAGGATTTGGAGGAGTATGCCCTTCATAGCCTATTGCGGGTAACAACTTCTCCCACTTGGCTCTTTTTTGGTTGTTATTAATTATTTACTTGTACTGACTCTTTAGAATACCAACAGACCGCGGATGTCATGGTGGACCAAAAAATGAAGTATGAAGGGATCTTCAAGCTTTATAGGGTTGCGAAGGCTTCTCATAAAAAGGACTTGGACGCTGGAGAGGCTTCAACTTTTGAGGCAGGTAAGATCTCATCTGCCGCAGCACTGATGATAATCAAGTAATATTTAGAGGTTGCCAATAAGGCAAAGGATGAGGCTGAGTAGAACTTCTCTCAGGCCACAGAGTCTTTGTCAATTGCCAAAGCCCAAGCTCTTGAGGCTGCGAAACAAGTCACAACCGCTTAAAACAAGTTTGCTGTAGATGGAAAGCATATGGAGAAGATAGTTGTCGATCATATCGCGGCTCTCAGAAGTCTTAAAAGCCGTCACTCTGATGCCATCAGGATGAAGGAAGAGAATCATGCTGCAACCTTAAATCAAGTTATAGATCTTGTTGTGGCCAACTTCAAGAAGTCCATGGACTTTTTCCTGATCAATAATAAAGCCTACCTCCATGGATTTTGAGAGTTGAGGCACATAGTCATCAATAATTTCCCAGGTGCTAAGGACCAAATCATCTCTTAGAAACTGCGTGATACTGAGCACGACCAGTGTGTGGCTGAACTAAGAGCTGGAGTTGAGAGAATAAGAAAGCAAGCTGAGGAGACTGCAGCACGAGGTGAAGAGACTGCGACAGCTGCAGAAGGTGATGAAGGGTATATTAATGATGATGCAGCCTCATGAACTTATATCTTATAATATTCAAATTTTTTAACTGCTTGTCAATACGGGGCTGTGCCCTTTAATGGATTTAGCTAAGGCTGTAGCCTCTTCTAGTGTAGACTATTTCTGCCTTCGTAGATTTTTTATTCTTCTACTTTGCTTGATTCAATGCTTGAATGAATTATCTCTATAGATGTTTGATTGATTGGACCGTATAGATGCCTTTTGAAAAAATGCACGTCAACAATAACGTATGGGTCACAGGTCGCGATAAGATATTAAATGGAAGTATTGAATAAGGGTGCTGCCATACTTTGTCACCATCTAAACACTTTAGTATCTAATGTTTGTAATCTTAACACTTATTATCAAGGCTGCAGCCTCTTCCTATATAGGGCCGTGACACCTTTGAGTGTTTGGAACCCATCTTCTATAGCTTTATGGTTGTAGCTTTACAATTGGGTCCTACTCCGAATGTCGCTTTTCTTGAATAGGTGCTTTCCCGTTACCTTTTGCTGCTTGAACCATATATTTGTTTGTTGTCATCCCATAACGAATATGGAATATAAACAATGGCCAAGGTTGCGGCCTGTAATCTTAACATCTGCCAACTCCACCTTCACTATCAAGGCTGCAGCCACCCTTATTAGCCAATGGTTTATATATAACATTTGCATGATTTTTCTTCTAATGCCTTCATACTTCAATTGACGCTTTTACATTTCCCTTGTCTGCTGAATTAAACTAACCCTGAATTAGTTTAAGGCTGCGGCACTGTATCATAGATTACCGCATAAATGCACTTTACATAAGCCATGGCACCTTATAACGGGATCCTCATTACAATGTCGCTTCTTGATCATGGCTACGGCTGGTTAACTATACTTCTTGCCTTTGTCTATTAATGAATTCATTTAATGGCCGCAGCCATATATTTGGCATGCCACGAACATATATATAGCCCTTAGGAGATTCTGTAGCTTTGGCAGGCTTTGTGATTACAGCAAAATAGCAATTGCCTTTCATGACTTTCCTCTAGTCGCTTCAATTGCCTTTCTCAGAATATGGTTTTTTATCTTCTTTAACACCATCCTTCTGTATATAAATGGGATATTATCAAGACTCCCCAAGCTGGATTATGTTATTAATCCACCCACAGCTGATATATGGGATACTATCAGCCTCTCCAGGCTGGGTTATGTTAGTAAGCCACCGACAGCTAATATATGGTATACTATCAAGCCTCCCCAGGCTCGGTTATGTTATTAAGCGACCCACAACTGATAAATGGGATAGTATCAAGCCTCCCCAGGCTGGGTTATGCTATTAAGCCAACCACAGCTGATATATGGGATATTATTAAGCCTCCACAGGCTGGGTTATGTTATTAAGCCAGCAGCAGCTGATATTTGGATATTAACAAGCCTCCCCAGGATGGGTTATGTTATTAAGCCACCCATAGCTGATATATGGGATACTATAAAGCCTACCCATGTTGGGTTATGTTATTAATCCACCCACAGCTTGATAAAGCATCCCGAAAGCAAAGAACAGGCATTGTAAGCCCTCGTGGATAATGATGCTTCCCAAAAGCTAAGGACGGGCATTATAAGCCCATGTGGCTATTTACACTTCCTAAAAGCTAAGAATGGGCATTGTAAGCCCCCGTGGCTAATTGAAGCACTTCAGAAGATAGGTACGGGCATTGTAATCCCACTTGGCTAATTACAGCATCCCGAGAGCAGAGAACGGGCATTATAAGCCCATGTGGCTAATAAAAGCTCCTTGAATCCTCAGATGATTTCGTGAATACGATCATCATATGATAAGATATAGTTGCAAATCGTGAGGGGAACTTATGAGCTAATTAAGAACATAATCCCTCCGTAGGTGCATCCCGAAATAATAATAATCTTCCGAGATAATTTGTTATTACAAATCTAACATATTGTCTCCAATCGAGGTCTATTTAAGACAAAATGGTTTTTTATAAGATGACATTTCATGGAAATGAGAATCAAAACATGTCACTATAGAGTGAACTTGATTTCATGCATCTCTCTCTCTCTCTCTCTCTCTATATATATATATATATATATATATATATATATATATATATATATATATATATATATGTGTGTGTGTGTGTGTGTGTGTGTGTGTGTGTGTGTGTGTGTGTGTGTGTGTGTTTATGACTTTGTAATGCCAATACAAAGTTTAATTTAAAACAACATAGGAAGAGTTTTCACTATAAAGTAAAAACAGATGAAATATAAGGCATAATCATGAAAAAATGGGCATGTTGTATGTGAGACTAGACTCCATCTCCTAAACATCTCTGAGGAACCTCCGCAGCATCCCTAGCCCAATCAGCCTTTCAATTTCATCCTTTAGTGCATAGCACTGCTTAGTGTCGTGTCCATGGTCCAGGTGGAACTTGAACCACTTGGCTTTTTTCCTCTTGTGGGGGTGGAGCTTTGAGCTTATCTGGACAACTCAGTAGCTTGTCCTCCTTAATGGACTCAAAGATGTCTTCAATTGGGAAGGCCAGTGGGTTGCAGGCCTTAGAGCTCTCTTCTATCTTCTCTGATTTCCTTTTCTGACTCCTACTGATCATTACTTCGGATGTATCCTCTGGTACTGCCATGGCAGCGAAGGTTATTGAAGAAATGCTCCAGGGTGCTGCACCCATGTTGGATGAGGCCTCCGCCTCTAGCATAAGTTACCTCTGAGTCAAATAGTTGACCTGGGTCTTGAGCGAGGCATGACTGTCGTAGAGATGGTTGAGGTGATTGTACAATTGCATGATCTCATCTTTGACTTTTGTGCTCTGGCTAGAATCTCCTTCCATTTTCTACTTTGTTTGTCTTTATAAAATATATAATCTGAGACAAAACTAGAAGAAGTGAAACATCTCAGAAATATTGGAGTAACCAAGTAGGAAATGGGGATGCAACATTTGAACTGCTGCATGGCATTCTGTTGAGGTCGCGACCAGCAAAGCACACAGGTGTACTGTCGTGGCCTTTGTATGATATTCATCAAGGTTGAGCTGGAGACCATGTAAGTCTGTTCCTTAATGATTTGGAGCTTCTGTGATGCAACTGCACCAGTAGAGGCCACGGCATGTCAGGCATTTGAACTAACATGTCGCATCCCCTACTGGGCAATGGAGGGAACAATCCCAAAATTGAAACCCATACACTAATTTTTTTTCTCCTAACACACGTGGAGAGCATACCTACTAGGGTCTGTTAATGAGGGGATATCCTCACGGTGCACAGAACAGCACAGTTTCAATAATAAACCCTAGATCATAGTTCGAGAATGGAAAAAATGGGAGTAAATACAATTCTTCCCTAACCATTCATCTTTTTGGGGCTAAAGCCCACCATGCTTTTCAACACTATCTAGATGAAATGGCATCATAGGGGCATGTAAAATAGATCCAAGGTCATAGAAGAGAGACCATAATAGATCTGAATATACAAAATACCCATTTAAGGGTGTAAATATAAAATAGAGCTCAATAACCAGAATTTCCTTATGAGACAATGATCCAAAGGATCCCCACGAATAAAATAAGGTGTTTAAGAACTCGAAATATAGAGAAACAATATTGAAATATCTCGCTTCCCACAGACGACACCAAATTGATGATATGAGAAATCGTCCACTTGTCGTTCTCGTACCAGCAAATCAAGAGTAAAGTGTATAATAAACAGATAAAGCGAGTAAATAAAGAAAAAACAAGGTATAGAGTGGTTCAGCCTCTAAAATAGGCCTACGTCCACTGTGTCTCTCCGTTCTCATTATATGTGTTGCATTGTACAAAATAATCATGCCTAAAGAGGCATACAAGTATGAGAATAAAGGAGAGTACATGGCAGTATTGAGGATTCTGGTGTGCCAGAAAGGTGATTGCGATGTACATGTGTCACCTTCAAGTTGTATGTTGAGGTTGTGTAGAGAGAATTCGTATTGTAGAATCTTCCAAAGAGGGGAGCCTCCCCTATCTCGAGGTGTGGACTTCTATTTATATGAGATATGTGAGTTGTGTCATGTGCCCTGAGCATGTGACGTACTCCAAGTCTGAAGTTGTTGTAATAGAGAGGGATGTGGACTATAAGGCAAACATTGAGTGTTGTATCCTGTATGAGGCTACATCCAAAGGGGCGGCACCCTATATTGGGTAGGGCCGCGGACTTTATATAAGGCCAAGAATTACATGCCGCACCCTGTAGTCGATAGGGCCGCGCCCTATGTTGATTGGGTCCCGCTGCTTGTTAGCTTATGTACAAGATGAATAACTTATGTGGAAGGATGCGATATTTGTACTGTCACCAATTGTTAGGAAATGATTCGCAATAACTTTTTTCCGAATAATATAATTGGAAATTAGACGTTGCTACTATTTGCCCGATAATATTTTTAAGACCTTGGGATTTAATGGGTTAAGAAAATATTTTGAATGTCACCGATTAAATGGACAGTATATGTATAGAAACATTCACATGTAAATACACAACACGGGGATATACGTGGT
This sequence comes from Sambucus nigra, assembly GCA_949130495.1. Lineage (NCBI taxonomy): Eukaryota > Viridiplantae > Streptophyta > Magnoliopsida > Dipsacales > Adoxaceae > Sambucus > Sambucus nigra. The sequence goes on from OX422207.1 coordinate 406,528,273, forward strand.
TCACTAATTTGTCTACATCCACGGCTCACACCCACTTTCACTATAAAAATATAAAAACACATCTATACACTCTCTAGTATGAACTTTTGCATTCAATATTTTTGTGGAGGCTAACACTGTCTTCCACATGCTCTTTCTCACTCTCATAATTTCTTTTTGATTCTCTCAGATTGCTCTCTGTCTTAGCTTTGCTGCTTGGCTTGTTATATTTCTTTACAATCTTATGTCTATTTATAACTAATGTAATGAATAAGCAAATGGACAAAGTGGAGTAATAAGGGAGAAAAGCTAGAGCAAAATGCGGAAGAAAAATGGGGCAGAAAACAAGCCATAAAACATGATTGCTTTCTTGATTAGTGGTGGGGCTTGGTCTTTCACTTTCCCCACTTATCTAACAAATGGGTTAAAAAAGAAATGGCCAATTTCTTGACACTAATGAAAATAATCATTTTTGTTGGCTAACATTTAGACTTTTTCATGTATCCTCATAACAGCACGATTAAATCCACTATTTTCAGCACTCTAGTCTAGCACTTATTAGAGTACGCATAAGTAAAAAAAATTGTCTTTAGTTTCAACACTGTTACCATATAGTAAACAGTCTTCACAGTTCATACACACCCATTTAAATAGTTTGTCTCTTGTCCAAAATTGATCCGCACACATCATGCATAACAAGAAAGCATAATTAGGGACACGATTCTTGAACACACTAATTTATGCTATCCAACTTTATTATTTTGATTTTTAATAAAGTTACACGAGTCCCTACAGTTATAATTTCCATCCCTAAATGCTTCCCACATAATCCGGTCTTCTTTCAAGTAATTAGGATGGATATATGTAGTAGAATTATATCTTACACCAATATAACTTTAAATAAGGAAATTCCATCTATTATTAACAATGTTCTCCACAAATTTGGTTTTGATGTTACTGGCTGTAAAATCTCATAAATAAATGAACATCCCAATTACTTTTTATTGAAGAGAATAAGGTTGCAATGCTCGTTTAAATTCAGACTAACAGCTAACTAATAACCAATAAAGGAGGAACAACTAACACTAAGTATTCCTAAAGGAGATATACCAGCAACAACCCAATAACTAAAACATACGTGGATAAGAGATAATTGTATGCTGCATTTGAATAGGTCAAAGGCACTTATGCAGTTGCTTGAGACTCGTGGGAATCAGGTGGGATATCCTTAATACATGTGAGGACATTGTCCGTTTTAATTAATTATGTTGTATACCGCTACAAGTCGTCGAAGGATTAAGAGAACTAACAACTACAAAAATACGGATCCAAATTTCAAGTGGACTTAAACATTCATGCCTAATAAGATGATTTTGGTAAAATTATGTTTAAGTTCCATTTAAATTTCATATTAAAAGTGTTGGAATATTTTATGACTTTTTATAACCGTTTTTTTCTTATAAAAGATTTTTTTAAAAGTTTTTTGATCTCGTAAACAGCTTTGTGTTTTGAGGTTTCCAAATATTTTCAAAGTCTGATGTTTTTTTGGATCAGTGCCTCTGTCATTCAAACAAAGACTCATCTCATTCGAACGAGATGCAGTCTCGCTCAAACGACGACATTTGTCGCCCGAATGACAAGTCATTTAGTTTGACACGTCATCGCCTCAATTCTGCTATATATTAGATGTCAGACTACTTGTTTTTGGCGTGGAGAAGCACTCCTTTTAATACAATACCTTTTCATAGTGTTTGTATTATTCTTCAACCATTTTAGGGTTCAAAACTTTTGTTTTTCAATTCACAATCCCAATTACTTTTATGTGAGTTATTTTTGTGGAACCTAAGACATATTTTGCTAGGATTTTATGCTACTGAACTAAGTTCCATTGAAAATAGTGGACTGACAATAGGTGCCACTTGCAGGAGGTACTTGGCTGATCGACTACGTGTCATAGGGAGTACTTTGGAGTTCTTGGGTTGACGGCGACAAACTGACACCTGTTGGTATTTCGTATGTCAATTGTATTTTCATTATAATCCATGCAAACTGACTTCTACAAATTATAGTAGAAATAAAAATATTTTTACCCGAAAGGTTTTTTTTCCTGAAATATGTGTTTGTTAGCTTAATCATCGCATGGTTTAATTTATTGATTTTATTTGACACGTAGATGCATGTTTTAGGGCTGAATAAAATTGGCATTTGGTTTTGAGAAAATTTCGACATCCAATTAAATAAGTTTGATTTGGAAATTTGTGAATCCTTTTGAATCAGTATCACACCGGCACTTTACAAATTGGTATCAGAGCAGGTTGCACTAATTTATCACGTATTCCTATTTTTAGAATAAATTGTGTGATATTGATTTTTTTTAAATATGTTTTGTGAAAAATCGTAACTTTTTCAGTGGATCACTTATATAATCGAATGCCTATTTTTTACAGGTCCAATTATGCCTATTGGAAAACTCGTATGAAATCTCACTTAAAATCCATTGACAAATGTGTTTGGCTGATTTGTGAAAGAGGGTGGACTCGTCCCACTATCACTACTAATAATATCACCTCTTTGAAACCAGTATCGGATTGGACTGAAGATGATTTTAAAATGTCTAATTTTAATTCCCGTGGTTTGAGTGCTATTTCTGGAGCCACTACCCCTGACGAGTTCCCCCGTATTATGACGTGCACCATCTCTAAAGAGGCGTGGGATGTCCTCCAATTGACATGTGAGGGTACGAACGCAATTAAAGTATCAAAGTTACAAAATTTGGTCACCCAGTTTGAGAATATTACCATGACTGAGTCTGAATATTTTGATGAGTTTTATGCACGTTTGTTAGACATTGTTAATTCTAGTTTTAATTTTGGTGAGCCGATTGATAACATGCGTGTCGTTAAAAATATTATGAGATCTCTCCCGAAATGTTTTATTCCTAAATTCACTGTTTTGAATTCATTGGGAAAGTTAAATTCACTTAAGTTAGAAGAGCTCGTAGGAGACCTACAAACTTATGAGATTGACATGTTTTCCCAAACCATTAAGGCAAAGGATAAAGGCATTGCTTTAAAGACTCAAGTTAGGAAGAAAAGGAAAGAGATAGTTTATAAGTCTGATTTTGAGGGAGAGTTTATTATTAACGATGTGGCCTTGTTTGTGAAAATTTTTAAAAGTTTCTCAAAATGAACAAATATAATTTTTCCAATAAAAATTCTTTTGACAAAAATAAAAGGAAAGAAAAGGTCAAAGAGGGTAGTGAAAAAGAGAGAGAGGGTGATAAAAAAGAAGAGAGTGAGGAAGAATTAGATGATATGACTTGTTTTGAGTGTAAAGGTAAAGGACATAGAGAATTTGAGTGTCCTACTAGGCTAACGAGAAAAAGGAAGAATGCAGCCATGCCTGCTACTCTTAGTGATAGTGAGGGAGAACAATTCGGTAAAGGTTTAGCACATGGGAAGTGTATATCTTTCTCGAGTCATGTGAGCACGTACACTTTGTCTTACAATGATTGTGTTCACAAGAGCGACAATGATGAGTCGAGTGTTTCTAGTGGGAGTGAGAGCGAGTTTGAGAGTGGAGAGGAAAGTGATCTCCAGAAGGCTTTCAGGGATTTGTACACCGGGACCTTGAAAACAAAGAAGTATAATAGGGTTTTAGGTCACCGGGTTTTATATTTGGAGAGAGAGAAAGAAGATTTAACGAGGGAAAAGTGTTACTTGACCGACACGTTGTCTAGTCTGATGACACATGTATCTCAACTCGAGAGTGATCTCGAACATGCCTGAGAGGTCAAATTCCCTTTAGAGAATGCATCTAAGAAGGTTGAAAATATGGTTATCAATCCCATTTTGGGTAATGGTGAGAGTTTAGGAAAAGGTCACGACGGTGCTTCCATTTCTTTTATTTCACCCGAGCCGATTTATATTTTAGTGTTAGATCCACATGACTCTCGACCTGACCCACTTAGGCGTCCCGTACCTGTTAGGAGAGCGCATAGGAAACTTTTTGAGAGAGGTGTACCTAGATAAGTTTATGTTTGATCTCATTTCAAAAAGAGAGGACAACTTAGGGAGTTTTGTTTTAAGTTGGGAAATGAGTCACGCTTTGCTTATACATATGTTAGCACACATGCACCCACTCATGAAACTTTGGTTGCATATAATGATAAAGAGTTTGCACATATTCGGGAGCGAGTAAAACTTTTAGTCAAGACTTCACACGATTTGATGGAGTTGTTTCAAAAGATGTCACCATCTTTGGAAAACTCCTCTGCACCTAATGGATGACGTTTAGACTTTTTGGTAGCATATGATGAGTTACATGATGTCACTTTTGTCTATGGCTAGTATCTATCATTTTGTAGTTTACATTGTTTTCTTATTTTTTCTACTGTTTTAGCACTGTTTTGGATCTGTTTGCCCTTTTCCAGAATCTGTTTTCACGAAATATTTTCACTGAACAAAACTGCATGACATTCTAGGAAATCTGTGAAAATTATTTCTTTTCGTTCGAACGAGATGAGTGTTCGTTCGAGCGACTCCTGAAGTGGCGTGAAGCTGCTTCTCATGAGAACCGTTGTCGTTCGAGCGACTTGGCACTTCATTAGAGCTACTTGGCGCTTCATTCGAGCGACCCCTGGAGTCTTTTCATTTGCAGTCCTCTGGTTCATATTGCTATATTATTTGGTACTGCTGGTTTGATTCTAAATAGTGTTTGAAAAATACAAAAAAAAAATCATTTATTTTGATAAAAAATTTTAAAATTCAAAAAGAGTTTTGTATTTTGTTTACACCATATATGAATGGACACTTAGGATGACTGAGTCACAATTTAATTCCATATCCATGTGACTATGTGATAGTGTTTTGAGACAATATGTTGTGTCATTCATGTGCTTTACAAATTTTAGAGTCTTTGAGATGATATATAGTATTGCAACCTACATGTTTGACTCATTTGACCTTTATTGCATACATGCACGGATTTGTTTGACTTTTTTGTTTGTCTATTATATGTTGGTTGAGTGTTTCCATCTCAATTCTGCCTATACAACGAATAAATACGATAAACCTTGACAAAAAGTAGTGCATGATATAAACTGTTTGTGAGTTTGTGTCATTTATTTTGGAATACGTAAAAGGGTCGCGAAAGGTATTTCATTTTTTCCTTTGCGATAAATCCACCGTTTAAATGGACCTACAAAAGTGAGGATTTGAAAATTATTCGGGGTCCAGTGAGGTTTAAAAGAGCTCGAAAAAATATAAAAAAAATGAAAAAAAATTATTCCAAAAACGAGCGACTAGATTTTAGTTTCATAAACTCATAAGAAAAATAAAAAGCATTATCTTTTAATGAGGGAGTTTGGATGGAATTTAAAACGATTTGCACGTCCTTGTAAGTCATGAAAAAGCATTACATAGTTTTTGACGTTATTGGTATGAAATCATTTATACTTTGGTTTATTGATATGATTAAGACAGTGTCATCTAAATTCAACAATTTTACACCTAAGGACTATTTCGATGTTCATTCGTTAGGAGTACACTTATGCATCTTGCACACATGTAATGATTGAGTCAATTTTTCAATTGAATTTGTTCGCACCCATTCATTCCGTTTCCATGATTTAGTTATCTTGGTATAAATTCATGGTGTCTGATTTTTGTGTAACATCATTTTTACATTTTAGTTTGAAAACTCTGAAATCAAAAATAGGTTGTTTGACTTGGTTTACCGTGACATCTCAATTTGATTTATGTGATTTATTCTTTTTCTTGCCTATTTCGGACAAATAAAAAGGGAGAGAACGAATTATGACTTTATGGGGGAGTTTAAGTATGGAGGATACTTGATTATACTTTCATATTTATGCTTTATATAATTTCAAACTCGATACATCACGAGGTATTTGCACGTCACGAGCTATTTGCTTTGTCTCATATGTGTAGGTACAATTGAAGATTTTTGGATGGCACAACCTCATGAGAAAAGCTCGAAGTTTTGAAAAGTTGATTGTTGAGGCAAAGTTTGAAGACTTGTCACTTTATCTTTCCACTTTTGTTTTTGGGAGGGTAGATTTGTATGGGTCAATTTTAGTTGATAATTCGGATGTTTTTATTTTTGTATTGGCATAGACATAGGGGGAGATTTGTAAGGACATTGTCTGTCACAATTAATTATGTCATATATCGCTACAAGTCGTCGAAGGATTGAGGAACTAACATCTACAAAAGATGGATCCAAATTTCGAGTGGACTTCAACATTCATGCCCAACAAGATGATTTGTTTAAGTTCCGTTTACATTTCATATTAAAAGTGTTGGGATATTTTATGATTTTTTATAATTGGTTTTTTCTCATAGAATTTTTTTTTTAAAGTTTTTTGATCCCGTAAACAATTTTTCCTTTTGAGGTTTTAAACTATTTTCAAAGTCTGATGATTTTTTGGGGATCAGTGCCTTTGTCGTTCAAACGACGATGCATCTTGTGCGAACGAAATGCAGTCTCGCTCAAATGACGACGTTTGTCATTTGAATAAAAGGTCATTTAGTTTGACATGTCACCACCTCAATTCTGATATATATTAGGTGTCATACTACTTGTTTTGGTATGGAGAAGCACTGTTTTTAACATAATACCTTTTCATAGTGTTTGTATTCTTCTCTAACCATTTTAGGGTTCAAAACTTTTGTTTTTCAACTCATAATCCCAATTACTTTTATGTGAGTTATATTTTTGGATCCCAAGACATATTTTTTTGGGATTTTATGCAGCTGAACTAGGTGCCATTGAAGGTACTAGGATGACAATAGGTTCCACTTGAGGAGGTACTGGGCTGATCAACTGCGTGTCATAGGGAGGCTGCAGTCTTCCTGGGATGGCGATGACGAACTGACACCCGCGGGTATTTCTTATATCAATTATATTTTCAATATAATCCGTGCAAACCGAATTTTACAAAATAATAAGGTTTTTACCCGAACGGTTTTTTCCTCTGAAATCTATGTTTGTCAGCTTAATCATCGCATGGTTTAATTTATTGATTTGATTTGACACGTAGATGCATGTTTAGGGACTGAATAAAATTAGCATTTGGTTTGAGCAAATGTAGACATCCAATTAAATAAATTTGATTTGGAAATTTGTGAATCCTTTTGAATCAGTATTGCACACGGCATTTTACAATACGCCCCCTCAAGTGAAGGTGGGGATGAGAGGCCACACCAAGCTTATTGCATAATGAATGAAATTATTGAGTTGACAAAGGTTTGGTTATGAGTGCGATCGAACAAAGTGAGAAGATATCAACTATCACAGAAAATCTTGAGAATAAACAAAACCCATGGATTTTTGCCACAGTAGACGCAAGTGCGCGATACTTGGCTTCATAGAATAATAAGGTCTCTTAGACCGTAATGAGCTTGATCATAATTGATTCAGAGGCTTAATTATAGATTTTGGATGGACAGACACCTGTAGTGGGCCTCTTGGGCCAAAATGAGCTTGATCACAATGGATTCAGAGGCTCTTACTTCTTGGTCTCGATCATAATGGATTTAGAGGCTTCTTTCTTCTTGGTCTTGATCACGATGGATTCATGGGTTCTTTTCTTCTAGGGCTTGATCACGATGGATTCAGGGCCAGTTAATGTGTTTTATGAACACGTTACGTGTGAAGTTGGCTCAATGCTTGACATCACTGCCTTTGAGGGTGAGAGTGTTAGTATCGCTGCTAGTACTCAGTACCGAATTAACGCTTTAGAAAAAAAATGTCAACATTTTCAAATGTCCCACATCTGGTTCCATGTTGATAAATGTCTTCAACCCATGTGGTGTTAAACACCACAAATGTCAAAGATATATATGAATGTATGCTAGAATACTTCTCTAGCCCTGCTGTAAAATTCATTTTTAAGAATATTTGTATTTTCAGACGGTACTACCAAGGAGTTTAGCAACTGCAAACAAGTGTTTGAAAATCCACATTGTGGAATATCCTTGGTTCCATTCATGAAGAGAACAACCTTTTGTGATGTAACAACTTTAACGAAGGTTTTTAGGCTCAAGAGATAATGCAGATAAGCAAGTTTGAAGGCATGACAACAGCAAGTATGAAGGCATTGTTCTAGTTCACAATTGGAAAATATCCACTTTGTAAAGGTCGAGAACAGAATAAATGAGGTAGTAAAAAGATTAAATGGATAGAGGTTGATTTGAAAGTTGATTTTAACACTTAGACGAGGTTGTTAGTGCAACATAAAAGAGGTGAGGGGAAGCTACATATAATAGAGAAAAATGGATGGGAGAAGATGACAGAGGCCAAAATTTTGTAGCCGGTGGACAGTGTCAATGCATGGTGGCTACCGTCGCCGGAGAAATAATATACTTATGGACTACCAGGATCAAGAACACTCGCAAGAGTTTTATTGCTCTAATACCACGTAGAATTTCATAAATTGATGAACATCTCAGTTACTTTTCATTGAAGAGAATAAGGTTGCAACACTAGTTTAAATACAGACTAGCATCTAACTAATAAGCGATATAGGAGGAATATCTAAGACTAAGTATTCTCCGACTATATATGAGATATACCAGCAACAACTCAATAACTAAAACATGCATAAATAATAGATAATGGTGTGTTACATTTGAATATGTCAAAGGCACTTATGCAGTTGCTTGAGACTCGTTGGAATTAGGTGGGATATCCTTAATACTGGCAGCATCATAAATAAATCTTTGACAATACTTATCAATGAGTGGTCCAAATTTATGTCAGTCATTCGTCCAAAAAATATATTATTTCCATTCCATATATGATATTTAATTATTTTCTTAGCATCCCCAATTAATTTGGATAATTTTCTCCATATCCCCAAGTTTTCTTTCCCTACTTTGGCTAAGGGTGTTCGCGGTCCGGTCCGGTCCGGTCCGTTTTGAGGTATTTTTGGGACCGGACCGTATTAATCGGTCCAAGAAAATTATGGTTCGAGACCGGACCGGAATAATCGATCTTGGTCCTATTCGGTTTTCAAGCGGTCCGTGTTCGGTCTCAGTTCTATTCGGTCCACCCATTAAAAACAACACCTTTTTTCAAAAAATAGCACACATTTTTTTTATTAAAAAAAAGCAATTTTCTTTAAAAAAACAACATTTAAAAAAAACATCATTATTTTAAAAAATAGCCTTTTTCTTTAAAATGCATTAAAAACAACACATTTTAAAAAACAGCACTTTCAATTGTTGAAAAAAAATAATAGGTATGGATGAAAAAAAAATTGTATCTAACATTTCAAGTATGGATATCAGGTATGGATGAAAAAAAAATTTACACAACATTTCATCATTTCAAGTCGGTGTAAAATTTGTACCCAACATTTCAAGTATAGATGAAAAAAATTGTACCCAATCACAAATCATAAATCGTATGAATGAAAAAATAAGCAGGGTCTTGAACAAACACAATGAGGGAATGATAGATCTTATCTTATGAATGGAGAGGGGTAAAAAAAATAACAGATTAAAAACTTACGGTTTAAATAACAACATCTTATGGATGGAGAGAAATACCCTGATCAGAACTGTTGTTCGTATGTAGGAGCGTTGTTGTTCTTGTTCGTATCGAGGAGAGGAGAACGAGGGAATGGAGAGCCTGTCGACTTAGAGAGAGAAAGGAGGAGGCTTGTTCGTAGAGTGAGAGAGGGGAAAATAAAATCTAGGGTTAACTTATGTTGGGATTTGGTTTTGGTGGGATTTCAAGTGGTTAGTAGCGTGCATGTGTGGTGAGTGTGCAGTGTCCGTGTGTGTGAGTGAATTATGAAATAATATATATATATATATATATATATATATATATATATATATATATATATATATATATAATTAAAGAGGTCCGGTTTGGTGTGAAACCATTTTTTACGGTCCAAGACTGAAACCGACCCGAATTATGCGGTCCTATATATTTTTGGATCGAATTAATACTGAATTAAAAAAAATGCAAAAGCGTGTTCGATTCGATTCGATTTTTTCGATCCATTCGGTGTATTCGAGTTTGTACCACTAACTTTGGCACACCATAAACTTTCAGTTTTTATCATGAAAGTACGTATCCATTTGACCAATAAGGAATCTTTCTCCCTAGATATATCCTATATGTATCTAAGCATACATGTTTTATTCCGGACAAACAAATATCTTCACACACCTCGCTCATCTAGTGGGTAACAAATATCTTCTCAAGCTACTTTAGCAACCAAACTATTCATACCCACACCTGATCAAATGAAACTCTTAAGGATTAGATCAATGTATTTAATCCTTTTTTATTGAGAACAAATATGTCTATCCAATATATTTGAATGCTTCATAGAAAAGAAACAGCAAACATCATCGGCATTGGATTGACCTTACCCCTGCCAGTTATCATTGTTTAGGGCTCTATTAATTATGCTTTGGATATCGGTCGTACACCCCCCTCCCCCCCCCCCCCCCCCCCCCACACACACACACCCCATCGTCAAATGTAAACCAACATCCCTTAACATACATATATTGTTCCATTATTTTGGCTATGCAATCATTGAAATTATTTCTCTCCTCCTAGTCAATACCAGCTAACCCTACTCTTTCTCCTTCCTCCCTTACGATATTATAATCTCCTATTGTGAGCTAAGCTTTTATAGATCATAAATTTTCAATACCTTCAAAATAACTTTATAAGTTCATTCTAGGGCCTCTATCACTATATTCATATACTCTAAATAACATAAACGATTTACTTATACTTTTAATGTGAACTTTGACTGCGAGATTTATAGGTACTTTTAATATGAACTTTGACTGTGAGTGCTTGATTCATGCTATTCAATTGGTGGACTTCAAGAATAATTGGATCCCATGAAATCCATACTCAGGACCACTGTTCTAAAAAACTCGCCTAGGCTTGAGGCTTGGGAGAAACGCCCCGCCTTAAGATTTTTACGCCTTATGCTTGGTAAAACACTTAAGGCATACTTTTTATCTAAAAACAACAATGCTTTAGTGAAACAATATCGCCTTTTAAAGATTTTTTTACAAACCGGACCATTATCTCATCCCAAATAATCAAATATTATTTTTATTTGCAAATATTCAGACATATTTTTATGATATGTATAATTATAGTATTTTAATAGCCTTTTATGGTTAAAAAATATTAAAATACATTAAAAAGGCCTAAACGTCTTTTCACGCCTTTTTACGCATAGGCTTCTAAGGCTTAAGGCTTGGCCTCTACGCCTCGATCACGCCCTGTGTTTTTTAGAACCTTGCTCAGGACCAATAACCGACATGTTGGGAAACAAATGCCAATGGTAAAAATAACTATTCTTAACATTTTCAATATTACCCCTTGTCACTTTAATCTCAACAAGGCACATCATGATTATATTATTATCATGAATTTTTTTTTTTTTTGCTTTTTTGTGCTCATGGGGCGTGTTACAGGCCCTAATATTCCAAATTGCAATTTTAAACATAATTTATTCCCCCTTTCTCTCCCACCTCTTATTTTACTCCTCATTTCTATCCCACGTCCTTCTCTTTATTTCTACACAGATATTGCCCTATTCTTCCCATTACTGTTTTGTTTAAATTCCAATCTACTACTCACATTCTCATAGTTTCTTCTGTTATTGACATTCATTTGATCTTCAGAATACACATCTGTAAGGCTAGTCTGGTCAAATTCTTTATCTTCTTGCAATACACTAGCTGTTTTCCAAAGCAACCCATGTAGTAAGATGACTCCCTATGATAATTCCCATCAATTGAGGATTTATATTGTCCACTATAGCATCTCTAACTGAGGGTCCATTTGTTTGCACTTCTAAAGTCTGAATTTAAGTCATTCAAATTTCAGAGGCAACAAAAATATGTGTGTTTTAGAGGATTTTCAGATAGAAACGGTAACTTTGCCCTCTGATTGATTCAGATGTTTTGAAATGTTTGAATCTAGAATCTAATATCTGAACTGAAATATATTTCCTACAATACCATTATTATTTCTATAAAATCACAAAAATATGAATAAGTCATCTTGGAATCGTATCAAAAGAAAAGAAAATAAAGAGTTCAAGACACAATTAAACTCTTTCTAAACAAGATCTATATATAATTACAGAAAATAAAAAAAATACGTAGAAGAAATTTGACATCTCCACAATATTCAACAGGTATCTTCTTCTTCCCTTTTCCAACGTCACTTCTTCTTCTTCTCCTTTATTTTTCCTTAAAATATGATTTGTGTTGTGGCTGAGCAGTTATGTTCTCTGATAACTTTTATAAAAGAAAGGTAGTGACATCCTTTATTTATTACTAGAGAGGAGTTGGCAGATGTCACCATATGTCAATAATAGTGGACATATGTATGACATATGTCATCGACTTCTACGAACTTTAAAGCCAAGATATGAATGCATCGTGATATATGCTCAACTTTAAAGCCAAGACTCTCACATAAGCCAAGATATGAATAAATATATATAAACTCTCATTTGCTCCTTAAGAGAAACCCTTATGGGTAGGGTAAACCCGTATATATGCGGTATATATATATATATATATATATATATATATATATATATATATGTTATGGGTAAGGTAGAATTCCAAATATAGCCGTGGGTAGTGTAAAATTTATCAAAGATGCAATTGGACTAGTTAGTTTTTTGTGGGACCCATTCTCAAAACGGAACATCATGTTCCGCGTAAGGAAGGATAAAAAATTAAAAAAAAAAGGCTAAAGCGGAACATCATGTTCCGCCTAAGCTTTAACCCTTTTCCCCCTATTTCTGTTTTGACCCCAAATTTTCAAACACTTTCAACGGCTATTTATCCAACAGTTATTATTTTTTTTTATAAATAGGAGGTTCAAAACACTATCTTCATTTATATTTTTATTCTAAACACTCTTTATTTTCATTTATATTTTAATTCAAAACATTCTCTAGTATCTTCATTTCAATTATTAGCAAAAATTATTTTTTTAGGTGCAATAAATATTATTTATTTACCCAAAAATAATTTCAAAAATTTATATTTGCTTAAAAATATTTTGTGATTATTTTACAATGGTTCGAGGTCAAAATGTATCTCAACACGATGATGAAGTATTATGCATCGCTTATGTAAATCAAACAAATGATGGTTTACGAGGAACTAATCGACCTAGAACATTATTTTGGGATGCGGTCGCCAAAGAATATAATACAACGACAGGTATCACTGAACATCGGACGGGAGCCAAACTACAAATCCGTACAACAAAATTTCGAGGCACGTAATGTTATATGTTTTTAAATTGAAAGATGCATCGATGATAAATCGTGGTAGTGGGACAGTGAACACATATTGGGTAAAATCACTTATATCTTTTGTGATATTGTTTTAAATATTATTTCTCATAAATCTGTTGCTAACGAGTTAATAAAATTACATTGTCGTTTTACGTCAGGTTACTGCAGCTAATCTAGCATTCCAGCGAGATAACGAGGGAAAATCATTTAATTTTAAATCTTGTTACCAAATTTTAAAAGAACTCGACGAATTTCAAATTTCCCAAACATTTTTAGACTCCCCTCAATTTCATTTTGATTCACCAATGATGGTTGCGACAGGAAGTGAAGGAAGTCCAAATATTAGGTTTCCCCAGGAAATTCCAAAGATGGGGCAGAAGTTGATATAGAAAGGCCTTATCCGAGGCCACCTGGAAGGAAAGAGATAAAGCAACGGGCTAAAGGAAAAGCGAAGGCTACAAACATTGAGGCGAACTGAGAAATACTCAGTAGTTGCTCTTCATTCAATGAATCATTCGAGAAATCATGTCAGGTTGATCGTGTACGTGACGAAGAGTCACGTGAGGGTCTTAAACGTTCACTGCAACTTAAGGAGCGAAGTTTGGAGCTGAACGAACGCAATATATTGGCTATGGAGAGGAAAGATATGCGTGAACAAATATTGCTTGATCAACAAATTCTGAGCACTGACACCTCAAACATGAATTCATACCAGAAGGAGTACCATGAATACCTCATGCTTAATATACTCAACAAAGCACGGGGCCAATATGTGCAATCAAACTTACCGAATTATCCACCACATAGAGGTCATTCTGGGTTTTAAAATTTATATACTTCTGAGTATGTAACCTGTTATTTATTTTTATCGTTTGATCTACTTTGTAATATGATTATAAAAATTGTGAAATGAATTTGCTTCAAATTTCCATACATAAACATTAGTTGGGTACAATATTAACGATACAACATTAATAATAAAGATAACAACATTATAAAAGAAACATAAATTGGGTAAAATCACACACTGTTATTGTCAAACTTTTCCCAAACATGTTCAATGAGATCTGCACGTAGTTGTAAATGCTTCCTCTTGTCGTGCATGTGCATTATCCTAGCCTCGATCGCATAATGTTTCTTGAGAGAGTTTCAAAACACAGGAATCGGGTCAGGCGGGAAGTCGTATTCCTCTCTCCAATCACAATCACGCCTCTCGTCTTCAACAATCATGTTGTGAGTTATGATGCACGAATGCATAATAGATGATAATTTATCCTTGCTCCAGAGTTTTGCCGGCGTATGAACGAATGCGAACCTAAGTTTCAGGACACCAAACGCTCGTTCCACATCTTTTCTTGCCCCTCTTGCACTTGAGCGAAAAGTTTTGACTTCTGGTTGGTTGGCCTTTTAAAAGTTTGCACCAATGCTGCGTAAGGCGGATAAATGCCATCCGCTAAAAAATACCCCATATCATAGATGTTGTTATTTATCTGAAATTGGAATGGTGGAGTTTTATCGCGGACAAGACCAGAGAAAACACTTGATCGGTTCAATACATTAATGTCATTATAACTACCCGGCATCCCAAAAAATGACCACCATATCCAAAGGTCATGTGATGCTACCGCCTCTAATATAATTGTCGGTGACTTTTTATGTCCAGTATATTGCCCATGCCATTCGGTTGGACAATTTTTCCACTCCCAATGCATGCAGTCTATGCTCCCCAGCACTCCGGGGAATCCACGCGTCGCATTTTATTCGGTAGGCCTTTGCACATCAAGAGCCATAGGCTTTCTGTTATACTCCAGGCCAAATATCCCCACAATGGCAAGGGATAATCGAACTAATGCCTTCTGGGTTGTGGATTCCCCTATACATAGGTACTCTCCATTTATATCCGCAGAAGACCCATATGCTAACATTCGCATAGCAGAAACAATTTTTTAATGCCAGCATAGGCCAAGACGACCAAGTGTATCTGGTTTTTGTATGAACCAGGAGTTTTAAACACATACAACATCATGAATACGTCCATATAGGGCTTGATTTATTCTAAAACGTCGCCAAAAATGGTAGTCTTTATATACCAATGCTTCACCAAAGTAGTCGGCGATTAGTCTATCATGACCCACCTCTCTGGTCTGACATATCGTCCTCTTAGTTTGATCTTCATGGGAATCGCATACTATGTTATGAAGGGACATATTTTGAATTTGTTGCATAAGGCCCATAGCTATTTTCTTGTTCTTTTTTACTATATTTGAGTGGGCTTTTTGTGTGGCTTGTATTTCTTCGTATTCTTTCATCTCACTCTGGTATGACATTTGATCAGCAAAGAGAATTTGGTGCTCTTCCATTGGGTATAGGTTGTAATATGTTGACGAACTTAAAGTATCATCTATTTTAGGTTTTATAAGGCTTACCGTGGAAGATCTAGGGCGGAAAATCTAGAGCAGAATATGTAGCACGGATCAAATTAGGCGGAATTAAGAAGGCAAAATATATAGAGCGGAAGATCTAGCTCGGATCATACGATTTATGTGGTTAATTATACCACTATAAATGTGAATCCCAATATGAGTGTTAATGTGAAAAATGGCAGCTTACGAAGATGTGATTGATTAGTTCTTAGCTTAAGCCTTGATAGATTCATTCCCACGCGATCTTTTTGGTTATGATATTAGCCAAATTAATGATCTACGAACCCCTTGGGAAATAATTGCCGACAAATATCATGAGTTGCTACCTAAGCACGATTATCAGAGCCCGCGTAACCTGATGGATCGATGGTTGGAAATTAAAGACGACATCGAGGAATTTGATAACATTTTCAATAGGGTTGAACAAGATATGCAACCATTGGATGAGGACGACGATCCATATGAGGAGGCGATGAATTCATACATTCGCACGTTTGGTGAGAATTTTGAAGGCCTAATGACATGGTGTTCGTTGAGAAGAAATGCTTATTGGATGGACTTTTACTAGTTTTTCTTTCATCTCCTCTAAATAGAGCCAGGGCATCTGCTTTTCATGTTAATTTGAATCATTGCATGTTTATTACTATCTTGTTTATCGTTAAATTAAATGTAACGGATATAATTTAATGGAATTAATGGTTCAAAACACTATCTTCATTTTCATTTATATTTTTATTCTAAACACTCTTTATTTTTATCATTTGTTCTACTTTGTAATATGATTGTAAAAATTGTGAAATGAATTTTCTTCAAATTTCCATACATAAACAGTAGTTGGGTACAATCTTAACGATACAACATTAATAATAAAGATAACAACATAACAACATTTTAAAAGAAACACTAACTAGGCTAAATCACACACTGTTATTAGCAAACTCATTTGGTATTCGACAGATTACATTTTATATTTAATAATTATCGAAATCCCAATCTACATCATCCAAATTTACAACATCAGAAATGTCATAATTTTGCGTTGATGGACCAGGTTGGCTTGTATCTTCTTGGGCACCAATATCATCCATGTGTGGTCGATACACTATGGTCGCAGGTCGGGGATCTTCTGTGGGGTTGCAAAAGGCCGAGGGTGTACCACTAAAAAAATTAGGTGGGGGAGAAGTTCGCTCGTGAGATACACCCAACTCTTGAAGCTTCCTTGTAGCTATATCCAACTCACGACTCCAATAGTTATTAAGATGCATGGATGCACCTAGAGAGGTGGCTCTCGAGGATTGCCAATAATCTGAGAATTCCCGACTAGTAAATAAGAGGTCATCGTATGCAGGCAATTCTTCATCGATCGCAATCTTGTCCGGCCGTAGTACCGAAATCAATATGGGTACACCTGCAGGACTGAAAAACGGTAGATCCCAAGTCATTTGGGGTTGATTGGGATGTACCCGACCTGTGGGAGTCTCATAAGCGTCAGGTGCCTGTGAAGGGACAATCGGTATTTGGATGTGGTATGGCAGTGCGCTGGGACTTATGACATCCGTGATGACTGCTCGGTAGAGGGGTGGCATTATAAGGCCTAGGGACACTTGCTTCCAGTAACGGTTATACATGGGTTGAGAAATAATAGATACTATGGGGTCCATCTCGTCAATAATAATCCCATGCCTATCAGGGTGGAAGGGTATCCTTATCATTTGCTGGGGAGGGTCATTTGGAATGCAAATTTCACCGCTGATCTGTCGGCGGCATCGATCACCCAAGTAATATATCCCTCCATATTGAGGATCCATAAGAACATATTGTTTCATTGATATGTACTTCGCATGTTGAACGTAGGCATTCATCTCCATAGTAGACCCTGAGTAAGGTAGCCAATTGATTGAACCTGACGATCGCATTTCAATCTGACTCTGGGAGGTGGAAAAATTATACTGGATTGAGCCCTTTGTCTCCTTACGATTTAACCGATTTTCTTTCTTCCATCGATTAATCCTAGGCCAGCAGTCACCAGTAGCTTCCCTAAATAAGGGACACACCCGTTGTATGTATTCAAACCCGAAAAACTGTAATACAAAAATGATTATTATTAAACCATAATTTTTTTTATTAATTATTCATTTAAATACATATAATTTCACTTTTTAACGCTTACCAAAATGAGTTGCCAAAAATAATTCATAGAGTCTACACGACATTTTGACAAGAGATGGAGAGAGTAGTATATGCAAGATAGAATTACCGAACCCCAATCGTATGATCCCACAATCTCCAAATCCTCCAAAGTAGTCAACCAACCAATAAGAACGCTGTCTCTTGCGGTCGGAAAAAAATATGTCCCACACAAAAAAATAAAAATGTCCTAGCAGTGTCCTCAGGGCCAACAATCACAGTATTTAACTTTATGGCCTCAAACCACTTATTTAAGCTCGACACTTTCACCCCACAAGGATCACTGCAATTTGGTTCAATACCGGGAAAGTATCTATGTATAATGTCACCCAGGATTTGAGTTTTTCCATCAAGTACGATCACGTATTTTCTATCATCAATTAGTACCATAAGACTGCTTCCGATAGAAATACCTGCAAGATGGGAAGGATAACAATCAATTGTAAACTTAATTATTCTACTAATAAATGTTATTACTAAAGTAATTTTTTATATACAAAAACTAACCAGTCAAAACCGTAAAATCATAAGGAGTAATGGTCAACGCCTCGGTAGGTAGTTGGAATGTGTTGGTTGTGTCCCACCAACGCTCACCGAGCGCTTATACCAACCCCCAACTTGTCTTGAAAATTTGAGCGTCCAACAATTCTCCCCAATCGCTACGGTGTATAAAATGCATGACCTCGGGAGATGTCTTAAAATGTTTGTATGTGGCTCTAAGACTCTGCCAATTGCTACACATCTTTATTGAGTTATCGTTTGTGGCCGTGGCCGGAGAAGGTTTAATGTGATCTCCGGCGTCCACAATACTCCTATAGTTTTCAAAAACTATAGGTCGCTCGGCAATAGTAACTTCGGGCTCTCGCCCTGCTTCTCCAATTTTTCTAGACTTTCTTGCCCTAACAGCCCGTCTAGTTTTTTTCCCAATTTGTTCCATTATCAACACTGCAATGTCAACAAAAAAGTTATTAATTTTCTACCATATTGATTAATGAATAAATAAATATTATGTAATATTTTATTTGGTAAAACAATCTTGACGACATAAATATCTGATATCAAAATCAGTAGCAAATTGAGTTTAACTATTTTAGTATATAATATATTTCGTACAAAATTACACATGACATAATCTATAGGGATTTTTCGAAATAGGTTTCAATAAAAATAAAAATGATTCAAAAATTTTTTTTACAACTAATATAACATAAAGATTTAATTTTAATTATATATTTACACATGAATATTTAATAAGATTTGTTGGTTATTTTCTACATAACATTGACTAATAATATTTTTTGGTTTATTTCTACACAACTGTTTACTAAATAATATATACAACTATACAAAAAAAATTTTTACAACAACTAAATATTAAATAAATATAGCATGGAAATTAAAACAACCAAAAAATTACCTCTTTTTTTTGCTCGAAGATGATTTATTTGAGAAGCAGAATATGGTTTTCTTTTTTAGCTAGGAGTTGCATATAAAAATAAAATTGATTCAAAAATAAATTTTACAACTAACATAACAAAAAAAATTAATTTAAATTATATAATTACACATGAATATTTAGTAAATAGTTGTGTAGAGCATACATTAACATATCACATTAACTAATTTCACATTAACTAATAATATTTTTTTCGTTATATTAACATATCACATTAACTAATCGTTGCGGAACAAAAATGGTTAAAGACTTTATTGTGTCTAAACTGAAAAAAATTGAAAACTTACCTCTTCAGAAAATAAAAAAATTAATAAACATAATCAACCTCTAATTGTAACATTATCAACAGTTTATATACAACAAAAAAATAATAAACATACCTCACAATATTTAACCGTAAGCTTCTGAGTTTGAAATGGTGAATTTTTTTTGTGATAGATCTTCTAACAAAGGGGTAGTTAAATAGGTAAAAAGTAATTAATATGTGGTTGGAAGTTAGAAATATGGTTGAGGAATTTATGAGGGTTAATAGTTAAATAATAGAGAAAGTGTGTGGGAAGATGGGAAATTGATGCAAGACTAAAACGGAACATGATGTTCCGCTTAGACCATAATTCTGGGTACACGCAAAACGGAAGATGATGTACCGCGAAAGTTTTTTTTTATATACGACACAGTTTTGTGTGTCAAAAGGGTATATTTGCTTTTACCCATAGCATTTTCGTTCTGTTTTATCAGCTAAATTTGCACTAGCCACGTGTATTTTTATCATACCTGTAAGGGTTGCTCTAAGAGGGCGTATAATTATAAAAATAAAAAATTATGATTTAGAACAAAATAATGAACTAATTTTTCCCACTCTACTCTCATTTGCTTCTTACAATTTACTTTAAATATTCTTATGGGGTAAAATAATCATGGTCGGCCCTGGTCATGTGCCAAATGGGCAATGACATATGGTCCATTTTAGAGTATGCACATATACATGTATATTATAGTCCAAAAATATTTTATGTATATTAAAAACGTTAATTTTTAAAATAAGTTTAATTTTTAAGGGGGCTATTTTTTTAACTATCCAAAAATAATCTATACAAAGAATGGTTCAACTACCTAAAAATTTCACCTAACTAAAATAGGCTCCTAAACAATATGTTTAATTTTTTAGGGCCCATTTTAGTTATTTAATCTTTGTACATTTTTTTAGATGGGTCCTAAATTGATTTTCGCACGGGGAACTCCCAATCTTAGGATTGGCCCTGAAAATAATATTAATTAAATATAAGACAATAAATTTTTGTTTATATAGTTTTCAATCCCTATTTTTAAATTATCGATTTACGTGACATGCTATAGGTGGTTGACGTTTTATGAATGGGGGTCCGCACCAGTGGATTGATTAATTTATCATTACGGTTTACTTTAAATATTTTTATGGGATAAAATAATATTAATTACATATAAGACAATGAATTTTTGTTTATATAGTTTTTAATCCCTAATTTTTAATTATCGATTTACGTGACATGCTATAGGTGGTTTGACGTTTTATGATGTAATTGGTTAGATATGGCTCCAAAATAATCGAAAGTAACTCCACGATCAAAATTTGCGGGCACTAGTTTAGGCAAAGATTTTATAGATATGTGTCTGAAAGAAGTTAGCAGGGAAGGGTATAGTGGAACTTCATTGAAGACTGTGTTGTGGAATAGGATCATCGAGGAATTGAAAACGAAATACAATCATGAATTTGATCAAAAACAATTAAAGAATCAGTGGGACTATCTTCGAAAATCTTATTCCACTTGGAGAGTGCTTGTGAATAGGACTGGTCATGGGTACAATGCAGAAACAGGGACTTTCGATTGGCCACATGATGTTTGGAATGATATTATAAAGGGAAGAATTAAACATTTGTTTTGTTTATGTAGTAAATTATAATAAGCTATATATTATTGAAACGTTTTTTGCTTAATTTGATTGCAATCAACAGAAGTACCCTGGCACAAAGAAGTTTAGAAACAAGTCTCTAGAAGATAAAGATTTGCTTACGACGTTGTTTGAGGCATTATTGGTCACAATCATCGAAATCGAGTAGTAAAATACCGATTCCAACATCCCGGACAAACTATAAGCAAGTATTTTCATGAAGTATTGTCGGCAATGCTTCATTTTTTCAAAGAGGTGATAGTGCCTCCTGCATTTGATGGATCTACTGGAGAAATTTGATCACATCGACGTCTTAGGAAAGGACCATTCAAAGGGGCTACTGGAGCACTTGACGGTACACTAATTAATGCACATATTCCGGTGGATAAACAAATCCCTTTTAGAGGACGAGGTGGAAATGAATGTTTTCAAAATATTATGGCCGTATGTGATTTTAATATGAAATTTATTTATGTTATGGCCGGATGGAAGGGGATAGTGTATGATTCACGAGTGTTAAATGAGACTTTGTGCCATCCAAACAACAAATTTACATTACCCCCTAAAGGTGATTTTTGTTGTTATTATTATTTTCTCTACAACTATTATATTTGTTTATTACTATTTGTCTTATCTGAATTTTTGTGCTGTTGTAGGTATGTATTATTTGTGTGATGTTGCATACACCCATACTAGGGAATTTATGTGTCCCTATAAAGGCACACGATACTGGTTGTCGAATTTTAGTCGTGATGGTCAAGCTAGAGATAAAAAGGAGAAATTCAACCATGCACATGCTAGATTAAGAAATGTGATTGAGAGAACATTAGCTATTTTGAAGAATAGATTCGCGATATTACATAGAATGGCTCCTTATAGTTATCGAATCCAGTACACATTGTTGTTGCATGCATGGCAATACATAACTTCCTTCGTCGAGTATCACTTAATGATCCATTGTTTTAGATATATGAAGATGGTGATGTGCACTTGTCGACCGAGCCTTCGGTAGATAGTGAACAAGCAGACGCTCCACCAAATTATGATCAAATATTTGGACGAACACCGCAACAATAAATGATTAATTTACGTGATCAAATTGCCGATCAATTATTCAGTAGAATTCATGATTAATAGTCCAACCTTATTAGTCTTTTTATGACTTTTAATAGCTAGTTAGTCAGTTTTTACATATTTTAAAACATTTTAAACTACGCAAACTCTCTACTACTTGGAATGCCAAATATTATTTACCTATTAAATTTCATATTATGTGTAATAATATTTATTTAAGATCATGGATGTTTTAAATATATGTTTTTTTTATAAAATAAATCTAAGAATATAATGGTTTAAATAATTTGCATTCAGATTTCAGACATAAATCTGCAAATAAATAATATACATTTATAAGTTTTATTCAGATAGCAAACAAATAATTTTTTCAGATTTATACTTCAAACTTCCTATTCAGATTTCGGACTTTAAATCCAAATAAAAACACAAAAGCAACGTGAATCTTTTATTTTCCCCTAACTTCCATAATTGCTTTGATTTCTTCATGATGTGATTGTTTCACCTTACCGTTATCTTCTCAATGCCTGAAGGTGTAACATGACTTGCATTTAGCCGACACCCATTTATAATCAATTTTTTTGTCTTATCACCTTACCGTCTCGCCCCTCGATGGGTAGAGTATCAGGGATTTCACTTTTCCAGGTCAGTTTCCACAAAAATTAGAGGACATGCAAGTCTTTCTCTCTTTGTCATCACCCTATCAATAAAAAGGGGTTTTCCAACTAAGCTGGCAATTTTGCTCAACACCACATCCGACCGCATGTGCGCATGTGCAGCTTTAGATTTGGAAGCGTGATCCAAATTGGGTGTTCTGCCATACCTTCTCTTTCCATGCCAACTTATGGACTCCAATTTTTTAAACATAAAAAGGCCTGGTATCAAATACAAAGGCCCCAAATAAAGAACACGTGTCTGTTCTTCACAATATTCAAAGGCGATGATGAATACTCCTGATTTCAGTGGAAACACATAAAATTTTCCATACTTTCCCATTTTCTCATATCATAACCCCAAATGAAAGTTTGGTTCGAAGAACGTAGGCTACGATAGCATTCCCCCATCTGTGCAGTTCTTCCTTAACCTCTTTATAATCAATCTTCACACATTCTCTTCTTTATTCGTCTTTTGCAGAGGGGATGAATTGAAATTTATTCCCTGCTAATTTGTCTCAACATGATGTTGTTAATTTTACCCAAGACCTTTCCACTATACATTCAGTAATTTGTGTTGCTTAGTGCGTTGAGTATTCCTCGCCCCTTCCTTCATTAGGGTTAGTGTTGAAAATTATACCCCATAATACTCCTCCAACCTAGGACTCGATCTCCATTCATCTCTCCCATTTTCTTCATTATCTTCAATCATGTAAGAATATGCATTTTAATCATTTACCTAATAGGACTAGATTATCATAATCTGTTAGACCAAATATCATTTGAGTCTTGTTCTTAAGATTGTTTCGAAAAAGCTTCATGCAAAATCATTAAAACGGACATCTTTACCTTCACGCAGATCATTTTATACCACTATTATGTAAACGGATATGTAGACTCACCCAAATTTTACTCACACTTGTTATCTTTATAGAAATATACCTTTTGTGTGTGTGTATATGTTGATATGGATCGAGGGACGGAGGGAAGGGGGGCTTGAGCCCCCACGTTTTTTAAAAAAAAAAATATTTTTTTTAGTAAAAAACATTTTAGGGGTAAAAACTGATTTGTGTATAAAACTTGGGGTAAAAACTGAAATATCTTACACTTTAAAGGTTAAACCTATTTGACACAGCACTGCAACCGCTTTTTCATTCTTCATCTAACTTCATTCTTCCTCTCTCATTCCATGCCTCTCTCTTCCAAATGATTCTTCCAACAAATTTTACAAACATTACAACTCACAACACGAGAGCAACTAGGGAATACATATTAATTGCTGAAATTTACAAGCAAGTAACTCTTCTCTATTAATGGCTTAAATTAACTCTATTATTAATTGCTGGAATTTATGTGTGTTAACAGTTGCTGAAATTTAATTGCTGAAATTCTCCATAATAATTGTTGAAATTTATTCTATGATTGATTGTTGAAATTTAGGACTAAAATTTAGGGCTGAAATTTATTGCTGAAATTAATGTGTGTTAACAGTTGCTGAAATCTAATTGCTGAAATTTAATTGCTGAAATTCTCCATAATAATTGCTGACATTTATTCTATGATTGATTGTTGAAAGTTAGGACTAAAATTTAGGCCTAAAATTAATGTGTGTTAACAGTTGCTGAAATCTAATTGCTGAAATTCTACATAATAATTGCTGAAATTTATTCTATGATTGATTGTTGAAATTTAGGACTAAAATTTAGGGCTGAAATTTATTGCTGAAATTAATGTGTGTTAAAAGTTGCTGAAATTTAATTGCTGAAATTCTCCAAGATAATTGCTGAAATTTATTCTATGATTGATTCTTGAAATTTAGGACTAAAATTTAGGGCTGAAATTTTTTGCTGAAATTTCATCGTTTAATTTTGTGTGTTAACAGTTAACTCATGGAGAATTATTTTAAAAGAAAATCTGTGTCAACATCTACATCATCACCTATTGAAATTGAGAGCAATGTAGCACATGAATCTATTTTGGAGGATATTCAGGCTGATCCGGCATTACGAACTCCAATTTCTAGTGGAAATCCTAAATTGGAGGACAAAATTCGTAGAGCCTATTTACAAAAAGGTCCTTGTCAGCCTTGTGGTCACGACTTTACATATAAAACTATGGGAAAACAATTGAGGCGTTTCAATTCCGCTTGGTTCAATGAATTCTCTCCTTGGCTAGAATATAGTGTTACTACTAATGTCGCATACTGTCTATGTTGCTATCTTTTCAAATTGAGTGACAAAGCAGACGCCTTTGTGGGTTAAGGGTTTTCAAATTGGAAAAAAAAAGATTTAATGTTCACATTGGAAGTCCTGGCAGTACTCATAATCAAGCTTTGAGAGCATGTCAAGATTTAATGAACCAAAATCAACATATTGAGACAATTTTCTTCAAGAAATCACAAAAAACTAAAAGTGATTACCGAACACGTCTAAGTGCCTCAATCAATTCTATTCGATTTCTTTTACGTCAAGGACTTGCATTTCGTGGTAGTGACGAATCAGAAGAGTCCAAAAATAGAGGGAACTTTCTTGAACTTATGAAATTTTCATGCAATCTAAGTGCGGATATTAGAGCCGTTGCAATGAAGAATGCTCCTTCAAACCTAAGATTGACATCACCGGATATTCAAAAGGATATTGTTAATTCAATTGCAAATGAGATTGTTGACTTTATCATCAAAGACATAGGAGATTCATTTTTTGCGATTTTAATTGACGAGTCACGTGATGTATCGGTAAATGAGCAAATGGCCGTTGTTTTACGATATGTAGATAAGAGTGGGCAAGTCATGGAGCGTTTGATCGGTGTAGAACATGTTGGGGATACAACAGATATGTCGCTTAAGTTGCCGATATATAGTTTATTTGCAAGACTTGGTTTGAGTATTTCAAGACTACGTCGGCAAGGTTATGATGGGGCGAGTAATATGCGAGGAGAATTTAATGGTCTCAAAACACTTATTTTAAGGGAGAATAACTGTGATTTTTATGTTCATTGTTTTGCTCACCAATTACAATTGGCTCTTATTGCAGTGGCAAAGAAAGACGATGATATTATGACTCCTTTTACGTTGGTTTCAAGTGTTGTCAATCTAGTTGGAGCCTCGTGTAAACGTCGTGATATTCATCGTGAGCAACAACTTGAAAATATTAGTAGTGCAATTGACAACAGTGAGATTCAAAGTGGGAAAGGAAAAAATCAAAGTACTTCTCTACAACGTCCTGGTGACACTCGTTGCGGCTCACATTATGGCATTTTAGTTAGCTTGATTACCATGTTCTCCTCTGTAATTGGTGTTCTTGAGATTGTAGAAGTGGATGCAATTAAGCAAGAGCATAGATATGAGGCAAGGGTAGCTATGGATTCAATGCATACTTTTGACTTTATTTTTAGTATGTTTTTGATGAAAAATGTGTTGGGATTTGCAAATGAATTATCAAAGGCATTGCAAAGGAAAGATCAAGATATTGTGAATGCCATGTCTTTAGTTCGGGTATCTAAACAACGACTACAAATGATGAGGGATGATGAATGGGACTTATTGCTTGATGAAGTGTCTTCCTTTTGTGAGAAACATGTAATTAAAGTGCCCAATATGACTGATGCATTCTTTGCCAGAAAACTATCACAACGTAAAGCGAAAAAGAAGACTAACTTGCATCGTTATCGTGTCGAATTATTTTGTGCGGTCATCGATTTGCAACTTCAAGAGCTAAATGGTCGTTTCAATGAGGTGAATTCCAAATTACTTCTTTGTGTGGCATGTCTTTGTCCCAATGATGCATTCGTTGCTTTTGATAAGGAAAAGTTGATTCGGCTTGCCCGATTATATCCAAATGAATTTTCAAGCTACAAACTCATTGAACTTGATATGCAACTTGAAACTTATATTCTTGATTTGCAATCTAGTCTGGCCTTTAAATGATTGAACGAAATTTCTTCTCTCGCAAAAAAAAAATGGTCGAGAGAAAGAAAAATGAGGTGTTTCCATTGGTGTATTTTCTTTTGACCTTGGCATTGATCTTACCCGTAGCTACGTCATCTGTGGAGAGAGCATTTTTTGATATGAATATCATAAAGACTTCGTTACACAATAGGATGGAAGATCAATGGATGAATGATACCATGATTGTATATGTCAAAAAATATGTTTTTGCTGAAATAGATGATGATCTTATCATTCAACGTTTTCAAAAAATGAAAAGTCGTCATGGTCAATTGTAATTGTAACCATGCCAAAACATTTCAATCGAATATTAAGACTTTTTTTTGTGTTATGCTCATTATTTTTTGTGATAGAATTTTTGAAGCCCCCACATCGAATAATTCCTGTCTACGTCCCTGTATGGATCTTTGGACTTGTTTATAAAAGGCAAATAAAATTATTTTTAAAACTATGGAAATATGCATTTTATAAAGGTTGCCGAGGTCTGTCGCCGAACCTTCGCCGCAGTTAGACTTTTTCTCGCTGCAGCATCAGTGTCTCGTTGGCCATGCCTCTGTCCATAACTTTTCTTCTTTGGCTTGCCTTGTGACATCGCTAAAGGTTCACCACAACGAGAGAAAAGCTTGTTACAGCAAAGGTTCGGTGACAAGTGCTAAAAAGCTCGTTGCAGCGAAGTTTACGCGACAAGTTCCAGTTTAGTGCAAAAGTAACTTTTTGAACTAGATTGTGCACATCTTTCTTAGTCAACGTGCAAACGAAATATATCACCATATCTTTTCTACTTTTTACCCTATGTCACTTCATGTAAGCCTAACTCTTTTTTATTTGTCCTCTCAAGCTTCTCCTGTAAGCTTGTGTGTATAAGTAAGTATTTTGGACTTCAGTTTTGTGTGAGTGTGTGTAAGCATGATTTTGTGATTTCTTTGTGGACAAAATATTTTTTTGCAAAACTATTTCTTTCCACAAGAATCATTTTAAGGAGAGAATTTTTTTTTATAAAAAACTACTTTGGTGTTGAATCTTGTATTCTTCCAAGTTTTAAAATCTTTGTTTTCCCTTCAATATATTCTTGAGATATTTTAAGTTTTAATACTTTTGAAATCTAAATATATTTTGACTGAACTTGCTTACTTTAAAAAAAATTAAACCCTTGAACAAGTTTCTTTTTAATTTGTTCTTGAGTTGTTTTTAGATGTCATACATTAAAAATATATTTTGTGAGTTAAGACATTATTTTCAAAAATACTTTCACTTAGGTCATCACACACCTAAAAAGTGATTACACTCATTTGAGGCTTCTCATCATTATTCAATTTTAGAACACATAGTTTTCCTTCAAACTCTAAAAGAAGAAAGTTTTCTTCAAACTTCAAACAAAGACTTTGTTTGTCACAAGGACCTTACGACAATGGTTACAGACCAAAATCGTTCGCGCTTGTGTAGCGTTCTCAAGTTGTTGTCGTTCTCTACCGAGGATATGGTGGGAAAGATTGTTTGGTCGGTTATAGTGTCCTCTGAGCGTTTTAATTATATTTCTTCTAGCTGTAAAACTCTATCATAGTACATTTATCGTTTTGTCGGCCCGAAGTTTTTTTTCCATTGTGGATTTTTCCTTGTAAGACTTGACACTACACCAAAACTGGCGATTGGTCACGGCCAAAATCCCTGACCAAAGCTGTGGGTCGCGGACTTGGGCCGTGACCATTTCGGGCGTGACTATTTTTGTGGGTCGCGGCCCAAGTCCGTGACCAAAAAATGGTCACGGTCGAGGGGGGTCACGGAAAATGGCCACGGACTTGGGCCGTGACCCACGCCGTGATGGGTCGCGGACCTCATCTGTGACCCACAACCGTGACAAATTGGTCGCGGCCAAAGTCCGCCACCTACAACCGTGACAAAAAAAAAAAATTAGTCGCGGCCCTCATCCGTGACCCATAACCGTGAAAAATTGGTCGCGGTCAAAATCCGAGACCAACGACCGTGACAAACAAATTTTAAAAAAAATGGCCGCGGCCCAAGTCCGTGACCCAGAACCGTGACAAAAAAATTAAAAAAATGGTCGCGGCCAAAGTCCGTGACCCACAACCGTGACGAAAAAAATGGTCGCGGACGAAGTCACATTGGTCCCGTGGGAGGTGTTGGTGCCACCCACGGGGCCGTACGGGGGCTGTTTCGCGTTTTCCCCACTAACGTCATCTTTTTAAGTCTAAGTCTAGAAATATTGAAATTACTATTGTATTCTCAAATCGGGAGTCCCGCGGCTGCGTGGTTAGTTCCTATGAGCTACATTGGTCCCGTGGGAGGTGTTGGTTCCACCCACGGGGTCGTTCGGGGTCTGTTTTGGCTTTTCACACTCTAAAGCCACATTTTTAAGCCTAAGTCTAGAAATATACAAATTATCATTGTACTCTCAAATCGGGAGTCCCGCGGCTGCGCGGTCTGTTCCTACGAGTCACCTTAGTCCCGTTGGAGGTGTTGGTGCCACCCACGGGGCCGTTCGGGGGCTGTTTTTTTATTTTCAGCCTCTAATGCCACGTCTTTAATCCTAAGTCTTGAAATATATAAATTATCATCGTATTCTCACATCGGGAGTCCTGCGACTGCGCGGTCAGTTCCTACGAGTTAAATTGGTCCCGTGGAAGGTGTTGGTGCCACCCACAGGGCGGTTCGGTAGCTATTTTGGGTTTTCACCCTCTAACGCCATGTTTTTAAGCCTAAGTCTCGAAATTTACAAATTATCGTCGTATTCTCAAATCGGGAGTCTCGCGGCTGCGTGGTCAGTTCCTACGAGTTACATTGGTTTCCTGGGAGGTGTTGGTGCCACCCACGGGATCGTTCGGGGGTTGTTTTGAGTTTTTCCCTACTAACGCCATGTTTGGCATAAGTCTAAAAATATTCAAATTACTGTCATATTCTCAAATCGGGAGTCTCGGGGCTACGCGATCAGTTCCAACGAGTCACATTGGTCCCGTGGGAGGTGTTTGTGCCACCCAAGGGGCCGTACGGGGACTGTTTTGGGTTTTCACACTCTGAAGCCACGTTTTTAAGCCTAAGTCTAGAAATATGCAAATTATCTTTGTATTCTCAAACCGGGAGTTCCGCGGCTACGCGATCAGTTCCTACGAGTTACATTGGTCCCGTGGGAGGTGTTGGTGCCACCCACGGGGCCGTTCGAGGGCTGTTTTGGGTTTTCACCCTCTGATGCCATGTTTTTAAGCCTAAGTCTCGAAATTTGCAAATTATCGTAGTATTCTCAAACCAGGAGTCCCGGAGCTGCGCGGTCAGTTCCTACGTGTCACATTGGTCCCGTGGGAGGTGTTGGTGCCACCCACGCAGCCGTTCGGGGGCTGTTTCGAGTTTTCACCCTCTAAAGCCATGTTTTTTAGCCAACACTAAAAATATTCGGGTTTTAACCCTCGAAAGCCATGCTTTTTAGCCTAAGTCTAAAAATATTTAAATTATCGTTGTATTCTCGAATCGGGAGTCCTGGGGATGCGCGGTCATTTCGAACGAGTCACATTGGTCCCGTGGGAGGTGTTGGTGCCACACACGGGGCCGTACGGGGGTTGTTTTGCATTTTCACCCAATAACCCCATCTTTTTAAGCCTAAGTCAAGAAATATTCAAATTACTATTGTATTCTCAAACCGGGAGTCCCGGGGCTGCTTGGTCAGTTCCTATGAGTCACATTGGTCCCGTGGGAAGTGTTAGTTCCACCCACGGGGCTGTTTCGGGTTTTCACCCTCTAATGCCATGTTTTTAAGCCTAAGTTTAGAAATATGCAAATTATTGTCGTATTCTCAAATTGGGATTCCCGCGGTTGCACTGTTAGTTCCTACGAGTCACATTAGTCCCGTGGGAGGTGTTTGTGCCAGCCACGGGGCCGGTTGGCGGCTCTTTTGGATTTTCGCCCTCTAAAGCCACGTTTTAAGCCTAAGTCTAGAAATATGAAATTATCGCTGTATTCTCAAACCGGGAGTCCCACGGCTGCGCAGTCAGTTCCTACGATTTAAATTGGTCCGGTGGGAGGTGTTGGTGCCACCAACGGGGCCGGTCAGGGGCTGTTTTGGGTTTTCACCCTCTAAAGCCACGTTTTTAAGCCTAAGTCTAGAAATATGCAAATTATCATTGTACTCTCAAACCGAGAGTCCCGTGGCTGCGCGGTCAGTTCCTACGAGTCACATTAGTCCCGTGGGAGGTGTTGGTGCCACCCACAGGGCCGTTCAGGGGCTGTTTCTGGTTTTCACCCTCTAATGCCACGTTTTTAAGCCTAAGTCTAGAAATATGTAAATTATCATTGTATTCTCACACCGGGAGTCCCGCGGCTGCGCGATCAGTTCCTACAAGTTAAATTGTTCACGTGGGAGGTGTTGGTGCCTCCCACAGGGCCGTTCGGGGGCTGTTTCGGGTTTTCACCCTCTAAAGCCATGTTTTTCAGCCTAAGTCTAAATATATTCAAATTACCGTTGTTTTCTCAAACCGGGAGTCCCGGGGCTGCGCTGTCGATTCCTACGAGTCACATTGGTCCCGTGGGAGGTGTTGGTTCCACCCACGGGGCTGTTAGGGGGTGTTTCGGGTTTTTACCCTCTAACGCCATGTTTTTAAGCCTAAGTTTATAAATATGCAAATTATCGTCATATTCTCAAACTTGGATTCCCGTGGCTGCGCGGTTAGTTCCTACGAGTCACACTAGTCCCGTGGTTGGTGTTTATGCCACCCATGGGGCCGGTCGGGGGCTGTTTTGGATTTTCTCCCTGTAAAAAGGTACGTTTTTAAGCCTAAGTTTAGAAATATGCAAATTATCGTCGTATTCTCACACCGAGAGTCCCGCGGCTGCGCAGTCAGTTCGTACGAGTTAAATTGGTCCCGTGGGAGGAGTTGGTGCCACCCACGGGGCCGTTCGAGGACTATTTTGAGTTTTCACCCTCTAACGCCATGTTTTTAAGCCTAACTCTCGAAATTTGGAAATTACCGTCATATTCTCAATTCGGGAGTCCTGCGGCTGCATGGTCAATTCCTACGAGTCACATTGGTCCCATGGGAGGTGATTGTGCCACCCACAGGGCCGTACGGGTCCTATTTCACGTTTTTACCCGCTAATGCCATATTTTTAAGCCTAAGTCTAGAAATATGCAAATTATCGGCATATTCTCAAAACGGGGAGTCCCGCGGTTGTGCGGTCAGTTTCTACGAGTCACATTGGTCCCGTGGGAGGTGTTGGTGACACCCATAGGGCCGTTCAGGGGATGTTTCGGGTTTTCACCCTCTAAAATCACGTTTTTAAGACTAAGTCGAGAAATGTACAAATTATCATCGTATTCTCAAATCGGGAGTCCCGGGGTTGCGCGGTCAGTTCCTACGAGTTACATTGGTCCCGTGAGAGGTGTTGGTGCCACCCACGGGGCGGTTCGGGGGCTGTTTCTGGTTTTCACGCACTAACGACATGTTTTTAAGCCTAAGTCTAGAAATATAAAAATTACCGTTGTATTCTCAAACCGGGAGTCCCGGGGCTGCGCGGTCACTTCCTACGAGTCACATTGGTCCCATGGGAGGTGTTGGTGCCACCCACGGGGCCGTTCGGGGTTTGTTTTGGATTTTCACCCTCTAATGCCACTCTTTTAAGCCTAAGTCTAGAAATAAGTAAATTGTCGTCGTATTCTCACACCGGGAGTCCCGCGGCTGCGCGATCAGTTCCTACAAGTTAAATTGTTCACGTGGGAGGTGTTGGTGCCACCCCCGGAGCTGTTCGGGGGCTGTTTTGGGTTTTCACCCTCTAAAGCCACGTTTTTAAGCTTAAGTCTAGAAATATGCAAATTATCGTCGTACTCTCAAACCAGGAGTCCCGCGGCTGCGCGGTCAGTTCCTACGAGTCATATTAGTCCCGTGAGAGGTGTTGGTGCCACCCACTGGGCCGTTCGGGGGCTGTTTTGGATTTTTACCCTCTAATGCCACATTTTTAAGCCTAAGTCTAGAAATATGTAAATTATCGCCGTATTCTCACACCGAGATCCCCGCGGCTTCACGGTCAGTTCGTACGAGTTAAATTGGTTCCGTGGGAGGTGTTGGTGCCACCCACAGGGCCGATCGGGAGCTGTCTTGGGTTTTCACCCTCTAACGCCATGTTTTTAAGCCTAAGTATTGAAAGTTGCAAATTACCGTCGTATTCTGAAATCGGGAGTCCTGCGGCTGCATGGTCAGTTCCTATGAGTTATATTGGTTCCCTGGGAGGTGTTGGTGCCACCCACGGGATCGTTCGGGGGTTGTTTCGTGTTTTTCCCTACTAACGCCATGTTTGGCCTAAGTCTAAAAATATTCAAATTAACGTCATATTCTCAAATCAGGAGTCCCGGGACTGCGCGATCAGTTCCAACGAGTCACATTGGTCCCGTGGGAGGTGTTTGTGCCACCCAAGGGGCCGTACGGGGACTGTTTTGGGTTTTCACCCTCTGAAGCCACGTTTTTAAGCCTAAGTCTAGAAATATGCAAATTATCATCGTATTCTCAAACCGGGAGTCCCGCGGCTGCGCGATCAGTTCCTATGAGTTACATTGGTCCCGTGAGAGGTGTTGGTGCCACCCACGGGGCAATTCGAAAGCTGTTTTGGGTTTTCACCCTCTTACACAACGTTTTTAAGCCTAAGTCTCAAAATTGACAAATTACCGTTGTATTCCCAAATCGGGAGTCCCGTGGCTGCGCAGTCAGTTCCTACGGGTCACATTGATCCTGTGGGAGGTGTTGGAGCCACCCACGCAGCCGTTCGGGGGGTGTTTTGGGTTTTAACCCTCTAAAGCCATGTTTTTAAGCCTAAGTCTAAAAATATTCAAATTATCGTTGTATTCTTAAACCGGGAGTCGTGGGGCTGCGCGGTCAGTTCCTACGAGTCACATTGGTCCCGTGGGAGGTGTTGGTTCCACCCACGGGGCCGTTCGGGGGATATTTTGGATTTTTACCCTCTAACGCCATGTTTTTAAGCCTAGGTTTATAAATAAGCAAATTATCGTCATATTCTCAAACTGGGATTCCCGCGGCTGCGCGGTCAGTTCCTACGAGTCACATTTGTCCCGTGGTTGGTGTTTGTGCCACCCACGGGGCCGATCGGGGGTTGTTTTGGATTTTCACCCTCTAAAGTCATGTTTTTAAGCCAAAGTCTAGAAATATACAAATTATCATCGTATTCTCACATCGGGAGTCCCGTGGCGGCGCAGTCTGTTCCTACGAGTTAAATTGGTCCCGTGGGAGGTGTTGGTGCCACCCATAGGGCCGTTCGAGGGCTATTTTGGGTTTCACCCTCTAACGCCATGTTTTTAAGCCTAAGTCTTAAAATTATGAAATTACTGTCGTATTCTAAAACCGGGAGTCCCGCGGCTGCGTGGTCAGTTCCTACGAGTGACATTGGTCCCGTGGGATGTGTTTGTGCCACCCACGGGGACGTACGGGTGCTATTTCGCATTTTCACCCACTAAAACCATGTTTTTAAGCCTAAGTCTAGAAATATGCAAATTATCGTCGTATTCTCAAAATCGGGAGTCCCGCGGTTGTGCGGTCGGTTCCTACGAGTCACATTGGTCCCGTGAGAGGTGTTGGTTCCACCCACCGGGCCGTTAGGGGGATGTTTCGGGTTTTTACCCTCTAAAGTACCATATTTAAGCCTAAGTCTAGAAATGTGCAAATTATCATCATATTCTCAAACTGGGAGTACCGGGGCTGCGCGATCAGTTCCTTTGAGTTATATTGGTCCCGTGAGAGGTGATGGTGCCACCCACGGGGCCGTTCGGGGGCTGTTGCTAGTTTTCACGCACTAACGCCATGTTTTTAAGCCTAAGTCTAGAAATATGAAAATTACCGTCGTATTCTCAAATCGGGAGTCCCGGGGCTGCACGGTCAGTTTCTACTAGTCACATTGGTCCCTAGGGAGGTGTTGGTGCCACCCACGGGGCCGTTCGGGGGCTGTTTTGGGTCTTCACCCTCTAAAGCCACGTTTTTAAGCCTAAGTCTAGAAATATGCAAATTATTGTCGTATTCTCAAACCGGGAGTCCACGGCTGCGCGGTCAGTTCGTAAGAGTTACATTGGTCCCGTGGGAGGTGTTGGTGCCACCCACGGGGTCGTTCGGGGGATGTTTTGGATTTTCAACCTCTAGCGCCATGTTTTTAAGCCTAAGTCTCGAAATTTGCAAATTACCGTAGTATTCTCAAACCTAGAGTCCCGTGGCTACGCGGTCAGTTCCTACGAGTCACATTGGTCCCGTGGGAGGTGTTGTTGCCACCCATGCGGCCGTTTGGGGGCTGTTTCGAGTTTTCACTCTCTAAAACCATTTTTTTAGCCTAAGTCGAAAAATATTCAAATTACCATCGTATTCTCAAACCGGGAGTTCCGAGGCTGCGCGGTCAGTTCCAACGAGTCACATTAGTCCCGTGGGAGGTGTTGGTGCAACCCACGGGGCCGTACGGGGGTTGTTTCGCGTTTTCACCCCCTAACGCCATCTTTTTAAGTGTAAGTCTAGAAATATTCAAATTACTATTGTATTCTCAAATCGGGAGTCCCGGGGCTGCGTGGTCAGTTCCTGCGAGTCACATTGGTCCCGTGGGAGGTGTTGGTTCCACCCACGGGGCCGTTCAGGGCTATTTCGGGTTTTCACCCTCTAACGCCATGTTTTTAAGCCTAAGTTTAGAAATATGCAAATTATCGTTGTATTCTCAAACTGGGAGTCCCTCCGCTGCGCGGTCAGTTCCTACGAGTCACATTAGTCCCGTGGGAGATGTTGGTGTCACCCACGGGGCCGTTCGGGGGCTGTTTTGGATTTTCACCCTCTAATGCCACATTTTTAACCCTAAGTCTAGAAATATGCAAATTATCGTCGTATTCTCACACTGGGAGTCTCATGGCTGCGCGACCAGTTCCTACGAGTTAAATTGGTCCCGTGGGAGGTGTTGTGCCACCCACAGGGCCGTTCGGGGGTTGTTTTGGGTTTTCACCCTCTAACTCCATGTTTTTAAGCCAAAGTCTCAAAATTTGTAAATTACAGTCGTATTCTCAAACCGAGAGTCCCAGGGCTGCGCGGTCAGTTCCAACGAGTCACATTGGTCCCGCGGGACGTGTTTGTGCCACCCACGGGGCTGTACGAGGGCTGTTTTGGATTTTCACCCTCTTAAGCCACGTTTTTAAGCCTAAGTCTAGAAATATACAAATTATCGTCGTATTCTCAAACCGGGAGTCCCGCGGCTGCGCGGTCAGTTCCTACGAGTTACATTGGTCTCGTGGGAGGTGTTGGTGCCACCCACGGGGCCATTCGGGGGCTGTTTTTGATTTTCACCCTCTGACGCCATGTTTTTAAGCCTAAGCCTCGAAATTTACAAATTACTACAGTATTCTCAAACCCGGAGTCCCGCGGCTACGCTATCAGTTCCTACGAGTCACATTGGTCCCATGGGAGGTGTTGGTGCCACATACGCGGCCGTTCGGGGGATGTTTTGGGTTTTAACCCTCTAAAGCCATGTTTTTAAGCCTAAGTCTAAAAATATTCAAATTATTGTTGTATTCTCAAACCGGGAGTCCTTGGGCTGCGCGGTCAGTTCCGACGAGTGACATTGGTCCCGTGGGAGGTGTTGGTGCCACCCACGGGGCCGTACGGGACCTGGTTCGAATTTTCACGCAATAACGCCATCTTTTTACGCCTAAGTCTAGAAATATTCAAATTACCATTGTATTCTCAAATCGAGAGTCCCGGGGTTGTGCGGTAAGTTCCTACAAGTCACATTGGTCCCGTGGGAGGTGTTGGTTCCACCCACAGGGACGTTCGGGGGCTGTTTCGGATTTTCACCCTCTAACACCATGTTTTTAAGCCTAGGTTTAGAAATATGCAAATTATCATTGTATTCTCAAACTGGGATTCCCGCGGCTGCGCGGTCAGTTCCTACGTGTCACATTAGTCCCGTGGGAGGTGTTTGAGCCACCCACGGGGGCTGTTTTGGATGTTCACCCTCTAAAGCCACATTTTTAAGCCTAAGTCTACAAATATACAAATAATCCTCGTATTCTCAAACCAGGAGTCTCGCGGCTGCGCGATCAGTTCCTACGAGTTACATTGGTCCCGTGAGAGGTGTTGGTGCCACCCACGGGGCCGTTCGGGGGATGTTTCTCGTTTTCACGCACTAACGCCATGTTTTTAAGCCTAAGTCTAGAAATATGCAAATTATCATCGTATTCTCAAATCGGTAGTCCCGGGGCTAAGCGGTCAGTTCCTACGAGTCACATTGGTTCCGTGGGAGGAGTTGGTGCCACCCATGGGGCCGTTCGGGGGCTGTTTTGGGTTTTCACCCTCTAAAGCCACGCTTTTAAGCCTAAGTCTAGAGATATGCAAATTATCGTCGTATTCTCAAATCGGGAGTCCCGTGGCTGTGCGGTTAGTTCCTACGAGTTACATTGGTCCCGTGGGAGGTGTTAGTGCCACCCACAGGGCCGTTCGGTGGCTGTTTTGGGTTTTCACCCTCCAACGTCATGTTTTTAAGCCTAAGTCTCGAAATTTGCAAATTACTATAGTATTGTCGAACCGGGAGTCCCGCGGCTGCGCAGTCAATTCCTACGAGTCACATTGGTCCCGTGGGAGGTGCTGGTGCCACCCACGGGGCCGTACGGGGGCTGCTTCAAATTTTCATCCAATAATGCCATCTTTTTAAGCCTAAGTCTAGAAATATTCAAATTACTATTGTATTCTCAAATCGGGAGTCCCGGGGTTGTGCCGTAAGTTCCTACAAGTCACATTGGTCCCGTGGGAGATGTTGGTTCCACCCACGGGGCCGTTCGGGGGCTGTTTCGGGTTTTCACCCTCCAACGTCATGTTTTTAAACCTTAGTTTAGAAATATGCATATTATCGTCGTATTCTCAAACTGGAATTCCCGCGGCTGCGCGGTCAGTTCCTACAAGTCACATTAGTCCCGTGGGAGGTGTTTGTGCCACCCACGGGGCTGGTCGGGGGCTGTTTTGTATGTTCACCCTCTAAAGCCACATTTTTAAGCCTAAGACTGGAAATATGCAAATTATCACCGTATTCTCACACCGGGAGTCCCGCGGCTGCACAGTCAGTTCCTAAGAGTTAAATTGGTACCGTGGGAGGTGTTGGTGCCACCCACCGAGCCGTTAGGGGGCTATTTTGGGTTTTCACCCTCCAACGCCAAGTTTTTAAGCCTAAGTCTCGAAATTTTCAAATTACCATCGTATTCTAAAATCGGGAGTCCCGCGGCTGCGTGGTCAGTTCCTACGAGTTACATTGGTCCCATTGGAGGTGTTGGTGCCACCCACGAGGTCGTTCGGGGGTTGTTTCAGGTTTTCCCCCACTAATGCCATGTTTGGCCTAAGTCTAAAAATATTCAAATTACCATAGTATTCTCAAATCGGGAGTCCCGGAGCCGCGCGGTCAGTTCCAACGAGTCACATTGGCCCCTTGGGAGTTGTTTGTGCCACCCACGGGGCCGTACGAGGGATGTTTTGGGTTTTCACCCTCTGAAGCCACGTTTTTAAGCTTAAGTCTAGAAATATACAAATTATCGTAGTATTGTCAAACCGGGAGTCCCGCGACTGTGCAGTCAGTTCCTACGAGTTAGATTGATCCCGTGGGAGGTGTTGGTGCCACCCACGGGGCCGTTCGGGGGCTGTTTTGGGCATTCACCCTCTAACGCCATGTTTTTAAGCCTAAGTTTCGAAATTTGCAAATTATCGTAGTATTCTCAAATCAGGAGTCCCACGGCTACGCAATCAGTTTCTACGAGTCACGTTGGTCCCGTGGGAGGTGTTGGTGCCACCCACGCGGCTGTTCGGGGATGTTTTGGGTTTTAACCCTCTAAAGCCATGTTTTCGAGCCTAAGTCTAAAAATATTTAAATTACCGTTGTATTCTCAAACCGGGTGTCCCTGGGCTGCTCGATCAGTTCCAACGAGTGACATTGGTCCCGTGGGAGGTGTTGGTGCCACCCACGGGACCGTACGGGGGCGGTTTCGTGTTTCCACCCACTTACGCCATCTTTTTAAGCCTAAGTCTAGAAATATTTAAATTACTATTGCATTCTCAAACCGGGAGTCCGAGGGCTGCGCGGTTAGTTCCTACGAGTCACATTGGTCCTGTGGGAGGTGTTGGTTCCACCCAAGGGGCCGTTCCGGGGCTATTTTGGGTTTTCACCCTCTAACGCCATGTTTGTAAGCCTAAGTTTAGAAATATGCAATTTATCATCGTATTCTAAAACTGGGAGTCCCTCAACTGCGTGGTCAGTTTCTACAAGTCTTATTAGTCCCGTGGGAGGTTTTGGTGCCACCCAAGGGGCCGTTCGGAGGCTATTTAGGATTTTCACCCTCTACTGCCACGTTTTTAAGCCTAAGTCTAGAAATATGCAAATTATCATCGTATTCTCGTATCGGGAGTCCCACGGCTGCGCGGTCAGTTCTTACGAGTTAAATTGGTCCCGTGGGAGGTGTTGGTGCCACCCACAGGGCCGTTCGGGGGCTGTTTCTGGTTTTCACGCAATAACGACATGTTTTTAAGCCTATGTCTAGAAATATGAAAATTACCATCGTATTCTCAAAATGGGAGTCCTGGGGCTGCGCGGTCAGTTCCTACGAGTCACATTGGTCCCGTGGGAGGTGTTGGTACCACCCACGGGGCCGTTCGGAGGTTATTTTGGTTTTTCACCCTCTAATGCCACGTTTTAAAGCCTAAGTCTAGAAATAAGTAAATTATCGTCGTATTCTCACACCGGGAGTCCCGCGGCTGCGCGGTCAGTTCCTATGAGTTAAATTGGTCCCGTGGGAGGTGTTGGTGCCACCCACGGGACCGTTCGGGGGCTGTTTTGGGTTTTCACCCTCTAAAGCCACGTTTTTAAGCTTAAGTCTAGAAATATGCAAATAATCGTCGTACTCTGAAATCGGGAGTCCCGCGGCTGCGCGGTCAGTTCCTACGAGTCACATTAGTCCCGTTGGAGGTGTTGGTGCCACCCACTGGGCCGTTCGGGGGCTAATTTAGATTTTCACCCTATAATGCCACATTTTTAAGCCTAAGTCTAGAAAGATGTAAATTATCGTCGTATTCTCACACCGAGAGTCTCGCGGCTTCACGGTCGGTTCGTACGAGTTAAATTGGTCCCGTGCGAGGTGTTGGTGCAACCCACAGGGCCGTTCGGGGGCTATTTTGGATTTTCACCCTCCAACGCCATGTTTTTAAGCTTAAGTCTCGAAATTTGCAAATTACCATAGTATTGTCAAACCGGGAGTCCCGCGGCTGCGCAGTTAATTCCTACGAGTCACATTTGTCCCGTGGGAGGTGTTGGTGCCACCCACGCAGCTGTTCGGGGGCTATTTCGGGTTTTAACCCTCTAAAGCCATGTTTTTAAGTCTAAGTCTAAAAATATTCAAATTATCGTTGTGTTCTCAAACCGGGAGTTCCGCGGCTGTGCAGTCAGTTCCTACGAGTTACGGTTGTCCTGTGGGAGGTGTTGGTGCCACCCACGGGGCCGTTCGGGGGCTGTTTTGGGTTTTCACCCTCTAACACCGTGGTTTTAAACCTAGGTCTCAAAACTTGCATATTACCATAGTATTCTCAAACCGGGGAGACCCGCGGCTGCGTGATCAGTTCCTACGAGTCACATTGGTCCCGTGGGAGGTGTTGGTGCCACCCACGCGGCCGTTTGGGGGCTGTTTCGAGTTTTAACCCTCTAAAGCCATGTTTTTAAGCCTAAATCTAAAAATATTCAAATTAACATTGTATTCTGAAACCGGGAGTCCCAGGGCTGCGCGATCAGTTCCGACGAGTGACATTGGTCCCGTGGGAGGTGTTGGTGACACCCCCGGGAGCCGTACGGGGGCTACTTCAAATTTTCACCCAATAACGCCATCTTTTTAAGCCTAAGTCTAGAAATATTCAAATTACTATTGTATTCTCAAATCGGGAGTCCCGGGGTTGTACGGTAAGTTCCTATAAGTCACATTGGTCCCGTGGGAGGTGTTGGTTCCACCCACGGGGCCGTTCGGGGGCTGTTTTGGGTTTTCTCCCTCTAACGCCATGTTTTTAAACCTTAGTTTAGAAATATGCAAATTATCGTCGTATTCTCAAACTGGGATTCCCTTGGCTGCGTGGTCAGTTCCTACGAGTCACATTAGTCCCGTGGGAGGTGTTTGTGCCACCCACGGTGGCGGTCGGGGGCTGTTTTGGATGTTCACCCTCTAAAGCCACATTTTTAAGCCTAAGACTGGAAATATGCAAATTATCATCGTATTCTCACACCGGGAGTCCCGCGGCTGCGCAGTCAGTTCCTACGAGTTAAATTGGTCCCGTGGGAGGTGTTGGTGCCACCCACCGGGCCGTTAGGGGGCTATTTTGGGTTTTCATCCTCCAACGCCATGTTTTTAATCCTAAGTCTCGAAATTTTTAAATTACCATCGTATTCCAAAACCGAGAGTCCCGCGACTGCGTGGTCAGTTCCTACGAGTTACATTGGTCCCATGGGAGGTGTTGGTGCCACCCACGAGGTCGTTCGGGGGTTGTTTCAGGTTTCCCCCACTAACGCCATGTTTGGCCTAAGTCTAAAAATATTCAAATTACCGTAGTATTCTCAAACCGGGAGCCCCGGAGCTGCGCGGTCAGTTCCAACCAGTCACATTTGCCCCGAGGGAGGTATTTGTACCACCCACGGGGCCGTACGAGGGCTTTTTTGGGTTTTCACCCTCTGAAGCCATGTTTTTAAGCTTAAGTCTAAAAATATACAAATTATCGTAGTATTCTCAAACCGGGAGTCCCGCGGCTATGCGGTCAGTTCCTACGAGTTAGATTGATCCCGTGGGAGGTGTTGGTGCCACCCATGGGGCAGTTCGGGGGCTGTTTCTCGTTTTCACCCTCTAACGCCACGTTTTTAAGCTTAAGTCTCGAAATTTAAAAATTATCGTAGTATTCTCAAATCGGGAGTCCCACAGCTACGCAATCAGTTCCTACGAGTCACGTTGGTCCCGTGGGAGGTGTAGGTGCCACCCACGTGGCTGTTCGGGGGCTGTTTTGTGTTTTAACCCTCTAAAGCCATGTTTTTTAGCCTAAGTCTAAAAATATTCAAATTGCCATTGTATTCTCAAATCGGGAGTCCCTGGGCTGCTCGGTCAGTTCCAACGAGTGACATTGGTCCCGTGGGAGGTGTTGGTGCCACCCACGGGACCGTACGGGGGCTGTTTCGCGTTTCCACCCACTAACGCCATCTTTTTAAGCCTAAGTCTAAAAATATTCAAATTACTATTGTATTCTCAAACCGAGAGTCCCAGGGATGCGCGGTTAGTTCCTAAGAGTCACATTGGTCCTGTGGGAGGTGTTGGTTCCACCCAAGGGGCCGTTCAGGGGCTATTTTGGGTTTTCACCCTCTAACGCCATGTTTGTAAGCCTAAGTTTAGAAATATGCAAATTATCATCGTATTCTAAAACTGGGAGTCCCTCGACTGCGTGGTCAGTTCCTGCGAGTCTTATTAGTCCCGTGGGAGGTCTTGCTGCCACCCACGGGGCCGTTCGAGGGCTATTTAGGATTTTCACCCTCTAATGCCACGTTTTTAAGCCTAAGTCTAAAAATATGCAAATTATCGTCGTATTCTCATACCGGGAGTCCCAAGGCTGCGCGGTCAGTTCTTACGAGTTAAATTGGTCCCGTGGGAGGTGTTGGTACCACCCACAGGGCCGTTCGGGGGTTGTTTTGGGTTTTCACCCTCTAACGCCATGTTTTTAAACCTAAGTCTCGAAATTTTCAAATTACCATTGTATTCTCAAAACGGGAGTCCCTGGGCTGCGCGGTTAGTTCCGACGAGTCAAATTGGTCCCGTGGGAGGTGTTGGTGCCACCCATGGGGCCGTACGGGGGTTATTTCGAATTTTCACCAAAAAACACCATCTTTTTAAGCCTAAGTCTAGAAATATTCAAATTACAATTGTATTCTCAAACCGAGAGTCCAGGGGCTGCGCAGTCAATTCCAACGAGTCACATGGGTCCCGTGGTAGGTGTTTGTGCCACCCACGGGGCCGTACGAGGGTTGTTTTCGGTTTTCACCCTCTGAAGCCACGTTTTTAAGCCTAAGTCTAGAAATATATAAATTATCATCGTATTCTCAAACCAGGAGTCTTGGGGCTGCGCGGTCAGTTCCTACGAGTTACATTGGTCCCTAGGAGGTGTTGGGACTACCCACGGGGCCGTTCGGGGGCCGTTTTGGGTTTTCATCATCTAACGCCATGTTTGTAAGCCTAAGTCTTGAAATTTGCAAATTATCGTAGTAATCTCAAACCGGGAGTCCCGTGGGTACGCGGTCAGATCTTACGAGTCACATTGGTCCCGTGGGAGGTGTTGGTGCCACCCACGCGGTCGTTCGGGGGCTGTGTCGAGTTTTGACCCTCTAAAGCTATGTTTTTAGGCCTAAGTATAAAAACATTCAAATTACCATTGTATTCTCAAAACGGGAGTCCTTGGGCTGCGCGGTTAGTTCCGACGAGTCTAATTGGTCCCGTGGGAGGTGTTGATGCCACCCATGGGGCCGTACGGGGGATGTTTCGAATTTTCACCCAATAACACCATCCTTTTAAGCCTAAGTCTAGAAATATTCAAATTACAATTGTATTCTCCAACTGGGAGTCCCGGGGTTGCG
Organism: Sambucus nigra; assembly: GCA_949130495.1. NCBI lineage: Eukaryota > Viridiplantae > Streptophyta > Magnoliopsida > Dipsacales > Adoxaceae > Sambucus > Sambucus nigra. Next base: position 406,571,903 of record OX422207.1, read on the forward strand.
CGGTCAGTTCCTACAAGTTACATTGGTCCCATGGGAGGTGTTGGTTCCACCCAGGGGCCGTTCGGGGGCTGTTTCGGGTTTTCTCCCTCTAACGCCACATTTTTAAGCCTAAGTTTAGAAATATGCAAATTATCATTGTATTCTCAGACTGGGATTCCCGCGGTTGCGAGGTCAGTTCCAACGAGTCACATTAGTCCCGTGGGAGGTGTTTGTGCCACCCATGGGGCCGGTCGGGGCCTGTTTTGGATTTTCACCCTCTAAAGCCACATTTTTAAGCCTAAGTCTGGAAATATGCAAATTATCATCGTATTCTCACACCGGGAGTCCCGCGGCTGTGCAGTCAGTTCCTACGAGTTAAATTGGTCCCGTGGGAGGTGTTGGTACCACCCACAGGGCCGTTCGGGGGCTATTTTGGGTTTTCACCCTCTAATACCATGTTTTTAAGCTCAAGTCTCGAAATTTGCAAATTAATGTTTCGAATTTTCACCCAATAACACCATCTTTTTAAGCCTAAGTCTAGAAATATTCAAATTACAATTATATTCTCAAAACGGGAGTCCCACGGCTGCGTGGTCAGTTCCTACATGTTACATTGGTCCCGTGTGAGGTGTTGGTGCCACTCACGGGGTCGTTCGGGGGTTGTTTCGAGTTTTCGCCCACTAATGCCATGTTTGGCCTAAGTCTAAAAATATTCAAATTACCGTCGTATTCTCAAACCGGGAGTCCCAGGGCTACGCGGTCAGTTCCAACGAGTCACATTGGTCCCGTGGGAGGTGTTTTTCCACCCACGGGGCCGTACGAGTGTTGTTTCGCATTTTCACCCACTAACGCCATGTTCTTAAGCCTAACTCTAGAAATATGCAAATTATCATCGTATTCTAAAAACCGAGAGTCCTGCGACTGCGCGGTCGTTTCCTGCAAGTCACATTGGTCCCGTGGGAGGTGTTGGTACCACCCACCGGGCCGTTCGAGGGCTATTTTGGGCTCTCACCCTCTAAAGCCAGGTTTTTAAGCCTAAGTATAGAAATATGCAAATTATCATCGTATTCTCAAATCAGGAGTCCCGGGGCTGCGCGGTCAGTTCCTACGAGTTACATTGGTCCCGTGAGAGTTGTTGGTGCCACCCACAGGGCCGTTCGGGAGCTCTTTCTGATTTTCACGACTAACGCCATGTTTTTAAGCTTAAGTTTAGAAATATGCAAATAATCATCATATTCCCAAACCGGGTGTCCCGGGGCTACGAGGTCAGTTCCTACGAGTCACATTGGTCCCGTGGGAGGAGTTGGTGCCACCCACGGGGCCATTCGGGGGCTATTTTGGGTTTTCACCCTCTAAAGCCACGTTTTTAAGCCTAAGTCTAGAAATACGCAAATTATCATAGTATTATCAAGTCGGGAGTCCCGCGGCTGTGCGGTCAGTTCCTACGAGTTACATTGGTCCCGTGGGAGGTGTTGGTGCCGCCCACGGGGCCGTTCGGGGGCTGTTTTGAGTTTTCACCCTCTAACGCCATGTTTTTAAGCCTAAGTCTCGAAATTTGCAAATTATCGTAGTATTCTCAAACCGGGAGTTCCGCGGCTGCGCGGTCAGTTCCTACGAGTCACATTGGTCCCGTGGGAGGTGTTGGTGCCACCCACGCGGCCGTTCGGGGGATGTTTTGGGTTTTCACCCTCTAAAGCCATGTTTTTTAGCCTAAGTCTAAAAATATTTAAATTACCGTCGTATTCTCAAAACGGGAGTCCCGGGGCTGCGCGGTCTGTTCCAACGAGTCACATTGGTCCCGTGGGAGGTGTTGGTGCCACCCACGGGGCCTTACGGCGGTTGTTTCGCGTTTTCACCCACTAACGCTAACTTTTTAAGCCTAAGTCTAGAAATATTCAAATCACTATTGTATTCTCGAACCGGGAGTCCCAGGGTTGCGCGGTCTGTTCCTACGAGTCATATTGGTCCTGTGGGAGGTGTTGGTTCCACCCACGGGGCCGTTCGGGGGCTGTTTCGGGTTTACACCCTCTAACGCCATGTTTTTAAGCCTAAGTCTCTAAATTTGCAAATTACCGGCGTATTCTCAAATCGGGAGTCCCGCGGCTGCGTGGTCAGTTTCTACGAGTTACATTGGTCCAGTGGGAGGTGTTAGTGCCACCCGCGGGGTCGTTCGGGGGTTGTTTCGAGTTTTCACCCACTAATGCCATGTTTGGCCTAAGTCTAAAAATATTCAAATTACCGTCGTATTCTCAAACCGAGAGTCCCAGGGTTGCGCGGTTAGTTACAACGAGTCACATTTGTCCCGTGGGAGGTGTTTGTGCCACCTAGAGGGCCGTACGGGGGCTGTTTAGGGTTTTCACCCTCTGAAGCCACGCTTTAAAGCCTAAGTCTAGAAATATACAAATTATCATCATATTCTCAAACCGGGAGTCCCGCGGCTGCGCGGTCAGTTCCTACGAGTTACATTGGTCCCGTGGGAGGTGTTGGTGCCACCCAAGGGGCCGTTCGGGGGCTGTTTTGGGTTTTCACCCTCTAACTCCATGTTTTAAGACTAAGTCTCGAAATTTGCAAATGACAGTTGTATTCTCAAACCAGGAGTCCTGCGGCTATGCGGTCTATTCTTACAAGTCACATTGGTCCCGAGGGAAGTGTTGGTGCCACCCACGCGGCCGTTCGGGGGCTATTTTGGGTTTTAGCCCTCTAAAGCCATCTTTTTTAGCCTAAGTCTAAAAATATTCAAATAACTGTTGTATTCTCAAACCGAGAGTCCCGGGGCTGCGCGGTCAGTTCCAACGAGTTACATTGGTCCCGTGAGAGGTGTTGGTGCCACCCACGGGGCCGTACGGGGGCTGTTTCGCGTTTTCACCCACTAATGCCATCTTTTTAATCATAAGTCTAGAAATATTCAAATTACTATTATATTCTCAAACCGGGAGTCCCGGGGCTGCGCGGTCAGTTCCTACGAGTCACATTGGTCCTGTGGGAGGTGTTGGTTCCACCCACGGGGCCGTTCGTGGGCTGTTTCGGGTTTTCACCCTCTAAGGCCATGTTTTTCCGCCTAAGTGTAGAAATATGTAAATTATCGTCGAATTCTCAAACTCGAAGTCCCGCGGCAGCGCGGTCAGTTCCTACGAGTCATAATAGTCTCGTGGGAGGTGTTGGTGCCACCTACGGTGCTGTTAGTGAGATGTTTTTTATTTTCACCCTCTAATACCATGTTTTTAAGCCTAAGTCTAGAAATATACAAATTATCATCGTATTCTCACACCGGGAGTCCCGCGGCTGCGCGGTCAGTTCCTACCAGTTAAATTGGTCCCGTGGGAGGTGTTGGTGCCACCCACAGGGCCGTTCGGGGGCTGTTTTGGGTTTTCACCCTCTAACGCCATGTTTTTAAGCCTAAGTCTCAAAATTTGCAAATTACCATCGTATTCTCAAACCGGGAGTCCCACGGCTGCGTGGTTTGTTCCTAAGAGTTGCATTGGTCCCGTGGGAAGGGTTGGTGCCACCCACGAGGCCGTTCGGGGGCTATTTTGGGTTTTCACCCTCTAAAGTAACGTTTTTAAGCCTAAGTCTAGAAATCTGCAAATTATCGTCGTACTCTCAAACCGGGAGTCCCGCGGCTGCGCAGTCAGTTCCTACGAGTTACCTTGGTCCCGTGGGAGGTGTTGGTGCCACCCACGGGGTTGTTCGGAGGCTGTTTTAGGTTTTCACCCGCTAAAGCCACATTTTTAAGCCTAAGTCCAAAAATATGCAAATTATCATCGTATTCTCAAACCGGGAGTCCCGCGACTGCGTGTTCAGTTCCTACGAGTTACATTGGTCCCGTGGGAGGTGTTGGTGCCACCCACGGGGCCGTTCAGAGGCTGTTTTGGGTTTTCACCCCTAACGCTATATTTTTAAGCCTATGTCTCAAAAATTTCAAATTACCGTAGTATTCTCAAATCGGGAGTCCTGCAGCTGCGCGGTCAGTTCCTACGAGTCACATTGGTCCCGTGGGAGGTGTTGGTGCCACCCACGCAGCCGTTCGGGGGCTGTTTCGAGTTTTCACCCTCTAAAGCCATGTTTTTTAGCCAACACTAAAAATATTCAAATTACCGTTTTATTCTCAAATCGGGAGTCTCGGGGATGCGCAGTCAGCTCCAACGAGTCACATTGGTCTCGTGGGAGGTGCTGGTACCACCCACGGGGTCGTACGAGGACTGTTTCGCATTTTCACCCACTAACACCATCTTTTTAAGCCTAAGTCTTTAAATAATCAAATTACTACTGTATTCTCACATCGGGAGTCCCGGGGATGCGCGGTCAGTTCCTACGAGTCACATTGGTCGAGTGGGAGATGTTGGTTCCACCCACGGGGCCGTTCGGGGGTTGTTTCAGGTTTTCACCCTCTAACGCCATGTTTTTTAGCCTAAGTTTAGAAATATGGAAATTATCATCATATTCTCAAACTGGGAGTCCCGCTATGCGTAGTCAGTTCCTACGAGTAACATTAGTCCCGTGGGAGGTGTTGGTACCACCCATGGGGCTGTTAGGGGGCTGTTTTGGATTTTCACCCTCTCATGTCACGTTTTTAAGCCTAAGTCTAGAAATATGCAAATTATCGTGGTATTCTCACACCGGGAGTCCCACTACTGCCCGCTCAGTTCCTACGAGTTAAATTGGTCCGTGGGCGGTGTTGGTGCCACCCACAGGGCTGTTAGGGGCTGTTTTGGGTTTTCACCCTCTAACGCCATGTTTTTAATCCTAAGTCTCAAAATTTTTAAATTACTGTCGTATTCTCAAACCAGGAGTCCCGCGGATGCATGGTCAGTTCCTACAAGTTACATTGGTCCAATGGGAGGTGTTGGTGCCACGCACGAGGTCGTTCTGGGTTTTTTTTCGAGTTTTCCCCCACTAACGCCATGTTTGGACTAAGTCTAAAAATATTCAAATTACGATGGTATTCTTAAACCGGGAGTCCTGGGGCTGCGCTGTCAGTTCCAATGAGTCACATTGGTCCCGTGGGAGGGGTTTATACCACCCACGGGGCCGTACGGGGGCTGTTTTGGGTTTTCATCCTCTGAAGCCATGTTTTTAAGACTAAGTCTATAAATATGCAAATTATCGTCATATTCTCAAACCGGGAGTCCCGCGGTTGCGCAGTCAGTTCCTATAAGTTACGGTTGTCCCGTGGGAGGTGTTGGTGCCACCCACGGGGCCGTTCGGGGGCTGTTTTGGGTTTTCACCCTCTAACGCCATGGTTTTAAGCCTAGGTCTCGAAATTTTCATATTACCGTAGTATTCTTAAACCGGGGAGACCCGCGGCTACGGGGTCAGTTCCTACGAGTCACATTGGTCCTGTGGGAGGTGTTGGTGCCACTCACGCGGTCGTTCGGGGACTGTTTCGGGTTTTAACCCTCTAAAGCCATGTTTTTAAGCTTAAGTCTAAAAATATTCGAATTATAGTTGTATTCTCAAACCGGGAGTCCCTGGGCTGCGCGGTCAGTTTCGACGAGTCACATTGGTCCCGTGGGAGGTGTTGGTGCCACTCACGGGGCCGTACGGAGGTTGTTCTTCATTTTCACCCAATAACGCCATCGTTTTAAGCCTAAGTCTAGAAATATTCAAATTACTATTGTATTCTTAAACAGGGAGTCCCGGGGCTGCACGGTTAGTTCCTACGAGTCACATTGGTCCCGTGGGAGGTGTTGGTTGCACCCACGAGGCCGTTCGGGGGCTGTTTCGAGTTTTCACCCTCTAACGCCATGTTTTTAAGCCTAAGTTTAGAAATATGCAAATTATCATCGTATTCTCAGACTGGGATTCCCGCGGCTGCGCGGTCAGTTCCTACGAGTCACATTAGTCCCGTGGGAGATTTTGTTCCACCCACGGGACCGGTCGGGGGCTGTTTTGGATTTTCACTCTCTAAAGCCACATTTTTAAGCCTAAGATTAGAAATATGCAAATTATCGTCGTATTCTCACACTGGGAGTCCCGCAGCTGCGTAGTCACTTCCTACGAGTTAAATTGGTCCCGTGGGAAGTGTTGGTGCCACCCACATAGCCGTTCGAGGGCTATTTTGGGTTTTCACCGTCTAACGCCATGTTTTTAAGCCTAAGCCTCAAAATTATAAAATTACCGTCATATTATCAAACTGGGTGTTTCACGGATGTGTGGCCAGTTCCTACGAGTTACATTGGTCCCGTGGGAGGTGTTGGGGCCACCCACGGGGTTATTCGGGGGTTGTTTAGGATTTTCTCCCACTAACGCCATGTTTGGCATAAGTCTAAAAATATTCAAATGGCCGTCGTATTCTCAAATCGGGAGTCCCGAGGCTGCGCGATCAGTTCCAACGAGTCACATTGGTCCCGTGGGAGGTATTGGTGCCACCCACGGGACCGTACGAGGGCTGTTTCGCGTTTTCACCAACTAACGCCATCCTTTTAAGCCTAAATCTAGAAATATTAAAATTACAATTGTTTTCTCAAACCGGGAGTCTCGGGGCTGCGCGATCAGTTCCTTTGAGTCACATTGGTCCCGTGAGAGGTGTTGGTTCCACCCACAGGGCCATTCGGGGGTTTGTTTCGGGTTTTCACCCTCTAACGCCATGTTTTTAACCCTAAGTTTAGAAATATACAAATTATCGTCGTATTCTCAAACTGGGAGTCCCGCGGCTGCGCGGTCAGTTCCTACGAGTCACATTAGTCCCGTGGGAGGTGTTGGTGCCACCCATAGGGTCGTTCGGGGATGTTTTGGATTTCACCCTCTAATGCCACGTTTTTAAGTCTAAGACTAGAAATATGCAAATTCTCACACCGGGAGTCCCGCAGCTGCGCGATCAGTTCCTACGAGTTAAATTGGTCCCGTGGGAGGTGTTGGTGCCACCCACAGGGCCGTTCGGGGGATGTTTTGGGTTTTCACCCTCTAACGCCATATTTTTAAGCCTAAGTCTCGAAATTTGCATATTACCGTCGTATTCTATAATCGGGAGTCCCACAGCTGCATGGTCAATTCCTACGAGTTACATTGGTCCCGTGGGAGGTGTTGGTGCCACCCACGGGGTCGTTTGGGGGTTGTTTAAGGTTTTCCCCCACTAACTCCATGTTTGGCCTAAGTCTAAAAATATTCAAATTACCATCGTATTCTCAAATCGGGAGTCCCGAGGCTGCGCGGTCAGTTCCAACGAGTCACATTGGTCCCGTGGGACGTGTTTGTGCCACCCACGGGGCCGTACGGGTGTTGTTTCGTGTTTTCACCCACTAACGCCATGTTTTTAAGCTTAAGTCTAGAAATATTCAAAATACCATTGTATTCTCAAACAGGGAGTCCCGGGGCTGCGCGATCAGTTCCTACGAGTCACATTGGTTCCATGGGAGGTGTTGATGCCACCCACGGTGCCGTTCGGGGGCCGTTTCGGGTTTTCACCCTTTAAAGCTATATTTTTTATCCTAAGTCTAAAAATATTGAAATTACCGTTGTATTCGCAAACTGGGAGTCCCGGGGCTACGCGGTCAGTTCGAACGAGTCACATTGTTCCCATGGGAGGTGTTGGTGCCACCCACGGGGCCGTACGTGTGTTGTTTCGTGTTTTCACCCTCTAACGCGAGCTTTTTAATCCTAAGTCTAGAAATATTCAAATTACTATTGTATTCTCAAACTGGGAGTCCCGGGGCTGCGCGGTCAGTTCCTATGAGTTACATTGGTCCTGTGCAAGTTGTTAGTGCCTCTCATGGGGCCATTCGGGGGCTGTATCACGATTTTGCTATCTAACGCCATTTTTAAATCCTAATTCCTTACATATGCAAATTATTTTCCTATTCTCAAATCGGGGGTCCCGTGGTCACACGGTCAGTGCCTACGAGTTATATTGGTCCCGTGCGAAGTGTTGGTGCCTCTCACGGGGCCGTTCGGGGGCTATTTCAGGTTTTGGCAATCTAAGGCCATGTTTTTAAACCTAATTCATTATATTGTCAAATTATCCTCGTATTCTCAAACTGGCAGTCCCGTGATTGTGCGGTTAGTTCCTGCGAGTTACACTGCTCCAGTGCGAGGTGTTGGTGCCTCTCATGGGGCCGTTCGGGGATTGTTTCACATTTTCACCATCTAACGCCTTGTTTATAAGCTTAAGTCCTCATATTTTAAAATTATCATCGTATTCTCAAACCGAGAGTCTCGTAGTTGCGCAGTCTATTCCTATGTGTTACATTGGTCCCGTGAGAGGTGTTGGTGCCTCTCACGGGTCCGTATGAGGGTTGTTTCGTATTTTTGCTATCTAACGCCTTATTTTTAAGATTAAGTCCTAGTATTTTTAAATTATCATCGTATTCTCAAACCGGGAGTCCCGTGATCACGGGGTCAGTTCCCACGTGTTACATTGGTCCCGTGAGAGGTGTTGGTGCCATGTTTTTAAGTTTAAGTCTATACATTAGCAAGTTATCGTCGTATCCCGTACTCCTTCTAATTATCCCATACTCCTTCTAACATACTATCCAACAACAAGTTAACAACTAATAATTATCCAACTACCAAACCAATAATTATCCTATACTTCTTTAATCATCTAAAAGATTTAATAGATAATGTATATCAATTATATAACTACTTTAGTTAAAGTAAAGAGTACCTGGTGTGTAATAAAGAATTGGTATGTAATAAAGAGCTGGTATCTAATTGGTATGTAATAATGTATGTAAGCATTCAATTTCTATAAAATTGGATGAGCAAATAAAAAATATCATAAAGTTTACCATGATATGTGCAGGTAGTAGCGTTGCACCCCTATCCGGATGCTCACTCACTGTGAAATACCAAATCTGAAAAAATATTTACACTCTGTTAAAATAATTGGTTTATTTAAACACTCCGTTAATTTCAGGGACAATATGCCGTTAAAATATGAGGGTCACTATGACGACATATTTCCCCTGAACCGTTAATTCCAGGGGCACTATGAGGGTCTGATTAGATTAATTTTAGGGGCACTATGAGGCACTATGAGGGTCTGGTTAGATTAATTTCAGGGGCACTATGAGTGTCTGGCTAATCCAGTAGAGAAAGGACTCAAGTCAGGAATATGAAACAAAGAAAATGACTATAAAGTTAGTATATTAAATCATAATATTCAAGAAACAAATGTAAATATAATTTACTTATGAACCTGCATAGTTTCAATCTGTCTCAAAAGAGACCTAGTAGATTCAGGAACTTGAGTAATCAACTCTGCAACCATTTCCTATAATGTACTTTCTACGAGGTTTTCCATTAACCATATAATACAAAAAGGGGGAAAAAATGATAAAAATAAAAATTAGGACTAAAATACCAAATATACTAAAATAGCTCTAGAAGTTCAGCTAAAATCGATTAATATGAATATTAACATCCTAAAATCTAAATATGTGATATAAATTGGCTTACCCAAAGTTTTTTTACTAATATTAACCACCTAGTAGGTTGTAAGACTAAAGTTTCAAAAACATTATCTCACACTATTTTTACTTTTACATTAGCTCTGCCACAATATTATCCCAAATTCAAATAATATAAATTATCTATATATACTATATATACTGTGTATAAATTGTAAAGATATGTAAACTGTATATACATATATTAATGGAATCTACATAAATTAATGGAGAAAAAAAATAAAATTTACCCGGGAGAGAGCTGGGGCTGAGCTAGGGCGGAGCTGGGGCGGCTACTGCTAGGGAGGAGCTGGGGTGGAGCTAGGGCAGACCTCCTTATAACTTCAACCGCTACCTGATTGACGAGAGAGAGAGAGAATCATTTAGGTCATCAACATCTGACGAGAGAGAGAAAAGCGGGCAAATGAAAAACTAAGTTAGCGCACCTCTTTATTTTTTAGGAATGACCTGGTCATGGCCTAAAGCCGTGACCCACCATCGCAACCCCCCCTTGGAGTTCTGAGACCTGATTGACGAAAAATGGTCACGGCCTACAGCCGTGACCCCCTTGCGGGACCAACAGCGGCTATCAAATGAGGTATGGTCATGGCCCATAGCCGTGACCCATACCAAGACATGGTCACGGCCCCAAGCCGTGACCCTCGATCTGTAATTCATGACCCTTCTCATCCACCTTATAGTGCTTGAATGAGGTATGGTCACGGCCCATAGTCGTGACCCATGCCCAGAAATGGTCACGTCCCTAAGTCGTGACCCTCAATGTGTGTACTCACTTCTTCCTCATGCCATGGGTCACGGACTTGGGTCGTGACCCATCCGCGACCAAGCTTGGAGGGAATTTTGGCGCAAGTTTGGTGCCAAGATGGTTACGACCTGGTCACAGCCCAAGTCCGCGACCACTGTGGTCACGGACTTGGCCCGTGACCACTTTCAGAGCATCGATAATTTAGTGTGGTAATAAATATGGTCATGCCAAATATTGAGTGGGTTACGACCGAAGTACGCGACCAGCTGGTCGCGAACTTGGGCTGTGACCCACTGGGCGTGACCATTCGCAGGATTTGGTGTAGTGTGATGTTGTGATATATTATTTATCTTTCCACATTTGGAACAAGTCACCTAAATATTGAAGATAAAATTTGCGATAATCTATTTGATAAACGGTTTATCACATAGACTTTGGGAAAGGTTCGATCCAAAGATTAGAAGATCGACTGGGGGAAATGGCCAAAGCTAAGAATCCATTTCAACGAAATATTATCAAAGGGTCTTCCTTCATCCACACAATTTTTAATTTCCTAACTCCGTCCAAGTTTAAAACTCTGGTGATTATCACCAAATATGATGGTAAAACTGAACTATTTTTACACATTGAGCAATATCAGGCTACAATTTACATATATTATGTTCCTGATGAAATGAGATGTAGAGATTTTTCAAGAACCATCACTGGTTCAGCCTAGATAAGGTACAAAAACTTTCCCCAAGGACAAATTTCCAATTTTAATTAACTCGTCAAGCTGTTCATCGATAACTTTTATTTTGGGTCCAAGCCAGTCAAAAGAGTAGCTCATCTCCTAAGTGTCAGGCCACGAGCAGGAGAAACCACTAAAGAATACATCACCCATTTTAATAATGAGAAATTAGAAGTGGTTGATTAAAAAGGGAAACCAACCATCGCCGCTTTAATGAGTGGATTACTTCCAAAAAAGTTGGTTTATTCGCTGGTAAAAGATCCTCCAAAAACCATGACGGAGCTCATGGCTAAGGCTGGAAAAATCATGAATGTTGAAGAAGCAATGGATGCAAAGCAAAGCCCAGTAACCAAACCTAAAACGAAGGAACTGAAATAGAAAAAAGAATATAGGCCCAAAAAATATGAAGCATACACCCCATTAATGGTTAGTATCCACCATATCCTGGAGGAAATTTGGCACAATAAAGATTTGAAGTGGCCTGAGAAGCTGAGGGCGCCCCATAACAGGAGAGATAAATCTAAATATTATGAATTCCACATTGATCAAGTACACATGAATGATAATTATATTACTTGATCGCCGAGGAAAGCTGAACAAATTTGTTGATTGGCATGAAAACCGAGAAACAGGAGGAAGGTCAAATTCTCCCCGTAAACTAAGAGATGATAGAAAGTAAGACCATGAAGATGGTTATGGAGACGATCCAAACCTATCGAAGAAGCCAGATCAACTAGAAACTGAGGTAGCTATGATAAGCTTTAGTTCTTTTGATTGCCATGTCATCAAAGATGGAGATGCAGGAGGAGATCAGACTACTGATAGGAAATCTTATCTGAACAAAGCACAAGCCTACTCCAACATACAACGTATCAATTTGAATGATGATGATCGGCCCAAGAAAGTAAACAAAGACAAACTGGTCATCGAATTTTCCAAAAATGATCTCCTCGGAGTATTGTATCCTCGTGATGACCCACTTGTTGTCAATTATAAAATCCAGGAGTCCATTATTGCTAGGGTTCTTATAGAGAATGGAAGTTTAACTGATATCATGTTTTATCCCTATTTTCAGAGCTTAGGATTAAAACATAGCCAATTGGAACCATACCATAGACCCTTGATTGACTTTTTAGGGGAGAAAGTGTATCCCTTAGGAACAGTCAAGTTGGAAGTGTTATTCGGCATTTATCCAGGAAGACGCACCCAAAAGATACGTTTCTTTATTATAGACAAAAATGTTCAGTCTACTTACAATGTGATCGTCGCCAGAGTAAGATTAAAGAAATTCAAAGTTCCATTGTCCATCAATGTTTAAAGTTCCCTACTCATTTTGGGGTTGTGGAGCCTAAAAGAAAACCAGAATTGGTCTACTTGAAGAAAAAGACCACCACTTACCAAGTTGACATTGTGGAGCCCAATAGCAAATCAGAAGTTGATACTTTGGATCCTCGAGATGAAACATAGCTAGTGAAAGGGCATATAGTAAAAGCTACTGAAAGCGTGATCCTGGATGATGAAAAAATATAAAGAATCACCCAAACTGTCTCCACATTGGTACCACTCCTCAAACAAGAATTGGTTACGTTCTTGAGGGAGAAAAAGAATGTATTCACTTGGAGTCATGAAGATATGCCTGGAGTTGGTCCAAACTTCCTCTGTCCTGAGCTAAACATTAATAAGGATGCTAAGCTGATTTGATAAAAGCATAGGGTGTTCAGTCCTAGAAAGAACCAGGCCATTCAAGTGGAAGTAAAAAAACTATAAAAAGCTCAATTTATTGATGTTATCAAATACCCAACGTAGTTTGCAAATGTTGTGATGGTCAAGAAGAAAAATGATAAGTGGCGCATGTGTGTAGATTTCACTAATCTTAGTAAGGCTTGCCCAAAGGACCACTTCTTTCTTCTTAGAATTGACCAGTTAGTATATTCCACAGCGGGACATGAGTTGTTGAATTTCATGGACGCTTATTATGGCTATAAACAAATAAAAATGAATCCGGAGGACAGAGAAAGCACTTCATAAACCTGAAAAGTCAGATTGGTTGATGTATTGGGATGTAGCGCTGGGAGAATATGATATTATCTACGAGTCAAGATCATCATTAAAAAGGCGAACTTTGGCAAATTTTATTACAGAATTTACATATCCAGAGGCAATCGAGCAACTAGACTTGCATGCCAAGTAAATTTCTTCGGAAGAGAGCTTAACTCAAAAGCTAGCCAAAGTTGTAGTCGATCAACCCGAATCACCCATTGCTCACGAAATGGATCAAAAGTATGCGGAAGAGAGTAAGAAGATATTCTACCATGGAGTTCTATTTACAGAAATATTTAATAGTAAGTTCAATTTTGAAACTTATATATGGATGGATCTTCATACGCAACTAGTAGTCGAGCTGGTATCATACTTAACACTCCTGACAATATTGATGTGGAATATGCCCTCAGGTTTCAATTCCAAGCATCAAATAATGAGGTCGAGTATGAAGCTTTAATCTATCGACTTGATAGACAAATCATTAAGCGCTGAGCAAGTAGTGACACATAGAGATTCTTAGTTAATCGTCAACTAAGTGCTTCATATATACGGAGCCAAAGGAGAGCTGATAGTAAGATACTTGGCCAAGGTAATGAAAGTCATTTCCAAATTTTTAGTTTTACAGGTGAGAAAAATAACAAGTATAAAAAATGCTCGAGCAGATGCACTTACACGACTGGATTTAGCAACAAGAATATAACTTAGGAGGAGCATTCCATTAGAAATATTGACAGTCAGGAGAATAGAAGTGGATCCGATGATCAATTCCATTGATATAGATTTGGAACCATCCTATATGGATCCAATTAGAACTTTCATCGAAGAATGAAACTTACCAACTGATCTAAAAGAAATAAAAAAATCTTTTGTACAAAGTAGCTAGATATATATTAGAGAAAGGAATCCTATATAAAAGGGGATATACCTTTTCCCTATTTCGTTGTGTCCACCCATTGGAAGTTGATGATTTAATCATAAAAGTTGTGGCCATCCCGGGGCCAATCACCTTTGGGGGAAGAGAGAGAGAGATAGAGATAGATACGTCTCCCCCCTCAGGAAGGCTGCGTCGCGGTCTTGCACCCCTCTTTCTCGAGAATGTTGCTTCGATCGTTGTCGGTGTGGGGGTGAATGTGAAGAGATATAGTCGCCGGCTTATTTTGCCAAAAATAGGCAAAAGAAATGCTGCCACCTCGGGAGAATGGCATCAAGGACAAAATGATGCATACGAAACCAATAGTTTGAAGGTTCGGGGGCTAAGTTACGGAATGGGAAGGTTCTAGGCACCCATCCCCCCCTTTCGGTTTCTCATATTATCTTCCTTTTTATATCTCCGTGAAGTGTGTGAGAGTTTTTATATAATGGATATAGTATTTATTCAACTTATACCATGGAGAAGGTTGAGTGAGGTCATCCACAGGAATGTTCCCAAAATAACATATGTAGAAAGTATGATTTGTGCATTCATCACGATATTGGTCGTTAGGACACGATAATATGTGTTGGACGAAACACATATAAGTATGATATATATATACACACTAGTGTATGCCCGTGACTGAAGGCACAGAAAAAATTTCCAATGTACGTAATCGCAAAACGGCGAAAATTTCCAAAAGTACGTAATTATGAAACGAAAATAATTTATTTCTCCAACAAAACAAAATGTAATTATAAAAAAATGGGTCATAATTCCCAAAGTTGTGCTCGTCATGACTTCAACTAGAATGCCTATAACACTTCTTGCATCGTGTATAATGCAATTAATAAATGTTTTACATATTATAAGTGTAAACAATTTATAAAATTTAGACAGTTTTGTCCCAATAATAGTCCACGATATAAAACTTGAAGTATCAAAATAATAAAATTACAATAATAAATTTGGTATCTTTCAAAGTAAACCCCGTTAGAGAAAGACAGTAGATAGATTATATGCAATTCATCTAGCAAGTGAAATTCATTAACATGTGTAAACTAACATAAAGGAAATATATCGGATCGACATAATTAAAGAAATGTAAAAGAAATGAAATAAAATAAAATAATCCACATACGAAAATTGAATCACAAATAATTTAAGTCGAAAGGTTTTTTGTATTGAACTTTTTTTTAAACAAATTAAAAAAATTGGGCAAAACTTCCTCTGTTTATAGGACTATCCACCATGTTTAAGAAATAAAAAAATACACCAATAACAATAATACTGACAATCTGTCCCGAACCTCGTATAAACCATGTAAACAATTTATCAACATTAATGGATCCCTAATGTGGACAATACTACATAACAAAAACCTTGGGAGTGAGCTGACGTGCGGTGCATTGCAACTGCATACAGTAGCAGTGTAAGCAGTGAGATAAAGCACTGCACCCTCGCAAGGCCTGAGGTGAGGGGTGCGTAGCCGTGGGCTGATGCGCTAATTGGCGGTGAGATGAAGCGATGGGTGGCAATGAGCTAAAGCGCTGCATGGTAGTGAGCTGAACCCACTGCATGTCATGTAACTTCATTTTTTTAAGGTGGCAGCCTGAAAGGAAATTTATCTAGTAGTCAATGTTCAAGCATTACGTTATCACGGGAAAAAGTAAACTCTAACTACAAATGAAACCAAACAATATCATATGATACATAGAATATAAATAGTCCAGGACAAATATGAAAACACATAGGGGGTAGTAGCACCCGATTCAGTGGGGGCAGTAGCACATAGGGGCAGGGGCAGTAGCACACGATTCAGCAGAGGCAGTAGCACATGATTCATCAGCTATTTTATCCTTATCGGTAGCAGCCTCCTAAGCGGATAAAGAATGAATTGAACCCATTGGAGATGGCATTTCCTTTTTATTTCTGCTGGAACTGTTATTGAACAAATACAACCACATAAAATCAGAGTAACAATGTGCAACAATGATATGCATATGTTGAAATAGTTTAGTATACTTTTTTATTTATAGTTCCTTATTTCTGATATGTCTCTTATATATTTTAGGTAATTTGTATATATACAAAATTATAGAAAATTGGGGGTTACCTTGGCAACTCAGCCAAAAAAATAAGCATACCAATGTGGATAGAGTTGTGAGCTGTAAGCTGTAATCTGCCTTACCAAAGGTAAACCCCATACTCGACGGCATATGCTGTATATGGATCGAAAATTCTTGTCATTTTCATGTTTCGGGGGCTTTTCACCCGGAACATTCTTGTCAATTTTACCAGAACTGAAAGTCGGTGTTGTTGTCATTCCACTACATTCACATGATTAGATTGAAAAAAATAAGTTCATATATAATAATCCGGTCGATTCGCTTTAAGTTCAACAAATTCAATTGAATATTAAACTATAAACTTTAAATTGAACAAAAGAAAATGTTATAAACACAACAAAATGAAGTGCGATGTATAAGGTATATAAAAAATGTGTAAAGAAACCCATCATGTTGACATAGCTTATAATGAAAAGATACTTTGTATGAACACAGATACTTTGTAAAGACAATGGTAAATAAATTATTTAAAAAAATTCGATGTGTGATTTCTAAATATTTTGGATCTTAGCAAGCGTTCCATCAATTCAATTAATAATATTACAATCCAAAAAAACTTGAAATGATACAATGACCATTGAGAATGAAACCCGATTCACCTTTAGATTCTCTAGCGTCACGTCTTCTTTTTCAAGGCTGCCCAGTATCAAAATTCTTATTCTCTGCAGAAGAGAGTGACTTTTTTCCTATATCTAGTATAAGGTAAAGACGATCAAAACAGGTCCACGTTGCCATTCTTTCACCAGCAGGAACACAACCTCTGAGATATGTGCACCAGCTAGGTTTTTATCTTTGTTCCGCCACTGATCAGAATAAGTGCATCTCAGATGGGTTTTGATCTTTATTCCGTCACTCATCAGAATAGGTGATGTACACCATGTCAAATTGCTAGCTCTAGAGAGAAAACTACCCAAATGAATGCCATAGAATTTTGTTGCAAACTTTAAATTGAAAAAAAAAGTTAAGGATTAATATATCATAAAGAAAATCAAAATTTTGGTCTCGAACATCGAAATCAAACATCCATAGAATTTAGAAAGACTAAGTACTTAGTGATCACCTCTTTTTTATACATCGCTGCTCAATAGCATTTGTGTTGCCCATTTGAGTGACCCTATATCTTCACTATAATAGTAACAACTTCTCAATAACTCGGACCAAATGGGCAACTCAAATAAGCTTCCGGCAGAGTATTATTTCCTCACAAATCTGAGCCCATTTCATCTCTTCTCCTGCCTGCAACTCCTCATCTATATTTATGAAATCCCCGCATCTATCACCAATGGCTTGGAACACATTCTAATCCCATAGATGAAGGGGGATACCCATCCCTCAGACCCACCATAGACAACCCATTTATTCAACTTGAACACCCTCTCCGCTTCACTGACTGATGAAAGTACAAAGAAAAATGCACTGGGATTCAAGCAACGAACCGCCGGCCCACCTACCAATCGCCAATGCCCATCGACCCATTCTCATTCCAAAACCTGCAAAACATAAGAACAATATTAGATTTACAACCGCATATCAGGTCTTGAATTCCAGCCTTAGTTTCATCCACAAACTTAATACCAACATCCAACTAATGTATTCCCAAATCCTACTTATGCACATCTACATAACCATATGTGTTGAATAAAAGTATGAACCAACTAGAATAGTGTGCATATACACAATCATCCCATATATCATAAATAGATTAAAACATATAAGCGGTAAAAGCATATGTGTCATATCTGGACGAAAATCAGAAAGGATTTGAAAAGGTGTCATATCCCAGATGTATATTTATAAATGTTTGTTGGAATGTATATTTATAAAATGAATCGAGATTGTACATATTTATAAAATGTGTAGACATAGCAAACTCACTTCAAACAATGGCATTGGATGCAGTGATAATCACAAGCCACCACATATCACAACTAAAGGATCTCTACTTATTGTATTTTTCCAACTCAAATGTTGCAAAAACAGAGGATAACATTTAAATGATGTCATCCAAAAATCCCAAAAAAAAATGAAACAAAAATGATTCATTATTCATAAAATTTCATAACAGTGACGATTAATCTACCCCAATGGAGCATGCTTTAATTTAGACTCCATCATATTTGCATCAAGCATAATAATGCTTACTAAAGTTCATAGTAAATCCACTTACAACCATACTAAAATCCTCACTCTCGCCATCGTTTCAATGCATAAAAATTTAAAACCAAGGCAAGTCATTTTAAGTCCTCATTTATAACTTCAATAAATTCCTCTATCCGAAAATATATATATATATATATATATATATTGACATGTTTCATGTCTATAGTTTACAAAAAAAAAATATTCAGTTTATTTCCTAAAACATGAACTCAACTTCCAAATTTTCAGTTTAAAAATATTCAGTTTATTTCATGTATTTGAGGAAAAGATCTGATGCATCGCAGAGCGTCGCAAGTTGAAGTGCGTCCACTACGCTATCGATTGTCAACCGTTGAGCCAATACGTTGGTACCACAAAGTACATGTGAGATAGCCATAGCAGATGAATCACATACTCATCTATTTAGACTTGCAAACTTTTCCCATTCATGACTTTAGTAACAAAGATTGCAGCACACAAACGTTTCCCATTCATGTACGCCTAAAATCACATATAGCATATAAAGGCATCTCGAATGTTAACTATTTTTACAAAAGAAATGTTATTATATAAATACATTAGATATGAATATATATAGTGAAATAGAACAAAAAATTAAGAAAACAAAAACAAAACTGAAATAGATAAAGAGAGGCAGAGAATCAGGTAGATAAAATAGGGCATACGTGCTTGTTTTTGCAAGCCAATACCTACTCTTCCCCTCTTTTGTATAACCAAGACCTGTTTGTGTTGTTGTAACCTGCAACATAAATGATCACATCATCTATGTTGAACAATGAATTAGAAAATAACAGGATTATATGAAGAATGAAAAGAATATAATGAAAAAAATATTCAGCATCACAAAGTACATTGAGCTACTGTACTTAAATAATAATTTTGTACTTTGCATCTATTGAATTTCCATGCTTCAGTGCAACTTCATGTGTGTGTAATTGAAACAGGCCTGCATTGTTATTAATGCGTATGTATTGCGTTGTCCCAAATGGCACCCAAAACAAATAATAGTCAAAGAAAATCACACACACAGTATCAATTAATACCCATGAATCGAAAACATAAAATATAGTAACAAAATATACAATATAACTCGTGTAAAGTATAACGACTAAACTCACATACTTGAACATGCAGTTGAACCTAAATATTTGTTATAAATATTACTTAAATTAACTTACAAAACAGAGACATGTGTTGACCCCTATACCTTAGTATAATTAGTATAATTATAGTTGAATAAAAAGAATGATTGAGTTAGATATATATCGCGCAAGGCTTGTTATGGCAGGATATGAGCTGGGGTGCTATGTGGGGAATGCTTTTCTTGCAATGTATAGTAAGTATGGATGCATAGAGGACACGTATAACAGTAATTTGTCACCTGCATATAACAGTAAGGCATATAACAGTAAGTTTTGAATCAATTACAGATAAAAAAGAGAGATTGATATCAGTAATTTGTCACCTCTCTAACATATATCTAGGTTTCCAAGTAATAATGATGAGGTTCCATCAGCTCAAGATAAAAAATGATGGCCACCTACTTGTTACAACAGTCCTAAAAGAATTGTTTTAAAAGAATGACCAAAAGTCCTAAAAGAACTGTCTAAAAGAACAGAACATAAATGATCCAAATATGTTCATGCTATGTTTAAAAAGTTTGAAAATGGGTGAAGGTCATCACGAAAATAAAAATTTGAAGATTTGAACAATTGAGATATCTTTAAAACTAAAATAACAACATATCAAAAAAATGACGGACCTCTAATCAAACCCCCATAATAGGCATCATCGTACGGGAGTCGTAAAACTATAAACCCAATGTAGGTGTGGCCTTTGAACGTGGGGCTAAGGGAGGACTGCAGATAGCATGTGAAGAACCCTTTTACTTATCCTTGTTCAAATGCAGACTATGATCCAATATCTCCACCGAACAAGTTCTGCTCCAATAAAGTACTGTTGATTGATTTGTTGATTGATTCTTTTACTGCTCATATGGCTTAGGGACCTGAAATAGAGAAAATATGGGTTGAACACAACAACCAATACTTCATTTAAAGCACTCCAAAAAAAAATAGAAGTCAAACTCATGTGATTATGTGGTGTGTTAATTATTTAGATTCTATTTTAATGATTAGTATGAAGTCTATCCAGGGCTATTGTTAATGCTTTAAAATAAAGAGAACCTAAGCCAAAAATAAAGAGAAGCTAAGCCATCTTTTTTTCCAAAAACAACAAACATGGCATCATATTGTTGAAAAAAGTTAAAAATGCCGATTAAAATAGAGGAGAGAAAAACCAAGTGTGCTTACCATGTTGTTGCACCCCAATCTAACCAAGTTACTCTTGTATATCATCGGTTGTTGATTAAGCAACACCTCCCAAACCTATTAATTTAAATAAAGAAAATGGTGGGTAGTTGCTATTTTAATGTTCGATGTGTAAGATAACGCAATCGGAGAATCTTAATTATCATACACTCATTCAAACATTAAGTTAAAAGAGAACCTTCGAGTATATAATGTACAAAAAGTTTTCCTCGTGCCAGTACCCCTGTTAAAAAAGTATGTAGTTCCTTTATTATCATAAATAGAATTAGTTATTGTAGTGTAAGCAATATGCCGCCCCTTATTAAGATGGTCAACATTAAGTTGTGAACTTGCTTGCTCAGCGTAAGGGGCTTTATCACTTTAACTCGACGAAACCAAAAAGCACATTTTGATACAGGGTCTTTTAATACCTTAAGCATGACCCAATGTTTAGAAGGACCATAAATAACATGTATAGAAAAATTCCCTGTTGAAAAATTTTAAAATAAAAAACTAGTATAGTGGGTGATTTTACGTGTGTGTGTGTGTGTGTGTGTGCATGCATGACACAGAGATAGAGAGATACCTTTCGTGCTTGTAGTTCCAAATATGACATCGCTAGAGTCGGCGTCTATAGAAAAATGAAAATTACCCATAATCTCAAAACTAACACAGAACCACCACCGCCATCATTACACTGGTTTGGATCTCATTGAGGATTACTTTTGTTTGCAGGACTACGCCCCCAGGAAAGCTGAATGCTCTGTCCACCCAACTGAGTTTCGTTTAGCACTCTTACAGCTCTCTCCACCCATCATTTGCTTGCAGGTATTTTCACATGAACTGAACTTCAAAGAATTGAACTTCAAACATTAATGAATTAGAATTGAACTTCAAAGATGCCCAATAACTGAAACCAAAAAATGGGCACAAAATTGATGAAATACAGTAGCAGCTAGATCACAACAGCAGCTAGAGCTTGCTCCAACATTTCTTAGTCACTTCGACTCCAATTTGGCGCTTCTCAATTTGGGAAATGTAATAATAATGTAATAAAATTTCCAAGAAAAAATGAAATATTATTAATAAAAGTGTTTTGCCTTTGGTTCTTTAGTTTCATTTGTGAGGAAGCATTTAACCAACTCCTAACACCGTAATTGAAGCACAAATGTGAAAAACTTAGATAAAAGATGAAATCTAGCTTACTTTAAAGGGAATTTAAACAACAATTGAACAAATGTAATAACTGACAACGGGGTTTTGCATAACAGTGAATAATGCAAGCCATTAGTGAGTTAAAATTATAGTGTAAAGCATAAACAATTAATTTTTTTTAGTCGGCATTTTTAAGTAAATCAAACCCAAATGGGTTGAAAACCCTAAAAACCCAAATGGTTTTAAGTATATCAAACCCAAATGGGTTGAAAACCCTAAAAACCCAAATGGGTTGAAAACCCTAAAAATCGCACCCATCAGATTGTGTGTGCGCGATTATGTGTGTGTATGTGATTGTGTGTGTGTATGTTGAAATGAGATTGTGTGTGTATGTTGAAATCAGATTATGTGTGTGCCATTTTTTGTGTGTATGAGAGAGGGAGAGAGATTACCTTGTGGGCGTGGGGGAAGGGTAGCGTGAAGATGAGAGGAGGAGGGGACGTCGGCTGGTTCGTGAGAGGGAGAGAGGGGTAGGGTTTGGAGGGATGAGTGAGATGAGTGATAGGGGAGAGAATGAGATGTCGGTGAGGGTACGAGTTTGTGTAAAGGGGTCATGCGTATTGTGTCCAAGTTGTGATGTCACAATTGTTAAATTGTGATGTCACAATGACGTGGCACAACCCCAAACCATTAGATCATCCCAAAAAAATTGATTCCAACCGTTAATTTGTTGGAACTATTCAAACACACCTCTCTCTTATTATATATATATATATATATGAAAATGGGAGATTTTAGAAAACTAGGGAATTTGGGAAATAGAAAGAATTAGAAAATTGGACTCGAGTCTCGAATTTTAATCCGGGACGCCTACGTATCCTATAAAGGCATCAAAGTCCACGTAGTTCAGATGTAGCACAAGGGTGGGGTTTATCTCATAGATCCGAATGGAATTTTATCATATGTGTGTGTGTAGAAAATGTGTTGTTTTGATTTTGAAAAAAGGTGTGATGGGTAATTCCGTTTGAAATTTACGGGTGTAACCCTCTTTTATTTATTTTTGGGATTTTTGTAGAAAATAAAGTATGTGAAATATATTAATTAAAGTGTAGATATTAATGTGTATGAACTAAATTAAGAACTAGATTATGAATCTAATGTTTATTATGCAAAAAAACAAGGAATTTAAAGAGACGGGGAAGGACTTGGGCCTTCTTTAAAGCTTGATCTTTGATCTTGGATAATTCCCTTGAGTGTTGATGAATGTTGATGAGAGAAGAGGATATTTTTCCATATTGGGTATGAAAAGGATGGGAATGTAAGTTTGGATGGAACTTCACATGAGGAACTTCGCTGATTTCGAGCGAATGTTGCCGAGATCACAGATGATGATGGATTTATTGTGTTGTATCTTGGAATGAGGTCATCGACCCTATTTATAGGGTCAGGGGGTGACAATTGGCCTACCCCAAGGTGTTTCTATTGGCATGTGCCCCCAGACACAGTAGCGATTAACAGGGCTTAGACCTGCCAATTGGCAGTCCCGTGCAGATTTTCTCGAAAAATGGCTGTAGAACACAAACCGTTGATCCAAATCGCTCAAGGGGCATACCATTAGAAAGGTATTTTAGATACCTTCATGAGTCCTTTGGATTTATCTCAGGTCCGGGAGTTGAACTTGGGTCAAATGTGGCTGTGAAGCGCACTTCGATCCTTTGAATGGGAGTTCCGCGGACACAAATGGATCGTTTGTCCGTATGGTTAGTCAGAATCGCGCATAGGGCAGACTGTTGGAAAGCTTAGGAGATGTACTTTGACATTCCAAGGAGTTTTTTCAGTTCAAAAAGTTGACCTTAGTTAACCGTGACTTGGAAGTGCCTAGGGGCCTCTCGGAGTGAAATGAATTATTTGTTCGTACCGTAGGTTAGAATCGCACACGGGGTTGACCATTAAAAAGGGTATTCAGTGCCCTTCAGAGATTCATTCAGTCTCCTGTGAGATGAAGAGTTGACTTTGGTCAAACGGATCCCGAGAGTGCCCCATGGCCTCCGGATCGATTTTTAGGAGAAAGCTGATCCTTCATCCAAATGGTTATGCTGTTTTACGCACGAGGCAGACCGTTGGAAACGGGCTTCAGTTCCTTTCAAATATTCAGAGAGATTTCGCTCTGACAGTGAAGTTAATTAGGGTCAAATCAAGGCCCGGGTGTGTCTGATGGCCTCCAAATTAGTCTTTAGTAGTAAAATGGTTCATTAATTAGAACCGTTATGCTAATTCACACATGGGGGAGGACTATTGGAAAGGGTATTCAGAGCCCTTTAAATATTCAAAGATATTTCACTTTGATGATTGAGTTGACTGGGGTCAAACGGGGCTCGGGGGCGCTCCATGGGCTCTAGATCTATACTCGGAGTGCGACCAAGGGTTTACAGTGAGATGGGGAGGTGTTAGGGATGTAAGGGGAGACCTAGGGGGTCCTAGAATGTGGTGTCTACATAACCCCTCGATGGGTGAGCTTGGAATAAGTGAAAGCCGTAGAATAAACACCACATGATAAAGATCGGTTATGTGGACCTAAGGGATGTGGATGACCGATTTAGAGGGTCGAGGTCAGAGTTGAGGAACTAAAGGAGGTGAGGAATAAGTAGACGACCAATTATGAGGGATGGAGATGACCAATTCTGCGGGTTGAAGCCAATTCTGAAGGCTTAAGTAGATACGACCAATTCTAAGGGTCGAAGCCAATTCTGCGGGGTTAAGATAGAGACAACCAATTATGCGTATCGAAGCCAATTCTGTGGGCTTATTTAGGGGTGACCAATTCTATGGGTTAAAGACAATTCTACGAGCTTATGTAGAAGCGACCAATTCTGCAAGTTGAAGCCAATTATGATGGCTTAAAATAGAAGGAACCAATTCTACGGGTTGAAGCCAATTCTACGGGCTTATTTAAGGGTGACCAATTCTGCGGGTTGATGCCAATTCTGAGGGCTTAAGTAGAAGCTACCAATTCTATAGATCGAAGCCAATTCTGTGGACTTAAGATAGAAGTGACCAATTCTGAGGGTCGAAGCTAATTCTACTGTCTTATTTAGGGAAGACGAATTCTGCGGGTCGAAGCTAATTTTGTGGGCTTATTTAGGGGTGACCAATTCTTCCGGTCGAAGCCAATTCTGAGGGCTTAAGATGGGGGTGACCAATTATGAGGGTCGAAGCCAATTCTGAGGGCTTAAGTAGAAGCGACCAATTCTACGGGTCAAAGAAAATTATGCGGGCTTAAGATAGAAGCGACCAATTTTGAGGGTCGAAGCCAATTCTAAGAGCTTAAGATAGGGGCGACCAATTCTTTGAGTCGAAGTCAATTCTGCGGGATTATGTAAAAATGACCAATTCTATGGGTCGAAGCAATTTTTGAGGGATTATTTGGGGTGACCTTTACAGACATTGCTGGGGAGGATTGTTCTCTGGAATTCTACAGGGGATTTAGAAAAAAAAGTTTTTCTTGGTGAAAAGGTCCCAAAACTAATTTGGGAATTTTAGGAATTTTTTAGGGAGTTTTTGGGATTTTCTGGTATTTTTTGGGATTTTTATACAAAATTTTAAAAGGGGTGCCGACCGGCATAGATAGAGTGGTGACAAACGAAAGTGGAACGGTCTTTTGGGTTACCTTGAGAAGGTGGAGGTCAGTGTCGATCGGTGGGTGGCAGGGAGATGCCGATCGGAATGCCCCTTAGCCTCCTATAAAAAGGGAACGGGTTCTCCTCATTTTCACAGTTTTTTGACTTTCCTTCTTCTGCAAATTGTTATGACGTTCCAAAGTCAAGAGATGGATGAGTTTTAAAGAAGCGCTACTCAAATGGCATGGCTTAATGCCGACGATTGGGCAGGGTTGGAGTGGAGGGCTAGGGTTCTCTTGAATTAGGCAACAAGAACTCCTTTGACGCATTTGAGCTGATGGTGGATGATCAGATTCTTCTATGTGAGCTCTCGCATCATATTTCTTCTAGGGTCACCCTGGTGGCTACGTAAGTATCGAATGACCTTGGTATTCCTTTCCTTTTCTTTCTTGATAAGATTGCTTTATTTCTAGATTTTGACACTGATTTTCTCTGTTTCTTCGACAGTCCGACATCTTCGTGTTGACTATATGTGCCCAAGGTACGACGGGGCTTAAGTATGTTTGGGAGCACCTTCCATTTATGGTGTGCTGGATGGTGTCATCAGTCGACTTTGGGAGATTGGCATCGCTCTAGATGAGACTCCCCGTTCTATGGATGTTCTATGTGATTTGAGGGAGAGGTGGTGGGACACTACCCACTCCTTCCAATTTGGATTTGAGGAGATGACAATGAATCCTATTAATGTGCAGTAGAGGCTAGGGAAGGACTATAATGGTTCTAAGAATGAGTTGGACAGGACGCTGAGGGTAACATTGGAGGTAGTGATGACGGCATTAGGTGATATGGAGAGGGTGGTCTCTAGGGATTCTCTCAGTTTGTCTCTGCTGAGGGAGCTATTATTGAGGAGGATTGATGAGAGCGATGGTCAACAGGTGTGTCAAATGGTTCGCTTGTTTATTCTGCTAGTGTTGGGAGATTTTCTGGTGTCGACGAGTGGCGACGTCGTGCACTTATGGTTTTTGCCATTTTTGCGGGTGTTCTCTGAAATCTGCCTTTATGATTGGTGGAGGCTGACCTTAGCGAACCTTTATTATTTTCTTGATGCATTCATCCGGTGATGATGGCATTCTTTTACTAGAGCCACGTATCTTCTGGAGGTATTATTTAATTTTTGGCATTTTTCCTTTATGCATTATCATTTTCCTTCATGTGTTTTTTCTTGATTTCTTAAATGCTGGCCTTTGTCCATTACAGACGTGATTTTTTTAGGTGACTGGGTTATACACCCAATTGATATCTTTGAAGGATGACTCTTTTGGGGACTTTTATCGAATGTACCTGTGGCAAAGGTCCAACCGTTAGTCGAAGAAGTCTCTCTCTCTAGAGGCAGTGCGTCAGGTTTTGAATGGCATGATGAGTGAGCGAGTAAGCCTTCTTTTATCTTAAACCTATCCTTTCCTTTGATGGTTTTCATGTTGATATTGATCTTTTTCTCTTGCTGGGGATTTTCAAGTGACCTTTTCTCCTTAGGGGACGACCATTTAGCACACTGGGGTGACTGGGGGACATGCTTAGATGCAGCTTCTGCTGGCACATGAGTTTGGCTATTCTGGGTACCTCGGGGGGAGGGTAGTCCTACAGATTGTGGAGAATGAGGTTTCAGTGCCACCGATGAAGCCCCCTATGTTCATGAGGCGAGTACGGAAGATATCAGAGTATGCCCCCTGGGTGGTGACGATGATGGGAGATTCGTACTCGCTATATACCAACACGACTGTGATGTATGAATATATGGATTTAGTGTCGAGCTGGATGATACCTCCTAGTATATACAATGTGATGCCTCTTCCTTGCACGGGTTGGAGTCGGTAGGTGGGGTCTTCCCATAGTGCGGGCGGTGCGACCACTTCGGAGGCTCCCTTTGTACGTTTGTTCTCGCTTGATTACAACATTCAGCGAGCTGATGGAGGGTTGGTGCGTTTATAACATTGTCCCAATGCGATGGACTCTGAGGAGTTGGGTTTGACAGAGGAGGTCCTTAGACCTGAGGTACACTTTGTGTTTCCTTGTCTTTTGATCTCCTGTTCCTTCCTTTTTTCTTTCAGACTTGACTGAGTTGATATTTATATTTTCTTTTGCAGCTCATTCGGGTCTCCACCATTTGGCTGAGGGATATAAGGGATTGGAAATCTTCCGAGACTTCCCATATTAAGGATGCAATTCCGTTTCCTTCGTTCTTGGTGCCGTCTGCCTCGTCCGGGGAAGGGTCGAGCTTTGGGAATGGTGGGACGTCATCTCGTCATAGGGGAAGAGGGTGAACCATAGGGATGGAGGCTCTTAGAGAGAGAGAATAGAGAAGAGAGAAAGAAAGAGAAAGAGTAGGTGAGAGGGATAGAGAAAAATTGTGGGTGCGGGCTGAGTTCCGCTGTTTTGTTTTTTTTGTTTTTCCTACAAAATATCAATGTAACACATAAAAATATATGGAAATAAATATGACGTTTTTATTAATTCTTGCTTTAGTGAATAATGCACATGCTCTTTTTACTTTGCTAGTGAGACCGTAAAAAGAATTTGAAAATTGATTTGAGAAGGATTTTATTTTAAAATAGGATGAGTAAAAGTATGAGGAAACTCGGAATTCCCTTAAGATAAAATTTATTTTTATTGAGTTTTTTGATTTTGACAAAAGAGGAAAAATGGAATTTTCTCAAAATAAGGGGTTTCCGATCGGCATGACCCCTGTCCTGCCTATCGGTACGACCCCTGTCCTTCCTATTAGCACAACAGTCCAGTCCACTTAACCCAAGGCTTTTATTGCACTTTTTTTAATTCATTAGTACTCCGTAGGGCAAGTTTTCCTCTGATTTCTACAGGGTTTCTTGTCTTTGTTTTAGAGTTTTGAAGTATAAATAAGGGTGTGAATGAGGATTTTCTCCTCACACTTTCATTTCCTTTTTTCTCACATTCTTACTTGCCTATTATCTTCTTGCTTTACAAGATGGCTCACCCTGGTAGCAGTGAGTTTGTCAAATACCTCAAAGCCTAGGGGGCAATGTGTTCTTACAATGTTGATTATGATGCCTTCCACATGCGGCGAGTCTATTTGTGGCGTAACCGGCCCATTGAGTGGAATATGATGATGGTAGTAGTTGAGTTCTGGTACCCCAAGGATCATGTCTTTCGTTTTGGGTTGGATAAAATTTGTCCTACCTATGAGCAATTTTCTGTCATGTTTGGGATAAATCCCAGCATTGTTGTGGCTTGGCCTGAGTTTTCCCACTCGCCTAGGGAATTATTGGCTGGACTTCTTCATATCTCTCCTTTTGGCAGCGAGGCCGTTGGTTACATGAGGAATTATTTCTCCTCCCACGATCCTGCGATCCGAGCATTCGCAGGATATGGGTGATGTCGGCTATGCATTGGGTCGTTTTTATGGGCCTGGTTTCAAAGTTGTTATTGGTGACTGGGGAAATGCTAGTGTACCCCAAACTTGTGGTTATCGTTTCCTGGATGTCGTACTATCTCAATCCTGCAGTGAGGATACAGGCGAAGACTTTGAATTTTATGGATTCTTGGGGGGGAGGTCGTTTCGCCTTTCTCAGGCGTAGTCCTATAATGTTGTTTATGTGGTTGTCAAAGAGGTTTCGTATGGCGGTCCCACCTGAGTATCCTTTGTTGGTGGTGCCAAACTTTTTCTCTCACTATTTCATTAGTGTAGGCCTAAATATTGAGAATTGTGGGAACTGGTTCGTTGAGCACGGGGCTCAGGGCTTGCGCTAGTCAGTGCCTTCGCGGGGGAGCTGCTGCCCATTCTAAAACTCGGGGAGTAATAATATGTCTGGTTAGTAGTCCTCAGGTAGACCTTTTTATATTTCCCTTGCGACCGCTGCACCAAATTGGTTGGGAACAAATTATGCCACCATGGATGCCGATCTTCTTTCATGTGGAGGACCTGTCAGAGCGTATGTGCATGAAGCTTGGATCTCTATGGGAGAATCGTCGTCCATCGACCCATCACTCCCAATCTGTGGGTAGAGTCTGGCACATCTTCGGGGACTACATGAACTGGTTGTGAAAGAAGGTAATGGCTAAGATCCTGGCTATGGAGACTGAGCAAAGGTGGTTTGCCATATCTGACATCATAGAGGGAGGCATTATGGTTTTCCCAAATCTAGTCCAGGCTTATCGCTCTATGGAGCATTTGTGATACTCCATTCAGGCAAGTGAGGTTTGGGGACCCCGGGATGCAGGTGATGATGGTGCTAGTTCCTTTGGTAGCTACGGGTAGGACTTTATGAAGATTTTGTAATGGGTGTGGTTTGGTGTTTTAAAAATAATTGGAGTATGATTTTTAGGATTAGTGGGGCTTGTTTTGATCTGGGCTTTTTCGGAAGGTAGGTGTAGGTGTAGGTGTAGGTTAGCAAGGGGAATCGTTTGACTCCCTATGCCGATGTAATCGTACTGAAATTTTAGATAATGAAATAAATAAGTTTTTGATAATCTAGTTGTGCCTCTTGATTACTTTTTCATTTTAATTATCTATACCAATCGCTAAGGCATACATAATCCTTTTGTTCATGTATATGTCAAAATGAACTGTCGTTCTCGGGAATAAGAAAAGAATAGCATTTTGTGAAAAGAAGGGTCCGTGCTCATGTAAACGGATGAGCTGCCTACGTACCTCTAGGGGTTTTGAAAAAATTTCTGAAATTCATTTTTTGGCAAAAAAAAGGTTTTTAGAGGATCAGACCCCACATAGTTCTGATTAAGGGGAAATGAAGAGTTTTTTTAATAAAATAGAAGGGGGATGAGAAGAGTCGTAGCGCACCGAGATTTAAAACTAGATGTAGAATATCTTAAGACGATCCAAGTTTACTGGACGTGCCATTTCTTCTCCATCAAGGTCAGTGAGCATATCGACACTTCCTGACAGGATCTTCTTCATAATGTAGGGGCCACTCTAATTGGGCTTGAATTTCTCTCTGGGGTCCCAAATCGGATCTATTATTTCTTTGAGGGATAAGTCCCCTTCTCGAACACCGTGGTCCTTGACTATCTTGTTGAATGATTGCGCTATGCGATGATGGTACCCTTGTATGTGGCATAGATCTTTCAGCATTCTTTTGTCCAAGAGCAACAGCTCGTTAAGACGTCTTTGGTCCCAGTCTTCCTCGTTGACCTTATTTTCAAGAATGACGCACTGCGAAGGGATTTGTAGCTCCACGAGTAGGACTGCTTCCATGCCGTAGACTAGATATTAAGGGGTAGCTTAAACTGAACTGCGATAGGCCAAGAGGGCGTAAGGGATCCGATCAGCCCAATCTCGATAACTCTTGGTGATCTTGTTGATAATGGCTTTAAGGTTTTGATTGGATGCCTCAATTGCGGCATTGGTTAGGTCGGTATGGAGAAGATTTATGTATTTGAATTCCATACTCGTAGACCACTTCTGTAACTTCTGCCTCGAAGTATAGCCCATTGTCTGAAACTAGCTCGTGCGGGACCCCATATCAACAAATAATGTTTTTTTGGATGAAATTGGCCACTTTCTTAGCATTCATAACTGTATATGACTCGTCTTCCAGCCATTTGGTGAAGTAGTCAATGGTGACTAGGATGAATTCATGCCCGTTGGATGCTTTCGGTGTAACTTTTCCTATGATGTCAATGCCCCATGTGTAGAATGGATAGGGAGAAGTCATGTTATACAATTCCTGTGGGGGAAAGTGCTGTAGGTTAGAAAACTGCTAGCATTTGAGACATCTTCGAACGTAGGTTGTACAATCTTGAACCATGGTAGTCCACTAATAGCCCTGCTGGATGATCTTTTTGGTGAGCATATGGTCTTTCATGTGGGGTACGCATTCCCCGCTGTGGATTTTATGCATTATTTCTTCAATGTCATCCCCTATGATGCAGTGTAAATGGGTTCCATCGAAGTTTCTCTTAAACAATGCTTTATCACAGTTAATGTACTAGGCAACCAGTCGACGGAGAGTTGCTCGATCTTTCTTGTCAGATCCTTGGGGATACCGACTATGTTTGAGGAGGTGCCAAATATCATAGTACCAGCAGTCAACTATCACAGGATATTCCTCTATGTTAAGCTCAATGTGGTAGCATTGAGTTGGTTTGTCTTATTTTTAAACAAGGAAAGGGGTCACGGTTATTCCCTCGGGTATGTCAATCATGGAGGCTAACGTAGCAAGGGTTTCGACTAGGTTATTCTTTGCTCGAGGTAGGTAGTGGAAGGTTATTTCTTAGAATTGGGAAGCTATCTTTCTAAGGTGGGCATGGAAGGGTAAGAGTTTTTCGTCCTTGACTTTCTATTTTCTAAGTACTTAACCGATGATGAGGGATGAATCCCTGTAGATATCGAGATATCGAATTACTTTCTTGAGGGCAACTTTAAGTCCTACCGTGCATGCCTCAAATTAAGTCATATTATGGGTGTAAGGAAAGTCCAGTTTGATGGCAATGGGGGTGTAAGAGTCATCAGGGGCAATTAGGAGGATCCTAATGCCATACCCTTTTTATTGGCAGCGCCGTCAAAGAACATTTACCGTCGAAGTTCTTCTTGGGAGGTACAAAGGATATTTTCATCAAGGAACTTATAGATCTAGACATCGGCCTCTTCTATAGATTAGTTAGCAAGGTAGTAAGAGACGACTCTTCCTTTAATGTCCTTTTGCATGACATAGGTGATATCAAATTCAGCTACGAGCATCAACCAGTGGTTTATTCGACTGGATAAGGAGGGCTTCTCGAGTAGGTACTTGATGGGATCCATTCGGGATACAAGATTAATGGGGAAGGTGAGCATGTAGTGCCACAACTTTTAGGTAACCCGGACAAGAGTGACACATGCTTTTTCCAAGGCAGTGTAGTTAACTTCGTAACCAAACAACTTTTGACCTGTATAGTATATGGCTCTCTCTTTGTGGGTTTCTTTGAGGTATTGGGCTAGCAAATCCCCAGCGAGAGTATCGATTACGGTTAGGTATATGAGGAAGGGAAGATCAGGCTACGGCGGAATAAGCACTGGAGGTTGGGTTAGGTATTGCTTGATTCGGTCCAAGGCTTCCTGGAAATCTTCAATCCAGACTTTGGTTGAATCATTTCAAAGGAGTTTGAAGATGGGTTCATAGATGGAAGTCAATTGGCTGATGAACCGACTGATGTACTGTAATTTCCCAAAGAATCCTCGAACTTCCTTCTCCATTTGAGGTGGTGGAATCTCAAGTATGGCTTTTATCTTGGCAGGATCTACTTCTATCCCCTTCTCAATAATCACGAATCCCAAAAGTTTTCCTTTAGTAACGCCGAAGACACATTTCTGTGGATTAAATCGCATCTGGTACTGTTGTAACCGTTTGAAGAATTTTCGGAGGGCGGGAACATGGCCTTCCCTAGTCTTGGATTTGATGATCATGTCATCCACGTAGAACTCGACTTCCTTGTGTATAAAATCATGAATAATGGTTGTGGAGGACCTCTGGTAGGTAGCCCCTACATTTTTTTAGACCAAATGTCATGATAGTGTGGCAAAAGGTTCCCAAAGGGGTAATGAATGTGGTTTTTTATTAGTGATCTGGGTGCATCTTGATATGATTATATCTGACAAACCCGTCAATGAATAATTTGAGAGCGTGACTGGATGTATTTCCCATAATCATGTCGATGTTGGGTAGTGGGTAATCATCCTTCAAAGTGGCTTTATTCAAGTCTCGGTAGTCGACATACATGCGAACCTTCCCTCCTGATTTTGGCACAATTACGATATTGGTTAGCCAGGTGGGATATTTAACACACGAATGAAGACCACATTCAATTGATTGACTAGTTCTTCTTTAACGTTGAATGACCACTCGGTGTAGAGCTTTCGCAGTTTCTGCTTGACCGATTTGCAGTCCAGGAAATTTAGAATCTCATGCTGGTCTATCTCAGGGTCAATATCGGGCATATCATCGTAGGACCATGCGAATATATCCATGAATTCCTTTATTAGTTCTTCTAGTTGTGAGTGCTCATGCTCATTGAGGGTGTCCCCTATCCTAATCTCGCGTATTTGGCTACTAGAACCGATATTAATAAAAATTTCATCTTCATTAACTTACATGATTATGTTATTTTTTATTAACCTTGTTTAGATCAGTTAAGAATTGTTCATTTGCAAAATCATTATCCTCTAGAGTTTTATTAGAATCAAGACAATTAATGTAAGGCATAACAAGATACTCAAAATCTTCGTTTATTTAATTGATAGGGAAAGGAACATTGAGAACCTCATTAAAGGAGGTCTTGATTACATTAGAGTGAGGGGAAACAACCAAAGGGGAAGGGGATAAACATCGGGGTTAGGTTGATGTGACACCCCGACTAATTAAATATCGGGTAGCTACTCCTTTATTCAAATTAATACAAAATGTCAAGTTGGTTCAGTTCATAGCATCACTGTCGAAAAACAATTGAACAATTACTAGCCACCTAATATTTAAAAAGTAAGTTGTCAATTTTAATTAAATCCGATTAACATGCAATAAATTAGATTATGCAATGCTAACATAACCACCGCAACATAGTCACAATAGAATAACCATGGAATAATAATAAATCTGGAGGAATACTCCTCACAACAATCCGAATACTGAAATAAACAAATACAAAGTTTGAATCATTAATTAATTACAACCCAGAGTCTGAAATAAAACTGAATAAATGAGATGTCTCAAAAATAAATGGGGCGACATGCCCTACAGATGTATAAATCAGAAATAGAGTCAAGATAGAAAGTGGAGGCATCTACTATCGAGGTACTGTAACTTCCAGAACGGCTACATCACGTCATTGGAATGGAACTCCTATGCTTGGTGTCCTTGTGGATGGGCACCTAAAAAGTTTTACAAGAAAAATAGATTTGAAAGCAAACGAGTCAGAACCCGATTCTGAAAATAGTTTAAAATACAACAAGTGTTTAATATTATTAAACAGTGAATATAAAATACATGATAGTGCGTGCACTTCCATGATTTCCTCACCTCTCAACTAATTGTGCACACCTACCGTACCCGTACCCATACCCGTTCTAGTTATTCCCATATCTAACTAGTCCAATACGCAATCTAACTTTACTGTACGATTTCCAATTCAATTCCCGACATCTTAATTTAAACAGAGTGTTTTTCTTTGCTTCTTAGTTATCAAAATTAGTAATACTAATCACTAGGGATTTTCCAATGTTAACTCTACAAAAGGTTGCTATTATTCACACTTACATTTATACATGACAGTTCTTTTCAATTAATGGTATAATTTCCTCATCATAAATATACAATAATGGTACCCCGAGGCTAAGTTGCGGTGCACACATACTCTGCTATCGAATCCCGGTACATCACGTACATAAGGACCACGTATTCTGAATCTCTCAAGAATCGTTCTGATAAGTAACAAACGCACACAATGGAGGCAAACATAGTTCGCATGACATGGGTCATGCACATACCTACACTCCCATGATCAGCAGACTTATTAACTTCTCAATAAGTCCTTCTCTGACCTATGTCCTCGAGGTACCAATCTAAATCCCCCCGTAGGCACACAAAGATTAGATGGCCCTGATCGAACGGCGACCTCCCGTGATAGCAAGTATGGTAGGTATGTTATACACAGATAACCACATATACTAAGCATTCACACTTATTAGATATATCAATATCATTAGAGGTATATTTTACATTTCTATACCGATATAAATGTTGCACGATTACAAATCCCCGACTACTATACATTAAAAGTTATCAACCCTTCTCACGTCGTAATTTTTAGGTACTTATCTCCTAACCCATAAATGTCCTCTGGGATTCTACAAAATTCTAGGTTTTAATCCTCAACGTACTTCCAATCTCACAAATATATCCACTAGTCAACAAGGGAAGGTTAACACTCAATTATATAAGTCTACAAGAAGTTTTAAATAAAATCAGGCCTAAAAAAGCATTATGTCAACTCGTTAGAAATCTCATTCGAACGAGGTCGTTCGAATGAATGGCTTCGAATGAACTACCAACTCGTTAGAAGGGGTACTGTCATCTCGTTAGAAGTCTCGTTCGAACGAGGCCATTCGAACGACCTGGGCAGGTGTTCTAACGAGATGGCAGTAAACGCCCAGAAATTTTCCAATTCATTTTACTTCATTTTTCTCTTCTCTAAGTTCATCCTAAGATCATCCCAACAACATTTTAATGTTCTTAAACTATTCTAAATCCTCTTAGGTCGTTTCTTAACATATTTTTGGGGTCAAATCCTCCTAA
Organism: Sambucus nigra; assembly: GCA_949130495.1. Classification (NCBI taxonomy): domain Eukaryota; kingdom Viridiplantae; phylum Streptophyta; class Magnoliopsida; order Dipsacales; family Adoxaceae; genus Sambucus; species Sambucus nigra. The sequence continues at coordinate 406,607,406 of OX422207.1, forward strand.
TCAACTTGTAACTATCATTAATCCCCAAATTTTACCCCAAACCCTATGAACAGGAACCCAGAATTTTATTGTGCCTAATTACTCATCATAAATCCATTTTTAAATCATCAAAGTTAAGTCTTCGGATACCAAATTACTCCATAACCATTCTACATGCAATTCCTAACCCAACTTTAGAGTATCTATAACAATTTCATTAGGTTTTCCTCAAAACTTTCAAGACAAAACAGTTTCTACACTAAACATGGAAGAAATATTCAATGAACTAAGAATATCAAATCACTTTTCTTAGATTCGTTCTTCAGATTGTTGTTGGCATTTCAAGGTTGATTCTCTCCTCTTTCCGGTCACAAATCCTTTCTAATTATGATGATGGGGAGATGGTTTGATATAGGTCCTCTAGCCTCTCTTCTAACTTCTCTCAAAACCTCCGTATCCCAGTCTCTCACTTTTGGCTGATAATGGCCGTAGTGGATATTTTAATAATCTTTAATTTACCTAAAAAATTCGTGGGTTTTAAATTTAATCCCTTAATTTTTAAAATTACCGAAATACCCTTCTAGGTTGCCGGTTTGGCCTAAAAATGCCCCGAGACCCAAACTAAACCCCCGGCTAGTGTTTTCTGACTATTTCGACCCTTCCGGACACGCTGGCACACTCAAAATGACCATTTGGTTGATAAAAATATAATTCACTTTTTAATTCAAAAAATTTCATTCCTGACGCGACTGACACGCGCGTCCCAACTAAATTTCCCAAATTGTCGTATTTCTGCCTCGCGAAAATTTTAATATTTTCAATACTCATATATTACCATATATAATCAAAAATATTCAATTTTAACATTGTAATCAAATACCAACTCACATCTCGCTAGTATTTATATCTGGATTAATTTCCAATTAATTCTCATTTAATTCAATTAATCCCTTAAATAAAAATCAATAAAATTACGGGGTATTACATACTTCCCCCCTAAAAATAGAATTTCGTCCCGAAATTCGGAACTAAAGAGTACCTGGAAAAAATAACTCTGGATAACGCTCGCGCATGTCATCCTCGCGCTCCCATGTGGACTTCTCGGCATTATGATGCCGCCACTGAACACGTACTAATGGTACTATCTTTGACCTCAGTTTTCGCTCGCTTTGGTCTAAAATAGCAATCGGCCCTTCCTCGTAGGAACTATCTGGCTGAAGATCGATGTCCTCTATAGCAATGTGAGTATGGAACAAATCGTCCCTAAGATATTTCCTTAGCGAGGAAATATGGGACACATCATGAATTCTATGCAAGTGCTCCGATAACCCAAGTCTATACGCAACTGGCCCAATCCTCTCGATGATAGGAAATGGCTCCACATATCTTGGTGCCAATTTCCCCTTCTTCCCAAAATGCATAATCCCCTTCATAGGAGATACTCTGATTAACACCTGGTCTCCCACCTTGAATTCTCTGAAGAACCTCTTGGCATCAGCATAGCTCTTCTGCCGGTCCTGAGCTACCCGAATACGGCTCCGTATCATCTCTATCCTTGCCGAAGTGTCCTGAATCACTTTCGGTCCAAGGAGTTTGTTATCCCCCACCTCTAACCAACATGCTGGGGAACGACAATGCCTACCATACAACGCCTCTAATGGAGCCATGCCAATGGTGAACTGATAGGAGTTATTATAAGCAAACTCCACCAGTGGAATGTACTACTCCCAACCACCTCCAAAGTCTAATATGCACATACGTAACATGTCCTCCAACATTTGATTTGTCCACTCTCTTTGCCCATCAGTCTGCGGGTGATATGCCGTACTCAGCCGCAACTCTGTACCCATGGCCTCCTGGAAACTCTCCCAAAATCGTGAAACAAATATCTTATCTCGGCCAGATACGATATTTAGAGGCACCCCGTGAAGTCTCACTATCTCGGCAATACTACCGGTGACTGAGGTGGTTCCTACTGCACAACTGCTAGGGCGACATTTACTGCTTGGGCTACAATAGCTACAACCTCTGCGGCATTCAAGGAGCCCTGAACTGGTGTAGGCTTGGCTCGGGCTGAGCATCCCTGGGAACTCGCTGTAAACGTCGCAGAGGCATCTGAAATGAGAGTAAAGTCTTATAAGTTCGCAGTTATTACCTCAAAATAGCTGAAGAGCGAAGCATACACAAAAGAATACAACAATTCTAAAATATAGGGCTCTATATCAAAGAAAGCTCAGCGGAAACATTGAAGCACCTTATACTTTTGACTTGCTTAAGTCTATACTGTATAAGTGTTCATCTAATTTGGAAATAGTGACAAAATTGGTTGTCCAACCTAGAAACCAAAAAGCCTCAGAACTTATCTCTCTAATCCTCTTCAATAATTCATGAAGGTATAAATTGAATCACACTACACACAATTAGAAGTGCATACATGTGTTCATATTGCTTAAAATTGAATGTGTGATTAATTCCCCTTAATTTGGTGCTTTAATAATTTTTTGGGAATTTTTAAATATTCTTTAAACTTTTTTAAACATTTTTTAAATAAATGTTTTTATTAATAAAATGGGATTATAAAATTTGTGGGGTTAATATTCTATTTTGTAAACTTCATTTTTCACTCGAATGTTTGGTTGGGTAGAATCTCAAAGCGCTAGAGACTTCAGGGTGCCTTCTGTAAATACTTTGGACACGCGTGTGTGAGCCACTCATATGTCAACACTTGTTATCCTCCGGGTGTACCTATTTGTGTTTGTTATGTGAGAGGGTTGGATGATTGATTGCTGAACGTTGGATCATTCCAAATCGAGGGTCTGCATGTGTTCTTAGTGAATCCCGGTGCTATCCATATGAACCAATCACAATCATTTTTAATCACCGCTGTTTTATAACCTTTGGATCAAGTCAAAGTTTGCAAGACTTGATCTCAGCCCTTGATTTCCCTCGAACATCCAGAACCTTCCCTTAGCCCTATAAATACCCTCCACTTCTCAGCCTTAGAAGACTTTTGGGCATTCGTCTTTCTGAGAGAAAAAAAAACAAGAGAGAAGAGAGAAGTGAGAGAGAAGAGAGAAAAGAAAAGAGAGAAGAGAGAGAAATGAAAAACAGTTAGCCAAAATCAAACCCTAACCCTAACCCTAAACACTTCAACTCTGAAACAAACCTTCGTATATTCAACCCTAAACACAACCCTGAGTGTTTGAGAGAGAGAGAGTGGTTTGTTCATATCGAAGCTGTAACCTCCTGGTCTTTGATCTTGTTCAAAACTTAAACATTCGTGTGAAGATCTTGTTTCTTTTTCATAGAAACTTTAGATCTACACTCTGCATGTTACATTTTCACTAGATCTGCATATTTACTACTTGATTTAAGAAAATCTTTACTGATTTAGTTTTGAAAATGTTTTATGGTTTCTGTTCTTACGAAACTTAACCTTGACCTAGTTGGATTCACACTTGGAGATTTTCAATCTCACAAATGTTTTCAAAAAGAGATTGATTAGGATCTTGACCGATTTTAAAAGCGAGATATCCATGGAATCTGGGTTATATTAAAGGTCAAACAGGTTTATAGTTCTGTAAGAAAGAAAGAAAACAAAATCACTGCATATAGACTTTATATGTAATTTACTAGGACTGTCTGTAAATCTAAGTGTGTGTGAGTTCATGCATGTTGGTAGGAATCACTACACAAACACTTAACACACTACTACACTGGAAGTGTTGTGTATAAGATCTAAGATCATTGAGTCGACATAAGGAAGCTAAAGCAGAGGAAGTTATCAAACTGGAAGAACATCATCAACAAATTAGATCTATGAGAAGTTAGAAGGACACCAAGTGGGGTATATTCCTAAACTTAGAATAGGTTGATTTGTGTGCTTGCATGTTGTATTGTTTGTAACTATTATTTGTTATTAGTGGATTTTTACTTTTGTGACTTAGAAGTCACCGTGGATGTTTCCTCTGTTGGGAGAGGTTTTACCACGTTAAAAACTGTGTGTTGATTATCTTCATCTACTCATCTCATTCTATAAGTGTGCTGAATTTTTGAAACTGCCTTAGTTTTAAAAAACTGATTACACAGTCTTAATTACTCTCGTACATAAGTTTCTTTGTAAACACATCTCGTTTATAATTTTTATTTTTCAAAAGAAAAGGGTTTCTTCAACAAACATCTCGGAGTTGCTTATACAGTTTAATCTTGTATTAAACGACATTAGCGACGTTTTTCAATTGGTATCAGAGCCCTGTTAACTTTTATTTCAAAAGATCTTGTGTTTCTGAAATCGTTTTCTGAAAAACCTAACTATGGACGAGAAGAATGAAAGGTTTGGTAATCTGTCCAGACCTCCACTCTTTGATGGAAACAACTTTGCTTACTGGAAAGTAAGAATGGTTGCCTTCATCCAAGGGACTTTAGGAGATGATGTCTGCCACATTATTGAAAATGGATACACTTATCCTACTAAACCAGCCACTGAAGGAAGTGATGGGAGGATAAAGAAAATCTTAAGTGAATTTACCCAAGAAGAGAAAACCATTTCTCAAAATAACAATAAAGGAAAGAATGCCATTTTTATGTCTATTAATGAGTATGAGTTCAAAAGAATCTCATCTTGTGCCACTTCTAAGGAAGCATGGGACACATTAATCACTGCACATGAAGGAGACTCAGGAGTTAAAGCTGCTAAAACTCAAATGCTTATCCAGCAGTACAACTCTTTGATCATGTCTGACTCTGAGTCTTTTGATGATTTTTACATGAACTTAAATGATATAGTCACTAAGTTGCATGCTAATGGTATTACTTATGATAGAAATGAAATTGTTTCTAAAATTCTAAGGTCATTACCACAAAAGTTTGACAGTAAGAGGTATGCTATTGAGGAAATGAATGATCAAAACCTTACCCCTCAGTTACTCAGTAGCAAACTTGGAACTGTGGAAATGGAATTAGACTTTAAGAAACAATTGAATCATTCTCAAAGAAAACAACCCAACTCTAACTTGAGTTTTGCCTCTAAGATATCTAAACTTGAGACCAATTTGATCAACTCTGACTCTGATGAGGAGTGTGATATAGACAAACTAGATAATCAGATTGCCTTAATGTCTAAATAATTTAAGAAAATTGTTAAATTTAGAAACAAACAGGCAACTAAACAAGGCAAACCTAATTATCCTACTCTGTCTAATCCCAAACCTCATGAGAGAGGACTTGACAAACATCCTAAGGACAACAACTCCAGACCCACTAGAGACCTTAAAAAGATTGAATGTTTTAGATGTGGGAAACTAGGTCACATTGCTCACAATTGCAGAGTTAATCTGAATAAAGCCAACACACACAATAGAGCCAATGTCTGTAAAACTTGGAATGATTCAAGTGACTCTGATGAAGAGGAACTTGAGTCATCAAATGTACTTGACCCTTGCATGTCTTTTTATGCTAAGATCATTTACAATGATGATATGCCTGTGTGTGATAATGATGCTCCTACTCCTGCTTATGTGAATACTGTTTTGACTGGCCTAGATGCTTTATTATATGAAAATGTTGCTAGTTCTACTACCGTGTGTGTGAGTCAAAGTGATCTCGATAATGACGATGCAAATGTGTGCGTGAGTACTAAAACTGAATCGTTAGGGGTCACTACACACACTTCACTTAGCGACTCAGACACAGATGACCTACCTGATATCCATACTTTGTATGCTAAAACTCTTAAAAAAGGCACTAGACTGGAGAAAACTGTTAGAGACCTGACTAAGAAATTAGATGATCTAAGTCCTATTATGAAGCTGAATACCGAAGAATACACTAACCAATGTCTATCTCATCAATCTGAAATTGAATCTTTTGATCAAAAATTTAAAGAGTTGACTAAAACTAATGAAATCCTGGAAATGAAATATAAGGGAACATTATTAGAATTGGAGGAAGCAAAAACAAAGACAACTACTGTTTTCAAAAAAATTTCTAAGTTTGAAAACAATTCAAATTGTTTTACTGACTTTGTTGTTGACTCCAAGACCAATTCTGATGATAGAACCGGTATTGGATTTTGCCCTAAGAACAAACCATAATCTACAAAACTTGAACCTATTAAGTTTGTGTCTGGGGGCTAAAGATCAATTGAAACATGTCCAGACTTTCATTTTATTAAAATGGAATTTGATCAAAAGCAACAACAGAAAGACATTGGAGAGTCTAGTAATTCTAAGGCTGACACTGCACTTAAGACTAAATACGTCTGTCCTTTGATCAGAAAGGCTGAATCTACCTTTAAAACCATCCCTTCTAGGAATAGGACTTCTGAACAAAATGCTGTTAAACCTATCTTTAGAAGTTTTCCTAAGGAAATTCATCCCTCAAGCAATCAATATGGCTCTTACTGTGACATTTATGGTCATTCCTTTGAAGGTTGTTATGCTAGGCGTCTAAATTCCCCTGTGTACAATACCTCTGTCTACAGGAACTTTAACTATTCTAGGAAAAATCGTAACCATTATGTCCTTCCAAGACAACCTGATAAGAACTCTAACTACAGAAATAGAAAGACCAAAACTAAGAGTTCATTTAAGAGAAAGGCTCCCAGAAACTTTCCGAAACCAAAAGCTCAAATTTTCCATAATAATAAGTTTGCTGCTCCAAATGTTTTTCGACAAAAAGCTGTTTCTCGAAAATTTTATCAAATGAGGGCAAACTTGCGCAAAATTAAAACAAGAGCTATTTGGGTTAGAAAAGATGATCTCTTACCCCAAATGAAGTGTAACATTGTCATCACTGCTTTAAAAGCTTAACACACTTCATCTGGTTGGTACTTAGATTCAGGATGTTCCAAACATATGACAGGAGATGAAACCAAACTTTTAAACAAAACTAGATTTGCTAGTGGCAAAGTAGTTTTTGGTGACGGTGTTTCATCCCAGATCATAGGTAAAGGAACCCTAAAAGAAGAAGGAATGCCTGTTCTTGAAAATTTACTATTAGTTAAAGGCCTTAAAGCCAACCTCCTAAGTATATCACAATTTTGTGACTCTGACCATATAGTCACCTTTTCAAAGAACAATTGTAAAATTCTAAATGATAAAGTTGAATGCATTATTACAGGATTTAGAACACCTAACAATTGTTATACTGTCAAGACTAGTTCTGAAACCTGTAACATTGTCAGAATGGATGACAATGAAATCTGGCATAATCGAATGGGTCACTTAAGTTGTGATATCCTTGGTAGATTGTCTAGTCAAGAGATAGTTAGAGGAATTCCTAAAATTAAACCTATTTCAAGTGTTGTCTGTGGTCATTTCCAGGAAGGAAAAATAGTTAAGACTTCGCATAAAAATGTTAAAGACATCCTCACCTCTAGACCTCTAGATCTCATCCATATGGACCTTATTGGTCCCTCTAGAACTGTTAGTCTTTGTGGACACATTTATATCCTAGTCATGGTTGATGATTTCACACGATTCACTTGGGTTGCCTTCTTGAAACATAAATCTGACACGTTTCAGAACTTTTTAAAAATCTTACTTAGAATTGAAAATGAGAAGGACACACAAGTAAATCGTATTCATAGCGATAGAGGGGGAGAGTTCATAGACACAGGAATAGTTGAATATTGTGACTACAACGGTTACAAACATGAATTTAGTGCCCCTAAAACTCCTCAGCAGAATGGTATTGCTGAAAGAAAAAACCGAACTCTTCAAGAGATGGCACGTGTCATGTTGCATGCCAAATCTCTACCTAAATACTTCTGGGTAGAATCTATTAGAACTGCATGTCATATCATTAATAGGGTTTACCTTAGGAAAAACTCTAAACAAACCCCTTATGAGTTGTGGTACGGTAAGAAGCCTAATCTGAAATATCTAAGAACTTTCGGAAGTCAATGTTATGTCTGTAAAGACAGAGAACATTTGTCTAAATTCGAAACGCGTGGTGATAAAGCCATCTTCTTAGGATACTCTCCAAACATTCGTGCTTATCGTATATACAATCTGCGTACTAAGGCCCTTATGGAATCGATAAATGTAATTGTAAGCGACACTAATGTCGAAAATAAGATATCTGAATAACCTATTGTGGTTGAATCTGAAAATGATTTCAAAACTGATTCACCAGAAATAGTTGACTCATTACCTACTGAGAGTCCAGAAGTACCTGGCTGGGTCTCTAAAGACCATCCCATTGACAACGTGGTCGGTAATCCTAATGAGCCAGTTCGTACTAGATCCCAGTTAAGAAATTATGCTAATTATGCATGCTTCGTCTCCCTTGTGGAACCGAAAATGTTAATGAAGCATTGAATGACACACACTGGATTTCTGCTATGCATGAAGAACTTTTACAATTTGTCATTCACGATGTCTGGTATCTTGTACCTCGGCCTCAAACCAAAAATGTTATTGGAACACGTTGGATCTTTAAGAAAAAATCTGATGAAAATGGGGTGATTCTTAGAAACAAAGCTAGACTTGTTGCTCAAGGTTACTCTCAAATAGAAGGGATAGATTTTAGTGAGACATTTGCCCATGTCACTCGTCTTGAATCTGTTCGTCTTCTTTTCGCCATAGCGTGTCACTTAAAATTCACACTTTATCAAATGGACGTCAAATCTGCTTTCCTAAATGGAATTATGTTTGAAGAAACGTATGTAGAACAACCTAAAGGGTTCATTGACCCTAAATACCCTAACCATGTCTTTCGTCTAAAAAAGGCTCTGTATGGCTTAAAACAAGCTCCTCGAGCTTGGTATAAATGCCTTTCTAACTTTTTATTGGATAAGGGTTTTAAGAGAGGAGGAAATGACCGGACTCTCTTTGTCAAACATTTTGACAAAAACATTATTATAGCCCAAGTCTATGTAGACGACATCATATTCGGGTCAACTTCAAACTCTGAAGTTAAATCCTTTTCTGCTATTATGCACAAGGAATTTCACATGTCCCTTATGGGGGAGCTATAACTTTTCTTAGGATTTCAAGTGAAACAGAATTCTGATGGACTATTTGTCTCTCAAACTAAGTATGTCTTAGACCTTGTTAAGAAATTTTGTTTAGATAATGCTAAAGTTGCCAAAATGCCTATGAGTACTACTGTTAAATTATGTAAAGATGAAACTGGAAAGTAAGTTGATTCCACACTGTATCGTAGTATGATTGGTAGCCTACTCTATCTAACTGCCTCACGACCAGACATAATGTATGTTGTATGTCTGTGTGCTCATTACCAGAATAACCCTAAAGAGAGCCATTTATTGAGTGTAAAACGTATAATAAAGTACATAAAATGCACTCTTAATCTTGGACTTAGGTACACTAATGATACCTGCAGCACCATCATAGGGTATACTGATGCTGATTGGGCCGGTTGTACTGATGACAGTAAAAGTACATTAGGTGCCTGTTATTATGTTGGCAATAATTTAGTTGGTTGGAGTAGCAAAAAACAGAATTGCACATCTTTATCTACGGCTGAGTCCGAATATATAGCAGCAGGAAGTTGCTGTGCTCAATTATTATGGATAAAACAGATGTTAAGCGATTATGGGATTAAAGAAGATCAATTACAATTGTATTGTGACAATCAAAGCGCCATTAACATATCTAAAAACCCGGTTCAACACTCGCGAACTAAGCATATTAAAATAAGACATCATTTTATACGCGAACTTGTTGAAACTAAGGAATTAGAAATTCATTACCTGCCTACTGATCTGTAACTTGCAGACATGTTCACTAAACCTCTAGACTATAACAGATTTCTGTATTTGCAAAATTCTATAGGCATGGTATGCGCTGATTAAACTCTTAAGACCTTAAGTTTTACCCTTTGTCCATTTGAGACAAAATGGTGGAGAAATTTGAGTCTTACGAGTTCAATGTTTTGTTCACATTTTATCTAAACTGCTTGATCTTAGTGTGTATATTTGTAGGAATCTCTTCTACTGATTGTCTACCTTTTCTAGTGTACAAATTTTGTAAATAGTTGAGTTATGTAATTTTTGACTTTCTAGAAAATGGGTAAATAGTATCTTTTGTATAGGACTAGGTTTTATTTTTTTTGGTTCCCTACGAGTTTTAAGCTAACTCAAAGGAGATTTTGTCTCATATTTCCAAAGGGGGAGATTGAAGCACCTTATACTTTTGACTTGCTTAAGTCTATACTGTATAAGTGTTCATCTAATTTGGAAATAGTGACAAAATTGGTTGTCCAACCTAGAAACCAAAAAGCCTCAGAACTTATCTCTCTAATCCTCTTCTATAATTCATGAAGGTATAAATTGAATCACACTACACACAATTAGAAGTGCATACATGTGTTCATATTGCTTAAAATTGAATGTGTGATTAATTCCCCTTAATTTGGTGCTTTAATAATTTTTTGGGAATTTTTAAATATTCTTTAAACTTTTTTAAACATTTTTTAAATAAATGTTTTTATTAATAAAATGGGATTATAAAATTTGTGGGGTTAATATTCTATTTTGTAAACTTCATTTTTCACTCGAATGTTTGGTTGGGTAGAATCTCAAAGCGCTAGAGACTTCAGGGTGCCTTCTGTAAATACTTTGGACGCGCGTGTGTGAGCCACTCATATGTCAACACTTGTTATCCTCCGGGTGTACCTATTTGTGTTTGTTATGTGAGAGGGTTGGATGATTGATTGCTGAACGTTGGATCATTCCAAATCGAGGGTCTGCATGTGTTCTTAGTGAATCCCGGTGCTATCCATATGAACCAATCACAATCATTTTTAATCACCGCTATTTTATAACCTTTGGATCAAGTCAAAGTTTGCAAGACTTGATCTCAGCCCTTGATTTCCCTCGAACATCCAGAACCTTCCCTCAGCCCTATAAATACCCTCCACTTCTCAGCCTTAGAAGACTTTTGGGCATTCGTCTTTCTGAGAGGAAAAAAATAAGAGAGAAGATAGAAGTGAGAGAGAAGAGAGAAAATAAAAGAGAGAAGAGAGAGAAAGGAAAAACAGTTAGCCAAAATCAAACCCTAACCCTAACCCTAAACACTTCAACTCTGAAACAAACCTTCGTATATTCAACCCCAAACACAACCCTGAGTGTTTGAGAGAGAGAGAGTGGTTTGTTCATATCGAAGCTGTAACCTCCTGGTCTTTGATCTTGTTCACAACTTAAACATTCGTGTGAAGATCTTGTTTCTTTTTCATAGAAACTTTAGATCTACACTCTGCATGTTACATTTTCACTAGATCTGCATATTTACTACTTGATTTAAGAAAATCTTTACTGATTTAGTTTTGAAAATGTTTTATGGTTTATGTTCTTACGAAACTTAACCTTGACCTAGTTGGATTCACACTTGGAGATTTTCAATCTCACAAATGTTTTCAAAAAGAGATTGATTAGGATCTTGACCGATTTTAAAAGCGAGATATCCATGGAATCTGGGTTATATTAAAGGTCAAACAGGTTTATAGTTCTGTAAGAAAGAAAGAAAACAAAATCACTGCATATAGACTTTATATGTAATTTACTAGGACTGTCTGTAAATCTAAGTGTGTGTGAGTTCATGCATGTTGGTAGGAATCACTACACAAACACTTAACACACTACTACACTGGAAGTGTTGTGTATAAGATCTAAGATCATTGAGTCGACATAAGGAAGCTAAAGCAAAGGAAGTTATCAAACTGGAAGAACATCATCAACAAATTAGATCTATGAGAAGTTAGAAGGACACCAAGTGGGGTATATTCCTAAACTTAGAAGAGGTTGATTTGTGTGCTTGCATGTTGTATTGTTTGTAACTATTATTTGTTATTAGTGGATTTTTACTTTTGTGACTTAGAAGTCACCGTGGATGTTTCCTCTATTGGGAGAGGTTTTATCACGTTAAAAACTGTGTGTTGATTATCTTCATCTACTCATCTCATTCTATAAGTGTGCTAAATTTTTGAAACTGCCTTAGTTTTAAAAAACTGATTACACAGTCTTAATTACTCTCGTACATAAGTTTCTTTGTAAACACATCTTGTTTATAATTTTTATTTTTCAAAAGAAAAGGGTTTCTTCAACAAACATCTCGGAGTTGCTTATACAGTTTAATCTTGTATTAAACGGCATTAGCGACGTTTTTCAAACATAACAAGCTGTACACATCCTAAGGACACTAGAACCAGACGGTCTGATACCACCTGTGACACCTCGGCTAATTAAATACTGGGTAGCTACTCCTTTATTCAAATTAATGAAAAATGTCAAGTTGGTTCAGTTCATAGCATCACTGTCGAAAAACAATTGAACAATTACTAGCCACCTAATATTTAAAAAGTGAGTTGTCAATTTTAATTAAATCCGATTAACATGCAATAAATTAGATTATGAAATGCTAACATAACCACCGCAACATAGTCACAATAGAATATCCACGGAATAATAATAAATCTGGAGGAATACTCCTCACAACAATCCGAATACTGAAATAAACAAATACAAAGTTTGAATCATTAATTAATTACAACCCAGAGTCTGAAATAAAACTGAATAAATGAGATGTCTCTAAAAGAAATGGGGCGACATGCCCTACAAATGTATAAATCTGAAATAAAGTCAAGATAGAAAGTGGAGGCGTCTACTATCGAGGTCCTGTAACTTCCACAGTGGCTACAACACGTCATTGGAATGGAACTCCTATGCTTGGTGTCCTTGTGGTCGGGCACCTAAAAAGGTTTTACAAGAAAAATAGATTTGAAAGCAAACGGGTCAGAGCCCGATTGTGAAAATAGTTTAAAATACAGCAAGTGTTTAATATTATTAAACAGTGAATATAAAATACATGATAGTGCGTGCACTCACATGAGTTCCTCACCTCTTAACTAATTGTGCACACCTACCGTACCCGTACCCGTTCTAGTTATTCCCATATCTAACTAGTCCAATACGCAATCTAACTTTACTGTACGATTTCCAATTCAATTCCCGACATCTTAATTTAAACAAAGTGTTTTTCTTTGCTTCTTAGTTCTCAAAATTAGTAATACTAATCACTAGGGATTTTCCAATGTTAACTCTACAAAAGGTTGCTATTATTCACACTTACATTTATACATGACAGTTCTTTTCAATTAATGGTATAATTTCCTCATCATAAATATACAATAATTGCACCCTGAGGCTAAGTTGTGTTGCACACATACTCTGCTATCGAATCCTGGTACATCAAGTACATAAGGACCACGTATTCCGAATCTCTCAAGAATCGTTCCGATAAGTAACAAACACACACAATGGAGGCGAACATAGTTCGCATGACATGGGTCACGCACATACCTACACTCCCATGATCAGCAGACTTATTAACTTCTCAATAAGTCCTTCTCTGACCTATGTCCTCGAGGTACCAATCTAAATCCCCCCGTAGGCACACAAAGATTAGATGGCCCTGATCGAACGCCGACCTCCCGTGATAGCAAGTATGGTAGGTACGTTACACACAGATAACCACATATACTAAGCATTCACACTTATTAGATATATCAATATCATTAGAGGTATATTTTACATTTCTATACCGACATAAATGTTGCACGATTACAAATCCCCGACTACTATACATTAAAAGTTATCAACCCTTCTCACGTCGTAATGTTTAGGTACTTATCTTCTAACCCATAAATGTCCTCTGGGCTACTACAAAATTCTAAGTTTTAATCCTCAACGTACTTCCAATCTCACAAATATATCCACTAGTCAATAAGGGAAGGTTAACACTCAATTATATAAGTCTACAAGAAGTTTTAAATAAAATCAGGCCTAAAAAAGCATTATGTCATCTCGTTAGAAATCTCATTCGAACGAGGTCGTTCGAATGAATGGCTTCGAATGAACTACCAACTCGTTAGAAGGGGTACTGTCATCTCGTTAGAAGTCTCGTTCGAACGAGGCCATTCGAACGACCTGGGCAGGTCTTCTAACGAGATGGCAGTAAACGCCCAGAAAGTTTCCAATTCGTTTTACTTCATTTTTCTCTTCTCTAAGTTCATCCTAAGATCATCCCAAGAATATTTTAATGTTCTTAAACTATTCTAAATCCTCTTAGGTCATTTCTTAACATATTTTTGGGGTCAAATCCTCCTAATCAACTTGTAACTATCATTAATCCCCAAATTTTACCCCAAACCCTATGAACAGGAACCCAGAATTTTATTGTGCCTAATTACTCATCATAAATCCATTTTTAAAACATCAAAGTTAAGTCTTCGGATACCAAATTAGTCCATAACCATTCTACATGCAATTCCTAACCCAACTTTAGTATATCTATAACAATTTCATTAGGTTTTCCTTAAAACTTTCAAGACAAAACAGTTCCTACACTAAACATGGAAGAAATATTCAATGAACTAAGAATATCAAATCACTTGCCTTAGATTCTTTCTTCAGATTGTTATTGGATTTTCAAGGTTGTTTCTCTCCTCTTTTCGATCACAAATCCTTTCCAATTGTGATGATGGGGAGATGGTTTGGTATAGGTCCTCTAGCCTCTCTTCTAACTTCTCTCAAAACCTCCATAGCCCACTCTCTCACTTTTGGCTGATGATGGCCTTAGTGTCTCTTTTAATAATCTTTAATTTACCTAAAAAATTCGTATGTTTTAATCCCCTAATTTTTAAAATTACCGAAATACCCTTCTAGGTTGCCGGTTTGGCCTAAAAATGTCTTGGGACCCAAACTAAACCCCCGGCTATTGTTTTCTGACTATTTCGACCCTTCCAGACACGTTGGAGCACTCAAAATGACCATTTGGTTGATAAAAATATAATTCACTTTTTAATTCAAAAAATTTCATTCCTGACGCGATTGACACGCGCGTCCCAACTAAATTTCCCAAATTATCGTATTTCTGCCTCGTGACAATTTTAATATTTTCAATACTCATATATTACCATATATACTAAAAAATATTCAATTTTAACATCGTAATCAAATACCAACTCACATCTCGCTGGTATTTATATTCGGATTAATTTTCTATTAATTCTCATTTAATTCAATTAATCCCTTAAATAAAAATCAATAAAATTATGGGGTATTACAGTTGAACACTAAAAGGTGGCATAGTTGTAGCATGCCAGTTGAGAATAGGTGCATCAGCATCTTTGATGAGGTAAAATGGATTCAACGATATAGCCCCTGAGTGGATCATGTAGAGTATCAGCCTCAATATCTGTAAATTGAATGTCCTCAGTCAGTGCCCTCAGAATCCTCGATATCAGCTATGGTTTCTTCAGTGAGTGGTTGTACACGGTGCTGGAAACTTTCGGCCTATGGGTAGTTATCTTGAAAAAATATCTCCATTCCTAGTTTCATCCTTTTGTCTATATGGTCATACTAAGGTTCGGGGAAGCCGCAAAAGGGAAAATCTTCACTTTCTCTGATGAATCTTCCAATTAGGGAATCTCTCGGGATAATTTTATCACATTCTAACCTCCTCTTTAGTCGAGGTTGACGGATCAATCTGAGTTCTTCTTCTGACGGCTAATAGCCCAAGCCAGAGGGAGGAAAATCCTCCTTCAACAGAATAATTTTAATTATCCCTTACTTTCTTCCCCCTAGCCCCAGTTCAGGCATGAAGTTCATATTCTTAAACATTTAGATTACATTAACATTTCCATGCGGGTCATATTTCAAAAAAAACCCTGTCTTTGTCTAGTTTGTCTTTGGAATCCTGAAAGAAGCATATCACTCACCCCACATTGTATTTCAAGTACTAGATTACTGGTGCTTTCATTCTCAGTGTTATCGTTGTCTCTTAAGATGGTAATAACTTGCCTATTGACGAAGAACTTCAATTTCTGATAAAGGGAAGAAGACACACCTTTGATGCTATGGAGCCACGATTGTCCGAGCAGTAGATTAAAATAGTTTGGGATGTCTATGACTTGGAATTCAACAATAGGATTTATAGGGCCAACCCCTATTTCAAGCTTGATGGATCCCATTACTTCTCAGTGGATGATGTCGTAGGCACGTATGGAAGCAGAGGTTGGAACAAGGTCGATTACTTTCAATCCTAGACAATTGATGGTTCTTAACAGGAAAACATTTAGAGCTGATCCGTTGTCGACAAGAGAGAGGGGGAAGGTTTTCCCCATAACTTTAATAGAGATATTAAAAGCATGATTGTGGTTGGGACTAGTCTTGGGGATTTCTTGTTCAGAAAAGGAGAGCATATGAGCAGAGCACTTCTTTTAGCGTGGTTGAGGGAGGAACTGTGAGTCCTGTGAGTGGCTTGATTAGGGAATTTCGGTGCAGTTTGGAAGACATAAAAAGGGTTTTCTTCAGTTGATCGAGGATCTTTCTTTCCTCGAGGGTCATTTTCGGTATAGGGATATTATTGACACCCTCCCCTTTGTATCTTGCTAATGGTTGTAGATTTGGGATTTGGTAATGTCTTCCTGACCTGATCATGTGGTTCACAGAAGAAGGGAAAAATATAAATCCTCTTTCTTCATCGATATCGGGTTGTTCAGCCACCTTGTTAATATTTCCTAGTAGCTCCTCGAATGATATCATCCCGCATATATTGACTATCACGCTCGTCTTTTCTGAATTTTTCTCTTTATCTGAATCTTCAAAATCATCCCCCCATCCGATGGCAATGATATTTTCTTTTCATTCAAAGTCAATGCACTCCACAAATTCCACAACCTCTTCATATAATTCCTCCCATTCGGTAGGGAAATACAGAACTGAAGGGACCAGGTGCCCTTATAATTTCAAAGCATCGAGTAGCTCGGATATACTACAAATATCACTAGTCTATTGAAACAAATTTTCCAAGATCTGGACCATGTCATCTAGACTGACTTCGTCAGTTGGTACCACCTAATTGTTTTCATATGGGGACCATTTTTGAGCTTCTAAGAATATTTACTGAATCTCTGACAATCGATAGTCATCTGGGAGGGCAATTTCATCCCAAACTCTAAGGGTTGGTTCAACACTTCTGATAGTTCCATATCTTTACCTCCAGAATGGGTGTGGACAACGATGCATGATTAGGTGAGAAGGGATAAGGCTTGATCGAAAAAGATGGTAGGGTGTAAGATAAAATATGGGCATGTTTGGGGAGGTTTAGGAGAGGGTATGACTGGTGATTTACTCGGCGTGATTTGGGTGGATGGGTCAAATTTTGAGTCTTCTTCTAGGATGATGGAATTTGTATGATTTGGGAGTGGATTAAAGGTAGTGTTTTTCTTGGGATTAATTGGTGGGGAGATAACACCCCGATCGATTAGGCCTTGGATCATATTTCGGAGATGTAAACATCAGTCAGTGATATGGCCAGCGTTTTGGTGAAAGTCACAATGGGCATCAAGTTTAAAGTTTTTTGAAAGTGTGTTTGGTAATGGATGAGGGTCCAAGGGTTTGATCAGATTTTGGCTCAAAAGGGCCTGGTAAACTTTGGATAGAGGAGCGTGAAGCCGGGTGTATTCCTTCCAGACTGGGTTAGGGCGACTTTTTGGTGCCCATGAAGCGACAGACTGAGAGATGTTGTTTATGGTAGAAATCGTGGTACTAGCAGATTTTTCAAACTTTCTAGGAGAAAAATATCCATAGGTTTTCCTCAGTTCAATTTCTTTCTTGACAAGACTTTCTTCAATCTCCACTCTTTCTTCTCGGAGGAATCGAAAGTCAGTGTAATACTTTCTTCCCATTGTTTCTCGGAGATAGGGGATGAAGTTTTTCCTTATAATACTGAATTGTTCTTCTTCGAAAGGCCGATTGGTTATGGTAGCTGCTTTTTCTCTCCACCTTTCTATAAAGGTACTGATTGATTACCCATGGTTCTTCTTAAGTAGCTATAGGTCATGGAAAGTAACATGTAGCTCCTCATTATACTTGTACTGTGATACGACCTTGCAAGCAACATCTTCCCAACTACGTATTTTGGATTCCTCAAGGGATAAGAACCAACAGAGAGCGCTATCTTTCAAAGTCTGCTGGAACATCTAGGCCATTATTTCTTCATAAGTCCCTAGGAGAGTCATGGATCGGTGATAGCTATGTAGATGAACGATCGAGGATCCACTTCCTCAGAACTTCTCAATAATGGGCATCTTGAATTTTTTCGGTAACCTGGTTTTAGGATTAGGAGATATGTGGGTGTAGTCCATGTAGTTCCCAGAGAGACTAACTTGGTCGAATTTCTTGGTCAACATCTTGAGGTCTTCCTTGACCTTGTTCAATTTTTCCTCTTTCAAGTCAATAGTCATGTGTAAGTTATCCTTGTGGATGAGCAAGGTTTGGCATAGGTAGATGGGCTGGCGGCAGCCCATTAGGAGGAGGAGCACGGGGAACGTGTTGGTATTCCTCGGGAACCCAAATAGGCTTGGGTGTCGGCGGACACATAGCTCAGGGGAAAAGGACCTCGGGCTCTTAGGGGATAGGGACCCGATTTCTTTACATATCATGAACCTTGTTTGAAGGTTTTCAATTTTGGCAGTAAGCTAAGCTAGAACTGTCAACAAATCCGACTATGCATTCGCACTTGATCCGTGTTCTCTATGGAAGGCGGGTGAATCTCGGACTCCGAAGAAGTAAGGGGACTGACTGAACTCCTGGGCAGTTCGATTGAAGACCGAAGCCAATAGGGAGCCAAGCCAAGGGTGTACGATCGACCTGATAAGGAAAAAAATTGGGATTTATTTTTGGAAGAGAAAAAAGGCGAATTTGCTATTTTCTAGAAAAGAGGAAAATGTTTTTGACATTTTTTTGGGGAAAACATGAGAATAAAAATATTTTGTTGGACGCTTTTTGAAAAGACGAGAGATGGGTCTCAACATGATTATTATGTTTATTAGTTTCTCACTTGTATTAAGTTTGCCCACATACAAAAAAATAAAAAATATCAGAGGGGACCCGAGCCTGGAAAAATTGGGTTTGCAATATATGAAAAAAATAGGGTCACGGGCAGGGTGCCATTTTAAAAATTGTGCAAAAATTTGGGCACCAGGTCGACCCGAAATTTTGATAGAGTTTCGGGTCGAAATCGGCAATCTAATATGTGTGTCCTAGGCTTAACACCTATATGCGGGTATGCAGTTGTTGGATTAATTGGAAGGTGTTCCCACCTTTGGCGTGTCTTCCATGATATACGCCTTGCTTTTGAAGGAAATTGGTACATGTGGATGATCCATTTGATATACCTGGGTGTACGTGAATTGCCTCACTATATACCTCGTGGGGACGGTACGTGTGAGAGCGAATTCGATATACTCAACGTACGTGAACTAGTTCCCTCCGATATACCTCCCTTTGTAACATCAGTCAAGCAGTATGATGCGGGGGAACCATTCGATATACGTCGAAGGTACTTGGCCAATGGAAGGTGAGAGTCATATCGCTTAGGCTAACTGTGACCTTTCGAACCAGAGCCCATCACGAAGTGACTCCCCAGTTACGGGACAAAATTTGGTCAATATAAATGCTCTTTGGTGATGTTATGTGTACCATGCATGATTAGTTGATTAGTATCTTATGGAGAGAGTATCTTTATTTATCATTCCCATCCAAGCATGAGGTACGAGTATAAACAGTAGAGCCAACAAGTGAGAGTGCGTGCGTGCTAAGTGTAAGTGAGCATGGACATATACAAGTGGAGGTGTGTGTTAGTGACACCTAAGCATGGATTTCTACATGGTGTGTGCAACATGTGGATATACGTGACCCTAGGTGCACGTGATGTGAAGTGTACATGGAAGATTTCTACAAGTGTGTGAACAGTGGCAAAAGCCTGAGGTACATATGTACATGGAATGATGAGGGGAACATAAAAAAATTCGAGGGAATATACAAGAAAGTAAAATACCCATGCAAACAGAGTCTAGCCCTCTTAAAAATAGTCCCTAGGAGAGTCGCCACTGTGTCCATCCCTGGGTTGGGCGCCTTTGGGGGAGGAGAGAGAGATAGAGATAGATACGGCTCCCCCCTCGGGAAGGCTACACCGCGATCTCGCACCCCTCTTTCTTGGGAAGGTTTCTTCAGCCGTCATCGTTGTGGAGGTGAATGTGAAAAGATGGAGTTGTCAGCCTATTTTACACAAAACAAGTAAAAAAATGTTGCCACCTTGAGAGAAGCATCAATGAAAAATTGATGCATACGAAACCAATAGTTCAAAGGTTTGGGGGAAAGGTTGAAGAATGGGAAGATGCTAGGCACGCATCCCGCCCTTTCGTTCTCTCACGGGTTAGTGTTATTATCTTCCTTTTTATACCTCCGTGAAGTGTGTGAGCATGTTTAAATAATGGAGATCGTATTTATTCAACTCATACCATGGACAAGGTAGAATGAGGTCATCCAGAGGAATGTTCCCAAAATAACATATGTAGAAAGTACGACTTGTGCGTTCATCGTGATATTGGTCATCATTAAGAAACGATAATATGTGTTGAATTAAACGCAAACAAGTTGGAAAAGCAAGAGCTTTTCTCAATCAAAGCTCTGATACCACTTGTTGGAACAAAAGGTCCCCGATTTAAAATTCTTATACTTCAAAATCAATTATTTCCTTTTTGTATGCGGAAGCGTAGATGATGGTTCAATACAATAAACAAATTTTAATTTCTTTTTCAAATTAAAATTAAACACAAGTGAAATATGATGGAATACACACACAATTCAGATTTAACTTAAACCAAATTAATTAACTCAAGTCCTAGATATTTGCCTAAGTCATATTTTTAATTTTACACACTTAGGCCAAACGAATTTTAACAAATTAAATTAATGACTTGAATTAACTACATATTACCCAATATTTAAATTAGCACCAAATTAAAGAGGTAGTGATTAAATTAAACCAATTTTATCTTTTACCTAAGCATGCGTTCTAGGTGATTTTGCAAAAGATAAAATTAACAATTAATCCACTACGCCACGATGTACGAGGAAAAACCCACAACGGGAAAAAAAACCTCAGACGACCCTAGCCTCAAATCCACTAAGTATGGTTTTACAAATACAAGACAAAAAGACTTACAACACTCGACTTGGTCCATATCAAACCCCGACGCTTCTTCTTGTAGATACCTCAACCTAGCGAATAACTACGGAGCTCCACCGTGATCTCGGAATCCACCGATCGGACTTTATATGGTCATCGTCACCTGAACAAGGAGCCTTTCTCCGAGTGGGTAAATCGACGCAAACTTCTTCTTCTTTAAAGGATGTAGAAGCAAACTCAAACTTCTCTTTGAACAGAAGAGATGAACCCAATGCCAAAAATCCAAGAAAGATGTATATATATTGAAATTTGGATTAATCTATATGGGTGTAAACAAAGTGTTTAAAAGATTTTTCTTGGCAAATTGAACACTTAAACTTGAACTTTTTCTTAGGAAGAATTTGCTCTCAAAACTCTCTCTAGGAGATGTAGAATAATGAAAAAGTTTTTAACCAAAAAATTTGGCTCCCGCAGTATTAATTTCTGTCAAAAGTTAGTGGGGGTAAGGAAGTGGAAAACATGGGTAAAAACAGCTAAAAACTGCCATAAAGTTTTTTCGCCTGAAATCTCGTTCGAACGAGATTTTCGTTCGAATGAAGTCTCGTTCAAACAAGCCTTTCTAACGAAGTTCCAGTGTTTAAAAATGAACTCGTTAGAAATCTCGTTCGAACGACATTTCGAACGAAGTTACAGTGTCCTATTGGGAAGCTCGTTGGTAGTTTTGTTCGAACGACATTGTTATTTGAACGACAAACTCGTTCGAACGACTCTATCGAATGAAAAAATCAGAAAGTTAAAAATAAGAGTTGTAGCCCAGAAACTTTATATACTTTTTATAAAAGATTTAATAAAATCTTTCTGAAAAGTAAACAACAGTTTAAACAAAAAGGTTCACCCAATATAAAATGTTCCAAGCTCCTATATATATATATTAAAATGCATTCATACCTTAGGAGCAATGGAACCATGTTGATGACGTAGAAATGAGGCACATTAAACTCGGCAATTTGATGAAGCTGTATACTCTTAGCCGCTATGTTTTCAACAAACACGTCATAGGCTTGAAGAATGATCACTATACTCTATCCTATGACTCAAACGTTTTTGTCCGGAATTGAGCCAAAACTACAAGGGACTCAATTGGAAATTTGTCTCCTTACAAATCTCCCCCTTTGGCTATTCCGGGACAAAAACCAACAAAAATTCTAAAGAGCCGTCAAGATCTACTGGACTAATAAAAAGTCCCACCCAAAATAAAAATACAATGCTTGACTCAAACAACCTAAAGGATCAAAATCTTTGCCGGTGAAAGTTGCCACTTAGAATAATTCCTGCACACTTAAGCAAACACATTAAATGCATAGGGAATATCAATATATTAAATGCAATTAAAATAAATACTCCCCCGAAGTTAATTCTCCCCTTTATTAACTGTGATCTACCTAAGAAGGTTGCGACTCCCCCAAGTTAAATCTCCCCCAAACTAAGATACGATTACAATAGGATTAGATACCATTTCTCCCCCTATCATTCTCCCCCTTTTTGTTCAGGAATAGACAAAGGATAAAACTAATTTAAACATGCAATGGTGCATAAAGTGATGAGAACATTAAAGCACATGGGCTGAAACATCACAACTAATCCAACAAATAATAATGGATACTAACTAAGATGCAAGAAGACAAATGATACCAAATTACACATAAGATTCTAAGCATGTGATATCAAACAAACAACACAACAAACAAGGTGCCAATTTTGAATAGAAGCATAAATAGACTAGCTAAACATGGCAAAGATATAAACAAAATATCATATATATGTATATAATAGATACAAGCTAAGCATAAGTACACACATATAGATATAAAACACACACATGACACAAAATAAGTTAAGCTTTTCACACTCGTATGACAAAAATGTGTCATATGGAAACGAAAGTGTTGGGGTGTGAACTAGTAACAATTAAATTTAGACCTAATCACTTAAAACACGTTCACGGAGTTCTCAATTGATTGCAAACTTCATCACATTTTGAATATAACCTCATGTGACAATATAGATTGAACTCAATGAACAAACATACACAATGCATACAGGCCTAGCATGTTGATGATTCTACAAACCAATAGAGTCATGACATTGATAGCGCAACTAGGATAAACGAACATTGTGCAAATCGTTAATATACCATTTAATCTCCCTCAATAATCATATATTATTGTATTGAATGATAATATCAATTAAACATAGGCCTTGGTAATTATTTTTCCTTTTAATTCCATGTTTTCTATTTTTAGGCCTTTGGACCACGTATTTCTTTTAGGTCCATTCAAACGGTGGCTTACAATCGCAAAGGATAATAAATCCTTTCGAAGCCCTTCCCCGTGCACATTTATTTATCATTTTTTATTTCTTCTAAATCTCACGTGCAACGAATTTTGACATGCACTAGTTCTCCTAGGTCACAGATATGTAGATGACTAGATTGGCAGAACACCTCAAAAAACTCAAATATACATATGAAGTTAAATTTCAAAAGAGCTCATGCATGTGTGAATAGAGTCATATAAAAATAGAATCCATTATATCAACACAAAATCCAACTACTCCATGTAAGCATGGTAAAGAACATTATAAGGATTGACAATCTAAACCAAAAGTTCTAGCCACATGGGAGCGTAAAAGATGGGATTCAAACACAAGTATATGCCACATAAAGCGTGTCAAACTAAAATACACACAAAATAAAATATTTTTGAGTTTTTTTGAAATTTTTAACCAAAAATAAAAATATGTACTCAAAAGACAAATAAAAATCATTTGCATTTTTCATTAATCTTAAATTTCCAAGAGATAAAAATCCAAATGATAAACAAAAATCTTTTTTGTATTTTTCATTTTATGCAAACAAGAGAAATATAGTACAAAAGATTAACAAATCATGCTTTCTAGCATAAGATATTAAATAAAGCAATGACTAGAAAATGATTAAACAAGCATAAATTTAGCATAAAATTATAGCATGAAGTACAAATGCTAAAGTATGCAAACACTAACACATTCAACCTTTAGATTTAGCAAGGGAGGAAGCATGTGATAGTAAATGAGAATCAAGTACCCTATCTTGTAAAGCTACCAAGTCGGATCTCCTAACCCAAACTAACGACGAGTGACTAACTCGGGCTGTAGGAATCTTGGCTACCTCGGTTGCCTTACGAAAGGATTTTATAGGACCCTTTTTAAGATCAAAACAGAATTTCCTAAGATGACCTCTTCGACCACAATGTGAACACTTAAACTCACGGCAAAAAGATTTACCTAAGGAGTGATATTTAAAAGCTTTCCAAGGTGATTCTCCTAAAATGTTGGTTTTGGCTTTATTTGTTGATCCACTACTTGTATCGAAGCCTAAACCACACAAGTCATTTTTCATTTGGGACGTTCCTAAGAATTTATCTTTTTTTTTGGACATACACTCCAAATCAAATTCGACTTTGCTAGAGTCTTTTAGTTTAATTTCTAATTCTACAATTTTAGACTCTAACAAAACATTTCTCTCTTCAAACTCGAGAAGCTCCTTTTTCAAGGATTCCATTAAACCAATGAGGCTATCTCTCTTGCCTTCTATATATTCTAGCTTATCTCGAAGAGTTCTCTCCAGAGTCCTGAGGTCTTCAATTAACACACTCTCATCAAAGAACTTGACATGCTCTTTTCGCCGTTACACCATTGAAGAAATTCAAGATTCATACATTCATCAACGGATCCGAATATCAAAAGAGGAAGAGGAATCAAGTCTGGCTAACCGGACCGGTCCGCCCTCAACCGGACCGATCCGCTTGCTGCAGATCCAGTATACCCCGGACCGCAAGCAAACCGATGAAGGCTGAAATGATCGGACCGATCCGCCTCAGAATAAAAGAACCGATACAATCAACCAGACCAATCCGCCCCCAAGTCGGACCGGTCCGCCTCGAATAAACTTCGCCAGATCTGCTGAGATTTTTTAGGCTCAAAGTTTTATTATTTAAGCCAACTTCCTGGAGTTGTTTTACAAGACTTTTCAAGACAATTTTCAGAGTCCTAAATACTCTAAGTCTTCACCTATTGAGCCCAAGACTCTAGGTTTTTGATTCACACAAATTTCCAATCCTTTGTGAATCTTTTTGGTAACCCAAGAACACAACCTTGTGTTTGTTCAAACCTTTGTGGAAGAGATCTTTGCAACCGAGGGTTGCGTGTCATTGCTGAGGGAGTCTCTACAAAGTGTTATGGCTGCGTGTCATTGAGGAGTGCTGCGGTTCTTCCTTTGTTGATTGGACTGAGGTTCATGTGGGTTCGTTGCATGTGGATTCATTGCTGCTGACACCGACCGACACCTGCGGGTATTCGTGTGTCACTGTATTTCATTGTAATCTGTGTAAGTTGCGATTTACTTATTATAGTGAAATAAAAGGTTTTTCCCTGTGGAGATTTTTCCTTTACTTTGTGTCGCATGCTTTGTTTGTCTATGGGTTGACACTTGCACTTTAGATGCTTGTTTAGGGGATGAAATTAAATGAGTGTGATATTTTAGAAATTTGCGAGGTTAATCAATTATCACACAATCTTGTCTTTTCAAATTGGTATCATAGCGGGTTACTCTAAATTATCGAGTGATCCTGATTTTTAAAGTTTTTTTTATACAATTTGACTTCTCACGTCGTCAAATTGGTATCAGAGCGGGTTGCGCTAATTTATTGCGTATTCCTATTTTCCGCAAAATCGTGTGATATTGATTTTTTTGAAAAATCAGTTTTGTGAAAATTCGCATTTTTTCTTATGGAGCACTTATATAATCATATGCCTATTTTTGACGGGTCTAATTATGCCTACTGGAAAGCTCGTATGAAATCGATTTTAAAATCTATTGACGAGCGTGTTTGGTTGCTTTGCGAAAATGGTTGGACTCCTCCCACGGTCACTGTTAATAACATCACCACTTTAAAACCCGTGTCTGCCTGGACTGAAGATGATTATAAATTGTCCAATTTTAATTCCCGTGGTCTGAGTGCTATTTCTAGAGCTGTCTCTCCTGATGAGTTTCGCCGAATTATGACGTGCACCACGTCTAAAGAGACTTGGGATGTTTTGAAATTGACACATGAGGGTACGAACGCGGTTAAAGAGTCAAAATTACAAAATTTGGCCACCCAATTTGAGATTATCACCATGTCCGAGTCCGAATGCTTTGATGATTTTTATGCACGTTTGTCGGACATTGTTAACACATGTTTTAATTTGGGTGAGGTTATTGATAACACGCGTGTCGTTAAAAAGATTTTGAGATCTCTCCCAAAACGCTTTATTCCTAAAGTCACTATTTTGAATTCTTTGGGAAATTTGAAATCACTTAAGTTGGAAGAACTTGTAGGAGATCTTCAAACCTATGATATTGACATGTTTCCCAAAACCAGTAAGGCTAAGGATAATGGCATTGCTTTAAAGACTCATTTTAAGAAAAAGAAAAAGTTTGTGAGTCCGATTCTGAGGGAGATTTTTATTTTAATGATAAGGCCTTGTTTGTGAAAAATTTTAAAAAATTTCTCAACATGAACAAACACAATTCTTCCAATAAAAAGAATTTTTTTGAGAAAAATAAAAAGAAAGGAAAGGCTAAAGAAAGTGGTGAGTGGGAAAAAGATAATAAATCCGATGAGGAGTGTGAGGAAGATTTTGAGAACGTCACTTGTTTTGAATGTGGGGGTAAGGGACATAAGTCGTTTGAGTGTCCTACGTGGCTTAGAAAGAAAGGAAAGAAAGTAGCTATTCCTGCCACACTTAGTGATAGTAGTGAAGGTGAGGGTGATGAGACTAGTGGTGAGAAGTTTGTATATTTTTCTAGTCGTGTGAGCACACCCACCTTGTCCCACAATAGTGCACACGAAAGTGATAGTGATTGTTTGAGCGCTTCTAGTGAGGGAGAAAGGGAGAGTGAAAGTGGAGATGAAAGTGAGCTCCAAAAAGCTTTTAGATATTTGTACACCGAGACCATTAAAACAAAGAAGTATAATAGGGATTTAGGTCTTCGGGTTTTAGATTTGGAGAAAGATAAGGAGGTTTTGAGAAAGGAGAAGTGTGATTTGCCCGACACGTTGTCTAGTCTGACGACACATGTATCGCAACTCGAGAATGATCTCGAATGTGCCAGGGTGGTCAAAGTCAAGTTTGAGAACGCACCTAAGAAGGTTGAAAAGGTGGTTCTTAAGGATAAAGGTGAGAAGTTAGGAATGAGTCATGACGGTGCTTCGTCTTCCCAATTAGCACCCGAGTCGGTTCCCACTTTAGTGACAGTTTCACATGTGTCTCACCCTAACCCACCTAGGCGTCCCATTCCTATTAGGAAAGTGCGTCCTAGAGTTTTTGAGAGAGGTGTTCCTAGGCCTAGTTATGTTTGTTCCCATTGCAAGAGGAGAGGACACCTTAGGGAATTTTGCTTTAAGTTGGGTTATGTGTCACGTTTTGCTTCTACACGTGTTTCTGGCACACATGCACCCACACATGATACTTTACATGCTCCCGGAGACTACATGAGAGAGTTTGCACATTTAGGTGAGCAAGTTAAGCTCTTAGTAAAAAATTCACAAGAATTGATGGAGGTTTTTCATAAGTTGTTACCACCTTTGGAAAACCCCTCCGCACCTAATGATTGAGGTTTGACTTGTTTACTAGCATAGGGTGATTTTCATGATGTCATTGTTTGCCTATTGCTAGTATGTATCATTTTCTATGTTTTATTTTTTTTGAAAATTTTGAAAAATACAAAAAGATTTTATTTTGACAAAATTTTTGAAAAAATCCAAAAAGATTTTTTTTTGGTTGCACCGCTTATGGATGAACACTTTGGATGACCAATTCACTACATCATTCCATTATTTTCATGTGACTATTTGATAGTGTTTTGAGACAATAGGTCAATTCATCCATGTGCTTTATAATGTTTGGAGTCATTAAGATGTAATTAAGTGTTACTTCCTTCATGTTTGACTCATGTTTCCTTTAATGCACACATGCACGGATTTGTTTGATTATTGTGCTTGTCTTATCACATGTTGGTTGGGTGTTTTCACTTCAATCCTGTCCTTTAAAACTAACCAAGCACGATAAATTTTGATGAGTAAATTGTGCGTATAAAAACCGTTTTGTGAGTTTGTGTGCTTTGTTTTAAAACGGGGAAGGGCTGCGAAAGGTTCATTTTGCCTTTGTGAATACTAAGCCACCGTTTACATTGGACCTAAAAAAATTGAGGAATTTTATTATCCGGGGTCTAAAGAGGTTTAAAAGAGCCCGAAAAAATTCAAAGGCAATAAAAAGATATCCATGCCAAAAAGGGGTTGCACCAATTCTCCAAAGTTTGAGAATTTAGATCACCTCTAAAAGAAAATATATATATATGAGGGAGTTTGGTTGGAGAATTTAAAACGGGTTTGCATGTCCTTGAAATTCTTGAAAATGCGCTATATAGTTTTGGACGTTATTGGTGTGGAAATCATTTGACTTTGATTTGTTGATTTGCATAAGACGATGTCATCTAAATTCAACAAACTTTTACACCTAAGGATACCTTTGATGTTCATTCGTTAGGAGTACACGTATGCATCGTGCACATATGATTGATTGAGTTGATTTTCCTATCGAATGTGTTCACACCCATTCATTCCATTTCCATGACTTGGTTGTGTGAGTCTAAATCCATGGTGTGATTTTTGTATCATATTTGTTCATATTGGTATCCTATCTTTGTATGAAAAATTTGAAAAATAAAAAAATATTTTGTGTATTTTTTTGTATACCGTGACACCCCGATTTTGCTTGTGTGATTCATTCTTCTTATTTGTCTATTTGGAGACATCATAAAAAGGGGGAGAAAGAATTATCTTATTATGGGGGAGATTTGAAAGTTTGAGTTTTCTCATAAATTGGTATATATGTTTATCTCATTTCAAACTCGATATGTCACTTGGTATTTTGCTTTGTCTCGTGTGTGTAGGTACTACATGGATTATCATTGGATTGCACACCCTGATGAGAAAAGTGTTGAGATTCCTGAAGAATTGAAGAGAAAACGCTGTAGTCTTATTCAATTGTATCTTTCCATTTTTGGGTTTATGGAAGGGTAGATTTGTATAGGCATTTTTAGTTGTTTGATAATTCGGATGTTTTGTTTTTATGTATGTACCGGCATAGACATAGGGGGAGATTTGTAAGGACATTTTTGTCCATTAACAATTTATTATATCGCACGCCATTACACCGTTGAAGAAATTCAAGATTCATACATTCATCAACGGATCCGAATATTAAAAGAGGAAGAGGAATCAAGTCTGGCTAACCGGACC
The DNA here is from genome assembly GCA_949130495.1 of Sambucus nigra. NCBI lineage: Eukaryota > Viridiplantae > Streptophyta > Magnoliopsida > Dipsacales > Adoxaceae > Sambucus > Sambucus nigra. The sequence goes on from OX422207.1 coordinate 406,636,771, forward strand.
GGTCCGCCCTCAACCGGATCGATCCGCTTGCTGCAGATCTAGTTTACCCCGGACCGCAAGCAAACCGATGAAGCCTGAAATGATCGGACCGATCCGCCTCAACCTGACCGATCCGCCTCAGAATAAAAGAACCGATCCGGTCAACCGGACCGATCCGCCCCCAAGCCGGACCGGTCCGCCTGGGATAAACTTCGCCAGATCTGCTGAGATGTTTTAGGCTCAAAGTTTTATTATTTAAGCCAACTTCGTGGGGTTGTTTTACAAGACTTTTCAAGATAATTTTCAGAGTCCTAAATACTCTAAGTCTTCACCTATTGAGCCCAAGACTCTAGGTTTTTTATTCACAGAAATTTCCAATCCTTTGTGAATCTTTTTGGTAACCCAAGAACACAACCTTGTGTTTGTTCAAACCTTTGTGGAAGAGATCTTTGCAACCGAGGGCTGCGTGTCATTGCTGAGGGAGTCTCTATAAAGTGTTATGGCTGCGTGTCATTGAGGAGTGCTGCGATTCTTCCTTTATTGATTGGACTGAGGTTCATGTGGGTTCGCTGCGTGTGGATTCATTACTGCCGACATCGACCGACACCTGCGGGTATTCATGTGTCACTATATTTCATTGTAATCTGTGTAAGTTGCGATTTACTTATTATAGTGAAATAAAAGGTTTTGCCCTGCGGGGATTTTTCCTTAACTTTGTGTCTCATGCTTTGTTTGTCTATGGGTTGACACTTGCACTTTAGATGCTTGTTTAGGGGCTGAAATTAAATGAGTGTGATATTTTAGAAATTTGCGAGGTTAATCAATTATCACACAATCTTGTCTTTTCAAATTGGTATCAGAGCGGGTTACTCTAAATTATCGAGTGATCCTAATTTTTAAAGTTTTTTTTTTATACAAATTGACTTTTCACGGCGTCAAATTGGTATCAGAGCGGGTTGCGCTAATTTATTGCGTATTCCTATTTTCCGCAAAATCGTGTGATATTGATTTTTTTGAAAAATCAGTTTTGTGAAAATTCGCATTTTTTCTTATGGAGCACTTATATAATCAGATGCCTATTTTTGACGGGTCTAATTATGCCTACTGGAAAGCTCGTATGAAATCGATTTTAAAATCTATTGACCAGCGTGTTTGGTTGCTTTGCGAAAATGGTTGGACTCCTCCCACGGTCACTGTTAATAACATCACCCCTTTAAAACCCGTGTCAGCCTGGACTGAAGATGATTATAAATTGTCCAATTTTAATTCCCGTGGTCTGAGTGCTATTTCTAGAGCTGTCTCTCCTGAGGAACTTCTAGGGAATGCTATTGAGATCACTGATGTTGATGGATCTGTTGTGTTGTGTCTTGGAATGAGGTCATGGCCCCTATTTATAGGGTCAGGGGGTGACAATAGACTTACCCCATGGGGTGCCGATCAACATGTGTCCCCAAACACAGTGTCGATTGGCAGGGCTCAGGACCTACCAATTGGTAGTCCCGTGCAGATTTTCTTGAAAAAATGGCCGTAGAACACAAACCGTTGATCCAAATCATGCACGGGGAATACCGTTAGAAAGGTATTTCAGAGAAACTCAAGAGTCCTTTGGATTATTCCCGGGTCCGAGAGTTGACTTTGGGTCAAATGTGGCTCTGAAGCGCATCTTGGTCCTTTGGACGGGAGATCGCCAGACACATATGGATCGTTCGTCCGTATGGTAAGTTAGAATAGAGAACGGGGCCGACCATAGGAAAGGTTAGGATATGTACTTAAAAATTCCAAAGAGTTTTTTTTGGTTCGAAAAGTTGACCTTGGTTAATTGTGGATCGAAAGCTCCCGAGGGCCTCTCAGAGTAAAACGGATCGTTCGTCCGTACCGTAGGTCAAAATCGTGCACGAGGCGAACCGTTAGAAAGGGTATTTAGTGACCTTAGGAGATTAATTCAGTATTGTTATATCTAAAAAGTTGACTTTGGTCAAATGGAGCTCGGGAGAGCCTGGTGGTCTCCGAATTGATTTTCGGGGGAAAACTGATCGTTCGTCCGAATGGTTATGCTGTTTGTTGGGGAGTGATTACGCGTGAAAAGTGTGTTCGTGTAAGGACACAAATGTTATTTTCATTTTACCGCGATAATATAAAAACCTAAGTTACGACTACACTTGCGGGGCAAGCACAATGGTAATTCGGGTATCGAAAGATCCACTAAGACGAGCTGCTAGAATTTATATGATTTAATACTTCTAAATAAAAGTGAAAAAGGTGATTACAAACTAAAAGGAAAACGATGCATAAAAGGGAAATGATTATCTAGGCGAGGGTATTAAAACTAGATTATGAAAGCGAGTGGAACTATAGGTTGCGTCGAATATCCCTCACCCGAGTTAATTTGACTAAAATGGATACATGGGTCGGTGAGTTATTACGAATGCGTCTCATTTCGATAGTTAATTGAAACAAGGGTTGTCACGCCCCTAAATCCGCATAAAACCTAATAAGATTTTGGAGTCAACAAATATCCCGGAAATTATGCGCGAAAGGTCGTAAGCACGGGACATACATGATATGCCCCGTCAAATCTACTAGGCGTAATAAATAGGACAACGCACCTGAAATAGACCCGTAAACACCATCACCAAAGAAAAGCAATGCGTTAACTCGAGTGACTTCCATTCAAACACAACCTAATTTAAATTAGCTAGAAAGCATATTAAAAATGCGGTAAAATAAAGCGGTAAAGAAACGCGATAAATCTATACTAGAAAACAATAAATGAAAGCATGTAAACCAAATTTAGAAAGCATGGAAATTACAATACAATGAAAGAAATAATGAAATACAACTATACTAATGGAGATGGAAGATGGTAGCACAAATTACAAGCCCAAATGGGTGTCAATACAAGAAGAAATGAGCTCCCAAGCCTCCAAAACCCTAACCTATCCTAGCTAAAATCGATTATATCTGATATTTACAACAAAAAAGTCTTATATAGTAAGTTGGAATTAAATTAGAAAAGAAAAGAGAAACGAAAATAAAAGCCAAAATATCTCTTGGAAACAGGGATCGATCGATCGACCCAAAAGGTCGATCGATCGATGATAAAAAAATTAGCCCACTGTAGACAAGGATCGATCGATCCATGTATCCATTTTAGTCACCGTCCCATGTATCCCTTTGGTCAATCGATCGATCAAGCAGGTATCAACACACTGCATTGCTATTTTGGCTTGATAGCATTTCCCGTCCGCTAAAATCGCCGTAACTTCTTCATTCTGAATCGTAATCGCGTACCGTTCACGGCCACACAAAGCTTGCAAGGAGGGCTACAACTTCCGTGTAGATGTTGTACCAGGTGACCAAGTTGTGAAAAGACTAAAATGCCCTTGAATGTGCGATCGCTTACAGAAATCGAGCGGAATGCGTCCGAACTTCACACTTAGCATCCAAATACCTATAAAAGCTCAATTAACCCATGCAAAACATGTTAACATAGAAATCCGAGGTTGTCTAGTTAATGAGCATAAATATAGGGAATAAGATACCCGAGGGAGATAAAATGCGTAGGTTTGGAGGACGAAATACGCAATATTTGCATATCATCACACCCCCTGACTTACACATTACTAGTCCATAGCAATGAAATAGGATGCAACAAGAACTACAAGCAAACCAAAAATAGGATAAGTACAAAATATGGTATAAAAGCAAAAGGCCACTTTCACGGGCGATTCGATTGCATTTAGCGTATGCAATAAGCCATTAAACTCCTAGGTCACCCTAGTGGATGAGTGTCATCTCGTGTGGGTTTTCAGGGATGGTAACCACAAACATCATATGGTTTCCTCAAAATATGCCCAACCCAACATGCGACAAGCCCAAAAAATGGCGAAAAGGATTTCATACGCATCATTAGCACATTGAACGGATTCCAACAAAATTCCAAATCATTAACATTATAGAATGCACCTCATAGAATTGAAACCTTATAATGTGGGAGGGGGAGCGAGCGCATGCAAAGTGTGATTTGGAAAAAAACTTATATAAACCGGATAAACATTAAAGAAAGCATACATTCAATCCTCACGAGCATTACACTCATCAAGTGAATTCACTCTAAACAGGGAGGTAACACACGAAACATGAAGACTAAAGAGTAAATGTAAATGGAAACTAGGCCGTACACATGTCACAAACGAAGAACGCTATATATAAACTGAAAAACTGTAATCTTAATGAAAGATACCGCTCATTAAAGGAGGCAAAATTCATTTTCACAGATTATCACAACTATTATGACTTTTGAATTACATCAACCTAATATCACATAGGACTTTACTAGGGTTGTAATTTAGACTAGGATAGGGTATGAAATGAATGAATGTATGTACGGATTCAAAGTGTTCGGAATGAAAACTCGGGATAATGGGAAAATGCGGGAAATATCAAAATTGGAAGAAGAAGTTCCAAATAAGCATTACATATATCAATGGGAGAGTAATCAAAGATTATTGAACTATATACAACATATACAACTTTCTCTTTCTTATCATTTCTTCTTTTTCTCATTTTTTCTTTTTGCTTTCTCTTTTTCTTCACTTTTTCACAACTTTCTTTTCTTTACTTTTCATACTCTCATATGCCTAGATTGCAATCGCAATCATAACAACATTCAATCCCAAGTAACATTCCAAACAAAGGTATGGAAGGTGTATGTATGGGTTAAAACTCCAATTCGGAGTTGGTTATGGGATTTGGGTTATGAAACAAAAGGCTATATTTAGGCTCAAAGAGGTTAACGAGGGAAACATATAAGGGTTAGGTCAAGGCTAATATGGGTGATATAACAAAGAGGTCCTATGATCATTTCACAAAGTTTACGCAATTCTCGAGTCAAAATAATATATGAAAATCATGATCAAGTAACACATTTCAAGTATGAACTCAATTAATGAACGGTCAAATGAAAGAATAGTGAGATTACCAACGAATTCAACATTTTCAAAGAGAAAAGAATAGTGTATACACTCACCAACGACGAAAGTACAAATCTTACTCGGTGTAAGTATATACATTGCAACAAAAGATTACCGATTTATAAAAATCTTAAACCAAATCAATAAAACGATAAAAGTGCATGTGCTCATGGGATTACAGTTTAATTCATGAAGTTATTCATAATATCAATAAGTGAGACTAAAGGCTAATAACTTTTAAAATTGAGAACATGCATCATTGTGCTGTCTATTGGATATGGAAATTATTGAAATTTATCATCGAAAACAAAGGCAAAACACCCAAAAAAGGAGAAAAAAGAAAGAAAATCTTTTTGAAAATTTTAATTTTTCTAAGAAAAACATACTAAGTAACTATAATGTGAGCAAAAACATGGACTAAACTAAAGAAATGGATAGAATATCCCACACCCCTAACTTAAAACTTGATGTTGTCCTCAATTTGAATTAACAACCAAGTTAAAGAGAGGAAATAGCGATATTACTCAAAACTGGAGCGATCCCCATAAGAACAAGTCCAAAGAATCTACAAAACAAGTTAGTACCGAGCATAGCCAAAACAAATAACAAAAAGTTAACTAATTACAGTAGACTAAATTAAAAAGGGAGTAAAAAAATAAAAAATAAAGAATAAAAAGCTAACTATATACAACCTACTATTTAGGCTTCACACTAACTATACACTAGAAGTCTAAATAGCTGAGGGTCCACCGTGAAAATGCTTTGCCTTTGGAGGATAACCGATGTACCCTCACATACAAGCATTCCTTCCAAAAAATATGAATTCCATTTGAACAACAGAAGTCATGTGTAAGGCGTGAGAAGGAACCATCGCCAATTAAAAGTTTTGGAGGGACGACGATGGTTTGGATTGAACGGGTAACAAAAACATGTGGGGACCGAGAAAAGACGAATATCCTCCCAACGATTTTGAAATTGGAATGGGAGGGGGTGTACATAAAGGCAAAGATGTGATTCTGGAATGCGAATCGAGCAAGTACTCCTCATCGGCGAAAAGGTTTAAAACATTAAAGTTTGAAACCGAATCATCGGGTACTTGTGACGGCGTGATAATACAGAATGAAAATGGGGATGAAAGAAATTCAAACTCATGAGATGAATCATAGTCGCATGAAGATTGAGTTTCGAAGGAAATAATATCATTTTCAATGAAATGTTCTTCTTTAGGGGCCAAAGAAGAAATCATTTCATTGCAAATAGATATTACGTCATTTTCATCCTCACTTTCAAGATCTATTATGCAATGGACAAAGTCAAGAATGGTTTGTTCCAAAGTAGGCACAAGTACCTGATTTGGTTCAAAACATTCCTCGACTTCAAAAGTCTCGGAAGAAAAATCTTCGTCAGACTCAAATAATAAATGAAATTTATGTTCCCAACAACGATTTTCTTCCCGATAACGATTTTCAATTTTCTCATTCTCATACATACTCAAGCTCTCACCGAATGTCATAGGTCGAGGTGCGGATGCATGAAAATGGGATCTTTGAAAATTACCATCGGACTTAAACGAAAACTCATTGTTATAGGAATTTTGAAAACTATTCGAATTCGTTTCAAAATTCCTGTTATAAGGAGATAAAGGCCCAAAATCATTATCATCATCATCAAAATTCCAGTAACCCAAGTTTGGACTTTCGTTATACTCGCCCAAAGTCATATTTGAATTTGTTATACTTTGGGATTCTAAGTATTCATCAAAATTCATAGGATGAGGATTTTGAGAATTATAACAATGATTACCGAAAGAATTGGAATAAGACATGCTTACCCCAAAAATGACTCGAAATGGCGAATTCCACAAAGTAAGCCAAAGAAGAACATTTCATTGAAAATAGATATTATGTCATTTCCATCCTCACTTTCAATATCTATTATGCAATGGTCAAAGTCAAGAATGGTTTGTTCCAAAGTAGGCACAAGTACCTCATTTGGTTCAAAATATTCCTCGACCTCAAAAGTCTCAAAAGTAAAATCATCGTCGGACTCACATAATATATCTAATTCATGTTCCCAACAACGATTTTCTTCCCAATAACGATTTTCAATTTTCTCATTCTCATACATATGCAAGCCCTCACCGAATGTCATAGGTCGAGGTGAGGATGCATGAAAATGGGAACTTTCAAAATTACCATCGGACTTAAACGAAAACTCATTATTATAGGATTTTTGAAAACTATTTGAATTCATTTCAAAATTCCTATTATAAGGAGGTAAAGGCACAAAATCTTTTTCATCGTCATCATCAAAATTCCAATAACCAAAGTTTTGACGTTCGTTATACTCGCCCAAAGTCACATTTGAATTTGTTATACTTTGGAATTCTAAGTATTCACCGAAAGTCATAGGATTACGAGCATTTTAAGAATTAGAACAATGATTACCAAAAGAATTGGAATAAGACATGCTTACCCAAAAAATGGATTGAAATGGATAATTCCACAAAGTAAGTGCGTGCGGGAAAAATTCGAGCGTTTCTAAGTGCTCAAATGTGGAAGTCTGGCAAAAAGATTAGAAAATAATACAAATAGAAAAAAATACTATGAAATACTAAATCAAATAAAGTCTAAAACAAACTAGTCCCTGGCAATGACGCCATTTTGATTATGCGTGAAAAGTGTGTTCGTGTAAGGACACAATCGTTGTTTTTGTTTCACCGCGATAATACAAAAACCTAAGTTACGACTACACTTGCGGGGAAAGCACAACGGTAATTCGGGTATCGAAAGATCCACTGAGACGAGCTGCTAGAATTTATATGATTTAATACTTCTAAATAAAAGTGAAAAAGGTGATTACAAACTAAAAGGAAAAAGATGCATAAAAGGAAAATGATTATCTAAGCGAGGGTATTAAAACTAGATTATGAAAGCGAGTGGAACTATAGGTTGCGTCGAATATCCCTCACCCGAGTTAATTTGACTAAAATGTATACATGGGTCGGTGAGTTATTACGAATGCGTCTCGTTTCGATAGTTAATTGAAACAAGGGTTGTCACACCCCTAAATCCGCATAAAACCTAATAAGATTTTGGAGTCAACAAATATCCCGAAAATTATGCGCGAAAGGTCGTAAGCACGGGACATACATGATATGCCCCGTCAAATCTCCTAGGCGTAATAAATAGGACAACGCACCCGAAATAGACCTGTAAACACCATCACCAAAGCAAAGCAACTCGTTAACTCGAGTGAGTTCCATTCAAACACAACCTAATTTAAATTAGCTAGAAAGCATATTAAAAACGCGGTAAAAGAAATGCGGTAAGGAAACGCGATAAATCTATTATGGAAAGCAATAAATGAAAGCATGTAAACCTAATTTAAAAAACATGAAAATTACACTACAAAGCCAGAAATAATGAAATACAACTGTATTAATGGAGATGGAATATGGTAGCACGAATTACCAGACCAAATGGGTGTCAATCCAAGAAGAAATGAAGAAATGAGCTCCAAAACCTCCAAAACCCTAACCCATCCTACCTAAAATCGATTATATCTGATATTTACAACAAAAAAGTTTTATATAGTAAGTTGAAATTAAATTAGAAAAGAAAAGAGAAAAGAAAATAAAAGCCAAAATATCTCCTAGAAACAGGGGATCGATCGATCGATGATGAACAAATTAGACCACTGTCGACAAGGATCGATCGATCGATCAAGCAGGTATAAGCCCACTACATTGCTGTTTGGGCTTGATAGCTTTTCCCGTCCGCTGAAATTACAGTAACTTCTTCGTTCTGAATCGAAATCGCGCACCCTTCGCGGCCACGCATGTTGGACCAGGTGCCCAAGCTGTGAAAAGAATAAAATGCCCTTGAACGTGCAATCGCGTACGAAAATTAGGTGGAATGCGTCCGAACTTCACACTTAGCATCCAAATACCTATAAAAGCTCAATTAACCCCTGCAAAACATGTTAATGTAGAAATCCGAGATTGTCTGGTTAACGAGCATAAATATAGGGAATAAGATACCCGAGGGGGCTAAAATGCGTAGGTTCGGAGGATGAAATATGCAATATTTACTTATCATCAGGGAGCGCTAGGACCCCCAATTTTAAAAACTTTCACGTTAATATCCTATAAGTGCGGGATAAATATGGTTACTAACAAAATTTAATTTTTGAAAATTTATTTAATTTTCTTTTCTTTAAAAGATGAAAAATTATAGTGAAGACAAATTTTAATTTCTTAAAACAAATTAAAATTAAATAATACAAAGTGAATTAAAGTAAACCCACACACACTTTAAATTCACTTAAACCAAATTAATTTAATTATCAAGTTTAAACAATTTAGGCAAGAATATTATCCAATTAATTTAGTGCCAACATGAATTAAATTAACTTAAAATAAACTTACCCAAATAATTAAACATGCACCATTTTTAGCAAGATTGCGAATTAAACCCAATTTTTATCTTTTTACCCTAAGCATGCGTTCTAGGTGATTTTTGCAAAAGATAAAATAAATTCACAATCCCACAACGCGCCGATGAACGAGGAAAAACCCAAATCGGGAAAAAAACTCGGATGGCCCTAGCCTAAAAAATTCACTAAGTATTTTATGAATTTTACAAAGACTCGACAAGAGGACTTACACAACAGACTCGACTCCCTTCAAGCCCTGACGCGCTCCTTCGATCTTCAACCTCCGCCTAGAGAATAACCGCGGACTCCTCCACCGTATTGGACTCCATCGATGGGGCTCTTGGACACCGTCACCCTCACACGAAGCCTTTCTTCGAAAGGGAACACTTCAGTGTAAAAAAATGTGTCTCCTTTTGTTGGTGTAGAGAAACAGGACCCAAACTCTTTTCTTCTTGGGTAGAAAATTTAGCCCGGTGCCAAAACACTTCAAGAAAATATATAAAAGTAGAAACTTGGATAAACTAAACTTTGGGTGTAAGTGTTTTTGTAGAAATTAGTTCATGGTTACACAAAAACACTAAATAATGAACTTTTGAACTAAGAAATTTTTCTCTCTAAAATGTTCTCTCAAATGTGTTTAGAAAATGTCAAAAGTTGGTTTTTCAATGTTGGTTCCCGCACTAAATAAATCTGGAAGTGAGTTAGTGCGTACAAAGGTGGGAAAGTGGGGTAAAAACTGCCAAAATTGTTCCCGCCAGAAATCTCGTTCGAATGAGATTTTCGGCAGAATGACTTTTCTAACGAAAAATCAGTGGCCAAAATGGGAAAGCACGTTGGCAAACTCGTTTGAACAAAATTCTCATTCAAACGACAATTTTGAATGAAATGTCAAAATGTGCATTTTTCTATTTAAGCCCAAAAATTTTATTTTAAATAAACATTACACCCTTTTAAAAAGTTCCAAGTCTCCTACAGATATATAAAAGCATTCATACCTTTGGAGACTTGAAATATTTTTTTGATGACGTGAAATGTGGCACTGAAACTCGACAATGATGTTCTCTTAAAAAGAAGTCCGCAACGTCTTCAACTTTAACATGTCATAGACTTGATGAATGTTGAAGGACTCTATCCTATGACTCAAGTGTTTTTGTCCGAAATTGAGCCAACACTACATAAGACTAAATTAGAGAGTTGTATCCTTAAAAATCTCCCCCTTTGTCTATTCCGGGACAAAAACCAAAACAAAATCCTAATGGTCCGTCAAGCTCTACTAGACTCAAAAACATCCCACCCAAAAAATAAAAATAAGAAGCTTGACTCAAATACCACTTAGGATAAATAGCTTTGCCGACGAAAGTTGCCACTTAGAAAAATTCATGCGCACTTATGCAAACTATCAAATGCATAGGGAATATCAATAATATTAAATGCATGTAAAGTAAATACTCTCCCAAATTAATTCTCCCCTTTATAACAATGGCATACTTAGAAAGACGACTCCCCCTAACATAAATCTCCCAAACTAAGATACGATAATAATAGGAATAGATACCATTTCTCCCCCTATCATTCTCTCCTTTTTTCAGGAATAAACGAAGGATAAAAGAACTAATAAATTACTCATTTCTCCCCCAATAGAATTAAGTATGAATTCTCTCCCTAAAAACTACACAAGGGATGTATATATATATATGTATATATATATATATATATAAATATATATATGGGAAAACAATTACAACGAAGATTCATAAACTGTTAAGGACATGAAGGCATATAGGAAACAATAGACAATAACTAATCCAAACAAGAATAATGGATGCTAACTATGATGCGAACAAAACGATATCAATTTAAAACATAAGAGACTGAGCATGTTATATCAAACAAACATTTTGCAACCAGTTAGATACCAATTATGAATTAAAGCGTAGGTCGACTAGCTAAAATGGCAAAGACTGAAAACAAAATATCATATATATGTATACACACTCGATAAAAAATATATACAAGAACACATATATAGATATAAGCACCCAAATGACACAAAATATTATAATTTGAGTTTTCCACACTCTTATGGCATAAATGTGTCATATGGAAACTGAAGTGAAGGGGTGTGAACTATATACTAATGAATTTAAAACCCAATCACTTAAACATGTTCACGTAGTTCGCATTTGATTGCAAAACTTTATCAACTAGAATTTAGCCTTTATAGGACAGGGTAAAGTGAACTAATGACCAAACAAACACAATGCATACAAGCCTATCATGTTGATGATTCTACAAACCAATAGAGTCATGACATTTAAAAAACAACTAGGCTAAATGACATTGTTCAAACCGTTGACAATCCATCCAATCTCCCTCAAATAATCATATAATTCTTGTCTATCGAATGAATATATCAACAAAACAAAATAGGCATTGGAAAATATTTTTCTTTACATGCCAGATTCTTTTAGGCCTTTGGACCACGTATTTCTTTTAGGTCCATTCCAACTGATGACTTACTCGCAAAGGATAATATTTCCTTTCGGAGCCCTTCCCGTGCACACACACACACACACACACATATATATATATATATATATCATTTTTTATCTCTCAATTCTCACGTGCAACGAATTTTAACAATTACTAGTCCTACTAGGTCATAGTATGTAGATGAATAAATTGGTAGGAGAACACCTCACAAAGCTCAAGTATAACATGTGAAGTTATGGATCAAAAAGCTCATGCATGTATGTGAAAAAGGCAAATAAAAGTGAATCCATTAAGCAAGTCAAACTTAAACTACTCCATGTAAACATGATAAAGAACATTTTAAGGATGAAAATTTTAACCAAAAGTTCTAGCCACATGGTAGCGAAAAAGAAGGGACTGAAGCACAAGTATATGCCGCATAAAGTGTGTCAAAGAAAATACACACAAAACAAAAATCTGTTTGAGTTTTTCAAAAAATTTAATTAAACAAAAATATTTACTAAAAAGACAAACAAGAATCATTTGTATTTTTCGAGAAGCCTAACTAACTCATAAAATAAAACACAAATGACAAACTAAAATATTTTTGGATTTTTCATTTAGTGCAAACTAAAATAAATATAATACAAAAGATAAACAAGTCATAATTTCTAGCATGAGATATGAAATAAAGCAATGACTCGAAAATGACTAAACATGCATACAACTAGTAATGATATATGATATGAAGCATAAAAATCTAGAGTATGCAAACAACTAACACATTCAATATTTGGATTTAGCAAGGGAGGTATCGTGTGAAAGTAAATGAGAATAAAAAATCCTAGCTTGTAAAGCTAACAGGTCGTATCTCCTAACCTAAACTAATGACGAATAATAATTTCGGGGTATAGGAATCTTGGATACCTCAGTTGCCTTACGTTGGGATTTTCTAGGACCTCATTTAAGATCAAAGCAAAACTTCTTAAGATGACCTTTTGGACCACAATGAGAGCACCTAAAGACTCGGCGAAAAGACTTACTTAAGGAATGATCTATAACATTGTTCCTAGAGGATTCTCCTAAAAAATTGGTTTTGGCTTTATTAGTAGAATCATTACAAGAGTCGCAGGCTAAACCACAAGTGTCATTTTTTATTTGGATTGTGCCTAAGATTTTATCTAATTTCTCCAAACGATACTCCAAATCAAATTTGACTTTACTAGAGTCTTTTAATTTATTTTCTAAATATAAAATGCGAGACTCTAATAAAATATTGCGCTCTTCAAACGCGAGAAGCTCCTTTTTTAAGGAGTCCATTAAGACCTTAAGGCTATCTCTCTCACCTTCTACATACTCAAGTTTCTCTCGAAGAGCTCTCTCTCATGTCCTAAGGTCACCAACTAACTCACTCTCGTCGACAACCTTAGCACGCTCATTTAAACTCGCTTCTAGCTTCAAATTTCCCCTTTTTAATTTAATAGATTCTTCATATAATTCCCTAAATGCAAATTGAAGTTTACTCTCATCAACCTTTTCTTCACTTTCACTTTATCTCTCTTATTAACTCTCAGAACAATAAAAAAATTAAGGGAATCATAAACTTTGGCCTCAAAAGTGTCATGTATTTTGGTGTCATCATTGTACGAGCTCTCACTATCACTCACATAACTTGCCATGAACGCAATAAAATTACGCTCAATGGGGGAATGAGGTCCCTCTTCCTTATCACTATCACTAAGGATGGCATTGTATGACATAGGTTGATTACCCTCTCTCCTTAGTTTAGTAGGGCATTCAAAATCCCTATGGACATAACCTTCACAATCATAACACCTATTTGACTCGTCCCTATTAAGGTTTTCATCAATAGTTTTAGGGATCTTTTCGGCTTTGTCATGCTTAGAATTTTCAAATTTCTTAAAATCATTTTTAAACTTATCTTTATTAAATTTAAGAAATTTAAGAAATTTCCTAGAAAAAATAGCCATGTCCTCTGAGTCACTATCACTCTCATCAACCACAACTTGTTTTTCCTCCTTTCGGCTTTCAAAGAAATGCCCTTATCAATTTTCTTTTCATTTTTTGAGGGGAACATATCTAGTACATAAGTTTGTAAATCACCTACTAATTCCTCAAGTTTGGTAGAATGCAAGGTGGGTAAAGAATTTAAAATGGTCACTTAGGGATAAATCTCTCAGGTAGGGACCTTAAAATTTTCTTTACGACTCGGTCGTCAAGTATTTTATCTTCCAAATTAAAAGATGAATTAATTATATCAAAAATTCTTGAATAAAATTCATCAAATGTTTCTTTTTCATTCATTTTGATGGTTTCAAATTGAGTAGTGAGGTTTTGGAGTTTCGAAGCCTTAACGACACTAGTTCTCTTGTGAGTGAGTCGTAATATATCCCAAGCTTCCTTAGCGGTTTCACACGTCATGATACGTCAGAATTCATCTCGTGTGATCACTCTAAACAAGGCATTTAAACCTCGAGAATTAAAGTTAGTAGATTTTAGTTCATTCTCACTCCAACGCTCGATGGGTTTGGGAACACGCTCATTCTCTATTAAGCAAGTAGGTGGGGACCACCCATTAACTACGGATAACCAAACCCTTTCGTCTATAGCCCTAAGTTCCGAACGCATACGTTCTTTCCAATATGCGTAATTAGAACCATCGAAAATAGGAAATTTAGAAAATGGGGAAATTCCATTTTTAACCAGAAATATTTAAAAAGACTTTAACACAATAAATTAGCACTCCGGCTCTGATACCACTTGTTGGGGAGCTCTAGGACCCCCAATTTTAAAAACTTTCAAATTAATTTCCTTTAAGTGCGGAATAAAGATAGTTACTAACACAATTTAATTTTCCAAAATTTATTTAATTTTCTTTTCTTTAAAAGATGGAAAATTATAGTGGACACAAATTTTAATTTCCTAAAACGAATTAAAATTAAACACTACAAAGTGAATTAAAGTAAACACACACACACACTTTAAATTCATTCAAACCAAACTAATTTAATTATCAAGTTTAAACAATTTAGGCAAGAATATTATCCAATTAATTTAGTGCCAACTTGCACCACAACAAAACAGATAATTAGTGGCAAAAAAATCCGTCACCAAATGACAAAATTTCGTCACCAAAGACATTTGGTGACAAAAAAAAATCTTCAATCTCCCATCATGAAAGCCCCGTCGCTAATGGTTTTGGTGACGAAATAGAAATTTCGTCACCAAATAGTGCACCTTTTGGTGACAAAATATTCTCTGCCACGTAATAGCAGGGTTTTAGTGACAATTATTTGTCACAAAAAATCTTATTTTTTTTCACAAAAATGTCAATTTTGTCACCAAATATAAACGATAATATGCAAAAGGATCACCATTTGGTGACAAAATGAATGTACTTCGAGGACAATAATTTGGTCACAAAATGAATTTTATTGCCAAAAAATTATATTTTAGAACTCATATTTTTTTCATTTCTCATATATTCAGTCAAATAATATTAATTATAAAATCGACTAAATTTCATCGACATTATATAAGTAATCATCTACCATCATATACGAACTCAAAATTAAGGTTAAAGAGATTATATAATTGATAAGAAAGCATTCGTATAAATATCTCAAAACCATTGATCAATTACAAAGTAACCTACATCGTTTGTTACAACACATCAACTACAAAGTAGCTTACAAAAACAATTTCTAAGGCATTAGTTTCTAACTTTATATTTCCTAAGGCAAAGTTTCTAATCAATTACAAAGTTGCCTCTGAAAAATAATTCCCAACAAGTTTGTTAAGTTCTCCTTGCATCTTCATCATCATCGTAAAAATAATTTCCAAAAAAGTCCTCACAACGTCCCAATCTGCAATTGAAAAAGTACCAAGGCATTATTTTCTAACTTTATAAGTCTATTAACAATTGATAAATAGAATAGCATCAACTAAGAAAGAACAGATTGAACTAAACTCCAAAAAAATTACGAAATTCAATTTTATTTTTAATATTTAAAAAAATTGATGCAGTTTCCTTTGTTTAAAGACTAAAACCACCATGTTATAAAAAATAAAAATAAAATCAAGAAACTCAACGACAATCCACCAAAATACCCCTTCCGTCGATTCAAAAGATAAGGTAATAGCATCGCCAATATTTTAAAAAAATTCGGCAGAGTTTCCTTTGTTTATACACTAAAACCACCCTGTTAAATTAAAAAAAAAGGTCAGAAAACCCAATGATAGTCCACCAAAATACCCCTTCCACCGATTCAGTAAATAAGGTAATAGCATCACTAATAGGGATATTAAATAACTAAAAGGATGTGAATCCTACAATGTAATTTTGATGAATTCAATATCGAAATTATTAAAACTTACCATAAAGTAAATGTGGGAGGAAGGGAACCTGATGCTTTTAAAGCATCACACAACTTGTCGAATCCAAATTGACGAGCCTCTAAACGTTCCAGATGCTCATCACGACCTATGATATATTCCAACACTGCATCTCGTCGTGATGTTTTTGATTTGGTAGCTTTCGGTCCATGCCCAAGACCTACGATATATTCCAATTTAGTACCAAGTACTCGATCAACTATCTCATCGGGAGTCAAAAGGTCCACTACCCTTGAAAGTTGGCTCAGCTTGCAACTGTTTCATCTTAATCTGTAAAAAAAAATAGTATGTATCATTTCATAAAATCAAAGTTATGGTATTTGTCTAATATATGTTATATTCTTACCATATAGTTCCTCGGCTTCGGGAGAAGACCATTATTTCCATCTGACCTAGTCAACTTCTCAGCTTTGAGTAAGATATTTTGATTCTTTTACCTGGTATATTCGTTTTATCCTTAACTCACTATGTTTTTTATGGTCGATACATTATATTTATTGACTATAGCATTTTCTTATGATGATATATTTAAGTTGGCACGCCCATTTACTTAAAAAAAAATCCTTAACAGTTGTTGTTACCGTAATTAACTCTGAAGTTTTTTGCTGCATTAACAGTTGATAACTATTTGATGAATTCCCCAACATAGGAGCTATGTACTAATCATAAGGAGCTTTTAGTGAATTCCCCAACATATTTTTTTCTGCATTAACAGTTGATAACTTTTTAATGAACTCTGATGTAACTGATGTAACAATACCTATTTACCATAACTATTATGTTCCAAACAAGCCAAATCAACCTCTCTATCTGTAATGAGTAGACGTGACATAGACGCAACAGATAAGGCTGTATCGTCTCTAGTCAATCGGATCCATGAGGCATCTGATTGAGCCTCAGGAATACAATAGGAGCAACTCAGGACATGTCATCGGAATCTCCTAGCCTATCTAGGTGATGATGTGGAGTCTCAGGCATCAAAAGTCTCTCCGGGTCCATGGGTTTAAAAATTTATAATAAACATTAACAAATACATATAGGGAACATAAATTAGAAATTACCTCCATGGGTTTAGAGCTCAAGAGAATCGAATGGAGAAACTAGCTGTAATTGCACCACCCACCATGAGAATCTTCATCTTGACCACTGATTTTAAAAGGAACCATAAACTCAGAGATGGGAATAGGCAGAGGCTCCTCATTTTAACTATGTCGAACACATAATTTTAACTATGTTTAACACACTGCGTATACAAAGAGGATAAATTTTCATTGGTAATACATAAGCTTTCACCCATTAGATATGTTAGTGAGAGAAAAAAATTTCACCTATTACATACTCAAAAAATTTCATTGGCAATAAGATCAATGCTATCAATGTGAAACAGGTTGTGTCCGTCTCAAGAAGGAATCAAAAATTGAAAAGTTGGACTCGTGTTTCGAGATGTGGAAAAATTCTTTATCTGGTAGAGTGGAGAAAGATTTGGAAAAAAGCGAAAAGTATAAAGAAAAATATAGTCAAGACACAAGTCCCATATCCGATCCATATTCAATTAAAGCATGCATGGATGTGTTGGAGATGATAGATGATGTTTCTGATGCCTCGTTCAACAAATCTCTCGAGAAGTTCAAAGACCAAGACTGGAGAAAAATGTTCATAAAAATGTCTCCTCCAAGGTATAAAATGTGGTTGAAAAGTCTTGAGTGATTGCTATAAATAGTTGTTTAGTTTTGAAAGTGACTTTTTGATTTTATGATGTTTGTTTGACTTTTGGTGTATGCATAAACTGGGAAAACATATTATAATTTATGTCAAACTTGGGAAGCAAAGGAATATATGTGATTGATAGTATATTTGAAGTAAATTGAAGCAAACAATGTAATCAGATTATAATTTCTACATTGTTTTGTTTTGATGCTTTCTTATAACTGAGTTATCAGTTAAAGATAGTTAACAGATAACAGAGTAATTTGTTTGGTGATTGTTTTTATATAACTTTTAGTGTATATATTTATAGCTGGTCTTAGGCCACAAATAAAGAGTGGTCTTTTGCCCCCCAAAAAAGTGGAAGCAGTTATAATTTAGAGAAGGCATAATAAAAAAATGAGCAGGCCTTTGTGTGCATTGAACCAAGTATATGGTTGCATAATCAGGTTTTTATTTTTTTACAACCAAATCTTGGCTTAATAAAGTAAGCAGGTCTTTGTGGGCCTTAAAAAAGGATACCTAGTCTTTGCTTGCAAAAATTACAAGCAGGTCTTTGGCTAAAAAAGAAGCAGGTCTTAAGAGAATTAATAGCAAGCATGTCTTTGGCTATATTACTCTTTATAGGTAGGGGACCTGCAGAATTTATCTGTGTAAATTATGTTGTAATGTTATAAATAACTGAATTATACAATTTTGATTGAATTTAGAATTAGAATGTTAGTTATGTTATACTAACATAACCAAACAGATTAAAATTGTTCATCAAATTCTTCACCAAAAAAATTCATCAGCTTATGCAAACTTGAAACAGAATCAAGACAGTTCATATTACCAGTGACAGTAGCCAGAAAAAACTGATATGAACTAAATGTGTGGAATAGGGTTTTTAGGCATTTCACCTCGTCAAATCGCATGAGAATGTCCTACCGTCAGTTATAATTTATGTACAGTTATATCAATTGTTTTTAAGACATTGATGTACATATTATAATAATGTGATTTTGTGAAACATAGTACTATGTGATTAAAACTCATTCACGAGTTGGACTAGCTAGTTTAGAAAGGGAGAACATTAGAAATTGAAAAATGAGATTTAAGTGGTATGTAATTTCTAAACTGATGATACAAACCTTCATTCTTCATGTTTTTACAGTTGTGATATATTTGACGAGCATGCCCACGATTTCTGAGATACTTTTGATGCTGTCTCCTTCAACTTTCGAATCTTAATTTCAGTTTCCTCATCAAGCCTTTTTACAGTTGAGTTAGAGTTCCCACTTATCTACATTAGATCAAGAGACACAAAAGAATAGCAATGAATTTTGTCACACAAAAGTAAAAAATGGTAATTTTAGAGGTGAAAAGGTACGCTAAGAGCAACTCTAGACGTCTCTTGCATTTAACAAGTACAAATGCGCATTTTATCAGTTAAATCACCCATTTGCTAATTGATTTAAGTTCTAGTAATGAATGAACTCCAAATGTAGTGGCATAAGCAGTGGCGCATGTGGTGTAAAGGAAAAACAAAATACTAATACTTGCATATGAACGGTCACCCGTCCACAAACCAATGGTCTCAAAGATTCAGGCCTGCCAAGTCGAAATAATGTTTATACAACATAATTATGTATATATCCCACAGGTTAAGACCAAAAATTACAACGAAAAACAAATCTACCGGTTTTTACAACATCAAGAGCTATAGATTTTAAACAGAAATATCACAATATACCTCTAAATAGTTTAGGGTCACCAATAAAAATAGGTTTACATTACCTATTGAATGCATCCAGCGAAGTGTACAGAGATTAAAGGGTGCCGGCGTGAGAAGAAACAGAGGGGAGCGGTTTTTTGTGAGTGAAAGAGAGAGAGAGAGAGAGAGAGAGAGAGAGAGAGAGAGAGAGAGAGAGTTAGGTTAGTTTTGGGGGAAAACGATTTGAGGGTTAAAAGAAAGTGTATCTTAATAGATTTTGTTATTTTTTTTATTAATAAGTGAGGAAATTTTTTTGTCACTAATTATTTTTTTCTTGTGATAAATTTATTTGTCACTAAATGTACGATAATTTTGTCACGAATAGATTAATACAACATTCTAACGAACGAGAATAAGGGCGCCAAAAAATTTAAGACTGTTTGGTGACAAATATTATTAACTCGTTGCCAATTTAACATCATCTCATACAATTCGTGACGAAATTAATTTTCCTCACACAAAGGTAATTTTTAGTGACAAAATTACTTTTGTCCAGATTTTTTTGTCACTAATAAGACATTCTGTTGTAGTGTTGAATTAAATTAACTTACAATAAACTTACCCAAATAATTAAACATGCATCATTTTGAGCACGATTGTGAATTAAACCCAATTTTTATCTTTTTACCCTAAGCATGGGTTCTAGGTGATTTTTTACAAAAGATAAAATAAATTCACAATCCCACAACGCGCCGATGTACTAGGAAAAACCCAAATCGAGAAAAAACCTCGGACAGCCCTGGCCTAACAGATTCACTAAGTATGGTGTAAATTTTGCAAAGACTCGATAAGAGGAGTTACACAACAGACTCGACACCCTTCAAGTCTTGACGCTCTCCTTCGATCTTCAACCTCCGCCTAGTGAATAACAGCGAACTCCTCCATAGTCTCAGACTCCACCGATGGGGCTCTTGGACACCGTCACCCTCACATGAAGCCTTTCTTCGAGAGGGAACACCGCAGTGTAAACAAATGTGTCTCCTTTTGTTGGGGTAGAGAAACATGACCCAAACTCTTTTCTTCTTAGGTAGAAAAGTGAGCCCGGTGCTAAAACACTCCAAGCAAATATATAGAAGTAGGAACTTGGATAAACTAAACTTTGGGTGTAAGTATTTTTGTAGAAATTAGTTCACGGTTACACAAAAATACTAAACCATGAACTTTTAAACGAACAAATTTTTCTCTCTAAAATGCTCTCTCAAATTGTTTAGAAAATATCAAAAGTTGATTTTTCAATGTTGGTTCCCGCACTAAATAAATTTTGAAGTGAGTTAATGGGTACAAAGGTGGGAAAGTGGGGTAAAAACTGCCAAAATTGTTCCCGCCAGAAATCTCGTTCAAACGAGATTTTCGTTCGAACGACTTTTCTAACAAAACGCTAGTGGCCAAAATGGGAAAACTCATTTGCAAACTCGTTCGAACGATAATTTCAAATGAAATGTCAGAATGTGGATTTTTTGATTTAATCCCAAAAACTTTATTTTAAAGAAACATTACACCATTTTAAAAAGTTCCAAGTTTCCTATAAATATATAAAATCATTCATACCTTTGGAGACTTGAAATATGATGTTGATGATGTGAAACGTGGCACTGAAACTCGGGAATGATGTTCTCTTGAAAAGAAGGCCGCAATGTCTTCAACTTTAACATGTCAAAGGATTGATGGATGTTCAAGGACTTTATCCTATGACTCAAATGTTTTTGTCCGGAATTGAGCCAACACTGCATAGGACTAAATTAGAGACTTCTGTCTTTACACTATTTCATGCATGGGGCATACCATTAGAATGGTGTTAGTGCCCTTCGAAGATTCAAAGAGTTTTCTCTCGGACGGTGAAGTTGATTGGGGTCAAATCGGGGCCCGGGAGTGTCCGGTGGCCTCCGAATCGATCTTCGATAGCAAAATGGTCCATTCGTGAGATTCTTTATGCCAATTTGGGTATGGGGCGGACCGTTTGAAAGAGTATTTAGAGCCCTTCAAAGATTCAAAGATATTTTGCTCTGACGATAGAGTTGATCGGGGTCAAACGGGGCATGGGGCTGCCTGGTGGGCTTTAGATTGGTACTCATAGTGCGACCTAGGGTTTACAGTGAGATGGGGAGGTGCTAGGGACCTAAGGGGAGACTTAGGGGGTCCTAAAATGTGGTGTCTACATAAGGGCATGAAGGTTCTTATGGAGCTCACTCGGCTAGTCGGTTATCAGTCCAGAGAATCAACACACATGGGTATTACTGGCCAACTATAAAGGCATATTGCAGGTCCTTCGCAAGAAAATGTGATAAATGCCATAGGTTTACTGCAATTCACAAAGCACCAGGAGTTGCTTTAACACCTATCACTTCTCCTTGGCCATTCTCCATTTGAGGAATTAATTTGGTCGGCCCATTGCCGACCACCAAAGGCACGTTCAAATACTTGGTGGTTGCTGTTCATTATTTCACAAAGTGGGTGGCAGCCGAGCCATTAATAGAGTTGACCTATGAGAAGGTATATCAATTAATCTGAAATAACATCATATGGAGGTATGGCATGCCTTATACCGTTATTACTGACCATGGCACCCAATTCGATAACGATGAATTCGAATAATACTCTGTCCAATCCAAGATCCAAAAACTTCACTCAGCCCCATGACATCCACAAAGCAACGGTCAAATAGATGTGACAAACGAAACCTTCCTTAATAGACTTAATACTACCATGGGTAACTGGATTAATGAATTACATAATGTTCTTTGGGCTTATAGAAACACATTGAGGACAACAACTAGAGAAACACCTTATATATTTGCATTTGGGACCGAGGCCACGATACTAGAATAGATTGGTTTACCAACTCATAGAGTGTTAAACTTTGATCCTCCAAAGAGTGATTTAATGATATGATTGGATTTGGGCATGGTGGAAGAAGTCCGAGAAGATATCGTCCTCAGTAATGTTGCGTATCAACAAAGCATTTCTTGCTTTTATAACAAAAGGGTCAAGCCAACCAACTTAAAAGAAGGTGACTACATCCTCAAAAAAGTCATCTAGAAAGGAAACAAGGTTGAGGCAAATTGGCCTTGTCCGTATCACATTTCAGCAGTAATCCGACCAAGAACTTTTCGACTAGGGACACTTGACAGGGAAGAATTCAAGAATCCTTGGAACGCCAAGCATCTCGAAAAATACTATCAATAAAGGCATTTAGTAATTCTTTTTTCTTTATGTTCAACCAACTTTCATTTATAGTTTAAAATATCTTAATTTTAGTTTTTAATTTTTTCGATTTTTTTTTGGAGTATGGCGATATGCATCCCTAGAAACAATAAGAAAAAAATGTCTCTGGGTTTTCAACATTTTCCAATCAATAAACAACAACAACAACAACAACAACAACAACAACAACAACATAACTCAAATACTTAATTAGGTTGACTTATCAAATTCGAGATGTACCAACAGCTTTACAAGCAGTCGTGTCTTACCGCTAAGTTATTATCTCATGTATGACTTCGTATTAATAAGTCAAGAACAAGAGGTCATTAAATCTCATTGCATTAACACAAGAAACTTTACCCGACCAAGTTAAACATGAGAATATATACATATATTCCTAACACACTTAGTCTCCATTAATAACTTACTTCATTTATGATTTTTTCTTTAACAAATAAAAAACAGGAAGTTTATAAAACTTCGTATACAACTAAAGAAGTTAAAAACAAGTTTTACTTGACTAGGTTAAATGCGTGAAGACATGTATACATTCCTAACACTACACCAAAATGGGTAAATTGGCACCCTTCCAGCGCTTAGCCTTGTCACGGTCATTGACCGTGATAAAAAAATACGCATTTTTTTGTCACGGTCAATGATCGTGATAAGGCCGTGACAAAGGATTGTCATGGTCATTGACCGTGACAATACTTATAATGTTGTCACGGTCAATGACCGTGACACGACCGTGATAAATGTCGCAGTAAAAAAACCCTTTTCCCTTCTTTTTTCCCCCGCCGTTTCTTCCCTCCTTTTCTCTCTCTCTCTCTCTCTCTCTCTTCCATTTATATATATATATATATATATATATATATATATATATATGTGTGTGTGTGTGTGTGTGTGTGTGTGTGGTGGGTGGGGGTGGGGAGGGGGTGGGGCAGGGTGGGGGGATGTTTGAGTGTGTGTGTGTGGTGTGTGTGCGTGTGCGTGTGTGTGGTCGGTGGGGCAGGGTGGGGGGGAGGGGAAGGGAAGGAACGGGTGGGTGGGTGGTGGGGTAGGGGTGGGGGGCTGCGTGTGTGTGTGTGTGTGTGTGTGTGTGTATGTATGTGCGCGTGTGTGTATGTGCGCGTGTGTGTGTAGTGTGCGTGTTTGTGCGTAATGTCCCTTGTAAACGAATTGATTGATTGTCCCTCATTGTAAATTAGTAAATTAATATATGAATAATTATGAAAGTAGGATTGCCCCTCATTGTAAATTAGTAAATTAATAATTGTATACTTTAATTGTTAATTTAATTGATGAAAATAATTAATTGAGTAGGTGAATTAGAAGGAGTACGGGATACACATTTGTTGTTGACATTGTTGTTGGATTATAGTGGATCGATGTTGGGTTGGTTAATTTTAAAAGTGGCATAACCACTGGATTATTGTTTATATGGGGGTGGGATTTTTCAACTTTTTTTGAAAATTACTTTGTATATCGAACAATATATATATAGTATGATAATTAAATGAAGCGTACTTGAAATTACTGATAGTGCGCATAGATAATAGCCTTTTAGTTCTTATGCGTACGCATTCAATAGCCCTTAGACTTGTTCGAGAGTCATTACCCCTGTAATGAGATCTCTCGAATGATCCCGTTTGAACAGTTTGGGACTGCATAATTTCCGTATAATATTCTTAGTGGCTTAAAGTTGTTACTTTTGGAGGAAGTTCTGCAGTCGTATCCTAATGTTCTCTGGGTACATACTAGATTGACCAGTGTGACTGTTATTTTAATTGATCAATTGAAATAACACTCACACTTGTAAATCTAAGTAGTGTACTTGGAGAACTACGGGGATATGATGTCAAATGTTTTTCAAATTATAACAATGTGCATGAGCTGTTAAGTATATTACAGAAAATGCGGTCTTGAATGGGCTAGGACCACTCACCCTTTAGAGGAGATGGAGGAAATTGAAATTTCTATTATAAATTGAATTTGAATATAAATAAGGCATAATTAAATGAAACATACTATAAATCTAAGTTAACCAAGTGTTTTACTCGGTGTTATCAACAACGAGCCGTGGTCAATTGTCCAACACGCACCAAAGTGTCTACATAGTAGTGTTGATGACTTGGCTGCTCCTACCGAATATCAATCCATTTTTTATGATAACCCGAATTTCAAACAATTTTTCAATTTGTAATAAATATTCCAATTTGTACGGAAACATCCATTTTGAATGTTTTTAATTAATTTGCACTTTATCATTTTCATTCTTGTGTAGTGTGCGTGTGTGTGGGCAGTAGGGGTGGGGTGGGGATGTTTCACTCTTGTACATATTATGAGCTAGATGTTGTTGTTTTGGAATTCAGAATTGAGGTTTTTAACAGTAACAATTCATTTTTATTTGAAGTAATTGTACATATTTGCATGTCTTCTTTTAATTCATTTTGATATGTACTAATAACATTTTTTTACAGCAAATGTTTCCTTCTGGTATTAAGGCGAGGATGATGATGCTGGTTATGATGATGTCGTCTGGGCTCGGTGGTAGCGGAGGTGACGAGGGCTCCTTGTCCCCTAGTCTCCCAAAATATGGCAAATTGGGGGTGCCCATTGAGAATAAGTCGGGGCTATTAGAGAGATCCCTCGAGCTTGTAAAGACGATCATCGGTTCGGGGTACATTAATTGGAAGGAGGTTCCATATGAGCTCAAGTTACCTGTTTGGGTGGCACTACAGGTAATATATTTATATGAATATGAATATGAATATTTCAATTTCAATTTCAATTTATATTTATATTTATATTTATATTTATTTGCAACTAACATTGTATTTGTTGGAGATGAACAATTCAATATGGATCCAAAGCTACGCGATTCCATCTTGGAGCAGTTGAGGGAGCAACACAAGACGAGGAAGAAAAATATGCGGACTCGATACTTTGGGAAGACACGAGAGTCCATTCTCCAAAGGCGTCAATCCGTCCCGTCGAAGGAGACGATCTCATTGGCACAATGGCAAATGTTCATTGACAATGAGATCGGGGAGCGACAATTAGCATCTCGTCAATTGGGAAGGGAAAACCGAGCAAAAAAGACGGACGTGCACTACTCCGATCGGATGTCTTAAGCCGAGGTGGAGCATAGGATGATGGTAAGATTTAATTTTTCTATAATTACACAAAATATATTATTCTGCATTTTTTTACTTTGCGGGGACGATACTAATTTTACTTTATTTTATTTCAGGGGACAGGGAGTGGCCCTGGGGGTAGGCCACATAGGCTTGACACTTATGTGGCTCTTCGGATGAAGAAGGGGAAGGACAAGGAGGTGTCCCCAAGCGTCGCAAACACGATTGTAAGTAATCCAATAGTTTACTTTTTGTTAATTACGTTATAATTTTTTAATTTACTTATTTTACTAATCATGTGTTTTTTATCGTTTCAGGAAATGTTTAAGGAAGTGCATGAGTCCAGTCTCATGCCGACAAGGCAGCTTTGTCCATAGACACACTCAGCCAAGTGCTTGGCTCTGATCGCAAGGGGAGGATAAGGGGGTGAGCTCGCGGGTGGCCAAATCTAGGATCATCGGGTTGGAGACGATCGACACCGGGTTTGCTCAAATGGTGGATTCACATGACGCGAAGCTATCCCATTTGGAGGCGACGGACAAGGATATGTACTCATTCGTGAAGCGTTTGTTGGGCAGAAATCGTAAGGGTAAAGGGAAGGAGAAGGAGGTGCGGGAGGAGGAGTGTGGGAGGACGAGGATGAGGATGTGGACCTCGCTGCTTCATCGTCGACACGTGTGGACTTTGATGATCCACTTCCCTATTTGGCTCCCTTCAACAGACCGATGTCAACACTTGGTTGGCCGAGCGTGTTTATAATGGACACATTTGATGGCCAGTGGATAGGGCGGGGGTTGAGGGGACCGAATATCATCCAGGGTGCACTAGCTCATGGACGTGAGCTTCAAGACATAGAGTCCAGGGTGCTCGTCACGAATGTGATTCCCGGGAAGTAGAACTCCCAATTGTGGTTGTGCG
Organism: Sambucus nigra; assembly: GCA_949130495.1. Taxonomy (NCBI): domain Eukaryota; kingdom Viridiplantae; phylum Streptophyta; class Magnoliopsida; order Dipsacales; family Adoxaceae; genus Sambucus; species Sambucus nigra. The sequence continues at coordinate 406,663,764 of OX422207.1, forward strand.
AACAATGTGGCACGACGTATATTAGTGGATGTGTTAATTCGTATATCGTGTGGCCTACTTACCTCCTTACCATTAACCATACCCCAGACATTTAGTGACATTTATTTAAGTTTGAATTGAATTGTTTTAAATTATTACATTTGAATTATATTTGGATTATATGGTGATGCATATTCTCTATATTTTGAATGTATATTTGCATTATCTCTATTTTATTTTGATATATGATGTTCGAATAGGTACAACATTGCTATAATAGGTACAAATATACTATTGGGCAGTGGCAGTGGCCATACTGCCCAGCAAAAAAAAATTCAATTCTGCCCAGAATTATCACGGTCATTAACCGTGATAATTTTTTATAAACTGTCACGGGCTTGTCACGGTCAATAATCGTGACAAATCTTATCACGGTCCTTGACTGTGACATGACCGTGACAATTCTAACGAACTTTTCATATTCAATGACCGTGATATGATCGTGATAAAAAATGTTATCTCACCCAGTATTGTCACGGTCATTGACCTTGACAAGCTGAAGTTGTCAAGGTCAATGACCGTAACAATTCGGCAGATTTGGTGTAGTGTAAATACAGTAATGCACGCATATATTCCTCATACACTTGGTCTCCACTGATAACTAATGCTATAACTTAGATAAAAAAAAAACTCTGTGTAGTTTCATCTAAGTGCATTAGTAGAATCTAAGGCCCTACAGTCACATTTTAATGACTCATCATCAAGCATGTTACTTAGCCGACTAACTGATTAATTAATCATAAGTTGACAATAATTACATATATTTCTATTCAAATACTAACGGCATTACATTTAAGATCAAACATATACAAAAATAGAAGAATCATTCAGCTGGGCATTTCCCTTGTGCTTTGGTCATTTCAGAAGATGTCTGTTGCACTCTCTCCATCCCAGCAGGAGGATCATCCAAGGTATAGGGTGAATTTATATAATTAAAATATCTCAGCATTCTCCTATTACTACTTCTTGGGCTATTGATTAGATGAGGAGGACGAATTATCTAATGCACATCGTGAAGGTCATAATCTCCCAAATATTTAGTAATTAAACATTGGGAAATGGAATAGGGAGGGATCCATGATATGTCTAACTTAAATGGAGGCTTGTCATGATCCAGCAAACTAGGATCATTCTAATACCATAACTCATTGTTTTGGTCATATTTCAGTAAGGTAATTAAGTTGGTCCATCCCCATCTATAACCTTTCCAATGACTTTGTGTAAGATGATCATCTACATGGTTAGGGCCTCATTATAACCTTCCATCCAAATCTCCCTGGGCTTCTTGTGAAATTGGAAGGTTAAACTTTCTACCTGATGTTGGAGTTTCTTCAAAACATCATTCTTATCTTTCAACTGAGTAGCTTGTTCGGCGATAGCTTTATCCTTAGCTTTCATTTGGACAGACAAGTTGGCAATGCCCTGACTCTTTACTTTTAGCTGGGCAGCATGGGCTCCTAGGATTTTCCTAGTTCTTTCCTCATCCACAGTTGGTTGGATGGTCATGCTTTGTCTGGAAGTTTGTCTAGGTTTGGTCTTTTGCAATGCTTCCAGTTCCTCCACCAACCTTGCATTCTCAGTTTCCAAGAAAGAGACCCTCTCATCAGGATTAGTACTGGATAATTTCTTCAAGCTATTTAGCTCAGGTCTAAGGTGATTGTTTAACTCTTCAAGCAACTTGCCTACCTCCCAAGCTTCTTGAACTTCTTGATTCAATAATAATTCCTTTCGTCTATACATGGAGGCATACTCTTCAAGTTTTTTCTCAAAGACCCATTCTTCACTTAAAGATTTATACTTAGCTTCATAATCAGCATGCAACAAAGCTTTGGACTGACTATGATCTTCATGAAGTTGCTCTATCATTTCATAATAGGTAGCATTTTTTGCTACAACCCTATTTCATTAATAACGAAGATGAGTATAAGACTCTTTGACTTACTCTGAAATATCAGGGCCTAGCAATCTGACTAAATCTTCTTCAGATGAGGGAACATGGCCAACTTTGAAAAAACTTCTAGAGGAGATCGAATTCAGCAGAAACTATTACTTTATTCCTTATATTAAAATGTAATTTACAAAGCTAAGAATTTCAAAGACTGTAGAGATGATGAGCAAGTCAAAGCTTTTAAGAAATGTAATTGCACAACAACCAAGCAGGATAAGAAGGAAAATACACAAGTTGGATTTAAGTAAAGTCTTTTCATTAATAAGCAGAGGGGTGTTACAAAATGACGATCCCATTACAAGAACAATAAAGACACTTGCAAATAAAGAAAAAAGATAATAAGTAGCTACACTTTCTCCTTATCCTGGGCATTAACTTCAGGAGGTATCTCGGTAGGAAGGACAACTCTACCAACTGGTCCTATTGCATATTCAACAGGCAGTAGGGAAGATTCTCCAGATCCTTCTTCATCATTAAATTCTTCCTCCGAGTTTAGAGGAGTACCTAGATCATGCCTCTGTAACAACTCAGAGTCTTTAGCAGTGCTGAGTTCCTTTAGTGCCTCTGACTAGCCATCCTTTAATGACTTCTTCCTAACATACTGAATATATGTATAGGAGGCCAATAATGCTTTATCTTAGTCCTCATTAAAGGAATTTTCCTTTATTTTCTTATTTTTGGCCCTCTCTGCAGTAAGATCAGCAATCAGACCAACTACTTTCTCCTCGATAGACTTGAGAAGGGTTTGATTTTACACTAATTTGTCCCCGACCACCCTGGACCTATCTTTAACAATTGTAACACCGATTTTAGTAGTCTTCAATTTCCTCTCATCAGTAGTGGCCCTATCATTACGCTTCACTAGTTCCTTCTCCCAAGCTTTTTGCTTGGTCTCCAAAGTTTATTGGCCAGCTTCCAAGGATTTCCTTAGAACTTCAATAGCCTCTTCAACATCATCTTAAGTAGAACATGATCGATCATCCTTCTCCATCAGTTAGTTAAAATTCACCAAAAACTGTACAATGGAAAAATATCATAATTAAAGAAAAGAAATAAGATAGTAAGTATAAGTAATATAGGGAAAAGAGTTACCAAAGACAAACTCTGGCAAGCATTTTCTACCAACTTTAATTGGGGCAAGGAAGCAACAGTTTCCCTATCAGTAGAGCGAGTATAACTTTTATTAACTTCCTAGATGGACCAGGATTAATAGATATAGAGGATGACCCAGTAGTAACCATGTCTTCATGGATTTTCTCGACCAAATTTTATTAGTTGGCAATATTCTTTTTAGTTTGTTTCTCAGAGGGACCTTTCTTCAACCTCGTATATTGAGGTGCCAAAATATCAACTTACTCAACACTGATAATTTGAGACACTTTCTTAGCACCTATAAATATCTTCTTAGCCACCTTAGATTTTTAAGTATCAGCAGCTATAACAGTCTTCTTTGCAACCTTCTTGGTGGTAGGGGATAAGGCTCCAAATATCAAGTCGTGGATTTTCCTTTTGCCCATGATAGCAAGTGGGGAGGTAGGAACAGTAGAACTATCGAAATATTCAAAAGAAGATGAAGTACCAAAACCCTTTTCAGTTTTAGTAGCTCATCAATCGAAGAAGTAGGAACTGGCTCATCTTCTAAATTATTGAGGATTGAAGGTACTGCAACAGTTGGCCTAGCAACAAAAGAAGTTACATAACTTCTGTATTATAGAAGGTAAGAAGCTACTCTGGTATGATCCTCACCAATTCTCTAATGAATGCCCCATAAAAATTTGAGCTCTTCAAGATTGATGTCTCCTTCCTTAGAATACTTTTTCATGATCTCAACAGTACAAAATAGGATGAGAAATATTAGTCAACATATTATCAAATAGTTGGTCAGCAGCAACCTAAAATACAATATCAAGATCAGCAACCTATACCATGTCCTTCTTGAGGACACTTGGACCCATCATACACTTCTCCTCTTCGAAGAGTAGAATTTTGCCACTTCTTCGCTATTACTCCATAATCAAAGTAGTCTTTATTGGAAACAGGTATGTTAACTACTAAGGCTCTGTAGAAAAACCTAGTTTTTAAGTAATAGGTGTTATCATTAGTAACCCATTCGAAGCAAAACATCATATCAGAAATATCAATATTGGTTTTGTATAATTGGTTAAGCTTATGAATCCCATTTATTATTCTCCACATATTGGGGGATACACTAGCTGGGACAAAGTCGAAATATTGATAAAACTCCAAAAAAAATTATTAGGGGGAAAGGTAATACCACACTCATCTATAGATAATGAAGAAATTCAATGACCTTCTGGTAATGATAAGACATTAACTGGAGGAATGGGAATTTCTAATTCTACCCAATCAGGGATATTTCTTTCCCGCCTAAATTCATCTAAAGAGTCCCCTTGAACAATGTACACCACGATTAGAACAAAGAAGGTAATAAAAACAAAGGTAAAAAGAAAGTTTATAGAGAAAGTGGTGGCAGAAGCAATGGTGGAAATGAACGCAAAAGAAATCTCGAAGATGAAAAGCTTGGAGAAGAAAAATAGTTTGAAAGTTTGAAAATTGTGGTACAAAAATCATCAAAAACCTCATCTCTTATAGCTTACATAGAAAACAGTGAAAGTAATGATTAATTGTATCGACGATTGACGTTCTGAGGGATGCAAAAATCCAAAGGAAGGAAAATACCGATATACCCTTTGGCGGTTCGTTAAATTTCAAATTATTCATAAAATTCCCATTACATGAGCAAGGCATGGAAAATTTTCACAAGTCCTACAAGTCGACTTTCGTCGACCAACTTTCTAGAAATCATACTCCATCCTTTCAACAAAAATAATAAGAATGAAGCATTGGGGGCTTCTGTTGATACAAAAAATTATCCATCTATGTGGACCAATTAAAAATGGACATTTGTCTCCTTACGTGGCAACAATCCTAGTCAGTAGTCACTTAATCCGCCCAGAAGATAGTTGCTCGGCAAGAAGGCCAACCAGAGTAAAGAATGCAAATCATCAAAGTAGATAAATAGTCACCACTTGGGAAGCAACCAAGGGTCTATCTGTACGTGTTCAAGACTATCAACCATCACGTTCATTATATACGGGTGTAAATACTTGAGTATATAAAGGCATTCTAACCCTTGATCTCCAGGTCACTATAAATACATTGTATTCCTTTCATAAAATGCAAGATATAATGGATGCTGGGTTATTCTTCTTTTAGTAAGAGTACTTAGTTTTTTGTAATCACTAAAATCAATACAATAACAGTGGATGTGGGCTTTTCTTCACAGTTGAACCAATCTAAAAGCTCTTTTCTCTTATGTGTTTATTTCATCGCATATTATATTTTATCTGTGATTAGAAAATTGGATCTAGTCCATTTTTTGACATCAACAGACCTTAAGGCTTGTATTTGTTACCTTAACTTGTACATGAAGAGAAAAACTTATCATATCTTGACAAGGGATTTTAATTAGGTACCTTTCTTCCATCTTAGTTTTAAGAGAATACACACACTCAACTGGTATTAGATCTAGACCTCTTTTTGTTAGGTTTTATCACCTAGAGGTAGATCAAGTGTGTGTGATTATGGACATTTATGTGAATGACCAAATTCATAAAATGATGGAAATCAAGAAAGGTCGTGATTTACCCAAACTTATCACTTCATCCGACATTTTTAATCACTTTTACACAAACATGTTTATTACTCCTGTAAGTGGTTATGAAGATAGTTATGTATAAAAATCCATCAAAGAAATTGAAGTCCATGAATCTTCTCGATTATCTATATATAGGTACATATTGGTTAATAAAATTAACACCCTTGAAAATGAGAAACCCAAACTTTTTAATGATCTTAATTTTGTTAAATAAGAAAATGAATAATTTGAATTTATTGATGCTCCTACTCATTCCCTCTATCCTCAAGTTAAAGATCTAAATTTAGACTCTAATGACTTCTTAAAATTTCTTGATGAATTAGTTGAAGATAAGAAGTTGCCTCTAGTTGAGGAAGAATGTCTGTCCATATTAAAAAGGAGAGAGTTGATTTAGTTATCTTTGCGGACACTCTGAAAGTGGAATATCAAAAAGGTCTTGATCTAAGTGCAAAACTTTTAAAAAAGTTGAAGATCTATCTTTGGAACTGAAATCAAATTATTATGAACTTCCAAGAGGAAAGGCTTTGAATGAAAAGCCTTTGATGTAAAATCATTCATCAAATTTTGATCACGATTTCCACAACTTTCATAAACAAAGGAAACTTGTTAGGATGAATGATTTAAAAGAGAAACATATTATGCTTCCTCTGGTTTGCTAAAATCACAAGCATGATGATAAAGGACCCACTAAATACTGTGTTTCCTCTAATTGTCATCAAAATATTCATCATAAATATCTTTGCTTTATGTTGAAAAAGTTTAAACACAGTAATAAGGTCATTCCCAAGACTTCTTCTCATATATCTCATCCTCATGCCTATAAATGTGATTATGGTAATAGGAAAGGACACTTGAGAGAATTTTGTTATTTTTAAATCAACCTTGCACTTTCATAATGCTAGGAAGAATTATAGATTTGGTAGGAATAACATCTTGGTAAAACAATGTGAATATCCTAGACATTGTAATGCCCTCTATTTTTGTATATTTGAGATTTAATCAATTCGGGAATTAAATTGTTTATTTTAAATTACGCGAGAGAAGTAATTTAAATAAATTAGTTAATAATGTGATTATTAGAAATTAATTGAGAGTGAAATAATGATTAATATTATGAATTATATTTACTGAGTGAATAGTATATAATTGATGATTAGAAATTACGCCATAGCGAGTGATATGGGCGTAATAGAAATTTACTTCAATGGAGAGTCGCGTGAAGACTAACTTGGGGTCGAGATGGAATATATATTTAGAGTGACTCGAATGATGATTTCGAGGTCAAGGATGAGTTGAATTAGTTAAATAGTAAACCCATGGATGTTAATCGAGTCATGGGACAATTTTAGACTATATCGGGACCATATGAGGGTATTTTGGTCATTTTATATTAGGGGGTTGAGAGACATACGAATTTACAAACTCTATATCATATTATAAGGCTTGGAGGCTAAAAACCTCAAAAAAGCCATTAGAGAAAGAGAGAGAACATTTGTGAAGCCTAAGAGAATGATTTTGAGGAATTTGGAGTGTGATCTTGAACCATTAACAAGTTGGGACTAAAGCTTAGAAGGGAAGACACACCATTCAAAATATCATTCACAAAATATGGACATCTAAATCAAGGCAAGTGTTTATATACATATTTCTTGAAGTTATAAAACCCATGTTCCTAGGGTTTGATTTATTTGTGAATAAATTGGTGATGTTGAAAGGAAATAATGGATTAAACTCATGTTAAGGGTAGGATATCCATGTAGTTTAATTTGATGTTATAGAGAATTCGAAATCAGTAGATATATGATTATCTCTAAAAATAAATTTGGGTTTATGTTCATATGTAGAGGAAGAACATGAAAACCTAGGGCTTTTGATGATTTGATTATTTAATATATTCTTGATCATGAATTGTAATGTTTTGATGTGGAAATTACGTTATAAATCATCTTAAGACATGTATAAAAGGTTTGGTATAGTTGGTTTCACTTTTGGTGAAGTATCATGTAAGACACAAGTGTAAAACTGGTGAAAAATGCATAAAAACCGACGAAGAAGACGAGCTATCATAAATGAAATCGATTCGCCCTCCCAGCGAATCGATTTGGCTTCCTAGAAAAGATGAGATTTTTTCTTTTAAGCCTAGAATTCCTAAAATGTTATCGGGAAAACGTTTGGGACTTTGATGAAATATAATGTGGGATTGTTTATATTACAGTAGGCCTATGATAGAGTAATGAGCTTTGACTTATTGATGGGACAAAAGTGATGTTTAAATAGGATTAATTCTGACATAATTTAATTCGAGAAGATGATAATACAATCACGGTAAAGTGTGAGAGAGCTTAATTACATAAACCAGTAGGGCAAGGAGGACTTAGCCACTGAAATAAAGAAAGGGGTAACTAGGGCCCTTAGAGTAGCAATTAATACTCGGATAATACGGTAGTGAGTTAAATCTTAATGTAACAAGTATGGGGACTATGTGAGTGAATTATAATAGGTATGAACGATGACAATTAGGTTGTGTGAATACCTACTGAATATATATATATATATATATATATATATATATGTTGTGTGTGTACCTATATGATTGATATTATGAGTAGCATACCTACACTACTTGATATCACCAGAGGTTCTCACGTAGTGGGTGATACAACCTTGACAATTCCAGTAAGGTCTGGATTGGTGGTCCAGAACATAAAACTTAGGGTGGCTCATGATGTCACGTGTATTAGAGATACCGGCATGTCATTTGGGTATGTAAGGTATGTGCATAGCCCAAATTCTTAGAACTATGTTCGCCTCCACCATTGTTATTTGATTTTGGGTTCGAGGAGACAAGCTAAACCAATAGTCCCCATTTATTACGAGAGGTACTTGGACTGATAGCAATGTATGCCTATTGTGTCACGGTGGTTCTATTGAGAGACACTGTATTGATGTGTGTATATATATATATATACGATTGTGATTATTTTACTTATGTGTGATAGTATACTGTTAGATAATGTATATCTAAAGAATGAATTAAGTAGTGAAACTTAATTAATTGAACAAATAAGAAGATAAATGAAAGGTTAATTTCAACTCTTAACATTTAAGAAATGTTAATTCGGATAGCGTACTGTATGGGCGATACAGGGACTTAGAGATGTGAATAGTCCAAATAGTTACTTATGTCTAGTTATCTTGGGTAGCACAACTAGGTGGGCTAAGTAGAGAATGTTAGGCGTGCACAATAGTTAATGGGTGAGGATACTCAAGAGAGTGTACGTGAACCTAACATGTGGAATTAATAACCGATTATGAACTGTTACAAACTCTTGCTAAATATTTTTAAAATGTTTTGAGTACTAACTCTTGCTATAAAAATATTTTTCAATCCTTTTAGGTGTCCATCCATAGGGACGCCTGACTTGACATTCTATTCCAAGGACAAGCAGCTGCAGCACAGGTGGATGCTTACAATAGTTTTGTTTAGACGCCTCATTTCCTCATTTCATAGTGTAGGTTCTTATGGCAGTATTACAACTTTTTATTTGGGCATGTTGCCCCATTCAGACTTTATTTAGTTAAGACTTATGTTGGATTCATTTAGTTTATGTTGGATTTAATTAGTTTGGTTTTAGCCGATGGTTTTTAAGGCAAGACTTTATTTATCTATATCCTCTGATGGTTTAGACTATGTTGGTGTATGGTTTATTTTGATTTTCTTCATATTGTTATCGTTTTGTTGAAAGATAAAATTGGCACCGGTTTAATTAACTAAAAGGTTATCACAAATTAATTTGGTTTTCGACAGTGATGCTAAGAATGAACCAATTTGAAAATCTTGATTTAATTTAATAAAGGACTGATCACCCGGTATTTAATTAGGCGGGGTGTCATAGATGGTATAAGAGCATTAGGCTCTAGTGTCCATAGGATCTGTACGGTTTACTATGATTTCAACGTAGCGTTCATTTGATATGGAGCCTTTTTATTAGGATTGATGAATTTATCTTACGTATTTGAGATTTACATACTTCTACTATTTTATTCGTATAGACTGTGAACTCTTAAAATTCGATATGTTTTCAAAAGCCACCGAGGAGACAATAAGCAGAGATGATAGTGGCTAGGTATGAGGCAAGGGAGGATCATTAAGAGCCATACGAGGTGCCTCACCCACAACCACCACCAGAGATGATTTCAACTGCACAGGTGGCAGTGATAGTGAACCAGGAAATCGACACGACCATGAGAGCTATTGAAGCTTATTTCCCTCAGCCCCAGGAACGATCGGTAATGGCACCTATGATTCAGGCCTAGCCAGGGCCATATTCTTGGTAGAGAGTTAGGGAGACCTTCCAGAAGGGCCACCCGCCCATGTTTCAAGGCAGTAGTGATGTAATTGCGGCATGTCAATAGAAGAAAATATACAGCGCCAACTCCACATGGTGGATTGTACTGAGGTGCAAAAAAATATGTTATCTACGTTCAGACTAGCCAGAGCAGCATTACTATGGTGAAAGTCGGTGACCACCACTGATGAGAGAGATTTGATGACCATTACTAAGTTCTGGGTGCGGTTCGACCGCAAGTATTTTCTTCCTGCAATTGAGTCAGAGATGTAAAAGAAATTTAGGGAAGTGACACTTGGTGATCGCTCGGTAGATGATTACAAGCAGAAGTTCACCTGCCTGACTAAGTTATGCCAGATGAGGTGAGAAACGAGGAGAGGAAGAAAGCTAAGTTCATGGACGATTTGGCCTAAAATATCAGCCAACACTTGATTAGTAATCATGCATTAGTGACATACACTGATGTCATCAATTCCTCACTTGTACACTATCAGTATCATTGCTTCCATGCAAAGGGAATCAAGAGAGGTGTGGAGTCGAGCCAGCAAGGAAAAGCAAAAGGGGGTGGTTCTAGTGGATCACTGCATCAATAGCAGGCAGCCCGCCTGCAGGGGTAGGATTCTAAGCTGGGGGATCAGGCCAAGAGGTTCAGGACTGGAGGACATAGGCCCGATGGGGGATTTAAATAGGTCCAATAGGGTCCCCAGTAGCAGTAGTTTTCGCATGGCCAATGGAACCAGAGAGGAGGCCGATAGGGTCGAGGTCAAAAGGGCTAGTAGCGGTAGGGCTAGAGACAAAAGGTGTTTCCAGGGTAGTTCTTTATATGTGGCCAATAGGGTCACAAGAGGAGGGATTGCCCATAGCAGGGTACTCAGCAGGGACAGCAGGCTTCGGTACCTCCTGCACCACTAGCCCCACCAGCCCTATAGTAATAGTAGGGGTAAATGCACTATGGGCATGTATATAACGTCCGGGACATAGCCATGCCACCAGCACCTCAGGCGCTGCCAGCTGTAGAGGGTACATTTCCTATTCATGGGCTTGCGGGTAGGATTCTGTTTGATATTGGGGTATCTCACTCTTTCATTAAGACTAAATTTTCTAGAGTTGTCGATTTATTAGAGACACCCTGTAGTCTCCTTATGTGTGTAGAGTCATCTATGGGTAATAGTTCTCTAATACACTCGATTTGTAGAGGAGTCGATATCATTATAGGGAGACTAAGCTTAGCCGCAGACCTTCTAGTGTTAGATATGGAGGGTTACAATGTGATTTTGCGTATTGGTTGGCGGTGTATAGAGCAATAATAGATTGCTATGAGAGGACCATTGTGTTTTCTATTCTGGGACAGGAGATGTTCCTTGGGGTGATGCCTCTTCCTGAGGGGGGGTCGCTCACACACTTACATTATATTGAAGAGGAGACCTCAAAGGAGATAATTATATCATTAAACTCGATTTCAGTTGTGAAGGAACTCGAGGACGTATTTTAGGAGATACCAGGGCTACCACCCAGTTGTGAGATTAAGTTTGTTATAGATCTAGCACCGAGTTCGAGATCGATTTCTCGAGCACCTTACCATATGGCCCCTTCAGAGATGCGTGAGTTGAGATAGCAGATTCAGTAGCTCTTGGGTCAAGGTTTTATTCGACGGAGGACGTCTCCGTGCGGTGCACTTTTATTATTTATTAAGAAGAGGGATGGTTCACTTTGCTTGTGTGTTGGCTAAAATGAGCTGAACAAGGTCACGGTATGGAATAAGTATCCGTTGTCAAGGATCGATGACCTATTTGACCAGTTGAGGAGAGCGACGAACTTCTCCAAAATTTATTACAGATCTGGGTATCATAAGTTGCGCATTTTAGAGGAGGATGTTCCTAAGATCGCTTTTCTATCGCGATATGGATCGTATGAGTTTAGGGTGATGGCGTTTGGGCTAACTAGTGTGCCAGTAGTGTTCATGGATCTCATGAACAGGGTATTCAAGGGGGTTCTTAGACAGGTTCATGATTGTGTTTATAGATGATATTCTGGTATATTCTCCCACCAAAGATGAGCATGTAAAGCATCTGCGTATGGTTCTACAGACGCTACATGACCACCAGTTGTACGCTAAATTTGGGAAGTGTGGGTTTTAGCTTTTAGAGGTGAATTTTCTCGGCCACATTACAAGGGCATTACCGTTGATCCGAGTAAGGTATCGACAATGAGGGAGTGGGGATAGCCCACGACACCGACTGAGACTCGTAACTTTTAGGGGTTGGCTAAGTATTACCGTTGCTTCATCAAAGGATTATCAATGATTGCAGGTCCATTAATGAACCTGACTCGCAAAGGGGTACCATTTGTCTAGAGTGATCATTGTCAATTAGCATTTGATGAGCTAAAAGACAAGTTGACATCAACAATGGTACTCGCTTTGCCTAAAGGAGGATTGAAGCACCGGGTCTATACTGATGCGTCCTTGCAGGGACTTGGGGGTGTTTTGTAGAAGGAGGAGAGGGCTACAGTTTATGCATCCCGAAAGCTTAAGCCCCATGAGAAGAATTACCCCACCCATGCCCTTAAGTTGGAAGGGTTCATTTTTGCTTCGAGGATATGGAGACACTATCTTCTGGGGGGAGCGATTTACCTTATTCATGGATCACAAGCCACTTCAGTATCTCTTCACGAAGAAGGATCTGGACATGAGGCTGAGGCGGTGTCTAGAATTCATGAAGGATTACCAGTTTAATATACGGTATCATCCTAGTTATGCTAATGTGGTGGCATGCGCATTGAGTCAGCGACCTACGGGGGAGATAGCATAGGTCTGGAAGGCGGAGTGGAGTGGAGTGAGCTTCTACATGATGATGAGATCGCCAGAGTGTGCATGGATGTTCTATCTATAACTCCCGATATTGTGATGCAGGTAGTGAAAGCATAGGCAGAGGATCAGTTTGTCAGGATAGGGTGTAACAGTTATTAGTTGAGGGCGTAGAGTCTTACTGAATCAGCTCAAAGGGAGGCCTACGGTTTAATGGGAGACTTGTAATGACAAAAGATAAGGATTTGAGACATACATTAATGACACAGACTCATGGTTCAAGGTTTGCGGTACATTATAGTGGGAATAAGATGTACCAGGATATGAGGAGACAATACTGGTAGACGGGTATGAAGTGAGACATAGTAGAGTTTGTCTCGAAGTGAGTTATTTGTCAACTTATGAAAGTTGGCCATCAGCGACCTTTAGGGATACTATGGACACTTGATATTCCCTTGTGGCAGTGGGAAAACATTTCGATGAACTTTATTACTGGATTACCGACATCGCAGAGGGGTCACAATTCTAATTAGGTGATTGTGGGTCGACTGACCAAGGTGGCCCATTTCTTATCGGTTCGCACCAATTACAAGACGAGTCAATATGCGCAATAGTTCATCACTGAGATAGTGAAACTACATGGGGTGCCAATTATCATTGTATCTATTAGGGACACGATCTTTCTTTCTCACTTCTGGCGGAGTTTTCAGGAGGCCCTGGGCACAGACTTACGATTAAGTGCCTCTTACCATCCATAGATAGAAAAGCCGACTGAGACGGTTAATCAGATGCTAGAGGAAATGTTGAGGATATTTATCATAGATTTTGGGGGTGTAGAGGGGGATTGAATGTAGAGATAATCCCCCCATTTATAATAGTGTTTGGGATTAAGGCAGCTCGGCGTGGCAACTCTGCGTGACAGCCCAGAGGGACCTTCCAACGAAGAAGCTGACCGAGAGAGCTTGTCCTTTAGTCATATTAATTTAGTCTTTTTTTATCTTTTGTTTATATTGATTATGAGATATAACGATGGTAAAAATGTAATGAGTATAATGATTGTGTGTGAGGTCGAACGGTACTCACGAGAGACCTGGCTTGGCAGGGTCTGGGAGAGCTTTCATGCTCTATCGAACGACCTCTTCGTGGGAACTTCAAAGGGACTTGGTTTGGAGGATTGAGAAGTGAGGCACCGTTGGGGTTTTTCCTGACCATCTTAGATACACCTGGTAAAACATCGAAGGACCCTGACCATGGAACCTCGGGGGGGGGGGGGGGGGAGTAGCCTTGAGTTATGAGACAAACAACCATCTACTTAATGTCACATCCACTTTATCTAATGTCACTAACCGGCTAGGCAATGTCAGACCTACACTTGATTAAACCACCGTGGTATTTGGGGCAGTCAGACAGTTGGTGAGCCACATCTCTTACGGAAGTCCCCTGACACACAGTGGTTAGGCAAAAGGTGTGTCTCGGCATTTAATGCTTATGATGTGGAGATAACTAGTGCATCAGGTATTTAATACTTGTGACATAAAGTATGAGGGATGTCTTTAACAAGAATTAATGACTGAGTTACCTCGAGGGTAGTAAGGGGGGATATTTAAGAACCCCAACCACCTCTGAGGAGGCATTATGTTCTTATTGAGAGTTCATAAGTTATTACTAGGGAGATTTATTACGAACGAGAGAGTCTACTAACCCACTATAGTCATTTATTACGAAGCTTTAATATTTGACAGAGATCCTTGAGGGTGGTCGGGGTGTTTTGCTACCTACCAAGGTGTATATAGGGTGATCATTTTCTCTCTCGCTCTAAGCAAAGTTTCTTCTAAAGTTCATTACACTACACCAAAACACTCTTTTAGTAAAAGACTAATTATATGATTAGTAACAGTAATATACCATTACTATTTCTTACCATACAATAATTTTAATAATATAACATAAGTGTTACTAATTCTATTTCGATATTTTAAAAGTGAAAATAAAAATACTAAACTAAATCTTTCCTTCCAAGCACAAAAAAAACTCTCCCCGACTCCACGCACCCAAACGAAAAGCCCCAAACCAAAAAAAATTCTCACAACTCTCAGCCTCTGAAGCTTTTCGTACCTAGGGTTTGTCTGATTCGTGGCCTCTTCTTGTACCTCAAATTCCATTGATGGCCTCCTCTCTAATTCGGAGCTAACCTAGAGTTTGTTAGACTTACCTAGGGTTTCATGATTTGGGTATTTTAAGGTAAACCTCCTCTCTAAATCGAAGCTAAATACTGTTAGATCTAGCCCTACTTTATAATTTCGTTCCTAAATATATGGTTCCTAAGTTTTCCCTTCAATTTGAACAATAAATGAAATCAGGTATAAGTTTTTGAGTTCACTTTTCTATTTTGTTCGAGGTGTTTGATAAATTTCTAATAATAGTATATGCTTGGTGTGTGTTTTATGTCCAGATCTTTGTGTATTGACAAAAAAGGAGTAGAAGATATGGGTCCATGGGTAATGCAGTGGTTGGAGCCATATGTTTACTCAGAGTTTGAATCGTCTCTCAAGGTAATCAAATTTACATTTATATGAAATATCCTGCACCTCCAATAGATGTAATTTTTTAATCACAGTGGTACACTCCTTACTCTAATTTTATGTTCTAATATGAAATGATGATTTTTCTTCAAATTAGATTGTAATGTAAACCTATTTGTTTCTCTAAAAAGAGAAAATTGATTAACTTTCTATTCTAAATTGTGTGTAGAAACTGAAAGGAGAACTCGTGCATGTCAAAGTTTCACTCGTACAATGTTTGAATATGTATACACACACACACACACACACATTTTTTTTATTACATTAACTTAATAGAATGTTGTTCTTATGTTAAATCTTGAATCTTGAGACAAAATGCATGAGCTAAGGTGATTGAATTTAGTAACACACTATTTTTTATTTGTAACACTATTATTCTGTTAGTGTTAAGGTTCGAAAGGCGCGAGGCGTGGTCAAGGCGTGGAGGCCAAGCCTCAAGCCTTAGTGTTATGACGTTCACTCGAAATCGCAGTTTGTTGATATAAAACCCAAAACCTATGTTTGTCGATACAGAATCGAAATCGACAAAATTTCTATTCGGAATCATGTGTAGTTGTATATATTTTAGGCTTTGGGTTTCTATTAACCTATTTAGTAAGATTTCTTAACTCCTTGTTTTACATATTTTAGGCTTCGATTCACCTGTTCAACAAAACCTCGAGATTTCACATGTTTGACAAAATCACCGGTTCAGCAAAATCACTTGTTCAACAGAATCACTTGTTCAAAAAAACCTAGCGATTTCGATTCACCTTTTTTTTATTATACCATTCATATGCTTCCGTCCTTCTAGTGATTCCAATTTGTGTTGTATTGATGAAAGTTGAATCATGAAATGAAAGAATTTGAGGAGGTGAAGAAAATTGCTCAAAATTGAATTCTCTTATATTATTTTTATCTCGTTTGATCTTCGTAAGATTAGTAGAAAAGTATATAGATTCTTATATCAACTTCATCTCCCCGAGTATGCAGGACTACAACCCTGGTGGTACCCCAATCGATAGTGAAAATACTTATGTGGAGGAGGAAACCTCTACTCAATAAGTTAAAATGACTTATGTGGTGTAGTGAATTTCAATGGCAACGTAGTGATATAACTTATTTCTTGGTTTGAGTAGTTGATTATATCAACTTAATTCAATAGTTTATCAGGTGGTAGAGCTCCTCAATGGGGTAGGGAGTAGGAGGTTGGGGGAGTTACGAGCAGGTGTGGGGCTGAAGAGGGGTGACCTTTGGGACAGGTGAAGGCAAGGGGTTAAAGTTAGGTATGGGCTTTGTATTAGGTCATGGGTTTGGGGTTTGGGTTTGGTAGGGACTAATAGTAGTTGGGTAGGTACAGAGGTTATGATGGATTAGCAGGTATAGGGATAAGTGGTGCGTGGGTAGAGGAGTGCATGGGAATGGTGATTGTTGGGGTTTAGGAGTGGTCATGGGTAACAGCATGTTGGGTTACAGAGGGACTCATACCCAAAAATAAGCACACCACGCTCAACGAAGTTGCTCATCTATTCTTGGAGGAACTTATTTATAGAAACTTGGTTCAGCCTACCGAAATCAAATCTTATGGTGGTGTGAAGTCACTCCGCATCCACAATCTCGTATGGGATTTCTTCATATGAAAGTCCTCTTGTGGAGAAAAGGATCTTATAAATTATCCTACTATTTTAACACTGCATTATATCTCTTCTAATCCCATTGTTCCACACTTTCATAGACTATTTTCTTTCGGGCTACAAAGCGAACGGATTTCTTCAAAACAATGGAAATCTCTTTATACAGGAACTATGATGCGGGTTTTAGACTTATGAGGTGTGCTGGTTGATAATATCCCAAGTGACATAGACACACTAATATTTATATATAACTAGACTTTAGCCCCACTATTTTATACTCCTCCCATCCCACATTTAAGATCCTCTTTGTTTCATCCCGAGTTAAGAATATTGTCTATATATCATACTAGGCGAGAGTCTAAAATTAAGTATCCTACTAGTATCCATATAAGAGTAATGAAAGATGTGTGTGTAACGTGTTGCTTCCACTGAGGTAACAACATCATTGGCGAAGATGTATACACTCCATTTCATCTAATTAGACAAGTATTTATAATCATTAGGAGGATAAATTTGGAAAGAAAATATATATTCCTCCTTAATAAATTTTACGTTCAAACTAGGACACTTACTTGGGAAAGTGATCGTATATAGATAGGCATTGATTTTGATCTTTAAGTTAATGCACTATGGTTTGTGATGATTATATGACAGCATTATAGAAAATTAAGGTGCAAGTCCAGTCATCAGAACTTTGAGACTAAAAGTTACTTTCAGTCGCTAATGTTAAGAGTTCAAATTAAGGCGCAAGCCCAATAATCAGAACTTTGACAGAGAAAAAGGTTCATTTTGTGCTTGAACCTTAAGTGAATGAAAAGGATGTTGGTAGCATTCCTCTTGCTGAAAATATTTTCATCACCTCTTCAATTGAAAATCATGTTTGTCCAGATAATTTTGTTAGAGAGTTTGATCCAAAAATCTCACTAGAGAATATTGCTTGCCTCCAAAATGCTCAAAAGTCCACAGTTTCATAGCTTAGAGAGAAGTTTATGATAAAATATACGGCTGTTATATAAATTCGTGAACATTCAATTATCTGATAAATAAAACCAATCTTTGTGTTTCAATTAATAAAAGTGGTACGTTGTTTCATTCTCTCAATCCTTACGCCGAGGATTTGTTTCATTATTTTTTCTCATTCATGCACGTTTTTTTTTGTTTTACAGGTTGAAACTCATTTATTCTAATGGAAACGACATTGTGGTTCAGAAGAATCCGTCCAATTTTGATTTGGAGGTGGGTTCAATTATGGGTGTTGTGTCCTGGCCGGCTTTGACACAGTACCAAGGCTTCGCCTAAGTCTTCGGCAAGAAGGACATCGTCGTTTTGACGGAAGGAAATTTCACTGACTTTCTTGGTGAAAATAAGTACGTGATGGTCGAATTTTACGCCCTTTGGTGTGGCCATTGTCTCTTTCTTGCCCCCAAATATTCCATCATCGCTATGGAGTTAAAGTACCAAAATGTTTCGCTTGCCAAAGTCGATGCTACTGAGGAGACTCAGCTTGCTGAGCAATACCAGGTTCAAGGCTTCCCTATAGTTGATAGTGTTCATAAACCTTATCCTGCTCAACGTACTAAAGATGCCATTGTAACTTGGATAAAGAAGAAGATACGTCCAGGGGTCTACAACATAACCACCATAGACGATGTGGAACGCATATTGGCTGCTGAAGACAAAATTGTATTGGGATTCCTCAACTCCATGCTAGTATTTACTATTTGCAAACTTCCCTGGTACAAGCTGCTCTGGTACAAACTTTCCTATGACCTCAAATCACCACTACTAAATATTTGAGCTGCTGGCAGTACTAATATCATCTTTCAACAAGGCTTCCTAATTTTCAGTTCTTATTAAATGGCCTTTCTTAGATGAAAATGGGGGTATACCTAGAACTTTATAATGTCAATTGGATTCAAAATCTTATATAACAACCGTATATTTTATCCTAATAAAAATAAAATCAAATCAAATGGGCCCTGAGAACAAGAAATGTATATTTTATAAGATTGGGTTTTTAAATTTCACTTAATTTATCTTTAGCGTTCAACCCATCCTCTAACACTTCATGGCCAACCAACATAATCTTTCGCAACCAACCCTCATGGCAGACATAGGTAGAGTCTCCGGAAATAAAACCAAAACTGGCCTCCAATTCCGGTAGAGCCAACAATGAAGAAATCACCTCATGGATGGCCTTAGCTGACCTAGTTTAACCACCTCCATAGTCTCCCCTCAAACAGACCATATCTACAGCAGAGCCCAAATTGTCCGGTGAAGTCGGTGCAACCACACAAAGAGCAGCTGAGTGGGGTATGCTGCTCAAAAAGGATGACAAGACTGGTAAGCCTCAGGGGGTCAAAGTTAGAACATCTGGAGATGATCCCAATTGTACAGGTAATTCCCATATTCAATGCACTCATTTTATTCTTACACATGTGTTTTATCAATCCTTGTTAACAATAATTTGATGGTAACAATATGCATGAAAGTCACTTGAATTTGCATCCTTCCATAATAAAAACTTTAAAGAAAATGTTAAAATACAAGAGTGACTCTGTCCCAGAGAGTGGTCGGTTCATATGTTAATTCCTTTCATTCACTTCATTTCAGAAGGAAATTTTCATGAAAAATAATTATATATTCAAAATGTTATATGTCTGTAAGCTTTGAATGTCTTTAATGTTTTACAGGTAGTAAATGCAAGTGTATCCTTAAAACATCTGGAGGATTTTCTCTTAGCCAAAGAGAGAGTTCTTCTTCCGAACCCACCTCTTGAAGCAGGACTACCAACCATATAGATTACGAATGGAATATTTTAATGGGATTCCACAGTAGATTTCTGAATCTGATTTCTTTTACAATTGACATACTGCATACATACATCATTGTCACTTGGCATTTCAGATTCGAGGAACCGAGTCAAACCAAGATTTAATAAGTCCACTTCTTGAATAATTTGAAGCAATGTATAACGATGGACCACCAGAGTTTGTTGTTGCACATGGCATGTATTATCCTGCTACCACCAACTATGGGTATATCTATACAGGTAATTTTTCTTTCCTATTGTAGTCAAGATCAGGAAGATGACTATTTATATCTTATCTATGCATAATGGTGTAATTATCTTGGTCAGGATTAGAATCACCCACCAACTGGGATGACCTCCATAACATTTTTGTTATGGTTGGGGTCTGAAAATAATTCTTGGACCTCTTGGATCCCGATAAAATACTATACATTGTTTTATACTTTAAATTCACATCTCAAATGAGGAGTCATAAGGCCGTGTTTGGGGGAATGGAATTCGCTTTATGGAACTGTAGTTGGGGAGGGGTTAGTTTGAAAATTTGAAGTAATATATACTAAGTTGTAATTTTTCAACATTCAAAGCGTGGAATCCGTCCTCCCAAACGCAGCCAAAGTTTATAAGGCTATGTTTAGGAGAATGTATTTCAATGTTGTGGATTGGAGTTTGAGCGAAAACTAGTATGAAAATTTGAACTAAATAGACTCGTATTTTTCAAATCATGGAAGTCGTGATCTCAAACGCAACCTAAGTGGGGTTTTAAGGTTGTGTTTGGGGGAGTGGAATGTGGAATGGATTTATAGTGAAAGTAGTTTGAAAATTTAAAATTATCTAGAGTCGAGTTTTAATTTCTCTAAGTTTTAAAGTGTGAAATCTGTGCTTCCAAACGCAGCCTTGGTGGGTTTCTAAGGCTGGGGAGGATGGAGTTGGAACGAAAACTAGTTTGAATATTTTAACTAATACGGACTCCAATGTTATTTCTTCAGATAGAAAAATAGATGAGGAATGTTATGATATAGACTACTTATTTTGTGTTTTCTTTTTAATTAATATTTATTTTTAGGATTTGTGTTTTACTTTTTAATTAATATTTAATTTATTTATTTTTGCATCTCATTGACATGAGAGGACAGTTGGGTACTGATTTTTCTGCACTTCACACCAGGTAATGATTTTTCTTATGCTTTTGTTCCTTCCTCGTCAGACTCTTCCAATCCACCCTTTTCTTTCAGGTCTCTCTCTATGCATATATTCAGAACAATTTATAGGTATGTATATAATTTGCGTGCATGAATGGTATTAAGCCCAAACTATTGTCATCAATTTGTGTTGGGGGGCATGTGTTGCCCATTATATAGGGCCTAAGATCTGTTTCAAACCAGATACACCAAACTTAATATTTCAACAGTTCAACGGAAATGATCTAGCGTACTGTGGAGTTGCACGATGCGAGATTTTAATTGTCTCAACATTATACGGTTTGTGTGGCGTGCCTTAAACACGCCATATTAATGTGAGAGAGACATTAATCTGAGCTGAATTACGCCAACTTGGTCGTAATTCAGATAAAAGGTATGTACTTTCAAGTTTTATAACAAATCATCTTTTATCTTACCTTCTTCCTGTAATAAGAATTGTATTTTTACTCTGTTTATCAGACAATTCGAATAAATTTGAGCATTTCTTGTGTTATACAGTTAAAGTTGGCCATTTTTACAACTGGAGTAGAGTTGGAAGGAAAAGAGAATTTTCTTTTTGAGTCCATTAATGTCTACTTCTATAATTCTCATCAGAAAAATTCGAATTTGGGAGTGAATTATGCACACAAGTCTCATTTATATGTGAAATTTCCTACTTTAAAGTGATGATGTGAAAGTGCGATATTATAAGTTCACATACTAGTGCAATTAATTTTACTGGTCGATAATTTTTTGTACTATATTAATTTTGTATGACTAAATATTGATATTATAACTAATATGATAATTTTATTTTGTTTGACAGAATGTCATTTTTGGATCCTCATCAAGTTTTCAGTATTGCGGGTTGCGGCGTTGATGGCGATGATAATAGGACTAAAGTTGATAGTCAACAACAACAGACTTCTTTTTTATATTTTATTTGATTGGTTATAATATAAAAATATCTCATTTGGGGATGATTGTATTATGATGTTATATTGGATGCTTTTATTAAAATAATGTTACTTTCGGGACGATTGTATTATGATGTTTCATTTGTTTGGTTTAAGTTTCTTTTGTAAATAAAGAGTGGAGGCTTATGTAAAGGTTAAATATAATGCCATTGTTTTTGAAGACTATTTTTGTATATGTTCTTAGGATTTAAATAGTGTGGTAAGAATAATCAGGATATTGGATCTTGATTTTTTTTAAATACTCATTAATATTACTAACAGAATTTTACCGTTACTATTAGTAACATAATTTTACCATTACTAATACCAACAAAAATTTTCGTTACTAATTCGGAATTTTACCGTTACTATTAGTAACATAATTTTACCGTTACTAATTCTGAATTTTATCGTCACTATTAGTAACAGAATTTTACCGTTACTAATTCTTAATTTTACCATTACTAATAGCAACAGAATTTTTCGTTACTAATTCTGAATTTTACCGTTACTATTAGTAACAGAATTTACCGTTACTAATTCTGAATTTTACTGTTACTATTAGCAACATAATTTTACCGTTACTAGCTTCGTGCCCCACGCCTTTTTTCTAACAGAAAAATTGTGTTACTAATATTTTTAGTAATGGTAAAATTGTGTTACTAATGGCGTGTTTTGGTGTAGTGTTACTATCTTCTGAGTTACACAGGAGAGATTTGTGAGTTCAAACTGAATCTATCTTCATTGAGTCATGTTTGTATGTCCTATGGTTAATCAATAATGTTTCTATTTAACTTATCATTACTATACTCAAAAGGAGTTACGCCTCCATCTAATTTAAATTACCCTCTTACATTTGGCGACTCCGTTGGGGAGTCATTCTTCTGACCAGGGAGTATATGGGAAGATAACATTAATCTAAGGCTTAACTTTGATGACATTCAACATAATGAAGAGCAAACAACGAGAGAGATGGAGGCTTCAATGGATGGGGTTCCTCGGGTAGAGGTACCTCCAGTTCAGGTGGCAAAAGGTGTCCCAGGAGCGAATAGGATTCAATGAGCGCCGAGTGGGGACCATCTCAAGTGGCACTACTTATGAATAAATTCTATGAGTTTCTGCAAACTCCTGTAGCTTCAACGGTGTTGGGAGGATTTGAAGATGACTCCTTCGTGACACCAGGAGAAGCCCCAACGGCCCCACCAAGAGCTTTCATAACGGGAATAGTTCCAGTAAGTACACCCTCCGTTGTAAATCCAGTGGCGGGAACCCGAAGAGCATCAACAGCTCCAACTATGATGATTTCTCCAACTACAATGGGCACTCAACCTATAGTCCCGTTGGTTGTTGCTTCAATGGCGTCGCATATGGAAGAGATGAGGAAGGAGATGCAAAAATAGATGTTGAAGTTCATACAAGCCTCCTCGCATTCTGCGGGCAAGGCAGCTTCGGCCTATGACGATTTTCGAACGCCTTACCCCCAGGAATACAACGATGAGCCCTACCCAAAAGACTATATCCCTTCTATTTTTGAAAATACACAGGAATGGGAAACCCAAAAGAGCATATTAAATGCTTCGTTGAACACTTGGGGGCGCATTGAAATAACAAGAAACTCAGGTTGAGGGAATTTTCTAAATCCTTAAATAAGGCATACAGTGGAGGAAGTTTAGAAGAGACAGGGAGGACCCATCACCATTGCCTTGTACAGTGGAGGAGGCTGTCAGCTGTTACAACGTAATGGTCCAAGGAGGAATGATCTATAAACAAAAGGGCATTCCCGTTGGGGAACCCAATGCTTCAACAAGGGAGGATCCCAAATATTGCAAGATTCATCGAAAGATCCAGTATTCTACAGAGATCTATTTCACGCTAAGAAGAATAATCAATAAGTATATGATGGCAAGGATGTTGCAAATCCCTCCGCAGAAAGTTAACAACACCCCACTCCCAGCACATGGGGCCAATCTGGTGGTGGCCTATGATGAGGAGGCAGAAAGAGAAGAAAGGGAGTTAACAACGAATTAGGGGGAGTTCGAAGAAGCTTTGGAATATTGTACTAAGGGAATGGCTAACGTAGTATTAACCTACGATGAGGCAAGCGCTAAAAACATGGAGGATGTATACAACCGTAAAGGCGAGGACGCAGACCAAGTCATAGAATACTGTGCAGTTTTAAAATCCCCAAAGTTCACCTGGTTCTTCAACCAAGTAGGGATACCAAAGGAGAGTAGATTAGAAATAACCCAGGAAATCCTTCACATTATAAGGAAGAATGCAATCCCTTTATTGAGATGGAAGGGACCCATGGCCAGGTTGGTATAGAGGTTTCTATCAAAGGTAACTTTTAGCGACGCATATAGGGACGTAAGGTTCCCTCATAATAGGCCATTATATATGACCACCAGCATTGATGGGATTAGTTTTGCAAGGAATCCTATGGATGGGGGATCTTCCATCAATATCATTGCAATCAACTCTTTCCACGCAGCTAATATTCCGGAAGAAAGGTTAGTCCCCATGCCTTTGGTGATTTCCGGATATGACAGCGAGTCTTTCATGTCCATTGGGTTAATGAATGTTGGGATTGTGAATAGAAATTTGAGTTCCCATATCAAGTTCCACGTAATAGAGAGTGAAACTTCCTACCATCTACTGATAGGAAGAGTGTGGATGCACAACCAAGGTCTAATTGCTTCGACGTATCACCAATGCTCTAAGCCAAATATCAAGGGAATGAAGGTGACCATTAGGGCCACAAAGAGGGCCTTTTCTATCGAGGAAGGTCACTTGGTAGATGCTTTATTTTACACAGAATTGGAGGAGGATGTTAGGGTCCTAACGAGAAGAATGGAGGGAGCATGGGTTCCCTCGATCAGAGAAAAGATGGGGCCCTTAAACGAGTAGAATAAAGAGGTTACAAGCAGTAAAGGAGTGATGGGCGAAGAATCCCATCAGGTGGTCCCTCGGCCCTAAAATATTTCGAAGTAGCTCAAAGATAGGATGAGGCCTAGAGTGGACCCAATGGATCATGTGGTTAAAAGACAAAGCGTGCTGAGATAATTTTCAGGAGGAAGAATTACTGAGGCTTCTGGAGAGAAGAAAAGGAAAGAAGTGGCGACTACTAGTAGACAGTGCAAAAAGGTAGTTATCGAATAACAAAAGTTGGTTTATCGATTATAATGGTGTGAACAGGCGGCTGAAGAAACTGATAATAAGGTTGACCCGATATATGAGTGTTTTTTGGTGGTTCAACGGGGACAATGTATGGTGATAGACAACTCCAACATACAGCAATTTATGGAAGAAGTCATCGAGGAACCCGATTACATAATAGATCAACCCAAGCCGTAGGCACAAGAGTTGGAGCAGTTGAACTTGGGAAAATAAGGGGAGGATCCAAGGCCTATTTTTATCTCAAAAGATCTCAGTAAGGGGAAATGAGAGGCCATGGTTGAGTTGATTCGGGAGTTTATAGACATTTTTGCGTAGAAGTACACAAAGATAGAAGGGTTAGATGAGGAAGTGAGCTGCAATAAGTTGAATGTGATGCCTTCATCCATTCCAGTGAAACAAGCAACGAGAACGTACAAGCTTGATCTAGACTTAAAGATCAAATAAGAGGTCCAACACTTACTGACAGCAGGGTTTATTAAACCGATGCAACGCCCACTTTGGTTGTCTAGCATTGTTCTGGTGGGTAAGAAAGACAAAAATCAAATAAGGATCTGTGTGGATTTCAGAGACTTTAATAGGGCTTTCCCCAAGGATGAGTTCCCTCTACCCTCCATCGATATCCTGCTAGATGCAATGGCTGGCCACGACATGTATAGCTTCATGAATGGGTATATAGGGTATAACCAGATCAAGATGGACCCTACGGATGTAGAAAAAATAGTGTTTAGAACCCCATTGGGAAACTTCATGTATAAATTAATGTTGTTTGGACTTAATAATTGTAACACCCCGCCTAATTAAATACCGGGTGGCCAGTCCCATACCAAATTAAAACAGAATATACAGTTGGCTCATTCTTAGCATCACTGTCGAAAACATTTACAACTCACCCAATACTCAATTAAGCTGGTGTTAAAAACTTTTCAAATTTTAATTTAACAAAATCCATTTCCAGTTTAAGAATAACACAACACATTTTTTTCTACAACACTGATAACTAATTAGATAACACAAAATAATTTGAATGCAATTGGAATAAACATTACCAAATAATATTAATCCATTACAGTAATCCCAACAATATCAAATGTATGAAAATGACCCGAATACAATAGTATCTGACTCCGATAGGAAAAGATAACTGAATCCTTTGGGCGACATTCCCTACTAAGAGAATACTGTGAATCAAATGATGATAGGCGTCTAAGCAAAACTCGATAAATCCATAGCATGTCATAATCCGCTAAGGTTGGCGTCCCTATTGCTGGACACCTGATATAGAAGATACAATAGAAAAGAAAATTTGCAAGGAAACGGGTCAGAGCCCGAAAGTGTAGAGGATTTTTAAAACAACAAGTATTTAACAAGTGCAATAAAGCATTTATTATGTACATGTTAGATCCAACTCTCACTTGCTATTCTCACCTCTCAACTAGAGTGCACACTTAACGTTTCTTATTAACCTCCTAGTTAATGGTTCCTCTTTTCTAGTCTCCATATTATAATTCCATCCCAATATCATAATCCCCGTATGTCCCATACCTTACGTCACATTATTATTCATTTACATTTCTCATCGTTTCTCATTAACATGAATCATTTCTCATTAATATGAATTAAGTTTTTCAATAAACATTCATTAACTTAATTCAATTATCTTTCTCTATTCACCGTTATCTACAATTATCACCGTAGATAGATTTAACCATAATAAGTATCCATTCATTCATTTAATCCATTATATATATATATATATATATATATTCATATATAATACGGCACCCCGAGTCACAGCTGCAGTGCAATGCATTACTCTGCTATCATGTCCCAATATCGCTGGTCGCCGAATAGGGGACTAAAGGTTCGGTAAGGATTCCTCGAACCATAAACAAAAACACAAACATTGGAGGCGAACATAGTTCTCATACCCATGGGTCATGCACATACCTACGTACCCATAGTCAGCGGACTTATCAACTCCCCGATAAGTCTTTCATAGACCTATGTTCTCGAGCGACAAATCAAAGATCCCATGGATTCATCAGGATATGACTGCCCTCACGCGAAAACCTCCCACCGATAGCAAGTAAGCTAGGTATGTCATACACATAAATCATCAATCAATCAAATAGGCATTATCATACCTATAATATAATATCAATAAGGTAGTATCACTACCCTAAGATAATTCTCATACGTAGCATTATATCTCTTTTAAATTCCACGTATTAAAATGTCATATCTTTACTTTATAATTTAATTATTCTCGCATCCTATAACATCTCTCCACTCCCGACGTTGTTAAGGTTCATGCGCGGAGCGTCTCGCAAAGCGAAATCCAAACAAGGAACCCCTCCAATACACTACTACTTAACTTTGTCGATCGAGGAGGTTCGTCAACTTCAAATATGCGATCGGAATAACCTCATCCCCTCTTTAACCAAATGTGTTCTAAACTCCCATCTCTATCCAGGAGCCATACCACTACGCTCTTGAACTACACCCAGTCCTTGCGAAATCAATAATGAGCTTAAACTCTGTCCTTGATGTTCAAATTTTAACCCTAAGGCTACCCTCACCTTATATTAAATCTTCCCTACTGGATCTATCCTTAATCCTCATGCACACCAATTAGAATCCAACACGTGAATCTAGAAACCGAAATAGCTTTCAATTTAATTATCATCTTTCTAATCAATTAAATCCCAATCACATTCATTAAAATCTTATCAAGGGTCTACTAATCTTTTCTAAGTCCCATAATGTCCAATTAATAATCACCTAAGATCTACAAAAGTTTTGGGATAAGAACCAACATTAAAAAGAAACAACAACATGAATTCTCATATTTTAAATACTCAGAAAAATCAGATCCAAAAATTATTCAAATCATCAATCCGACTTCAGATTTGGATTCTTCACGAAAAATTGAGTCAGGTATGTGTTTTGAGTTTTTCTTAAATCTCATCCAAATGCACTCAAAAAGAAGATCTAAACATTCCAAATTGGCTCTTCTCATTCCACTCGTTTTTGCCTCTTTTTCCAGAAAATTATCAACATATTATCTTCAAGAACACTAAATTATTTTTAGAATTTCTTCCACAGATTGATGAATATTTATTGGATTACTAACTACCTACAACATGAGTTTAATTCCTATATATTTTTAGATTCTAAAAATCCATTGACAACTATATCCTTTCATCTTCCAAGCATGAAAATCATCTCTTTTTATAACTATCCTAACATGGACAATATACGAACTTAAATTGCAAATATCAAACACTTGCCTCTAATGAAGATCTGATCCTTTGGAGTTGAATAACACAGGTGGTGATGATAGTGGTGACCTTTGACCTTTGGTTCTCCTCCTTCCCAAGCAAACTTCTTTTTCTTTCCAAGCAACCTTCCACTCTCTCTAAGAAGATGACTTTTCTATTTTGTGTAGAAGAGATGAATGAACCCACATTCAACTAATCTCCAAATACTTATAATAAGACAAAACCCGAAATCACTATTCATCCCCCTTGTAAAAATAACCAAAATGCCCTTTTTGGGTTGTCTTTTCATTTCCAAATGACCCGAGACCCAATATCAACATCCAAATAGACTTTTCTGACTATTTCGAACCTTCCGGACGCAACGACGGAGTCAAAATGACTATAAGGTCGATAGAAAATAAATTTCCTTTTTAATTTAATAAATTAGTCCCGACACGTTCCATACCGCGTCTGACTAAAAATATAAATTACCGAATTTATATCATACAGTCATATCAATGACATCACATTCATATATTACCTAAATATCTTTAAGTAATATTCAGAATCATCCATTATAATATCCACCGTCCGGATAAAACCCGAATGAATTAATTAATAATAAAATCCAATTAATCCATTAATTTAAAATATAACCCATTTTAAAAGTCATTTAAAATTACGGGGTATTACATACTTCCCCCCTTATAACAGAATTTCGTCCCGAAATTCAGAAAAATGAACCATACTGATAAGGTCAACTCCGAGTACAAATCTCACATCGCAATAAATCTAAGTAGTACCGCCCATACAGTACATGAGCAAAATCCCTATCGATGTTATACGCCAAGCCTCACCATATAGTTTCAACTAAATCAAATTTAGACTTTACCTAATCTTCCCTATACCGTCCTCGTGACAAACTTTGGGAAAAATGATCCTCTCGTAGTGAACAAATAAATCCTGAAGTCTCAATTACTTACCTTTTTCACAATTATGAAAAATACTACAATCCAATCATCCAGTGCGCCCATACACCCTCTCGTACTGCTTTCAATATTAAAAGTTTCGAAAAGGTTATAAACTCGTTTCCCAAAGACCTAACTTATTTCGACTCCCAACGGTTATTAGTTTCATGCGTGGGGTGTCTCGCAAGCGAAATCCAAACAAGGAACCACCCCAATACACTACTTCCTAAAATAGTCGGTCATCGAAACTCCTAAGGTCCTTAGTCAATAATATAAAATTTTGGTTTGTAAAAAAAATATCAGGTTTATTGATTTAGACAAAAATTTGGTTTTTCGATTTCAAATAGAGTCTACGCATCTACTCTCTTATAGAAGACAAGATGCAGACATATGCTCTCATATACCACAAGTCAATGCATGCCGATAGTCACATCACGCTCGGACATGCCCAAGGTAAGTAATCCCATAAAAATCAAACCCACGTGATAACAAGTAATATATAGGTGTCCCACACCCCTCAGTGAGTCTATGTAAATAACGATGCCATAGGCTAAGTTTAACAACCCTTTTGCCCACACAATATCAATCACTACAAAAATCAATACACCTCATACTTCCTTAGATAGGAAACATACCCTCATTTGCGGGTGATGGTTGTTGAATCCCAATATTATAACTTTGCTACGATGAGTCAAGAAAAATTTCACCCCAAATTTTCAGTTCTAATTAACCACACTCCACTATATGTCCAAGCCTTTGAATATAATGCCTTCGTTAGGTAACAAACACAATTCCCGCATTTCAAGAACTTCTAATGATGACTCTCCTCAATTTTTCCATAATAGGGGTGACCTCGACTACGGTCATCATACTCGAACATACTTCATAACCTCCTAAGTACGATCTCTGCTATCCGTCCAATGGCCCTCATCTGCCATACGTACGTAATGAAAGATTCCCCAATAAATGTTGGCGAATTTTATAGTTCAACCCATCAGTGAACATTAGGACTCTCCTCTCCTCAGTAGGTACTTTAGCTGGTACCAAATTCGTTAATCGCGTAAACTCTTCCTCATATTCCGCCACAGTTTTCTCTCCCTGTTTCAAATCAAGTTGCTTCTGCCTCAACTCTGTCTGGATGGCGGAAGGAAAATACTTCCCATCAAGCCGTATCCAAAAGTCTTGGATAGTCATTATGTCCCTCTCCTCCATAGTGGTCGTAGCTTCCCACCATTGCAAAGCTGCCCCTACTAGGCTGAATGTGGCTAGTATTTGACGTTGAACCTCAGTGCATTCAATCATTCTCAAGTGCCATTGGATATCTTTCTTCCATTGGCTAGCAGTCACAACATCTGATCCTCCATGAAACTCAGGTGGGTGTGCTTTCTGAAAGTCATCCCTCGCTTGTTCCCATGTAGTAGGAAAATCTTACCCTTGCGCGGGTGGCACAATCGGTGCCGGTGCTGGAGCCTGCTGAATAGCATCTAAAGCTGCATTGACTGCCTGAGCGACAATTGTAGCAACTTCGGTCGCAGTCTTCGTACCTTTGTAGGCGTAAATAGAAAAGAAATAATCCTACTCATAGGGCTCTATATCAAAGAACGCTAACCTGAAAACACAGTAAGCCGTACAGATCCTAAAGGACACTAGAACCTGATGCTCTGATACCACCTGTAACACCCCGCCTAATTAAATACCGGGTGGCCAGTCCCATACCAAATTAAAACTGAATATACAATTGGCTCATTCTTAGCATCACTGTCGAAAACATTTACAACTCACCCAATACTCAATTAAGCTAGTGTTAAAAACTTTTCAAATTTTAATTTAACAAAATCCATTTATAGTTTAAGAATAACACAACACATTTTATTCTACAACACTGATAACCAATTAGATAACACAAAATAATTTGAATGCAATTGGAATAAACATTACCAAATAATATTAATCCATTATAGTAATCCCAACAATATCAAATGTATTAAAATGACCCGAATACAATTGTATCTGACTCCGATAGGAAAAGATAACTGAATCCTTTGGGCGACATGCCCTACTAAGAGAATACTGTGAATCAAATTATGATAGGCGTCTAAGCAAAACTCCATAAATCCATAGCATGTCATAATCCGCTAAGGTTGGCGTCCCTATTACTGGACACCTGATATAGAAGATACAATAGAAAAGAAAATTTGCAAGGAAATGGTTCAGAGCCCGAATGTGTAGAGGATTTTTAAAACAGCAAGTATTTAACAAGTGCAATAAAGCATTTATTATGTACATGTTAGATCCAACTCTCACTTGCTATTCTCACCTCTCAACTAGAGTGCACACTTAACGTTTCCTATTAACCTCCTAGTTAATGGTTCCTCTTTTCTAGTCTCCATATTATAATTCCATCCTAATATCATAATCCCCGTATGTCCCATACCTTACGTCACATTATTATTCATTTACATTTCTCATCGTTTCTCATTAACATGAATCATTTCTCATTAATATGAATTAAGTTTTTCAATAAACATTCATTAACTTAATTCAATTATCTTTCTCTATTCACCGTTATCTACAATTATCACCGTAGATAGATTTAACCATAATAAGTATCCATTCATTCATTTAATCCATTATATATATATATTCATATATAATACGGCACCCCGAGTCACAGCTGCGGTGCAATGCATTACTCTGCTATCATGTCCCAATATCGCTGGTCGCCGAATAGGGGACTAAAGGTTCGGTAAGGATTCCTCGAACCATAAACAAAAACACAAACATTGGAGGCGAACATAGTTCTCATACCCATGGGTCATGAACATACCTACGTACCCATAGTCAGCGGACTTATCAACTCCCCGATAAGTCTTTCATAGACCTATGTTCTCGAGCGACAAATCAAAGATCCCATGGATTCATCAGGATATGACTGCCCTCACGCGCAAACCTCCCACCGATAGCAAGTAAGCTAGGTATGTCATACACATAAATCATCAATCAATCAAATAGGCATTATCATACCTATAATATAATATTAATAAGGTAATATCACTACCCTAAGATAATTCCCATACGTAGCATTATATCTCTTTTAAATTCCACGTATTAAAATGTCATATCTTTACTTTATAATTTAATTATCCTCGCATCCTATAACATCTCTCCACTCCCGACGTTGTTAAGGTTCATGCGCGGAGCGTCTCGCAAAGAGAAATCCAAACAAGGAACCCCTCCAATACACTACTACTTAACTTTGTCGATCGAGGAGGTTCGTCAACTTCAAATATGCGATCGGAATAACCTCATCCCCTCTTTAACCAGATGTGTTCTAAACTCCCATCTCTATCCAGGAGCCATACCACTACGCTCTTGAACTACACCCAGTCCTTGCGAAATCAATAATGAGCTTAAACTCAGTCCTTGATGTTCAAATTTTAACCCCAAGGCTACCCTCACCTTATATTAAATCTTCCCTACTGGATCTATCCTTAATCCTCATGCACACCAATTAGAATCCAACACGTGAATCTAGCAACCGAAATAGCTTTCAATTTAATTATCATCTTTCTAATCAATTAAATCCCAATCACATTCATTAAAATCTTATCAAGGGTCTACTAATCTTTTTTAAGTCCCATAATGTCCAATTAATAATCACCTAAGATCTACAAAAGTTTTGGGATAAGAACCAACATTAAAAAGAAACAACATCATGAATTCTCATATTTTAAATAATCAGAAAAATCAGATCCAAAAATTATTCAAATCATCAATCCAACTTCGGATTTGGATTCTTCACGAAAAATTGAGTCAGGTATGTGTTTTGAGTTTTTCTTAAATCTCATCCAAATGCACTCAAAAAGAAGATCTAAACATTCCAAATTGGCTCTTCTCATTCCACTCGTTTTTGCCTCTTTTTCCAGAAAATTATCAACATATTATCTTCAAGAACACTAAATTATTTTTAGAATTTCTTCCACAGATTGATGAATATTTATTGGATTACTAACTACCTACAACATGAGTTTAATTCCTATATATTTTTAGATTCTAAAAATCCATTGACAACTATATCCTTTCATCTTCCAAGCATGAAAATCATCTCTTTTTATAACTATCCTAACATGGACAATATACGAACTTAAATTGCAAATATCAAACACTTGCCTCTAATGAAGATCTGATCCTTTGGAGTTGAATAACACAGGTGGTGATGATAGTGGTGACCTTTGACCTTTGGTTCTCCTCCTTCCCAAGCAAACTTCTTTTTCTTTCCAAGCAACCTTCCACTCTCTCTAAGAAGATGACTTTTCTATTTTGTGTAGAAGAGATGAATGAACCCACATTCAACTAATCTCCAAATACTTATAATAAGCCAAAACCCGAAATCACTATTCATCTCCCTTGTAAAAATAACCAAAATGCCCTTTTTGGGTTGTCTTTTCATTTCCAAATGACCCGAGACCCAATATCAACATCCAAATAGACTTTTCTGACTATTTTGAACCTTCCGGACGCAACGACGGAGTCAAAATGACTATAAGGTCGATAGAAAATAAATTTCCTTTTTAATTTAATAAATTAGTCCCGACACGTTCCATACCGCGTCTGACTAAAAATATAAATTACCGAATTTATATCATACAGTCATATCAATGACATCACATTCATATATTACCTAAATATCTTTAAGTAATATTCAGAATCATCCATTATAATATCCACCGTCCGGATAAAACCCGAATGAATTAATTAATAATAAAATCCAATTAATCCATTAATTTAAAATATAACCCATTTTAAAAGTCATTTAAAATTACGGGGTATTACAATAATGCTCGGGTTACTTATCAGAGAATGATGATGAACATCTTCCATGACTTCTTTCACAAGTTTGTGGAATTTTATGTGGATGATTTGGTCATCAAGTCGAAGAAGGAAGAGTCTCATCTAAGCGACTTAAGGAAGGTGTTTGCTCGGTGCATAAAGTATAAACTCAAGATGAACCCACTAAAATGCATCTTTCGAGTAACTAGTGGAAAGTTTTTGGGTTTCGTGGTTGATCGGTAGGGAGTACAGATAAACCAAGACAAACAGCTAGAGATCTTGGAGATGCCCAATCTAATAACGGCGAAGGAACTGAAGAGTTTCCTGGGTAAAGTTTCTTACCTTAGGAGATTTGTACCAGGATTAGCTGAAATGATGCACCCGTTGATGCAGCTTTTGCGAAAGAACAAGAAATTCAAGTGGGAGGAGGTTCACCAGGAATCTCTCACTGGATTGAAAAAACTGCTCGGTTCACCACAGATCATGGTTCTCCTAAAGGCACGAATACCGTTGTAGCTATACCTCACATCCACCATGAGGTCCATCGGAGCTTTGCTGGCACAAAAGATTGATGGGCAATAATGACCAGTCTACTACCTCAGCAGAATCATACATGGGCCAGAGGTCAGATATAGTAGCTTGGAAAGGAATTATTTAACCTTAGTCTTTGTAGCGTAAAAACTTAGACATTATATTATATCTTTTACAATTCATAATGTAACCAGATGTGATCCTATTAAGTATTTGCTGGAAAGTACTATATTGATTGGTAGGGCAGCTAGGTGGTTCCTCATCCTCTCAGAATATGACTTGAAGTGTGTGGTTCTTCGCGCGACCAAGAGCCAGGCGTACACTAACCTGTTGGAAATCTTCCCCTCTGGAACGTTTGAGCCACCTAAAGAGAGTATTCCAAGAGATGACTTGCAGGCTAATTACTTGGATGCAAGTGATGAAGAATCGACGATGAAGTTTGATGGATCTTCAGTGAAAAAGAAAGGAGGGGAAGGGGTTATTCTTTCAAAAGGAATGGAGGAGATTTGTCTTTCCTATAAATTAGATTTCCCTTGTTCCAACAATGAAGCAGAGTATGAAGCGTTAGTGCTGGGGTTGCTAGAGGCCCTTCGAAGGGGGATTTGTTCACTTTGTATCAAAGGTGATTCAAACCTGGTAATTAAATAAGTGAATGAAGAATATGCATTGAAACACCTGAGCCTAGCACCATACCGAACAATCATTCAGAGGCTTCTCAGCCAATTCCATCATACCAAGATCAAGAGACATCCTCGAAAGATGAACCGACATCCAGATGCCTAAGCCACCATCATCCAAAAAATGGTCACGAGGAACGATACAACTACAATCATGATTCAATGAAGAATGTCTCCTTCAGTGGTACAGTCAATTCTGTCGATAGAGGAGGATGAGGACTGGAGGGGAGAGATTAGAAAGTAATTGGAATCTAGAGAAGGGGCGATGGAACTGAGGGAACAAGCCCAATACTTCACAAACTAGGGAAATCTTTACTTCAGAAATGCAGGGGGATGGTTATCAAGATACATCAGCTCAGAAGAAAAAATGCGGAGGTTAAAGAAGCCACATGAAGAGAACTACAAAACAACTGAGATACCTCTTTACAGGAGAATTTAAAGGGAGGGTTATTTCTGGCCTATAATGAAGCAGGACGCAGTGGAGGTACAATGGAAGTGCGCTAAGTTCCAGTTATTATTCGAAGTAGTTGAATGTCATTTCGCTGAAGCTCAACCTGACTGGAGGTAACCTTATATTGACTTCATTAAAGATGGAGTCATACCAATGGAGAAGATTGATGCGATGGGACTTAAGCGAAGGACCTCGAGGTTCTATATTCAGGAGGGGCACCTTTATCGAAGCTGTTGTGTTGCATCACGAAGGAAGAAGTAACTGAAGTCCTCAAATAGGCGCACAATCCAACTCACATAGGAGGGGCTAAGTTGTATGACTAGTTGATGATGTTGGGATATTATTGGCCAACAATGGAGAAAGACTCTGTTAATTTTGTTCGAAAGTGCAAGGCTTGCCAACTGTATGGAAATATGATCCATGCCCCATCGGTGGACCTAATCTCCATATCCACGCCTTATCCTTTTCACACTTGGGTGTTCGACCTGGTAAGGGCAATACATCCTTCTTCAAGGGGGAAGATATGGATATTGGTTATAACGGAGTGATTTATAAAGTTGGCCGAAGTGATACCACTAAGAAGGGAAATATCGGGGGTGGTGAACAACTTCATCGGAGAATACATCATTTGTCGTTTTGGGATTCCAAAGGTTATACTCTCAGATAACGGAACCCCTTTCATCAATTCAGAGGTAACAATGCTCACAAACAAGTACTCCATTATTCATCATACTTCAACGGTGTCATATCCAAAGGGCAATGATTAAGCTGAGGCAACTAACAAAACCTTGGTTAATATTTTGGCTAAAACGATGGAGGATTTTCTCGAATCGTGGGATGATAAGATATTAGCTGTGTTGTGGGCCTATCGAATAACCAAGAGGAACCCCACAGGCTATACTCCATTATCCCTTTTTTATGGGGATGATGCGATTCTCTCGGTAGAGTTGGATGTCCCCTCTACTCGATATGTCTTGAGAAGTAGCATGCTCCCTCAAAATAGAAATGTGCAGTTGGAAGCGTTGGATGAACACAGAGATAATTCGATGTAGCACTTTTAAATGTATACGAAGCAGCTATCCAGGTCATATGATAAATTAGTGAGACCATGGAAGCTCGTGGAGGGAGACCTCATTTTGAAGGCAGAAGTAAAGCACATCAGGGGGCTTCCTCTACTTAAGTTTGCAGCGAATTGAGAGGGACCTTTCATTGTAAAAGAAGCTCAATATTTTGGTCATTGCTTCTCTAAGATGGAAGAAGACACGACATTCAAGATTAATAATAAATGGTTGAAATTCTATCATGTGTAAGCAATTGAGCCTAGACCACCGTTGTATTTTGCTATTGTTATGAATATACAAGTTCTTTTTTCATTATAACTCGAGTAGAGATGAAATAATTGTAGAACATCATAATATACGCAAATAGTTGTAACATAAAGAAATGACATTGGAAAACATATATCTTTTCTTTTTTTTTCATCCATTCATAAACATTGGGGCATTACAAAATTGGTCGCAATTGCCCAAGAATTACATAAGAAAAAGAAAAGGAAAATGTTTACAACAAATCATTGACATAAGAGAAACCAAAAATGTGGAGCAGAGAAAAAATCTCTTGGAAGGACTGAAGAAGCTTCTAGGCAAGACTGTTAGGCATTTATAGAAACCATTAATCTCATTTACGCTTGTATACGTTCGATGAGGAGTTTATCTCATTTCATCTTCACTAGCCGCAAAGCTTCTTCGGCATCTTCTACCGCCTTATTAACAACTTCAAACAGAGGTGCTAGCTCAGCCAACTTACCCTACTCAGCCCATTGATCCTCCGGATGTTTCTGCAGCAGCTCCCTTTTACTATCTAGTCGTTGACCCTTCAATGTTTTAAAGTGAGCAATAATCCTGTCAAAATGGAAGTCGTCATGACCCAACTCCCTCAGATAACCAAGGAATTGGTTGAGGAGGACTCTAGTAACATTTGAAGTGGGAGTGTTGGAGATATCAGCAACAACGGTGCCCATGCCCTGAAGTTTGGAGCTCATCACGGGGATATTGGAATGTAGGCAATCCATAGTAAAAGTCTTAGGATGGTGGCTTGAAAGCTGCTTAACTACCAAACGATAGCTGGCAGACATTTAAGGAGAACGCTGAAGGACCATGAGGTAAAAGGCATGAGGAAATAAGTCGGGCAGAGGGAGCTCACAACCATATTCGCTCTCGATAGCAGCACCAGTCGTGGAACCTTGATCGTTGTGACTAGAAACTTCTAACATAACGGGTTCCCGATGGGGTGAAGCGAGGGGCGAAAGAACTGGTAGAGAATCCTCCCGTGCAACCTGAGAACAGGTAGAAGAAATAATGAGTTAAAAGGAAAAATCTTAACAAGCATTTTCATTGTAAGTCACCAATATAGGTGGACTTAATAAAAAATCTTAACAAGTGTTTTTGTTGTTAAGTCACCGTTATAGGTGGAGTTTAGGAAAAATCTTAACAAGCGTTTTCGTTGTTAAGTCACCGATATAGGTGGAGTCTATGAAAAAATCTTCACAAGTGTTTTCGTTGTTAAGTCACCGTTATAGGAGGAGTTTATGAAAAATCTTAACAGGTGTTTTCATTGTTAAGTCACTGTTATAGGTGGAGTTTATGAAAAATCTTAACAAGCATTTTCGTTGTTAAGTCAGTGATATAGGTGGAGTTTATGGAAAATCTTATCAAGTGTTTTTATTGTTAAGTCACCGATATAGGTGGAGTTTATGAAAAAATCTTAACAAGCGTTTCGTTGTTAAATCACCAATATAGGTGGAGTTTGAAAGGTTGAGAAATGCAGAGAAATTCATGGAGTACCTTAGCAGTAGCGGGAGTGAGAATGGGAGTCACCGTGGAGGCCATAACGTTAGAAACCGTTGGGGGCAGGCTTATTTCCTCAGAGGCCTTAATGGCACCCTTAACTGAAGAAACCTTAATGGTTGGTAAAGCTCCCTCGCCAACAAAAGGTACCAAGGCCAACGTAGGAGTTTCATTGAGAGAAAATGATGGACCTCCAAATGATGCCCCATCATGGGTAGGTACAGACGAACCCCCACGCTGGGCAAAAGCATCAATCATGGCCTTGGAAATACGAAGACCACTAAGAGAAAAGGGTGGGGTAAGACTTGGCAAAAGCTGCAAACATGAAGCTAAGTGTTAGACATGAGGTGCAAGTACAAAAAAGGGAGAAATGCATTTAAGTGTTACTTACCTCAGTTATGGCACCAAAAAGGGGAACCGCAGTTATGGGTCTCGTCAGCACAGGGGGGAGAAGAATGCCAACTAACAAAGATGCCATCTCAACCTAAGGCATCCCAACATATTAAAGTTCAGCATCATAAACAAAGTGATGGCAAAAGAAAAAAGACGTGAGACCAGACAAGTAATAGATTATATGTTACCTCGGGAGCACTTTCCATAGCCATAACGATGGGCAGAAGGACCTCGTGCTGAGATGATAATCCAGAAGCGGCTGGGGGAGTTATCTATGGTTGGCATGAGATGCCCACAGACTTAACGGAGTCACCCCCCACGGCAGCATCCTTCCCACATTGAGAGGTTGGCTGGTAGGAGTAGGTAAGCCCGATCATGGGAGAACGGGGAGTAATTACATCGGTCTGAGGGGAGCCAAAACATCCACCCACGAAAGGGCTCATGGGGGGATGGGTCTTTCTTCTCCAACTTCCTGCACCAAAGTGATTAAGAGGTAAACAGATGCAGCTTGCCTTAGAAAAAAATGTGAATAAGATCAACAACACACATACATACCTCGAATACAGTCGAAGAATGGGAGGATATAACCACTAGAGAAGGAAGAGAGGAGGCAGTAACAGAGGGAGATGGGGAGAGATGTACGTTGGAGGTTCGTTTCCTCTGGGACTTGGTACCTAGATTCTTCTTCCTCGCACCCGCAGCACTAATGCACTGAGGAGACTTTGAACTCTTCTTCCTCTTTGACCCCTATTTAGTTGGATCAACCATGATAGTGGGGAAGGAAGTAGAAGGAGGAACGACAAGAGCGCATTATTGAAACTCAACATTTATCCATTCCATCTTAGCCTGAACCTGCCTTCTCATCTCTTCACTTACCTCTACAGACATGGGAGGGGGAACGGAGGCTATAGGGAATGCCTTCAAAGGGATTTGTGGCTGAGTTTGAGACTTAAATTTTGAGGACTTGGATTTTGAGGAAGTCCCACCCTTGGACTTCCTAATCCTTTTGGTCGGTGGCTGGGAAGGCCCTTCGCTAGTGGCTGCTTCGGTTGAAGGGGCGGGTTATTTGGGGGTTACAACGGTCTTGGGCTTGGGCTTGGGCTTGGGCGTGATAGTAGGGATCATTGGGTAATAAGGGGGTAGCTCATGGGGAGGATCTTTAATAGCTTTACTCAGAAGGAACTCAACTCTAAGAACGGAGTTTCCCTTTAGACCCAACTCCGAGGCAGAGAAAGAAAGGACTGGGGGATATTGGGGGGACTCTGTATGAACTCATGAATCATGGTAAGATACACTAAACGGAACTTGGTGGCTTAAGAAGTAGATACGTCCCCTTCCCTAGTGGCACTCGGAACGGTGACTCAACTATATATGGTAGAAGTCACACCAAGTACCACTTCTACAAGATAGAAGGTTAAAGACTTAATAAAAGTATCCCTTTGATTGATCAGTTGAAATATAGGCCGAGGATCCCCCGATTAAACCCGAACTACCAACTACATCTATCGAGGTTATAAGGTTCAGATGTGTACCCCCATTCAGTGAAGGAATGAAGAAACCCAGGGGTGAACAGAAGCACCACGGCCTGTGAAGGATCTTCTACAACTGGAATGAAAGTGACCGTTAAAGCTATAGAAGGAAAAAAGTTCCAAGGGTGGGCAAAGGTAGACTCGTTGTACGACCTCATAACAAAATAGTCAAAACGATAAAAAAATGATCATTATCTCCTTTCGGCTCTACTTTTTATGGAAGCATAAGAGGCATGGAGGCTTAATGCCTTGACTCAAGGGGTAAGGTATAGACTTGGCAGAAATGGTAGGAAAATGGGTATAAAGGAAGCCTGTTAAGATAATGGTGTTGGCAAAATTGGCCAAGTTGTAACGACCCAATGATCGTGCCATGTCGATATGGGTTTGATCCAGTCAGGTATAGAGGGACCCCAAAGTAATGGCGGCCAGAGGAAGGTTGAAACCCCTGGCCAAATGGATGGAAATGTTTATTAGGTGCTTCTTGGTCTGGTCGTTGGGTTTCCTAGTCAAGAAGAAACGCAAAAGAAACACAAGAATGTAGGCCGGTAGTTCCAGATATGTTCCTTTCCTTGTCCCATTACAGCAGTGACGTCCTACGGAGTAGGAGCTTCAAAAAAATAACTTATGAGGGGAGTAAACGTTACCTTATTTGAAGACTAAGTGCAACTGCGGCAGATTCGATCAACCTCAGCTCGGTCAGCAGTCTCTTTAGCATCTAAGGCCTCATCGTGGTATGTAAACTCACCCATAGGCTCAAACCCAAGTAGTTCACAAATGTCCTCCAGTGTAATGGTGAACTCTCACCCATACAACAAAGAATCTGTGAGTTGTAACGTTCCATCGGGAACCCAATACTTGGAGTGCAGCGTTGTGCTTGGAAAGAGTGAATTCCCCAAACCATTAGGCTCGATGAAGACCAATCTTTACAAGAGCTGCAGCGTGAGAGCTCTGCATGTGTGCATGTCAAGAAACAAAATGAGCTGGCAATCCCCCAGCTACCTCGAAATCGACCTGAGAGTAGGGGAAGCCACCAAGGTCCAACCGAAAGCACAGAGTCCCCTCTGGGGGAAAATAGCCCAACTTCGATGAATCCTCATCTTCATCACCCAGTAGTAAAGGGTTGTACTTGGCTGAGAAATGACAGGTCTTGCATGCATTAGAGAACTCATCATCTTCGCCAAATATGGGAGACCGACGGTAGAAACTTAGTTGCTCTCGACGAGCAGCATCCAGGGTAGCAGTGTTAAGGGTAGCAGCGGTGCCAGAGGTGGTAGAAGGGGAGCTTGGCTGAAAACAGTGGTGGTAGCTTTGGAAACACTTGAAGAAGCCATAGTGAGTGGCGATGAAAGAAATATCTTGGTAAACAAGGGTTGTGAACGAAAATGGAGGAGCCCAACCACATGTGGTGGCATAAAAGATGAGAGGAGGAAGGAAACAAGGTAAGAGCTGGGCAATAATGGAGTTCCGGCAGAGTTTCTCTCTCGAGAGTAGATGGAAGCTTAAAGAAGATGAAGCAAAGAGAAGAGTTTGAAATATAAACGTTTAAGATCTTTTAAAGACCCGTATATTGAGTTTCCCACCACCACAC
Organism: Sambucus nigra; assembly: GCA_949130495.1. Taxonomy (NCBI): domain Eukaryota; kingdom Viridiplantae; phylum Streptophyta; class Magnoliopsida; order Dipsacales; family Adoxaceae; genus Sambucus; species Sambucus nigra. Next base: position 406,705,976 of record OX422207.1, read on the forward strand.
GTGCAAAGCTGCTTGTAAATCATTTCAAATGGACACGTGGCACTTCAAGAAGTGCCCTGATAGGTGAAAAGATAAAGCTACATCAGTTAAGAAGTGACACATGGGGAACAAAAAGGGTTTCCTTGCTAGGCAAGTTTGAGTTTTGGCGCCAGAATTTTTGTCAGACATATACAATAAACCCCTATTGAAGAAGTTATCCCAACTGTCCAAAAAGCTTCGATGTTCCCTCGACACAAGTCCAAATGTTATTTAATTATGACTCATCTACATCGAGGGGAATTTCTACTTTTTTAAACATGGTGAAACGTTACAAGGGAGAATTTCATAAGTCACAACGACAGGGGCAGTCCTAGCGACAAACTCACCGCCTACAACTATAATCCACACCTGTACAAACGGGAGAATTTCACTTACCAAGAGTCAAAATGGGTATCTGAGAAAGTCATCAGGTGTATCGAGAGAATTTCAAATAGTTAGGCCAGAATGGTTAGGGCTCAATGAACAGAAAAAACTGGCGATGTCCCTTCGCTAAAGTACCAATAAGCCGCAGCGTTTTGACTCAAATACATCGAGGAGAATTTTACTTTTTTCTGGAGATGGAAACCGCACTGGTTATAATGAAAGAAAAGATGCCAGCATTTTTTTGCGTAGAGAAGGTTTATCGAATTGAGAAGTTTTTGTGCAGACATTTCTTGTTCCCACAACAAATTCCCACACGAAGGGGTAAATATAGAGAGGCTTGAAGGTAATACTGAGATTAGAAATAATCCCCCCATTTATAACAGTGTTTGGGATTAAGGCAGCTCGGCGTGGAAACTCAGCGTGGCAGCCTAGAAGGACCTTCCAGTAAAGAAGTTGATCGATAGAGATCGTCCTTTAATCATGTTAATTTAGTCTTGATGTATCTTTTGTTTATATTGACTATGAGCTATAACGATGGTAAAGATGTAATGAGTATAATGATTGTGTGTGAGGTCGAACGGTACTCGCGAGAGACCACGCTTGGCAAGGTCTAGGAAAGCTTTCATGCTCTATCGAATGACCTCGTCATGGAAACTTCAGAGGGATTTGGTTTGGAGAATTGAGAAGTGAGCCACCATTAGGGCTTTTACTGACCATGTTAGACACACCTTGTAAAACACCGAAGGACCCTGACCGTGGAACATTGGGGGGAGAAGCCTTGAGTTCTATTGGGCGTTGAGTTATGAGCCAAACAACCATCTACTTAATGTCACATCCACTTTATCTGATGTCACTAACCAGCTAAGCAATGTCATACCTTCACTTGAGTAAACCACTGTGGTATTTGGGGCTTTCAGACAGTTGGTGAGCCACCTCTGTGACGGTAGCCCCTGACACACAATGGTTAGGCAAAAGTTATGTATTGGCATTTAATGATTATAGCGTGGAGATAACTAGTGCATCAGGTATTTAATACTTGTGACATAAAGTATGAGGGATGTCTTTCACAACAATTAATGACTGAGTTGCCTCGGGGGTAGTAAGGGGGGGATATTTAAGGACCCAAACCACCTCTAAGGAGGCATTATGTTCTTATTGAGAGTTCAGAAGTTATTACTAGGGAGATTTATTACAAACCAGAGAGTCTACTCACCCCCAATTGTCATTTATTACGAAGCTTTAATATTTGACAGAGATCCTTGAGGGTGGTGGGGGTGTTTTGATACCTACCAAGTTGTATCTAGGGTGCTCATTTTCTCTCTCCCTCTAAGAAAAGTTGCTTCTCAAGTTCATTACTACCTTCTGAGTTACACATGAGAGATTTGTGAGTTCAAACTGAGTCTATCTTCATTGAGTCGTGTTTGTATGTCCTGTGATTAATCAATAGTGTTGATATTTAACTTATCATTACTATAATCAAAAAGGGGTTACGCCTCCATCTAATCTAAAGTACCCTCTTATAGGGGGAGGTTGGGCGCAATACCTTCCGTTGGTAGAGTTTACGTGTAATAACTCTTACCAATTTACCATTGGTATGGCACCATTCGAAGCACTTTATAGGAGGCCTTATCGTTCGCTCGCTAGCTGGTTAGAAGTGGGGGATAATAAGGTATCGGGGCCAGAGATGATAAATGAGATGACTGCCAAGATTGAGCTTATTAGGGAGCGTATACAGATAGCTCAAGATAGGCAGAAGAGTTATGTTGATGTCGATCAGAGACACATTGATGTAACGGTTGAAGACCAGGAGTTGGTACGGGTGTCTCCCATGAAATGGATCATAAGATTTGATAAGAATGGGAAGTTAGCGCTGAGGTATGTGGGACCTTTCCCTAATATTATGAGAGTGGGACCGGTATCATAAAGATTGGGCTTACCGGAGCATCTTCAGCGGATACACAATGTGTTCCACGTGGCATCCACTACACCAAAAATAGTAATCTGGAACAGTTTAAAACTGTGCCAAAATCAAGTTTTCCAAAATGGCGAGTTTTTTCTGGCACAGCTCAAAAGTGTGCCAGATTTGTCCAAATCGAAACACTTCTGGAAAACTTTAAAACTGTGCCAGAATTTGATATTTCTGGCACACTTTTGGCACACTTTATAACTGTGCCAGATCGAGTACATTTTAATTCTCTTTTGGCACAGTTAAAAATCGTGCCAAAAATTGAAACACTTTTGGCATGTTTTGAACTGTGCCAAATTTTTTGGATAAAAAAAATTAATTATTTGAAAACAAGATAATTCACAAATTGCGAATCTCGAAAGTTTTTAATAAACTAATGTACATACAAACTTCAAAATATCACAAGTAGTAATAGTTCAAAGACCAAAAAAATTAGCCAGAGTGTTCGCTATTTCCTGGATATTCTAAAACCTTATAATATAATACCTGCATAATGTAAAGCCCGCACGACCATAAAATATACCAAATAAAATTAAAAAACCCACACGGCCATAAAATCTAACAATAAAACTACAAAAGCCTACACGGCCGTAACACACACACAAAAAAGAATCCTGAATATTAACAACATTAAGTAAATAATCCCCTTGTTGTAGACCATTGACTTCATGTGTTCCATGCGTATAAAAGCTAACGATAAAATGTTATCCTGCAAAAAATATGATACAAAAGGAGATGATATTAGTAACCGAGTAATTTTAAAAAACAAATCTTATTCAAGCCAAAAATTTGCATATACGAATTAAAATTATTATTATATTAACAAATCAAAATTCTTGTGACTACACGGTCAGTTCCTATAAGTGACATTGTTCCTCTGCGAGGTGTTCGTGCCTCTGATGGGGCCATTTGGGCTCTGGTTTGGGTTTTCACCCTCAAACGGCTTGATTTTAGGTCTTATCTAGATATTTTCAATTTATCATCATATTCTAAAATTGAGAGTCCCGTGACTACGCGATCAGTTCCTACAAGTTACATTGGTCCCGTGCGAGGTGTTCGTGCCTCTCACGGGGATGTTTGGGGGATGGTTTGGATTTTCACCCTTTAACGGCTTGTTTTTAAGCCAAATCTTGACATTTGAAAATTATCATCATATTCTCAAGTTGGGAGACCCGTGACTATATGGTAAATTCCTACAAGTTACATTGGTCCCGTGCGAGGTGTTCGTACCTCTTACGGGGCCGTTTATGGGCTGGTTTGGAATTTCACCCTTTAACGGCTTGTTTTTAAGCCTAATCTAGTTATTTTCAACTTATCATCAGATTCTCAAATCAGGAGATCCGTGACTATGGGGCCAGTTCTTACAAGTTATATTCGTCCCATGTGACGTGCTCCTGCCTCTTATGGGGCCGTTTGGGTGCTGGTTTGGATTTTCACCCTTTAACGACTTATTTTTAAGCCTAATCTAGATATTTTTAAATCATCGTCATATTCTCAAACTAGCAGGCCCACGACTATGCGGTTAGTTCCTACAAGTTACATTGGTCCCGTGCGAAGTGTTCATGCTTCATACGGGGCCGTTTGGGGGCTAGTTTGGGTTTTCACCCTCAAACGACTTATTTTTAAGCATCAAGATATTTTCAAATTATCGCCATATTGTCAAATCGGGAGACCCACGACTACGAGGTCAATTCCTACAAGTTACATTGGTCCCGTGCGAGGTGTTCGTGCCTCTAACGGGGTCGTTTGGGTTTTCACCCTCAAACGGCTTATTTTTAAGCCTTATCGAGATATTTTCAAATTATCATCATATTGTCAAACCAGAGACTACACGGACAGTTCCTAAAAGTTACATTGGTCCCGTGCGAGGTGTTCGTGCCTCTTACGGGGCCGTTTGGGTGTTGGTTTAGGTTTTCAACCTCAAATAGATTATTTTTAAGCCTAATCTTGATATTTTCAAATTATCATCATATTCTCAAATCGGGATACCCATGACTACGTGGTCAGTTCAAACAAGTTACATTGGTCCCGTGTGAGGTGTCCGTGCCTCTTACGGGGCCATTTGGGTGTTGGTTTGGGTTTTCAGCCATTAACGACTTATTTTTAAGCCTAATCTTGATATTTTCAAATTATCATCATATTTTTTAAAGCAGGATACCCGTGACTATGAGGTCAGTTCAACCATGTTACATTGTTCCCGTGCGAGGTGTTCGTTCCTCCTTTGTGGACGTTTAGGTGTTGGCTTAGGTTTTCACCCTTTAATGGCTTAATTTTAAGCCCAATCTAGATATTTTCAAATTATCATCATATTCTCGAACCGGGAGACCCGTGAATAGGCGATCAGTTCCTACAAGTTACATTGATCCCGCGTGAGGTGTCCATGCCTCTTGCGGGACCGTTTGGGGGTTAGTTTGAATTTTTACCCTTTAACGGCTTGTTTTTAAGCCTAATCTAGATATTTTCAAATTATCATCATATTCTCAAATCGGGAGACCCGTGACTACGTGATCAGTTCCTTCAAGTTACATTGGTCCCGTGCGAGATGTTCATGCCTCAAACAGGGCCGTTTGGGAGCTGGTTTGGATATTTAGCCGTTAACGACTTGTTTTTAAGCCCAATCTAAATATTTTCAATTTATCATCATATTCTCAAATCGGAAGACCCGTGACTATGCGGTTAGTTCCTATAAGTTATATTGGTCCCATGCGAGGTATTCGAGCCTCTTACGGGGCCGTTTGGGGGCTGGTTTGGGTTTTCACTCTTTAACTGCTTATTTTTAAGCCTAATCTAGATATTTTCCAATTACTGTTAGATTCGCAAACCGGGAGACCCACGACAACGCGGTTAGTTTCTACAAGTTACGTTGGTCCCGTGCAAGGGGTTCCTACCTCTTACAGGGTCATTTGTGGGCAGGTTTGGATTTTCACCCTCAAACGGCTTATTTTTAAACCTAATGTAGATATTTTCAAATTATCGTCATATTCTCAAATCGATGACTACGCGATCAGTTCCCACAAGTTACATTAATCCCAAACGTGGTGTTCGTGCCTCTTACGGGGGCCGTTTGGGTGTTGGTTTGGGTTTTCACCCTTAAACGACTTGTTTTTAAGCCTAATCTATTTTAAAATTATTGTCATATTTGTAAACTGGGAGACCAACGACTACGCGGTCAGTTCCTACAAGTTATATTGGTCTCGTACGAGGTGTTTGTGCCTTTTACGGGCCGTTTGGGTGTTTGTTTGTGTTTTCACCTTCAAACGGCTTAATTTTAAGCCTAATCTAGATATTTTAAAATTATCATCATATTTTCAAATCGGGAGATTCGTGACTACGAGGTTTGTTCCTACAAGTTATATTGGTCCCGTGCGAGGTGTTGTGCTTCTTACGGGTCTGTTTGGGGGCTGGTTTGGGTTTTTACCCTTTCATGACTTGTTTTTAAGCCTAATCTAGATAATTTTAAATTATCTCCATATTCCCAAATTGGGGGACTCGTGACTACGTGGCGAGTTCCTACAAGTTACATTGGTCCCGTACGAGGTGTCCGTGCCTCTTACGGGGCTGTTTGGGGGATGGTTTGGGTTTTCACCCTTTAACGTCTCTTTTTAAGCCTAATCTAGATATTTTCGAATTGTCATCATATTCTCAAACTGGGAGACCCACAACAATGCGGTTAGTTCCTACAAGTTACATTGGTCCCGTGCGAGGGGTTCCTGTCTCTTACGGGTACGTTTGTGGGCTGGTTTGGGTTTTCACCCTCAAACGGCTTATTTTTAAGCCTAGTCTAGAAATTTTCTAATTATCGTCATATTCTCAAGCCGACGACTACACGATCAGTTCCTACAAGTTACATTGGTCCCATGTGTGGTGTTCGTGCGTTATACGGGCCGTTTGGTGACTCGTTTGGGTTTTCACCCTCAAACAACTTGTTTTTATACCTAATCGCGGTCAGTTCCTACAAATTACATTGGTCCCGTGCAAGGTCTTCGTGCCTCTTATGACAGTCGTTTGGGTTTTGGTTTGGGTTTTCACCCTCAAACGACTTGTTTTTAACACTAATCTTGATATTTTAAAATTATTTTCATATTTTAAAATTGGGAGACCCACGACTATGCGGTTTGTTCCTACAAGTTATATTTGTCTCGTGCGAGGTGTTTGTGCCTCTTACGGGGCCGTTTGGGTGTTTGTTTGGATTTTCACCCTCAAACGACTTGTTTTTAAGCCTAATTTAGATATTTTAAAATTATCATCATATACTCAAACTGCGAGACCCGTGACTACAAGGTCAGTTCCTACAAGTTACATTGGTCCCGTGCGAGGTGTTCGTGCCTCTTACGGGGCCGTTTCAGGATGGTTTGGGTTTTCACCCTTTAATAAATTGTTTTTAAGCCTAATATAGATATTTTAAAATTATCTTCATATTCTCAAATCGGGAGATCCGTGACTACGCGATCAGTTCCTATAAGTTACATTGGTCCTATGTGAGGTGGTCTTCCTAGGCTTACTTTTAAGCCTAATGTATATATTTTCAAATTATAGTCACATTCTCGAACCGAGATACCCGTGACTATGTGGTCAGTTCTTATAAGAGACATTGGTCCGGTGTGAGGTGATCGTACATCTTACAGGGCCGTTTGGGAGCTGGTTTGGATTTTCACCCTCAAATGGCTTATTTTCAAGCCTAATCTAGATATTTTAAAATTATAGTCATATTCTAAAATTGGGAGACCCGTTACTACTTAGTCAGTTCATACAAGTTACATTGGTCCTGTGCAAGGTGTTCGTACCTCTTGCGGGACTGTTTGGGAGCTGGTTTGGATTTTCACCCTCAAACGGCTTATTTTTAAGCCTAATCTAGATATTTTCTAATTAAATTCATATTCTAAAATCGGGAGACCCATGACTACGTTGTCAGTTCCTACAAGTTATATTGGTCCCGTACGAGGTGTTCATGCCTCTTACGGGGCCGTTTGGGGGTTGGTTTGGATTTTCACCCTTTAACGGCTTGTTTTTAAGCCTAATCTAGATATTTTCAAATTATCATCATATTCTCAAACCGGGAGATGCATGGCTACGTGGTTAATTCCTACAAGTTACATTGGTCCAGTGCGAGGTGTTCATACCGCTTACGGGGACGTTTGGGGGCTGGTTTGGAATTTCACCCTTTAACGGCTTGTTTTGAAGCCTAATCTAGTTATTTTCAACTTATCATCACGTTCTCAAATCGGGAGACCCGTGACTACGCGGCCAGTTCCTGTAAGTTACATTGGTCCCGTGAGACGTGTTCGTTCCTCTTACGGGGCTGTTTGGGTGCTAGTTTGGATTTTCACCCTTTAACGACTTGTTTTTAAGCCTAATCTAGATATTTTCAAAGTATCATCATATTCTCAGACTGGGAGACCCGTGACTACGTGGTTAGTTCCTACAAGTTACATTGGTTCTGTGCGAGGTGTTCGTGCGTCTTACGGGGCTGGTTGGGGGCTAGTTTGGGTTTTGACCCTCAAACGGCTTGTTTTTAACCCTAATCTATATATTTTTAAATTATCGTCATATTCTCAAATCAGGAGACCCGCGACTACACGGTCAGTTCCTACAAGTTACATTGGTCCCATGCGAGGTGTTAGTGCCTTTTATGGTGTCGTTTGGGTTTTCACCCTCAGACGGCTTATTTTTAAGCCTCATCTTGATATTTTCAAATTATCATCATATTCTCAAACCGACGACTACGCGGTCAATTCCTATAAGTTACATTGGCCCCGTACGACGTGTTCGTGCCTCTTACGGGGTTGTTTGGGTCTTGGTTTGGATTTAACCCCTTAACGACTTATTTTTAAGCCTAATCTAGATATTTTCAAATTATCATCATATTCTCAGACCGGGAGACCCACAACTACACGGATAGTTCCTATAAGTTATATTGGTCCCGTGCGAGGTGTTCGTGATTCTTACAGGGCCGTTTGGGGCTAGTTTGGGTTTTCACCCTCAAACGGCTAATTTTTAACCCTAATCTATATATTTTCAAATTATTGTCATATTCTCAAATCAGGAGACCCACGACTAAGGGGTCAGTTCCTACAAGTTACATTGGTCCCACGTGAGGTGTCCCTGCCTCTTATGGTGTTGTTTGGGTTTTCACCCTCAAACGACTTGTTTTTAAGACTAATCTTGATATTTTCAAATTTTTATCATATTCTCAAACTAGCGACTATGCGATCAGTTCCTACATTTTACATTGGCCCCGTGCGATGTGTTCGTGCCTCTTACGGGGCTGTTTCGGTGTTGGTTCAAATTTTCACCCTTTAACAATTTGTTTTTAAGCCTAATCAAGATATTTTCAAATTACCGTCATATTCTCAAACCGGGAGACCCATGACTACGCGGTTAGTTCCTACAAGTTACATTGTTCCTCTGCGAGGTGTTTGTGCTTCTTACGGGGCCGTTTGGGGGCTAGTTTGGGTTTTCACCCTCAAACGACTTGTTTTTAACTCTAATCTAGATATTTTCAAATTATCGTCATATTCTCAAATCAGGAGACCCGCGACTACGCGATCAGTTCCTATAAGTTACATTGGTCCCATGCAATATGTTCGTGCCTCTTACGGTGTCGTTTGGGTTTTCACCCTCAAACGGCTTGTTTCTAAGCCTAATCTTGATATTTTCATATTATCATCATATTCTTAAATCGGCGACTACGCGGTCAGTTCCTACAAGTTATCTTGGCCCCGTGCGACGTGTTCGTGCCTCTTACGGGGCTATTTGGGTGTTGGTTTGGATTTTCACCCTTTAACGACTTGTTTTCAAGCCTAATCAGGATATTTTCAAATTATCATCATATTCTCAAACCAAGAGACCCACAACTACACGGATAGTTCCTACAAGTTACATTGGTCCCGTGCAAGGTGTTTGTGATTCTTATCGGGCCGTTTGTGGGCTAGTTTGGGTTTTCTCCCTTTAACGACTTATTTTTAAGCCTAATCTAGATATTTTCAAATTAGCATCATATTCTAAATTCAGCAGACCGACGACTATGCGGTTAGTTCCTAGAAGTTACATTTGTCACATGCGAGGTGTTCGTGCCTCTTACGGTGTCGTTTTGGTTTTCACCCTCAACAACATATTTTTAAGCCTAACCTAGAGATTTTAAAATTATCATTATATTCTCAAATCAGGAGACCCGTGACTACGAGGTCAGTTACTACCAGTTACATTGGTCCTCTGCGAGGTGTCCGTTCCTCTTACAGGGCCGTTTGGGAGCTTTTTTGGGTTTTCACCCGTTAACGACCTATTTTTAAGCCTAATCTAGATATTTTCAAATTATCATCATTTTCTAAAATTGAGAGATCCGTGACTACACAGTTAATTCCTACAAGATACATTGGTTTCGTGCAAGGTGTTCGTGCCTCTTACGGGGCCTTTTAGGGGCTGGTTGGGGTATTCACCCTTTAACGACTTGTTTTTAAGCCTAATCTAGATATTTTCAAATTATCATTATATTCTCAAATTGAAAGAGCCGTGACTATGCGGTCAGTTCCTACAAGTTACATTAGTCCCGTGCGAGGTGTTCGTACCTCTTACGGGGCTGTTTGGGAGCTTGTTTATGTTTTCACCCTTTAATGACTTCTTTTTAAGCCTAATCTAGATATTTTCAAATTAACATCATTTTCTCAAATCGGGAGATCCATTACTAGACGGTTAGTTCCTACAAGTAAAATCGATCCCATGCGAGGTGTTCGTGCCTCTTATGGCGCCGTTTGGGGACTGGTTTGGGTTTTCACCCTTTGACGGATTGTTTTTAAGCCTAATCTAGATATTTTTGAATTATCATCATATTCTCAAATTGGGATACCTGTGACTACGCGGTCAGCTCCTATAAGTTACCTTGGTCCCGTTCGAGGTGGTCATCCCTCTAACGAGGCCATTTGGAAGTTGGTTTGGATTTTCACCCTTTAACGGCTTGTTTTTAAGCCTAATCTAGATATTTTCAAATTATTATCACATTCTCAAATCGAGAGACCCGTGACTACTCGATCTGTTCCTACAAGAAACATTGGTCCCGTGCAAGGTGTTCGTACCTCTTACGGGGCCGTTTGTGAGATAGTTTAAATTTTCACCCTCAAACGGCTTGTTTTTAAGCCTAATCTAGATATTTTCAAATTATAGTCATATTCTAAAATCGGGAGACTCGTGACTATGCGGTCATTTCCTACAAGTTACAATGGTCCCGTACGAGGTGTTCGTGCCTCTTACGGGGCCATTTGGGGGTTAGTTTGAATTTTCACACTTTAACAGCTTATTTATAAGCCTAATCTAGATATTTTCAAATTATCATCATATTCTCAAATCGGGAGACGCATGACTACGCGGTCAATTCCTATAAGTTACATTGGTCCAGTGCGAGGTGTTCATAACGCTTACGGAGCCGTTTGGGGGTTGGCTTGGATTTCCCCCCTTTAACGGCTTATTTTTAAGCCTAATCAAGATATTTTCAAATTATCATTATATTCTCAAATCGGGAGACCCGTGACTACGCGGTGAGTTCCTTCAAGTTACATTGGTCCCGTGCGACGTGTTCATGCCTCTTACGGGGCTTTTTGGGAGCTAGTTTGGATTTCCATCCATTAACGACTTGTTTTTAAGCCTAATCTAGATATTTTTAAATTATCATCATATTCTCAGACCGGGAGACATAAGACTATGCCCTTAGTTCCAACAAGTTACATTGGTCCCGTGCGAGGTGTTCGTGCTTCTTACAGGGCCGTTTGGCAGCTAGTTTGGGTGTTCACCCTCAAACGGTTTGTTTTTAACCCTAATCTAGATAATTTTAAATTATCGTCACATTCTCAAATCAGGAGACCCGTGACTACACGATCAAATCCTATAAGCTACATTGGTCCCATGCGAGGTGTTCGTGCCTCTTACGGTGTCATTTGGGTTTTCACCCTCAAACGGCTTGTTTTTAAGCCTAATCTTGATATTTTCAGATTATCATCATATTCTCAAACCGGCGACTACGCGGTCAGTTCATACAAGTTACATTGTCCCCATGCGACGTGTTTGTGCCTTTTATGGGGCTGTTTGGGAGCTGGTTTGGATTTTCACCCTTTAACGAATTTTTTTAAGCCTAATCAAGATATTTTCAAATTATCGTCATATTCTCAAAGCGGGAGACCCACGACTATGCGGTTTGTTCCTACAAGTTACATTGGTCCTGTGCGAGATGTTCGTGCTTCTTATAGGGCCGTTTGTAGGCTGGTTTGGGTTTTCACCCTTTAACAACTTGTTTTAAAGCCTAATTTAGATATTTTAAAATTATCGTCATATTTTAAATTCAGTAGACCTGTGACTACGCGAATAGTTCTACAAGTTACATTGGTCCCATGCAAGGTGTTCGTGCCTCTTACGATGTCGTTTGGGTTTTCACCCTCAAACGACTTATTTTTAAACCTAACCTAGATATTTTAAAATTATCATCATATTCTCAAATCGGGAGACCCGTGACTACGAGTTCAGTTCCTACTAGTTACATTGGTCCTGTACGAGGTGTTTGTTCCTCTTACGGGGCCGTTTGGGAGTTGGTTTTCATTTTCACCCTTTAACGACTTATTTTTAAGCCTAATTTAGATATTTTCAAATTATCGTTATATTCTCAAATCAGGAGACCTGTGATTACGCCGTCAGTTTCTACAAGTTACATTGGTCACGTGCGAAGTGTTTGTGGCTCTTACGGGACCATTTGGGGGTTGGTTTGGGTTTTCACTCATTAACGGCTTATTTTTAAGGCTAATCTAGATATATTAAAATTATCATCATATTCTCAAACTGGGAGACCCACGATAACGTGGTTAGTTCCTACAAGTTACATTGGTCCCATGCGAGGGGTTTCGCCCTCTTACGGGGCCGTTTGTGGGCTGGTTTGGGTTTTTACCCTCAAACGGCTTATTTTCAAGCCTAATCTAGATATTTTAAAATTATCATCGTATTCTCAAATCAGGAGACCCGTGACTATATGGTTAGTTCCTACAAGTTACATTGGTCCTGTGCTAGGTGGTTGTCCCTCTAGCGGGGCCGTTTGGGAGATGCTTTGGATTTTCACCCTTTAACGGCTTATTTTTAAGCCTAATCTAGATATTTTCAAATTATAATCACATTTTCAAATCGGAAGACCCGTGACTACGCGATCAGTTCCTACGAGAGACATTGGTCCCGTGCGAGGTGTTCGTACCTCTTACGGGGCCGTTTAGGAGCTACTTTAGATTTTAACCCTTTAAGGGCTTATTTTTAATCCTAATCTAGATATTTTTAAATTATAGTCATATTCTAAAATCGGGCGACCCGTGACTACGCGGTCATTTCCTACAAGTTACATTAGTCCCGTACGAGGTGTTCGTGCCTCTAATGGGGCCGTTTGGGGGTATGTTTGGATTTTTACCCTTTAACGGATTGTTTTTAAGCCTAATCTTGATATTTTAAAATTATCATAATATTCTCCTACCGGGAGACGCGTGACTATGCGGTCAATTCCTATAAGTTACATTGGTCCAGTTCGAGGTGTTCATACAGCTTACGGGGCCGTTTGGATTTCCCCCCTTTAACGACTTGTTTTTAAGCCTAATCTAGATATTTTCAAATTATGCTCATATTCTCAAATCGGGAGACCCGTAACTACGCGGTGAGTTCCTATAAGTTACATTGGTCCCGTGCGACGTGTTCGTGCCTCTTACGGGGCTGTTTGTGTGTTGGTCGTGATTTTCATCCTTTAACGACTTGTTTTTAAGCCTAATATAGATATTTTAAAATTATCATCATATTCTCAGACCGGGAGACCTAAGACTATGCCGTTAGTTCCAACAAGTTACATTGGTCCCTTGCGAGGTGTTCGTGCTTCTTACAGGGACGTTTGGCGGCTAGTTTGGGTGTTCACCCTCAAATGGTTTGTTTTTAATCCTAATCTAGATAATTTTAAATTATCGTCATATTCTCAAATCAGGAGACCCGTGACTACACGATCAGTTTCTACAAGCTACATTGGTCCCATGCGAGGTGTTCGTGCGTCTTACGGTGTCGTTTGGGTTTTCACCCTCAAACGTCTTGTTTTTAAGCCTAATCATCATATTTTCAAATTATCATCATATTCTCAAATCGGCGACTATGGGGTCAGTTCATACAAGTTACATTGTCCCCATGCGACGTGTTTGTGCCTCTTATGGGGTTATTTGGGTGCTGGTTTGGATTTTCACCCTTTAACGAATTATTTTTAAGCCTAATCAAGATATTTTCAAATTATCGTCACATTCTCAAATCGGGAGACCCACGACTATGCGGTTTGTTCCTACAAGTTACATTAGTCCCGTGCGAGGTGTTCGTGCTTCTTATAAGGCCGTTTGTGGGCTAGTTTAGGTTTTCACCCTTTAACAGCTTGTTTTAAAGCCTAATTTAGATATTTTAAAATTATCGTCATATTCAAAATTCAGTAGACCCGCGACTACGCGATTAGTTCCTACAAGTTACATTGGTCCCATGCGAGGTGTTAGTGCCTCTTACGGTGTTGTTTGGGTTTTCACCCTCAAGCGACTTGTTTTTAAACTTAACCTAGATATTTTAAAATTATCATCATATTCTCAAATTGGGAGACCCGTGACTACGAGGTCAATTCCTACTAGTTACATTGGTCATGTGTGAGGTGTCTGTTCCTCTTACGGGGCCGTTTGGGAGCTGGTTTTCATTTTCACCCTTTAACGACTTATTTTTAAGCCTAATCTAGATATTTTCAAATTATTTTCATATTCTCAAATCGGGAGACCGTGACTACGCCGTGAGTTTCTCCAAGTTACATTGGTCCCGTGCGAGTTGTTTGTGGCTCTTACGGGACAATTTGAGGGCTGGTTTGGATTTTCACTCATTAACGGCTTATTTTTAAGACTAATCTAGATATTTTCAAATTATCATCATATTCTCAAACTGGGAGACCCATGACAACACAGTTAGTTCCTATAAGCTACATTGGTCCCATCCGAGGGGTTTCGGCCTCTTACGGGGCCGTTTGTGAGCTAGTTTGGGTTTTTACCCTCAAACAACTTGTTTTCAAGCCTAATCTAGATATTTTAAAATTATCATCGTATTCTCAAATCGGGAGACCTGTGACTATATGGTCAGTTCCTACAAGTTACATTGGTCCCCTGCGAGGTGTTCATGCCTCTTATGGGGCCATTTGGGGGTTGGTTTGGGTTTTCACCCTTTAATGGCTTATTTTTAAGCCTAATCTAGATATTTTCAAATTATCGTCATATTTTCAAATCGGGAGACTCGTGACTACGTGATCAGTTCCTACAAGTTACGTTGGTCCCGTGCGAGGTGTTCGTACCTTTTACGGGGCCGTTTAGGAGTTGGTTTGGATTTTCACCCTTTAACGACTTATTTTTAAACCTAATCTAGATATTTTCAAATTATCATCATATTCTCAGACTAGGAGATCCGTGACTACGCAGTCAGTTCCTACAAGTTACATTGGTCCCGTGCGAGGTGTCCGTGCCTCTTATGGGGCCATTTGGGGGCTGTTTTGGGTTTTCACCCTTCAACAGCTTATTTTTAAGCCTAATCTAGATATTTTTAGATTATCTTTATATTCTCAAACCGGGTTACCCATGACTACACAGTCAGTTCCTACAAGTTACATTGGTCCCGTGCAAGGTGTTCGTGCCTCTTTTGGGTCCGTTTGGAAACTGGTTTTGATTTTCACCCATTGATGGCTTATTTTTAAGTCTAATCTTGATATTTTCAAATTATCGTCATATTCTCAAATCGGGAGATGCGTGACTATGAGGTCAGTTCCTAGAAGTTACATTGGTCTTATGTGAGTTGTCCGTACCTCTCAAGGGGTCGTTTGGGGGCTGGTTTCGGTTTTCACTCTTTAACGTCATGTTTTTAAGCCTAATCTAGATATTTTCAAATTATCGTCATATTCTCAAATCGGGAGACCCGTGACTACGCCATCAGTTCCTACAAGTTACATTGGTCCCATGCGAGGTGTTCATGCCTCTTACGGAGCCGTTTGGGTTTTCACCCTTTAACGGCTTATTTTTAAGCCTAATGTAGATATTTTCAAATTATCCTCACATTCTCAAACCAAGAGACCCGTGACTACGTGGTTAGTTCCTACAAGTTACATTGGTCCCGTTTGAGGTTGTCGTCCCTCTTACGGGGCCATTTGGGAGCTGGTTTGAATTTTCACCCTTTAACGGCTTGTTTTAAGCCTAATCTATATATTTTCAACTAAGCGTCATATTATCAAACTGAGAGACCCGTGACTACGTGGTCAGTTCCTAAAAGTTGCATTGGTCCCGTGCAAGGTGTTCATACCTCTTAGGGGCCGTTTAAGAGTTGGTTTGGATTTTCACCATTTAACGGCTTATTTTTAAGCATAATCTAGATATTCTCAAATTATCGTCATATTCTAAAACCAGGAGATCCGTGACTATGCGGTCAGTTCCTACAAGTTACATTGGTCCTATGCGAGGTGTTCGTGCCTCATACGGGGCCTTTAGGGGGATGGTTTGGGTTTTCACCCTTGTTTCTAAATTTCTCGAGAATTGTAAATTTTATCTTGCGGATACGAAGGATGAGTTACATAAGCTCATGTGGCTTTTTTAGGAGCAAACACTTACAATTCATTATTAGAGAAATCAATCGTGTTATCTCAAGGACGAAAAGGTTGATTTCATAGCTGATGAATTCAATTCAAAAAAATATACCCTCCTCCTCACTGTATCTACATGCTCGCAGTCTCTCTCCAATTCAGCTGCTTCACGCTTCAAGTGCAGGGGGTTTTCAGTTGTCCAAAATTGAACTTCTCTAGGACCATTGTCCTTTAAATGTGAGAAAATAAGGGGACTTAATGGATTCAAATGAAGCGAATGATGTACAGGCATCAGTTCTTTAACCCCTGGTCCTTTGAAGCAAAGCCTTTACTTTTTGAAAATATTCCTGATCCTCTTATAGGAGAACAGACATGGACAACAGATGCAGAAATGGGTGATGATGATAAAAACCACAATAAAGAAAATGTGAAAAGAGGGCTCTTCCTCAGGGGACTTCTGAATACTAGGTAGCTTGGATAGTGGATGATTCAGATGTGGATGATTCGGGTGACGATAAAGACGAAGACAATGGTATGGCACTGGATGAATTATATACTAGTTTTCCTGGGAAAGAGGGAAATGAAAAATTCGACCTTCATTGTGACCAAGCTTCACTTAACTTAAGGGATTCAGATGAAGAAACGGAAGTTAATTCGATGATGATGGAAGATGATGTGACAAAGGAGCAAGTAGAGGACGAGATTCGAAAAATTAAAGAGGCTCATGCTGAAGATGAAGAATTCCCAGACGAAGTGGATACCCCACTAAATGTTCCTGCTCGAAACAGTTTTGCCAAGTACATGGCCCTCAAGTCTTTTCGGACATATTCGTGGGACCCCAAAGAATCTTTCTCACTAAAATATGCGAGAATTTTAGCATTCGACAATTTTACAAAAACACGGAAACAGGTCCTTGATAAAGCTCGGGATATGGAGGAAGGGAGAATAGATGAATGTATACGAGTAGGAATATGTTTAGTTTCTGGAGGATAGCAGGGGATTCCCTCCGGTGAGGTTGTCATCCTTTGCATCCGAAGGCGTTACTGCTCATAGTAAAGTACATGAATAATAGTTTGAACAGTAATACGATCATTCTCGATCGCGAGAGCACATGAATATCTTGATAGCTTTTGACAGTTCATTACACTACAAGCCTTCTTATTCTCCCTCACTGATCAATGATTTATTTGTATGGAGTCAACAAATCCATTAACCGCACTTTTAATTTCCATTCACTCTCCATTGTTAATATATCTTCCATGTGCTTAGGTAAATGTGTAATTAATATGTTTATGTGTTTAAAGGCTACATATCTCTCTATCTCTTTTATAATTCTCTATTTCCTTCATTAACTGATTATGGACTTTTTTTTACAGAATTATTAAAAGTCGTGTCGCTTAGATTTACTCCCTAAATTGGTGCGTCTCATATCTACAACAAAAAATAGGTATGTTAATCTCTACATTGGAAGTAGAATCTATTATGTAAGGTTTTACTACAGTTATCACTACATTTTAGGCTCTCGGTACACGTAAAATAGCTCAAAAGAATGCAATTGTTCGCAAATTGCCCAGTGTTGAGACTTGTACAACTGTGATTTGTTCTGATAGAACAGTTACGTTGACTAATAATCAAATGACTTATACTTAGAGAAATTATACTTAGATCAAAATTAATTGAATTCTACTTGGATCAACATTAACTAATGAGGGAAACTAATGAAGATCAGGACCCCTATCTTTCGAAAAAATTCCAGTCACTGAGAACTAGTCCTCTTTTAGATTGAACAAGCCCATGACAGAATCCAGCTGCAAAATTAGTTGAATTAATCCTCACTTTAACAGTTCAAACAAATTCCTTTTTTTGGAAGATGTTCGTTTATAGGCTCAACAAGCCTAACACTTGAAGGCTATTTGAGTGTATAGTGGACATTAAAACAGGGAATGCGGTGTGTAAGCACATTAGAAGTAAACAATAAAACAATGTAAATACAATGTGAAATAACTACACAATAATTAAAATACACATAAAATTAATTAGACCGCTTTCACTCACTATACAGTTCGGCCAAAAAGAGAAAGAAAAACATATCCAAAGCTTTCACTGCTTCAGCTATTTTATCTTCTATAGCAAACTCTTGTAGGGCCTCATTCATATCATATGAAATAATGAATGGTATAACATCTTCAAACTCTGATTGATAACTATTCATAACTAGAGAGTCTTCTAGAAGGCATTTGAAATGATTAATAATGTGGGATTCCAGCTCCTCTTTATCTTTAATAATATACCCCTTTTGATCTTCCGATGTTTGAATGCTGAGTGTTGATACCAAAATTAATATGCTGATATGGACGAATAATACGAAGACACGTGTCAATCTACGTGGCACAATAGCAACGAGGAAGTTCATTTCCCTGACCAACTCATGTTCTCTCCGAGCAACGAGGATACACCGAGGAACTTTAGCACTCCGAGGTACTCCAGCGCTCCGAGGAACTCCTGAGCAACTATCAACTAAGGCGGACCGAGCTGCATCTCGGACGTAGCATTAATTGACAGATAATCAACAGTTCAACTATTCATTGAATGTTTATCATCTTGACGCACACGCTGCATTAAATGTATTACCCTTTCATATGTATATCATTTAATGTATCAACCCTTTCATGTGCAGCCTAAGGGCTATAAATACCTTGTATCACCCTCATTCAAAGGGACCGGAATTTCTTGAGAGAACTTGTAATCGAGAATTTCCAAACACTCAGCAATAACATAACAGTGGACGTAGGCCATTCTTATAAGGCTGAACCACTTTAAAAATATTTGTCTCATTTAATTTATCTGTGATTGAATAATTAGAGCGATCTAATTTTTTACATCAACAGATTGGCGTCGTCTGTGGGAACGATTGTTACTATCGTTTTTCACCAAAAATCATTCATCATCAATGGCGGATAATCCAGAATCTAGCAATCGAAACGCTGGAAATACTTGAAATCCTCCGAATCCCTCTACACCTCCAGATCTAGCCGGGATTATGACGAATCTGGCTCAAGGACAAACCGCCATGCAAGAAACAATGAGGCAACTCATACAAACCCTTCATGGTGGTGCACCTGCACGTTCAGGACAACAAAGTGGTCAGAGGCAAACTTATTTACTTTCTTCACGATCCAGGCGTACTGAGTCATATCGTAATGAGGAGTCTGATGATTTCTCTTATCAACCTGGGTGAACTCCGTCAATAAGGGCTACAGATACTGATCAACATATCACCCTCTCTCCAGAAAGACCCAGTGCTTTAGAAAGATTGAGTAGGGTGTCTCCTTTCAGTCGATTAGGCCCTAGGAGGAATAGGAGTCCACCTAAGGCCATGTCGAGGAGTTTTCGACAACCATCAGATCTAAGAGAAGGATCAGCACAATCACAACCAGTTGCTCGTCAAGATAAATCTCAGGAGGCTACTTCAGAATGATCTATTGTTCGAACTAACAAGCTCGATGAAGGAAATGATGCGTGGAAAGGTTCCATTCAGCGGTTGGAGGATAGATTGGGAGAAATGGCTAAGGCAAAGAACCCCCTACAACGAACTTTTGTTCGAGGAACACCTTTTGTACAGGCCATTGTGGATTTTCCTACACCATCGAAATTTAAAGCACCCGTGGTAACTCCCAAATATGATGGAAAGACAGATCCTGTTCTTCACATAGAACAATATCAAGCTGCTGCTGACATCTATGTTGTCCCCGACGAGATGAGATGCAGAGCATTCTCAGGAACTCTTACTGGATCTGCCCAGATATGGTACAACAATCTTCCTCGGGGTAAGATTTCAACTTTCTTTCAGTTGGCCGAGTTGTTTATTGGCAATTTCTATTTTGGAGCAAAGCCAGTAAAACGAGTAGCACACTTGTTAAGTGTAAGACAAAAATCTGGTGAGAGTACTAGAGATTACATAACTCGTTTCAATAACGAGAAGCTGGAGGTCATAGATTACGAAGAGAAGACAGCAATCACCGCCTTGATGAGTGGGTTGTTGCCTAATAAATTGTATTACACCTTGGCGAAAGATCCACCTAAAATTATGTCAGAGTTGATGGCAAAAGCGGCCAAAATCATGAACGTCGAGGAGGCTATGGCTGCAAAGAAGAATATGGATAAAGAAACCAAGGTGGAAGTCGATAAATCTAAGAAGAAAGAGCATAAAAGCAATGGTGGAGATAAACATTCCAAGAATAAATGGGAAGTCATGAAGAAGTACGATAATTATACTCCTTTGAAAATGGGTATTAATCATGTCTTGGAAGAAATCAAGAACAGCGAGGAGGTAAAATGGCCAAAGAAACTGAGGTCAGACCCTGATTCGAGGAGTAGGGATAAATATTGTGAATTTTATAAAGATCATGGTCACATGACCAAAAATTGCATAGCTCTTCAGAACGAGATTGAACCACTCATCCGAAGAGGAAAACTAGCAAAATATGTTGATCGGGGAGGTGAAAGAAAAGATAACGACCGAGCTAGAGAGAGGTCTAGATCTCCTCGTCGAGCAGAGGAAAAAAAGAAGAGAAACCATGAAGACAATCTAGATGATGACCCCGACCTTCCCAAGAAACCAAGGCAGCCAGAACGAGAGGTATTTTCTATACGTTTTGGGTCATTTGATTGTAATGTCATTACAGGAGGAGATGCAGGAGGAGGAGACCTTACTGCAGAAAGAAAGGCTTACCTTGGAGAGGCTCAAGCTTGTTCATATATTCAGCGAATAAATCTGGACGAGGACGATCGTCCGAGGAAGGTAAACAAAGAGAAGCTG
The DNA here is from genome assembly GCA_949130495.1 of Sambucus nigra. Lineage (NCBI taxonomy): Eukaryota > Viridiplantae > Streptophyta > Magnoliopsida > Dipsacales > Adoxaceae > Sambucus > Sambucus nigra. The sequence continues at coordinate 406,726,793 of OX422207.1, forward strand.
GTCATTGGCTTTTCAAAAAATGACCTGGCAGGTGTTCTTTATCCTCACGACGATCCTCTGGTGATCAAAATGAGGATGAAGGAAGTAGTGATTTCAAGGGTGTTGGTAGACAATGGAAGTTCGGCAGACATCATGTACTATTCATGCTTTGACAGCTTGAATCTGAAATTATCTCAATTAGAACCGTATCACAGACCCCTCCTGGGTTTTGCTGGCCAGAAAGTTTTTCCACTTGGGACGATCAAGTTGGATATATTCATTGGAACTTGGCCTGCTTGTCGAACAGAAAGAATACGCTTCTTTGTGATGGATAAGAATGTGCAGTCGGCTTACAACATCATCATGGGAAGAGTTGGTTTGAAGAAGTTCGAAGCAGTTCCATCTACAGTGCATCAATGCTTAAAATTCCCAACAAACTTTGGAGTAGGAGTTGTGAAAGGTGATCAAAAAGTAGCTCGGGAATGCTATTATTCGTCTGCCGAGCAAGAGGAGCTTGAGGAATCAAGGAAAAAGACTACTACCTACCAGGTGGAAGAAGATACAGAGATTGAAACTCTCGATCCCAGAGATGAATCCCAACTTGTAAAAGGACAGGTGGTGGAATCTACAGAAAATGTTATTCTAGACGACGAGCACCCTGAACGAGTAACCCAGATAGGTTCAACGTTGGATGCTTCAATAAAACAGGAGTTGATAATTTTCTTGAGAAACAGGAAGAAAACTTTTGCATGGAGTCATGAGGACATGCCAGGAATAGATCCAAACTTCTTATGTCACGAGCTCAATGTGAATAAGGAGATCAAGCCTGTAAAGCAGAGAAGAAGGATATTTATCCCCGAGAAGAATCAAACTATTCAAGAGAAGGTCGACAAGCTCCAGAAAGCTCAATTCATTGAAGATGTGAAATACCCGGACTGGCTGGCAAATGTGGTGATGGTAAAGAAGAAAAACAACAAATGGAGAATGTGTGTTGATTTCACTGATCTCAATAAGGCCTGTCCAAAGGATCATTTTCCATTGCCCAGAATTGACCAACTAGTAGATGCTACCTGTGGGCACGAGCTGCTCAGATTCATGGACGCTTATTCAGGCTACAACCAGATCAAGATGAAACCTGAAGACAGGGAGAGTACTTCTTTTATTACCCCTAGGGGTACTTATTGTTATAATGTTATGCCTTTTGGTTTGAAAAATGCAGGAGCGACATACCAACGGCTGATGAACAAGGTTTTTGCCGAACAAATCAGTTGCAATATGGAAGTCTATGTCGATGATATGCTGACAAAAAGCAAGAAAACTGCTGATCATCTAGTTGATTTAAATCAGACTTTTGATCAACTGGATAAATACCAGATGAAGCTCAACCCGATGAAGTGCACATTTGGAGTACGAGAAGGAATGTTCCTTGGGTACATCGTCAATCAAAGAGGCATTGAGGCGAATCCAGAAAAGATTAAAGCTCTTTTAGGGCTGCGATCTCCAACAACAAAGAAAGAAGTGCAGAGTCTTACAGGACGAGTTGCAGCGCTCAACAGATTTGTATCTCGAGCAACACATAGATGCCTACCATTCTTCAAAACACTTCGAAAAACTTTCGAGTGGAATGATGAATGTGAAAAAGCCTTTCAAGACTTGAAGAAATATCTGGGAACACCTCCACTGTTGTCCAGGCCAATAACGGGAGAAAAGTTGTACTTATACCTGGCAGTATCAGAGCATGCAGTCAGCTCGGCATTGATCAGATTGGAGAATGGAGTCCAGAAGCCAATTTATTACACAAGTAAGGCTTTCCGAGGTGCAGAGATCAGGTACCCAAAGTTAGAAAAATTGGCATTGGCATTAATTGAAGCAAGTAGAAGAATGAGGCCATATTTCCAGGCCCATACCATTATCGTGTATACCGACATGCCATTAAGACAAGCCCTTCATAAGCCAGAAAAGTCAGGGAGACTGATGTACTGGGCAATAGAGCTCGGTGAATATGATATTGTGTATGAACCCAGATCATCATTGAAAGGGCAAGCTGTAGCAGATTTTATAGCAGAGTTTACATATCCTGATACCCCCGAGGAGCAAAAGTTGCTCACTGACCAACCTGTGGATGTTACAGGATCAACAGACATAAGTCCAGAACATCTCCGGTAGGTAAAAGGGCTTGTGGATGTAGAAATATCATCAAATTCAAACCCTGACCAACTCCGGTTGGTAAAAGGGCGAGAAGAAATGGTCGACGAGGAGCGAAAATTAACAGGGGAGGATGGAAGAGAACAGCAGATATTTCACCGAGGAACTCTACTGGATAAGAAATTTGAAGATGAGTTGCCTACATGGAGATTGTATGTAGATGGGTCATCTTGCACAGCAGGTTGTGGAGCAGGGATTGTTTTGAAAACCCCAGACGAGATTGACATAGAATATGCCTTGCGATTTCAATTCAAAACCTCCAATAATGAGGCTGAGTATGAGGCCATGATAGCAGGTCTTAATTTAGCAAAGATTATGGAAGCACAATAAGTAATGGTATTCAGTGATTCTCAATTAATTATGAATCAGATGATGGGAACATATGCGGTTAAAGGAGAATTAATGGTCAAGTATCATGCAAAGGTGTTGGAATTATTGGCAGAATTTGATGCCATTCAGTTGATCAGAATACCCAGAATAGAAAATGCACAAGCAGACGCACTGGCCCGACTAGCATCAGCTACTCGTACCGAGCTGCGAAGAACGATACCAATTGAAGTACTGGAAAGTCGGAGCATAGATGAAGACCTGACGATGAATGTTATTACCCATGATTTAGGACCATCTTGGATGGATCCCATCAGGGCATATATTGAAGAGGGAGAACTGCCAGAGGACAAGCTCGCAGAAAAGAAATTGAAGTTTAAAGTTGCTCGGTATGTACTCACTAATGGCATTTTATATAGACGAGGAATTATGGTAGGTTTGCAGAGATGTGTACACCCTTCCGAGGTGAAAGAATTGATTGAAGAAATCCATGAAGGATCTTGTGGAGCACATGTGGCAGGTCGGACACTTTTGCAAAGAGTGATGACGCAGGGGTATTATTGGCTGACGATAAGGTTTGATTGTATAGCATATGCCAAGAAATGTGACAAATGCCAACGTTTTTTGGGGGCTACAGTCAGTATTGTGGGCTTACCGAACAACTCCCCGAGCAGCGACTGGAGAATCACCATACATGCTGGCATTTGGAAGTGAGGCTGTAATACCTGCTGAGTTGGGTCTCCCAACACACAGAGTGCTGAATTTCAATTCCCCAGTCAGTGACTTGATGAGAAGATTAGATTTGGACATGCTCGAGGAGGTTAGAGAAGAGGCAGCCATTAGTAATGTTGCTTACCAACAACGTACAGCTTTGTTCTACAACAAGAGGGTGAAGAAATGCGACTTAAAAGAAGGGGATTATGTGCTAAAGAAGGTCATTCAGAAGCACAATAATCTTGAAGCAAACTGGCATTGACCTTACCGAGTTACAGAAGTGGTTTGACCAGGAACTTACAGAATAGCAACCCTAGAAGGAGAGGAATTTAAGAATGCATGGAATGCTGAACACCTACGCAAGTATTATCAGTAATGTAAAATATAAAGCAATTCCTTCATTATGAATAAAATGATGATGTTTCACCATCCTCTTCCTTTTATTACAAGTTTTTTGTGGAATACTAGTGTGATACACTACACTGATAGTTCGAGCGTTATGAACTTCGGTTGGTAAAATAGCGAGAACAAATTATACTCCTTTGGTTAGGAGGCGTACACTTGCGTGATCAATTTCGGTTGGTAAAAGAGCTTGTCGACAAGATAGTTCGAAAGAACATGATAGTTCGAGCGTGATCAACTTCGGTTGGTAAAATAGAGAGAACAAATTATACTCCTTTGGTTAGGAGGCGTACACTTGCGTGATCAATTTCGGTTGGTAAAAGAGCTTGTGGACAAGATAGTTCGAAAGAACCTGATAGTTCGAGCGTGATCAACTTCGGTTGGTAAAATAGCGAGAACAAATTATACTCCTTTGGTTAGGAGGCGTACACTTGCGTGATCAACTTCGGTTGGTAAAAGAGCTTGTGGACAAGATAGTTCGAAAGAACCTGATAGTTCGAGCATGATCAACTTCGGTTGGTAAAATAGTGATAACAAATTATACTCCTTTGGTTAGGAGGCGTGCACTTGCGTGATCAACTTCGGTTGGTAAAAGAGCTTGTGGACAAGATATTTCGAAAGAACCTAATAGTTCAAACCCACGACCAACTTTGGATGGTAAAAGGGCAAGAACAACATTCTTAAAAATGCCAATTTTAGCTGGTTAAGAAACAAAATATGCCAACAAGTTGGTCGGAAGGTAAAACCATTCCAGAAAATACAAAATATTCCAAATTGAGCCAAGTATAGTTGGTCGGGGATAAAAACCCATTAACTGTAGTTGGTCAACGAGGAGAACTTACTGACGAGGAGGATCCATCAACCTGGTTGGTCGGACACATTTTATGAAAACTCTCGCTAATTATACTTGGTCGACGAGTACAATTTAACAACCTTAGTTGGTTGGAAAAATTTTAACCATTTTTATACTCATTACTTTATTATTAAGTGATCGAGCGACATTTTTTATACTTGTAACTGTTTATTACTAAGTTGGTTGATGAACAGCACAAAATTGTTATCTTTTTAACAGATACATACGTAGTGTTTAGCACAGAACAATAGCAATACAAATTTGCAAACAAAAATGAAATCCTTTCATTAAGGTCAAAATGTATTACAAATTACATGTGTACTAACTATTACATTAAGATCCCTTCTCTATTGGTTTCTTTCCCTTAGCTTTTGAAACAGGCTCCTCGCCAGCAGGAGGATCTTCCAGGCAAAGAGGAGAATTAATGAAGTTAATATCTCTGAGCATTCTGACGTTCATCATAGAAGGTGTGTCCAGTAGATGTTCAGGACGAGATACCTCGGTTTGGGAATGAAGATTGTAATCACCAAGGTATTTTTAAATTAAGCTCCGAGGAATGGAACGAGTTGGGATCCATTCCATGTCCAATTTATAAGGTGGCACGGGCAAATCTAGTAACCCAGGAGCATGATAATCCCATAAATAATGCCCTTGCTCCAATTTTAATACACCCAGGGCGTTCAACCATCCCTGCTTATAACCTTCATTATTGGCGTATTCAATACGAGCATCTAAATGAACTAGAGCTTCGTTGTATCCAGCCATCCAAAATTCCCTGGGCTGTTTATGGAATTGGAAGGTTAATCTATCCAATTGTTCATGAAGGTTTTTAGCAAAAAGGTCCCTGGTATGTAAAGCAGACTTCGTCGCAGTAAGTTGATCTTCCAAAGTCAGGATTTTCTTGGACATCTTAGACAAAGCACGATGTTTTGCATTCAATTGGAACGCTTGAGTTTCTAAAGTTGACTGAGTACGAGCTTCTTCAACATTATGACGCAGAACTCTTGATTGTCCCCGAGCAGGTGGAATAATTTGTTCTTCGACAACGTTCAGAGCATTCCTTCCTCATCCACGAGAACCTCGTCCTCGTCCCCGAGCTACAGGAGAAGCTACAGACCTTCTCAGAATATTCAATTCTTGCCTTAATTTGGCGTTCTCAACCTCTAAGAATGAGAATCCTTCATCGGTGACTGGTACCAAGGCAGCGGAGGATGAAGCTGCAGACTCATACTGTGCCAATTTTTTCTGCCAATTATTGTTTTCTTGTTCCAGCAGTTCAGCGATCTGTCTGCAGGCCTCAACTTCACCTTTTAGGGTTCTCTCCCTGACATCGTATCCAACAATGATATTTTTGTGGCCTGTCTCGGAAGAAAGCTGTTGATACCTATTCTCATATTCCTTGTGCAACAAGGCAGTTGATTCATTGTGTTGATTCTGAAGATCTTCTAAGGTAAAATGAAGCTCCTCGATCAAGTCATAGTAGGCCACGTTGTTGGCCATATCTCGGTCAAGTAAATACTTCAGGTACTGATAAGCCCCAATTGCTTGTTCTGAAGCATCATGGCCAAGGATGTCAGCAATTTTTGATACACTCAAATTTTTATGATCAGCCTTATAATATTCATGGCATTGCTGCATCAGCTTTGTATCATGTGCAGATATCAGTTCCATTCTAGCCACAAACTAATAAAGAAGAGAAGGCAAGAGTTAATAAATAGAAACAGACAGAGCATCAACAATGAAGAGGAACAAAAAGATGTGATTTTATTACATCATCAACAAGATTACATCGTTTGGAATACAGAGGATAGGTAAAAGAAGAATAGAAAAAGAGTACCGAACAACTTCACACCTTTTCCTTGTCTCCCAAGACCTTCTCGGGAGGCTGGGACGAGGAGCTTGGTTGCTCGGTAGGAACAATGGTCTGATTAGTAGAAGCTGGGACTTGTTCTGGAGGAGCAGGCAATGATGAAATCTCCTCGGTGGCTGTCTGGTTGGGTCGTGGAACAAGGACTTGATCACCCACTGTCATTGAAGATTCTTCAGATGCAGCTTCGTCTGAAGACTCATCTTTAATAACTGGAGGAGGACCAGGGAGATGTTGTTGAAATAGCTCAGAGTCCTCACTCACCTTCAACTCCTGCAGTGCTGCAACCCAACCATCATGAAAATATTTCAAACTTCCATATTTCACCTGGGTCGTCATAGCTGCCACCCCCCTGTCCCATCCTTTGTCCCAACCAGTTTTAAAGGACGTCTTCACAGCTGTTTTTCTCTTCATTTTTTCCGAGGATAGCTTCTCGGACATAAGATTCTCGGTGGCCTTAAGTTTGGTCTCCACCTCCTCCTTCTGGCGATTTACTTCTCGTAGGAGGGTCAGCTCTTCGTCAGCCGATTTCAATTTATTTTCAAGCTCCCCAAAGCCTGAAAGTTTCTCGGCATAATCTTTATTTTCTTTCTCCAAGTCCTTCACCTTATTACCTAGTTGTACCTTCTCTGCATCAGACGCAGCCAATTTCTTCTCCCATTCAGTTTTATCCTCGTCATACTTCTGACGGGACTCACTCACATATTTAATAGCTTTCTCCAGTGCTCCCTCCACAGTGGACGAGGAGCAAGAAGCTTTGACTGCTTCATCCTTTTTAAGGATTAAATTGAAACAACTCGTCAACTGTAATCAGAAAAGGGAAATGAAATCAGAAAAAAATACGGGAAACAACAGAGGAAAATATAAAAAGCTCGGAGTAGAGATACTTACTGAAGCCAAATGACGAACAGCCAAAGCAGTAACCATATCCCGAGTAAGGTCTTCTTCAGTACCTTGCACCTCGGGAATGGGTGAAAATTTTGCCAAACTCATCGTAGAGCTCGGAGGAACAATAATTGGAACACCATCTCCACCAGCTGGGAGTGGGGGAATGGCTCCAGAAATACTGATCGAGGAGGATTTCCTCAATCTCCTCGGTGCCTTTTCAGCAACCTCAACCAAAGAGGAACTTTTGGTTGGTGAGATAGTGATTACCTCAACAGGTGCATCCTTCTGCACAGGAGCCACTGGGGACTTCTCGGCAACCTTCTGAACAGCAGCAGAAGGAGCGTCATCAATTTTTTTTGTCCCTTTGGGACATTAACCTTGATTTTCTTCCCATCGCCAGCAGAGGAACTCTCCTCGAAGAGAGTAGGAACTCTTCTCTTGCCCATTTTCTGGCTCAAAGGAATATGAGATTCCGGATCAGAGTCTTCAGGAATTTGTACTGGATCACTGGAACTGACCACAGGGCGAGCAGTAAAAGACGACGTATAGCTCCTGTACTGCAACAAATATGAGGCAGACCTGATATGCTCGTCTGTAATTTTCTGATGCAAGCTCCAGATATGTTTCAATTGCCTTATATTAATTTCTGATTCTTTAGGAGTTTTTCTCTTGTTATTAACTGCAAACAAAAACAATTTGAAATGTCAATCATGCCTTTATTCAAACATGATGAAGTCACAATTTTGAGAATAAAATAAAATGAGAATAACCTATCCCATTGCCATATGGGGGGCATTTGGGACCCTCATACACTCCGTCTCTGACTAAAGGAGCATGTTGCCAATTTTTGAAAACTAACCCATGTTCAAAATAATCCATGTTGGCATCAGGGAGGTTGACTACTAAAGCTCTATTCAAAATTTGGTTTTTAAATAATAAACGTTATCTAAAACAGCCCATCTATAGCAATACATAATCTCAGGAATTCCTATGCGAGTTCCATGAGTTTGATTCAATTTATGCACCCCATTAACTATTCTCCCTGTATTGGGGGCCACTTTTGCAGGAACAACATCGAAATGTTGGCAGAATTTTAAGCATAAAGAGTTGGGTGGAAAAGAAAATCCACACTCAGCAATAAAGAGGCTGGGGAACCAATGTCCCTCAGCCAAACGAAAATAATCAAAGGGCTCAGGAAGATTCTCCAGAGTTACCCAAGACGGAATGGAATAATCAGAACAGAATTTTTCAATAGATTCAATAATGTAAACCATGATGAATAAAAGAAGAAGGAAGAAGAGCTTACAGGGAAAAAGGAGATCAGTTGATAAACGAACGAAGAAAAAGATACACGCATAGGAGAGAGAAAAGCTATGGAAAATTCGAAAGCAGAAATTCAAAAGGTAGGAGACGATGGGATTGTCTCTGAAGTTTAAATACCTTTCATGTGCAGCCTAAGGGCTATAAATACCTTGTATCACCCTCATTCAAAGGGACCGGAATTTCTTGAGAGAACTTGTAATCGAGAATTTCCAAACACTCAGCAATAACATAACAGTGGATGTAGGCCATTCTTATAAGGCTGAACCACTTTAAAAATTATTGTCTCATTTAATTTATCTGTGATTGAATAATTAGAGCGATCTAATTTTTTACATCAACACTGAGTTTTTTATGATTTGCTTTCACATAAGCATGAATAAACTTGGTGTTAGAATCTCCTCCCTTGAGCCATTTGATGTTGGAGTTTTAGATCCAATAAGACTCTTCAGTTTCCAAGGCTTTTAGCAACCTAGCTCTGACTTGATGCATCTTCGTTCTATTCTCCTCAATTCTATTCTCCTCATAAGCAATTTTCAAATTTAAGTTCTCATCTTCAATATCTTTAACATTCTATAAAATATCTTTAAACACAGCCTTATTCCAAAGCATCAACACTCCTTTTAAGTTTTTACAGTTTATAGGAGAAGATGTTGATGCCATAAACGTTTGTAGATTTCCTCCCAAATTTTCTAACCACTTATTCAAAATTAGCATGATTGCACCACATGGATTGAAATTTGAATGCCTTAGGAATAAGATCTAAATCCATTTTAATCGAGAATAGAAAAGTAGCATGATCCAAGGTACATCTGTTCAAATGAGAAATTGAAGTATGAGGGTAAGTAGCAGACCATTCCAGGTTAGAAAGGCCTCTATCTAATCACTCTAAAATCAAGTCACCATCTGCTCTTTGATTACACCAAGTAAATCTTGATCCATTAAATCCTAAGTCTACCAAACTACAGTCTTCAATAGTTTCAATAAATTCATAAACAACTTGAAAGTCAATTGAATTACCTCCCACTTTTACACTAGAACAAGGCACTAAATTCAAATCCCTTATTACATAATAAATTTTATCAACAGATCTGTTGGACTAATCACTGAGTTGGTTCCTTAGAGACCTACTTTCTTCTTTACAATAATTTGCATACAGTACTCACATTATGAAATCCTTTTTCAATGAAGGATGACTTATGCAAACTATTAGCTGTTGATCTTCATTAGCTATATGGATAACCTCAATTTCAAATATCCACATAATCCAACCTCGCGTGCTTTATTACTAACAAAAATATCAAAAACCCATTTATGCATATACCTCTCAATTTTCTTTGAATGCACTTTTGGCTCCAATAAAGAAATAATAGGAATTTTATGAATTCTAATTAGTTTCTCCAATCTTTGATTTGAGGATATCTTAGATGCACCTTTAATATTCCACAGTAGGTAAGAAATCATTGGGAATTGATAGTAGAAAATTTATTGTAACCTCTCACTGAGGATCTGGTAATTCTCTTAAATAGAGAATCAAACAATCTCACATTGCTTGATTGTTGATTAATAATTTTCTTGGGCTTTTCCTTCTCTTTTATGGATGCAGACTCCTTATGCTTCTTATCCTTCTTCAATATCACTACAGTGTTCTAGGCATATAATTGAAGTTAGTCAATCATAGGAACTGTCTCATCAACATATATATCACCATCAGAAGCATATAGGTTGTCTGCTGCTAAACAAAAACTTTCCTCGGGTCTAGGGGAATATAATCTATCTCCATGAACATCTTCAGTTACTCTTAAGTCTTCCTTTTGAATCCACCTTAAGTTCTTCTTATAATGCTCTGGCTTCTTTTCTTGACTTTGGGTTAACTCTCACATTGGATGATTGTTCCTTCCTTCATCAATTGACATTATTCTTCTAAACCTTTCCCAATTATATCTAGATATTCTTCTTCACCTTGATTTGAATTAATTTGAATTTCTTGATTATATTCTTCTATTACTTAAATATTTGGCTCTATACCAGCTTGATTTCTGACCTGCTCTTCATTTGGATTCCCATGAATTTTAATTATCTCCTCCACATTGTTTAGTTGTTCTCTATTCATTTCATGCAAGTTTTTCTTCACTTGTTGATAAACCTTCCTTTGAATAGGTCTTCCTTCAGTGGTGATTCTACTTTCATTCTTGTTATTGAGAGTATTATTTAGAGTTGGATCTTTAATAATGTAGTTATTTCCATCATGACCTTTTTCTTAACAATAGGAATAGTATCTAGGAAGATCTTCTATGCCCATATTCTACATTCCATATTTTCTTATGTTTTGACTTAAGGTAGGATCTCATATGAGATTTTCAGCGATTAAAATTCAAAACATCAATTAAAAGACAACTATTCATAGACTAATCACCTCACAAAAACTCCAAAATTTAAAAATAAACACGAGAAAACTAACAAATGAAACATTGAAATACCAATAGGAAAATATGATTGATTTTAGGAAACCACTTTGACTTCTCACTTTCAAATTTAAATATCCATAATTGATGGAAGGTTAGAGACTTTGAGTAAAAGATTTGAAGGCGAGAATTCAGGAGACAATGTTTTGTCAAAGAGGTTTTTAAAAATTAATCCACTAAACATGGTTAGAGTCCCTGTTCGGATTTATATACGCTTTTGTATTGGTGCTTAGAGTCCCGGTTCAGATTGTTTTGATTTGTATAAAATTTAATCAATCTTTTACGATTTTCTTGATTCAATTCCCGATAATGTTAGATTGGATTTTAGTTCACTATTTCATGATTTTATCACCTGATCTTTTACCAAACATGGGCTATAGACACACACACACACAACAATTGGTATTTAAAATCTCTGTTGTTATTATTATGATTTGTTTACTATTACCTATATAATCAATATTGTTATTGATTTTATTTGTATATGAGACTTTCTTGTTGTATTTTCTTCTTGATCTCATCAATTGGGTAGCATTTTGTTACAGGGGTTTATAAGAACAATGGTTACCTTATTGTTTCTCACAATGGAGGACTCAACCAAATGAGAGGAGCAGCAAGTTCCAACTGATTTTTATTTATTTTCCATTTTATTATCATTATCTTTTCATGAATTTTGCTCTTTTTTCACTTTGGATTTCATCCTCGTTCTTCTTGGTGTGTTCATTTCCTTCTCTCATTCACTTCATTATTGTGCAAATATGTGACATGGTTGCTATTATTGGATAATAAAACTACCTTTTGGGTAGATCCTCGTGTTAGGTTTTTCAGGGTCCCATGAGATTCATGAGTTTAGATCATACATTCACTTCATGCTTCCATTACCTCAACAATTCAGACCGACTAGGTAATAATATATAGTTCACAAATATAATTACTTATATACATTGAGAGATTTTCAGGTGGAAAATTCCCTTTTAAAGTTAAATTTTCAATGGTGGTGGTGGGAATTTGTTATGGTGGTGGTTAGAAATTTTTGTTAGCTGGTTTATAGTATTCTTAGGATCAATTTTAGTGTTTAAAACAGGTTGGCTACCTGTGGTTTTCATGAATAAACAAAGGAGATTCTGTCGAATTTTTAAAAAAATAATAGTAGTTAGATATTTATATTGTTTGTGATGAGAATATACGACATTAATTTATTGCACATTGTATTGATGAGTGGGATATTAATTTTGACATAATTGACAATATTTTTTTTTGCAGGTGACAATTTTTGTAGAACATGCAATGATAATAAGTGATTTTGGAGGTCGTGTGCTTTAAGATTGCGAGATTACTTTGATAAAAGCATTTCTCGTCTTGGAGTATATGAAATTAATGTATTTTTATTATCAAGTCGAATATTTGAACTTAGTGTTATCATTTTTTTTAATGAATATTTGGAGATGCTTGTAAGAACTTTAACTATTTTTGAATGAAAATGATTCATTGTGTTAGTTGAAAATCATTTGATGTATTACAGTTTATGATTATTCGTTGTGTTGTGTTGTGTTGTCTCAAATGTGATTCAATTCTATTTTAAACTTTAGTGATAGATTTTATTGTTCACAATATATTGGTGTAAAAATTTTAAACATCCTTTCACCTTTTGGGGGATGGTTAAAACTGTCCCAAAAATATATTAAAGACGATTAACTTTTTGTCTCGAAAAGATCTTCTAAAATAGTAACCTTTTGAGATAGATTAATTCCCGTCTCAAAAATACTCTTTTGGGACAACTCTTTTGCCGTCTCAAAAGGGTCATATAAAAAGGCGAGTTTTTGAGATAGATCTGTTCCCGTCTCAAAAAAACTCTTTTGAGACGGTTATGGCGTCACAAAAAGTATTTATAACCCCCTATCAAAAAGACCTCCCTAGTCGTCCCAAATAGCGTCACAAAAAGTATTTGAGACTGATAAACCATCTTTTGGCACTATTAGGCCCCCGTCTCAAAAGCTAGTCTTTTTTATAGTGAAATCGGGAGATCCGTGACTACGCGATTAGTTCCTACAAGTTATATTGGTCCTGTGCGAGGTGTTTGTGGCTCTTACGGGACCATTTGGGGGTTGGTTTGGGTTTTCACTCATTAATGGCTTATTTTTAAGGTTGATTTAGATATTTTCAAAGTATCGTCATATTCTCAAACCGGGATACCCATGACTACACAGTCAGTTCCTACAAGTTACATTAGTCCCGTGCGAGGTGATCGTCCCTCTAATAGGGCTGTTTGGGAGCTGGTTTGGATTTTCACCCTTTAACGGCTTATTTTTTAGCCTAATCTAGATATTTTCAAATTATCGTCATATTCTCAAACCGAGAGACCCATGACTACGCGATCAGTTCCTACAAGTTACATTGGTCCCGTGCGAGGTCATCGTGCCTCTTAAGGGGCCTTTTGGGGGCTGGTTTGGGTTTTCACCCTTTAACGTCTTGTTTTTAAGCCTAATCTGGATATTTTCAAATTATCATCATTTTCTTAAATCGGGAGACTCACGACTACGCGGTTAGTTCCTACAAGTTATATTGGTCCCGTACGAGGTGTTTATGCCTCTTACGAGTCCGTTTGGGGCTTGTTTGGGTTTTCACCCTCAAATGGCTTGTTTTTAAGCCTAATCTAGATATTTTCAAATTATCGTCATATTCTCAAATCGGGTGACCCGCGACTACACGTTAAGTTCCTATAAATTACATTGATCTCGCACGAGATGTTCGTGGCTCTTACGGGGCAGTTTGGGGGCTAGTTTTGGTTTTCACCCTCAAACGGTTCAATTTTAAGCCTAATCTAGATATTTTCAAATTATCGTCATATTCTCAAACAGGGAGATCCGCGACTGCACGGTCAGTTCCTAAAAGTTACATTGGTCTCGTGTGAGGTGTTCGTGCTTCTTACGGAGCCGTTTGGGAGTTGGTTTGGGTTTTCACCCTTTAACGGCTTGTATTTAAGCCTAATCTAGATATTTTCAAATTATTGTCATATTCTCAAATCGGGAGACTTGTGACTTTGCGATCAGTTTCGTGGGAGGTATCCAGGCCTCTTACGGGGCCATTTGGGGCTAGTTTAGGTTTTGACCCTTTCACAACAAGTTTTTAAGCATAAGCTTAATATTTTCAAATTATCGTATCCATTATAAGGTAATTAGAGGTTTTATTATTCTTATAAAACATTCTTAAGAATATATTTGACACACTGAAATATACATTCATTCTATACATGCATTCATTTTTTCACATAATGAATGTATAAGCATTGGTTAAATTGATATCATTTTTTTAACTTATATCAATTCAGCAGATCACTACAACATCTGAATGTAAGATGATATTTTCGTAGTAAGTCCCAACATAAGCATTATAAGGTAATTTGTTAATCCAAAGCAACCATCTCCAAGTGTCCCCATCAAAATGGACAAGTGTCATATAAAAGCATGAAAAAAGGCATCCAACAAATCCAGTACCTAATCTTGAAAATGTTGATAATCGGCAACCGAGGCTTGTTTGTTCACATACCAAATTATTTATTCTATAAAGTTAGTCATTTAGCGATATATTTGTGTACATATACCAAATTTGTGTAAAAATCGATATATTTTTAGCGATGAAATGTATCAAAGTCAAACTACCATTTCCTTTCACTGTCAAACAGAAATTATATATTGTATTAAAGCTTAAGTCTTAAGAAAGATTGCAGACCTTGGTGGTTGGATATGAAGTTCTGAGAACTAATGTATAGGTGTGACACCCCGACTAATTAAATACCGGGTAGCTACTCCTTTATTAAATTAAATCAAAACGCCAAGTTGGCTCAGTTAATAGCATCACTGTCGAAAATATTTTATTATTATTACTAACCACCTAGTATTTAAAAAGTAAGTTGCCAAATTTTAATTTAAAGTCTGATTAACATGCAACAAGTGTAAAGAAGAATATTAACACCATTCACCATAATGAAGTAAATAAAATAACCGTCACATGATATAAATAAATCTGGAGGAAAAACTCCTCATAACACAATCCCACAACTGAAGTAAAATGAAATACTGAATACCGAATGAATACATGCCAAAGTCTAAAACTGAAATGGAAATGTATCTAATAGAATTTGGGCAACATGCCCTACAACTGAGGAATACTGAATAAGGAATCCAAATGATATAAGCGTCTAAAAGCAAATCCCCGTAGCTTCCACAAGCAGCTACAGCTTGTCATCAGAATGAGGATCCTATGCATGGTGACCTTGTGGCTGGGCACCTAAAATGGTTTTACAAAAAGATAGATTTGGAAGCAAACGGGTTAGAGCCCGAATGTGGAGTTATTTTAAAAAAACCTGCAAGTGCTTTAAAAACATTTAAAACAGTATATGCAAAGTACATGTTAGGACGTGCTCTCACATGATATACTCACCTCTCGTCTAACTGTGCACTCCTAACGTCCATGTACCCATTCATGTGTTATCTCATAACTATCTATAGGGTTTCTAACACTTCTACTCGGTTCACGCTATAAGTTCCATCATTAACAATTAAATAGAAAGTTCTACTTTAATTCTCGAATTCTCAATTATTAACAAAACCATTTATTGATAAAAGTTCTCTCTTTTTATCTTTTCAAAACATTACCATAATTATACTCACAATTTAACATAATAAATTCCTTCTCATATAACCGTATATTTTTCACATCATAAATATACAATACAAGCACCCAAAGGCTAAGCTTCGGTGCACACATACTCTGCTATCCATCCCGGTACATCACGTACATAAGGATTACGCATTCCGAATCTCTCAGGAATCGTTCAGATAATAACATCACAAATAATGGAGGCGAACACAGTCACCATCACATGGGTCACGCACATACCTACGCTCCCATGATCAGCAAAACTTATTAATATCCCAATAAGTCCTTCAATGACCTATGTTCATCGAGGTAACCAATCTAAATCCGGGCAACACAAGGATAAGAAGGCCCTAAGCGAACGTAAACCTCCCGTGATAGCAAGTATGGTAGGTATGTCATACACATAAAGTTATATACTAAGCATTCACACATCTTAGATATCTCAATATTAATAAGGGTATACTCTACATCATTATACCATTATTCCAAATTCATATATTTCAAGTATCTCGATAATATATAATTTAAATAGTCGACACGTCTCACGTCGTAATTTCTTAAACTTGGCACCTATCTCAAATAGACTATTAAGTTCCCATAATTCCCACATATACATCTTCAAACCTAAGGTCTTTACTTCTGCCCCAAACCTTATTTCATCAAATTATTTGAATTTGTACTATTAAGCCAAAGATTATCTCACATAACGAATTTCATTAATTTAGAATAATTCCTCAAATTAAAGTCCAATTTCATAATCATGCTGTGACACCCCGACTAATTAAACACCGGGTAGCTACTCCTTTATAAAATTAATTCAAAATGCCAAGTTGGCTCAGTTAATAGCATCACTGTCGAAAACGTTTTATTATTACTAACCACCTAGTATTTAAAAAGTAAGTGCCAAATTTTATTAAATCTGATTAACATGCAACAAGAGTAATGAATAACTAAATAATACCATTCACCATGCTGAAGTAAAACGGATAACCATCACAATATGTAAATATAACCTGGAGGAAAAACTCCTCAATACAAATCCCACAACTGATATGTAAACTGAAATAAATAACTAAAACTGAGTACTGAGCAATACATGCTAGAGTCAGAAAACTGAAATGTAAAAGATGCTCTAAATAGGAATGGGCAACATGCCCTACAACTGATAGATAGTGACTCTGGAATCCAAAAGATAGAAGCGTCTATGAGCAAATCCCTGTAGCTTCCACAACCAGCTACAGCACGTCACCTGAATGAGTACCTATGCTTGGTGTCCTTGTGGCTGGGCACCTAAAAAGGTTTTACAAGAAAATATATTTGAAAGCAAATGGGTCAGAGCCCGAAAGTGGAAATCATTTTAAAAACCTGCAAGTGCTTTAAAAACATTTACAACATTAAATGCAAAGTACATGTTAGGACGTGCACTCACATTATATTCTCACCTCTCGTCTAACTGTGCACTCCTAACGCAAGTACCCATCTATAACTACCCATACTACTAGCTAACTGACAACATAACTAGCTAGACTACCACGGGTTCTACCCATGTAATTGGTTCCATATAACATAACAACTCTCGTAATTAAGTAGAGGTTTACTGTGAACACAGTTACTAAATATGCCATTGATATATCTATCAGTTACTCCTTAAATAACTCGAAACAATACCGTAATATTTTTACAACATTAACATGAGGATTTCAGGTAATTTAATGTATATTATTCATCTCATAAATATACAATACAAGCACCCCGCAATTTAAGCTGTAGTGCACACATACTCTGCTATCCATCCCGGTACATCACGTACATAAGGATTACATATTCCGAATCTCTCAGGAATAGTTTACCGATAACAACATCACAAATAATGGAGGCGAACACAGTCACCATCACATGGGTCACGCACATACCTACGCTCCCATGGTCAGCGGACTTATCAATATCACAATAAGTCTTTCTATGACCTATGTTCATCAAGGTACCAGTCTACATCCCCCCCGTAGGCACACAAGGATTAGAGGGTCCTAAGCGAACGAAACCTCCCGTGATAGCAAGTATGGTAGGTATGTCATACAAACAATCCATATACTAATACTAAGTAAACACACATCTTAGTAATACCGTATTTTAATCGTAGTACATATCGCATTCTCGTACTAACTAATTATCACAACTTATTTTATTCCGGTTCATAATTATACGCGCTATAATTCATCCTCACATCGTAGTAGTCACTCACGTCTCAACCCAAATGATTCATTGAATATAACTCTCGTATATGATTTGCTAATCCCAACAACCCAAAAGTCCCAACTAAGTCACTATATCATCAAAGGGATGCTAACTCTACCCTTGAACCATCTCCCGGAACTCCAAAAGTCAAAACAGTCCAAAAAGGGTCAAACTGTCAACTCGTTAGAAGTCTCGTTCGAACGAGGCTTCGAACGAGTTTGGACTGTCAGGTCGTTAGAAGTCTCGTTCGAACGAGGCTGTTCGAACGAGATCCCAGTTCGTTCGAACGAACTGACCCTTCTAACGATATCTCGTTCGAATGAGATATCGAACGAAAATCCTACTCGTTAATAACGACTGGTCAACTCGTTAGAAGCTCGTTCGAACGAGCTCGTTCGAACGACCTGGGGGCTGCTTCTAACGAGATGCCAGTTTCGGCCCAGAATTTCCCAAAAATCGTTTTTCACCATTTTTACTCCTCAAACCTCTTCTAAAATTCGTTCCCACAATATATTGAGTTCTCTAATCATCCTCAAACATGTTAAGGGGCTATACTAACATCATTAAAGGGTTTGATATCATCTAAACATCATTAAATCACAATTTCTACATTAATTCCCAATTTTCTTCAAGAACATAAACCCTAACTTCTTCTCATCATAAATTCCCAGATTTTAATTCGTTTATACATCACCTAGATATGAAATATCTGAAATTAAATCTCCCAACAATGTTTCTACATGCAAACCTATCCCAATATTCAATAATAACTTCAAATTTCATGGGTTTTCTTTTAATCTTTCAAGAACAATTAAGATTCTTCAATTTCTAACATGGAAAAGACATTCTCAGTAATTAAATGGAAATAAAGTCACTTGCCTTGGTTTGATTTCTGAATTTGGTGTGGATTCGGTGTAGAATTTCTGCAGAATTCCTCTCTCTCTCTCCTTCTCCAAGCTTTCTTCTCCAAAAAGGCTATGGTGGCTAGGGTTTGCTTTGGGGAAACTTATGAAACCTAATTTCAATAAACCTCCGTAGCTTGTTGGGTTAATAAGGGTTGGTTGGGGTCAATCCTTATCAGATTACAACTCTCAATTTTCGTCACTTTTAATTACCCAAAAATACCAAATTACTAAAATACCCTTTAAGTTACCGGTATGGTCTAAAATTACCCCGGGACCCAAACTATACCCCCGGCTAGTGTTTTCTGACTATCTCGACCCTTCCGGACGCGTTGGCGCACTCAAAACGACCATACGGATTATAGATTTTAAATTCACTTTTTATTAATAAAATATTATACCGTGACGCGGCGGTCCCACGCGTCTCAATAAAATTTCCAAATTGCCGTATATAAATCTCACGACAAATTTTATAATACCAAGTTCATATATAATCATATATGCACATAATCAAATACCAATACGCATCTCATTAGTATTTATAACCTGGATTAATTTCCAATTAATACGCATTTAATTAATTAATCCCAAAAATAAATATAGCCAAAAGTACGGGGTATTACATACTCCCCCCCTAATAACTGAATTTCGTCCCGAAATTCGAAACTAGAAAGTACCTGCTAAAAACAGCTCTGGATAACGCTCGCGCATCTCATCCTCGCGCTCCCATGTGGACTCCTCGACATTGTGATGTCGCCACAGAACACGTACTAACGGGACTATCTTTGACCGTAGTTTCCTCTCGCTTCGGTCCAAAATAGCAATCGGCCCTTCCTCATAAGAGCTATCCGGCTGGAGATCGATGTCCTCCACAGAAATGTGAGAATGAGCCAAATCATCCCTAAGGTATTTCCTCAGCGAGGAAATATGGAACACGTCGTGAATCCGATGCAAATGCTCTGGTAACCCGAGTCTATACGCAACCGGTCCTATCCGCTCAATAATAGGAAACGGCCCCACATACCTCGGTGCCAACTTCCCCTTCTTCCCGAAATGCATAATCCCCTTCATCGGAGAAACCCTGAGCAAAACCTGGTCCCCCACTTGGAACTCCCTGAAAAACCTCTTTGCATCAGCATAACTCTTCTGCCTGTCTTGAGCTACCCGAATGCGACTTCGAATCAACTCAATCCTTGCCGAAGTATCCTGGATCACTTCTGGCCCAAGTAGTTTGTTGTCCCCCACCTCCAACCAACATGCTGGGGAACGACAAGGCCTACCGTACAATGCCTCAAACGGAGCCATGCCAATCGTGAACTGATAGGAGTTGTTGTAAGCAAACTCCACCAGTGGAAGGTACTGCTCCCATCCACCCCCGAAGTCAATAATGCACATGCGTAGCATGTCCTCCAACATCTGATTGGTGCGTTCTGTCTGCCCATCGGTCTGTGGATGATAAGCCGTACTCAACCGCAATTCTGTGCCCATGGCCTCCTGGAAACTTTCCCAAAACCGCGAAACAAATATCTTGTCTCTGTCAGACACGATATTCAGGGGCACACCGTGAAGTCTCACAATCTCTGAAATGAAGAGCTGGGCATACTGTCCCACAGTGTAATCAGTCCTAACGGGTAAAAAATGAGCGACCTTGGACAACCTGTCCACAATTACCCAAACGGAGTCGTGACCCCTCTGCGACGTAGGCAACCCCGTGACAAAATCCATGGATATGCTCTCCCACATCCACACCGGAACCTCCAACGGTTGTAGCAATCCTGCTGGTCTCTGATGATCCACTTTTACAAGTTGACAAGTGGCGCATTTCGAGACAAACTCAGCGATATCTTTCTTCATACCGCTCCACCAATACTGCCGTCTCATGTCTTGGTACATTTTGTCCCCTCCGGGATGTACCGCGAACCGTGAACCGTGCGACTCTGCCATAACATCGTGTCGCAATTCCTCTCCTTCCGGAACTACCAATTTCCCATTGAAGCGTAATCCCCCGTCTGAGCTAACGGTATAGGATTCAGCTCCCTCAGCGAGTAATCGAACTATCTGCTCCTGACAGAACGAATCATTTGCCTGTGCCCGTACAACCTTCGTGACAATCTGCGGTGTAACGGTCATCACAGACATGAAAGATCGGGCCACTGCATCCTGGTGTCCCAATTCCTTCCACTTCGCTTTCCACACCTCTGCCACCTTGTCTGCTGGCCTACGGCTTAACGCGTCTGCTACCACGTTAGCCTTACCCGGGTGGTACTGTATGTCGAACTGGTAGTCTTTCACAAATTCAAGCCACCTACGCTGCCGCATATTCAATTCCTTCTGCGTGAACAGATACTGTAGTGACTTGTGGTCCGTGAACAGCTGAAACTTCTCCCCCAAAAGATAGTGCCTCCAAATCCGTAAGGCAAATACCACTGCCGCCAACTCCAAATCATGTGTGGGGTAATTCTTCTCATGAGGCTTAAGCTTACGGGAAGCATAAGCTATGGCTTGTCTCTCCTGCTGCAACACACCTCCAAGCCCTTGCAAAGACGCATCGGTGTAAACCAAATACTCAACTCCCGGTCTCGGCAATGCTAACACAGGTGCTGAGGTCAATTTGTCCTTCAACTCATCGAATGCCAACTGACAGGCATCACTCCAGATATATGGCACACCCTTACGAGTAAGATGTGTCAAAGGACCTGCTATCTCTGAGAAACCCCGAATAAACCTCCTGTAGTATCCTGCTAAACCCAAGAAACTACGAATCTCCGTTGGTGTCGTGGGCTGTCCCCACTCCCTTACCGCTGACACCTTCCCCGGATCAACAGATATTCCCTGATCGGAAATAATATGACCCAAGAACTGGACTTCCTTCAACCAAAACCCGCACTTCTCATATTTTGCATACAGCTCGTTATGACGAAGTGTCTGCAAAACCAGCCTCAAATGCTCGGCGTGCTCCTCCTCTGTCTGAGAGTAAACCAGAATATCATCAATGAAGACAATGACAAACTGGTCTAGGAAATCCCTGAACACTCTGTTCATCAAGTCCATAAACACTGCTGGAGCGTTGGTCAAGCCGAAAGGCATAACCCGAAATTCATAAGAACCATATCTCGACAAGAACGCAGTCTTCGAGACATCCTCCTCCCTGATACGCAACTGATGGTAACCTGACCTCAAGTCAATCTTAGAGAAGAAAGAAGCTCCTCTCAACTGGTCGAATAAGTCATCGATTCGAGGTAACGGATACTTATTCCGTATCGTGACCTTATTCAACTCTCGGTAGTCCACGCACAATCTCAGTGAACCATCCCTCTTCTTCACAAACAAAACTGGAGCGCCCCAAGGTGAGGTACTCCTGCGAATAAAGCCCTGCCCTAACAGCTGCTCTATCTGATCCCGTAACTCTCGCATCTCAGCTGGAGCCATACGGTACGGTGCACGTGCTATAGGTCTCGTACCCGGTAGCAAATCAATAACGAAGTCTATCTCTCGACTGGGTGGTAAGCCTGATATCTCCTGAAACACATCCGAATACTCCCTGACAACCGGGATCGAATCTAAAGGAATCACAACCTCCTTAGAGGTATCCTCCTCTATGTAATACAGATGAGCGGTCGATCCTTCCTCTGGGCGAGGCATCGCCACTATAAACATCTCCTGCCCCGGAATGGCAAAAACAATGCTCCCGCTGAAGCAATCAATCATGGCCCTATATGCTACGAGCCAATCCATACCGATGATCACATCGTGAACATGCATGTCTAACACTAACATGTCCGCAGGCAATACCAAACCACCAACCTCTACCCCGACTCCCCGGCATATAAAGAAAATAAGTGACCCACTCCCCAATGGTGAGTCGACACACGTCACTGTGCTCTCTGCCGTAGCTAACAATCCTAAAGCTTTCGCGAAGTGTGTAGCAATAAAACAGTGTGTAGCACCCGTATCAAATAACACCCGACCCATAGTGCCATGGATAGGAAACGTACCCTCGATCGCGGGCGGTGCCTGTGGAACTGCAGCCTGGTGAACGTTGTAGACACGTCCATACTGTAGCTGCCCCTGCTGAGCTGGGACTGCTGGAATGGGTGGCAAAGCTGCCATCTGTGGCGGTGCAGGAAGAGCGGCGGGAAACATAGGTCTCTGTGGCTCCTGGCGAGCACCCTGCTGCTGCTGCTGTGGGGCCCTGCCCCTATCAGGACAATCCTGCTTCTTATGGCCAGTCTTGCCACAAGTAAAGCACTTCCCTGGGAAGTTCCCTCCCTTCTGTCCCTGTTGTCCCCGACCCTGGTGGCCGTTACCATTCCTCCCTTGGCCCTGCTGGCCCTGATGGAATTGCTGCCCATTCTGCCCCTGCTGGCCCTGCTGGCCGTTTAGACCCTGATGGCCCTGTCGGAAACCTCCCTGTCCCTGCCTGTAGTTCCCTGACCGGAACCTCTTATTGTCCCCCTGCTGGGTACCCTGCTCAGTCTGTCTCTGCCCCTGACCGGTCTGTGCCCCGCTGGCACCATGCCCTCCAGTCCTGCCCTGATGGCTAGACTCCCCTGACCGCTTGCCCTCGGCCATATGAAAACGGTGGTCCTGGCAGTGTAGTAATGCAGCGTTAACCACATCAGAATACGTGGCCAACGATAGGTTCCCTAGCAGATGCTGACGGATCCTCCAATTCAACCCATCAGTGAACTTCTCTATCTTCTTCTTCTCTGTTGGAATTTCGTCTGGAACGATATTCAACAGGTTAGTGAACTCGGCCTCATACTCGGCCACTGTCTTGCCCTCCTGCTTCAAACTCATCAGCTTCCTCCTCATCTCTGTATGAACTGCGGACGGAAAATACTTGCGGTCGAACCGCACCCAGAACTCCTGTATCGTGAGGGTATCCCTCTCCTCTGCGGTGGTAATAGACTCCCACCACTGTAACGCAGATCCAACTAGCTTGAAAGTAGCTAGCACCTGTTTCTGAACATCAGTGCACTCATGCATCCTCAAATGCCTCTGCATGTCCTTCCTCCATTGGCTCGAGATAACCACATCTGAGCTTCCAGCAAACTCTGGTGGATGCGCTTTCTGAAAAGCGTCACGTACACGTTCCCAAGCAGACGGGAATGCATTAACCTGGACTGGCGCGGCAACCGGCGCCTGCGGTGGTGCCTGCTGAATCACGGCAATCGCGGCATTTACCGCTTGGGCTACTATAGCAGCAACCTCAGTGGCGTTCAACATGCCCTGAACTGGAGCGGGCTGTGGTTCGGGCGTAGCATTCCTGGGAACTCGTCGTGCACGTCGTGGAGGCATCTGAAACAAGAACAAAGTTTATAAGTTCACGGTTTATAAACTTAATATAGCTGAAGAACGAAACGTACACAATAAGAGTACAACAGTCCTAAAATATAGGGCTCTATATCAAAGAAAACGTAGCGGAAACATAATAGCCGTACAGATCCTAAAGGACACTAGAACCTGATGCTCTGATACCACCTGTGACACCCCGACTAATTAAACACCGGGTAGCTACTCCTTTATAAAATTAATTCAAAATGCCAAGTTGGCTCAGTTAATAGCATCACTGTCGAAAACGTTTTATTATTACTAACCACCTAGTATTTAAAAAGTAAGTGCTAAATTTTATTAAATCTGATTAACATGCAACAAGAGTAATGAATAACTAAATAATACCATTCACCATGCTGAAGTAAAACGGATAACCATCACAATATGTAAATATAACCTGGAGGAAAAACTCCTCAATACAAATCCCACAACTGATATGTAAACTGAAATAAATAACTAAAACTGAGTACTGAGCAATACATGCTAGAGTCAGAAAACTGAAATGTAAAAGATGCTCTAAATAGGAATGGGCAACATGCCCTACAACTGATAGATAGTGACTCTGGAATCCAAAAGATAGAAGCGTCTATGAGCAAATCCCTGTAGCTTCCACAACCAGCTACAGCACGTCACCTGAATGAGTACCTATGCTTGGTGTCCTTGTGGCTGGGCACCTAAAAAGGTTTTACAAGAAAATATATTTGAAAGCAAATGGGTCAGAGCCCGAAAGTGGAAATCATTTTAAAAACCTGCAAGTGCTTTAAAAACATTTACAACATTAAATGCAAAGTACATGTTAGGACGTGCACTCACATTATATTCTCACCTCTCGTCTAACTGTGCACTCCTAACGCAAGTACCCATCTATAACTACCCATACTACTAGCTAACTGACAACATAACTAGCTAGACTACCACGGGTTCTACCCATGTAATTGGTTCCATATAACATAACAACTCTCGTAATTAAGTAGAGGTTTACTGTGAACACAGTTACTAAATATGCCATTGATATATCTATCAGTTACTCCTTAAATAACTCGAAACAATACCGTAATATTTTTACAACATTAACATGAGGATTTCAGGTAATTTAATGTATATTATTCATCTCATAAATATACAATACAAGCACCCCGCAATTTAAGCTGTAGTGCACACATACTCTGCTATCCATCCCGGTACATCACGTACATAAGGATTACATATTCCGAATCTCTCAGGAATAGTTTACCGATAACAACATCACAAATAATGGAGGCGAACACAGTCACCATCACATGGGTCACGCACATACCTACGCTCCCATGGTCAGCGGACTTATCAATATCACAATAAGTCTTTCTATGACCTATGTTCATCAAGGTACCAGTCTACATCCCCCCCGTAGGCACACAAGGATTAGAGGGTCCTAAGCGAACGAAACCTCCCGTGATAGCAAGTATGGTAGGTATGTCATACAAACAATCCATATACTAATACTAAGTAAACACACATCTTAGTAATACCGTATTTTAATCGTAGTACATATCGCATTCTCGTACTAACTAATTATCACAACTTATTTTATTCCGGTTCATAATTATACGCGCTATAATTCATCCTCACATCGTAGTAGTCACTCACGTCTCAACCCAAATGATTCATTGAATATAACTCTCGTATATGATTTGCTAATCCCAACAACCCAAAAGTCCCAACTAAGTCACTATATCATCAAAGGGATGCTAACTCTACCCTTGAACCATCTCCCGGAACTCCAAAAGTCAAAACAGTCCAAAAAGGGTCAAACTGTCAACTCGTTAGAAGTCTCGTTCGAACGAGGCTGTTCGAACGAGATCCCAGTTCGTTCGAACGAACTGACCTTTCTAACGATATCTCGTTCGAACGAGATATCGAACGAAAATCCTACTCGTTAATAACGACTGGTCAACTCGTTAGAAGCTCGTTCGAACGAGCTCGTTCGAACGACCTGGGGGCTGCTTCTAACGAGATGCCAGTTTCGGCCCAGAATTTCCCAAAAATCGTTTTTCACCATTTTTACTCCTCAAACCTCTTCTAAAATTCGTTCCCACAATATATTGAGTTCTCTAATCATCCTCAAACATGTTAAGGGGCTATACTAACATCATTAAAGGGTTTGATATCATCTAAACATCATTAAATCACAATTTCTACATTAATTCCCAATTTTCTTCAAGAACATAAACCCTAACTTCTTCTCATCATAAATTCCCAGATTTTAATTCGTTTATACATCACCTAGATATGAAATATCCGAAATTAAATCTCCCAACAATGTTTCTACATGCAAACCTATCCCAATATTCAATAATAACTTCAAATTTCATGGGTTTTCTTTTAATCTTTCAAGAACAATTAAGATTCTTCAATTTCTAACATGGAAAAGACATTCTCAGTAATTAAATGGAAATAAAGTCACTTGCCTTGGTTTGATTTCTGAATTTGGTGTGGATTCGGTGTAGAATTTCTGCAGAATTCCTCTCTCTCTCTCCTTCTCCAAGCTTTCTTCTCCAAAAAGGCTATGGTGGCTAGGGTTTGCTTTGGGGAAACTTATGAAACCTAATTTCAATAAACCTCCGTAGCTTGTTGGGTTAATAAGGGTTGGTTGGGGTCAATCCTTATCAGATTACAACTCTCAATTTTCGTCACTTTTAATTACCCAAAAATACCAAATTACTAAAATACCCTTTAAGTTACCGGTATGGTCTAAAATTACCCCGGGACCCAAACTATACCCCCGGCTAGTGTTTTCTGACTATCTCGACCCTTCCGGACGCGTTGGCGCACTCAAAACGACCATACGGATTATAGATTTTAAATTCACTTTTTATTAATAAAATATTATACCGTGACGCGGCGGTCCCACGCGTCTCAATAAAATTTCCAAATTGCCGTATATAAATCTCACGACAAATTTTATAATACCAAGTTCATATATAATCATATATGCACATAATCAAATACCAATACGCATCTCATTAGTATTTATAACCCGGATTAATTTCCAATTAATACGCATTTAATTAATTAATCCCAAAAATAAATATAGCCAAAAGTACGGGGTATTACACATGCCTACTGGTCTTCCTTAAAATTTAGGGTAATCACAATGTCTCCAATAATATTATCCAAGGGTTATCATCATTAAAATTCAATTAAGGGAAACTTTATTCATTCTGGGAAGGTCGATCGATCGACCTTTGCCTTCGATCGATCGATGGTGGTCGATCGATCGACTGATGAATGTCGATCGATCGATTGCACAGGTATGGTTACGGACTGCTTCGTTTTGCAGTTACAGTTTCGACCCAAAACTCCATTTTTAAGCATGAAACTCCAAGATAAGGTTACTCTAACATTATACTAACAACCTACAACAGTATTAACATTCTAAGTCCCATAATTCATCATTTAAAAGCTTAGTTTAGATCAAAACTACATCAAAATAATTTCCAGAATTCTTCCATTCAAGAACATCATCAAACTTCTTCTAATTCCACTTTTAGATCATCAAGGTTCTGTTTATAACATATAAATTCGTCCAGAATATACTACATGCAATTCCTACATAATTCATGGCCTTTAACTTTTAATTCATGGGTCTAATTTATCTCCAAAAATCAATTTCGAAAATTCCTAAACATGGAAACATATCTTGAATCAAAAGAGTTTAAATCACTTGCCTTAATTTATCTCAAAATTTGGTGTAGAATCTTGAAGTTAGGTTGTCCTCCCTCTGTTTTTCTGCAGAATTCTCTTCCCTCTCTCTCTCTCTCAAGCTCTTCTCAAGGTTTCCTTCTCTCTCTCTCTCAAGCTTTTTCCAAGGTTGAAGATAATGGAGTATGGAGGTGTGTAATGGTTTTTGGAAGTTGGAATGGTATATCAACTTCTCCCGTAGCCCATGTTGTCACATAGTGTGGTTAGTGGGTTAAGTGGGTTGAGGAAATAGTCAGATTGTAATCTCTATTTTCGTCACTTTTTAATTCCCAAAAATGTAATTTACCAAAATACCCTTTTTGATGCCGGTATGGCCCACAAATACCCCGGGACCCAAACTAAACTTTCGGCTAGTGTTTTCTGACTATTTCGACCCTTCCGGACGCGTTGGCGCACTCAAAACGACCATACGGTTAATGGAACTAAAATTCACTTTTTAATTTAATAACAAAATACCATGACGTGGCGGTCACACGCGTCAAGAAAAATTCCCAAATTGTCGTATTTCAATTACGTGACCATTTCAATATTACCAATAATCATATAATGCCAAGTATACACCTTATACTAAAAATACTAACTCACATCTCGTTAATATTTTTATCCGGATTAATTTTCAATTAATAAACATTTAATTCAATTAATCCCCAAAAATAAATATCATAGAAAATACGGGGTATTACAATAGGGTCTTCGAATGAGGTTTTCTTCGACAACAGTTATGACCATCAAGGTGTTTTCTGCAACTTCTTTTCACTTTATCAAACTCCCATACATTTTGATTAAGGATATCTTCCTGCAAAAAAAAGTGACTGAAGAAAATTCCCATCGTAAAAACTCTTTGAGATTGTTGGATATTTCAGAATAGCTAAGTGACTAAAGAGTTAATCATTCTTCATAGAAGAGTGATCATAAGAATTTCCATTTGTATGCCTATTGCCCTAAAAATATTGTATTGTAACATTGCAAAAGCGATCCTCTAATTGAAATTTTCATCTTGATTACACTAGCCAAAACATGAGGCTAATTTCCTGAATATAAAATGAAAAATTCAAGATTCTAAAAAACAAGGCATTTATAAATCAAACTCAAATCAAATAACATGGAATATGGAAAACATACAAATGAGTGGCATATGCAAGTTAAAAATATGTGCCAATTTAACTATGCTCTTGAACTTCCATAAAAATAAAAGAAGTATATGGACTTAGTTTACAGTAAAAGTATGAAAACCCCTAAACTAAAAAGGGAAGTTAATGCATTCAGTTACACCTATAAATGACAATTGCATTATACTTTAGACTGCTTCATACCTATTGTCCGAGGTGTCCAGTTTTCCCAAGGCTTCTCCTTTGCCTTCACAACCATCAAATATGTTCATTACAGCCGAGATTTCTCATTCGATAAATTAGGTTCTTCTCCATCGTGGCTTAGCCTTGATGGCCTCATCGTGGAAGAAGTGAAGAGTTTGAAATTGTCCAACCCATTGCAAGGATGCCATTGTTCAAGTCTGCAAATGAATAGAAGACAGTTCCAATGTTAATATTATTTTGTATATAAATGATTACCCAACAGACTCAAAGAAGACATAAGAAAAAATATATCATCTGTATTACATCAATACCTCTTCGTTCATTTTAGTACTTGCAAATCTTTTATTCAAACAGGTAGCTCTGTTATTCATACATGGAAGTCATCAAGATAATGGCCGATTGTTGCTATTTTTGCTTTTAAATTCAATTCAAATTATATATACACATGGGAGAGAGAAGGGGAATGGTCGGGAGCTATAATTGAACAGAGGTAAAAGTAAGAATAAATAAGAAACAAATTTATGGTCTGAACTTAATAGTGAAGTGAATGCTCATAATGATAAGATCCAGTGTATTAAGTTGTCTTAAGTGAACAAAAATTGATAAAAGATGACATAGTATACATAAACCATTAGTATACCTGAACCATAAGTATAATTATGCATTAGTATACCTAAACCATTAGTAAACCTGAAGTGATTCATTAGTAAACAAAATAATCCATTTTGGAACTTTAATTAAGAAGCATTTTTTAACGGATTCATTTGAACCAAATTGAAACATTAGTATACTAATGGATTCAGTATATAAAATGAATCAAAGCACCAATCTGATAGAGTTTTGATTATGCCTATTCTCTTGAAATTTTTGGATGACTCAACTTGATAATAATTAAGGTCTTATTTTTTAGGTCTCATTTTTGTTGTTATAACAAATTTGCATTGTTTGATAACTGATTTGTTGTCTCTATGAATTTTTAGGTTAGAGTATTTGTTTTTACTTTGAGTTTGAAGTATACTATTATGTAGTTGTAGGGGTAGTTATTGAAATATGTATATTTTCATACTCTAGTTACTAAAGGAGTGTGTAATTCAAAGTGCCAACGAAACCATGTTAAATGCATGCTTTGAAGTCCATTTGAAGTTACTGTTGCCTTATATAAACTGTAAGAGAGGTCTAAATAAAAGAAAATATAATAT
This sequence comes from Sambucus nigra, assembly GCA_949130495.1. Taxonomy (NCBI): domain Eukaryota; kingdom Viridiplantae; phylum Streptophyta; class Magnoliopsida; order Dipsacales; family Adoxaceae; genus Sambucus; species Sambucus nigra. Next base: position 406,757,199 of record OX422207.1, read on the forward strand.
ATGCATTTGTATACCTAAGCCGTTAACTGATTTAATATTAGATAAAATGATCCATTTTGGAGCTTTACTTCAGATGCATTTTGTAACAGAGTCATTTACAACCGAATTGACACATTAATATATAAACGTATTCAGTATAAAAACAGAATCAGAGTACCGAATTGATCCATTAGTATACAAATAGTTTTATGGATGCATATACATACAATCATCGTAAAACATCCACCATACTCTAGAAAACCACTTCCAAATTCAAAGAACCAATAAAACTACCACTTGACCCAAATCATAAAACCCACAACCTATCACATCTTCAACTTTCATAACATGCAGTTCACCCCTTAACAAAAAGTTGTATGATAAAAGTACACTATGGATCCACTATGAGAATTTAATCTTAAAGTAACTAATTATATATATTATATACCATAACAAAGAACTTGCATTTGAAACAGCAAGTTAAAATTTCTCTTACCATGATAATAAAATATAAATTAAATGTTAGCGAAAAGCGTTGTCGATTTTTTGTGGAATACGTTCTAGTAACTTTGAGTATCCATTTATAATCAAGAACTTGTGTTGGCACGGTGTAATGATGCCAAATTGAGTCCACCATTTCCAATCTTCAGTAGGCCTAAAATATTCTCACACTAATCATGTGTACAATTCGTAAACTGGCCATTAAAACATTCTAATAGAATAATTACCAAAATGATATTTTCATAACAACTTTATTTATAAAGAAGAGTACAACACATTATCACCCATTTATGTAACTCTATATAACCACATATGTTTATAAGAATTCTATTAATAAATTGGGTAATATTTTTTTTAATACATGATGGAATCTAATACATAATGCCCAATCTATTTAAATGGTTTCAACAAAATCCTTTGAAATCTAATACATGATGAAAAAAAACTTAATGGATTTGAAGTCCTGATAATGAATCCACGTATACATGAAATCAAATGATTGGTAAGAACATATTATGGAATCCAAATGATATTCAATGAGCTCAAGTTTGAACATGATACATTCAGTGTAAAAACTACATGGTAAAATAACAACAATACATGATTTTGCAAATACTAAAACAACTTCTACACCAATTGATTTGTTTCAAACCAAAAATAGGTCAAAAAATATATTAAAAAAGGAAAAAAAAAGTTCCACCGATTAAAGGGGAAAACTCATTGTAAAGATTGTTACCTTGAACAAAAATAGTTGGCAAAAAATGAGGAATTCTCGATGAAATTGTTCCGATAAATAGATTGGGCATAAAAATTAACATATTCCATTATATAAAATGTATGTGGAGAAAATGGAGTTGGAGAGGCTACAGGCCTTCAACAGTATGTCTAGGGGAGAATCGTCACTATCTAAGGGCAAAGGAGGGGAATCATCACTTAGGGAGAGAGGATAGAGGTTGTGCGTGATAAAAATACATATGTCCTACGTGGACTGCTTAAACATGAAGGAGACTTAACTGAAGGCTTACATTTTAGAATAATAAAATAGATAGCACAAAGTAATGTCATGATGAGTTAATGTTTAAATATGACATATCATGTCTTGTCATGCTAATTCAAAATGCAAATCAAAAATAAGAATTGTGACCCCTAATAGAAATCTCTTAAAGGATATTACAAGTATTCAATATCTAAAATTAAAAGTGAATATAAAAATAAAGAACATGTACCTTCCAGTATAGAGGAACCACTCACCATAGTCCTCATCATATTAGTAGCCTCCCGAGAGTACCACAGACTGAGCACCATAAATTGATTGCCCGGTAATCCCCGCAACATGAGGAAGATGAGTCACCCATTGTCAACATTCCATCCCTGTATTTTTTTCACGGAATATGATATACACATGGAATATGAACCCGATCGACGCTATATCAAGACCATAGGGCAATTGGATTCTTTGAGATCTTTGAAATCACGAAACTAAGCAAAATCAATGTCGGGACAAAAAAATAGTTTAATTATTAGAAATATTTTAAATAGATTACAACGAACACTTGTAATCCATGAAATTATTTGAAATCACGAACAACGTCCAAATAATGGTTGAACATGGAACGAACAACGTCTCCCAACTCAAAATCTAATTCTTCAAACCCGACTGAAAATCCAACTCTGCAAACCCTAATGAAAATTCGACTCTTCAAACCCAACTCTAATTCATTTCAAAACCTAACTCAATTTGATTACAAATCAACCCAATTCAAATTCAAATCAATTTTCAAACTTAACTCAAATTGTTTTGCAAACCTAACTCCATCGATTTCAAGCTATATATATATATATATATATATATATATATATATATATATATATATATACACACACACACACACACACACACACACTAGCGGAATGCCCGTGCCTAAAGGCACGACAAAAATTTCCAAAGTACGTAATCGTAAAACGGTAGAAATTTCAAAAATACATAATTGCTAAATGACAAAATTTCATTTCCCAACATGATTCTACATCTAAGTCCTCATGTTGTGTCAATTTAAAGATCTGAATTCTGAATAAAAATCGCCCCAAAAAAAGATAAAAAGGATGATACAAATATTCCCAATACCCCTATTTAATTCCGGTGTACAAAAATCCATAACCCATAGCCTCCAACAACCATGCCAAAAAACTGATAAGAACTACTCAAAACGGCTTATAATTCCATCATATATTAAAGAAGTACCTAGAATAGTGTCTAAATCGATACAAAATCTCAAATTCTAATAATACATACAACTTTTATACAATTGAAAGAAAAATAATACACACGAAAGTTTACACTTGGAACTGGTGACATCGCAGCGATTCTTCCACCCTTCAACCCCAGCAGAAAGTTTACACTTGGAACCGGTGAAGGAAACATGTTAGCCGATGCATCACCTTTAACCCCAGTAGCTACATCCTTCTTGTTATCAATCAGAAATGTCCCAAAAGTCACCTGAACTGGACCTATAGTTGTCAGAAAAACTTACAAATTTGTAAAAAATCATTATATAATGTAAGCACACATGCACACCAAAAGGGCAAGTAAAATAAAATTGTAAATTGGAATCAATTTACCTAGTACATGCCTATTATTCCAATGGCACAATTGGGCATTTTCAAACCAAACAGAGAAAATTATAATAAACTTGAAAATTTGAATTAATTTACCTATACATGCATATTCCAATGGCACAAAAAATAAATCAAGTACATAATTGTAAACCCCTTACAAACATACACTACTTACCTTTAGTGTATCCAATCCTAAAATAGTTTTGAACTACATTATTTATAAGTGGACTATGTTTTACTTTTACACTAAACAAAAAAAAAGAAAAAATTATCTTACTTTGCATTGTTATCACCATCGACAAACACAAACCCGACAACATGAAAAACACAGACCATGTTTTAATGAACACAATAATAGTACTTTTTAAACTAAAATAACAATAAATATAAATTACATTAAAAAGAACAGCTATGAACAAAGGAGATCGAATGTAGCGATGTGTGATATAAACACGACAAAAAATAAAAAGTCGAATATAAAAACATAACCATGTGTGTGCCACTGTGTTTGTGTATAACTCACCTTTCGGTTTCTATCCAAAAAAATAGTTAGTATAAATAATAACAGTTGCTTTGGCATGATGTGTTCTAGCCTCCAAATTAAATATCCTTCGAGGGTCCTAGTGGACCACTTGATTAGGCTTCAAGAATTCTGGTCAACCCAACAGTCTGCGAGGTAGAGAAACATATATGGTGATCGTGTTCTTGGACTCACAGACTGAGTGTTTCGGCTACTGCCTCATATTCCCTTGGTGGCCTTTTATGTCGTGAAGCCCAGCAAACTTGCTTCTTACTATGTTTTGAGAGCATTACCCACCTACTACCAGGAGATTATTTTACTATTTGGGGTTGGGAACAATCGGTGAACTACTCGGTTATTAATTCTAAGAATGAACACAATATTAAGAATTAATTGATTTCAGTTTACCAACATCAAGTGCCCAAAATCTAATATTCAAAGCAATTAGATATACTTTTATTGGTAATCATATCTAACAAATAACTCTTCAAGAAATTATATACCTTTTTATAGATTACCACATATCTTCAGCTTCGTTTTCTTTCAATCGCCACTTTTCATGTCACTTCAATGTCCTCTAAGCAAAAAAATGAAAAACAAAGAAATAATTTCAAAGCAATAAAGAGCGTCTACCAAATGTAGAATTTTGAAACTCTGTTACTTCCTTTGGGTATATATGAATGGATCAAAGAAATTAACTATTTACTAATAGAATTTCAGTAAATAAAATTTCAATCTGTTATCGTAGGTTTAATAAAAGTTGGGTGTGTAAACAATGGATTGAAATAAAAACAACCTAAATTTTAATAGGGATAAAGTTACTCTTAAGAAAGTTACACCAAGCTTCCAAGTAAATGTTTTCAACCCTTACAAATGGATTAATATATAATGGGCATTTAATTTACCCTTTTCTGTCTCTATAAAAGAACTGGAAGAATATGTTTGTTCTTTTTGTTTACGCATAGCAACCTCTTTTTTCAACTTTCTTTGCTCTAGAACAATACTCAAATCCTTGGTGAATAATTGCAGTTCTTAAAAGAGCACGGGTGTATATAAATACCCGAGAAACACCTGCAATATGTATCTGCTGGTGATATCTGCTCATGAAATGACCATATGTTTCTCCTCCAGTATGCTAATTGGCGAAAAATCCAACTCCGCCACCCCTGAACCATCCTTCCTAAGCATCCCCTAGCATCTGATACAGAGATATTTGATTAATAGAATAGGAATATAGAGGTTTATTAAAGCAATTACAAAAAATAGAAGAGGAAAAAACATGAATGAATAGTTATTCATCTTAGAAATCAAAAAGACATTGATGATTATAAATGAAACAATGAAATGGATATGACAACTGTCAAAAAGACATTTTTTTGGAGTTGTTCACTTACTTAAAAACCATAATCATATCAAGTACTTCCACGTGGATGATGTTTCAAAGAAAACTGCAAAAAGAAAACTCAAGTGCACCACCCATGAATCTGATAGTTGCTACAACCATGACCAAAATTTTAAGAGCACAGGTGTATATAAATACCTAAGATACACCTGCAATATATATATGTTGATCATATCTACTCATGAAATGACCACGTGTTGCTCATCCAGTATGCTAATTGAGTCAACATATTCATATCAAGAATAATTCATATATTCCAGTTAAAACAACTCATATTATAATTAAAGTTTCTAACAGGAAGTGTGTAATAGACATCGAGAAAACTATGAACTCAACAAAATGATATTTATCGCTGATATAGGCAAGGAGCTTGACTACCTTATCTAGTGTTTCCTTGATGGCTTCGTCACTCGACATTTCATCCAGTAGCTTGGGCCCCTGTTTTTATGGATGTTATAGATGAACTGCTATCCATTTATATATGTTATAGATGAATCGATAGTAGTTGAACTGATATCCAGTTATGCACTAAGTCTCCTGATGTCTATTTATAATCAGACTAAATGTTATGGATAATAGTTAAATGCTACAAACAGTTGAACTTGTTATATGGATTGTAGTTATTTTACTATTTAAATGAAGTTTTAGGTCCTAAGAATTATGTATGGGAGTAAGAGTGATCATTTTCATCAACAATCTGAATAACATGATCATTTTCATGTTCCTTTTCAACATCATATACTCATGGTAGCAATGCAAAAATCATTAATCAGGACATTTTAAACCCATGTATATTCAAAGAAGTGAAGAAAGAATTCTCATGGTCCTTTGTACACAATGTGTCCCTCTGATATAAGAAAAATATCATTAAAGAGATTGTATATTTTGGGCGGTGACTGCAGAAGAGAGATTAGAGCAGTCTTGTTGAAGATACAGACTGATTGCCTAATTGAGTTAATGATCTGAAAATTTGTAACACTGTTAAGACCGGTTGATATTTTGTCCATGAAAACTTACTGTTTTAGCAGGCTTGTTTGTTTTACGCGTGGGTAGTGAAACCGAAACCAAATCGTCCCCTTCGTTACTCATGTAGAAGTCAATCGAGTCCCTCCCACATGAAAAGAAATGAAATTAATCCAGACTCCAGTCCGTGTGACAAAGAAAATAATATTGACTAAAAAGAAGATAATCACGTTATGTTTTGATCTAGTCTTTACCTATTTGAGTTTTTGTATACACAGATTGGATAAAGTTATATATTGATCTCTTGTTTGTCATTTCCTTAGGTGGAATGAATAGGATTTACTCGACTTTTGAGTCGTTAACCTCTTTTTAATTGTGCTTGCTCAATCTGATCGACGAAGTTTTCATTTATCATTTTCCCATCCAAAAAGTATTGATAGGAATTTTGGAAAGTTATTTTAAGGACCAAGTGACAAATAATGAAAATTATGGGAAGAAGATTACTAAAGCACAAATAAATGGGACCAAATACCTACAAAAACATCATAAAACATCACATAACAAAATTAATTATCAACAAAGTATATAGCCATGTTACTCGAATAAAACATTATAGTTGTGTAAACATAAAAGCATATAGATAGAGAATAGGATAAAATGTCACCCAAAGGGAAACGTTATCCTTCGGTTATGCGTTCCCTTGGTGGTTGAATAGATAGACTTCTTGCAAAGACAATGATAGTGATAAAAGATAATATCATAAAGCCCATGTTACAAATCAAAAGTATTATGAAAACCACATATTTCATCCAATCAATTAAAAGAAAGTCCTAATGAAAAATATGTCACGTTACTCAATCGACTACATCGTTTAAATCAACACACAAACCATCATAGAACTAATATAAAGTAACACTCAAGTTGTAAAGGATTTCATTGGTTGCGATAAATAAACTGACCCTGGATGTGTGAGAATATAATAGCAAAAACCTTAAATATTTTTCGATTATTGTGATAAGTAAACTGACTCTTCCTTTACTACTTTTAGTATCTTCCTCTGCTACTAATTTTTTTACCATAGAAGAAGTCGAAAATATAATCTATCAATACTCTCCAATTCTAGAAAGACTCTGAAATGTCCGAGTACAACTAATAAAAGTTGAACAACCAAAAAAGATATTGAAAATCAGGTCCTTAATTTCACATTTTGACACCCACACACTTTTAATGTTAATGGTTCGAGTATGATATTTTTTACTACATATCAACATTTATAAATGTTTATAGAGTAATGGAGCGAGAGTTGAACACAGACGATCAGGGACTAACTATATCGCGTTGGACAGGATCCCCGACTAAAAAGATGAATCTTTATTTTTTTCTTTATATATTTTACATATATCGGAGTTGATCCCCACAATTAAAGTACCATAGCATCATAGTAGGTGGTATGCACCACTAAACAAATCCATTAGTAATGCAAGCACATCCTACTTAATAACCCCTAGTAAAACAAATCTTCCAAGAAACCATATGTACCTGGTGAGATTTAGGCACTTAAATCAAAACTGCCTTATATATATATATATATATATATATATATATATATATATATATATATATATATATATATATATATATATATATATATATATATATATATATATATTGTCTAAAAAACTGAATAAAAAACTTGATAACCAAAAAACTAATGGTGATAGTCTTTTACAAAAAAATGTGATAACCAACAAACTAAGTATATGTGTGAAAAGAAACACAAAACTATTGTTGTCACTCGACTTTAGTCGATTTCACCCCCAAGAAGCGTGGTAAATTTCTATCCAACAACTGCTCAACACCTAATTACACTGGGCAAAAAATACAATGAAATTTAGTAAATTGTCACACTAATGAAGGAAACAAAACTTACATGTTAATAATGTTTCACTGAATGAAACGGTGTAAATAAATACATAGATTTTGAGAAATACATCCACTATTGTGGTGATACGCTAAAAATAAATATTCTCCCTGATAAAGAATACAGAAAACATATCCTCTATGTAATCATTAGTCATACGGTGAGTGACCTCGAGTTAAAAACCCAAGTTATAAGGTATACCTGAAGATATAAAGGAGGACAAACCTAGAGATGAGACGGAGAGTGCACTAGGCTTCTACGTTGAGAAGAGTTTTTGCAACTATTCTGCAATGACCGGACACGATTGGGTAGAAGAGAATCCCTCATTCCTAATTGGTGTTGTGACTGCCACATGAATATTTTTCAGTATAAGAGATTGTAGTAATCCCTTGTAATACCTCGTGATTTTAATGACTTTTAAAATGGGTTATATTTTAAATTAATGGATTAATTGGATTTTATTATAAATTAATTCATTTGGGTTTTACCCGAATTGTGGATATTAAAATGAATGATTCTAAATATTACTTAAAGATATTTAGGTAATATATGAATATGATGCTATTGATGTGGCTGTGTGATACTAATTCAGTAATTTGAATTTTTAGTCGGACGTGGTATGGGACGTGTCGGGACTAAATTTTTTTAAATTAAAAAGGAAACTTATTTTTACATCAACCATATAGTCATTTCGACTGCGTCGTTGCATTCGAAAGGGTTGAAATAGTCAGAAAAGTCTATTTGGATGTTGGTTTTGGGTCTCGGGTCATTTGGAAATGAAAAGACAACCCAAAAGGGAATTTTGGTTATTTTTACAAAGGGGATGAATAGTGATTTCAGATTTTGTCCTATTATAAATATTTGGAGATTCGTTGAACGTGGGTTCATTCATCTCTTCTACACAAAATTGAAAGGTCATCTTCTTAGAGAAAGTGAAAGGCTGCTTGGGAAGAGAAAAGTTTACTTGGGAAGGAGAAGAACCAAAGACCAAAGGTCACCACCATCAACCACCACCGGAAGTTGACCGGAAAAGGGAGAACCACCTGTGATTTACAGCAACAAAGGATCAGACCTTCATTAGAGGCAAGTGTTTGATAATTGCAATCTTAGTTTGTATATTGTCCATGTTAGAATAGTTATAAAAAGATGAGATTTTTCATGTTTGGAAGATGAAAAGATAGAGTTGTTAATGGATTTTCGGAAAATGGAACTATGTAGGAATCAATCTCATGTTGTAGGTAGATAGTAATCCACGAAATAAATATTAAATCTGTTGAAGAAATTCTTAAAACCACTGGTGTGTTCTTGAAGATATTATGTTGATAATTTTCTGGAAAAATAGGATGGATATATATATTTTTAATTCAAACTCTTGATGATTCTAGGATGTTTAGCGCATTAGAAATTATTTACATATGTTGCTATATCATGTAGTAAGGATTATAAGGAATTTGGGTTGTTAATATGAAGGTTTAAATGATCAAAAGTGATGAAACCCGTAGAAGAAGACGAACAGTGACATCTCGCGCGATCTCGCGCGAAGTCGTTCGAGCGAGATGGCATCTTGCGCGAAGTCGCTTGAATCACATGTGGAAGTCGTTCAAACGAAAATCATTTTGGTTCGAGCGACAGAGGAAATTTTTGGAGATTTTATCACAATCCAGTTTTGAGTTTCCGCTTTATTGGAGTGAGAGAAATTGCCAAATAGTAAATTCAAATAGGAAAGAATTTTGGGAAAAGTATATGAACCTTGGATATAATGGGACTTAGGGAATATCAGTAAGCCCTAGATAAGAAACGAATTAATGTGATTGGGATTTAATTGATTAGAATTATGATAATTAAATTGAAAGAAATTTCGATTGCTAGATTCATGTGTTGGATTCTAATTTGTATGCATGAGGATGAAGGATAGGTCCAGTAGGTGAGATTTAATATAACACCTGGGTAGCTTTAAAGTTAAAATTTGAACATCAAGGTGTGAGTTTAAGCTCATTATTGATTGCGTAAGGACTGAGTGTAATATAAGCGCTTAGTGGTATGGCTCCTGGTTAGAGATGGGAGTTCAGACCACATTTGGTTGAAAGAGGGGATGAGGTTATCCTGGTTGCATATTTGAAGTTGACGGACCTCCTCGATTGACAAAGTTAAGTAGTAGTGTATTTAGTGAGGAAGAACCATTAACTAGGAGGTTAATAGGAAACGTTAAGTGTGCACTCTAGATGAGAGGTGAGAATAGCAAGTGATAGTTGGATACTAACATGTACATAATAAATGCTTTATTGCACTTGTTAAATACTTGTTGTTTTCAAAATCATTTTCACATCGGGCTCTGACCCGTTTCCTTGCATATTTTATTTTCTATTGTACCTTTTATATCAGGTGTCCAGCAGCAGGGATGCCAACCTTAGTGGATTATGACGAGCTATGGAGATATGGAATATTGCTTAGACGCCTATCTTCATTTGATTCATCTCGCCCAAAGGAATTCAGTTATCTCTTTTCTATCGAAGTCAAATACTCTTGTATTTGTGTCATTTTAATACATTTTAATTGTTGGGATTACTGTATTGGATTATTACTTGGGAATGTTTATTCCAATTGCATTTAAATTATTTTGAAATTATCGTTTCGGCTATCGGTGTTACAGAATAATATGTGTAGTGTTATTCGTAAACTAAAAAATGGATTTTGTTGAATTAAAATTTGAAAAGTTTTTAACACCAGCTTAATTGGGTATTGGGTGATTTGTAAATGTTTTCGACAGTGAGGCTAAGAATGAGCCAACTGTATATTCTGTTTTAATTTGGTATGGGACTGGCCACCCGGTATTTAATTAGGCGGGGTGTTACATCCCTTATCTTTCCCACCCCTAGGGATCTTATTAACATTGTTGATGAGCAGGTTCTTTCTCAAAATCTCTATCTGATGATCATTGAACCAGGGAGATCACTTATTGCAAATACTTATTGCTTTGTTAATCGTGTCACGGGAGTAAAAACTAATGTGACCAAAAATTTGTTGTGATTAATGGCAGCATGGAGGGACTTATTCTTCCTAGTTTCTATGGTGCTTGTCAACACATAGAGTTTGTTTCTCCTTCACCACCCGATGCCGAGGTTTTTACTTTTGATGTGGTGGTACCCGTTTGTGAGTTTGCAGGTTTCCAAGGGATAGATGGGGAACTTTCTACCCCAGTTTCAGGTGATGGCCTGGTAGTTAATGTAACACCCCGCCTAATTAAATACCGGGTGGCCAGTCCCATACCAAATTAAAACAGAATATACAGTTGGCTCATTCTTAGCATCACTGTCGAAAAACATTTACAACTCACCCAATACCCAATTAAGCTGGTGTTTAAAACTTTCCAAATTTTAAATTAACAAAATCCATTTTTAGTTTAAGAATAACACTACACATTTTATTCTACCAAACTGATAACACAATAAATAACTCAAAAGAATTTAAATGCAATTGGAATAAACATTCCCAAATAATATAAATCCTTTACAATAATCCCATCAATGTTAAATGTAATAAAAGTCCCGAATACAATAGAATTTGACCTCGATAGAAAAGATAACTGAATCTATTGGCCGACATGCCCTAACTAAGAATACTGTGAATCAAAAGATGATAATCGTCTAAGCAAAACTTCCATAGCTCCATAGCTCGTCACAATCAACTATGGTTGGCGTCCCTGTTGCTGGACACCTGATATAGAGATACAATATAAGAGAAAATATGCAAGGAAACGGGTCAGAGCCCGAATGTGTAGATTATTTTAAAAACAGCAAGTATTTAACAAGTGCAATAAAGCATTTATTATGTACATGTTAGATCCAACTCTCACTTGCTATTCTCACCTCTCAACTAGAGTGCACACTTAACGTTTCCTATTAACCTCCTAGTTAATGGTTCCTCTTTTCTAGTCTCCATATTATAATTCCATTCCCATATCATAATCCCCGTATGTCCCATACCATACGTCACAATATTATTCATTTACATATCTCCTTTATGATTAGTTTCTCATTAACATGAATCATTACTCATTAATATAAAACGTTTCTCATTAACATGAGTCATTACTCATTAATATAAATCATTTCTCATTAACATGAGTTAAGCTTTCCAATTCTTTAAGAATAAACATTCATTAACTTAATTCCATTATCTTTCTCTATTCACCGTTATCTACCATTATCACCGTAGATAGATTTAAACACAATATAATTATGTAACCATTTAATCCATTATATATATATTCATATATAATACAGCACCCTGAGTCACAGTTGTGGTGCAATGCATTACTCTGCTATCATGTCCCATCGTCGCATGTCGCTGAATAGGGGACTACAGGTTCGGTAAGATTCCACGAACCACAAACAACAACAAACAAATTGGAGGCGAACATACTTCTCGTATCCATGGGTCACGCACATACCTACGTACCCACAGTCAGCGGACTTATCAACTCCCCGATAAGTCTTTCATAGACCTATGTTCTCGAGCGACAAATTAAAGATCCCATGGATTCATCAGGATATGACTGCCCTCGCGCGTAAACCTCCCACCGATAGCAAGTAGGCTAGGTATGTCATACACATAATCATCAATCAATCAAATAGGTATTATCATACCTATAATATAATATCAATAAGGTAATTATCACTACCCTAAGATATTTCCCATACGTAGCATTATATCTCTTTTAAAATATCATATCTTTACTTCATAAATTAATTATCCTCGCATCCTATAACATCTCTCCACTACCGACGTCGTTAAGGTTCATGCGCGGAGCGTCTCGCAAAGATAAATCCAAACAAGGAACCCCTCCAATACACTACTACTTAACTTTGTCGATCGAGGAGGTCCGAAAACTTAAACTATGCAATCAGGATAACCTCATAACCTCTTTCAACCAAACGTGTTCTAAACTCCCATCTCACAAGATTCAAATAGGATTTTCCTCATCTTATATTCAGTAAGAAGTCACTAATATCCTACTGGTCCATAACATTATTTCTCCCGAACTACTACGAGTTTAGTTCTCCTTTTAAATAAGGTTAAAACCGATAGTTTCAATTCTCTTATAAACACATATTCTTTCACTTAGGATTAAAATCTCTTGTAAACTTAATGATACCCAGGTGTTATATTAAATCACCCCTAATGGTCCTATCTTTAATCCTCATACATCTCCATTTAGAATTTAACAAATGAATCTAGTAACCGAAATTCCATTCAATATAATTTCCATCATTTAAATCACTCGAATCCCCATCAAATTTAATTCACATCTTATCAAGGGTTTACTGATATTTTCTAGGTCCCATAATCTCCAAATAATAATCACCAAATATCCACAAAAGGTTTGGGATAAGAATCAACATTTAAAAAGAAACAACTTTACATAAACTGGGGAGGTCGATCGATCGAAGGCAGGGGTCGATCGATCGATCCCTCAGGTCCAGGCCTAATTTTCTGCATTTTCTGCAACTACGGGTTTAACAACTTTTGATCATTTAAACCTTCATCTAAACATCCCAAATGACTTATAAACTTTACTTAATGATATATTAACATATATGAACGATTTCCAATACTCTAAACATCCTAGAATCATCAAAGGATTGGATTAAAAAGCATGTTTATCTCCTTATTCCCAGAAATTTATTAACATAACCTCTTCAAGAACATAACAATGGTTTCCATCATTTCTTCAACAGATTCATGACTAATTCGTGGATTATTATCATCCTAACACATGAGTTAAATTCCTATATCATTTCAGTTTTCCAGAAATCCATTTATTACTCCATTATTTCTTCCAAACAATAATAATCTTTTCTTTTCATATTATTCTAACATGGACAATATACAAACTTAATTTTCCATTATCAAACACTTGCCTTTAGTGTAGGTCTGATCCTTTGGTTTAGTTTATCTCAGTTGGTTGTCCCTTCTCCGGTCAAACTCCGGTGGTGGTTGGTGGTGGTGAACCTTGGTTCTTGTTCTTCTCCTTCCCAAGTGACTTTTCCCTTCCCAAGCACTCTTACACTCTCTCTAGGAAGATGGCTGCTCTTATTTGTGAAGAGGAGATGAATAACTCCCATACACTTAATCTACCAATACTTATAATAGTTCCAAATCCGAATCACTATTCATCCCCCCTAGAAAAATGACCAAAATGCCCATTCGGGTTGTCTATTTATTCCCAAATGACCCGAGACTCAAAATTGACATCCAAATAGACTTTTCTGACTATTTCAAACCTTCTGAATGCAACAACGCAGTCGAAATGACTATTAGATTGATAGAAAATAAATTTCCTTTTTAATTTAATAAACTAGTCCTGATACGTCCCATACCGCGTCTGACTAAAAAATATAAATTACCGAATTTATATCATACAGTCATCATTAATGACATCACATTCATATATTACCTAAATATCTTTAAGTAATATTCAGAATCTTCCAAATCTAATATCCACCATCCGGATAAAACCCGAATGAATTAATTAATAATAAAATCTAATTAATCCATTAATTTAAAATATAACCCATTTTAAAAGTCATTTAAAATTACGGGGTATTACATACTTCCCCCCTTATAACAGAATTTCATCCCGAAATTCAGGAATATAAGTCATACCGGTAAGGTCAACTCCGAGTATAAATCTCACATCGCAAGAAATTCAAGATGTACCGCCCATACAATACATTAACAAAGCCCCTATCGATGTTATACGCCAAGCCTCACCATATCGTTTCAACTGAATCAGATTTAGACTTTACCTAATCTTTCCTATACCGTCCTCGTGACAAACTTTGGAAAAATTATCCTCTCGTAGTGAACAAATAAATCCTGAAGTCTCAATTACTTACCTTTTTCACAATTATGAAAAATACTACAATCCAATCATCCAGGGCGCCCATACACCCTCTCGTACCGCTTTTAAAAGTTTCGCAAAGGTTATAAACTCGTTTCCCAAAGACCTAACTTATTTCGACTCCCAACGGTTATTAGTTTCATGCGTGGGGTGTCTCGCGAGCGAAATCCAAACAAGGAACCACCCCGATACACTACTTCCTAAAGTAGTCGGTTATCGAAACTCCTATGGTCCTTAGTCAATAATATATAAAAATTTTGGTTTAAAAAAATCAGGTTTATCAATTTTAAAAACAAAAATTTGGTTTTTATCGATTTCAAATAGGGTCTACGCATCTACTCTTTTATAGAAGACAAGATGCAGACATATGCTCTCATATACCACAAATCAATGCACGCCGATAGTCGAACCACACTCGGACATGCTCTAGGTAAGTAATCCCATGATACAAATCAAACCCACATGATAACATGTAATATAAAGGTGTCCCACACCCCTCAGTGAGTCTACATAAATAACAGTGCTATAGGCTAAGTTTAGCAACCCTTTTGCCCACACAACATTAATCGTAACAAAATTAATATACGCTTCATAATTCCTTAAATAGAAAACATACCCTCTTTCGTGGGTGGTGGTTGTTGAATCTCAATATTATAACTTTGCTCCGATGAGTCAAGAAAAATTTTACCCCAAATTTTCAGTTCTAGTTAACCACACACCACTATATACCCAATCCTTTCAATATATTACCTTCGTTAGGGAACATACACAATTCACGCATTTCAAGAACCTCTACTGATGACTCTCCTAAATTTTTCCATAATATGGGTGACCTCGACTACGGTCATCATACTCGAACATACTTCATAACCTCCTAAGTATGATCTCCGCTATCCGTCCAATGGCCCTCATCTGCCATACGTACGTAATAAAAGATTTCCCAATAAATGTTGTCGAATTTTATAGTTCAACCCATCAGTGAACATTAAGACTCTCCTCTCCTCAGTAGGTACTTCAGCTGGTACCAAATTAGTTAATCTCGTAAACTCTTCCTCATATTCTGCCACAGTTTTCTCTCCCTGTTTCAAATCAAATAGCTTTTGCCTCATCTCTGTCTGGATGGCGGAAGGAAAATACTTCCCATCAAACCGTATCCAAAAGTCTTGGATAGTGTAATACCCCGTACTTTTGGCTATATTTATTTTTGGGATTAATTAATTAAATGCGTATTAATTGAAAATTAATTCGGGTTATAAATACTAACGAGATGCGAGTTGGTATTTGATTATGTGCATAAATGTTTTGATATATGTATTTGGTATTATAAAATTTGTCGTGAGATTGATATGCGGCATTTTAGAAATTTTGTTGAGACGCGTGTGACCGCCGCGTCATGGTATATTATTTTATTTATAAAATTGATTTTTATTTCTATTATCCGTATGGTCGTTTTGAGTGCGCCAACGCGTCCGGAAGGGTCGAGATAGTCAGAAAACACTAGCCGGGGGTGTAGTTTGGGTCCCGGGGTATTTTTAGGCCATACCGGCATCATAAAGGGTATTTTGGTAATTTTACATTTTGAGGAATTAAAAGTGACGAAAATTGGGAGTTTTAATCTGATGTGGATTTAACCCACTAAGCCCATCAACCAAACCATATTAACCTAGAAGGCTACGTAGGTTATTAGAAGAGTTTTCTAAGTTTCCCAAATCAAACCCTAGCCACCTTAAGCCACCATTGGAGAAGAAGCTTGGAGAGAGGGAATTCTGCAGAAAAACTCTATCAAACCATCATCCAAACTCAGAGACAACCAAGGCAAGTGACTTTATTCCATTTAATTTCAGAGAATGTCTTTTCCATGTTAGAAATTGAAGAATTTTAATTGTTCTTGAAAGTTGAATGAAAACCCAAGTTAATTGGATTTAGAACTTGATTATTGAGGCCAAATCGCATGTAGAATTGCATAGAGATGATTAGTCTGGTATTAATGTATGTTGGTTGAAACAAAAACGGATTAAATTCTGGGATTTGATGATGATATAAATCTAGGGTTCATGTTCTTGATAAAATTGGGGAAAAATATAGAATCTTGTGATTTAATTATGTATAGGATGCATTAAAGCCTTAAAAGATGTTAGTTTATGACCTTAGCATGTTTTAGGATGATTAGAGAACTTAAAACATTGTTAGGACGAACTTTGGAGAAGATTTGAGGAGTAGAAATGGATGAAAAACGTAACTAAGAGAATCTGGGACGAAACTGGCAGGTCGTTAGAAGCCCCTACCCAGGTCGTTCGAACGAGCTCGTTCGAACGAGCTTCTAACGAGTTGACCAGTCTCTTCTAACGAGGGGTAGTTTCGTTCGATATCTCGTTCGAACGAGATATCGTTAGAAGGTACAGTTCGTTCGAACGAACGAGACTTCTAACGAGTTGACAGAGGGATCTCGTTCGAACAGTCTCGTTCGAACGAGACTTCTAACGAGTTGACAGTTTGGGCCTTTTTGGACTGTTTTGATTTTTGGAGCCCCGTAAACTTGTTCGAGGATATAGTTAACATTCGAATGATGGTGTAAGGATAGAATTGGTACTTTTGGGTTTTTATGAGAAGGAAATTATATACGAGAGTTATATTAAATGGACGGTTTGGGTTGAGACGTGAGTGTCTACTACGACGTGAGAATAAGTTATGGCGCGTATGATTATAAACCGGAATAGTATAAATTGTGATAATTATAAGTTAGTACGAGAATGCGATATGTACTACGATTAAACTAAGGGATTACTAAGACGTGTGTTTACTTAGTATTGGTATATGAATTGTGTGTATGACATACCTACCATACTTGCTATCACGGGAGGTTTGCGTTCGCTTAGGGCCCTCTAATCCTTGTGTTGCCCGGATTTAGACTGGTTACCTCGATGAACATAGGTCATAGAAAGACTTATTGGGATATAAATAAGTCCGCTGATCGTAGGAGCGTAGGTATGTGCGTGACCTATGTGATGTGACTGTGTTCGCCTCCATTGTTTGTGATGTTGTTATCTGTGAACTATTCTTGAGAGATTCGGAATATGTAATCCTTATGTACGTGATGTACCGGGATGGATAGCAGAGTATGTGTGCACCGCAGCTTAGTTCTCGGGGTGCTTATATTGTATATTTATGATGTGAATAATATACACTTAATTAATGGAACCTTCATGTTAATGTTGTGAATATAATTACGGTATTGCTTCGAGAATATAACGAGTTAACTGATAGTGATATATATATATGGCATATTGAGCATCTGAGTTTACGTTAAACCCCTACTTAATTACGAGCGTTATAATGTTAATAGAACCGAGTAATAAGGGTAGGACCTATGGCAGTCTAGCTAGTTATGATGGTACTTAGCTAGTGATTTGTGTCGTTATAGATGGGTACTTACGTTAGGAGTGCACAGTTAGACGAGAGGTGAGAATATCATGTGAGTGCACGTCCTAACATGTACTTTGCATTTAATGTTTTAAATGTTTTTAAAGCACTTACGGGTTTTTAAAATATAACTCCACATTCGGGCTCTGACCCGTTTGCTTTTCAAATCTATTTTTCTTTGTAAAACCATTTTAGGTGCCCAGCCACAAGGACACCAAGCATAGGATACTCATTCAGGTGATGAGCTGTAGCTGTTTGTGGAAGCTATAGGGATTTGCTTGTAGACGCTTCTATCTTTTGGATTCCAGAGTCACTATCTATCAGTTGTAGGGAATGTTTCCCATTTCTATTAGAGTTACATTTCCATTACAGTTTTCAGACTTTGGCATGTACTGTTTTAGTTTTCGGTTTCCTTATTTCAGTTATGGGATTGTAGTGAGGAGTTTTTCCTCCAGACTTTAATTACTTTATGTGATGGTTATTCTTTCTACTTCATTATGGTGAATGGTGTTATTATTCTTTATTACACTTGTTGCATGTTAATCGGACTTTAATTAAAATTTGGCACTTACTTTTTAAATACTAGGTGGTTAGTAATCATTAAAATGTTTTCGACAGTGATGCTATTAACTGGACCAACTTGGCATTTTGAATTAATTTAATAAAGGAGTAGCTACCCGGTATTTAATTAGTCGGGGTGTCACAGATAGTCATTGTGTCCCTCTCCTCCATAGTGGTCGTAGCTTCCCACCATTGCAAAGCTGCCCCTACTAGTTTGAATGTGGCTAGTATCTAACGTTGAACCTCGGTGCATTCGATCATTTTCAAGTGCCGTTGGATATCTTTCTTCCATTGGCTAGCAGTCACAACATCTGATCCTCCCTGAAACTCGGGTGGGTGTGCTTTCTGAAAGGCATCCCTCTCTCGTTCCCATGCAGTAGGAAACACTTGCCCTTGCGCGAGTGGCACAACCGGTGCCGGTGCCGGTGCTGGAGCCTGCTGAACAGCAGCTAAAGCCGCATTGACTTCCTGAGCGACAATTGCAGCAACTTCGGCTGCAGTCATCATACCTTTGTAGGCGAAAATAGAAAAGCAATAATCCTACTCATAGGGCTCTACATCAAAGAACTCTAAGCTGAAGACACAGTAAGCCGTACAGATCCTAAAGGACACTAGAACCTGATGCTCTGATACCACCTGTAACACCCCGCCTAATTAAATACCGGGTGGCCAGTCCCATACCAAATTAAAACAGAATATACAGTTGGCTCATTCTTAGCATCACTGTCGAAAAACATTTACAACTCACCCAATACCCAATTAAGCTGGTGTTTAAAACTTTCCAAATTTTAAATTAACAAAATCCATTTTTAGTTTAAGAATAACACTACACATTTTATTCTACCAAACTGATAACACAATAAATAACTCAAAAGAATTTAAATGCAATTGGAATAAACATTCCCAAATAATATAAATCCTTTACAATAATCCCATCAATGTTAAATGTAATAAAAAGTCCCGAATACAATAGAATTTGACCTCGATAGAAAAGATAACTGAATCTATTGGCCGACATGCCCTAACTAAGAATACTGTGAATCAAAAGATGATAATCGTCTAAGCAAAACTTCCATAGCTCCATAGCTCGTCACAATCAACTATGGTTGGCGTCCCTGTTGCTGGACACCTGATATAGAGATACAATATAAGAGAAAATATGCAAGGAAACGGGTCAGAGCCCGAATGTGTAGATTATTTTAAAAACAGCAAGTATTTAACAAGTGCAATAAAGCATTTATTATGTACATGTTAGATCCAACTCTCACTTGCTATTCTCACCTCTCAACTAGAGTGCACACTTAACGTTTCCTATTAACCTCCTAGTTAATGGTTCCTCTTTTCTAGTCTCCATATTATAATTCCATTCCCATATCATAATCCCCGTATGTCCCATACCATACGTCACAATATTATTCATTTACATATCTCCTTTATGATTAGTTTCTCATTAACATGAATCATTACTCATTAATATAAAACGTTTCTCATTAACATGAGTCATTACTCATTAATATAAATCATTTCTCATTAACATGAGTTAAGCTTTCCAATTCTTTAAGAATAAACATTCATTAACTTAATTCCATTATCTTTCTCTATTCACCGTTATCTACCATTATCACCGTAGATAGATTTAAACACAATATAATTATGTAACCATTTAATCCATTATATATATATTCATATATAATACAGCACCCTGAGTCACAGCTGTGGTGCAATGCATTACTCTGCTATCATGTCCCATCATCGCATGTCGCTGAATAGGGGACTACAGGTTCGGTAAGATTCCACGAACCACAAACAACAACAAACAAATTGGAGGCGAACATACTTCTCGTATCCATGGGTCACGCACATACCTACGTACCCACAGTCAGCGGACTTATCAACTCCCCGATAAGTCTTTCATAGACCTATGTTCTCGAGCGACAAATTAAAGATCCCATGGATTCATCAGGATATGACTGCCCTCGCGCGTAAACCTCCCACCGATAGCAAGTAGGCTAGGTATGTCATACACATAATCATCAATCAATCAAATAGGTATTATCATACCTATAATATAATATCAATAAGGTAATTATCACTACCCTAAGATATTTCCCATACGTAGCATTATATCTCTTTTAAAATATCATATCTTTACTTCATAAATTAATTATCCTCGCACCCTATAACATCTCTCCACTACCGACGTCGTTAAGGCTCATGCGCGGAGCGTCTCGCAAAGAGAAATCCAAACAAGGAACCCCTCCAATACACTACTACTTAACTTTGTCGATCGAGGAGGTCCGAAAACTTAAACTATGCAATCAGGATAACCTCATAACCTCTTTCAACCAAACGTGTTCTAAACTCCCATCTCACAAGATTCAAATAGGATTTTCCTTATCTTATATTCAGTAAGAAGTCACTAATATCCTACTGGTCCATAACATTATTTCTCCCGAACTACTACGAGTTTAGTTCTCCTTTTAAATAAGGTTAAAAGCGATAGTTTCAATTCTCTTATAAACACATATTCTTTCACTTAGGATTAAACTCTCTTGTAAACATAAGGATACCCTGGTGTTATATTAAATCACCCCTACTGGTCCTATCTTTAATCCTCATACATCTCCATTTAGAATTTAACAAATGAATCTAGTAACCGAAATTCCATTCAATATAATTTCCATCATTTAAATCACTCGAATCCCCATCAAATTTAATTCACATCTTATCACGGGTTTACTGATATTTTCTAGGTCCCATAATCTCCAAATAATAATCACCAAAGATCCACAAAAGGTTTGGTATAAGAATCAACATTTAAAAAGAAACAACTTTACATAAACTGGGGAGGTCGATCGATCGAAGGCAGGGGTCGATCGATCGATCCCTCGGGTCTAGGCCTGATTTTCTGCATTTTCTGCAACTACGGGTTTAACAACTTTTGATCATTTAAACCTTCATCTAAACATCCCAAATGACTTATAAACTTTACTTAATGATATATCAACATATATGAACGATTTCCAATACTCTAAACATCCTAGAATCATCAAAGGATTGGATTAAAAAGCATATTTATCTCCTTATTCCCAGAAATTTAATAACATAACCTCTTCAAGAACATAACAATGGTTTCCATCATTTCTTCAACAGATTCATGACTAATTCGTGGATTATTATCATCCTAACACATGAGTTAAATTCCTATATCATTTCAGTTTTCCAGAAATCCATTTATTACTCCATTATTTCTTCCAAACAATAATAATCTTCTCTTTTCATATTATTCTAACATGGACAATATACAAACTTAATTTGCCATTATCAAACACTTGCCTTTAGTGTAGGTCTCATCCTTTGGTGTAGTTTATCTCAGTTGGTTGTCCCTTCTCCAGTCAAACTCCGGTGGTGGTTGGTGGTGGGGAACCTTGGTTCTTATTCTTCTCCTTCCCAAGTGACTTTTCCCTTCCCAAGCACTCTTACACTCTCTCTAGGAAGATGGCTGCTCTTATTTGTGAAGAGGAGATGAATAACTCCCATACACTTAATCTACCAATACTTATAATAGTGACAAATCCGAATCACTATTCATCCCCCCTAGAAAAATGACCAAAATTCCCTTTCGGGTTGTCTATTCATTCCCAAATGACCTGAGACTCAAAATTGACATCCAAATAGACTTTTCTGACTATTTCGAACCTTCCGGACGCAACGACGCAGTCGAAATGACTATTAGATTGATAGAAAATAAATTTCCTTTTTAATTTAATAAACTAGTCCCGACACGTCCCATACCGCGTCTGACTAAAAAATATAAATTACCGAATTTATATCATACAGTCATATCAATTACATGACATTCATATATTACCTAAATATCTTTAAGTAATATTCAGAATCTTCCAAATCTAATATCCACTGTCCGGATAAAACCCGAATGAATTAATTAATAATAAAATCTAATTAATCCATTAATTTAAAATATAACCCATTTTAAAAGTCATTTAAAATTACGGGGTATTACCGTTAATGATGTAGGTGCTTACTGCATGAGCATGGCTTCAACTTACAGTCTCAAGATGTGCCCACCTGAATACTGGATTAGAGAAGATGGATCAGCGTCCCAAATCCGGCATAGGGAGACATTTAAAGACCATATGAGATACTTCGAGGGTCATTAATTTCATTTATTAATGTGTAGACAATCACGATTCTGCCTGCTTGAGATTGAATGTAATAGTCATTGGTTATCTATCTATCTACCCTTGATAATGTTTTAATGCCTGAAATATATCTGGTCAGTTCTATTAATCATAATCCATTCAGTTTGGGAGAATCTGAAGTTCCATGTTACAGATAAATCGAGTAGGAAACTCTAATTTGGGGTGGAGGGAGAATCAGAAGGTGTTGTTTCATACCAATAGTATATTTATAATCCTAGCACACTAAATATCTTAGTCCACTTTCATAGTCATGTTCGACACCGCATCCCTGTAAGAAGGAATAGTTAAGAAGCTCCCAATCTAAATCAAAGTGATAAATAAATGAAAAATAAGAGTGAACTTAGGCTTAAGTCACTTTGGGTACCAGTGCTAAATGTAATTAGGATGTTTCAGTCCCACGTCTTACCACAATACTAATGTGTTATTTAGTGCAACGAATGCTATATATATATGTATATATATATCATAAACCAAACGTCTGAGCCTCCTGAAATTTAACACCATTGTGTTTTTTTAGAATTATAGGGGTAAGATAGTCTTCAGGTATATTTGATAATTACTTTCAAGGAAAATAGAGAAACAAAGAAAAAATGTGAATAATATAATATAATTAAAATTGAAATCTATATCTCCCATAGACTTTATATATTGAATAATATAATGAAAATTGAAATTGAAATTGAAATAAAACATAGGGAAAAAATCACGACTTGGATAGTGATGCACAAACCTAATGCAACATCCTAACATAGTCATATTATTGATAAAGATAATATCAAACTCCTCCATATTAAAAAAAAAACAATAATCAAGCATTACTAATTAGTAAAAGGAAATAATTTATTTAGATGTAATCTGAACCTTCCACTCACAACGAACTGTCATATGTTGAGTTCAATATAGGCATCCAATTCTATTTGTTGAACATTCAAATCCTACACAATAGAATTTTTCTTATCAGCATATTTAAAAGCTTCAACGACCATATTTGACACTAAAACTATAAGGTCAATGACATTCTTTTTAATAGTTGCATTGAATGCTCTTGTTCGTCTCAATAAGTATTGTGATATAAAAATGCAGTAAACACAAAAGAATAACAGCTTCAAGAAATTACAGCCTAAGAAAATAAACTTGTAAAGCAACAAATGTAAACATTGGGTACAAAAATGTCATCAACTTAATAAATTATTAAAGATACAAAACTTACAAATTAACAATTGTAAAGTAACTTAATAAAGCACCAATTTATAACATCAGCATTAAGAAAAGAAAGGATTTAAATTGAAATTTCCCAGGTATAGGAGAATAATGAAATTACTTTGCATCTATTGAACAGTGTACTCTTATTTACCTAGGTAAAATTCAAAGATCCATAGAACAAATATTGAACCAAACTCCAACACATACCCTGTACACCAAATATTTATTCTTAGCAGGTGACTCAATTCAAGACTAAAGTAAAATCAATAGGCAACCCAAAATTGCTATGTATGCATCACATATACAAAACCAAACATTCTTATTCCTTAAAATTTGAAGCATACATTACTCTGGAAATTCAAAATATAATTTTTATAAAACTCCACCAATGCATTCCCATTATTCCTTCATAAAATAGAAGACAACACAAACACGGTAATACCAGGCAGAGCCAAAAATAAAATTTCTTCTCTGTCACCATTTTGTAACTCCAAAGCTAATACCCGAGTTTCCAATAACAAATGTAAGCAATTGATATTGTACCCAAAGAGAAAAATACTGTATGAAAAAAATCAAAAATGGGGGCCAAAAAGAAAAAAAATAAAGCCTCATCTTTCAGAAGAAGAGTTATGATAACCCTTGTATAAGAAGATTAAGAACTGGTGGTGGAGAATAAAGATCGTTAAGACACTGGAATGGATAACACATTATAATGACTTATACATGTATGCACAACCTTTATGTACATGAATATTAGTCCAACAACATCCCTAAAGTACATATCAATATAAGGATTAAACATTAAATTAAAAAAACATAAGAAAAAAACAAACAAACAGAGAGTGATGGTAAAAACAACCATAAACAGAAAAATGGGAAATAAACATAAACATAAACACGTTTAACAGTATGAATTGTTCCAAATGACAAAGTACAACCGAGAACAACCAACTGACATACCTTAAATTAAGCAATCAATTGCTCATTTTTTTCAAACACCTGGGGTGCAACAAAGACATAAAAGTGTTGAAAATAATTTGAAGGCATACACAGATGCGATTTTAGAAACAACCTTTGATATTTGATTTAACAGATTATACCAAACTCTCAAAGTCCAAAGTCCAAATTGGAAATTATGAATTTTTTAAACCCCAGAGAAAGATAGTACCTTATGGTGACAACTTTAGCGGTTTGAAATGAGACACAGCTACATGACTTCCCTGTTGTTTAAAAAACACAACAAAATAAAACACAACAAAAAAAATATATAAAATCATTGCAAAAGCAAAAATAATGTTGCATTGCAAAAACAAAATTAAGGTTGCATACTTGGATACGAAAATTATCCATAGACCTATGTATGAATATATAAATTTTAGGATGATCAAAACATCACAACGATCTTATTCCACAACAAAATCCAAAACCAACAACAATAAGGGAAATATATAGAGATGTACAAAAAAAATCATTTGTGACGTTACCCCACGCTATTAAAGTCTGTCATAGGTAGAACATTAGTGCAAATACCATCAACCACATGAAAGCTCCATTCCAAAAGCCCTAATAAAGAGGATCTATGAAAATATATACGAAAACAACAAAAACCCCAAATCCATATCGAGAAAACCCTAAGAAGGTAGATCTACATAAGAAAATTACAAAATCAAGCCATATTTTCAGATCAAAACCACTTCAAACCCAAAATCGAAACCACTTCTTACAACATAATTAAAATATTTAAAATCGAAACCACTTCAAATCGTGTACCTGGAGACATTGAGGTTGGGTTTGTTTTGGGTTGTCGATGAGAGAATGGAGAAGAAGCGAAGAATGATAAAAATGTCCGTCCTTGAGCTTCGTTGGATTCTCCGCTCAGTTGATGTGTGTCCTTAAGGTCCTGCAGTTGGTTAGAGAGAGGATATAGGAGAGAACTGAGACTCGTTGAAAAGTAGTCAATGAAATCATGTATCCTTTTTATTTTTTGTTATGTTACGAAAGTAGCCATCGTATTTGAATAAAAGTAAAAAATTAAGCAGTAAATTATGGGGGGAAGTAAATTTCTGTGGGATAAAATTGTAATTATAGTTAGAGTATAAAATAAGATGTAGGGGGTATATAATATTATTGTGTAAATGTTGATCTCACCTTCCATTTCTTACATTGGTGTTTTAATCTCAACCACTACTTAGCTTATAAACTTATGGAATAGTCCCAAACATTCTACTCCGTATATAATATTATTGTGTAAATGTTGATCTCATCTCATGGAAGTTGTATCCCTCCTTCTAAAAATCGCGATTTCGAGTCCGTATGAAGAAGTTACGGGATTTTTAGCATAAATAAAAGCAATGAAACCAAAAGAGGAGGAGAAGAGGAGGAAAAGGAATGCAGTAGACTGCCTTGGCTGAGACCTGCTTGATCAATCCATCAATCAAAAGGATCGATCGATCGATCCTTCAAATTTTTGCCATGATTTCAACCATCCATCGATCGACCAAAGGGGGCGATCGATCCCCTGTTTTCTGCAGATGTTTTGCTTTTCTTTTCTTTCTTCTTCCCTTTTATTCCACTTACTATATAAAGGTTTTTTGTTGCAATAATCAGATATTAAGGTTTAGAATCGTTTTTAGGTTAGAATAGCTTAGGGTTTGAGGGTTTTGGAGAGTTCTTCTTCAATTGTTATTGGTTTGAAATCCAATTGGGTTGTAAGTTTCACTATTCATCATCCTCTCCATTTAATATAGCTGTATTTCATTATTTCTTGCTTTATCGTATAATTTACATCCTTTATAATTAGTTTACGTGCTTTCTTCTCATGCTTTCTAGTGTAAATCTATCGCGTTTATTTATAGCTTTCTTTACCACGTTTTTAACATGCTTTCTAGCTAATTTAAATTAGGTTGTGTTTGAATTGAACTCACTCGGGTTGACGTGTTGCTTTGCTTTGGTGATGGTATTTACGGGTCTATTTCGGGAGCGTTGTCCTAGTTATTACGCCTAGGAAATTTGACGGGGCATATCATGTATGTCCCGTGCTTACGACCTTGCGTGCGCAATTTTCAAGATATTTGTTGACGCCAAAATCTTATTAGGCTTTTATGTGGATTTAGGGGCGTGACAACCCTCGATTCAATTAACTGTCGAAACGAGACGCAGTCATAATAATTCGTCGACCCGTGTATCCATTTTATACAAATTAACTCGGGTGAGGGATATTCGACGCAACCTATAGTTTTTACCGCTTTGTTAATCTAGATTATTTTCCCTCGCCTAGATTAATCATTTCCCTTTTATGCATCTTTTTCCTTTTTAGTTTGTAGTCACCCTTTAGACTTTTATTTCGGAGCACTAAATCAATTAAATTCTAGCATCTCGGCCCTGTGGATTTTCGATACCCGACTTACCGCTGTGCATGCCTCGTAAGTGTAGTCGTAATTTAGGTTTGTTTGTATTGACTAGGCGAAATGAAAACACCTACACGTGCGCACACCTACTTTGTGAAATAATCATAGTCCATCTTTGTTATATCACCCATATTGACCTTGACCTCACCCTTACATGTTTACCCTCGTTAACCCCTTTGAGCCTAAATATAGCCTTTCGTTTCATAACCCCAATCCCATAACCAACTCTAAATTGGAGTTTTAGGCCATACATACACTTTTCCATACCTTTGTTTGGATTGTTACTTGGGATTGAATGATGTTGTTATGATGTCGGTTGCAATTTAGGCATATGAGAGTTTGATAAGTAAAAGAAAAGATATGTGAAAAAGAGATGAAAAAGAGAAAGAAAAAAGCGAAAGAAAACAAAAGAAAAAATGAGAAAAAGAAGAAAATAAAAGAAAGAGAAAGTTGTATATGTGTATATAGTTGAATAAGCTTTGATTACTTTCCCCGATGATATATTCAATGCCGTTTTGGAACTTGTTTTCCACTTTTGATATTGCCCGCATTTTCCGATTATCCCGAGTTTTCATCCCGAACACTTTGAATACTTACATACATTCCTTCATTTTGCACCCTAGCCTAGCCTACATTACAACCCTATTAAAGTCCTATGTGATCTTTGGGTGATGTAATTTAAAAGTCATAATAGTTTTGATAATCTGTGAAAATACATTTCGCCTCCTTTAATGTGCGGTATCCTTTCATTGAGATTACAGTTTTTCAGTTTATATACAGCGTTCTTCATTTGTGACATGTGTGCGGCCTAGTTTCCATTTACATTTACTCTTTATGCCCGCATGTTCCGTGTGTTACCTCCCTGTTTCGAGTGAATTCGCTTGATGAGTGTAATGCACGTGAGGATTGAATGTATGCTTGATTTTAACTTTTAGTATCCGATTTATATAAGTTTTTACCAAATCACACTTTGCATGTGCTCGCTTCCCCTCCCACATTTTAAGATTTCAATTCTATGAGGTGCATTCTATAATGTTAATGATTTGGACTTTTGTTTGAATCCGTCCAATGTGCTAATAATGAGTATGAAATCTTGTTTTCTATTGTTGGGCTTGTCGCATGTTGGTTTGGGATTATTTTGAGGAAACCATGTGATGTTTGTGGGTGCCATCCCTGAAAACCCTCACGAGACAACACTCGTCCACTAGGGAGACCTAGGGGTTTAACGGCTTATTGCATACGCTAAATGCAATCGAATCACCAGCGAAAGTGGCGTTTTGCTTTTATACCATACTTTTGTACTTATCCTGCTTTTGGTTTGCTTGTAGTTCCTGTTTCATCCTATTTCATTGCTAGGGACTAGCAATGTGTAAGTAAGGGGGTGTGATAATACGCAAATATTGTGTATTTTATCCTCCGAACCGACGCATTTTACCCCCTCGGGTATCTTATTCCCTATATTTATTCTCGGTGACCAGACAACCTCGTATTTCTCCGTCAACATGGTTTGCAGGGGTTAATTGCAATTTTATAGGTATTTGGATGCTAAGTGTGAAGTTCGGACGCATTCCGCTCGATTTGCGTACACGATCGCACGTTCAAGGGCATTTTATACTTTCACAACTTGGGCACCTAGCCAAACATCTACACGAAAGTTGTATCCCTCCTCGCAAGCTTAGTGTGGCCATAAACGGTGTCCGAATCTGATTCAGAATGAAGAAGTTACGGCGATTTCAGCGGACGAGAAATGTAAACAAGCCAAAACAGCATGCAGCTTGGCTCATACCTTCTTGATCGATCGATCGACCAAAGGGGTCGATTGATCGATCCTTCAGTTTTTCCAAATCGTGGGGAGACAGTGGGCTTCAATTTTGAGCATCGATCGATCGATCCCAGAGGATCAATCGATCGAGCCTAGGGGATCGATCGATCGAGCCCCTATTTTCTGTAGATATTTTGGCCTTTTATTTTCTTTTCTCTTTTCTCTTCTAATTTAATTCCTTTTACTATATAAAGGAATTTTGATGTAAAAACATAGATAATTCGTTTTAGGTAGAATAGATTAGGGTTTTAGAGGGTTGAGAGCTCATTTCTTCATTTCTTCTTGGATTGACACCCATTTGGGCTTGTAATTTGTGCGATCATCTTCCATCTCCATTAATATAGTGTGTATTTACTTATTTCTTTCTTTGTAGGTAATTTACATGCTTTTTAAATTAGATTCAAATGCTTTCTTTACTTGCTTTCTAGTGTAGATTTATTGCGTTTATTTATCGCATTTTTAACATGCTTTCTAGCTAATTTAAATTAGGTTGTGTTTTAATTGAACTCACTCGAGTTGACGCATTGCTTAGCTTTGGTGATAGTGTTTATGGGTCTATTTTGGGTGCGTTGTCCTAGTTATTGAGCCTAGGAGATTTGATGGGGCATATTATGTATGTCCCGTGCTTACGACCTTGCGTGCGCAATTTTCGAGGTATTTGTTGACGCCAAAATCTTATTAGGATTTTATGAGGATTTAGGGGTGTGACAACCCTTAATTTAATTAACTATCAAAACGAGATGCATTTGTAATAACTCGTCGACCCATGTAACCATTTTATACTAATTAACCCGGGTAAGGGATATTCGATGCAACATATAGTTTTACTCGCTTTCTTAATCTATATTTATTTTTCCCCGCCTAGATTAATTATTTCCCTTTTATGCCTCTTTTTCTTTTTAGTTTGTAATCACCTTTTATACTTTTATTTCGCAGCACTAAATCAATTAAATTCTAGCAACTCGTCCCTGTGGATTTTCGATACCCGACTTACCGTTGTACTTGCCTCGTAAGTGTAGTCGTAATTTAGGTTTGTTTGTATTGAGTAGGAGAAATGAAAATAATGATCGTGCACCTACACGCACAAGCATTTCGCACTCGATCAATATACATATCACCTCATTAATAGGTTACCTGCAGCTGCAAATGAGGGAAAAACACCTATGGAGGTATGGTCAGGAAAACATGCTACAAATTATGATTCTTTACGTATTTTTGGCTCCCCTACATATTTTCATGTAAGGGAAAGCAAGTTGGATCCTAGAGCTAAGAAAGTCGTATTCTTGGTCATTAGTGATGGAGTGAAGGGGTATAGACTTTGGTGCCCCGAGTTGAAAATGATCATAAATAGCAGGGTTGTTACATTCGATGAATCTTCAATGTTGAAGAGTTCTCTTAGGGAGAGCAAAACTAAAGAAGCTCCACAGCAGGTAGATCTTGAGACTCCAATTGTTCCAGTCGGACTTGTCACAAATTCAGAAATTGATGAGTCAAGTACATATGAGTTGGAGGATCCTGCCCATGAGTCTCCTCAGCAACCATATTCTGTTGCATCTAATAGACCAGAAAGATAAAAAAGGAAACCTGGATGGATTATTACTGACATGGTGGCATATGCACTACCTATGGTTGAAGATGACATTCCATCTACTTACAAAGAAGGTGAAAGAAGCTTAGAAAGTGTGGATTGAAAGAAGGCGATGGACGAGGAGATACAGTCTCTTCATACAAATCAAACTTGGGAGTTAGTCCAACTTCCAAAAGAGAAGAAAGCCATTGGGTGCAAGTGGATATATGCCAAGAAGGAAAGCTCCTTGGAGAAAGCAAATGTAAGATTCAAGGCTAGGTTGGTGTCTAAAGGCTACACGCAAAAGGAAGGGATCGATTATAACGACGTATTTTCCCCGGTTGTGAAGCATTCTTACATTCGTATTTTGCTAGCATTTCTTGCACAGTTTGATATCGAGTTAGCACAACTTGATGTGAAAACTGCATTCCTACATGGAGACTTGGAGGAGAAAATTTATATGACTCAGCCAGAAGGGTACAAGTTTACTGGTAAAGAAAATTGGGCCTGCAAACTAAGAAAGTCATTATATGGGTTGAAGAAAAGTCCAAGTCAGTGGTACAAGCGATTTGATCGAAGATTTAGGTTTGGCAACAGTACACAAGGAGACACTATAATCATTGTGTGTATTTTCGTAAACTTCGTGATGAATCCTTTATTTATTTGCTCTTATATGTTGATGATATGCTGATTGCTTCTAAGAGCAAGGGGGAGATTGAAAAACTAAAAATTAAGTTAAGTCAAAAATTTGAGATGAAGGATCTAGGCGAGGCAAGGAAAATACTTGGCGTGGATATTAGCAAAAACTATTCCAGGGGCATTATTTATTTGTCAAAAAATAGTATTTGAAGAAGGTATTACAGCGTTTTGGTATAGATTCTAAAACCAAACCTGTAAGTACTCCGTTGGCTCCACACTTCAAGCTAAGTTCCATGGAATCCCCACAGATAGATGATAAACGTTCAGAAATGTCTCATGTTCCCTATGCTAATGCAGTGGGAAGTTTGATGTTTGCAATGCTGTGTACGAGGCCCGATATTTCATAAGCTGTTAGTATGGTGAGAAGATACATGCATGATCTAGGAAAAATGCATTGGCAGGCTATGAAATGGATCTTACGGTACATCCATGGTACTGTAGATTTTAGTTTGAAATTTGAGAAGGATTCACGTGCTCGTCAGCATGTGTTTGGATATGTGAATTCGGATTACACCGGTGATTTGGATAAACGACTATCCACTACTGGTTATGTGTTTACACTAGATGGAGGCCCAGTCTGTTGGAGATCTACGCTACAATCTATGGTGGCTTTGTCAACTACAGAGGCAGAGTATATGGCAGCGACAGAGGCCATTAAGGAGCCCATTTGGCTTCATGGTTTGATTTCAGACTTAGGAATTGTTCAAGATCACGTGGATGTCTTCTGTGATAGTCAGAGTGCCATCCACTTAGGCAAGAACCAGGTTCATCATTCAGGGACAAAGCACATCAACGTTCGTTTCCACTTTGTTCGAGAAATTTTGGATGAGGGAACTATTCTCCTCAAGAAGATTGGAATCGCGGATAATCCCACGGATATGCTGATGAAGATTGTTACTAGGATCAAGTTTGAACACTGTTTAAGCTTGATCAATATTCTTCGTATTTGAACACCTTTGGGTATATGGCGCTCATGAGCGCATTTGGAGGCTACTCGGATCAATTTTTGGATAATATATGGTTACATGTTTTGGTGGAGCTTTGCATATCTATCCCAAGATGGGATTATCAATTTCTTGTTGGCAAAAGTTTGACAGAGCCTGTAAAATTTTTGTCAAGGTGGAGATTGTTGGAGTAGGTGCATTAAATGGAGTTGTTAGAGTAGGTGCGTTAAATGGAGTTGTTGGAGTAGGTTCATTAAATGGAGTGGTTGGAGTGGTTGGTGAGATGCAATCTCTACCATCCATCTCATTGCCGATCCAACGGATGTGGTGAAAGCCAAGAAGCTATAAATAGAACCCTCTTGAGAAGGATTAAACACACCAAAACATCAAACACTAAGAAGAGTTAGAGAGTGAGGAAGAGTTCATTTGTAGTTTTAAGTATACACATTTGTGTAGAAAAATACACATTGTATTTTTCATTTGGAGTGTATTTGTGAGAGTCTCTTTTGAAACTCATTTGCAATAGTGAATTGATCCGAGTGTCAGTGGACGTAGCCAAATTGGTGAACCACTGAAATATTTTATCTTCCCTTATGTGTGTATTTTTTCTACTCATTATACTTTTATTTGTGACTGTGCCATATTATTATTTGGGGTTACTGTGATACCCCGACTAATTAAATACCGGGTAGCTACTCCTTTATTAAATTAATTCAAAATGCCAAGTTGGCTCAGTTAATAACATCACTGTCGAAAACATTTTTATTATTACTAGCCACCTAGTATTTAAAAAGTAAGTGCCAAATTTTAATTAAAGTCTGATTAACATGCAATAAGTGTAATAAAGACTAATAACACCATTCACCATAATGAAGTAAATAGAATGACCATCACATAACGTAAATAAAGTCTGGAGGAAAAACTCCTCACTACAATCCCACAACTGAAATAAGTAAATCGAAAACTAAAACAGTACATGCCAAAGTCTGAAAACTGTAATGGAAATGTAACTCTAATAGAATTGGGCAACATGCCCTACAACTGTTAGATAATGAATCTGGAATCCAAGCGATAGAAGCGTCTACAAAAAAATCCCTGTAGCTTCCACAAACAGCTACAGCTCGTCACCTGAATGAATGTCCTATGCATGGTGTCCTTGTGGCTGGGCACCTAAAATGGTTTTTACAAAGAAAAATAGATTTGAAAGCAAACGGGTCAGAGCCCGAATGTGGAGATATTTTAAAAACTTGCAAGTTCTTTAAAACATTTAAAACATTAAATGCAAAATACATGTTAGGACGTACACTCACATGATATTCTCACCTCTCGTCTAACTGTGCACTCCTAACGTAAGTACCCATCTACAACGACACAAACCACTAGCTAAGTGACATCATCTCTAGCTAGACTATCATAGGTCCTACCCATATTACTCGGTTCTATTAACATTATAACGCTCGTAATTAAGTAGGGGTTTAACGTAAACTCAGATGCTCAATATGCAATATATATATCACTATCAGTTAACTCGTTATATTTCTCGAAGCAATACCGTAATTATATTCACAACATTAACATGAAGGTTCCCATTAATTAAGCGTATATTATTCACATCATAAATATACAATATAAGCACCCCGAGAACTAAGCTGTGGTGCACACATACTCTGCTATCCATCCCGGTACATCACGTACATAAGGATTACATATTCCGAATCTCTCAGGAATAGTTCACAGATAATAACATCACAAACAATGGAGGCGAACACAGTCACATCACATAGGTCACGCACATACCTACGCTCCTACGATCAGCAGACTTATTAATATCCCAATAAGTCTTTCTATGACCTATGTTCATCGAGGTAACCAGTCTAAATCCGGGCAACACAAGGATAAGAGGGCCCTAAGCGAACGCAAACCTCCCGTGATAGCAAGTATGGTAGGTATGTCATACACACAATTTATATACTAATACTAAGTAAACACACATCTTAGTAATCCCGTAGTTTAATCGTAGTACATATCGCATTCTCGTACTAACTTATAATTATCACAATTTATACTATTCCGGTTTATAATCATACGCGCCATAATTTATTCTCACGTCGTAGTAGACACTCACGTCTCAACCCAAACGGTTCATTGAATTAAATCTCTCGTATATAATTTACTCCTCGTAATAACCCAAAAGTCCCAATTCTATCCTTACATCATCATTGGAATGTTATCTATATCCTCGAACAAGTTTACGGGGCTCCAAAAATCAAAACAGTCCAAAAAGGCCCAAACTGTCAACTCGTTAGAAGTCTCGTTCGAACGAGACTGTTCGAACGAGATCCCTCTGTCAACTCGTTAGAAGTCTCGTTCGAACGAGACTGTTCGAACGAGATTCCAGTTCGTTCGAATGAACTGTACCTTCTAACGATATCTCGTTCGAACGAGATATCGAACGAAACTACCCCTCGTTAGAAGAGACTGGTCAACTCGTTAGAAGCTCGTTCGAACGAGCTCGTTCGAACGACCTGGGTAGGGGCTTCTAACGACCTGCCAGTTTCGTCCCAGATTCTCTTAGTTACGTTTTTCATCCATTTCTACTCCTCAAATCTTCTCCAAAGTTCGTCCCAACAATGTTTTAAGTTCTCTAATCATCCTAAAACATGCTAAGGTCATAAACTAACATCTTTTAAGGCATTAATGCATCCTAAACATCATTAAATCACAAGATTTTATACTTTTCCCCAATTTTATCAAGAACATGAACCCTAGATTTATATCATCATCAAATCCCAGAATTTAATCCGTTTTAATTTCTTCTAATCACAATTATCATGAGAATAATCATCTACCTATCATTCTACATGCAATTCTCTTTAAAATTTTCAAGTTCTAAACTCCAAACTACATGGGTTTTCATATTTCACCAAGAACAAACACAAAATTCGAATTTTTCTAACATGGAAAGAACATTCTTTGAAATTAAATGGAATTAAGTCACTTGCCTTGGTTGTCTCTGAGTTTGGATGATGGTTTGATGAAGATTTTTCTGCAGAATTCCCTCTCTCCAAGCTTCTTCTCCAATGGTGGCTTAAGGTGGCTAGGGTTTGATTTGGGAAACTTAGAAAACTCTTCTAATAACCTACGTAGCCTTCTAGGTTAATATGGTTTGGTTAATGGGCTTAGTGGGTTAAATCCACATCAGATTAAAACTCCCAATTTTCGTCACTTTTAATTCCTCAAAGTGTAAAATTACCAAAATACCCTTTAAGTTGCCGGTATGGCCTAAAAATACCCCGAGACCCAAACTACACCCCCGGCTAGTGTTTTCTGACTATCTCGACCCTTCCGGACGCGTTGGCGCACTCAAAACGACCATACGGATAAAAGAAATAAAAATAACTTTTATAATTAAAATAATATACCATGACGCGGCGGTCACACGCATCTCAACAAAATTTCTAAAATGCCGTATATCAATCTCATGACAAATTTTATAATACCAAATACATATATCAAAACATGTATGCACATAATCAAATACCAACTCGCATCTCGTTAGTATTTATAACCCGGATTAATTTCCAATTAATACACATTTAATTAATTAATCCCAAAAATAAATATAGCCAAAAGTACGGGGTATTACATACTTCCCCCCTAATAACTGAATTTCATCCCGAAATTCGAAACTAGAAAGTACCTGCCAAAAATAGCTCTGGATAACGTTCGCGCATCTCATCCTCGCGCTCCCATGTGGATTCCTCGATATTGTGATGTCTCCACTGAACACGCACTAACGGAACTATCTTTGACCGTAGTTTCCTCTCGCTTCGGTCCAAAATAGCAATCGGCCCCTCTTCGTAGGAGCTATCCGGCTGGAGATCGATGTCCTCCACAGCAATGTGAGAATGAGCCAAATTATCTCTAAGATATTTCCTTAGCGAGGAAATATGGAACACATCGTGAATCCGATGCAAATGCTCCGGTAATCCAAGTCTATACGCAACCGGTCCGATCCGCTCAATAATAGGAAATGGCCCCACATACCTCGGTGCCAACTTCCCCTTCTTCCCGAAACGCATAATCCCCTTCATAGGAGATACTCTGAGCAAGACCTGGTCCCCTACTTGGAACTCCCTGAAATATCTCTTCGCATCAGCATAACTCTTTTGTCTGTCTTGAGCAACCCGAATGCGACTCCAAATTAACTCAATCCTTGCCGAAGTATCCTGAATTACTTTCGGCCCAAGCAGTTTATTTTCCCCCACCTCTAACCAACATGCTGGGGAACGACAAGGCCTACCGTACAACGCCTCAAACGGAGCCATGCCAATCGTGAACTGATAGGAGTTTTTGTAAGCAAACTCCACCAGTGGAAGGTACTGCTCCCATTCACCAGCAAAGTCAATAATGCACATGCGTAGCATGTCCTCCAACATCTGATTTGTGCGCTCGGTCTGCCCATCAGTCTGCGGATGATAAGCCGTACTCAACCGCAATTCTGTGCCCATGGCCTCCTGGAAACTCTCCCAAAACCTCGAAACGAATATCTTGTCTCTGTCAGACACGATATTTAGGGGCACACCGTGAAGTCTCACAATCTCTGAAATGAAGAGCTGGGCATACTGTCCCGTAGTGTAGTCAGTCCTTACGGGTAAAAAGTGAGCGACCTTGGACAACCTGTCCATAATTACCCAAACGGAGTCGTGACCCCTCTGCGACGTAGGCAACCCCGTGATAAAGTCCATGGATATGCTCTCCCACATCCACACCGGGACCTCCAATGGCTGTAGCAATCCTGTCGATCTCTGATGATCCACTTTTACAAGCTGGCAAGTGGCGCATTTCGAAACAAACTCAGCGATATCTCTCTTCATACCGCTCCACCAATACTGGCGTCTCATGTCTTGGTACATTTTGTCCCCTTCGGGATGTACCGCGAACCGTGAGCCGTGCGACTCTGCCATCACCTCGTGTCGCAATTCCTCCCCTTCCGGAACCACTAATCTCCCATTGAAGCGTAATCCCCCGTCTGAGCTAACGATATAGGACTCGGCTCCCTATGCTAGTAATCGAACTATCTGCTCCTGACAGAACGAGTCATTGGACTGTGCCCGTACTACCTTCGTGACAATCTGCGGTGTAACGGTCATCACAGACATGAAAGATCGGGCCACTGCATCCTGGTGTCCCAATTCCTTCCACTTAGCCTTCCACACCTCTGCCACCTCATCTGCTGGCCTACGGCTCAACACGTCTGCTACCACGTTAGCCTTACCTGGGTTAATTGGATGTCGAACTGGTAGTCCTTCACAAACACAAGCCACCTACGCTGCCGCATATTCAATTCCTTCTGCGTGAACAGGTACTGTAGGGACTTGTGGTCCGTGAACAGTTGGAACTTCTCCCCCAAAAGATTGTGCCTTCAAATCCGTAGGGCAAATACCACTGCCGCCAACTTCAAATCATGCATGGGGTAATTCTTCTCATGAGGCTTAAGTTTACGGGAAGCATAAGCTATGGCATGTCTCTCCTGCTGTAATACACCTCCAAGCCCTTGCAAAGACGCATCGGTGTAAACCAAATACTCAACTCCCGATCTCGGCAATGCTAACACAGGTGCTGAGGTTAATTTGTCCTTCAATTCATCGAATGCCAACTGACAGGCATCACTCCAGATGTATGGCACACCCTTACGTGTCAGATGTGTCAAAGGACCTGCTATCTCCGAGAAACCCCGAATAAACCTCCTGTAGTATCCTGCTAGACCCAAAAAACTACGAATTTCCGTTGGTGTCGAGGGCTGCCCCCACTCCCTCACCGCTGATACTTTCCCCGGATCAACCGATATTCCCCGGTCGGAAATAATGTGTCCCAAAAACTGGACCTCCTTCAGCCAAAACCCTCACTTCTCATATTTTGCATACAACTCGTTCTGACGAAGTGTCTGCAAAACCTGCCTCAAATGCTCGGCGTGCTCCTCCTCTGTCTGGGAGTAAACCAGAATATCGTCGATGAAGATAATGACAAATTGATCTAGGAAATCCCTGAACACTCTGTTCATCAAGTCCATAAACACTGCTGGAGCGTTGGTTAAGCCGAAAGGCATAACCCGAAACTCGTAAGAACCATATCTCGACAAGAACGCAGTCTTCGAGACATCTTCCTCCCTGATACGCAACTGATGGTATCCCGATCTCAAATCAATCTTCGAGAAGAAAGAAGCTCCTCTCAATTGGTCGAATAAGTCATCGATTCGAGGCAACGGATACTTATTTCGTATCGTGACCTTATTCAACTCTCGGTAGTCCACACACAATCTCAGTGAACCGTCCCTCTTCTTTACAAACAGAACTGGAGAGCCCCAAGGTGAGGTACTCCTGCGAATAAAGCCCTGACCTAACAGATGCTCTATCTGATCCCGTAACTCCCTCATCTCAGCTAGAGCCATACGGTACGGTGCGCGTGCTTTAGGTCTCGTACCCGGTAGCAAATCTATAACAAAGTCTATCTCTCGACTGGGGGGTAAGCCTGGTATCTCCTGAAACACATCCGAATACTCCCTGACTACTGGGATAGAATCTAAAGGAATCACTACCTCCTTAGAGGTATCCTCCTCAATGTAATACAGATGAGCGGTCGATCCTCCCTCTGGGCGAGGCATCGCCACTACAAACATCTCTTGCCCCGGAATGGCAAAAACAATGCTCCCGCTGAAGCAATAAATCATGGCCCTATAAGCTACGAGCCAATCCATCCCAATAATCACATCGTGAACATGCATATCTAATACCAACATGTCTGCAGGTAATACCAAACCACCAATCTCTACCCCCACTCCCCGGCATATAAAGAAAATAAGTGACCCACTCCCCAATGGTGAGTCGACACACGTCACTGTGCTCTCTGCCGTAGCTAACAATCCTAAAGCTTTCGCGAAGTGTGTAGCTATAAAACAATGTGTAGCACCCGTATCAAACAACACCCGACCCATAGTGCCATGGATAGGAAATGTACCCTCAATCGCGGGCTGTGCCTGTGGAACTGCAGCCTGGTGGACGTTGTAGACACGTTCATACTGTAGCTGCCCCTGCTGAGCTGGGACTGCTAGAATGGGTGGCAATGCTGCCATCTGTGGCAGTGCGGGAACAGCGGTGGGAAACATAGGCCTCTGTGGCTCCTGGCGAGCATGCTACTGCTGCTGCTGTGGGGACCTGCCCCTATCAGGACAATCCTGTCGATTATAGCCAGTCTTGCCACAAACAAATCACTTCCCTGGGAAGTTCCCTCCTCTCTGTCCCTGCTGTCCCCGGCCCTGGTGGCCGTTACCATTCCTCCCTTGGCCCTGCTGGCCCTGGTGAAACTGCTGCCCATTCTGCCCCTGTTGGCCCTGATGGCCGTTTGGACCCTGATGGCCCTGACGGAAACCTCCCTGTCCCTGTCTGTAGTTCCCTGATCAGAACCTCTTATTATCCCCCTGCTGGGAGCCCTGCTCATTCTGTCTCTGCCCCTGACCAGATTGTGCCCCGCTGGCACCATGCCCTCCAGTCCTGCCCTGATGGCTAGACTCCCCCGACCTCTTGCCCTCGGCCATATGAAAACGGTGGTCCTGGCAGTGTAACAATACAGCGTTAACCACATCAGAATAGGTGGCCAACAATAGTTTCCCTAGCAGATGTTGACGGATCCTCCAAGTCAACCCGTCCGTGAACTTCTCAATCTTCTTCTTCTCTGTTGGTATCTCATCTGGAACGATATTCAACAGATTTGTGAACTCGGCCTCATACTCGGCCACAGTCTTACCTTCCTGCTTCAGACTCATCAATCTCCTCCTCATTTTCGTATGAACAGCTGACGGAGAGTACTTGCGGTCGAACCGCACCCAGAACTCCTGAATCGTGAGAGTATCCCTCTCCTCCATGGTGGTAATAGACTCCCACCACTGTAGCGCAGATCCAACTAGCTTGAAAGTAGCTAGAACCTGCTTCTGAACATCCGTGCACTCATACATCCTCATGTGCCTCTGCATATCCTTCCTCCACTGGCTCGAGACTACCACATCTGAGCTACCAGCAAACTCTGGCGGATGCGCTTTCTAAAAAGTGTCACGTACACGCTCCCAAGAAGACGGGAATGCATTAGCCTGTACTGGCGCGGCAACTGGCGCCTGAGGTGGTGCCTGCTGAACAACGGCAATGGCGGCATTTACCGCTTGGGCTACTATAGCTGCAACCTCAGCGGCGTTCATCATGCCCTGAACTGGAGCGGGTTGGGGTTCGGGCGTTGCATCCCTGGGAACTCGTCGTGGAGGCATATGAAATAAGAACAAAGTTTATAAGTTCGCTGTTTATAAACTTAAGATAGCTGAAGAACGAAGCATACACAAAAAGAGTACAACAGTCCTAAAATATAGGGCTCTATATCAAAGAAACTTAGCTGAAATATAATAAGCCGTCAGATCCTAAAGGACACTAGAACCTGATGCTCTGATACCACCTGTGATACCCCGACTAATTAAATACCGGGTAGCTACTCCTTTATTAAATTAATTCAAAATGCCAAGTTGGCTCAGTTAATAGCATCACTGTCGAAAACAATTTTATTATTACTAGCCACCTAGTATTTAAAAAGTAAGTGCCAAATTTTAATTAAAGTCTGATTAACATTCAACAAGTGTAATAAAGACTAATAACACCATTCACCATAA
Source organism: Sambucus nigra (assembly GCA_949130495.1). Lineage (NCBI taxonomy): Eukaryota > Viridiplantae > Streptophyta > Magnoliopsida > Dipsacales > Adoxaceae > Sambucus > Sambucus nigra. The sequence continues at coordinate 406,798,558 of OX422207.1, forward strand.
TGAAGTAAATAGAATGACCATCACATAAGGTAAATAAAGTCTGGAGGAAAAACTCCTCACTACAATCCCACAACTGAAATAAGTAAACCGAAAACTAAAACAGTACATGCCAAAGTCTGAAAACTGTAATGGAAATGTAACTCTAATAGAAATGGGCAACATGACCTACAACTGATAGATAATGAATCTGGAATCCAAGCGATAGAAGCGTCTACAAGCAAATCCCTGTAGCTTCCACAAACAGCTACAGCTCGTCACCTGAATGAATGTCCTATGCATGGTGTCCTTGTGGCTGGGCACCTAAAATGGTTTTACAAAGAAAAATAGATTTGAAAAGCAAACGGGTCAGAGCCCGAATGTGGAGTTATATTTTAAAAACCTGCAAGTGCTTTAAAACATTAAATGCAAAATACATGTTAGGACGTACACTCACATGATATTCTCACCTCTCGTCTAACTGTGCACTCCTAACGTAAGTACCCATCTACAACGACACAAACCACTAGCTAAGTGACATCATCTCTAGCTAGACTATCATAGGTCCTACCCATATTACTCGGTTCTATTAACATTATAACGCTCGTAATTAAGTAGGGGTTTAACGTAAACTCAGATGCTCAATATGCAATATATATATCACTATCAGTTAACTCGTTATATTTCTCGAAGCAATACCGTAACAACATTAACATGAAGGTTCCCATTAATTAAGCGTATATTATTCACATCATAAATATACAATATAAGCACCCCGAGAACTAAGCTGTGGTACACACATACTCTGCTATCCATCCCGGTACATCACGTACATAAGGATTACATATTCCGAATCTCTCAGGAATAGTTCACAGATAACAACATCACAAACAATGGAGGCGAACACAGTCACATCACATAGGTCACACACATACCTACGCTCCTACGATCAGCGAACTTATTAATATCCCAATAAGTCTTTCTATGACCTATGTTCATCGAGGTAACCAGTCTAAATCCGGGCAACACAAGGATAAGAGGGACCTAAGCGAACGCAAACCTCCCGTGATAGCAAGTATGGTAGGTATGTCATACACACAATTCATATACTAATACTAAGTAAACACACATCTTAGTAATCACGTAGTTTAATCGTAGTACATATCGCATTCTCGTACTAACTTATAATTATCACAATTTATACTATTCCGGTTTATAATCATACGCGCCATAATTTATTCTCACATCGTAGTAGACACTCACGTCTCAACCCAAACGGTTCATTGAATTAAATCTCTCGTATATAATTTACTCCTCGTAATAACCCAAAAGTCCCAATTCTATCCTTACATCATCATTGGAATGTTATCTATATCCTCGAACAAGTTTACGGGGCTCCAAAAATCAAAACAGTCCAAAAAGGCCCAAACTGTCAACTCGTTAGAAGTCTCGTTCGAACGAGACTGTTCGAACGAGATCCCTCTGTCAACTCGTTAGAAGTCTCGTTCGAACGAGACTGTTCGAACGAGATTCCAGTTCGTTCGAACGAACTGTACCTTCTAACGATATCTCGTTCGAATGAGATATCGAACGAAACTACCCCTCGTTAGAAGAGACTGGTCAACTCGTTAGAAGCTCGTTCGAACGAGCTCGTTCGAACGACCTGGGTAGGGGCTTCTAACGACCTGCCAGTTTCGTCCCAGATTCTCTTAGTTACGTTTTTCATCCATTTCTACTCCTCAAATCTTCTCCAAAGTTCGTCCCAACAATGTTTTAAGTTCTCTAATCATCCTAAAACATGCTAAGGTCATAAACTAACATCTTTTAAGGCATTAATGCATCCTAAACATCATTAAATCACAAGATTTTATACTTTTCCCCAATTTTATCAAGAACATGAACCCTAGATTTATATCATCATCAAATCCCAGAATTTAATCCGTTTTAATTTCTTCTAATCACAATTATCATGAGAATAATCATCTACCTATCATTTTACATGCAATTCTCTTCAAAATTTTCAAGTTCTAAACTCCAAACTACATGGGTTTTCATATTTCACCAAGAACAAACACAAAATTCGAATTTTTCTAACATGGAAAGAACATTCTTTGAAATTAAATGGAATTAAGTCACTTGCCTTGGTTGTCTCTGAGTTTGGATGATGGTTTGATGAAGATTTTTCTGCAGAATTCCCTCTCTCCAAGCTTCTTCTCCAATGGTGGCTTAAGGTGGCTAGGGTTTGATTTGGGAAACTTAGAAAACTCTTCTAATAACCTACGTAGCCTTCTAGGTTAATATGGTTTGGTTAATGGGCTTAGTGGGTTAAATCCACATCAGATTAAAACTCCCAATTTTCGTCACTTTTAATTCCTCAAAATGTAAAATTACCAAAATACCCTTTAAGTTGCCGGTATGGCCTAAAAATACCCCGAGACCCAAACTACACCCCCGGCTAGTGTTTTCTGACTATCTCGACCCTTCCGGACGCGTTGGCGCACTCAAAACAACCATACGGATAATAGAAATAAAAATCACTTTTATAATTAAAATAATATACCATGACGCGGCGGTCACACGCGTCTCAACAAAATTTCTAAAATGACGTATATCAATCTCACGACAAATTTTATAATACCAAATACATATATCAAAACATGTATGCACATAATCAAATACCAACTCGCATCTCGTTAGTATTTATAACCCGGATTAATTTCCAATTAATACGCATTTAATTAATTAATCCCAAAAATAAATATAGCCAAAAGTACGGGGTATTACAGTTACATTCAGTATCATTTGTTGACACGCTTCCGCACAACATTCATATTATCAGAAGTTTGTTGGCTTAGATTTATTATATTTCTACATTCTTTCTTTCTATATGGCATGTTTATAGCTCAAACATTTATGGTCATGTTTGTATTTATGCATGTATGCACATAAAATTCATCTGTCTCTTCAATCGAAACCTTCATCGCAGTTCGACAATTATAATTTAAATTACTAATTAGTTTGTACAAAGGTTTTTTTATATTGATATTGTTATATTAGTATTTCTTCGCTACATTCCTCTTTTTATCTCCCTTGTGAATTTCTAGAGAGTCATGTTTATTTATTATTTTCAATATGGAACTTCTTTTCTAAGTCTAACATTTTTCATTGATATGGTTGGGAATCAAGCTGTATAAATGATTTGGATTATGTGTGTGTTTCTCAAATTACTACTTGTATGATGAATTTAAAAGCCAAGCTTCACATTACACAATTCTCTCTATTTTCTTAGAGTCATTTGCAACAAAATGGAGTCGTTTGGCTTACATATAATTAGCCTTTTCTTTTCTTGTCGTGTTGTTGATTTCTTTAATGTAACCTTTTAAATATGGGTATTCATGATTGTCAATATATAAAGATTTTGAATTTTCGACCCCGTTTGGCTGTCCCAAAATTATAAACTGGCTCATTAATAAATTGATCAGTTTACAAATTGGCCAATTAATTGTGTTCAGTTTTATAAATAAAATGATTCCTCAATTGCCCCATTTTAGCTCATGTGTAAAATTTAAAATTGGATCATTTCACAAAAAACATGAAATGCATGCATTTGAAATATGAGTCATAAAAAGTGCATGCGACTGCCCCTCTCCCCTCCCCCTCCTTCTCATATCCCCTCCATCCCCACCTCCACCCCCCCCCCCCCCCGTCCTTTCTCTCAATTCATTTTTATCTATTTTTCTGTCGAACCTTAACATCTGTTTCATATTACCAAACATTACATAAAATTGAATCTTAACTCATTTCAAATCCATTCATTTATAATTCACAATGAATTAATTTAAATAATCAAATAATTCGCTCAACCAAACAGAGTCTTATAGTATGATTAATGCCAGGAAAGATATTGGTTGTATATTTCGTTTATATATTCATTAAAAGTCATGAATATTCATTACCCACTTAATAGAACTCTCATAATTTGGGTTACACGTGTTATTTATCTTCCTAAGCTTTTAGAAGCCATTTGATTTGTTCATTGGAAAATTTGTGTCATGTGTACTCTGAATAATACTTTTAAGGCCTCGTTTGGAATTGACCAATTTTTTACAAATTAATTAATTAATTGTGTTTGGTTTTATTAATGAAATGATTCATTAATTGCCTATTTTAGCTCATGTGTAAACTCTGAAATGGATCATTTAACAAAAAACGTGAAATCCATCCATTAGAAATATGAGTCACATAAAGTGTATCTTCCTCTCTTTATCCCCCCCCCCCCCCCTCCCGCGTTTCTCTGTTTGTTTTTATCTTATTTTTCTCATAAAACATTAACATCAATTTCAGATTATCAAACATTGCGTAAAATTAGATTTAAACTCATTTCAAATCCACTCATTTACAATTCACTAATTCACAATGAACCAATTTACATAATCAAATAATTTGTGCAACCAAATAGGACCTTAGATCATGAACTGATGCTTTAGATATTTATATAATGTTAAAGCAAATGACTAAGATATTTCCCCTGTACTTCATATGAATTTATGTGAGTTATCATCTCTCTATAAGTTATACATCAAATTCAACTTGGGTGCCTGGCCCAATGTGGTTGGTTTTGGACAAATAGTTATGACTAGGTGTAAAAATTAAGCCCGTGGTGTTAATTAGACATTGTATCTAATGGTTATTTTCATTAAAAAAAAATTCCTTTTACACGAAAAATTGTTAAAATTGTCGTCATTAGAGATGAAATTATTTTGATGTGTTATACTGTATTTTTTTTCCTTTGGAATGTACTAATCTCTTTTATTATATTTGAAATGTTTACTTTAAACTTTATTTTCACTACACCAAAATGGGTAAATTGGCACCCTTCCAGCGGCTAGCCTTATCACGGTCATTGACTGTGACAAAAAAACATGTGTTTTTTGTCACGGTCATTGACCGTGATAAGCCCGTGATAAAGACTTGTCATGGTCATTGACCGTGACAAGGCCGTGACAACTGTACTTGTCACGGTCAATGACCATGACAATCCTTATAATATTGTCACGGTCAAGGACCGTGATACGTCCGTGACAAATGTCTCAGTAAAAAACCCTTTCCCCTTCTTTTTTTCCCCCGTCGATTCTTCCCTCCTTTTCTCTCTCTCTCTCTCTACGCTGCTCTCCCCCTCTCTCTCTCTCTCTACTTTCAGGTCACTTTCTCTCTCGCTCTCTCTCCCATTTATATATATGTGTGTGTGTATATATATATATGTGTGTGTGTGTGTGTATATGTGTGTGTGTGTGTGTGTGTATATGTGTGTGTGTGTGTATGTGTGTGTGTGCGTGTGTGTGGTGGGTGGGGAGTGGGGCAGGGTGGGGAGGAGCTAGTGTGTGTGTGTGCATGTGTGTGTGTGTGGTGGGGAAGGGAGTGGGGCAGGGTGGGGGGAGGGGGTAGGGTAGGGTAGGGGAAGGGGACAGGGATGGGGGGGGGGCTGCGCGGATGTGTGTGAATGTGTGCGCGTGTGTGTGTGTATGTGCGCGTGTGTGTATATGTGCGTGTAGTGTGCGTGTTTGTGCGTAATGTCCCTTGTAAATGAATTGATTGGTTATTAATTTTTTAAGTAAATTAATATATGATTGTCCCTCATTGTAAATTAGTAAATTAATATATGATTAATTATGAAAGTAGGATTGCCCCTTATTGTAAATTAGTAAATTAATAATTGTATACTTTAATTGTCAGTTTAATTGATGAAAATAATTAATTGAGTAGATGAATTAGAAGGAGTACGGGATACACATTTGTTGTTGAAATTGCTGTTGGATTATAGTGGATCGATGTTGGGTTGGTTAGTTTTAAAAGTGGAATGACCATTGGATTATTGTCCATATGGGGGTGGGATTTTTCAACTTTTTTTGAAAATTACTTTGTCTATCGAATAATATATATATAGTGTTGATGTAAAAAATTAGATTTAACCTAATTATTTAATCACAGATAAAAATAAATAAAACAAGAGACTTTTAAAGTGGTTCAGTCTTATAAGAATGGCCTACGTCCGTTGTTTGTGTTATTGCTGACTGTTTGCAGAATTCTCGATAATGGGTTTACCAAGAAATTCCGAGTCCCCTGCTAATGAGGAGGTTACAATGTATTTATAACCTTGAGGCTGTACATGCGAGAGAATATTACATAGTTGTCCAATCGGTGTGTACATCTGTATGATAATAATCAGCATTTAATGCGCATTCAATCCTCTTAATTATTCAGTTATAAATGCCCTGTACGAGGTGCAGCTCGGACCGCCTAAGCTGCTCGGACCGCCTAAGTAGCTCGATACAATAATGTTCCTCGGAAAACACTTGCTGCTCGGAGCGCCTGAGTTGGTCGGGGAGGTTGAGTTCCTCGGAATCGAGGTGTTGTCAAAAAGGTTCTCGGGTGCCATGTAGATTGACACGTGTCTCCACATAATTGGTCCACGTCAGCAGGTTAAATTTGGTATCAACAGAAGCCCCCAATGTTTCGTGGTTTGATGTTGAAGAAAAGTATGGAACATTTATGCCGCCTAAACTTTATGAATTTTAGACAATCGTTCGTTGTGCATAACTCCTTTCCTGAGTACATAGTATCAAGCTTTTAAAGTGTTTCGAGTTTCAATAACCGCTTCGTGTTTCGTGCCTTTTTCTTCTTTTTAGCCGTCGAATACTCGATCGTCCATCTTGGTAATCATTGCTTTTTTCCATTCTCGAGGTAAAGTATTTAAACGCTTCAGAAAACTCGATCGTCTTTTACTTTTTCAAATCTACATCTTTATAATTTCTTCACTTCTTCTCTGTCTTGTGCGTTCGTTTCTTCCATTGTTCGTTGTCACCTGATTCATCTTTTTCCTGTAAGATCTTCTTCCTTCTCTTTTATTTCTTTTGTTCATCATGGTTTACGTCGTTGAATCTCTTGAAAAATTTTGCTCTGATTTTTCTATTCCTTCCTGGGTTATATTGGAAGAGCTTTCTGAGCCTTCTAACTATTTTCGTTTGGCTGAGGGACATTGGTTCCCCAGTCTCTTTGTAGCTGAATGTGGCTTTTCTTTTCCTCCAAATCCCTTGTGTTTGGAATTCTGTCAATATTTTGACGTGGTACCTGTAAAAATAGCTCCCAATACCTGGAGAATAGTTAATGGAGTCCATAGGTTAAATCAGATTCATGGAACTCGTTTAGGAATTCCAAAAATTATGATAGCACTTTTTATTTAAAAACTAGGTTTTTAAATAGGGCTTTAGTTGTCAATCTCCCCGATGCCAACAGGGATTACTTCGAGCACGGGGTTGTTATGAAAAATTGGCAACATGCTCCATTAAATGGAGATGATGTGTATCAGGGTCCTAGATGCCCTCCCTATGGCAATGGGATAGGTTGTTTTTATTTTATTTTATTTTTGAAATTATGTTTTCTTTGTGTTTGATAAAATGCATCATTAACATTTTAATTTTTATTTATTTGCAGTTGATAGCAAAAAGAAATCTCCTAAAGAAACTGATGTTAATTTGAGGCACTTGAAACTTATCTGGAGTTTTCACCAAACTGTTGCTGACGAACATATCAGATCAGCCTCGTACTTGTTGCAGTACAAGAGTTACACTTCTTCTTTCACTGCTCGTCCAGTAATAAGTGACATAGAACCAGCACCAGCTTTTGAAGGTTCCTCTCCTGAATCAAATATGCCTCTCAGTGACAGAATGAAGAGAAGAAGAGCTCCCTCATATTTTAACAAATCAAACTCTGCCAATATAGAGGCAAAGAGAAATAAGCAAGATGTTCCAGAGGAAGGGACAAGAAAAGTTGATGCACCCCCTCCTACTGCTGCTAACAAGGATGTCGAGAAGCCCCCTGTGGCTCCGGGTAAGGTTGTTGATGTCTCTCCTCCAAGCGAGGTTATAGTTATATCACCGACCAAGACCATATCCTTGGTCGAAAATGTCCCTGCTCCCACGAGGAAGTTGAAGAAAAGCTCCTCGGATAAAGTGCCTGAATCCATCTCTCACCCTCTAACTACTGGAAGTGGTGTTCCCACTTTTGTTGCTCCGAGCTCTGCCATGAGCTCTGTGAATTCTTGGATTATCCCTGAAATCCAAGGTCTTGAAGACACTCTTTCTCGGGATAGGGTTACCACCTTGGCAGCTCAACGTATTGCCTCAGTAAGTATTACTAATCTAAACTTTCACTTTTTAATATTATGTACTTGCACTGACTTACAATTGTTTTCTTTTTCCAGTTGGTAACTTGTTTCAACACCATTTTGAAAAAGGATGAAGCTATTAAAGCTTCGAGCTCCTCGTTAGGTGTGAAGGAATCTCTTGTAGGTCTGACATGGTCATTAAATGATTCTCGTCAGAAGTATGACGAAGATAAAACTGCTTGGGAAAAGCAATTAAAAGCCATTGAGCAAGAGAAAGAGAAAGCTGTGGAGGCCTCTCAGGAGTTGGAGAGGAAAATTAAAGAATGTGAGAAGAAGAATACTGAGCTTGAGGAAAAGCTCAAAAATGCTGGAGAGCTTGAGACCAAGCTTAAAACTACTGAAGAAGAACTGGGCAAACTCCATGAAGCTGATCGTCAGAAGGAAGAGGCAGAAAGGAAATTGAAAGCTGCCAAGGAACTCTTATCTGAGAAGCTTTCCTCGGATAAGGTGAAGAGGAAACTGGATGTTAAAAAGTCCTTCAGTGCTGGCTGGGACAAAGGTTGGAACAAAGGCCTAGCTACCATGTCCTCTCAATTGGATTTTGCTAGCCTCAAATTCTTCAGGGACGGATGGATTGCTACTCTGTAGGAGTTAAAGGTCTCAGAGAGTTCTGAGTTATTTCAACGTCATGTTCACGGTCCTCCTCCTTCCCCTGGCGAAGAAGAAGAGGACGAAGCTGCCTCTGAAGAATCTTCAATGATGGTTGGGGATCAGGTCCCTATAGTTGAACTTCGCTATGAGCAACCCCAACCAACTATTACTCCTACCGAGCAGCTTCAATCTACTAGTACTTTTGTCGAGAAACTGCCAATATCCTTCGAGCAACCAGCCTCCTCATCTCAGCCTTCCAAGGAAGTCGCAAAACAAAAGGAGAAGGTGTAAAGTTGCTCGGGATTTAATTTTATTATTTCTTTTGAATGTAACCCTGAACTTTGTACCTGTCTTTTGATAAATAAAAATTCGAGTTTTTGTTGTTCATGTTGACTTTCTTTGTCTTGCTCTGCCTTTATTGTTTATTAATCCTCTTTATGGCTTTTCTTTGCTAGTTTATGGCCAGGATGGAACTCTTGTCACCTCACGATACTGAGTTGATGAAAAAATGTAATGAATATTTCAAAGCTGGCCATACAGATTTGGATGAATCACAAATTTTTGATATCCTGGGTTTAGATGCCTCTGAGCGAGCAGTGGAAGCTTATTAATATCTGAAATGCTTCGACCGAGCTGTTGCCAATAATGTGGCTTATTACGAGATGATTGGAGATCTCCAGGGTATCATCGAGGAACTTCAGCAACAATACAAGGAATCTTCTGCCCTTTTGCATCAGGGGTATGAGAAAAAGTATCAGCAACTAAATGCTGACAAAGGATATGATAAGTTAGTCACTGATTATGATTTTAAGGAGAGGACTTTGAAGACCGAGGTCAAAGAGCATAGGTAGATAGTGAAGTTGCTGGAACAGGAAAACAATAACCTGCGAGGAGAGATATCTCAGATGAAATTTGTAGCATCTACCTCGAGCGCTTTGGTCCCTGTCAACGACGAGGGTTTCTCTTTCTTGGAGGTCAAAAATGCCAACTTGAGAGATGAACTGGAAACCTTAAAAAGGATTGGACCTTCTACCTCTGCTCGCGGGCGAGCAAGAGCTTCTCGGTGACGAGAAAGGGATGCTCGTATTTCAATTAAGGAACAAAGAACTCAATCAGCTTTGGAGAATCAGCCCTTCCAGTTGATGGCGAAGAACCAAGCATTAGCTGAGATGTCTAAGAAGATTCAGACCTTCGATGAGCAACTTGCTGCCCAAAATTCTGCCTTGGAGAACAAAACAAATTTGGTGAAGAATCTTCACGAGCAGTTAGAGAGGTTGACCTACCAATTCCACAAGCAACCCAGAGAATTCTGGATGGCTGGTTATAATGAAGCCCTCTATCACCTTGATGACCGGATCCAGCAGTCGAACAACGAGGGGTACAAGCAAGGATGGCTAAATGCCTTGGGTGTGCTGCAGTTGGAACAGGGTCACTATTTGTGGGATTACTATGACCCTGGCTTGCTCGAGTTGCCAGTGCCACCTTTCAAACTTGATATGAGCTGGATTCCTTCTCGGGCCATTCCTCAATGCCTGATTTCAAAGTATCTTGGTGACTACAATCTTCATTCAAATTTTGAGATATCTCGGCCAGAGCACCTGTTTGCTCGTCCTTCTGTGATGAATATTCAAATGTTGAAAGACATAAACTTCATAAACTCCCCCTATGCCTTAGACGATCCTCCTCCCGGAATGGAACCTGCTTCAAAGGCAGAGGGAAAGAAACCCATAGAATAGGATTTTATGTAATGACTTGTACTTTTCGCTACTTATGTAATTCTATTTAATTTGAATGAAAAATTTTGGTGATACATTTGTAATGAAAATTTGTCTTTCGTTATTTTCTTCTAAATAATTTGTAAAATGTTTTTGCTTGTTGGTTGTTTATTTCATTGCAGTGATTTATCAATCCTTGATCTTTATGTGATAAAATATCCTTTATCTCATGATCCTGTTCAATTTAAACAACTGGAGATGATTGTAATTGGCTTACCGACCAACTAGAGTTTATTAAGATATTTGTTTGTGACCATCCTGAGTTGGTGAACTTTTATTCCACGACCAACCGTAGTTAGGGGATTTTTATTTATCGACCAACCGTAGTTGGTAGACCGACCAACCGTAGTTGGTAAGGTTTTTATTTATCAACCAACCGTAGTTGGTAGACCGGCCAACCGTAGTTGGTAGGGTTTTATATTTATCGACCAACCGTAGTTGGGAGACCGACCAACCGTAGTTGGTGGGATTTTTATTTATCGACCAATCGTAGTTGGTTGACCGACCAACCGTAGTTGGTAGGGTTTTATATTTATCGACCAACCGTAGTTGGTAGACCGACCAACCGTAGTTTGTGGGATTTTTATTTATCGACCAACCGTAGTTGGTAGACCGACCAACCGTAGTTGGTAGGGTTTTATATTTATCGACCAACCGTAGTTGGTAGACCGACCAACCGTAATTGGTGGGATTTTTATTTATTGACCCACCGTAGTTGGTAGAACGACCAACCATAGTTGGCCGGGTTCTATATTTATCGACCAACCGTAGTTGGTAGAAACGACCAATCGTAGTTGGTAGGGTTTTATATTTATCGACCAACCATAGTTGGTTGACCGACCAACCGTAGTTGGTGGGATTTTTATTTATCGACCAACCGTAGTTGGTAAGGTTTTTATATTTATCGATCAACCATAGTTGGTAGACCGACCAACCGTAGTTGGTGGGATTTTTATTTATCGACCAACCATAGTTGGTAGACCGACCAATCGTAGTTGGTAAGGTTTTTATATTTATCGACCAACCGTAGTTGGTAGACCGACCAATCATAGTTGGTAGGGTTTTATTTATCGACCAACCGTAGTTGGTAGACCGACCAACCGTAATTGGTGGGATTTTTATTTTGAACTTGATGCTTAGTGTGTAGCACTAATACTCCAAAAAAAAATTCATCAAAATGAAAGAATTGGATAAAAACTTCAACACTTTATTCATACTGAAGAAAAATTCTTTACATAGGAATACCTACTACTGATAATACTTACGTAGATGCTCTGCATTCCATGCATTCTTAAATTCTTCCCCCTCCAAAGTTTCAATTCTGTAAGTTCCTGGGCGAACAACTTATGTTACTCTGTAGGGTCCAGGCCAGTTAGCTTCCAATTTGTTGTGTTTTTTAATCACTTTTTTTAGCACATAGTCCTCTTCTTTCAAATCACATTTCTTTACTCTCTTGTTGTAGAACAGAGTTGTTCGTTGCTGGTAAGCAGCATTCCCAATTGTTGCTTCTTCTGTAACTTCCTCGAGCATATCCAAATCTAATCTTCTCATCAAATCGATGACAGGAGAATTGAAATTCAGCACTCTGTGTGTTGGGAGGCCCAACTCGGCAGGTATAATAGCTTCACTTCCAAATGCCAGCATGTACGGAGATTCTCCTGTTGCTGCTCGTGGTGTAGTACGATAAGCCCATAGTACAGAATGTAGCTCATTGATCCAATTTGCCTTCGCATCATCCAGTCTTTTCTTCAAACCATTCATCAGTGTTTTATTCATCACCTCAGTTTGTCCATTGCTCTAGGGATGGCCTGGTGCCGAGTGGATTTTCAATATATTTTACTGATGACAATATGCAGCGAACTCCTCGTTATCAAATTGAGTTCCATGGTCTGTGATGAATGCATGAGGAAGACCATATCTACACATGATGTTCTTCCATATAAATTTATACACCTTCTCATAAGTAATATCAATAAGAGGTTCAGCTTCCACCCATTTAGTAAAATAATCCACAACGACGACGAGGTATTTGAACCTTCCTCTTGTCGTCGGGAGTGGCCCGACCAAGTCCATTCCCCACATGGAAAATGGCCAAGGGGATGTTATGGGTGTTAGCAATGGCTGAGGAGTTCTTCGAAGGGATGAGAAGCGTTGACATTTGTCACATTTCTTGGCATACGCTGTGCAATCAGCCCTCATCGTCGGCCAATAATATCCTTGCGTCATTATTCTTTGCAAAAGCGTCCGACCTGCTACATGAGCTCCACAGGACCCTTCATGGACCTCTTCAACCAAATCTTTCACCTCGTAAGGGTGCACACATCTTTGCAGACCTGCTATAATTCCTCGTCTATATATAATACCATTAGTCAATACATAGAGAGCATCTTTAAACTTTAGTTTCTTGGCTGCGAGTTTGTCGATTGGTAATTTCCCTTCTTCAATATATGCCCTGATGGGATCCATCCAAGATGGTCCTAACTCAAGGGTAATAAAGTTCATCATTATATCTTCGTCTATGCTTCGACTAGCCAAGACTTCTATTGGGATTGTTCTTCGTAGCTCGGTGTGTGTGGATGAAGCTAACTGAGCTAAGGCGTCCGATCTTGCATTCTCCAATCTTGGTATTCTAATTATATGTACTACGATCAGGCTTGATAAAACTTCCATTGCTTTTGCATGATACCTGATCATTAATTCTCCTTTGGTTTCATATAATCCCAGCAATTGATTTACGATCAATTGCGAATCACTGAATACGACAACTGCTTCGCCCCCATGGTTTTTGCCAATCCAAGTCCTGCAATCATAGCTTCATATTCAGCCTCATTATTAGAAGCCTTGAATTGAAAACTCAAAGCATATTCCACATCGACCTCATCCGGGCTGTTCAAAATAATCCCTGCTCCACAGCCTGTAATGCAAGATGAACCATCCACATATAGATTCCATATAGGTACCTCATCCTCAAATTTTATATCGGATAAAGTTCCTCGGTGGAATATTTGTTGCTTCCTTTGATCCTCCTCTAGTACTTCTTACTGCTCGTCGACCATCTCCCCCTAATCGTCAACTGACTTAAGTTGATCGGGGTTTAAATTTGATGATCCCGTAACATCCACAGGTTGGTCGGTATTCAGCTTTTGCTCCTCGGAGGTGTCAGGATAAGTGAATTCTGCGATAAAATCGGATACTGCTTGCCCTCTAAGTGACGACCTAGGCTCATAAATTATATCATATTCACCAAGTTCTACTGCCCAGTACATCAATCTCCCAGATTTTTCTGGTTTATGAAGAGCTTGTCTAAGTGGCATATCGGTATACACTACTATGGTATGAGCTTGGAAGTACGGCCTCATTCTTCTACTTGCTTCGATCAACGCCAGTGCCAACTTTTCTAGTCTTGGATATCTGATCTCTGCTCCTCGGAAGGCCTTGCTAGTGTAATAAATTAGTTTTTGCACTCCATTCTCCATTATCCATTCTTATCAAAGCCGAGCTAACTGCATTCTCCGAAACTGCCAAATACAAGTACAATATTTCTCCCATCACTGGCCTGGAAAATAGTGGGGGTGCTCCCAAGTATTTATTTAACTCTTGAAAGGACTTCTCGCATTCATCATTCCATTCAAACGTTTTTCGGAGTGTTTTAAAGAATGGGAGGCATCTATCAGTTGCTCGTGATATAAATCTATTAAGTGCTGCAACTCGCCCTGTGAGACTTTGCACTTCCTTCTTCGTCATTGGAGATCATAGCCCCAATAGAGCCTTGATCTTTTCTGAATTTGCTTCAATACCTCATTAGTTGACAATATACCCGAGGAACGTACCTTCTCGTACTCCGAATATGCACTTAGTAGGGTTCAACTTCATTTGATATTTATCTAATTGATTAAAGGTTTGACCTAGATCAATTAGATGGTCAGCAGCTCTCTTGCTCTTCGTTAGCATATCATCAACATAAACCTCCATATTGTGACTGATTTGCTCTGCAAACACCTTGTTCATCAGCTGCTGATATGTTGCACCTGCATTTTTTAAACCAAAAGGCATAACATTATAACAGTAAGTTCCCCTAGGGGTATTAAAAGAGGTACTCTCCCTATCTTCAGGTTTCATTTTAATCTAGTTGTAACTAGAATAAGCATCCATGAAGCTCAACAGCTCGTGTCTCGAGGTAGCGTCCACTAATTGATCAATTCGGGGTAAAGGAAAATGATCCTTTGGGCATGCCTTGTTGAGATCGGTGAAGTCTACACACATCCTCCACTTGTTATTCTTCTTCTTCACCATCACCACATTAGCTAACCAGTCTGGATATTTGACATTTTCAATAAAGCAAGCTTTTTGGAGATTCTCGACCTCCTCTTGTATAACTTGGTTCTTCTCGGGGCTGAACACCCTTCTTCGCTGCTTCACAGGTTTGATGTCCTTGTTCACATTAAGTTCATGACACAAGAAATTTGGTTCTATTCCTAGCATATCTTCATGGCTCCATGCGAAAGTTTGTTTTTTGCTTTTTAGGAAGGCTATCAATTTCTATTTTAGTGGGGTGTCCAACGATGAACCGATTTGAGTTGTTCGTTCTGGGTGTTCGTCGTCCAGAATGACGTTTTCAGTAGCTTCCACCACCTGACCTTTTACGAGCGACGACTCATCTCTAGGATCCAACGTTTAAATTTCTCCACCTTCATCCACTTGATAGGTGGTAGTCTTTTTCCTAGATTCTTCCAGTTCTTCTTGCTCGGCCGATGAATAGTAGCATTCCCGAGCTACTTTTTGGTCACCCTTCACAATTCCTACTCCAAAGTTGGTTGAAAATTTTAGGCATTGATATACAGTAGATGGTACTGCTTCGATCTTCTTCAATCCTACCCTTCCCGTGATGATATTGTAAGCTGATTGAACATTCTTGTCCATCACAAAAAAGCGCACCCTTTCTGTTCGACAAGCAGGCCATGTACCGATGAACATATCCAACTTGATCGTCCCAAGTGGAAAAACTTTCTCGCCAGTAAAACTGACGAGTGGTCGATGATATGACTCCAACTGGGATAGCTTTAGGTTCAAACTATCAAAACATTGGTAGAATATAATATCTGTCGAGCTGCCATTATCCATCAAGACTCGCGAAATCACTACTTCCTTCATCCTCATTTTGATCACCAATGGGTCATCATGAGGGTATATCACACCTGCGAGATCATTCTTAGAGAAACCGATGACTAGTTTATCTTTGTTAACCTTCCTCGGGTGATCTTCTTCAGCTAGATTGATCAGTTGAATATACAAACAGGCTTGAGCCTCGTTGAGGTAAGCTTTCCTTTCTGTAGTAAGGTCTCCACCTCCTGCATCTCCTCTAGTAATAACATTGCAATCAAATGACCCAAAACGGATAGAAAATACCTCACGTTCTGGTTGTCTTAGTCTTTTAGGGAGATCGGGGTCGTCTTTAAGATCATCTTTATGATCTCTTTTCTTGTTTTCTTCTGCTCAACGAGGAGACCTAGATCTCTGTCTTGCTCGGTCTTTGTTTTTTCCTTTATTTCTACGATCAACATACTTGGCCAGCTTTCCTCGTCTGATGAGCGCTTCAATTTCATTCTGAAGAGCTATGCAATTTTTGGTCATGTGACCATGATCTTTATGGAACTCGCAATATTTGGCCTTATTTCTTTTGTCAGGATATGTCTTCATTTTCTTGGGCCAGTTTAACTCCTCGCTGTTCTTGATCTCTTCCAGAACATGGTTTATATCTACCTTCAAAGGAGTATAGTTTCTAAATTTCTTCAACTGTTCCAACGCTTGCCTTGCTTTTGACTGCTTGTTACCACCATTATTCTTCTGATCCTTCTTCTCAATCTTCTCGGCCTTAACTTTGGTTTTCTTAGTATCCATGCTCTTCTTTGCAGCCATAGCTTCCTCGGCATTCATGATTTTGACTGCTTTTGCCATTAATTCTGACATGGTCCTAGGTGGATCTTTGGCCAAAGTATAGTACAATTTATTTGGCAACAATCCACTCATCAGAGCAATGATTGTTGTCTTTTCCTCGTAGTCAATAACTTCGAGCTTCTCGTTATTGAAACGAATAATATAATCCCTGGTGCTCCCACCTTCTTTTTGTATAACGCTTAGCAAGTGTGCTATTCGCTTAACTGGTTTTTCTCCAAAATAGAAGTTTTCAATAAAGAGCTCGGCCAGTTGAAAGAAAGTTGCAATCTTCCCCCGAGGAAGATTGTTGTACCATATTTGAGCAGATCCAGTGAGAGTTCCTGAAAACGCCCTACATCGCATCTCATCTGGAACAGCATAGATATCAACAGCTGCTTGATATTGTTCTATATGTAGAACAGGATCAGTTTTTCCATCATATTTTGGTGTTACCACTGGGGCTTTGAACTTTGATGGTGTGGGAAAATCCACAATTGCCTGGATCAAAGGTGTCCCTTGAACAAAAGTTCTTTGTAAAGGATTTTTGGCCTTAGCCATTTCCCCTAGTTTATCCTCCAACCTCTGAATAGAGCCTTTCCATGCGTAATTTGCCTCCTCGGGCCTGTTGGTCCGAGCAACTGATCGTGTTGAATTTGCCTCTTGGGATTTTTCATGACGAGCAGCTGGTCGGGATTGGGCAGAACCTTCCTTTAAATCAGAGAATCGTTGAAAGTTACTCGACACCATCCTAGGGGGACTTTTATTCCTCCTAGGACCCAAACTATCAAAGGGAGAAACTCTACTCAATCTTTCAAGAGCACTGGTCCTTTCTGGAGATAAAGTGATGTTTTGTTCAGTATCTGTGGCTCGTACTGATGAAGTTCGGTCAGGTTGATAAGAAAAATCATTAGATCTATCAGTGAGATATGAATCGACATATCTAGATCGAGATTCCTCTGGGATTAATGTTCGTCTAGTTCGTGAGGAAGGCAATTGGGTATTCCTCTGAATGCTTTGTTGTCCTGACTGGGCAGGTGCTCCACCCTGGATAGTTTGCATGAGTTGTCGCATGGTTTCTTGCAAGGCGGTCTGGCCCTGAGTTAAATTAGCCATTATTCCAGCCAGATCTTGGACACTTGGAGGAGTGGATGGATTTGGGGGGTTTCCAGCGTTTCGATGACTGGATTCAGGATTATCAGCCATTGAGGATGAATTGTTTTGGTGAAAAACGATAGTTTCAGTCGTTTCCCACAGACGGCGCCAATCTGTTGATGTAAAAAATTAGATTTAACCTAATTATTTAATCACAGATAAAAATAAATAAAACAAGAGATTTTTAAAGTGGTTCAGCCTTATAAGAATGGCCTACGTCCACTGTTTGTGTTATTGTTGACTGTTTGCAGAATTCTCGATAATGGGTTTACCAAGAAATTCCGAGTCCCCTGCTAATGAGGATGTTACAATGTATTTATAGCCTTGAGGTTGTACATGCGAGAGAATATTACATAGCTGTCCAATCGGTGTGTACATCTGTATGATAATAATCAACATTTAATGCGCATTCAATCCTCTTAATTATTTGGTTATAAATGCTCTATACGAGGTACAGCTCGGACCGCCTAAGCTGCTCGGACAACCTAAGTAGCTCGGTACAATAAAGTTCCTTGGAGAACACTTACTACTCGGAGCACCTGAGTTGGTCGGGAAGGTTAAGTTCTTCGGAGTCAAGGTGTGGTCAAAAATGTTCTCGGGTGCCATGTAGATTGACACGTGTCTCCACATAATTGGTCCACGTCAGCAGGTTAAATTTGGTATCAACATATAGTATGATAATTAAATGAAACATACTTGAAATTACATATAGTACGCATAGATACTTGCCTTCTAGTTCTTATGCGTACGCATTCAATAGCCCTTAGACCCGTTCGAGAGTCATTACCCCTGTAATGAGATCTCTCGAATTGTCCCATTTAGACAGTTTGGGACTGTATAATTTCTGTATAATATTCTTGGTAGCTTAAAGTTATTACTTTTGGAGGATGTATAGTAGTCGTATCCTAATGTTCTCTGGGTACATACTAGATTGACAAGTGTGACTGTTATTTCAATTGATCAATTGAAATAACACTCACACTTGCCAATCTACATCGTATACTTGGAGAACTACGGGGATATGCTGCCGAATTTTTTTCAAATCATAACAATGTACATGAGTTGTTAAGTATATTACAGAAAAATACGGTCTTGAATGGGATAGGACCACTCACCCTTTAGAGGAGATGGAGGAAATAGAAATTTCTATTATAAATTGAATTTGAATATAAATAAGACATAATTAAATGAAACATACTATAAATCTAAGTTTTGTTTATACTAATCCATGAATATACGCTTCGTACCTTTAATAGGTGATTAGTTGTGGTAGCTGTGATGGGATATCCGAAATACAAATAGTGGATGGGTGAGACAAATAGAATGGGGGATGTGTTTCGCAGAGGTGCTAATGAATTTGTGAAATATACAACGAGATGTCATAAGGATGAAGAGTTTCCGTGTCTGTATACTAAGTGTAAGAATGGTAAGGTGTTTGAGTGGAAAATAGTTGAACTATATTTGTTAAGATCGGGTATGCAAGATAGTTATCGATTTTGGAGTTTTCACGGTGAATTGAAAGTTTCTTTTGTCCCCGACCAACCTTCACAACAACCTTCAACAAGTAGGATAGATGTAGAAGGGGACGACGTAGATCATAATATGTTAGAGGATTTAGTTGATGATGCATACGGAGTTTATGAAGCAGAAGAGAATGAAGTTACTGATGATGTAGAAGGTTCAAGTGCTCGTGAAGATATCACGATAAAACTTTACAATGACTACCAAAGTTTAAAATTTAAGGCAACCCAACCGTTATGCTCTGGCTATGAGAAAGATCAAACAACTTTACATGCCATAGCTGGTTTGCACAGTTTGAAGACGCAATACGGTCTGTCTGGAAATAGCGTGACAAAAATTCTGAAATGGGTGAAGGGCTTATTACCCAAGGAGAATACACTTCTAAATAACTATCCTGTTATGAAGAACAGTTTGAAAGGTTTGGGAATGAAGTATAAATCGATTCATGCTTATTTGTATGACTGCATACTATATCAAAAGGAGTATGAAAATCTCGATCATTGTCTGGTATGTGATGAACCTAGATATGTCCAATCTACTAGTAAGGAAGACACAAGCTCAAAATTGCCTCAAAAAGTATTGAAATATTTTCCCGTTGGGCCTAGATTAAAGAGATTTTTCACAGTACCATGGATAGCGGAGGCAATGACTTAGCATGCTAGGGAAGAAGTAGGGGTAATATCATGTGTCATCTTATTGATTCTACTACCTGGAAGAGGATGAATTATGAGTATCCCGATTTTGCTCGAGAACAACGCAGCATTCGTTTGGCTATATCAATAGATGGTTTTAATCCATTTGGAAATCTAAGAACCAATCAGAGTGTATGGCCAGTGATCCTTGGCCCACTCAACATCCCTCCTTCACAGTGTATGAGACCTGAATTTTCGATGATGGCTTTATTGATACCTGGGCCAAAGGCACCAAGTGATGACATCGACGTCTACCTGGCTCCTTTGGTAGAATAATTAAATGAGTTGTGGGAAGAGGGTGTGCAATCATTTGACTCTTTTAGAAAAGAAGAGTTTACGCTGAAAGCTATGTTGATGTGGGCAATTCATGATTTTCCAGCTTATGGGACATTATCCGATTGTGTAGTACATGGTTATTTAGGGTGTCCTATTTGTGGAGAGGAGACTGAATCTCTTCATTTATCCTTTAGCTCAAAAAAATTTATACCATTACCACAGGAGGTTTTTACCCCCGGCTCATAGTTTCATATTTGAAAAAGGTTCCAATTTTTTATTGGGCGGGGTTGAACATAGGCTACCGTCGAGACAACTTTTGGGTTCAGAAATTGAACGTAAATCTTCTGAATGTGACCCTAATATGACAGGTAAGAATCCCAAACTTAAGAATGTCAAGCATAAGAAGACCCAAACTGGGAATGAAACTGAGACAAGAAAGGCATGGTCTAGGAGGTCAATTTTATTTGACTAGCCTTATTGGAAGAATACCCGGTGTGCCATGTATTGGATGTGATGCATGCAGAGAAGAACTTCGTTGAACATATTGTGGGCACTTGCCTTAGGGGGAGTCATTCGAAGGATGGAGAAAATGCACGAAAAGACCTTAAATCATTGAAACTTAAACCACAACTGTGGTTGAAAGAAGATAGTAGGGGAAGGACAATAATTCCCCCTGGTGCGTTTACTTTCATGAGTGGGGAAAGGAAGGTGATTTTAGACACAATATATAATTTGAAGGGCCCATCTACTTTTTCGTCCAACTTGCAAAGGATTGTGAATTATACTACTCATGATTTACATAAGTGTAAGTCCCACGATTGGCATGTGATCATGCAATTGGTTCCTCTATTATTTATGCACTGTTTCTCCAAGCACAAGGATTTGCGAAGGGTTATTATGAAAATTAGTATTACCTTCTCACTCTTGTGTGAGAAGGTAGTCAATCGAGAACACATAGTGGCCGCAAAATTGGCGGTGACCAAAGCGATTTGTGGAGAAACAAAAAGATGATTAATGATTGGGAAAATTTCTATTGAAATAAAAATCTACTTAAGAAAAACAAACTGAAAATTTGCAAAGAAATTTAGATCTGACAAATGGGAGAAAATAGGGTAGGGTACAATCCCTCAATCCTTAACAACTTACCGTATAGAATACTAGAATTGTAAATTAAAATTATTGACTAGATCCGGTCTTTATAAATTCTAAGCATTACATATATGAGGGATCTAGCCCGCATCATATGAAATCAAAGATAAATATAAAGCGGTGAATGATAAATTATAATCGCAAAGCGTTCTTAAACATCTCAAGTACCTAGGGCAAGAGAGATTAAAAGATTGACAATGTTTGTATGATTTTCTTTCACGAATCAATCAATATTTTAATTTAACCTCTATTTTCTACATAAATAATTTGCCTTGGATTGAGTTCATGTACCCCAACCCTTGGGAATTTAGCTACTCATGATTTTTCTAGAAAACAAATTCATACCTATACATGGAATTATGGATCTAACAAACATTGTTAACAAATTGCAAAAGAATTGAGAATTAAATTGGAAATAAAATAAAGAATAAATAAGAGAATGAAAAATTGATACTTGTATTCAGCAATAGGGAAAAGAGATGAACTTGAATCCAGAAAAATTCTTCTTCTTCAACCTTACAAACTAGAGTTTATGAAAATTTCTATGTAAAGAAAAACTAAGAAAACTCTCTAAAATCTCACTTTCTCTCTCTAAAATTCTATTCTACTCTCTAGAATTTGTCTCCCTCTCTCTAGAATTCAACTCCTCCTAAAAATGAGGTAGGGCTTGGTCTTTTATAGCACCAAGTTGCACGAATTTGGCATCAAATTTCGCTTGTGGCACAAGTTTTCCAAGAGTTGCACTGCATTAAATGCATAATTAATTGCGTGGATTTCGCATGACCGGACCGGTCCATTATCGTGCAACTTCAAAACATCGTAACTTCTTCACCGTAGCTCGGATTGAGGTTTCGTTTTTTCCAGTGTTCTTATAATTTATAGCTCTTCAAATTTCTAGTTGGCCCCACCTCCGGACTAAGGCTGTAAAATTACGAAAATGCCCTTCAACTCTCCTTTTTGTGCTTTCTTTCACTGTTTTGAGTTCTCTTTCGCACTAACTTGCATGAAATACCTGTAAAACACATGAGAAATACACAAAACAAGAAATACTTGCCAAAAGAAGTTAGTAGAATAAATACGAGACAAATCCCAGATATTTACATTACACGGGATCATAAAAATACCGAAATTAAGGGGATAAATGTGAAGAATATGTGCCTAATCAGTTGGAGAAGTACTTTTCCCTAGGATTCTTTGACATAAGTGTTCACTTGTTGGTACACCTATGCGACGAGGAACTTCTTTGTGGTCCATTTAGATATCGGTGGATGTATCCATTTGAAAGATTGATGAATGTTTTTAAAGATTACGTCAAGAATACGTGATACATTATAGGATTAATTGCAGAGGAATACATAACCGTGGAGTCATCAGTATATACTTGGGAATATATGCCTAACTGGACTAGCATTGATGACACTGATGAGTTCGTCGATGATGGTGGCCATGTGATGGGAAAACGAGTGAAATTAACGAGTTTGCAACATGAATAAGTAGCTCGTTATCTATTTGACACACATGAAGATGTCGGAGAATGGAAAAAGTAAGTTTCGATTATTATAATGTTTAACATTATTTTAGATTATTTTATACATGATTAATTTTGTAATATGCAAAAAATATGAAGCCTGTGATAACAATAAAAGGCGAAATATAATGGTACAATCAGACAACGAATTTAGGCTGTGGTTGACACAAGAGGTAATTATAATGAAAATGAGCGTTATATAACGTTACATTACACTCAAATTTTACAACTAATATAATTAATTTATCTATATTCTTAGCTCTTAAAGACGGGTGATGCGACATCAAGGCTTGCTCGTCTAGCTACTGAACCATTGTTCGTGACACAAGAGTACAAAAAGTATCGATTAAACGGTTACATTTTCGGCGCTAAAGTGTATGAGGAAAGTACAAATGTACAGAACTTGGACATTTCATACAAGGCTCTTACTTTCTTTCGCGCGAGCGCAAAAGATAAAAACCTCGTTGAAGATGAAATGACTTACTATGGTGTAATCCGAAATATATTTGAATTGGATTATATAAGCTTCAAAGAGGTTATATTTTACTGTGACTGGGTAAGAGTTGAGGATAAAAATAATTGTAAAGTTGATCATGTCACCAATTTGATCATGGTTGACTTGTCCAAGTTGAAGAGCAACGACCACGTGAGCGATGAGCCATTTGTTTGGGCATTTCAAAAGGTTAACCAAGTGTTTTACTTGGAGTATATCAACAACGAGTCGTGCTCAATTATCCAACACGCGCCAAAATATCTAAATAGTAGTGTGGATGACTTGGCTGCTCCTACAGAATATCAATCCATTTTTTATGATAACCCTAATTTTAAACAATTTTTTAATTTGTAATAAAAATTCCAATTTGTCCCAAAATATTCCAATGCATTTGGACAGTTTGGGACAACATAATTTTTGTATAATATTCTTAGTGGCTTAAAGTTATTACTTTTGTAGGAACTTTATATTATAAATTGAATTTGAATTTGAAATTTAAGTTTTGTTTATACTAATCCATGAGTATACGCTTCTTACCTTTAATAGGTGATTAGTACATAGTTATTTGGGGTGTCCTATTTGTGGAGAGGATATTGAATCCCTTCGTCTATCCTTTAGCTCAAAAAATGAAGCGAGAATTCCCTTCATATCCGAACACTAAGAAATGCCATAATCCTATGGAGTGATGCTCTGCAAATTCCTTCCAACCGTTGTGTAGCCAAACATCACCAGTTGAAGTTGTCAATTCCACTTTCCATACCCCACCACTTGGAACCTCTAGCAAAACATGGGAAAATATGGAAAGTGGAATTGATAACTTCAACTGGTGATATTTGGCTACACAACAGTTGAAAGGAATTTGCAGAGCATAACTCCATAGGATTATGGATTTTCTTAGTATTCAGATATGAAGGGAATTATATTTGACACGATTGCCCGGGGTACATTAGTTGGAAGGAGGTACCATATGAGCTCAAATTAGCTGTTTGGGTGGCACTACATGTAATGTATTTATATTTATATGAATATTTCGATTTCGATTTCGATTTCAATTTCAATTTCAATTTCATTTTATATTTACATTATAGTATTCTGATTTCAATTTGCTTGTTGTTAGCTCACCCCTTATGATAATCCTGGCTCCGCCCTTGGTTATTCCACATGTTTATTTAAGCTTCTTCGAAGGATTTCCAACGTAAAGTCTCTTTCATTATCATGTTCTACTATGTTGGTAAGCTATAATATCTCTGCTATTGTTGCTTGCATAAATGACTATATTTGAGGTACATCAAGGGTTCTCTTCTATGGGTTCTTATCTTTGAGGTACGTCAAGGGTTCATAACATCACTTCCAGCTAAATAGTTTGTAAATTTGAGATAATTGATGGTGATGTTGTTTATTCTTATATTAGGGTTTTTTATTTTTGTTGTGAACAAATTGGGACATCGTGGTTGGAATGGTATGTACCTGATTGTTTGAGATCACACCTAAAGACAATCGAAATTACGGGATTAGGGTCGAACAATGGAGTTGAACAGTTGAGGTACTTTGTGGAGAATGCCAAAGTTTTGGAGAAGACTATAATAAAGATGAAGGGTGGTGTTGAACAATTAAAGCTTCCAAAGTGTTCAAAGCACATGATTAGTAAAATAAGTAAATTAATAAGAACATTGAAACGACAAAAATTTAGCATGACGCGAAGTTGTCCCGTTTGCATATTGTTTCTATTTTGAATGTATATTTGCATTATCTCTAGTTTATTTGAATATATGATGTTTGAACAGGTACAACATTGCTATAACAGGTACAAATATACTGCTGGGCAGTGGCAGTGGCCATACTGCCTGGCAGATTTTTTTTTCAATTCTGCCTAAAATTGTCACGGTCAATGACCGTGACAAAGGATTATTGTCACAGACTTATCACGGTCATTGACCGTGACAATTTTTTTAACATTGTCACGGGTATGTCTCGGTCATAACCCGTGACAAACTTGTCACGGTCAGGGACCGTGACATGACCGTGACAATTCTAACGACCTTGTCACGGTCAATGATTGTGACAAAAAAAGTTGTCTTGCCCAGAATTGTCACGGTCATTGACCTTGACAAGTTTAACTTGTCAAGGTCAATGACCGTGACAATTCGGCAAATTTGGTGTAGTGTTTTTAGATGTTATATTTTTTATTTAATTAATTTATTTTTTTTAGTTTCATGGGTGTCTTAGTGTAGGGGTTTAATAATCGGGTTGCGAAAAGGTAAGGGAAACCCCTGCTTATGAAGTTGCTCTTCAAAAGTTCAAAGGCCAAATTATAACAAGATGGAGATTAACAACGAGAATCTGGAAAGTGATATACACGTTATTTGCTAGGCGAAATGAATGATTTTTTTTAATTTAAAACATATTTTTTTTTCTATAAATTATGTGGACACTGTGAAATTGTGTGTTGCGAATTCTAATACACATGAACATAATTGAACCCGTGCCATCAGCATGGGTTATACATAATCTCTATAATACTCTAAAATTCTTTACAAGCATTTAAGATTCCTAAGCAGAAAGCTTATCCACGTCACCGTCCTTATTCCCATCCTTATTCACAACAATTAATTACCAATGTTTACCCGCTTCACTTATCTTCCCTATGCACAACTGTTGTGACGCATTGTTTATCTTTCGTTCTTCTCCTTTCCAGCAACCCATTGTTTCCTCTTCTCTTTTACTTATATACCAGTAACAGCAACCCATCGTTTCGAGCAACCCATCGGTTTTCCTCGTTTACACATCTATATGAAAACGGATTTCTCCATTTCTTATGCATGAATATTAATGTTCTCTGACTTTCTTTTCTTTATTTTTCTCCCGCTCTCTCCAAAACCTTTTAGGTGACAGAGTAGTTATTTGGTTCTATCAGTCGGTTTGATGATCGACAACTACACCCAATAATTTTTTTTACTAATACATTGAGCATAATTTAACATGAAGTTTTACTGTCATTTTTGTTTATTTACAAGTATTAAAGTAATAAAAAAATCATTACCCCTGAAAATATAAAAACCCTCGCATTTTTATTACAGTCATTCTAATTATAAACCTTGGGCCTCAAATATGTTATTCAGATCTTAGAGGAAAATTAATATGGTAGCGCCTTTGAAGCGGGTGAAGAGAAGAATAACGGTCGATTTAAACGACTTTCTCACTTTTTCGACCGAAGATAGCGTCGTCGCCAGCGAACCTTTCTGGTGGCGCCTGAGGGGGCTTTTGACGAATCACGTAAGATTACCATCTCCATCGGCGCTGTTACCGTACCTACTGACGTGGAAGATTCTGTTTCGCATCGTAAATTTGATCGCCGACAAGGATTCATCGTCGGCAGCGGTTAGTTTGGATATTGTTGAAAAGTGTGACCAGTGCCGTGTTTTATGTGAGTTTTTTTAATTTTTATTTTTTTATTTATATTATATTTATTACTCTGCTTTTTTTCTCTGCAAAATATCGCAGTTGAATTTTTTGAATTAATAAAGTAATAAAAAAGAAAAAGACGAAGGCCTCTAAGATCCGTTGTTTACTTTAAAAATTCATTCTCGGATAAATATATTCGTAATGTAAAAAGGCTTTTTAATATCCAAAGTAATGCCAAGTTTTGACGCAACTTTTGGTTGTCTCCAATATCTAACAACCATTACAATATTATAGGTGCCTTGAACATGAATCCAATGATTTTGCATATAAGGATTGTTGAATATGGTTTAGCAATGATTTTTTTTCTCTATCATAACTTTAGCAATAATTCATATAGCTAAAGATTATTAAATATTTGGTATGTATAAAATATGGAAGTAGTCCTATGGTGTTAATTGCTATAGCTATAGCCTATTCTTACAATGCTTTAGTTTAGCAGTATTTTGCTTTAGAAGTTTATTGTTGATGTTATTTTTGAAAACTACATGAATTAATTTTGTAGTTCACTATTAATTACAATTAACAATTTTAATTTATAGCATGGTGATAAGATTATTAATTGTTTGATAACTCTCTCCATTGTTTGTTATTCATTTAACACAAATGTCCAATTGGATAATAAGCCTATCTTTAGTTTAATACCTATAGTTCATTTTGTATTTCCATTGTCTTTCTTTAAGAAATATTTTGAACCATCTACCAGTATTTAGACCCTTACTCTCCCTCACTAACATAACCTAAGCCATTTTTGACGCTTGAACTTCATTTTTCTAGATTTTAATTATATTTAAAACATTGCACAGTGTTGGAAATATTTGACACTTGGACTTCATTAGTGTCGTATACAAGCACACTGTTGGCAAAGACTACAAATTAAAAGTTGGTTATAATTCTGAGGTGCGACTGAGATGGGCATCTCTTTGGGTTGGAGATGAAGCTGGCAAAGACAAGGCGGCTCCCATGAAGATGGAGGTTCAATTCATACTTCAAGTGCCTTGAGACGATCTAAACCCCTCAGCCTTAATGTTTCGCTTTGGGTTGGTTGATTGAATAAAAGGTTAAAAAAAACACTTTTATACATGAGCCTCTGGAAATGAATTTGGGTCTTAGGCACCACATTGTATTTTTCATAATTGTCATTTGATCCATATACCTTTCATCATTATCATCATCATTGTCTTAATCCCACCATATGGAGTCGGACACATGGATTCTCCTCTTCCATTCTAATCAGTTATATGCATTATTATCATTCAAGTTTAATTCCTTAAGGTCTATCCTAATAATTTCTTCCCACAATAGCTTAAGGCGACCTTTTTTTCTTTTACCCTTTATTTCCAACATTCTTTCTCTTGTTATCGGGGCATTTATTGGTCTACGCAATGCATGTCCGTACCACCTAAATCTACTTTCTCTTAATTTATCGTTAATGGGAGCTACTCCTAACTTTTCTCTCGCATATTGGTTTTTAATTTTGTCCTTTCTAGTAATTCATATCGTCCACCGAAGCATCATCATCTCACTAATATGTAGAATTTGTTCATGGTTCTTCTTTAACGCCTAACACTCTGCTCCATACAAGATCGTTGGCCTAACAACTATTCTATAAAAAAAATCCTTTGAATTTATTAGGTATCATCTTATCACATAATACTCCACTCGCTTGTCTCCATTTCATCCAACAAATTGATATTTTACTCGTAACATCCTCATCAATATCCCCATTACTTTGTAACATTGGACCTAGATAACAAAATTTATTGTTTTGGTTTATCACTTTTTCTTCAATCTTTAACATTATGTTACTCAACGCCTCATTATTAAATTTACACTCCATAAATTCCATTTTATTTCTACTGATTTTAGACCCTTAGACTCTAACGCTTTTCTCCAAGTATCAACTCTCATCACTAAGCTTTCCTTTGAGGTGTTTATTAAAACTATATCATCCGCAAACAACATACACCATGGGACATGTTCTTGTATGTCCTTAGTAATCTCATCCAAAACTACGACAAATAATTAAGGATTTAAGGCCGATCCTTGATGTAAACTCACTTTGATCGCAAAGTCACTAGTTTCTCCATATATAGTCCTTACTTTAATTTTTGTGTTATCATACATATCTTCAATAACTGTAATATAACTCATAGGGATTCTTTTCCTACTTAAAGCCCACCAAATTATATCCCTATGTACTCTATCACAGGCATTTTCTAAATCTATAAAGACCATAAATAAGTTTTTATTCTTACTTCTACATTTCTCCATTAATTGTCTTAATAAATAAATAGCCTTCGTGGTGGATCTCCCTGGCATAAATCCAAATTGATTTTTTGAGATAGATGACTCATTTCTTAATCTTTGTTCTATAACTTTTTTCATAATTTCATAGTTTGACTCATCAGTTTGATTCCTCTATATTTACCGTTGTTTTGTATATCCCCTTTAATTTTATACAACGGTATTATGTTGTTTTTCCTCTACTCATCTGACATGTTTCCTTCTCTTAAAATTTTATTAAATAAGGTTGTTAACCATTCTACCCCTATACTTTCAAAGGTTCTCCACACCTCTATGGGTATTTTATCCAGACCAACTGCTTTATTCTTTCTTATTTTCCTTATTAATATATCTACTTCTTTTTCAGTATTCGGACATACCATTCCTATATTTTGTTCAATGTTCTTAACATCTTTTTTCGAATATTCTTCGTTCAATAATCCCTGAAAATACTCTTCCCGTCTATCTAGGATTTCTTTATCGTTAATTAATATATTTTGATTTATGTCTTTAATATACTTAACTAGACTCATATCTCATGTCAATCTATCTCTATTCCTTGACAATTTATATATTTTCTAATTATATTTTTTTCTTCACTTTTTAACTTCTTATGTTTTTGCTTAATTCATATTATGCTATTTTCATTCAAATACTCTCCTTTTGACAGGATTCAATATCACATCTCCCAATTCATCCTTTTGCTGTTATTCTTCATCAAACACAAAAAAGTTGGCATGCTTGATTCTACAATAGAATAATAAACTCCAAATGCTATTATATCATTCTCACTTTGATTGTTAGCCAACTTTATCATGTCTATGTATTGGCAATTATTGTGTTATCTATTATGTACATTCGATAATGGAGAGTTATTCATCCCGGGATTATTCTTATTATTTTGGAATGGTAAACATCTTTTTATGTTTTTATATTTTTATTTTCAATAATGTTTTTTTAATAACCCACATGTGGTGAAAAGTGTGTATATAAAAAAATTGTTATGAAATTGTTATAATTCAATAGTACGCTACCTTGATTATGTAATGGTAACATTTTTCAAGAAACATGTATATTTATAAACTACGTATACATAATTGCTTAACCCGCGCATCGCACGGGTTTATAACTAGTGTATTTATATAATAAATCAAAAAGGTGTTTGTTGAGGAAGGTAATTTAGCATGTGAGAAGACAATTAGAGGTTGAGATTTAATGTTAGGGAAGACAACGAGGTAATAATAAACCTTGGTTGTTTTGCCATCATTATCGAGCATTAATAAGCTTAGCGTTCCCTACTAAATGCTAAAGGCTAAATATTGATGAAATTTATTTCCATGTAATCACGGTAAAGTCCAAATTACATATATTCGGCATTTACAAGTATTTAGGGTTCATTTGATAGCAACATTTTCCATGGCAAATAAAGAATGCTTCTCACTTTCCAACTTTTTGTTGCGTTTAATAACACTTATTTGTCCTGAAAAATAATTACAACTTACACTAAAATACTAACACCTAAAGCACAAAAAACTGAATTTTCATAAAATTCAATTCTTTGGGGATGACTTGAAAATTAATTCCACCCTCTTCTATCAAACGGGACCTTATTTCAAACAAACCACGTGCATTTGGAAGTTGATTTGTCATTTTTCCACAGGCTGAATAACAAAGACACGTGAGATACCCCAAAGCAATTAATATTATCCTATTCCACTGAACATCGCCTACATAATGTTGGGTCACGGCCAACTAGACTACAATACTGTGCGACAATTTATTGCCACAGCATAAATCAGCACTAAAATTCTGAAATTTCTAACAGATACACTCCTTTGGAACTCTTACAGGAAAACAACGGAACATCACAGTTGCGTAACAGCCTTGCTCAGCCTCCCTTCACCACCGTTTGTATGTGAAAAAAATATACCATATTCCAAAGAAACTACAGCTGTGACTTTCACATGGCAAAGCCCAACTATGGTAAATATAAACTTCGGGCCCAAGATTATACGCAGAAATCAAAATCAATATCAAAAGACAGGCTTTGTTAAATAATCGATCATCTTTCATTCAAAATCAGTTGCGAGACCCATGGTTGAAAGTAACGGCGTTGGGGATATTATTGAATTCCTCATATTTGTGGAGCTCTTGGTTTGTAAAAGCCAGCCATAGAAAATGTAACGCCCCGCCAAACAAGGTAAACTATAAAGGCAACATACGCAGCTGTGAAAATGAAAACAACAGAAGTGGATGCTATTCCAGCTACTTCCGAAGAGAAAAAATCCACCACTAGATACCCATTGATCACCATCACCAGGCCAGCCACAAGCCAAGAAACGATCTATTGAGAGCGGATTAAAAAAAAAATAGAAGAAGAATGTTAATTTATAAATCATCTCACATGTTTTTTAAATGCAGACTCAATGTAAGAAACAATTAACAAACACCCTTAAGAGTAATATAACCAACACAATAAAGTGTGATCTCAACCATTCATTTGAAATTAAAATATTTATACTAGGTTGTACTATGAAAATTACGTTTTCAAGTGCGAATAATTTTCAATCCTTGTCATTGATGTGGCTTAAGTTTAGCTCTTAAATTTAAAATGAAGAATGGGATATACAGATATCTACCGCGTTAAAGTGATGCTGTAACTCTATAAAATTTCACTATTTTCCTTCATTACCGTTTGATCTCCAAAAGCACCATAAGAAAGAAAAATAATAGAGATCAAACTCAATATAGCAAGGCAGAAGGGGTCAAATGCCGTATTAACCCTTAAAATTAGAGTTGACAAGGATTTAAGGTAAAGATTCAGAAAAAAGGATTTATAAACATACCTTAAGAAGAGGGCCAATTTTAAAGACACCCATTAGCTGCTCCTTGGATACCAAACACAGAAGGGGAATAAGTGCAAAAGGGATCTGAACTGATTGAAGTATATTAAGCCATTCATTTAGAACATCTAATGTATCCTCCGAGGTATCAAAAATAAGAGCCACTATCAAAGTTGGGACGATAGCAAAACTCCTTGTTATCAATGCCCTCAGCCATTTCTTCAAGCGCAAATTTAGAAAACCTCCCATAATAAACTGGCCAGCATAAGTGCCAGTGATAGTACTACTTTGACCAGCTGCTAACAGCCCAATAGCCCATATATACAAAATTGGGAGCAATCCGCCACCGAATTTGTCTTGAAGATACTGGCCCGCATTTCCGAGTCCGATATTATTTGCAACTTCAGTTCCATAAAATGCCTTTGCAAATACTGTTGTAAGTAACAGATTGATCATGAAGGAGATTATCAAGGCCACAGTGGACTCAATGGAGTAGTACTTGAGCGCTTCTCTGACCCGTCCTACCTTATGGTGGTCCACCTCTCGTGATTGTACGAGCGCAGAGTGTAGAAACACGTTGTGAGGCATAATAATGCAACCCACAACTCCCACTGCCTGCCGTATTGTTCTCGAGCTAAGTTTTGGAATCAAAGTACCTATAAGGGTCCAATTATGCAGTGATTTAAAATCATAGAAGCTAAAGCAATATATATTTTAATTAAGAAACAATTGAAAGAATATTCTGACCAAGAAGAAGTTCTACTCCACTCGGTTTTGTTTCACCAAACATCCACGCAAATGAGAGTGCCATGGTTCCGATGAGGACCGCGAAAAGGGCTTCCAATTTTCTCACCCCATAGTTCTCAAGAAATAGGAAGATGAAACTGTGATAAGATAATCACGGAATCATCCATGTCAGTGTCAAGTATTGAATTTTGTTTTTCAAATAAGTAAATAACAGAGTAACTAGTATAAGATTCAAAAATTAAACAGAGTACTAATGCCCTGATCTTTCTGAGAAAATTTAAAAAAGGCTTTTTGTGTTGGCCTAAAATAAAAATAATACCAATCGAAGGCAGTGATGAGGACACCAGACCAAAGAGGCAAAACACCATTGCTAAGAATTTTGATAGCAATAGCACTGCCAATAACTTCTTGTATATCAGCCCCGATGAGAGCCACCTCAGCCATGATCCACAACAGATACATAGCCCACCTGGGGTACTCATCCCTGCACAGCTCCGCTAAGTGTCTCCCAGTGGCCACACCCAACCGAGCCGAAAGAAGCTGTACCAAAAGCCCCATAGCCGTGGCCCACAAAAGCACCCACAGCAAGGAATACCCAGCAATCGCACCAGATTGCAAATTCCCCTCAAGGTTCCCCGGATCAAGAAATGCTATGCTCATCAAGAAACCTGGCCCCGTGAACAGCCACAGTTTTTTCCATGAAAAAGGTGGCGTTTTATCCAAGTAGTCCTCTTCATTTTCTCCCACTCCGATGACGTGGACTTTCTCGGTCGATTCGTAGGCTGTTTCTGCTCGGAGATCATCCTCGTCGGAATCGACTGATCTGTTTGTGAGCAACCGTTGTTCTACCTCTTCTTCCTTACGAGGAGCCATTTGGTTCTGTTAACTGTTTGATGGTATTGGTTCGGTTGCTTGTGATAGTGGGGAAGTGAGGAAACAGAATTAGTGGTGGCCTTTGCTTTTATGCTTTTTTCCAAACTTTATCCGTCGATGCGACGAACGAAACGTTGAAAGCTCCCGCTATATTCTTTTATTTTTGTTTCCTTCTTCATTTTTGTAATAATAATTATTAATATATATCACGTGACACTGTGGAAAGAAATAGTGAATTCTATTGATCCATTATTATCCAAAGTGAGATGTAGCGTCACGATAACATTCATTTTGTCACTATTGATTGGTTAATTATGTTCGTGACGATAACATTTTACTATATAAAAAGTTGATCCATAAGTATCTCTGTTATGTTCATACACACAACATATTACTCTTCTCGAATCTCGTGTAAACACATTACATATAGAATCTATATTTTGAGTAGGAGAAAGATTAGAGAGACCCACATATTGTACACATTATATCGACCCACTGATGTGGCCAATGCCACATCACTCAAAACACACGCTCAAGTGCATTGTACTTTCTAATAAATTCTTATCTTTCTTTTTATATCACATTTTGCTTTTTACCTTTTTTTTAAATAAAGTATAAATAACTCATAAAATATAATTTTAGTTAAAATAAAATTTATATATTTGCACTCCTTTCAACACAATCAATCAAATGAGACCAACAACTATATATAGTTTCAATTTTTTTAAAATGTTATTTTTACTCCAAATATTTTATTTTTCGACGTTAAAAATTAAATAACTCATAAAATTATATAACTATAGGTAATTTTCAAATTACAGCATGCCACGTCAATCGATAATTTAAAAATAGGAACTAAAGATGGAAAGAAATGTTTGTTGTCCTAAATCCATAATCAATATTATTTTAAGGTCTAAAAGTGCAAAATCTATAATATTGTACTACATTTTCAATGGTTAGCAATTTGTGATATATATATACTAGCGGATACCCGTGCCTGAACGCACGGCGAAAATTTTCAAAGTACGTAATCGCAAAAAATGAAAAATATCGTTCCCTAAAAAAACATCAAATTGTGTGGTACTTAATATAACTGTTAACATATATTTATTAACTGTTACATGATTACGCCGCATGACATATACATTATTTTATTACAATTATTATTATGTATATAGGGAAAACTAAATAATGATTGACATTGGTATGATGAAGTTGTCAATAAATTAATTTTCCAACTCATCAACATTCATGTATGGTGTTCCCCGTGCTTGAAGGCACGGTTTAAATTTCGCAAAACAATAACACCTTCGTGCAATATGTATGGTATAATCACACCACATGCCAAAATAGTTTTTTACCGACTACAAATCCACTATTTCTGCGTCAACTAAGACTTTATTCATAGAATTTTTTATAAAACACAAAAATGTGTACACGATTTAGAAAATATGGACAAAATTTCCTCTATTTATAGGACTATCCACCTGTTTAAGAAACCCAAACTACTCAACTATACAAATAGTCCTTCATGGACATTATATAAACCAACAAAAAAATCATTATTAGCACTATAATTAATAACAACCAAAATCCATAGTAATAATACTCAATTATGTTAAAACGCCAACAAAATTGTAAACGAAATGCTCGTCCCTAAAAGCATGAATGTAATATTCCAAATAATTAAGTCGTGTATAATTTAAGTAAAAAAAAAATTATAACACAAATGATTGTAAACACCAATGTCCCGTACGTTAATGGCACGGCACGTGTAATGTTTAATTTATATGTCAAGTTCTATTTTATTTTGCGTAAGGTTAAAGAAAACTACACTTATGTTACTAATGCGATCCAAAAAGTGTTACCAATGACAGATACAATAAGAATGAAATAAAAATGCGTAATCGATTTTTGAATTGTAGACTTCAGGTCAACTCCTCTTTGTAATTTTATGTTTATTCAACAAAATTCTCATTTACTTGTTTCTAATTAAAAAAAAAAACATTAAGCCTCATGATATTTATAAATTTTACCTTTTGGCATTCTTCTACAATGCTAGTTCATCAATAATAATTGCAAACCGTGCAACTGAATTTACTGACTTTGCCAGGTTATTGCAAACTGTGCAACTGAATTTTTTGGCCATAAATGTGTGCATTCAAATGACCATGTGAGCAAATCACAATCTTCTAATGACACATTCCCAACTGTATGCCTTTTGTAGAAGTTCAAGTAACTTGAATGTATTGAATTATCTAGATCTTGATGGATTACAATCAGTTATCATATTACGTTTTTCACGAAATACGGGTTCAATTTTCATTTCTTTAGCAATATCTATAGCTTCAATCTTCGCGGATTCAAATCCGTTTTCTCTTTCATTTTCAAAATAAGAAACAAGTCCTTTTAAAATAAAAAATAAATTTTTTATTTTTAAATCCATTTGAACAACTCATCCAAAAAATATGTCTTAATAAATTATCTGTCAAATGAGATTGTAACTTGTAAGCCAAAATGTATGTTTCTTTTTCAATTTCTTAAATTGCATGTTTCCAGTCTTGATCCAAAGTATCATACTAAATAGAGTAATTTTATTAATTTATATCCCAGTTTTTATTTATTAACAATAAAAACTGTTTTTATCACAGTTTCGTATATAAAAGCAGTTTTATTTAAAAACAATTTTTTTCATATATATAAAAAAGTTTTTCCTTGTTTTTGTTACTGTGTTATATAAAAATAGTTTTATACAAAAATTAGATTATGCACTTTTAGGACTTAAAATAATATTGGTTATGGATATAGGACAACAAACATTTTGTTTTCATTTTTAATCTTTGTTTTTAAATTATCGGTTGACGTGGCATGTTGTGATTGATTGACATTTTATGGATATGGGTCCGCGCCAGCGGCTTTATTCAAAAATAGGGACTAAAAAATTAAACAAAATATTTATTGTCCTATTTCCATAATACACATTACAATATGTCCTAAATTTACAAAGCCCCTAAAAAAATTTACGAGTAAAACGTTCATCTCTTTTGTTGATGGGTTTTTGTTGCCAAAAAAAGAAAAGTTAGGAAAAAAATGCATTCTAATATAAAAAAAACAGTTTTTGTTGATTGTTTTTTTTTTTATATATTAGAATGCATTCCAAATGAATAATTTTGTAATTGTAATTATTATTTTTTTTAAGTAATTCCAACACAAAGTTAAAAACTAACACAAACCAACACAGTTAAAAACTAACACAATGTTAAGAACTACCCTTATAAAAACAATCAGTTATCATAATTTCTCTTTCCTACGTGGACAGTTCCACGTAGGTGTGTCAATGAATTGTGGAGAATTGGCGGGTCTCCGTAGCAAAGCTCTTTGAGTAGATGTCACTTACGATTAACAAAAAGAGTTATTTTGACAAAACTCTACTTTAAAGCATGTCCCATGCTTGATATTAACAAAAGATAGTAACAAATTGAAAATGAGTTTTTGTGGTATGATACGAGCATGCTTCATCATTGTAAATCATAAATTTGAAAGTTTTAAAATGTTTACAAATTACATTAGATCTTAGGATTTTCTTCTAATTAATGTAGTTTGTAGAGATTTAAAGATATAATATTTTAATTTAAAATATTTGTTATGAACTTTATTTATTCGTAAAATTTGATTTGAACAAATGAAGTTCATATCAACATGAACAAAATTTATGAACGAATTGTAACTTTGTAATACCCTTCTCTTTTATTTTACAAATTTTACACTATCCTCTCCTCCACTCTGAGTCGCATAACGTGTAACTTTGTTAATTTTCTTGGACTTTTCCTCCACCATTGAGCATGCTCTTAATAACACACTTGCAAAATAGATGGGGATGTATTGATTACAAAAGGGAATGGGACCTTTTCTCTTTGCTTCATTATATGTATGAAGTAAATTGAATAATTTTATCTTCTCAAAAGCCATCACCATGTTTTCTCATTATAAGAACCATTTAAGGATAGTGGAGTGTGATTTCCGTGGTGTGGAAGGTCATGCTCTGAGGTCTGTCTAGAGCCGAGGGTGGAGTCCTGGTAAAGAGTAATAAGTGAAGAGTGGTAGTTGCATGAAATTTGAATTAATTCATCACAAACACCACTCACTGGATATTTTATTCTTAATGAATTAAATCAATTTCATGGTCAATAGGAGGCCTTGTGATGGAGTGTAGGTGGACCCCACCCTGAGCAAGGTTAACAAAGTTCCACCGATGAGGAACAATTTATATTGAACATTTGTCCAGTACTTTAAAGGCATGATACGTGTGATAAATCATCATTGGTGGTGACTATAGATCATGGAGACCTTGGAGTAAAATATTAGGATCTCTAGGAGCCCGTAGATATAGATGCAATGATCTCTCTTATTTTTTGTAGGCCTTATCCAACTCTCGATGAACCGTGGTTACTTTTGGGAGGTCCATGAGACCTTAAACACTAACCCTGTAGGATTGCTACATTGGGGACTTGATTGGTTGAGGTCTTTGTGGTAACCACGAGACTTAAAGTTCGAGATAGGTCCAAAATACCTATTATTTCCATGGTATCATTAATGTCCCCTTATAGACCCTTGGATATCATAGAAGGCGGGATACTTATCTTTTTTTAATGAAGGGTGTAGTTGGAAACGACTCCTTATAAATTGTGAATCTATTACGAAGGTTCATGATCAAATAACCCTAGGGGTAAATAATATGGCATGTCCATTGGGAGGAAAGGACATGAATATCTATAAGTGAAGTCATGGCATGGATCGATACAGATTGAAACCTCTAACTGGGGGGATACACCCTTTCACTACATATCTTCGAAACTTCTTCTTATCTTTGCAAGTCTTTTATATTATTTCTTTTAGTTCTTCATATATTCTTCTTAGAAGTCAGACGAATAGATTTCCCATCCAACCTCTCTTACTATTGTGGGGAAAACTCCTTAAGTGAAAGAGGGGCTACCTTTAGCTTCCAATCGTTTTTGATATTTTTAATGTATAAAGGTTTTGTGTATCTTGATTTTATTGGGGTTGCTACTATTAATTAGGGTATCATTGAGGTTGACTTCCCTCACTTGCTTTGGAGGTACTAAATTTTAGAGTGTGTGAATTTGAGGGAAGTTACTCTTCATGAGAGATCTTACCAAAGGTTTTAAGCTATGATTTATTTATTAAAGCCTATATATTCTTTGAGATCAAGTTTCCATTGTCCAAGCTTACAAGGAACATACTGAGGCCTCTGGGGATAGCTCGCTCTTAACTGGATGATTCTAGGGCTTGGAGGCTTTTGATTGTGACCGTTGCAACCTTCAGGGAGAAGAGAAAAGGTGAATATGACCATATCTTAACAAAATTATTTCATCTATAAAGAGTTTTGTATCATGATAATAAAAAAAAATTAAGTAGTTGAAAAAATGATAATTCTTGCTATGAGTTACTGAGATATAACACCCAAAGATAGGGGCAAGGAGTTTATGGAGTGCATACCATGTTGATAAATTCCCCCAAACTAGTCTCATTTGTATCCTTTTAATAACACCTTACACTATAACAAAAGATCGAGAATTATCATAGTAAATTGGTCATGGTTCAGAGTCATGATCAGATGATCATGGTCCAAAACTGTGACCCTTTTTGAAATACCATAATCAATGACGTGACCAGGTTAAAGGGTAACATCAATAAGGAGATGGACACGTTCTGGAGCAATGACCATAGGGGTCACAATCCAAAACCATGACCCATTTGTGACCCCTTTAGGTGCCAAAGTTCCCACAAAAGATGTCACTATTTGCAACATTTTAAAGTTTTGATGCAAACTTAGTTGGAGAATGAACATTTGAAGTCTTGTTTTGTGGAAGGAAATGATCACTACGTTGAATTTTAATAAAGATATTGGGATGTTATTATCATATTCACGCAAGCATGCATTGTATTATTATTTGCGTTGAACAATTTCATGGCTTTAGTTAGTTAATTTGTGTTGTATTAATGTTTTTTAATTTACGGATGCCATAATAGCTAAATATTTATTTATAAATTTATAAACACGTTTGAAAATTGTACATGTTTTTAGGATGTCGAAAATTAAAATTTAATGTTTTTTATTTTTTCATAGTTTCGATGATGGTACTAAATCGTGACCCCTAGTGTGACCATTTAAAATTAAAAATATGTAGTCACGGCTTTGAACCATGACTATATATTTTATCATTTTAAATGGCCACACTAAGGGATCACGCTTTGGGACCATGATAAAAAATAACGTTCCTTTAAATGGTCACACTAGGGGTCACAATTTTGAACTGTGACCAGACAACCAACATTGATAATACCCACTAGACCGTGGCCCCCATCTAGGGTCATGTTTTTGGACCATGGCCCTTGATTTTGTCACCCTCAATATAGTTATAGTGAAAAATCGTGACCCATAGGCCTTGGTCACAGTCCAAACCCGTGACCATCTGTGTTTTAGTATAGTGTGTTTACTTTTTCCCCAATGTAAATTTGCTAACTGATTAGGCATAAATTCTTTGTATTTATCCCCGTACTTTAGAGTATTTTAACATTCCGTGCAACGTAACTCGAGTTGATTTATCTCATATCATTGCTTATGACATTTTTTAACGAGTATACCGATTTTTAATAGATTTTGCAAGTATTTAGTGCATAAGAAGAAAGAAAGAAACCGAAAGAAAGAAAGAAGAGAAAAGAAGAAAAGTCAAAGGCCAAAAGGGTAATTTGCATCTAGAATTTGGATGAGAAGATCACATAGGAACAAACGTCTTCTGAATTCGAGTCCCAAAGCACGAGTTACGAAGATTCAAAGTTGAGAGAAAAAACATAAGGAAAGGAAATCACTGTAAAGACGAAACCAAACCCATGGAGGATAAAAAGAAACAATCCGTATGTTGGCTAAACTTTTTGTGAAGATAGAACCGAACCGATAGAAAGAAAAAGGAACCGTTCTGGTAGTGAAGAAACTTTATGTAATAGGAGAGCCGAACCGATGTACTAAACCCGGATCGGTTCGGCTGTTGAGTTTTATCATTATCCTCTTCCAAAATTAGAGTTGTGCATGGTTGAAACTCTTGTAAAAATCTATTCGTTTTATTCTAACGTATTCCCAGACTTAAGAGAGTTCTTAAAGAGTTTATTTTAGCATAATTTAGAGAGAGAAAGTAGTGAAGAACCCTAGGAGCTCAAAGTTACAAATTTGTAATTCTGAATTCAGCTTTCTTTAGTAAAGTTTATTTCTTCTTCTTCTTCTTCTTCTTCTTCTTCTTCTTCTTCTTCTTCTTCTTCTTCTTCTTCTTCTTTATTGTTTGAATTCATTAATCAGTGCATGGTTTATTTGTTTCTAATAGTTCGTAGATTATCTTTTTCTTCTAAGTTTAATTTCATCATAGTTTTGATTTCCCACACAGTAGAAAACATAATTGTAGTTAATTACACCATGCTAGGCTAGATTTCTCAGGGTTGGGATACATGAACCCAACCCGGTGTTGTTTGCATGAATAGAAAATTTGTGTTATGAATTAAATAATGATTGAATCGTGTTGTGTAGTGATCACAACCGTTGTAGGTCTTTTAACCTCGTTTGTCCTAGGTAATTGGGGTGTTTAAGAATGCGATGCGTGTGTTAGCTATTGCAGCACCACTTTATTCTTGCTCTTGATTACGCATGATACGGCTAGTACCGTTATATATGTAATGCTTGGGTTTAATAAAGACCGGGTTTAATAAATTCTCTAATTCATAAACTAATTTTATATTCGATAAACATACTAGGGTTCGGAGGAGTGTATTCCAACCTATCTTCATCATCCATATTTAATCAATTTTAGTAATTTCAATTCTACTCACATAGTTTAGTTAGTAGTTTAACTTTAGTTGCATTTACTTATTAGAAATCAATCTCCAAATTAATCATCTTTTCGTTTCTTTTCTAGGGTCAGCTTAGGGTTAGTCATCTTTCCTACGTTGTCACGAGCATTCGTCCTATTTTCCTGAGGATTCGATCCCGTCTTATCGAGTTATTACTCACGTGGTCGGTTTGTACTCGAACCGATATAAGAACGCACTAGAGACACATTTTTAGTCGCATAAAGTTTTTGACACCGTTACCGGGGAATTACTTAAACTATTAGGTTAGGTCGATTTAATCTAAAATTTGACTCCAAATTCTTAAAAAGCCAAAAAAAATCATAAAATTAAAAATATAAAAAAAATTAAAAAAATTGAAAAGAAAAAAATACAACATCACTCATAGCCCTTTCATGCAAAATCCGCAACGAACCCCTCAATCTACTCCCACACGCATTCACAAGAATCCAATAGTTCAGTATAACCCCAATAGCCCACACATTCCTAATGTGTCGTAGTTTTAGGTTCCAGCTCCTACACCGCCTAACTCTATCGCAAGTCACACATCGAGTCATACTTCTAGGACACCGAGTGAGGATTTCAAGTCACTAGGAGAGAGAGACATGTCTGATAACGCTAGTTTTAGTACAGGTGAGGGATACCTACCGTATCGTCCCATGAAACAA
The DNA here is from genome assembly GCA_949130495.1 of Sambucus nigra. Lineage (NCBI taxonomy): Eukaryota > Viridiplantae > Streptophyta > Magnoliopsida > Dipsacales > Adoxaceae > Sambucus > Sambucus nigra. The sequence goes on from OX422207.1 coordinate 406,840,659, forward strand.
CTCTTATATCCCAAGCAAACTGTCACCCCTGGGTGCATTTTACTTCCATACAATGCAGGATAGTTCCACTTTTATAATGGGATGATACAAATTCTCCCCACTTTTTATGGCATGGATTTGGAGAAGCCAAACCTTCATATTCGTGAGTACGAAGAGTCATACGATACATTTAGTGATCAAGATTTCACACAAGACGTCATTAGCCTAAACCTTTTTCCTTTTTCCATAAAGGATAAAGCTAAGACCTGGTTGTGGTCTTCATCGTCGAACACAATTACATCTTAGAATGAGATGCAATATAAGTTTTTTTCAAAGTTCTTTCCTTAACATAGAACCATTTTCATGAAGGCTCAAATATAAGATTTTTTACAACAAGATAGTGAGTCGTTTGATCGATGTTAGGAACGATTCCAAGAATTAGTTAGCGCTTGCCCATATCATGGATTCGAAAAGAATTATCTTATCTCTTTCTTCCATAATGGGATAACTATAGAGTCTAAGCAACCTGTTCAAACTGTGTATGAAAGACTATTTTGGTAGCTAGGTGATAATGATGCCGGTGCTCATCTTAAGTATGTCGTCGAGACTACTCAAGCATGGGACACATCTGACCCCAATGCCTAAAATTGGGTCTTACAGACATCCACTACTCCTTCAGTGTCCAGAATTTACAATTTGGATAAGGATGTTAAGTGGAATTATAAGTTTAATCAACTTGCTAAGAAAATAGAGTATGTCCCCGGATCCCACTCAATAGAAACTATTGGATCCACCAGAGCCGTGAAAGAGAAGGTGTGTGCTATTTGTGAGGTGAGCCATTCAACAAAGGAATGTACGATGATACCCGCCTACAAAGTCATGCTTAACGAGCAAGTGGAAGCGATTAGGGGATTTAAGGGAGATTTTAATGCCCCGTATAGGAACTCTTACAACCTTTCGTGGAGAAACCATCCTGGTTTTAGCTATGGGCAACAACAGGCTACGTTGAATTCTAATTCACACACTGTCCCTCCTCCACCTCCACATTTCCAACACACTCCACAAATACAAATACATATGAAAGCACCACCTCCCACACTATACATCACACCACCGCGAAGGACTCTCGAGGATAGTTTAAATCAATTCATCCAATCTCAAAATGTAACCAACGCTAAACATAAGCGAATGTTCACTGAGATCAACACTAGTATCTCTAGGTTGCAAAACACTTTAAATATCCAAGAGAAGGGAAAGTTTTCATCCCAATGCTAAAGCGATCCTCAAGGTCAAGCTAATGTTAGCTCCATCTCCCATAATCAGCAAGAGCAATGTTAAGCCGTCACCACTATATGTAGTGGGAGATTAATTGATTTATCACTTCCCCCACCATGACACACCTAAAGATAAGGAGGTTTCGCCCGACACGAAAGCGACCGAAGATTCCCTCTTGAATGAGAGTGACAATGATGACACTAGTGAGATAGAAGTCGTAGTGAAACCGCCCACTGCCGCCCCATTACCTCAACTGTTGGCTCCAACCTATAATAACCCATACTTTTATGGATATTTAAATTACATAAGTGGGTGTAATTTCATAATTAGAGGAATTACTGTGAATAGTAATTTTGGAATTTATAAGTGTTAGATTAGTACCGATGTGTGTTACATCTACTCTTGGGACTAAGTAAATGAGTCAAAATATTTTTATGTCCTGTCGCAGTTGGGTAAAGTGACGAGAATTATTTCACATTGGACAAAACACGTGTTGAGAAGTGGTGGGTCAGATTAGTAAATTTTAGTTAAGTGACTCGAATGGAAATTTTGAGCGCATGGTTGGTTTCAGAATGGCCGAATTAGTCAGAATAGAGTACCCAGGGTAGTGTTTGGGTTCCAGAGACTTTTGAACTGGTAGGGACTCACAATTGTGTAAACGAGTCATTTTTGGGTTTAATAAGGAGATAAACTCTTTTTCTCTCCCATAATGCACAAGAGAGATAAAGAGAAGAAAGAAAATAGAGAAAAGAAGACGTAAAGGAAGGAAGAAGAAATAGGAGAGAAAAGGGGATTTTCGGCCAAAGTCCGTGGGATTCGACTCGAGGTCATCGAATTTTATCCACGAGCCAAGTGTTTACTTGCTTTATTCAATTGAGCATGTTTATCTCATATTATAGTTGGTAAACTATATGATTTTTGGGTCGAAACCCTTGAAATAAATTTGGGGAATTTGAATTTGAGTTCACAAATTGATGTACTGTTAACTCTTTATGAATTCTAGTGTTAAACCCATGTTAATAGTGTGTATATATATAGTTAGAAATGGGATGAAATGATATATGAGAGTTTAAATGGTTTTAGGGTTTAAATCCAAGAGAAATTATTCTATCCCATAAAATAATTGATGTGTTAGTTATAAATCAGTGATTAGATGATTATATTGTTGTTAGTTGGGATTAGAAACTACAAAATTGGAGGTTGGGATGAATTTTGGGATTTTAGAGAAGATGAAATTGCCCGAACTGTAAGCTCTGGTTCGAGCGAATCGATTCGCATTTGGGACAAATCGATTCGCTTAGGAAGACGTGTAGGACTGTCTCATGTTGAATCAATTTGTATTTGGGGTGAATCGATTCACCCCTGATGACCTGAGTACTGATCATGTTTGAACCGATTCAGATTTAGACTGAATCTATTCGCTTGGACGAATCAATTTGCAACTGGGGAGAATTGATTCGCATCAGTAGGAATTGAAAATTTTCTTCCTTAGGGGAGTTAAATTATAAATTGGAGATTATTGTAGGGGTTCTAGATGTGATATTAGGACTCCTAGATAATGGAATTGAGGGTGAGTAAACTTTGGGTTAAAAGAGAGAACCTTGGGTTAGTTGAGTGTACAATCCGGGGTATGGACTTAAGGAATGTTTAGGACGAGTAACATTAGAGAGAAGTCTTCGACAAATGTGTGTATATATATATATATTCATAGAGAATAAATATGGGCCTATTACATTTAAGTGAATCCTAGGATACGAATAAGATGGAATTTAGGATATGGGTTAGAGAGGATTAAGTTATTATCCGATATGTCTATATTGACAATTATTATCATAGGAGATGCGATACCTATGGAATTAAAATAAGTTGCTTGTATACATATTTAACTATTACGAATTGGTATATTCGGGTTTATTTATAAATCCTTAAAAATGATTAAGGTGTGAGTTAAATCTTAAGTAAGAGAATACTTATAGGTTTAGTATTTTAAGTGTGTGAATACTTATATACTATTACGAATGGGAACACTCGGGATTTTGGCTATCACTATGAGAGTTGGGAAATTATAGCCAAGGTATATTGAGAAGTGATATATATTATATATACGGGTTTTGTTACAGTATATATATGATTTGGCTATAAATATATCGGTATGTGAATGATATATTTATGTATACATATATCTCTAGTACTATCCAGGGAGGTTGCGTGATGTGGGTGAATCTCCTGGCTTGAGGAGCAGGGAGAGTACAGTCCCCAGGTCATATCGGCCCGCATATGGGTGCAGTGATGATTCCAATTTTAGGAGGGAATATGAATGCCTCCACCATTAGTTTTTACTATGATCATGAGTGAGTCAGACTTGGTACCTGGGTTAAGTTAAGTATACCCAGATGATGATAGCACTTTGAGACCGCATCCTCGAGTTATAGCTCGGTGAGATGGTTATTATACTTATGGTTGTGATATAGGTATAAGTTTACTTATTGCGTATATAGTATATTGCATGTATATGAAGATGCAAAATAATATAATTTAGACATGTGTAAAGTGTAAGATGAATAAGATTTATTTTCCTTCCAGGAGATTTTTATCGGGATTTAAACTATGATTCGTATATTAAAAGTGAGAAATTATATATACAGGATTTTATATACTAAAGTGAAAAATGGTATTTTAAACTAGTGAAAGTTTTGGAATATGGACGGTATATATATATATATAATCGATGATTATATCAATTAAAGCTTATGAGATAGCTTACAGTATAACTTATATTATATCACGTTGGGTAAGTGATAGTTATTAGAATTCAGAGGACATGTGAAAGAAATTAGTTAGGTAGGGTAGCTTAACTAGGTTGTTTAAAAATGTGTATGATAGGTGTGCACTACTAGAGGAGGGGTGAGGTGTATCTCATGGGAGTGCGATACCAGTTTAAATATAGGAGATTTTATACTTTAAAAAATATAGCATTTGATGCACTTACTAAATATTTTCAAAACTCGAGCTCTGACCCATTTCTCTATTTTCCCTCTCTCTTGCTATATATGTATATATTTTAGGTGTCCAGTCACAAGGACGCTTGGATGATGATTCTTTCAAGTCAAACGTTGCTGCAGCAACTGTGGATGTATGCAGGATTATTTTAGATGCCTCTATCCTTGTGATCTAGATAGGAGGTTTTGTAGTAATATTCGGGCTAATGGCCCAACTGTATCCATTTATTTATTTATCACATTTTAGTTTGCGGCATTTCGATTTGGTTATATTATATGTTGTACCGAGAGTTCGGTTATCTTATTTCATTTAAGTTCTGTGTATATAAACTGTTGTGATTGTTTTTCTTATGGTTGGTTTGGTTAAAAAGATTAGTAAATTAAAATTTTAACGCTAGTCCTAATAAGTTGTTAGTAATATATTGGTTTTCGACAGTGATACTGAGAATGAACTATATGAGATTCATGTTTTAATTTGGTATATGATTGATCATCCGGTATTTTATTAAGAGAGGTGTCACTGATGGTATCAGAGCATCAGGTTCTAGTGTTCTTAGGTATCTGTGCAGACGTACTACACTTTTAGGGTTGCTTTCTATGTGAGATAGAACCTTATTATTAGGATTGTTGATTCCTATTGAGAGATTTTGATCTCCTGATATTATGTAAGATTATAGTAAATCTTTTGCATGATCATGTGAGATTCGTGTGCTGATTGATGAAGGGCGACCAAGGAAGGCTATTGTGAGGGAACCCGGAGGCGGGGCTTAGTTGGAGTTGTAAGTTGAATTTGGGGATGAGGACCGAAATTGAGGTCACTCCCTTTGTGGCATCGACAAGTATTACTGCAACGACTACTAGAGTTTAGTAGTTATAATTATCTATGTACTGCTATAGTAGAGAGTGGTGCTAAACTTAACTTACCCAGTGCAGATAAATTGGGAACAAGTCTGAAGGGTCTTCGATAATGACCATTCGTTGAAGCTTAAGTTACGCGAAGGCAATGTAGCATTATCCAACGAAAGTAGAATGCTTAGAAGCTTTGGCTTAAATAAGGGTATAGAAATGCCCTGATGTGAAAATTTGAGGAAAAAAAATTCACTCGTTGGAGCAATGTTGAAATGGTGGGAACGATGGTCACTATATTTGGGGGAGTAGAATGTTTTTCTTAGAGAGGAATCTTATGGATGACGTTAACCACGAGTTCCTTTAATTTATAAAAAATGATGGGAATGCAGTTTCTGAATTTCTCACATAGGATCGGTCAGGGGCCGACAGTGAACAAAGAGTTATATAGTTAAGTGAACTTTGTACCTGATGAGGTAGGTACAATGAAGAGAGAGTCCTTCAGTGGAATCATAGGCTCACTAGTAAGTGTTGTTAACACTTATGGAGAATTTGTGTTCGTGAAATCCCCACAGGTGGACATCCACCCGAGGATTCATTGAAACAGGGCAGTTGAGGTCGTTAATAAGTTTCCTTTTGGCCGGAGGAGATAAGGTAACTATGAGGGTGATTTTTAGAATCAAGGCTATAAAATTCCGATATACTGATATCCTTAATATGGTCAGGTTGGCCAGAGATGGGGAATAATGTGATGGGGAGCGTAGGACCACACGCTTTGATCTTGCCCAATATGAGTTAAAGGAAAAGAGTAGGGTGCCTAGATGGGAATTGATTAAAGTAGTTTTTTGTTTTGTTAAGACAAGTGTACTATGTCTGGGAACTATTTGGAGCAGCCAGGGTGATTGGCAAAGTTATTATTATGAGTTTCACCTCGGATGAAAGAGGTATATGTTGTGTGACAAGATTGAGTCCTAATATTTTGTTAGCCCTAGATTCGTGTGTGTGATTCGAGTTTAGTGCTAGTATCGATAATATTATAGAGTTATGAAATAATTCAATAATAAAGGTGTAATAAGAGTTAGCACACCTGAGATAAGATGAAAGGATAACGGGGGTAGTCAATCGCTAGTGTATTTTTCTTTTTGGGGGAAATTATTTTTCATGATGTCGACAAACAAAAGCTTAGAGTGGAGGCTGTTCGATGGGATCGATACGTTAGAGCTGTGATTGTAGGCTCGTTTTCTTTAAATGCGGTTACAGAAGCACTAGGTGCCACGTGTTGTCGTTAGAGTTAACCTTGAGACCGAGGTAGTCTTTCAGCATGTAGAGATGTAGTCAAGATTGTGGTTAAGTTGGTTAGTTAGAGAATAAGCCTTGAGATAAGTGGGTACCATGAATGAGTATATGATAGAGTACCATTGTGTTAGTACCATTCGACTTCTGTGTACTAGGATGTAGTGTGATTAGTGATCCTTGGTTGGTGGTAACAGTCGTATTCGAATTTTGTGGAGGAAACTCCTTTGTAGGGGGGGGGGGGAGTATGTAATACCCCGTACTTTTATAGATATTTAAATTACATAAGTGGGTGTAATTTGATAATTAGAGGAATTTATGTGAATAGTAATTTTGGAATTTATGAGTGTTAGATTATTACCGATGTGTGTTACATCTACTCTTGGGACTAAGTAAATGAGTCAGAAATTTTTTAAGTCCTGTCGTAATTGGGTAAAGCGACGGGATTTATTTCACGTTGAAGAAAACACGTGTTGATAAGTGTTAGGTCCGATTAGTGAATTTTAGTTAAGTGGCTCGAATGGAGATTTTGAGTGCACGGTTTGTTTCGAAATTGCTGAAATAGTCAGAATAGAGTACTCGGGGGTAGTGTTTGGGTTTCGGAGACTTTTGGACTAGCAGGGACCCACAATTGAGTAAACGAGTCATTTTTTGGTTTAATAAGGAGATAAACTCCGTTTCTCTCCTATAAGGCAGGAGAGAGATAAAGAGAAGAAAGAAAAGAGAGAAAAGAATAAGGAAAGGAAGGAACAATAAAAGAGGAGACAAAAGGGGATTTTCGGCCAAACTCTGCGAGATTTGACTCGAGGTCGACGAATTTTATCCACGCGGCAAGTGTTTACTTGCTTTATTCAATTGAGTGTGTGTATCTTATATTATAGACTATAGTTGGTAAACTATATGATTTTTGGGTAAAAATACTTGAAATAAATTTGAAGAATTTGATTTTGAGTTCACAAATTGATGTATAGTTAACTCTTCATGAATTTTAGTGTTAAAACCATGTTAATGGTGTGTATATATCGTTAGAAATGGGATGAAATGAGATGTGAGAGTTTAAATGGTTTTAGGGTTTAAATCCAAGAGAAATTGTTCTATCCCATAAAATAATTAATGTGTTAGTTATAAATCGATGATTAGATGATTATATTGTTGTTGGTTAGGATTAGAAACCAAAAAAATGGACGTTGGGATGATTTTTGGGATATTTGGGACAAATCGATTCACTTGGGAAGACCTGTAGGACTGTCTCTGATGACCTGAGTACTGATCCTGTTTAAACCGATTCGGATTTAGACCGAATCGATTCGCGTGACCGGATCGATTTGTAGCTGGGGCAAATTGATTTGCATCAGTAGGAATTGAAAATTTTCTTCCTTAAGTTTAAGAGGAGTTAAATTAAAAACTAAAGATTATCGTAGGGGATTCTAGATGTGATGGTAGGACTCCTAGATAATGGAATTGAGGGTGAGTAAACCTTGGGTTGGAAGAGATAACCTTGGATTAGTTGAGTGTAAAATCTGGGGTATGGACTTAAGGAATGTTTAGGACGAGTAATATTAGAGAGAAATCTTAGACAAATGTGTATATATATCTATTCGTAGAGAATAAATATGGGGCGATTGCATTTGAGTGAATCATAGGATGCGAGTAGGATGGAATTTAGGATATGGGCTAGAGAGGATTAAGCAACTATCCGGTATGTCTATATTGATGATTATTAACATAGGAGATGCGATACCTATGGAATTAAAATAAGTGACTTGTATACTTATTTAACTATTACGAATTGGTATATTCAGGTTTATATATAAATCCTTAAAAGTGATTAATGTGTGAGTTAAATCTTAAGTAAGATAATACTTATAGGTTTAGTATTTTAAGTGTGTGAATACTTATATACTATTACGAATGGGAACATTCGTGATTTTCGCTATCGTTATGAGAGTTCAACAATTATAGCCAGGGTATATTGAGAAGTGATATATATTATATATACGGGTGCTGTTACAGTATATATATGATTTGTCTACAAATATATAGTTATGTGAATGATATATATATATATATATATATATATATATATATATATATATATATATATATATATATATATATATATATATATATATATATAGTGCTATCCAGGGAGGTTGCGTGATGTGGGTGAATCCCCTGGCTTAAGGGGTAGGAAAAGTATAGTCCCCAGGTCATATCGTCCCGCATATGGGTGCGATGATGATCCCACTTTTAGGAGGGAGTATGACCGCCTCCACCATTTAGTTTTTACCATGATCATGAGTGAGTCAGACTTGGTACCTGGGTTAAGTTCAGTATACCTAGATGATGATAACACTTTGAGACCGCATCCTCGAGTTATAGCTCGGTGGGATGGTTATTATACTAATGGTTATGATATCGGTCTAATTATACTTGTTGCGTATATAGTATATTTCATGTATATGAAGATGTGAAATGATATAATTTAGACTTGTGTAAAGTGTATGATGAATAAGATTTGTTTTCCTTTCGGGAGATTTTTATCCGGATTTAAACTGTGATTCGTATATTAAAAGTGATAATTATATATACAGGATTTTATATACTAAAGTGAAAAATGGTATTTTAAACTAGTGAAAGTTTCGGAATATGAACGGTATATATATATATCTATATATATAATTGGTGATTATATCAATTAAAGCTTATGAGATAGCTTACGGTATAACTTATATTATATCACGTCGGGTAAGTGATATTTATTAGAATTCAGAGAACGTGTGAAAGAAATTAGTTAGGCAGGGTAGCTTGACTAGGTTGTTTAAAAATGTATACGATAGGTGTGCACTATTAGAGGAGGGGTGAGGTGTATCTCATTGGAGTGCGATACCAGTTTAAATATGGAAGATTTCATATTTTAAAAAAATATAACATTTGATGCACTTGGTAAATACTTTCAAAACTCGGGCTCTGACCCGTTTCTCTATTTTTCCTCTCTCTTGCTATATATGTATATATTTTAGGTGTCCAGTCATAGGGATGCCTGGATGATGATTCTTTCGAGTCAGACGTTACAACAACAGCTATGGATGTATGCGGGATTATTTTAGACACCTCTATCCTTGTGATCTAGATAGGAGTATTATAGTAACATTCAGGCTGATGGCCCAACTGTATCCATTTATTTATTTACCGCATTTTAGTTTGAGGCACTTCGACTTGGTCGTATTATATGTTGTACCGAGATTTCCGTTATCTTATTTCATTTAAGTTCTGTGTATATAAACTGTTGTGATTGTTTTCTTATGGTTGGTTTGGTTAAAAAGATTGGTAAATTAAAATTTTGACGCCAGGCCTAATAGGTTGTTAGTAATATATTGGTTTTCGACAGTGATGCTGAGAATGAGACATATGAGATTCCCGTTTTAATTTGGTTTGGGATTGATCACATGGTATGTTATTAGGTGGGGTGTCACACAACCCAAAATGAAGCATCCCGTACAGATGTGCTAGACGTCCTTAAGTAAGTAAAGCTTAATTTTCGTTTTCTCGATGCCATCCAGTAAATTCCCACCTATGACAAAGTCATTAAAGAGTTAGTAATGGTGAAAATCAGGAAAAAGGTGAAAAATAATGTCTTTCTATCACAAAATGTGATCTCCGTTCTACTTAACGATCTCCCACCGAAGTTTAAAGATTCGGGTGCACCCACGATTTCATGCATTATTGGAGATAATCGAATAGAAAAAGCTTTGCTTGATTTAGGGGAGGGTGTCAACATTCTTCCCTACTCCATATATAGGCATCTCCATTTAGGTGACCTTAAACTCACTTGAGTCACTCTCCAACTAACGGATCGCATAGTGAAAATAACTCGAAGGATTGTCGAGGACGTGATAGTCTAAGTGGACACTTTCTACTTCCCGGTAGACTTTGTCATTTGGGACATGGAGCCTTCCTTCCATCTAGAAATCATGTTCCCATTATTCTAGGCCACCCATTCTTAGCCATGGCTAACACTTTAATCAATACACGCAATGGGAAAATACAACTCACTTTTGGGAACATAACCCTCGTGACAAACATCTTCAATATTGCTAACTAAGTGGGTGAAGAAGATGAAATAAATACTGTAGATCTCATAGAGGAGATAACATAGGAGAACATTGAGAGAACCATTGGTGGAGATGCCTTGGAAATATGCCTTGCGATAAATGATGAGAGCAAGAGTACATACACCGAATTTGAGCGAGGGATAAAGGAGTTAAAAGACCTATTAGACGAGGGAGTGTCGATTGAGGACTTGAAAGATATTAATTGGGTTTCTAGATTCGAGGAGCTACCCTCGAGGGAGTCATCCATGATCCCATACGAATAAAAATTTCCCACTCTCAAATTAAAGAAACTACCCTCTCACGTAAAATATTCTTATTTAGGAGAGGATGAGACATTCCCTTTTATTATCTCCTCTAGCCTAGATAAACAGATAGAGGGTAAGTTGTTAGAAATTTTGAGGAAGCACCAAAGTTCTTTTGGTTGGATCATAGAAGATTTGAAAGGTATAAGTCCCTTAATTTTTACCCATAAAATCCACCTCAAGCAGGATGTAAAGCCCTCATGGGAAATGCAAAGAAGATTGAACCCAAAAATAAAAGAAGTCGTACGAGCTGAAATTATTAAGTTGTTGGACGCTGAGATCATCTACCCAATCTAGGATAACAAATGGGTAAGTCCTATCTAAGTCATCCCTAAAAAGTCAAGAATGACTATGATTGAGAATGCCAAGGGTGAGTTAATCCCCTAACGTACCACCATCGGGTGGCGCGTTTGCATTGATTACCGAAAACTCAATGCGGGCAGAAGGAAAAATAATTTCCCCTTACCATTAATCGATCAAATGCTAGAGCGTGTAGCAGGACACCCATACTATTGCTTCCTAGATGTCTATTCTAGATATAATCAAATAGAGGTAGACGTTCTTGATCAAGAGAAGATTACTTTCATATGTCCCTTTGGCACGTTTGCCTACAAACGTATGCCATTTGGATTATATAATGCACATGCGACCTTTCAAAGGTGCATGATTAGTCTCTTTAGAGACATGGTTGAGAGAGGCCTTGAGGTATTTATGGATGATTTTGGCATTTTTGGCCCTTCTATTGATCTTTGTCTTACGAATCTTGATAAAGTACTCACCTGGTGTGTGGAAAAGAACTTAGTACTTAATTGGAAAAAATGCCATTTCATGGTAATGGAAGGAATAGTTCTTGGCCACATTGTGTCGTCCAAGGGAATTGAAGTAGATAGGTCCAAAATAGATGTCATAGCTGAGCTACCCCCACTAAAATCACTAAAGTATGTGCTCTCCTTCTTGGGATATGCAAGGTTTTATAGAAGGTTTATCAAGGATTTTAGTGCCATCGCTAGACCCTTGAGTAATCTACTTATAAAGGATGTCCCCTTTAAGTGGAATGAAGAATTCCAAGGTGCTTTTGATAAATTAAAAAGCATGGTCATTTTTGCTCCCATCATGCAAGCTCGAGATTAGTCCCTACCATTCGAGCTCATGTATGATGCAAGTGATTATGCGGTAGTGCTGTTTTGGGCCAAAGAAAGGACAAAAAAGCTCATGTCATCTAATATGATAGCTAGAATTTAATAGGACCACAACTTAATTACTCCACCACTGAGAAAGAATTAATAGAGGTAGTGTTTGCTCTTGACAAATTTCGCTCGTACCTCATTGATTCACCCATCACCCACTTTACCAACCATGCAGCGCTGAAATATCTCCGTGCTAAGAAAGATTCTAAGCCGCACCTCATAAGGTGGATCCTACTACTACAAGAGTTTAATTTCTCCATTAAAGATAAAAGGGGTAGAAAACATTGTTGCCGATCATTTCTCTCGGCTTTCGTCCGACGTGCCTAGTGATCCTATACCCATAGACGAGTACTTCCTGGATGAGAAACTATTTGTCACCTCTTCTCTTCCCTGGTTTATGGACATAGTTAACTATCTTGTCACGTGAGCCATCCCTTCTGATTGGACGCCGCAAGAAAAGAAGAGGTTCATTACTTGGTCGCTCATGTTTTTCTATGACTATCCATTTCTATTTAAATATTGTGTGGACCAAATCATCCGACATTGTGTGCCGGATGATGAGACTCATAGCATCATTCATTTATGTCATACAGAAGCGTATAGATGCCACTTTTCCACGAATAAGGCAACCACTAAGATTCTTCAAAGTGGACTCTATTGGACCATAATCTTTCGGGATGTGGCTTACTATAAATCCTGCGATAGGTGTCAAAGTATGGGAGCTATTACCCGAAGTAACATGATACCACTATCCCCTATACTCATCATCGAGATATTTTATTTTTGGGGTATTGACTTAATGGGCCCTTTCCCTCCGTCTTTTGGCTTCTTATATATCCTCGTTGCGGTAGATTACGTGTCTAAATGGGTAAAGGCCATAACTACCAAAACGAATGATAATAAGGTGGTGATTAAGTCCTTGCAAGAACACATACTCTCTTGCTTCAGTGCTCCGAAGGCAATCATTAGTGATAACGATCAACATTTTTGCAATAGGACATTTCAAAAGATTATGAGAGAGTATGGAGTTGTTCACAAGGTTGAAAATGAGTGGGCAGGTCGAGCTAGCGAATTGTGAAATAAAAAATATTCTTGAAAAAGCCATCGATCCTAATCGAAAAGATTGGTCCCTTAGATTGAACGATGCGCTATGGGCTTATAGGACCGCATACAAGAATCCCCTCGAAATGTACCCATTTAACTTTGTCTATGGCAAGCCATGCCATCTCCCCGTGGAGCTAGAGCACAAAGCTTATTGGGCGATCAAGAGGTCAAGCTACAGTTTGGATGAAGCCAGTGAAGCTCGCAAGCTTCAATTAAATGAGTTGGAAGAGATGCGAAATAATGCATACAAGAACGCTAAGATTTCCAAAAAATGGATAAAACTTGCACATGATAAGATGATTTGACACAAGGAGTTTCATTCGGGAGAGAATGTGATTCTCTATAACTCTAGGCTACATTTGTTTCTTAAAAAATTACGATCTAGATGGACTCGCCTATTCGTTGTGAGAAATGTATTTCCCCATGAAGCGGTGGAATTGGAAGATCCAAAGGGGGGAGATACATTCAAAGCCAACGGACAATGCCTAAAGCCATATCTAGAGGTGTATATGGAAGAAGTTGACACAATCTAGTTATCGAACCCTGTTTATGGGGTTAAGTGAGCTACAACAGAGAGGTCGTCTCACTCCTGATGTGTATGGGGCGACTTTTTTGTAGACTAGTTAGAATTAGGTTAGGATTTTTAGGATTCCGTAAGTGTAAGTCTTAAGAGTATAGGAGTTCAAACATGCATTTAGTGAGGGCATGGAAAGTTTCAAAGGACTTCGTATGTTGGAATAATTGATGGAGTGTTAGAAGATTTGAGAGTGGAAGAATTCATGCTTAATAGAGGAAAAAAGAGTTTCTGTCCCCAGCGAACCGAACCGATTCCACACACACACACATTATGATTTAAGACCTTCAAATATGAATATATGGTCATCATTTTTAGAAAGGTTTAAATTGTACAAGTTTGAGGTATTTTGATTTTTTCTTTGAGTTGAAAATGAATTTTGTGGGTATATTCACTACAAACCTTCACGAGATACAACTCGTCCTACTAGGGTAACCTAGGTATTTAAAGGCTTGTTGCATATGATAAATGCAATCATTTCTATCCCAATAAGACGTTTGATAAGAGTTTGAATTTTTTTAATTCTTTTACTGCGCTCAAGATGCGCAAATTTCTAAGTTAGGGGGGTTTTGATTCGACATAAATTCTTCGTATTTATCCCCGTAATTCAGAGTCTTTTAAAATTCTGTGTGATGTAACTCGAGTTGATTTATCTCATAATATTGGTACTGACATTTTCTAACGAGTATATTGAGTTTCATGTATTTCTCATAGATTTTGCAGGTATTTAGTGCATGAGAAGAATAAAGAAATTGGAAGAAAGAAAGAAGAGAAAAGAAGAAAAGTCAAAGGGCAAAAGAGAAGAGCTGACGACCTCAAGTCTAGCATTTGCATCTGGAATTTGGACGAGAAGCCTGAGAAGATCTAAATACCTCAAGTTTATGAGCACATAGTAATAAACGACATCCAAATTCGAGTCTTGGAGCACGAGTTACGAAGATTCAAAGTTGAGAGAAAAATCACAAGGAATGGGAAATCACTGTAAAGACCAAACTGAACCCATGGAGGATAAAAAGAACCAATCTGGATGTTGTCTAAACTTTCTGTGAAGTTGGAACCGAATCGATAGAGATAAAAACAAGTCGGTTCGGTAGTGAAGAAACTTTCTGTAATAGGAGAACTGAATTGATGTACTAAACCTAGATCAGTTCGGCAGTCGAATTTCATCATTATCCTTTTCCAAAATTAGAGTTATGCATGGTTGAAACTCTTGTAAAAATGTATTCTTTTTATTCCAACATATTCTTATACTTAAGGGCATTATTATAGTGTTTATTATAGCATAATTTAGAGAGAGAAAGTAGTGAAGAACCCTAGGAGCTCAAAGTTACAAATTTATAGTTCTCAATTTTGCTTTCTTTAGTAAAGTTTGTTTCTTCTTCTTCTTCTTCTTCTTCTTCTTCTTCTTCTTCTTCTTCTTCTTCTTCTTCTTCTTCTTCTTCTTCTTCTTCTTCTTCTTCTTCTTCTTCTTCTTTATTGTTTGAATTCATTAATCAGTTCATGGTTTATTTCATTCCAATAGTTCGTAGATTATCTTTTTCTTCTAAATTTAATTTCATCATGGTTTTGATTTCCTGCACAGTAAAAACATAATTGTAGTTAATTGCACCATGCTAGGCTACATTTCTCAGGGTTGGGATACATTAACCCAACCCGATGTAGTTTTCACGAATAAAAAATTAATTCTATGAATTAAATAATGATTTAATCGTGTTGTGCAGTGATCTCCCCCTTTTTCGAATTTCGAGACAAAATATAAAATGAAAAATTACAAGCAAATGAAAAAAAAAAACTATTTTATGACTCGCCTAATCAATGGAAAAAAAATAGAAAATTACATTTGTTGGAAGTATATAACATAACAAGACATACAACCATCTTCAAAGATCAAAGATCTTGTTAAAAATAATTTACCATCACACACTAACAATTCCATCAAAATACCAATGCGGATTAAATATATAAGGAAACATGATAAATACGAGTATTTGAATATAGCAATAAGAACATGTGATCATCATATTTATATACAAATAACTATCCCTTAATTATAATAAATATGATATGGAAAAAAACACTATAAGCAACCTAACATGCATTGAAACTTATACTCCCCCTATCTACAAACTTCTCCCTTTTTTATCATGGAAATTGATAAAGGCGCGCACTAAGTGTATAATGCGATAAATTAAACTAAGTATTTTAAGAGAGTAAAACATTTTAATTAACAAACAAATAGAGAATGAACAATATAACGAGTGAACAATTCAAATGAAGTCTAGTCAAATTGTAATATGGGAATAAGAGGCCTAAGAACAATCAATTTTAACTACATATGGAGAGATAAAATACATCATGCAAAAGATATACTAAAAAAATATGCTAAACCATAGAAAAAATTTCACCAAATCTAAGAGTCATAAGGATGACAAGTGATAAAGTTAATAAAAACCAAATACAAATCTCTTAAACAAACAATCAAAACATAAAAAACAAAAAACAATACATTACTTCTTCTTCTTCTTCTTTAGTGACTTAATAGCACAAATATCCATAAAACTTATGTGAGTATGTTGCAAGGCGTCCCCAAAATTCTTAATAAGGGTGTTGAAAGCATGATAGAATTCTTCACAGAAGGAAAAACTCACCGATCTCATAGAGGAATATAAATTCCTTGAGTCCTCAGATGGGTAACATGATTGAATGCATCTAACTAGACAATTAAGCGATAGTATCAGCCAACTCCTCTTGAGATAATGAGCATGGACTAGTAGCCTGTGATGTACGTGAAGGATTATGAGGGGATTAATGGACAAGATAGGGTGTCACGGGATGTCCACTATAATAACCAAGTTGAGTGATGGATCGATGATAAGATTGAAGGGTAAACATAGGCTCAGTATTTTCCTATACTTCATTGGGAAGAATAGCAACCTCAAAATACAAAAGCAAACTCATAATCAAGTGATCGAAGGGAAACACGTTAGACTTTTTATTATCCAAAGAGTGAGAAAAGATAGAGTCTAAGATCATTTCACTCAAAAACATATCGTAAACGTTTCCAATAGCATACAACAATTTTTCATGGTCAAAACAGACATCATAAGGGTGTCAGGTAGGCAAAAATAAGGAATATAGAACCATACTAAGAATATAAAAATCCTTAGCAAGATATTTATGAGAAAAATTCTTACCAACCCGAGACTAACAATGGTCATCGCAAAAATATAATAACGGCATGATTAGATGGTACAAAATTATTGTGCGTATAAGAATAGTTGAGGTTATTATCTTTGGAGAGATGATAGTGGTTCATCATCCACTCAGTAGATATCTTCATAATAACTCCACTAACTTTGGCCAAGATAACTTTCATAACAAAAGCATCTTTACCATCCATAATAAGAATAAAATTCTCTAACTAGATTGGGGTAACACGGCTTGGCTCAAGAACAAATATATTTGGAGACCTCAACTCCAACATGTATTCCTCACAGGATTTTAGGCCGGGGTAGTGATGAGTTGTGGTAAAGTGAAACATAATGATATAAAGTGGTTCAAAAACTCTACTGAGGTTCCTATGTCCACTATGAATAGTATTATTTTTTGTATTATGTTATAAATGAGGATATTACAATATAAAGACTTCTTGGGCTTTGATCAATCATGTCTAATGTCTCCGAGGTCTTGTTGCGAATAAAAAGGCCTCTTGTGTGTAGCTGATGAACTCCTTAAGGGGTTCCTTAACTAGCTTATGACTCAACTGATGATACAAAGAATGAGAGGATGGAAGTGCTCCAATCCTTACCTGAAAGTATAGTAAATAATGGGTTAGAACATACTAAGTAATGACCAACTAGGATATAAATATTCTCTATTAATTTAGTAAATTTCAAATGATCTTCTCTAATATATAGTCAACCCATAAGAAATAGTGTGAGTGGATTACAATGTCATGTTAAAGTGTCCTTGAGGTATGATGGCTATAGTAACATGGTGGACTTTTGGTGAAAGTCGTGTAAGTGGTGTAAGGTAGTTTATACTAGAATAATGTGGATTAAATCATTCAAATAAGTCATGGATTTAGGTAGGACAATGTTTGTACCTTCCATCTACTCGTCAAAGAAGCTATGAGAGCTCTAATGGACGTTTGAGGTATCAATGGGTACTTTGGGATAATAAAAAATGATTCCCTGGTTGAAGGATGAAGTTTACCCTTAAGGACTAAGGTAGGTGTTTGGCATAGGTCATTAATTTTTAGATGAAGGTCTATTAGACTTGCTAAGGTTCGATGACCTTCATTTCGAGGTGTTCGAGCTTGATCTTCAAGGTTTGATTACTGATGTAGATGCTTGGTTATCTTGAGAACACTGCCATGGACTTTAATTCATTTCAGGGTCATTTACTATGGTAGATAGGGTTGAAGAGGAATAAAAACTTCCTAGTGATGGTCTTTGATACGCCATAGGACCTCATTCTCTAGGTAAAATAGACCAAGAGGATATATCCCTTGAAATGCTTAAGCGATTAAATGTGGTATCATCAGTATCCCCTTCCGCTTCTTGCAAGAATTGGAAGGGAAAATACTTATCCAGTTAAATGAAAAGGGCTACTGACGTTACTAGAGAGTGAGATTTGGCTCATTATGAGATTGCATTAGGAAGGAGAATGATTTGAGTGTTTAGGGGAGAAGATCCTCAATATGTTGGGCCTTGGGAAGTTATAAATAGACCCCTTAGGATGGTTAAAGAATTTACCATTTACTTTTATAATCTCTGAGATAGTTTCTTCTCGAGCTTCCTTTTGCAATTAATAATCTTTATATTCTCTCATTCGAACGATGTCTTTTAAAGACATTTCCCCCTCTGCGGTCCTAAACCCTTCTCCTTTCTTAGACATAATACCTTATGTTCCCTTGCCTTCAACCCCTAAATAAGGGGTTGGGACTTCTAATATGTCCCCCACGTGAAGGATTCCAGCTAGAACTCAAGTATTAAAATATTTGGGGCCTAACGACCCTAATTTTCCTGGTGGTGCTCAAGTAGCCTAAAAATTACTAAGAAATACTTGGAGTTTCTTCATTAGATGTAATAACTATCAGGACATGCGTGACACGCATGTGGGTGTATTAAAAAACACTTGTGTTCGTAACCGCTGGTGTGGACCAATTACAACATAGGAATTAAAATTGATTGGGTGTTAGGTATTTTTTTTATTAAGGCTTATTAAAATTTTCATCTTTTATGTTCGCTTCTGAAACTCTCTTTCTCTCTCTCTCTCTCTCTCTCTCTCTCTCTATATATATATATATATATATATATATATATATATATATATATATATACTCTCAAGAATGCCCAAATCATCTGATCCCCAAACGTCATATTATCAACTTAATTACATGTATACTATATCTTAAAATCATATCAAACATATACTACAAAGTAGGACATCATGTACTCCCAAGCATACCCAAACTTTCCCAATCTCCATCGTCGGATTATCCATAAATTCTTAGGTTTATAACTCTCAAAACCCCATTAGAACTCAACTTTCCAACATATACTATTTACAACAACATAGGCTACAGATACTTTGAAGTGCACTCGATGCTATTCCAGTTCCCTTCACTCGGTTGTCCCAAATTTCATTCAATGGTCCATTAAATCTCGAAACCATAATAATCATCACCCCTAGTCTATTACACTTTGAATTATATATATATATAAGGTGAGGTTCAAAAGTGAACTTAAAAGATGAACATTTTAATGAATCTTAACAAAAAAACACCTCAACAACCCATTAATTTAAATTCCTATATTGTAATTGGTTTGCACCAACGACAACGGACACGAGTGTGACACGCCGGTGGGGAGTAAGGCGTGTGTATTAAAAAAACATGCATGTCATACGCCTGTGAATTGCCGTTGGCGTGGACCATTTATAAAATAGGAATTAAAATTAATGGGTTGTTAAGGTATTTTTGGTTAAGGTTCATTAAAATGTTCATCTTTTAGGTTCACTTTTGAACCTCTCCACACACACACACACACACACACACACACACACACACACACACACATATATATATATATATATATGTTTTATATCTTAATATACATATAACATTCCAAATGTCCTGAACTAAACACCCAAACCCGAAACACCCAATAAAGACCACATCTTCCCAACTTCCATGGACTAAAACGATTTGGCCCTAGTCCGAATCGATTCTGGTTAGGGTTGTCTTGGCACTTTCTCTCCAAAATCCTCCGAAAACCCTTGGAACCAACCCTAACCTCCATTAATGCCAAATCCAAACTTCAGAACTCATATCAAACCTATATCCATGTGTATAAACTATATAATCATAATCCTTATTCAATTCCCCAATTAAAAATATCAATCTAACACAAATCAAGTTCAAATATGTCAAAACTCAATTTAAACCTAACCTCATTCTTTACTTTCAATTGAATCAATTAACATGCGATCTCAAATTTCAAAACATTAAATCAACACGGGGATTCAACTTATAAATGAAATTAAATCCTAAAATATGAGTTTTATTTTAGGTTCATACATATAACCATTTAATTTCAAATTTTTCTTCAAAAGTACAAGTCTTTAAAGCAAGGCTGATTAATACTAATCCTAAAAATTTAAATATGATTAAAATAACCAGATTCAATCCTAAATATGCGTCGTAAATCCCAGAATTAAACAAAAAAAGACATTAAATTATAAACTAGTTACATATTATACGTGATGAAACAAGATATTTCTTTCATGAAATGATGAACGAGGGATACTTCATCTTGATCCCTAGTTCTTCCTATTTAAACTTCCTCCCAAGTTAGGGTTTATGTTTTGTTTGTAATGTGCCAAAATAATGATGATTAATACCCTTTAACTAAGTCTAAACCCACAGGTAATCAAAAGGCCTAATTTTGTTTCCTTTAAATGAGACAAAATACTACCCAAACCACTCCAAAATTTAGCCCAAAGGTATACCTACCCCAAAGGCCCAATCCAAACTACTAAAAAAAACATATTCGGACCTCCACGATATACTAGAGTCCAACCTAAATGGTAAAAACTCACCACAGACGGTATTACCTCATTGGTATATAGAAAATAGAAATAATTCTTTTACACGCAACATGTAATCCGATATCATATAATTAATGTAACCAATTAATTATTTATAACACATAATAAAAAATCACATCATGTATAAAATTCAATTACCATATAAATTATACATTTTATTATTACCAAGTCTCAGAAGTAATACTTAATCTTACTTGTTAATTTATTTCTCACTTTAATAAATAATAAATAAAGGTCACAAAAATGGGTATCATGTTATTCCTCTCCCCCCTTCTTACTTTATCTGTATCTCTCTGTCTCTTTCTCTCTCTCCACCTTTTCAGAGTCCAGTCTCCCTTATTTTGTATGTTTATCTCAGGGGGAGGGTGTGTCCATCCGAGTTGGATTCCTCCGATGCAGGCTGGCACCAAAATCGGGATGGGAGGGAAAGTCCCCCTTTAGAGGAGTCTCTCTCTTTTCCCCACCATGCTCATGCGGGTGATTCGAGGATATGGGGGTCCTCTTTCCGTCACTCACGCTGCCGTCTTTGTGGGTTGCATCAGATATAAAATTGGTCGTCGTCAAAAGGGGATTACACAAAGGAATAACGTCTCCATTATATTTTTCTTAATATAGACAAAATAATGTAATCGTCTCGAGAGAACGACATCAAGGTCATACCGATGCATACGAAACTAAGTGAATCAAGGGTCCGCGAAATACGTTATGGAATGGAAAGGTGTTAGGCATTAATTCTCCCTTTCACTCTCTTATGAGCTATGTTGATTTTCTCCTTTCTCTCCAAAGAGTGATGTGTGTATACATGTGTGTAATACAAATAATGGGAGAATGGAATCATCCAAATCATGTCGGAGAAAATAGGGAGCGGAATCATCCGTAGGAGTGTACCGAAAAATAATATAAACATATGATGTGTCTTCATCGAATCATGAGTCACAATGGGAAGCGAAGGTTCATGTCGGACGAAACACAAATATGTAAGAGTTAAAGAATCACAACATAGATATAGTGGAATATAAAAAGCATAAAATGGAAAGAGAGTACTCGAATCTGAGGATTGGCCGGGGACGCCGAAATAGCCCAAGGGGCATTAAAATCCACGTAATTCAAATATATCGTAGGGGTAGGTTTCAACTTATAAACCCAAATTTAAGACCCCTCTTTGAATTATTTTGAGAAAAATGTATTCAAGTGTTCAAGTCTGGGTGAATGAGGAAGTCTTACTTTTGGAAATTACAAGTAAACCTTTTTTTATTATCCTTTTTGAGTTTTTATGAAATACTAATAACAAAAGTGGATATTATTTAATGTTAGATAATGAAACAAGACTAAAAGATATCATAAAATGATAATAAAGTGAATAATAACACTAAAGGAATAAACTAGAAAAGAGTTAGGGGTGGACCTCCTAGAAGACTTTTGTTGCTGAATTTGGGAGATATGGAGTTTGATTTTTACAGTGGTATAAGAGTGGTGTATTAGGATGAGGTAAATGACCAAATGTGGTAGGAAATTGAGGTGGGAGAATGTAGGAAAATAAGGGTTTTGGGTAATGACGACGCTCTGATTTCGAGAGAATATTGGCTGGCTGCTGAAAAGGGACCTCCTTCAGGAGTGAGGTCATAGTCTCTTTAAATAGCAAAGTTTAGAATTTAGGGGGAGTGACCATCGACATCATCACTATCTGTATTATCACCACATTGTCCGCCTTACTGGGAAATGAAAGTACACCCTGTCAATACATAGGGGATCTGGGGTGCCTATAGGCAGTCCAGATTGAACGTTTTTGAAAAAATACATAAAATGCAAACCATAAGTTTGAATTATGCATGGATGGAACCATTACAAAGGTAATTCAGAGCCATTTAAGAATCCATTAATCCACTCTCATTTTTTAGAGCCAATAAAAGTCAAACGGGTCTAAAAAATGCCTGATGGTCTCTAAACGGGGGGTTTGGGGAGCAAAATAGGTCGATCATGCAACCGTGAGGCCAATTTTTACATGAAGAAGATCGTTGGAAAGGGGATTCAGATCCTTTAGAGATTTCATTGAGCATTGTTCGGTTTGTAGGGCTGATCAAGGTCGAACTAGGCCCAAAAATGCCTGGTGGCCTTTCAGAGTAAAATGAGTTTTTCGTTCAAATTATGAGGCCGATTCGTGCACGATAGGGGCCGTTGGAATGGGGATTCAGAGCCCTTCAAATTTTAATTAAGTTTTTATCAGGTTAGAGAGTTGAACGGTGTCAAATAAAGATTGAGAGTTCCCAGTGTACTCAGAGTACAAATGATCGGTCTTATGAACCGTGAGGACAATTTGCTCATAGCACAAATTATTGGAAAGGAGATTTAGAGCTCTTAATGGTTTCATTAGGCTTTTCTCAGGTTGAAGAACTGACTAGAGTTAAATGGGGCCTAAAAGCACTTGATGGCCTCCAAATCAGTATTAGGAATATAAGCTAGGGTTTTACAGAGGGAGGTTGAGGGTTAGGGACTTGAGAAGGTAGTTTAGGGGTACTAGGATGGGGTGTCTATAGATCCCCTCAATGGGTGAGTTTGGAACATGCAAAGGTCGTCGAAAGATATAAACCTCATCTGTGTTTAAGAAAAGGTCTAAGGCCGATTCTGTGGACCTACGATTGAGATGACTAATTCATTGGGTTGAGGTCGATTTTGTGAACCCAAAGAATGAAATGATCAATTTAGCGGGTCGAATTGAAGTAACGAATTTAGAGGGACCAAGTCGATTATGAGGACCTAAAGAGTGATATGACCAATTTAGTGGGTTGAGATCGATTTTGCAGACCTAAGGAGTGAGATGACCAATTCAGCGGGTTGGGGTTGATGCGGCAGACCTAAGGAATGAGATGACCAATTTAATAGGTCAAGGTCAATTATGAGGACCTAAAGAGTGATATGACCAATTCATGGGTCGAGGTCGATTCTATGGACCTAAGAAGTGATATGGCTAATTCAGCGGGTCGAGGTCGATTCTGGGGACTTAGGGAGAGAGATGACCAATTCAACGGGTCGAGGTTGATTTTGAGGGCCTAAAAAGTGAAATGAATAAATTAGCGGGTCATATTGAAATGACTGATTTAGAGGGCCAAGGTCGATTATTAGGACCTAAAGAGTGAGATGACTAATTTAGGGGTCGAGGTCGATTCTGCGGACCTAAAGAGTGAGATGACAAATTTAGTGAGTTGAGATCGATTATGTGGACCTAAGGAGTGACATGACCAATTCAGTAGGTCGAGGTCGATTCTGTTTGAGGTCGATTATGTGGAACTAAGGAGTGACATGACCAATTCAGCAGGTCGAGGTCGATTCTGTGGACCTATGGGTGTATTTTATGAGGACCTTTCTGAATTATGGCTCTGTTGGGGAAAGCATAGAAAACTTTGGTACAGGCGCACCAAGAATTCTTGGTTCCGCTTGGAAGTATGTTGACAATGAGAGTGATTTCCAATGACATTGTAGGGGATTTACGAGAGTTTGTACTTGGTTTGGTTCTTCATCATGAGTTTTTATTGGAGAAAAAACGTTCTTAACTTATAGAGGAATTTTTATGAATTTTCAGAGTTTTTTTATTTTATTTTTTCATCACTTTGGCAGCAAAATTTTAAGGGGACTAACGATAGGTAGGTCTGGGGAGGTGCCTATCGGCATAGGGCATAGACTTCAGGACTTATAGGGAAAGGGAAAAGGTCATCGTTGGTAGGCGAATGACTCTTGCTGGGGAAACATGTGACATTCTACTTTTGGCATTCGTCTTCGATGGTTTTGGGGTTACAGGCATGAAATTCTAAATATAGAGGTTACTGGCGCATGAGTTTGGGTACGTATGATACCTTAGATAGAGAGTGGTGAGGCAGATGAGGTGAGATTTATTTTATTTTTTTCCTTTTAAGATTTTTGGCAGATCTGTTATTGTGACTAGAGAAGCTTGGCATTGACCATGTTGTATGCATGATTTAGTGGCTTTATACCTGAAAAGAGACTCAAAAAGACAAAAAGAGATTCATTTTTTCCCCTTATTTTAGTGGCTTAATTTACATTCACTTTAATTTTCTGGTGTGGTTTGGTTTTGATAAAGAGTTGGAAATATATGTTTTTTTTGGAATTTTTTAACATGCTTTTGGAATTTTTGAATGCGTTATTGGAAAATTTTAATAAATGGAGGCCCTAAAGGTTTGGTTTGAAGAGAATTTCCTTTTAAAGGGACTTATTTTGAAACAGAAAGTGTTAGAAGAGAGGAATGAGGGTTTCCCAAAATAGGGTGTGACTGATATATCCTTAGCCTGCTTGTCGACATAAAGGTTAAATCCACATCACTCCCTTAGGTTTGATTGTACTTTGTGTACTTTTAGAGAAGGGAAATAATGGCTTTTTAAATTATTTGTTTTGTTATGGAATTGTTTAGTATAAAAAGTGTGCTTCGGAAGTGTTTTCATCACCACATTCCACTTTCTTTTCTTGTATCTTTCTTCTTCCATGTTCAAATGGTTCTTCCGGTGTTCGAGTCCTTTTCTGCCTACCTCAAGGGTTTAGAGGCAATATGCCTCTATAACATTGAATACAAAGCCTTTGATTTGTGTTAAGTCTCTTTATGGCGTAATCGTCCCATGTACTATAACCTTCTAGAAGCAATGGTACAATTCTGGTACTGTGAAGACCATGTTTTCGGTTCGACTTAGATAAGGTATGTCCCACTTATGAGGAGTTTTCAATGATATTGGGCATCTGCCCTAGTGTAACGCCAGCTATGTCGAATTTATCCCGTTCTCCTCAGGTGTTTTTGACGTAGTTTCCTCACATCTCCCCCTCAACTGCTCAAACACTGGTTTATGGAGGAAATATCGTTCTCCCGACAATCATGAATTTGGTGTGCCAAGGGGATTTATTGACAATCGATTTGCAGAAGCTATAGCCTTGGGTTTTACTGCCAATATTTTTTGGCAAGGTTCTAAAAAACGTGGGGCGTGATCGAGGCGTGGAGGTCAAGCCTTAAGCCTTAGAAGCCTAGGCGGGCCTTGGCGTAAAAAGGCGTGAAAAGGCGTTTAGGTCTTTTTAATATTTTTTAACCATAACAAGGCTATTAAAATACTAAAATTGTACATATCATAA
Organism: Sambucus nigra; assembly: GCA_949130495.1. Taxonomy (NCBI): domain Eukaryota; kingdom Viridiplantae; phylum Streptophyta; class Magnoliopsida; order Dipsacales; family Adoxaceae; genus Sambucus; species Sambucus nigra. Next base: position 406,866,570 of record OX422207.1, read on the forward strand.
AAATATGTCTGAATATTTGCAAATAAAAATACTATTTGATTATTTTGGATGAGATAATGATCCGGTTTGCAAAAATATCTTTAAAAGGCGATATCGTTTCACTAAAGCATTATTATTTTTAGAGAAAAAGTACACCTTAAGGGTTTTACCAAGCATAAGGCGTCAAAATCTTAAGGCGGGGCGTTTCTCCCAAGCCTCAAGCCTAGGCGTGCCTAGGGGGAACCTAGACGGGTTTTTTAGAACAGTGTTTTTTGGTGATAGATGAACTGACGACTGACCCTCAGGTGGCCATGATAGAAATGTGGTTGTCCTACCACTGTAACCCTGCGATGGTGGTTTTAGTGGAGATTTGAACAACTTAGATGCCCGGAAGGAAGGTTGGGTTGGTTTTCTATTGGGGATCCCTGTCATGATGCTCATATGGATTTTTAAAAGATTGTGACTAACGGCCCCTCCCGTGTTAACTGGCTTGTGGATCATGGGTCCTAATGCCTTCGTTGGTCAGTACTATGGCGGGGTTACTTGCAACCCATTTTTTAGTTGGGGAAATACTGATATGTGCGATTGGTTGGCGTTCATCCTACCTTTTTCTACTTTCCTGGAAGCTTCTGCGCCAAGTGGGATGGTAGACGATTATGACTCCCCGCATAACTAATTTCTTTCTAGTGGAGGACTGATCGAGTCCTTGAGTATGATACTGGGGCCCTTATGGCAACATCGCCAATCATCTACCCATTCGTCACAATCTGTTAGAGAGACTGGGCTTATATCTAGAGATGTGGTTATAAAAAATGGTGGTTGGGAAGATTTTGGTAGAGGAGACTGGGCAAAGATGGCTTGTCATGGTTTACACCTTAGAATAAGGTGTTGTGGTTTCATCAATTCTTATTAAGGCCTACCATCGCATGGAGCACATCCAGAGCAATAATAAAAAGTAGGATACTTGGCGGCCTCCAAAGGAAGGTAATGACGATGAGGGGGGACCATCGGGTAGATAAGGACAAGGTTTTGAGAAGTTTTTTTTATGGTGAGTTTGTGTTTGGGTAGGTATTTTGGGTTTTATGTAGGTTTTTTAGGTTTTATGTAGGTTTTGGTATGTTTTTGGATTTTTTGTGGAGCTGGTTTAATGGTGGGGAATTTGTAGGTTGTATGAGAGTTAATAATGGAGTGTTTTTTTCCTCCTGTTGTTGATACTTCATGTAATAACCATATTCTTGATAATAAAAGAAAAGTAATTTTGACAAATTTTGTTGTGTCTTTTGATGAATTTCGTATTTGAACTATCTATACCAATCATAAGGCATACATAATCTTTTTGTTCGTTTAAATGATAAGATTGACCGTTTTTCTCGGGGGAAGAAAAGAATAACATTTTGTGAGAAATAAAAGGACTGCACCCATGCCTATTTTATGGGCTATCTTCGTACCTCTATGGGTTTTGAAAATTCTTGAGTTTCATTAAATGTGGGGGGGGGGGGGGGGGGAGGGGTTTAGAGGATAAGGTCCCACATAGTTTTGAGTAGGGGAAAATGCAATTATTTTAGAATACAAAGGGTATGAGAAGAGTCATGGTGCGACAAAAGTTTGGATTAAGGGTAAATTTTTTTAAGATGGTCCGGGTTGACTAGGCACAACATTTTTTCTCCGTCGAGGTCTATGAGCAAAGAGGCACCACCTGACAGGATTATATTCACAATGTAAGGTCCACTCCAATTAGGTTTGAGCTTTCCTCTCAGATCCCAAATGGGTTTAATAATTTCTTTGAGATAAAAATCTTCTTCTTGGACATCGCAATCCTTGACTTTCTTGTTGAATGATCGTGCAAACCGGAGATGATACCCTTGTATGTGGTACAGAGCTTTTAGTCTCTTTTCATTTAGGAGTGAGAGTTCGTCATAGAGGATCTGATGCTAGTTTTCCTTAATGACCTTGCTTTTGAGCATGACAGGCAGAGAAAGAACTTCTAGTTCGATGGGGAGAACCACCTCCATACTGTATACCAAATAATAGGGGGTATCCCTAGTGGGTGTCCTGATAAAGGCGAGTTAGCCTCAGAGGGTAAATGGGATCCGGTCGGCTTAGTCTTTACAACTTTTAGTCATATTGATAATAATGGTTTTAAGACTCTTATTGGCAACATCGATAGTGTCATTGGTTTGGTATCGGTAGGGAGAAGACTTGTGCCTCTAAATTCCGTAGTCATCAACTAATTCTGTGAGCTCAGCCTCAAAGTGGAGTCTGTTGTCTGATACCAAGTACTTGGGAACTTCATATCAAAAATGATATTTTGATGAACTTGGTCACTTTTTTTGCATTGGCACCACGTATAACTCAGCTTCAGCCCATATCGTGAAGTAGTCAATGGAGACCAGGATGAGTTCATGCCCATTTGAAGCTTTGATGGTGACCTTCCCTATGTTGTTTATGCCCAAAGTAGAAAAGGTCCAGGGAAAGGTCGTGTTATACAATTCTCGAGGAGAAAAGGGTGGGTGGAAAATTATTGGCATTTGAGGCATCTCCGAACATAGACAGTGTAGTTTTAGATCATGGTGGTCCAATGGTATCCTTGACGGATGATTTTCTTGGCAAGCATGTGACCATTCATATGGGGTTCGCATTACCCATTATGGATTTTCCGCATCATTTCTTCAATTCCAGCCCCTGCTATACAATGCAAATGGGTGATGATATAGAATATCACCCTAAGATGTGTTCAAATCAATTCCCAGGTTTGTGTGTTCATGGTGGATCAATACATATACATATATGTATAGAAAACAAGTAGAGGATATGAGAGATAATAATAAGACACAGGTGTTTAAGTGGTTCGGCCTTAGCCTACATTCACTGTGAAAAGTGAGGAGTGTTTCCATATAAACCTAGATGGAAGCCATTATAGGGTTATAAGCTCTCTCCCTTTCAGCCTTTACAATTATAATTTAGCAGTATAATAGTAGGTCAACTATGATCGATCCCTTAAGAAGATGAAGTGACCGGCCTTTTTATAGTGTTGGTGGTGTGTAGTGTCACCCCTAGCATATAGCCCGCGTGCATGAGGTAGGCGAACCAACGCGAGAGAGGCAACTGTATATCACATGTCTAATCCATGATTATAAATTATTCCCCTCATGTGGGGCAGATTTTCTATAATAGTTTTGACCACCCGTTCCATCATTGTCCATATCAAGTGTTCCACACGAGTTGTTTATGTCGGTGCTATGAGGTCTTGTCTTGTCCGAGACTACTAGTGCAACTTTCAATGAGGACGAGCCTAAGACTGACGTCTGATCCTTATTAAACATGTCCAATGATATATTTCTCAACCTGGTAAAGGTGTATGAGTCTGACACATGATAGGGTCGATACATGATGAGGCCGTAATCTGAGTCCAGTAGTGACCTTTATAATTGGCGATAAATGTCATCGGGAGGGGGTCTCGTAGGCCTAGACCACTTGATTAGAACAACTGAGACATTAGGTCCACAAAAGGATGAGCCTGAGATAAACTAGTAGGGGGCATGTCACTTGGTCAAGTCTCATCTAGAGAAGGTCATAATTATGTATATCAATCACCCCTTAGACCTTAATCTTCAATGCTAATGGGAGGATGAGGTGTAAAGTCATCTGTTGTCCTATAATTAGATGTCCCCTCAGTGTCAGAGTATATCTCGGTGATTTGGGTTGACTAGCACAATATCATAGGCACCATTTCACAATCTAGCAGAAGTGTTATTTCAACGCCCCAATTATACACATGTCACTCTAGAGTTGGCATAGCGTGTTGTTCAAATAGTGGCGGTGGCATGTGTGGCGTTGGGACTTATTCCCTAATGATTTCCTTTGGAACCATGCACCACTTAATCTGGTTTAAATACCTGATTTCTTCTTTCTCTCTCTTTCTTCCTCTATTCTTCTATTTTTGAGCGATTGCAACTAGAGCCTCTCTCTCCCCCCATTGTCTCTTCAATTTTTCGATGAGCTTCCTCTTCTTTTCTTCCTCCTTTTCGGCTCTTTATAGTTCAAGTAACTTTATTTATTTTCCTTTAGTTAATATATTAGCGCTTTCTATTCTAGTGTATCATCTTCATTTTTTAGGTAGGTTGTTTGGTTTTTTGGCCACATGTTTTGGTGGTGCTAGGGTTAATTCCTGGTTTTAGGGTTGCACCTGGGTTACATTTGGCCCTTATAATTGGTATTTTGGAAAAAGTTAGGGCCTTTATACACTGGTTAAGTTGTTCAATGATCTTTTTGGCGTAGTTTACCTACAAAGTTTCTTGTGTTATTGATTTGTTCAAGTTAAAATCGTTTCAACTTCTTTGCTAGATCTTTAAGTCAACTGTGGTCAAATACCACTATAGTTTTTCAGTTACTGAAGACTATACGAACTAGGAGAGTAATTTCTCCATCCTAGAGAGAGAATATTACGAGAGATCAATAAGGCTAAGGCTATGGTTGAGAAAAATTCCGAAGTCGAGTCCAAACTTCCATTAAATCCTATACCTTTGTCTGTTATTCGTCCCCCTTTTCTATTAACTCACCCCACTTTAGTCGAGCCTAGGGTTATAATTTCTATCAGTGACTCCATGTCTACTGCATCATCTAAAGATTCTTTATTCACCTATTACCCAAGTTATAGACATAGTCACATTCTAAAACCTCCCAACTATCGGCAGAGATCTAGGTATGACTCCTTCGAGGAATCCATGAGGATTCCCAATGATCGATTGGATGAGAGTGGAGCAACTGAATCTAGAAACCGTGGTAGTCCCATGACATCAGCTCATCAATAAGACAATCCTCATCCTGAAGTTTTAGATATCTCTGACGACGAGTCTTTGGTTGAGGTGGCATACTGTGTGCCACCAATGGTTATCCCCATCTCAGCTATCACAAAAACTAAGTTTACGAGTCGAGACCCCCGGGTCAGGTTCCTACCATTGAAGTGGAGGACAATCTGAAGATGAGTAAGAAGAGGAACTTGACACAAGTTACACCTTGTCCATTCCGAGTAACGTCCAACAAAATGACTTAATCCTTTAGAGGAATCCGTACGGTGCAAAGTCTTCAATTAGGATGAGAGTCCCCTCTAAGGATGAGAGGGCTTTTAACATACAAGTTGAGGGTGAAGTTGAAATGTATGAGTATATGTTCATGATAGGATTTCATATTTCGATTTATCCTAATATTAGGTCCATCCTTGCTTATATCGGCCTTTCGACTGCCCAATTGACACTTAACGCTTGGAGGACTTTACTTGTGTCTGTCCAGCTCTAGAGGATAGCATACAGGGTCGATGTTCCAGTGGATATCTTTTTCACCTACTATACCATTTCCATAACAAAGGTTGCGCCATGCTAATTCCATTTCATGGACCGTGTTCTGAAAAGAAACTAGTTCACATAAACCAAACTTCTAACCACGACTGTAAATCTCAGTATATCTTTGTATCCAACGATAGGTAGTTAGAAAATAATGTCCCTTCTAGCACTGATGAGGTGAGGGACCCTAAAAAATATGGTAATGTATCCATGTTATATAAATTATACCCCGACCTCAGCATAGATGCCAGGACGGGCATCGACCTTTTGTTCACCATCGGTAAGGATGAGAGCCTTGTTGTCTTTGAGGATCTAATGGATTCTGAGCTGCTCATCAACACTATGTTGGGGATTGACCCCTTAAGGAACTGAGTAAGTTTAAAAAATTTCTAACCTTACTGTCATTGTCTTGTTATTTATATAGGCTGATACTAATTTACTTGTCTTGTTTGCAGAACGTCCGTAGGGTGTTTCTGATGAACTGAGGTAGATGGCAACCCCAATCACCGCCTTGCTGGAAAGATGACAACATCGACTCAGCCTTGGAAAAGTCCACAACTTCCAATTCAACGATATTTGAGGGGTTGAAAAAGAGGAAGGAGGTACCAGAGGGTGCTTCCACAAACCTTCCTCCCCAATAAATGAAGAAAAAGTACGCACCTCTACGGATGGTCGATTATCCCGTCATCCCGCAGGTATGGTACGATTGTTGTTGCTTGCATTGTTTAATTGAGCGTGACTGCTAACTCTCTTCTCAAAAGTCATCTTAGGGCTCTAGAGGCTCTTATGATGATTATCCCTGAGTGTGGCAATCGATATTTTGATGCCGAGGAAAACCCTTTTGGGTCTTCAACTTTGCCTTGCACTGGGGAACCCAGGTAACCAGTTTTTCCTTTTTATTACAATTGATTATTTTTTATCCAAGTATTGTGTCGTCTTTGCTAACTAAGAATCTCATCTTGTAATTTGTCAATTCCCTTTAGACTATCCAACTTTGGGCTAGCGAGGCTGATCATAAGGCCAAGGTAGTAAAAAATGCCTTGTTGCAGAATACCAATATGAAGGAGCAGTTGGCACAAGTGAAGGTTGATTACTACAATAAGGCTACTGAGTAGAGGGAGAGGCATTAAGAGAGGTTGAGAACTATGAAGATTGACCTTCAGGAAAAAATTAATAATCTTAATGAGAAGCTGAAGGAGTTATCCAAGGATGAGGATGCAAAAATCAAGTTAGTAGTTGATAAGATAGTCTCAAACTATTTTATTCAGTACTTGGAGAAATATTTCAAGATTGCCTTTCGCCGAGTGTCTAATATGTGCTCAGACTTAGCATCTTCTGATCCCCAACTTGCTGAAGTTCTCTCATGTTTTAGCCTTATCGACCTTGAGAGTGTGGAGGCATTGAATCAGGTGAAAGCCAAGGCAAAGGGTCCTGTTACCATGGCCGAGACCACAGTCGTTGATCCAGAAGTGACTAAGGGAGAAGCAGGTGATCAGTAGGGCAACACTGCTAACCCTCCTGAAACTCTCATCGTGCCCTCGGAGACTGAGCATACTACAATTGATAATTAAAATTTCACTTCTCTGTAGGGAAACTGCCTGTGTTCTTGATGCTTTTTTTGTTCTGTAACCTCATCCCTCGAATAATATTATCTTTGAACACTGATAGTCTATAATAATTCTTTGATTTTTGTTACTATGAACAATTTTAATGTCATTTCTATCGGGTGGCATGGTTGAATGTCATTGCTGATTTTTGCAAGTTCACTATCATCTTGAATAGATGAATTATTAAATGAATGGAATGTTTTATTTGTTGTGACAACTGCTTACTCTGAGCTATATTTTTTCACCAATTATTAATGTCTAAACATGCCATTCAAATTATTGGCAAAAATAATTTTTTATGCTTACCACTTAAAACGATGTTAGAGAGTTATCCCCCTTTCGGCACTATTGGAAAGATATGTGGGAGCCGATACTCCTCAATCGTTCTCATATTGACGAGAGAGAGTTACCTATTAATTCACCATAATAAATGGTATTGGACATAACCATACTTAATTGATTTTCTACCCTCACCACTTAAAGCGATGTAAGGGAGTTATCCCCCTCTCGGCGCTATTGGAAGGATATGTGGGAGACTCCTTAATCATTCTAGTATCGTCGAGAAATATTTACCAATTAATTCACCATAATAAATGGTGTTGCACATAACCATACTTAAATGATTTTTTACCCTCACCACTTAAACTGATGTTAGGGAGTTATCCCCCTCTCGACACTATTGGAAGGATATGTGGGAGCAGAGACTCCTCAATCGTTCTCATATCTCCAAGAGAGAGTTACCAATTAATTCACCATAATAAATTATATTGTACATAACCATACTTTAAATTATTAGCGATGTTAGGGAGTTATCCCCCTCTCTGCGCTATTAAAAGGATATATAGGAGCTGAGACTCCTTAATCGTTCTCGTATCGCAGAGAGAGAGAGAGAGAGAGTTACCAATAAATTCACCATAATAAATTTGTTTTCTATAACCATACTTAAATGATTTTTTACCCTCACCACTTAAAGCGATGTTAGGGAGTTGTCCCCCTCTTGATTCTATTGGAAGGATATATGGGAGTCGATACTCCTTAATCGTTCTCGTATCGTCGAGAGAGAGTTACCAATAAATTCACCATAATAAATGATGGGGGGGGGGGGAGAATATTTCTAGGTTGAGTCTCATCTAGACAAGGTCATACTTATATATATCAATGGGTTCCAACGAAATTTCTTTTGAAAAGTGCTTTGTTGCAGATGATGTATTAGGCAGCTACCTTGCGAAAGTCCGCACGGTCTTTTTGTCCGCATCTTGGGGATACCTACCATGTTTGAGAAGGCACTAAATGTCATAGTACCATAATTCTACCATGTACAGATCTTCTTCGGTGGCGAGATCGATGTGGTAACAGTGAGTGGATGTATCTTGTTTTTTGAACCAAAAAAGGGGCCATTGTTATTTCCTCAGACATGTCGACCATTGAGGTCAGGGTTGCTAGTGCATCAACTAGCCTATTCTTTAAGTGAGGAAGGCAGTGGAAGGTGAAATGTTTGAGTTGGGAGGCAAGCTCTTATAGATGGGCATCGAAGGGTAGGAGTTTCTAGTCTTTAACTTTCCATTTTTTGAGGATTTATCCGACAATGAGGTCATACTCCCCATAAACGTCTATGTGATTGATTCCCTTATCGATGGCTATCTTAAGTCCTACGATGCATGCCTCGTATTCTTTCATGTCATTCTTGCAAGGGAAATCTAGTTTGATAGAAATGGGGGTGTAAGAGTCATCGGGAATGATCAAAAGTATTCCAATGCCATACCCTTTCTTATTAGCGGCTCCGTCGAAGAACATTTGCCACCTGAGATCCTCTCGAAAGGTGCAGAAGATGTTTTCATCTAAAAATGCACAAACCCAATCTTTGGTTCTTTCCATGGTATAGTTCGCAAGATAATAGGATATCGCCCTCCCCTTTATAGATTTTCCTGTGACCTACACAATGCCGAACTCGGCTAGCAACATCAGCCAGTGGTCTATTCGGCTTAACAGAGAGGGTTTCACCAGTAGGTATTTCATGGGATCCATTTGGGATACTAGGCTGATGGGGATGCAAGAATATAGTGCCGTAATTTCTACGTGACCATGACCATGGCGATACATGTGTTCTCCAAGGCAGTGTAGTTGACTTCGTACCCCCTAGCTTTCAACTAGCGTATTAAATTACTCTCTCCTTTTGAGATTCCTTTATGTATTGGGCCAATAAAGTCCCTATCGCGGTATCGATGATAGTTAAGTATAGGTAGAGTGGAAGACCTGACTACAAAGGCATGAGCACCAGAGGTTGGGTGAGGTATGATTTGATCTGGTCAAAGGCTTCTTGACACACCTCGTTCCAAAATTTTAGTCGAATATTTCTGAAGAAGTTAAAAATGGGTTCATAGATAGAGGTAAGTTGGATGATGAACCAATTGATGTATTACATCTTACCCAAGAATCCACGTACTTTTTTCTCAGTCCAGTGTGGTGGCATCTAGAGTATGGCCTTTAGTTTTATGGGGTCTTCTTCAATCCCTTTATCACGGACCATAAATCCAAGGAGTTTTCCTTTAGTGATGCGAAAGACACGTTTTTGTGGGTTGAGCCGCATCTAGTACTGTCGTAGTCACTCGAAGAATTTCCTCAGGATGGGGATATGACCTTCTCGAATATGGGACTTGATGATCATGTCGTCAACATAAATCTCAACTTCTTTGTGGATGAGGTCATATAGGATGGTTGTGGTGGCCTTTTGGTAGGTAGCCCCGACACTCTTGAGTCCGAAAAGCATGACTGTGTAGTAGAAACTTCCCCATAGGGTGATGAAGGCAGTCTTTCCTAGTGGTCAGGGTGTATTTTAATATGGTTGTAGTTGATAAAGTCATAGACCAATGACTTGAGAGGGTGGATGGCCGTGTTTTCTACGATCATGTCGATATTGGACATGGGGTAATCATCCTTTGGAGATGCCATTTTTAGATTTTAATAGTCGATGCACATGCATACTTTTCCTCTTGATTTTAAGCTTATAGGGTTCTTGACTACACGAATGAATCCTACGTTCAACTATTTGACTGCTTCTTCTTTAACCTTGAGGGACCATTTTGTTCGGAGCTTCCTTAGTTTATGCTTGAGGGGTTTTCTCTCTAAAAATATGGCGATTTTGTGATGAGCTATCTCAGGGTCAATGCCGGGAATATCATTATAGGACCATGGGAAGATGTACAGAAACTCTTTCAAAATATATTCAAATTGTGCTCGCTCATGCTCATTGAGGGTGGACCCTATCCTAATCTCAGGCAGATGGCTATTAGAATCGAGATTAATAACAACAGTCTCATTATCAATAATTTGAAAGCGATTATGTCATTTATTATTTTCCTTATTGAGATTAGTTAAGAATTATTGATTTACTAAATCATCATCATCAAAAGTTTGATTAGAACCAATACAATTAATGTAAGGCACATGAAGATACTCAAAATCCTTTGTTATTTCATTATTAGGAAATACAATGTTGAGAACCTCATCAAAAGAGGCCTCATTTACAGTGATACCAGAAATAGGAGAAACAGTATCAAGTTCGGGAATTTATTAAAGAGGGTGGATAGTAAGGTTTAGATGGTCATGAGAAGGGTTAACTGGAATGGAATGCTAATTAAGGAGAGTTGCTTTAGCAGTGATGATCTTTGTTGATGGGTCAGATAATGTATCCTCTTGGAAAATCGTACCGAGAGTCAACCCCAGCTTCTAGAGGTTGAATGAATTCTCGGTGTCACTATCCTCAGAGCATTCAGTTTTTTCCATAATCTCGTCAGTCACAGGTTCCACATTATGCTTCCATTCCTTATCCCAATTGTTGTCATCTTGGAGGAAGATATCCATCCCCAGCTTCATCTTTTTGTCACTAGGGTCATACCATGATTCAGAGAACTTGCAGAAGGGGAAATCCTCGCCCTCTAATTCGTCGTTTGAGCTCTCAAAATCATAACCCCAGTTCGTGGTAATGATATCTTCTTTCCAAGAATAGTCAATTCATTTTACCACCTCTACAGCGTCATAATACAAGTCTTCCCACTCAATGGGGAAGTGATGGAGTGAAGGGACAAGATGCCCCTAGAGTTTCAAGGCTGTAAGCAATTCGGGGATCCTACACATCCCCCTTTCTGGAAAAACACATCTAATATAGTCTGTTCAACATCATCCAAACTGATTTATTTTACGTGTACCACCTATCCATTTGATTATTGAGTCCAGTTATGAGCTTCCATAAATAGTCCGCTGAATTTTTCATAGTCGATATTCACCTCTATGGGAAATTTCAGTTTAAACGTTCAAAGTTGATCAAGAATTATGAGTAGTTCTATGCCTCCCCCTCTGGTCGGGTGCGAACAATAGTGAAGACTCATGTGAAGAGTGACAGAGCTTGATTAGTGAAGCTCATAGGATATAGTAGATTAGATGGGCAAACCTTGAGGGGTTTGGGAGAGACTGTGGATATGCTGGGCATTTTGACGGGCACGATTTGGGTGGGGGGATTAAAATTTTGGATATATTCTAGAAAAATGGAGCTCACCCCAGTTCCACGTGGTAGGGGAGGGTTATGAGTGGTATTGGGTTTAGGATTAGTTGGTGAAGCGATGATGCCCTGGTCTATGAGACCTTGGATCACATTTTTAAGGTGAAAAAACTTGTCTGTGGTGTGTCCTGCAATTTGATGAAAATGACAGTGGGGTCATGTTTGAAGTTCTTGGAAGGGGATTTGGTAGTGGTTGGGGTTCTAATGGCTTGACGAGGTTTTGGGCCAATAGGGCTTGGTAGACTTTTCATAGGTGAGCGTGGGGTTCACTATATTCTTTTCTAGCAGGGTTGGGGTAACTTTCAGGTGCTAGGAAGTGATATCTTGGGATATGTTGTCGATTATAGATATTGAGGTACTAGTCGGTTTGTTATGCTTCTTTAACACAAATTTCCTGGTCAACCTTATTGGTTCATATTCCACTTTATGATTATCAACTCCTTCTTCAATCTCGACGCTAGCGTATTGGAGGTCTCTAAAGTAGGGTAATATTGTCCTCCTATCAATGCTCATATTTAGGCCAGGAAATTCTTCTTCACTCTACTAAGTTACTCTTCTTCTGATGGCCTGTTGGTCACGGTGGCAGCTCTTTATGTCCATCTTCCAATAAAACTACTGATTAATTCCCTAGTGTTCTTTTTAAGTAGCTCCAGGTCTATGCGTGTAACTTTCAATTCCTCATTGTACTTGTAATGTGACATGAATTCTCGAGCTACATCCTCCCAACTGTGGCATCTGGATTCCACGAGGGACAAGAACCATTTGTGACAAACCCCCAACCCAGTTACTTATAATTAAGTTTGAAAGTCAAAGTGAGTCAAATCATAATTACCTTAATCAAACCATAAACATGAGTATCCTTTTTCAATTATTAACATGAAGCCATAACACTAAAAACTTTTCAAAATTTTAAATTAATCGTGCTTATTCAAACTTGCTCAAAGGATAAGTCGGATTAAATTACCCCTTTTTTAATTTGACCAACATTATGGTTTCTAACCCCACCCGACCTCCTAGATTTGACAGTGCCATTTCATTACCTGAAAAAAAAACATAACATAGGAATCGTGACCAAAATATCTCAGTGAATGCATTACTACTACACTCTTGTATAAAATTAAATGCAATAAGTCATAACTATGTAACAATATAAAACATCTCAACATCTCTTGGCTGTCGATAAGCCATAACATCTCTTGGCTGTTTATAAGCCATAACATCTCTTGGCTGTTGATATGCCATAAAATCTCTTGGCCATAAATAATCCATAACATCTCTTGGCTATTAATAATCCGTAACATCTCTTGGCTGCTGATAATCCATAACATCTCTTGGTTGTAATAATCCATAACATCTCTTGGCTATTATAATACCACGTGATTTTAATGACTTTTAAAATGGGTTATATTTTAAATTAATGGATTAATTGGATTTTATTATTAATTAATTCATTTGGGTTTTATCCAAATTGTGGATATTAGAATGGATGATTCTGAATATTACTTAAAGATATTTAGGTAATATATGAATGTGATGATTATTGATAATTGCTGTGAGATATAAATTCAGTAATTTGAATTTTTAGTCAGACGCGGTATGAGACGTGTCGGGACTAATTTGTTAAATTAAAAAGGAAACATATTTTTACATCAACCTTATAGTTGTTTTGACTGCGTCGTTACATCCGGAAGGTTTGAAATAGTCAGAAAAGTCTATTTGGACGGTGAATTTGGGTCTCGGGTCATATGGAAATGAAAAGACAACCCAAAAGGGTATTTTGGTCATTTTTACAAGGGGGATGAATAGTGATTTCGGGTTTTGTCTTATTATAAGTAATAGGAGATTAAGTGTACGTGTGTTATTCATCTCTTCTACACAAAATAGATAAGTTATCTTCCTAGAGAAAGTGAAAGGTTGCTTGGGAAGAGAAAAGCTTTCTTGGAAAGGAGGAGAACAAAGACCAAAGGTCACCACCACCCACCACCACCCACCACCACCGGAAGTTAGCCGAAAAAAGGGAGAACCACATGTGTTATTTAACCCCAAAGGATCAGTGTTTGATAGTGGAAAATTAAGTTTGTATATTGTCCATTTTAGGATAGTTATAAAAAGAGATGATTTTCATGTTTGGAAGATGAAAGGATAGAGTTGTTAATGGATTTTCTGGAAACTAAAAATATATAGGAATTAAACTCATGTTGTAGGTAGTTAGTAATCCACGAAATAATCATAAATCTGTTGAAGAAATTATGAAAACCATTGATGTGTTCTTAAAGATATTATGTTGATAATTTTCTGAAAAAAGAGGATATAAACATGCTTTTGATTCAATCTCTTGGTGATTCTAGGATGTTTAGAGTATTAGAAATCATTCATATATGTTTTTATATCATGTATTAAGGATTATAAGTCATTTGGGATGTTAATAGGAAGGTTTGAATGATAAAAAATGGCTAAACACGTAGTTGCAAAAATGCAGAAATACTGGGCTGTTACCTGGGCGATCGATTGATCGACCTCCCCAGGATTGTTAAAGTTGTTTCTTTTTAATGTTGGTTCTTATTCCAAAACTTTGGTAGATCTTTGGTGATTGTTAATGGGATATTATGGGACTTAGAGAAGATCGGTAAGCCCTAAATAAGATTTGAATTGATTTGATTGGGATTTAATTGATTGGAATTATGTTAGTTAAATTGGAAGAAATTTTGGTTGCTAGATTCATGTGTTGGATTCTAATTTGTATGCTTGAGGATTAAGGATAGGTCCAGTAGGGGAGATTTAATATAATACCTGGGTAGCCTTAGGGTTACAATTTGAACATCAAGCACTGAGTTTAAGCTCATTACTGAGGACTGAGTGTAGTACTAGCGCTTAGTGGGATGGCTCCTGGACAGACATGGGAGTTCGGACCACATTTGGTTGAAAGAGGGGATGAGATTATTCTGGTTGCATATTTGAAGTTGACGGACCTCCACGATCGACAAAGTTAAGTAGTAGTGTATTGGAGGGGTTCCTTGTTTGGATTTCACTTTGCGAGACGCTCCGCGCACGAACCTTAACGACGTCAGGAGTGGAGAGATATTATAGGATGCAAGGATGTTGGTTTTGTTGATAAGTCATATAGTGTGAATGAAACACTATAGACTATGAGCCATGCGATGATGGTATTCAATCCCAAGTGAACGAAGATGTGTTTATAAGAGATTTGAAACTATCGGTTTTAACCTTAATTAAAGGGAGAGTTTAATTCGTAGTAATTCGGGAAATAAGATGATATGGACTAGTAGGATATTAATGATTTCTTACTGAATAAAATGTTGAGGAAAAACCTATTTGAACCTTGAGGATTGAGTGAGGCTCGGGGATAATTAAATTAAGGAAGTAAAGTCATAATATTTTAATACGTAGGATTCGAGAGATATAATGCTACGTATGGGAACTATCTAAGGGTAATGTGAGTACCTTGTTGATATTACATTATAGGTAAGATAATGCCTATTTGATTGATTGATGATTTATGTGTATGACATACCGAGCTTACTTGCTATCGATGGGGAGGTTTGCGCGTGAGGACAGTCATATCCCGATGAATCCATGGGATCTTTGATTTGTCGCTCGAGAACATAGGTCTATGAAAGACTTATCGGGGAGTTGATGAGTCCGCTGACTGTGGGTACGTAGGTATGTGCGTCACCCATGGGTATGAGAACTATGTTCGCCTCCAATTTGTATGTTGTTGTTTGTGGTTCATGGAATCCTTACCGGACTTTTAGTCCCCTATTCGGCGACTAGCAATGATGTGACATAATAGCAGAGTAATGCATTGCACCGCAGCTGTGACTCGGGGTGCCATATGAATATATATATATAATGAATTAAATGAATGAATGGATATATTGTGGTTAGAACATCTACTGTGTGATAATTGTAGATAACGGTGAATTGAGGAAAGAATTGAAATAAGTTAATGAAGATTTATTGAAGAGCTTAATTCATATTAATGAGAAATGATTCATGTTAATGAGAAACGATTCATATAAATGAGAAATGTAAATGAATGATTATACGACATATGGTATGGAACATACGGGGTTATGATATGGGAATGGAATCATGTTTTGGAAACTAGAAAAGAGGAACCATTAACTAGGAGGTTAATAGGAAACGTTAAGTGTGCACTCTAGTTGAGAGGTGAGAATAGAAAGTGAGAGTGGGATGCTAACATTTACATAATAAATGCTTTATTGCACTTGTTAAATACTTGTTGTTTTCAAAAATCATTTTCACAATTGGGCTCTGACCCGTTTACTTGCATATTCTCTTTTCTATTGTATCTTCTATATCAGGTGTCCAGCAACACAGACGCCAACCTTAGCGGATTATGACGAGCTATGGATCTATGGAGTATTGATTAGACGCCTATCTTCATTTGATTCACATTATTATTTTAGTTAGGGCATGTCGCCCAAAGGAACTCAATTGTCTCTTTTCTATCTGAGTCATATACTCTTGTACTCGTGT
Source organism: Sambucus nigra (assembly GCA_949130495.1). NCBI lineage: Eukaryota > Viridiplantae > Streptophyta > Magnoliopsida > Dipsacales > Adoxaceae > Sambucus > Sambucus nigra. Next base: position 406,882,571 of record OX422207.1, read on the forward strand.
CATTTTAATACATTTAATATTGTTGGGATTTCTATATTGGATTATTATTTGGGAATGTGTATTCCAATGGCAATTAAATTCTTTTATGTTATCTGTTCAGTTATTTGTAGAATAATATGTGTAGTATTATTCTTAAACTAAAAATGGGTTTTTGTTGTAATTAAAATTTGAAAAGTTTTTAACACCAGCTTAATTGGGTATTGGGTGAGTTGTAAATATTTTCGACAGTGATGCTAAGAATGAGCCAACTATATATTATGTTTTAATTTGCTATGGGACTATCCACCCGGTATTTAATTAGGCGGGGTGTTACAGCTATAAATAAGCCATAACATCTCATGGCTATTAATAAGCCATAACATTTCTTGGCTGTTGATAAGCCATAACATCTCTTGGCTGTTGGTAGCCATAACTTCTCTTGGCAATTAATAAGCCATAACATCTCTTGAATATTAATAAGCCATAACATCTCTTGGATATTAATAAGCCATAACATCTCTTGGCTGTGTATAAGCCATAATATCTCTTGTCTTTTGTAATACCCCGTAATTTTATTGATTTTTATTTAAGGGATTAATTAAATTAAATGAGAATTAATTGGGAATTAATACGGATATGAATACTAGAGAGATGTGAGTTAGTATTTGATTATGATATTAAAATTGAATATTTCATGAGTATTGAAAGTATTTAAATTGTCACGTGGCAAAAATGCGACAAGTTGGGAAACTTAGTTGGGACACGCGTGTCAGTCGCGTCATAAACGAAATTATTTAAATTAAAAAGTGAATTATATTTTTATCAACTGAATGGTCATTTTGAGTTCTCCAACGTGTCCGGAAGGGTCGAAATAGTCAGAAAACACTAGCCGGGGGTTTAGTTTGGGTCCCGGGGCACTTTTAGGCCAAACGGGCTACCTAGAGGGGTATTTTGGTAATTTTAAAAATTAGGGAATTAAAACTCACGAAAATTAGAGTTTATATTTATAATTTTAAAGGGGCCACTAAGGCCATTACCAGCAAAAGATAAGAGAGTGGTCTACGGGAGTTTTGAGAGAAGTTGGAGAGAGGTTACAAGAGCCAAACCATAGCCATCAGCCATCACCCATCACCACCATTCTGGAAGGATTTGTGACCGAAAGAAGGAAAATTCAGCCTAGAATCAACGACAACAAATCTGGAAAATGAATCTAAGGCAAGTGATTTGATATTTTAAGTGCATTGAATATTTCTTCCATGTTTAGTGTAGGAACTATTTTGTCTTGAAAGTTTTGAGGAAAACTAATAAAGTTGTTGGAGAAACTCTAAATTTGGGATAGGATTTGCATGTAGAATGACTATGGACGAATTTATTATTCGAAGACTTAAATATGATGATTTAAAAATGGATTTATGATGAGTAATTGGGCACAATAAAATTATGGGTTCATATTCATAGGGTTTGGGGTAAAATTTTGGGATTAATGATAATTACATGTTGTTTAGGAGGATTTGACCCCAAAAATATGTTAAGAAATGACCTAAGAGGGTTTAGAAAAGTTTAAGAACATTAAAATGCTATTGGGATGATCTTAGGATGAGTTTAGAGAAGAGAAAAAATTGAGAAAAACGAATTGGAAATTTTCTGGGCGTATTCTGCCATCTCGTTAGAAGACCTGCCCAGGTAGTTCGAACGACCTCGTTCCAACGAGACTTCTAACGAGATGACAGTACCCCTTCCAACGAGTTTGTAGTTCATTCGAAGCCTTTTGTTCGAATGACACTCGTTCGAACGACCTCGTTCGAACGAGATTTCTAACGAGTTGACAGAATGGCCTTTTAGGCCTGATTTTATTTCAATCCTCCAGAAGACTTATATAATTGAGTGTAATCCTTCCCTTATTGATTTGTGGATATCGTTGTGAGATTAGAAGTACGTCAAGGATTAAAACTTAGAGTATTGTAGTAAACCGAATGATATTTATGGGTTATGATATAAGTATCTAAAAACTTTGATGCGAGGAGAGTTGACAACTTTAATGTATATAAATCGGGGAACTTGTAAACATGTAACATGAAATGACGGTATAGGAATGAGAAATATACCTCTATTAATATTATGGGATACCGAAGATGTGTGAATGCTTGGTATATGTAGTTAGTTGTGTATAACGTACCTACCATACTTGCTATCACGGGAGGTCGGCGTTCGATCAGGGCCATCTAGTCTTTGTGTGCCTACGGGGGGATTTAGATTGGTACCTCGAGGTCATAGGTCAGAGAAGGAATTATTGAGTAGTTAATAAGTCTGCTGATCATGGGAACGTAGGTATGTGCATGACCCATGTGATGTTAACTATGTTCGCCTCCATTATGTGTGATTGTTGTATATTGAAAACGATTCCTGAGAGATTCGGAGTACGTGGTCCTTATGTACGTGATGTACCGGGATGGGATAGCAGAGTATGTGTGCACCGCAGTTTAATCTCGGGGTGCCAGTATTGTATATTTATGATGAGAACAATGTACTGCTAATTGAAATGAAATGTCAAGAGTAAATGTAAGTGTGAATAATAGCAACATTTTTAGTAGAGCTAAAAATGGAAAATCTCTAGTGATTAGCATGACTAATATGGGAACTAAAAAGAAAAGTAAAACTCTCTGTTTATATTAAGATGTCGAAACTTAAATCGTGAATCGTATAGTAATGTTAGATTGTGTATTGGACTAGTTCGATATGGGAATATCTAGAATGGGTACGGGTACGATAGGAGTGCACAATTAGTTGAGAGGTGAGGAACTCTTGTGAGTGCACACACTATCATGTACTGTATATTCACTGTTTAATTATATTAAACCACTTGCTGTATTTTAAATTGTTTTCACTATCGGGCTCTGACCCGTTTGCTTTCAAATCTATTTTTGTAAAAACCTTTTTAAGTGCCCAGCCACAAGGACACCAAGCGTAGGAGTTCTATTCCCGTGATGTGCTGTAGCTGCTGTGGAAGTTACAGGACCTCGATAGTAGATGCCTCCACTTTCTATGTTGACACTATTTCAAATTTACTCATCTGTAGGGCATGTCGCCCCATTTCTTTTAGAGACATCTCATTTACTCAGTTTTTATTTCATAATTTGGGTTGTAATTAAATTAATGATTCAAGCATGTGTTTGTTACTTCAGTATTTGGATTGTTGTGAGGTGTATTCCTCCAGATTTAGTTTATTACATCGTCATTTATTTGCGACTATGATGTGGTTCTGACATCAGTATTTCATAATTTATATGGATGTCATGTTAATCGAATTTAATTAAAAATTGACAACTCACTTTTTAAATATTAGGTGGCTAGTAATTATTAAAAAATGTTTTCGACAGTGATGCTATGAACTGAACCAACTTGGCATTTTGTATTAATTTGAATAAAGGAGTAGCTACCGGGTATTTAATTAGTCGGGGTGTTACGGCTGTTGATAAGCCATAACATCTCTTATAATACATTCACATCATATCCATAATCAATTCATTAAGTACGACATATCCTAACCCTAATCAACTCAATAAGTATAATATATCATATCCATATTCAACTTGGTAAGTATGACATCTCATATTTGTAATCAACTCCGTAAGTACAACATATAATATCCATAATCATCTCAACAAGTACAACATATTTATAATCAACTCGGTAAATACAACATATAACATCCATAATCATCTCAATAAGTACAACATATCATATTTATAATCAACTCGGTAAGTACAACATATAACATCCATAATCATCTCAATAAGTACCATATCTCATATTTGTAATCAACTCGGCATGTACAACATATAATATCCATAATCATCTCAATAAGTACAACATCTCATATTTATACTCAACTTCTGCAAGTACAACATATAATATCCATAATCATCTCAATAAGTACCCTATCTCATATTTATAATCAACTCGACAAGTATAACATATAATATCAATAATCATCTCGATAAGTACCACATCTCATATTTATAATGAACTCAGCAAGTTCAACATATGACATCCATAATCATATCAATAATTACAACCTCTCATATTTATACTCAACTAGGCAAGTACAATGTATAATGTCCATAATCATATCAATAAGTACCACATCTCCTATTTATAATCAACCCGGTAAGTAGAACATTTAATATCCATAATCATTTCAATATGTACAACATCTCATATTTATAATCAACTCAACAAGTACAATGTATGACATCCATAATCATCTTAATAAGTAAAAAATCTCATATTTATACTCAACTCGACAAGTACAACATATAATATCCACAATCAGATATAAATACATCTTACTAGTGAGTACACTCACCTTGGCCACTTCATGTGTTTTTCCCTTGCCTTTGTCTGGAAAAGGTTCAACCTTTTCTTCTTCCCTTCCACATATTCATTTTTATAATATTATTATCATCATAAGGATGTTAACAATCCAAAGGAAACTTAACCATAACCGAATTCATAAGCATCATAACATCCAATTCTAATCATTTATCATAAATGAAGTCTCATTCAATTTCATGTTAAAAAATTTAACATATCCAATCCATAGCCCAAAAATTCTTTAATTCCTTCTTTGTAATCCAATTCTTATCATATAAAGTTCCCAATATAAAATACAACATATCATTTCATGTTTCCTAGAGCAAGATGTGTCCATTTCTTTATTACAAATCAAATTTTCCCTATAGACTCTTTTATCGTTCAGTCAACTTCCAAGAATTTTCATAATTTTTCTACATCATAAATTACTATGATATTTCTCCCAACATCCATAAACATATGGAAAAATACAAAATTAAAGTTTCATAATTTTTAAGGTTCATTTGCTATGTCAAGCAAAATATCGAACACCTGGTGTGCATACTTACACTTTTGGGACAGATTTGATACATGAACTTCAAGCTATCACCAAAGATTCATTTATTTGTATTTTCACATAATATTCGGATATGTTATACATATATGAGTCTATTTTCATATCCAACTAGAATTATTCATCTCCAATAAATATACAAAAAGTTATAGGAGTTTGAATACACAAGGTTTCCAATCAAAGAAATATACATGATTTACGTGTTCAACTTTGCTTAAACTTTCATCTATCCATACATATACACATCATTAAATTTAAATAAAAAATAAATGATTTCTATCATTTCAATCAATATTACCAAAATAATAACAAGATTTATGCATAGAATTACCTTAGGGACTTTTTCATAATTTCCTACAGATTTTTCTCAATTTTTCTCCTCACTTTCTACTTCTCGAGCTTCCCGATTGTCTCTCCTCAATCCAAACTCTCTCATTCCTGATTTTGGCTGAAGGATTAGGTCAATTAAAGGCTTTAAAGTCGGCATAAGTCACCTACCCTTGGTCAAATAAGATTATGACTTGTGTCGCCATATAAGACAAAAATCCTTTAAAGCTAAATGACTACTTTACCCGGTATTCGTAATTTCAGCATAACTCCTTCCTCGGACCTTTGTTTTATACCCCGTTTGTTGTGTTGCAAACTTAACTCATATATATACAGATATTTAGTTTTCTCCCCAAGTCAATTATCATACTACAGTGGCCAAAACTAGTCTCGAACTTGAACATTCCTACCGAAGACTTCACAAATTTGTGTTTGTGACTAATTCAATATTTCATAAGTTATGAAGGTAGGATTAGACTAAACACAATAACTTAAAATTATATATTCTAATAACACATTATCCCAATCCCATATGGTAATCATGTTTTAAACATGGTTTATCATAATCATATCCGGGTCATCACAACCTTCCCCCCTTAGAAAATTTCATCCCCAAAATTTAGGATGTATTTCACTTATCAAACAATTGGGGATACTATTTTATCATTATATCTTCCATTTCTCAAGTTTCTTATTTAATTTCATGGATCCTCAATAACACTTTAACTACAGAACTAACTTTATTCCTTTATACTTTCTCCGTTCAATCAAAAATTTCCACTGGTTCCTTGATGTACGATAAATCTTCTTTCATGATATCTTTAGTTTCTTTATCATTTATACGTAAGGATAATCATTTAATGATTTCTTATCAATGAAAATCAATTCTCAACACATATATTACTTCACTCCTTTATATATGTATGTCGAACATTCACATATAATAGATTATCGGTTGTATCAGCATACATTCACAATGAGTGAACACTCTTAACAATCCTAGTATCATTTTTTACCTTTCTCCCTTCATTCCTATAGTCTATCCTTATCATCGTGTAATATTTAAAATAATAAATATCTTATTATCAGACTAGCTTATTATAATAACCCTCGCATATAAGACCGTATTTTATAGTAATTACTTAGTGTAGTAATTGGAGTCAAGTGTTGAGTTATGATTTGAATGTTAATTCAATGTAGAAAAGTTGATATTTATTATGAGTTTGCATACATATCCTAATTATGGGTAAATATTGCTATGTCATGCTTATTAATATCATCTGAACTCAAAATGATATTTGGCTTAATAATGAGTCAGGAACCTAAATTGAATTTTAAAATGTCCAAATGATAATTTGGAGCCTGCAGTTGATTCCGGAATGTGCGAAATAGTCAAATAATGTACCATATTGTATTTTAAAGTTTTGGGCATTTTTGATTGATTGTACCTAAATTATACAGTTGCGTATTAATTTATCGCACTATTAGTTAATTAAGCGGGACAATTTCCTTAAGCCACGACTTAAGCCTATTAAGTCTTCTAATTACCTTAATTTCCTTCCAAAAACCAAAGAGAGAAAGAGAAGAGTAGAGAGAAAGACTTGGAGATTGAGAAGGATTTTGCTACTACACCACGAGATCTACAAGTTGCTGAATCAAGGCAAGTTCTTACTTGCTATTTGTGTCTTGAGATAGATGATTTGCTATGTTAATGATGTATTGATTTTGGGTTAGCAAACTTAGGGTTTTCCTTATGTATTTATGGGTTTTGATTCATTCAAAGATGATTAGGATGATTCATGAGGCTTAAGATGGTTAATAGCATCATTGATGTTATCGTGATGTTGGTATATAAGTTTGGCTTGAAGAAATTTGAGTTGGGGTAGAAAATGGAGTCCAAGACTCCATAGCCAAATCTTGGAAAAATCGCAGGCCCGAATCAATTCGGTCTCCTGGGCGAATCGATTCGGTTAAGTCCAGTGCTCAGGTCTTGTGAACCGAATCGATTCGAAATTGATCTGAATCGATTCGGAAGTTATGCAGAAACTCAAATTTTCTGGCCGAATCGATTCGGCCAAGGGGGCGAATCGATTCGGTAGTCCTGCACTTTTCCAAAATTTTTCTTTTAAATTTTAACCCTTTTTCTTTAGGATTAGTAATTAGGGACCTTCTTAAATGAAGTAAACATAGGGTTTAGAGTATTAGTTGAGTTGGGTCGACATCCTAGACTCGAAAGGGTTCATCTAGGGTTCTTTTAAGGGGAAATTTAAAGTGATGTTTAGGCATCACTTTTATCTTGTAGTTCTATAAGGGTCTAGAACATCTTTAGGTCAATTTGGAGACCTTAGGAATTAACTTGAGTTAGATTTGACTTGAGGGTTTACGTTAAAGCCTAAAGGAGGCTTTGGAAATAACTTTGGAGTCTGAATTTCTTATCGAGGATGTTATGACGGTACGTAATACGGATAGTCCCGATTTAAGCCTATACATTTATTAAAATGGGAAATTGATAAGGTAAATGATAAATTACTAAATCATGTAATGGAAATAAATAAAATGGATGTTAACACACCTCTCTAAATACCATCTTAAGGGAAGTCCGTGCGAGAGGTGAAGCCCCCTGGCTAATGAATGCAGGGTGGATATAGTCCTAGGCCATATGAGCACTTGTTTTATTTTTCTGCGATGGCTAGGAGATTCTGGGTGTGGTCTTGACTACCCCGCAGGCATATGGCCGCTTCCCGACGATTTCGATAGGATCCCAGGTTGTCTTATGTTAGGCCCCTAAAAGATGATGGTTATTTAGGGACGCGCACAGTGGGGAAACCCGGACGGGCGGTCTTAGAATCGTTATATTTATGTTTATGACTATTCTAATTATCGAGTTGGACTCGGTGGAACATGAATGCCATAGAGAGAAAAGTTATGCCACAAAGAGCATGCTATTGAGATTAGTGCCATTAAGTGCACATGATAATAATTGTATTCCTGATAAGGAATGTCAAGGAAGATTTAAATGGAAATATGATGAAAAATGATAAAAGCTCACGTGTACTTTTAATTATGTTTTATATGAATTGTATCTACATAGTCATTTATTAGCTTTAGTTTCCTCACATGATATTACCATGTTAGACTATCATTCATGCTTACTTGCGCATCATTGTCATACCTGTCATTTATCTATTGATCACATATATCCGGCCCTGACCGGTTTTACTTTCTTGTTGTATATGCATATATATAATCCGTTCAGGTGTTCCGCCGCACGGTCGCCCGTAATGACCTTTCCTTCCACATGTTTTGAGGAGTCGTGACATTGTGCGGGTTTCACGGGATGTTTGTGTAGTCGCCTCCGTTTATGTTTTCTAGCTATGATCAGTATATTCGGGAATGTTTCCCAAACCGTTGTAATTGTATAATGAATCTATTATGTAACACTTGGTACTACTTGCATGTTGTATAGTTATATTGACCGACGTTTCATTCGGTCCTGTTGTATCCTTTGGGTTTCTCTTATACGCTTGTGTGGGTTTCCACCCTCTATTTCTATTATGGGTTGTTGAAAATGTTTTCTTTTTATTTCAAAACCAAAGTTTTTGATAACCCGTTTTCTGGAATATAGTGTGGTTATTCCTTATGCTTTGCATATTGTAGTGATGCTGAGAATGATATTTATCAATGATTTCCTATTTTATCGGGGTATAGGGATGGCCACCCTTTATTCCGGATAGCGGGTTGTCACAGATGGTATCAGAGCATCAGGTTCTAGAGTCTTTAGGATCTATGCAGACTTGTCACGTTCTACCGTAGCGTTCTTTGATATAGAACTTAATGTTAGGATTGTTTTGCTGCCTATGTATGCGATCTTCTGCTAAATAGATTGTCTTATATTATGTTTTAACTCTATCTCGTCTTTATCTCAGATGCCGCCGAAGATAGGATGTCCCGCTAGACGTAATAGGGTTGTGGAGGATGAGTTTGGTCCTCCACCGCAGCAGGGGAATATCAGTTCCGCTGAAGTGGCAAATATTGTGGCCCAAGCTGTCAATGCTGCGATGACTGCAGTGGCCCAACAAATGCCATAAGCTCAAGTGAGGGGACAAGAAGCACTAGTTCCTACGGGACCTTCTCAGTGGGAATGGGTGAGGGAGTCTTTCCTTAAGGGACATCCCCCGGAATTTGAGGGATGTTCGGATGTTATAAAGGCGAACCAGTGGAAGAGAGATATGCAGCGCCATCTTAGAATGGTGGAATGTAGTGAGGAGAAAAAGCAAATTCTCGTTAGTTTCAAGCTTGTCGGACCGGCCTTGCACTGGTGGGAGTCAATGACGACACCCGAACAAAGGGATACTATGTCCATCACAAATTTCTGGGCATTGTTCGATGGAAAGTATTTCCCTCCCGCAGTTCAGAGGGAAATGCAGAGAAAGCTTCAGGATTTAGTACAAGGGGAGATGTCGGTTGCCGAGTACGAGGAGGAGTTTACCCGGTTAGCAAGCTTTATACCGGATGAAGTAACTCCAGAAGCGAAGAGAATCTCCAAGTTTGTGGGAGGTTTGCACTGGCGAATAAAACAACATTTGCTTGGAAATCCATCTCTGGTGACCTTTGGGGATGTGATGAATGCTGCTTTACTTCACTGTCAAGAGCATAGGTTGTTTGTGCAAAACAAGAAGAAGGTTGTTACTGTGGGGAAAACAGTGAGACAGGGAGGAACTGGGAGTGGAGGGGGGGACATATTCTTCATCCCAATCCTCGGGGAACAAGCAGGTTGAGAGGGATCCTCAGCAGGGGGATTCATCCAAGCGTCAACGTTTCGGTGGGTTTAATGCTGGTGGCAAAAACTATAATAACAGGCAGGGTCAAGGTGGTCAGCAACCACAGGGAGGTAGAGGTGGAAATGGAGGTAGGGGCCAACAGGGCCGAGGTGCGGGGCAATTCCGAAATAACCAAGGTAGGAATCAGGATAATACTACAAATAAATGTTTCCAGTGTGGGGAGCTGGGCCACTATAAAAGGGCGTGTCCTCAGTTGGTTGGAGGGCATCTTCCAAGGGCCCCACAGCAGCCGTATGTACAGTTTCTGCCCCAAGCGCCTAATCCGGTTGCTCCTCCTCAACAGGGGCAATTGCAGTACGGAAGGGTTTACCATATTCAGGAGGCTCTGCTTCCTCCAGCTCCTCCTGCACCACCAGCGATCGAGGGTAAGTTTCTCATACATGGGCATATGGGTCGAATCCTATTTGATACAAGTGCTACACACTCCTTTATTTCTAGAAGTTTTTCCCAGACTACAGATTTGATAAAATCTGCTGAAAGTACCTTCACTAGCGTCGAATCCTCTATGGGCGATGGCTCATTGATTTTCTTTGTATGTAAAAACGTAGGAATTAACCTTGGTGACTTGTATTTTGAGGCTGACTTACTCATCCTTGATATGGCCGGGTACGATGTAATTTGGGTATGGATTGGCTAGTGAAGTACCGTGCTATAGTGAATTGTTTCGGGAAGAGTATAGTTTTTGCGGTTCCGGGACAAGAGGTGTTCCTGGTAGTTATGCCTTGCATGGAAGGGAGCACGAGTGCTTATCTATATTGTATTGCGGAAGATGCATCGGGAGATGTCGTGGTTCCCCTAAATTCTCTTCCAATCGTTAGAGATTTTGAATATATTCTTCGGGAAATACCGGGATTACCTCCAAGTCGAGAAATAGAGTTTGTGATTGACTTAATAACGGGAACTCGACCGATCGCCAAAGTTCCTTATTGAATGGCTCCTGTGGAGATGAGGGAGCTGAGAGATCAGATTCAGAAGCTACTGGAGCAGGGCTTTATTAGGCGTAGTACCTCACCGTGGGGCGCTCCAGTATTGTTTGTGAAGAAGAGAGACGGTTCCCTCCGGTTATGCGTGGACTATAGGGAGTTGAATAGAGTCACCATCCAGAATAAATACCCTTTACCTCGCATCGACGACTTGTTTGATCAACTCAGGGGAGCTTCCTACTTCTCCAAGATCGATTTGAGGACGGGGTATCACCAATTGAGGATACGAGAGCAAGATGTATCCAAGACGGCCTTTCTGACCCGTTATGGATCTTTTGAATTCTTGGTTATGCCCTTTGGGCTAACCAATGCCCCTGCATTGTTTATGGACCTTATGAACAGGGTGTTTCGGGATTTCCTTGACCAGTATGTCATTGTCTTTATCAATGACATCCTAGTCTATTCTGAGACAGAGTCAGATCACGCTGCTCACTTGCGGTTGGTCCTGAAGAGATTGAGGGATCATCAATTGTATGCAAAGTTTGAGAAATGTTGCTTCTGGTTGAAGGAAGTTCAATTTCTGGGGCATGTGGTGTCATCCCAAGGCGTGTCGGTGGATCCGGGTAAGGTGATCGCGGTAAAGGAATGGGGTCAGCCCACGACGCCCACTGAAGTTCGTAGTTTTCTGGGCTTGGCGGGTTATTACCGTCGATTCATTAAGGGCTTTTCCAAGGTTGCTAGCCCATTGACGAATTTAACCCGGAAAGGAGTAAGATTTGTATGGGACGGTACATGTCAAGCGGCTTTTGATGAGCTCAAGGATAGACTAACTTCGGCTCCAGTCTTGGCATTGCCAAAGTCGGGATTAGAATATCTCGTCTTTACCGATGCATCTCTTCTGGGGTTAGGAGGTGTTCTTCAACAAGAGAGACAACCCATTGCGTACGCTTCTCATAAGTTGAAGCCTCACGAGAGGAACTATCCAGTACATGACTTGGAATTTGCCGCCGTTGTATTTGCCTTGAAGATATGGAGGCATTACCTCTTGGGGGAAAAGTTTAATCTTTTCACCGACCACAAATCACTACAATACTTATTCTCCCAAAAGGATTTGAATATGCGCCAGCGTCGTTGGTTGGAGTTTGTGAAAGACTACCAATTTGATATTCATTATCACCCCGGAAAGGCGAATGTGGTAGCAGATGCCTTGAGTAGTAAGCCTGATGGAGACTTAGCTGAGGTGTGGAAAGCTAAGTGGAAATAACTCAGCCTGGAGGATGCAGGGGTGAGAGCATTCCTTTATGTGATGACGGTTACTCCCACGATTATAGCAAAGATTATGGAAGCTCAGAAAAGAGATAAAGTTTGTCAAGACCATACACGCCAGTTGTTGTCTGAGGGAGCGGAGTCGTACTCAATTGGTTCTGAGGGTGGACTACGCTTCCATGGAAGACTTGTGGTTCCCGACGATGGGGATTTGAGACGTACAGTGATGGCAGAATCCCACGGGTCGAAGTTCACGGTGCATCCAGGCGGGGACAAGATGTACCAGGATATGAGTCGTTTGTATTGGTGGGCGGGTATGAAGAGGGATATCTCCGAATTTGTGTCTCAATGCACTACTTGTCAGTTGGTTAAGATTGACCACCAGCGACCGACAGGTTTGTTACAACCGCTCGAGATTCCCGTATGGAAATGGGAGAGCATTTCGATGGACTTTGTTACAGTCTTGCCTAGATCGCAAAAGGGTCATGACTCAATTTGGGTGATTGTCGACCGTTTGACTAAGTCGGCACACTTCTTGCCCATGCGCACCGATTATGATACCGCTCGTTATGCCCAGTTGTTCATCGAGGAGATCGTTAGACTCCATGGGGTACCTTTGAATATTGTATCCAACCGAGATAAAATATTTGTGTCCCATTTTTGGCAGAGCTTCCAGGGAGCATTGGGGACCGAGTTGAAGTTAAGCTCTTCCTATCATCCTCAAACAGACGGTCAGACCGAAAGGGTAAACCAGATGTTGGAGGATATGCTTCGTATGTGCATACTTGATTTTAAGGGCAGTTGGGAACAATACCTTCCATTGGTTGAGTTTGCTTACAACAACTCATACCAATTCACTATTGGAATGGCACCCTATGAAGCTCTTTATGGCAGGACTTGTAGGTCGCCCGCTTGTTGGTTGGAGGTGGGTGATAACAAGTTTCTTGGACCTAAAATGATCCAAGACACTTCTTCGAAGATAGAGCTTATTCGAAATCGCATACGGATAGCCCAAGATCGTCAAAAGAGCTATGCCGATGCGGGTAGGAGACATATGGAGTTGGAGGTTGGAGACCAAGTGTTGGTGCGAGTGACCCCGATGAAGGGCATTAAGCGTTTTGGGAAGAAAGGAAAGCTTGCACCCCATTTTGTTGGACCTTTTCCGGTGATTGCAAAGGTTGGTCCCGTGGCATACAAACTTGCCTTGCCGGAACCTTTACAACAAATCCATGATGTATTTCACGTCTCCTCTTTGAAGAAGTACAGAAGGTGTGAAGGTGCCCTTTGGCACATTCCTTTTGAAGATATCGAATTGCAGCCTGATGTCTCTTATGAAGAACAACCGGTTGCTATCCTTGAGTTTGGGGAGCGAAAGTTAAGATCTCGTGTGGTGCCCCTAGTGAGAGTTCATTGGAGTCATCATCATGCCAACGAATCAACGTGGGAACGTGAGGACGAGATGCGGGAGAAATATCCACATCTTTTCTTATGAGGTACGCCTGAATTTTGGGGGCAAAATTCCCTCATATGGGGGGGAGTATGTAATAACCCTCGCTTATGAGACCGTATTTTATAGTAATTACTTAGTATAGTAATTGGAGTCAAGTGTTGAGTTATGATTTGAATGTTAATTCAATGTAGAAAAGTTGATATTTATTATGAGTTTGCATACATATCCTAATTATGGGTAAATATTGCTATGTCATGCTTATTAATATCATCTGAACTCAAAATGATATTTGGCTTAATAATGAGTCAGGAACCTAAATTGAATTTTAAAATGTCCAAATGATAATTTGGAGGCTGCAGTTGATTCCGGAATGTGCGAAATAGTCAAATAATGTACCATATTGTATTTTAAAGTTTTGGGCATTTTTGACTGATTGTACCTAAATTATACAGTTGCGTATTAATTTATCGCACTATTAGTTAATTAAGTGGGACAATTGCCTTAAGCCACGACTTAAGCCTATTAAGTCTTCTAATTACCTTAATTTCCTTCCAAAAACCAAAGAGAGAAAGAGAAGAGTAGAGAGAAAGACTTGGAGATTGAGAAGGATTTTGCTACTACACCACGAGATCTACAAGTTGCTGAATCAAGGCAAGTTCTTACTTGCTATTTGTGCCTTGAGATAGATGATTTGCTATGGTAATGATGTATTGATTTTGGGTTAGCAAACTTAGGGTTTTCCTTATGTATTTATGGGTTTTGATTCATTCAAAGATGATTAGGATGATTCATGAGGCTTAAGATGGTTAATAGCATCATTGATGTTATCGTGATGTTGGTATATAAGTTTGTCTTGAAGAAATTTGAGTTGGGGTAGAAAATGGAGTCCAAGACTCCATAGCCAAATCTTGGCAAAATCGCAAGCCCGAATCGATTCGGCCTCCTAGGCGAATCAATTCGGTTAAGTCCAGTGCTCAGGTCTTGTGAACCGAATCGATTCGAAATTGATCCAAATCGATTCGGAAGTTATGCAGAAACTCAAATTTTCTGGCCGAATCGATTCGGCCAAGGGGGCGAATCGATTCGGTAGTCCTGCACTTTTCCAAAATTTTTTCTTTTAAATTTTAACCCTTTTTCTTTAGGATTAGTAATTAGGGACCTTCTTAAATGAAGTAAACATAGGGTTTAGAGTATTAGTTGAGTTGGGTCGACATCCTAGACTCGAAAGGGTTCATCTAGGGTTCTTTTAAGGGGAAATTTAAAGTGATGTTTAGGCATCACTTTTATCTTGTAGTTCTATAAGGGTCTAGAACATCTTTAGGTCAATTTGGAGACCTTAGGAATTAACTTGAGTTAGATTTGACTTGAGGGTTTACGTTAAAGCCTAAAGGAGGCTTTGGAAATAACTTTGGAGTCTGAATTTCTTATCGAGGATGTTATGACGGTACGTAATACGGATAGTCCCGATTTAAGCCTATACATTTATTAAAATGGGAAATTGATAAGGTAAATGATAAATTACTAAATCATGTAATGGAAATAAATAAAATGGATATTAACACACCTCTCTAAATACCATCTTAAGGGAAGTCCGTGCGAGAGGTGAAGCCCCCTGGCTAATGAATGCAGGGTGGATATAGTCCTAGGCCATATGAGCGCTTGTTTTATTTTTCTGCGATGGCTAGGAGATTCTGGGTGTGGTCTTGACTACCCCGCAGGCATATGGCCGCTTCCCGACGATTTCGATAGGATCCCAGGTTGTCTTATGTTAGGCCCTGGAAGATGATGGTTATTTAGGGACGCGCACAGTGGGGAAACCCGGACGGGCGGTCTTAGAATCGTTATATTTATGTTTATGACTATTCTAATTATCGAGTTGGACTCGGTGGAACATGAATGCCATAAAGAGCAAAGTTATGCCACAAAGAGCATGCTATTGAGATTAGTGCCATTAAGTGCACATGATAATAATTGTATTCCTGATAAGGAATGTCAAGGAAGATTTAAATGGAAATATGATGAAAAATGATAAAAGCTCACGTGTACTTTTAATTCTATTTTATATGAATTGTATCTACATAGTCATTTATTAGCTTTAGTTTCCTCACATGATATTACCATGTTAGACTATCATTCATGCTTACTTGCGCATCATTGTCATACCTGTCATTTATCGATTGATCACATATATCCGGCCCTGACCGGTTTTACTTTCTTGTTGTATATGTATATATATAATCCGTTCAGGTGTTCCGCCGCACGGTCGCCCATAATGACCTTTCCTTCCACATGTTTTGAGGAGCCGTGACATTGTGCGGGTTTCACGGGATGTTTGTGTAGTCGCCTCCGTTTATGTTTTCTAGCTATGATCAGTATATTCAGGCATGTTGCCCAAACCGTTGTAATTGTATAATGAATCTATTATGTAACACTTGGTACTACTTGCATGTTGTATAGTTATATTGACCGACGTTTCATTCGGTCCTATTATATCCTTTGGGTTTCTCTTATACGCTTGTGGGGGTTTCCACCCTCTATTTCTATTATGGGTTGTTGAAAATGTTTTCTTTTTATTTCAAAACCAAAGTTTTTGATAACCCATTTTCTGGAATATAGTGTGGTTATTCCTTATGCTTTGCATATTGTAGTGATGCTGAGAATGATATTTATCAATGATTTCCTATTTTATCGGGGTATAGGGCTGGCCACCCTTTATTCCGAATAGCGGGTTGTCACACTTATTACCCATCACATTTCATCTTCCATCCAACACTAAATACATGTGTTTGACTTTAACTACTTTCCGTATCATTTTTTTTGTTTAAGCGTATGTTAGATTTCATCCTCACAATTTTTTTAATTTAAATATAGCCTCACTACTATTCATATATCGAAACTGAACAATCATTCAGTCAATGTTTATTCTTAACCAAGATTTCATACTCAACCTCATGTATATTATGCAGTCATGCACTATGAACTCAATCTAACTTCTCACTATATTCCCTTTTTCAGTATCATTTGATTTTCTTTAACTAAACATACAATGACCTTAATAAGTCATTTATCCAACACAATAACTTTATAATCATAATCTTATCCCAATGTTTATTAACATGATATTCGTATGCAATATCATTAATACACTCATCCTACACGTTTAGTAACATGGAAGTTAAACGTGCCATCACCACTTAAAACTTTAACCATACTTACCAACCCCATAATACTTCTATGGCTATTATATGTCGTATTTCTTTCAAATAACCTATACAAATACGTTAACCTATCCCCTTACGGTATCTCACATAGCACATTATCCTTAGACATACTTCTTGGTGACTCCGTCTAATGTCAACCATATTCATTATATGTCATACTCTTAGTGATAACATGTACGTACAATGACAAACCTAACTCAATATCCACCCAAACCAGGTGTCGATATTCAAACCCGATTAACATCTTTCCTATACTCATACAGAACACATACTCTTAAAAGGGCTCCTCAATATTTTTAAACTCCCAACTCTTTAACACCTCGTCTCAACTTTACAATTCATATAAGCATTTTAAAACATCATAAGTGTAATATTCACTGCATATACTCATACTATTAAAGAAGTACATCTCAATTCTTATTACTCTTTTCTTCGACTTATCATAATTTGGTATGATCCCATATTCTGATCAATTGTGGTAAATTGACTAGTAATTGAATTTTCACATATTACATTTAAACATATACAACTATTAATCTTTTCACTTCACCTTTACCATGTGAATCTCCATTTGATTCAGACTCTAAATATTTACCATCTCATTGTTGAACGAAATATGGGTTCCCGTACCTCACACTCCCACATAAATGGGCACACACCAAACCATGGCTTAATAAGTGACACTACTCAAGTTTACATATTCCAATATAAGAAGGGATTACTTCCAATACTTCAAAATTTTCATATACCACAATTTGTCTTTAAATTTTGTCCTACAATGACATGTTTGTCCATACCACAAATAAAACAATGCAATAATTCATACAAAAATACATGTATTCACTGTCATCCCCAAATAAACCTTAACATCTCATTTCCTTTCCTGTAAGATCCTTTCATTTCACATCTCGTACAACAATATGTATGTATAACTAACAAATGTTAGTCAACAAAAGCCAATTTTCTTATGACTCAAAATAATTTCTACTTCCACTGCCAAGTCTAGGCGTTCCTCACCCCAAAACCTCTAAAACCTAGGCTCTGATACCAAGTTAACAAACCCCCAGCACAGTTACTTATAATTAAGTTTGAAAGTCAAAGTGAGTCAAATCATAATTTTCTTAATCAAACCATAAACACGAGTATCCCTTTTCAATTATTAACATGAAGCCATAACACTAAAAACTTTGCAAAATTTTAAAGTAATCTTGCTTATTCAAACTTGCTCAAAGGATAAGTCGGATTAAATTATCCCTTTTTAATTTGACCAACATTATGGTTTTACGAATCCCTTGCTAACCCCACCCGACCTCCTAGATTTGGCAGTGCCATTTCATTACCTGAAAAAAAAACATAACATAGGAATCATGAGCAAAATAGCTCAGTGAATGCATTACTACTACACTAGTGCATAACATTAAATGTAATAAGTCATAACTATGTAACAATATAAAACATCTCAACATCTCTTGGCTATTGATAAGCCATAACATCTCTTAGTTGTTGGTAAGCCATAACATCTCTTGGATATAAATAATCCATAACATCTCTTGGCTATTAATAAGCTATAACATCTCTTGGCTGTTTATAAGCCATAACATCTCTTGGCTGTAATAAGCCATAACATCTCTTGTCTATAAATAAGCCATAACATCTCTTGGCTGTTGATAATCCATAACATTTCTTAGTTGTTGATAGCCATAACATCTCCTGGTTATTAATAAGCCATAACATCTCTTGGATATAAATAAACCATAACATCTCTTGTCTATTAATAAGCCATAACATCTCTTGGCTGTTGATAAGCCATAATATCTCTTGGCTGTTGATAAGCCATGGCATCTCTTATAATACATTCACCTGCTGATAAGCCATAACATCTCTTATAATACATTCACATCATATCCATAATCAATTCAGTAACTACGACATATCCTAACCCTAATCAACTCAATAAGTACAATATATCATATCCATATTAAACTTGGTAAGTATGACATCACATATTTGTAATCAACTCGGTATGTACAACATATAATATCCATAATCATCTCAACAAGTAAAACATATCATATTTATAATCAACTCGGTAAGTACAACATATAACTTCCATAATCATCTCAATAAGTACAACATATTATATTTATAATCAACTCGGTAAGTACAACATATAACATCCATAATCATCTCCATAAGTATCATATCTCATATTTATAATCAACTCGGCATATACAACATATAATATCCATAATCATCTCAATAAGTAAAACATCTCATATTTATACTCAACTCGCCAAGTACAACATATAATATCCATAATCATCTCAATAAGTACCCTATCTCATATTTATAATCAACTCGGCAAGTACAACATATAATATCCATAATCATCTCGATAAGTACCACATCTCATATTTATAATCAACTCAGTAAGTTCAACATATGACATCCATAATCATCTCAATAATTACAACCTCTCATATTTATACTCAACTCGGCAAGTACAATGTATAAGGTCCATAATCATATCAATAAGTACCACATCTCCTATTTATAATCAACTTGGTAAGTACAACATATAATATCCATAATCATTTAAATAAGTACAACATCTCATATTTTTAATCAACTCAACAAGTACAATGTATGACATCCATAATCATCTCAATAAGTAAAACATCTCATATTTATATGCAACCCGACAAGCACAACATATAATATCAATAATAATGTATAAATACATCTTACTAATGAGTAAACTCACCTTGGACACTTCATGTGTTTTTCCCTTGCCTTTGTCGGGTAAAAGTTCAACCAGCTCTTCTTCCCTTCCACATATTCATTTTTATAATATTAGTATCATCATAAGGATGTTAATAATCCAAAGAAAACTTAACCTTAACCGAATTCATAAGCATCATAACATCCCATTCTAATCATTTATTATAAATGAAGTCTCATTCAATTTCATGTTAAAATATTTAACATATAAAATCCATAGACCAAACATTCTTTAATTTCTTCTTTGTAATCCAATTCTTATCATATAAGGGTCCCAATACAAAAGACAACACATCATTTCAAGTTTCCTAGAGCAAGATGTGTCCATTTCTTTATTACAAATCAAATTTACCCTAGAGACTCTTTTATCGTTCAGTCAACTTCCAAGAATTTTCATAATTTTTCTATATCATAAATTCCTATGATATTTCACCCAACATCCATAAACATATTGAAAAATACAAAATTAACGTTACATAATTTTTAAGGTTCATTTGCTATGTCAAGCCAAACATCGAATACCTGGTGTGCATACTTACACCTTTGGGGCAGATTTGATACATGAACTTCAAACTATCACCAAAGATTCATTTCTTGATATTTTTACATAATATTCGGATATGTTATACATATATGAGTGTATTTTAATATCCAACTAGAATTATTCATCTCCAATAAATATTCAAAATGTTATAGGAGTTTGAATACACAAGGTTTCCAATCAAAGCAATATGCATGATTTACGCGTTCAACTTTGCTTAAACTTGCATCTATCCCTAAATATACACCAAATCATGAAATTTTAATAACAAATCAATGATTTCTATCATTTCAATCAATAATACCAAAATAATAACAATATTTATGCATAGAATTACATTAGGGACTTTTTTGTAATTTCCTACGGATTTTTCTCAATTTTCACCTCACTTTCTACTTCCCGAGCTTCCCGATTCTCTCTCCTCAAGACAAACTCTCTCATGCCTGATTTTGGATGATGGAGTAGGTCTCTTAAAGGCTTTAAAGTCAGAATAAGTCACCTCCCCTTGGTCAAATAAGAATATGACACGTGTCGCCATATACGATAAAAATCCTTTAAAGCTAAATGACTACTTTACCCCTATTCGTAATTTCAGCATAACTCCTTCCTCGGACCTTTTTTTATACCCCGTTTATTGTGTTGCAAACTTACTCATATATCTACAAATATATAGTTTTCTCCCCAAGTCAATTATCATATTATAGAGGTAAAAAATAGTACCGAACTTGAACATTCCTACCGAAGACTTCACAAATTTGTGTTTGTGACTAATTCAATATTTCTTAAGTTATGAAGGTAGGATTAGACTACACACAATAACTTAACATTGTATATTCTAATAACACATTATCCCCATCCCATATGGTAAGTATGATTTAAACATGGTTTATCATAATCATATCCGGGTCATCACAATTTGTGGTCACTCTTTTTCAGGGCTTGCTAAAATATTTGGGGCATTATCTCCTCTGAAACCTCAAGGAGGGTCATGGCTCAGTAATAGCTACGTATATTCCTAACTAGGGGCCCGTTGCCTCTGAATTTCTCAATATCTGGCATCTTGAACTTCTCTACTAGTCTGGATTTAGGATAGGGAGACATGTGGGTGTAGTCCATGTAATTCCCTAGGATCTTGAGATAGTCAAATTTCTTTGACATCATCGAGATCTTCATTTCCTTTATTAAGTTCTTCTTCTTTGGGGTCTCTAAGGACTGAAAGATTAACCTCTAACTAGGCAAGGTTTGGAATCGGTATCTGATTAGGCGGTGGCCCGTTTGTAGGCTGGGCGCATGGGGCACGCTGATACTCTTTTGGGACCCAAACTGATTCGGGCACAAATGGTCCCATGGCATGGGAAAGAGGATTTCCAGTTCATGGGCCTCAAAGTTTAGGCATGATGTTTTTGTATCTATTAGACATCAACCCGGAGTTATTCAATGACAATACATATATTGCACCACCTACTACAGAAAGAAGAACCATATTATTATCATCTATAGGCCGCGGCCCTAATTCCAATTGAATACATAAATGCCTTACGTACATACCTCAGTCCTTAACATATATGTTGCACCTATTCTCTAACTACCACAACCTTGAACATACAATGCAGCCCCATTTAGAAGATATATGCCGCGGCCTCTAAGCTCATAAATCATCTGGCCGCAACATCTCTCATCACACCAGCAGTACAACGCACACCACCTATAAGTAGAGGACCACGCTTCGAAATTGGGGACACATCCATTTATTCCAGATCCATTTCTTCTCACACCAACACTCAGCTCAGAGCTGATTATTCTCTCATCGATGGTCTCTAGACCACTTGGTCCATCTTGGGGGCTACTCGTCGGCATCACAACCATCTCACCGGCACACCGAAATCCTCATAAACATGTATTCTCTTCTATTGACATGATTTTACGCCACTTTAGGCACAACTACTATGTACTAAACAACATATATAATGAGAGTGTGGCACCAAAGTGGACGTACGCTCATTATTATGGCCAACCCACTCTATATCTTATCTTTTATCTCTCTTACTTTCTCTATTTTCTCATTATTCACTTTATACTTGATTTGCTGGTATGAGAACGACAAGTGGACGATTTCTCGTATCATTAATTTGGCGCCGTCTGTGGGAAATCGAGATATTTCAATCTTATTTCTTTATATTTTGAGTTCTTAAACACCTTATTTGATTCATGGGGATCCTTTGGATCATCATCTCATGAGTAAATTTTGGTTAGTAAGCTCTATTTTATATTTACACCCTTAAATGGGTATTTTATATATTCAGATCTACTCTTGGGTCTTCATTTTTTGACCTCAGATCTATTTTGCATACCCCTGTGATATCATTTCATCTAGGTAATGCTGAAAAGCATGATGGGTTGTAGCCCCTTTAAGATGAGTGATTATGGAAGGATTATATTTACTCCCCTTTTGCTGTTCTTTGCCTGTGATCTAGGGTTTGTCGTTAAAATCGTGTTGTCTTGTGCAACCTAATGATATTCTCTCATGGATAGATCCTAATAGGTATGCTCTCCACGTGTTTCGAGAGAAAATTAGTTTATGGGTTTTAATTTTAGGATTGTTCTATTCATTGCCTAGGTAAGGATGCGGCATGGTAGTTCAACTGCCTTGCTTTTTGAGGCCTCTACTAGTGCGGTTGTATTACCATAACTTCAAATCACTGAGGAATGGACTCATGTGGTCTTCGGCTCAACCTTGGTGAATATCATTCAAAAGCCACGACAGTACACTTATGTGCCTTACTGGCCGTGGCCTCATTAATATTAACATGCAACAGTACAAACACTGCATCCCAACTTCCTACTTGGTTAATTCAATATTCCTGTGATTACTCACTTCTATTAGTTTTGTCTCAAATTATATACACTTTGTAAAGACAAAAAAAGCAGAAAATAGAAGGAGAATCTATCGAGAGCACATAAGTCAAAGATGAAATTGTGCAGCTGTACAATCACCTCAACCATCTCTATGACAGTCATGCCTCATTCCAAACCCAGGTCAACTATTTGACCCAAAGGGTTCTAATGCTAGAGGCCGCAGCCTCATCCAATGTGGTTATGGCACCCAGGATCATTGCCTCATCAGCCTTCGCTGCCGTGGTAGTTCCAGGATTTCCATCCGCAGAAGCATCATGCAAGAACCAGAAAAGGAAAGTGGAGAAGGCATAAGGGGTTTTTGAGTCTTACACCCCACTGGCCTTCCCAGTTGAAGAGATCTTCGAGTTCATAAAAGAGGACAAGCTGCTGAAGTGGCTAGAGAAACTTAGAGCTCCACCCCACAAGAGGAACAAAGACAAGTGTTGTAAATTCTATATGGACCACGACCATGACACGAAGTAGTGCTATGCCTTGGAAGGTGAAATTAAGAGGCTCATAAGGCAGTGGATGCCCCATCGGTTCCTGAAGGATGCCTGAGGGGTGCATCCTAGATGAATAGGCCACATGCCCATTTTTCATGCTTATGTTTTATATTTCATTTGTTTATATTTTATAGTGAAACTCTTCTTACGTTGTTTTAAATTAAACTTTGTATTGTCCTTACAAAGTCATGTATATATGAATAGATATATGAAATCAAGTTCACTCTTATAGTGCCATATTTTGATTCTCGTTTCCATGAAATGTTATCTTATAAAAGACCATTTTGTCTTAAACAGATCTCGATTTGAGACAATATGTTATATCGAGAATGATAATATCTAAATGGGCCCACAACGTCCATCCAGACACTTGATTGTCCGAAAGCAAGTGACAATTGAAAATGGCAAAAATAACTATCAAGAGTAGCTATCTGAATTGGTCTACGACATCACTTATAAAGACTAGTTCTACATATTATGGATGCATTCTAGAGAGCATTTATTAGAAAGCGTTATTAGCCACGAGGACTTACAGTTCCCTTTCTTAGCTTTCGGGATGCATCATTAAGCCAGGATGCTTGTAATATCCAGCCAGGGATGGCTTTATATATATCAACGGCTTTGGGTGTCTTAATAACATAAACCAGCCTGGGGAGGCTTAATAATATCCCATATATTAGTTGTGGGTGGATTAATAACATAACCCATCATGGGGAGGCTTGATAGTATCCCGTATATTAGTCGTGGGTGGCTTAATAACATAACCCAACCTGGGGAGGCTTGATAGTATCCCGTGTATTAGCTGCAGGTGGCTTCATAACATAACCCAACCTAGGATGGCTTGATAGTATCCTATATATGTATAGAGGTTCATTTTAAGACGACAATGGCCTAAAAGGGACCATAGCCTTATCAATATGGTTGCATCCATTCATATATAGCAAAGGAGTTTTTAGCATGTCGCGGCTAGATTACAAACCACCTGCAGCAAGCTAAGTTGCAATCAAAATTTGGGTCCTTTTAAGACTGAAGGGAAAGAGATAAGCCGCGGACCCAAAGCTATATTCTATTGACCCCGCGGCTTGGGGGATCATTGCCCTACAAAGTGAAGTTTGGAAGCCTGCAAGGAAAGATACAAGAATACAAGTGAAAAGTGAAAAGTTTCACCTTTAGAAGATAAAGCTTTAGAATAACCCACAACCTTATACTCCTGGCTACAGGTATCTAAAAATTCACTCAAGTTGTTAGAGTGTCGTGGAAGGATCACATGAGCTGCAACATTTAAGTCTAATATTTTTTAGTCTATTGTCATGGCCTTCTCAAGAGTAATGAAGTTTGCGAAGAAAAGACGGACAAAGTCCAAGGCAAAAACATGGCAGGCTGTAGCCAACTTGCTATATAAGACACTAAGTCCAAGGTAAAAGCACGGCATGCCGCAGCCAACTTGTTATACAGGCCGCAACTTATATGAACAAAATATTTGTATATTGGTTGCAATTAGTATATTATCCTGGCAAGCTCATTCAATCAAGCAATCATTCATTCATACAAGTATTGAGGTGTGCAAATGAAGTTAAAAAAATTCATACTTGAGGAGTCTGGACGCAGCCTTGAGAGTACAATTAGCAGAAATATATAAGGATATACTGGTGTTTGAAAGCTAAAGCCTAAGAAAAAAATTCAAGTATTCAAGTTATACAAACAAAGGCTCCATCCATTCCAAAATGCACATTAAATGATAAAGAGGGACGCATCCCTAAGATGCATCATCATCATCTTCATCTCCCTCTTCTCCCTCAGCAACCGTCATGGTCTTTTCCTCAGCTACCGCTGCTTCAGCCTTTGCCCTTAACCTGTCTCTTTCTTCTGTCGCAGCTTTTATCTCGGCCATGCACTGTTGATGCTCAGCATCTCCAAGGCCCCAAGCAAGAACTGTATCTTTAGAGTCGGGGAAGTTTTTATGACTATGCCTAATATCTTGGTAGTCGTAGAGGTAGGCTCTATTGTTGATGAGGTAGAAGTCTTTGGAGTGCTTAAATGACTCCACAGTGCTATCAATCGCCAATTGAAGGGCCGCAACATGATATTCTTCCATCTTCTTAACCACAACGGCATGTTCCTTGGAATTATTGGAATCCTTGGCCTCTAATTTCCTCTTACTTCTTTTGTATAAGTTCAAGCTTGCTGTTGGAAAACTTTTCAGGCTTGGCAGCTTCCACAGTCTGAGATTAGGAAACCTTGAGGGACTCTGCGGCCTGCCTGACATTCTCCTTAGCATCTTGCTTGGCCTATTCTGCAGCCTTAATGGTAGCATCCGTGTTTATCTTACATAACTCAAGGGCCGCGGTAGAAGACTTATTTTCAACTTCAAAGGAAGCTTCCCTGGCATTCTCCAAGTCAGTGGAGTGAACTCTATTCGCGGCCTCTTTCAGCTTACACAGGGCCTCGTACTTTCTCTTCTGTGAAATTATGACCTCTACGGCCTGTAAAGAGATTAAAAGTTAGAAGTAAAATAAATTGTGAAAATGGAGCTTAGAAGGTACTTGTACTTACCCTCAATAGACCGTGGATACCATAATCCTCCAAGTCATCGCGGTCTTCATACACGAGTCAATCAAGGTCCATGGCATTTGGAATTCTCTTCATCTTACGAACAACCCTCACAGTTGTGTCCCAAGAAGATTTAGGGTTAGGCTGCCTAAGCTGTGGTCGCGGACGACCGTCAAGACCAATATTGGCATGGTACTGAGGAGGCTCTAAGTTGGTATTAGCAACAACAATTGTTGGTGGTGGTGAATTTGAATAGATTGGACCCTCAGATGTCGACATTAGCCCTGTCGCAGCCATATTGGCCCCAATATCATCATCAAAAGTACCCTCAGGCCTCTTATGAGGGTCCCTCTCATCATTTTCGAGTTGAGGCGCGGCAGGGGGTGTTTGTTCCACAACCTGATTTTGGGGCGTGGCATGAAGATTTTTGTCACCTGAAATGACCTCGATAGGAGCCTTGGACTTTGTCCTCTTCCTTTTCCTTTGCCCAGCAGTGTTATTGAGGACAATCAAGTCCTTATCCATTTCTGCCAGCTGGGCAGCTAAAAGCTCCCTATCAACTTCCTCACCTAAAATAAGAAATACAGTAATAAAAATTAGTTTATAAATAGATGTCGCTGTATTAATTAGAGATTAGATTATTACCTTCCGCGATCATCTCTTTAGGAATAGATTTATTTGTGAAATAGCCTACTTCAAAAATAGAAGCTGAGTTGACATGTGTGATGAACTTCTTCTTCTCAGCAGGAACTGCTGCGGACCTATCAACTCTCTTTTCTTACTGCTCACTCAAATGTAGGTTGTCAAGGGCTGTAGAAAAATGCAAAGGTTAGTAAAAAAACAAAATGTGAAAAAGAATATGCAACTATAAAGTAGGGACGCGACCATAATTCAAAAAGTACCAAGTTTGGAGGGACATCCCCACTGTCGCGGCATCCTAAAAGTTCTCTCCCTCTCAGTATCTTGGGGTGGATCTCCCACCCTTCTCCAGAAACGTAAAAATATTTTCCGTTCTAGTTCTTTACACTGGTAGGCCTCCCAGAATAAAGGGTCTCATCTCTGCCGCGGACTGAAAACTAGTAGTATCCGACAAATTTTACAGAGTTTTCCTTTGGGCGGTAGAAGTAGAAAAAATCTGAGGGAGTAATGTCTCTCCCAAATTTTTTCTGCCACAACACAATAGCTACAA
Source organism: Sambucus nigra (assembly GCA_949130495.1). NCBI lineage: Eukaryota > Viridiplantae > Streptophyta > Magnoliopsida > Dipsacales > Adoxaceae > Sambucus > Sambucus nigra. The sequence goes on from OX422207.1 coordinate 406,909,964, forward strand.
GAAAGGCCCTCCATCCATTGGGATCTAATTAGGCTGGGGATAACTTCATCGTCTGGAAGATCCTTCTAACTGGAACAGGGACAGGTAGTCGCAACCCATAAATGAAACCGTGGAGGGGGAATCATACCCCATCGCCGGTAAGCGCCTAGCATGGCCAATGTTACGCAACCTGATCCACCCACTATTGGGTCATAGTACTATAGACACTAAGTGAATCAAGAGGTCTCTCAACCCTCCCATATGTGCTAGTTGGTATATCCCTAACCTCAGAGGGACCCCCTGCTGCGTCATTTTCATCTATGTCCATTGGTTGGTTGCTAGAATTGGCCCCTTCCTCTGTGGCCGCGAAATCTGAGTCTGAATCTAACACTACACAGTTGGGGCAATCTCTTAACTAGCACGACCCTATTGTCCTCACAGGACTCACTAAAGGAAGGACGGGAGGAGAGGCTCCAAAATGTTTGTTCCAAAAGCCTCTCCGAATTCGTCTGGGTCAAAGTTCATATGGCTGCAGCAATACCTGAAAAGTCCGTAGTTAGGTGCTGCAGCCAATATGGTCCTAAGGCCTCTCATAGGCCGCGACAGTTGTAATTAAGATTAGAGATTAATAATAAATGTTAGTCCAAGTTGGCTAAATATACCAAGTGTTGGGTTCTAAGGCCGTAGAAGTTAATTATTATCACGACATGTTGCTTTAGAGGGAAGTATGTGTAATCCTCTTGCATGCTATAGTCATTAAATTATGGGATAAATTCTGTGGACTCTAGTCTGAGAGCCCAAGTAATATCCTAATTACTACAGGCCACAGCCAAATATGTATATGCCGCAGCCTATACTTTCTGCATGCCGCAACATTATGTTAAATGCCTACCGCAACAACATTTTGTATGTTGTAGATGTCTCTTAAACAAATCAATATTTGAAGGTTGCATTGATTTAGGACAACCTTAATTTACTGAAGGGATTTTGCCATGACACGACTACTCACTCAGATATGTTAGTATTTAATCTTTGTAAATTCAAAGATCAAAAGACCTAGAATACGAAGAGTCCCTCTCAAGAACCTCAGGAACATAATGGGAGTTCAAAAACCCTAAATTCTAACCTAAGCCAATAAAATTCATTTATTGGGTCAACAGTGAAAATTGATTCAGTACAAGATCGGTTACCTAGTTCAAATCCAAACAACTACTTATTAACATATGGGTTCAATTAGTTGGGAAATTGGCAAGAATAAATATAGATGAAGAATCATTCAGTTACAACATGAACTTCCCAGAAATACAAGTTCAGAAAGCAGCAAACATGATTGAAATTCAATAAAACACATTCAAGTAAGTTCAATTTGTGATGAGTTTAGCAGATATAATTCAAGATTGGGTGATTCATAAAGACATAAATTTAGAAATTCAGAAGTTCAGTTGATGAATTATGAGTTGTGAATTGAAAAAGAAATTTAAGAGCTTTTAATTGAAAAAATTTCCCAGAAATGAAGAAACCACCAATGCTCAGCCTCAAACAACCTTCAATCGCCTTAGAACCACCACTCGTAGCTGCTAGAGATTGCCAAAAAATGCAAGGAGACAAATGCACAGAAATTCGTTCACGATATGCTCTCAAAGATTTAGGAAACGTAATAAAGTCCATGACTAGAATAATTTATATAAGAGGGTGCTCTTGGCACTACGACTTGGGGGCTTATGATAGTACATATATTTCACCACCTGCCTCAGAAGGAAGAACCATCGTATTATTTTTTATAGTCCGCGACCCTAATTCCTATTGAATACATAAACAAATTACATACATGTCACAGTCCTTAACATATAGGCTGCACCTATCCTCTAACTGCCGCAGCCTTGAACATACAATGTGACCCCATTTACAAGATATATGTCGCGAACTCTAAGCTCATCAATCAGCTGGCCGCATCATCTCTCATCACAGCAGCAGTACATCACACGCCACCTATAAATAAAGGACCACACCTAAAAATTGGGGACACATCCATTTATTCTAGATCCAGATCTACTTCTTCTCACACCAACACTCAGCTCAGATTTGATTATTCTCTCCTCGATGGTCTCTAGACCACTTGGTCCATCTTGGGGGCTACTCGCCGGCATCATAGTCATCTCACCGGCATATCGAAATCCTCATAAACATGTATTCTCTTCTATTCACATGCTTGTATGCCACTTTAACACAACTACTATGTACCAAACAACATATATAATGAGTGTGTGGCACCAAAGTGGACGTAGGCTCATTATTATGGACAAACCACTCTATATGTTGTCTTTTATCTCTCTTACTTTCTCTATTTTCTCATTATGCACTTTATACTTGATTTTCTGGTACGAGAACGACAAGTAGATGATTTCTCGTATCATCAGTCAATATTGGCACTGAGCTGAGCCAAGATGGATATTAAATATGGTTAAGCATTCGGATCATAGTCTACATTGTCTATGAATAACTTACGGAGGTAGGTATTAAACTCAACGGAAACAGCAGAGGAAGTAGTAGAGCTGCAGGGTGGTTTGACGAAAGACCAAAGCGAATAGGAAGCCAAGCCAAAATTTGGTTATGCAATCAACCTGCGAAGGAAAATGATTTTATTTTATTTTTAAATGGGAAATGGGAATGTTTTTGGTATTTTTATTTTTTGAAAAGAAGGTAAAAGGGAAATTTTTAGAATGGTTATTATTATTAGGTTCCATTTGTATTATGTTTGCTTAAATTCAAGTAAAATGTCGAACAACACCCGAGCTTGAGGAAAAAATAGGGTATAAGATGCAAGACACGATTTGATTATTTTTAGGCTCACGGACAGGGTCCTGTTTCAAAAATGGAAAAATACTGTGAAAATTCGGGCGGTATGGTGACCAAAAATTTAGACAAAGTTTCGTATTGTGATCAAAAAACTTGATATGAGTGTCCTAAGGAAGATGCCTAGTTGTGGTTTATGCATTTGGTGGATTAATGGAAGGTTTTCCCCCTTTGGCATGACTTCCATGATATACCTCTTACCTATAAGGGCAATCATTAATTGTACGTGTGGATAATCCATTTGATATACTTGAGTGTACGTGAATTAACTCATGATATACCTCATAGAGATGGTGCGTGTGAGAGTAAATTAGATGTACTCGACGTACGTTAACGAGTTACCCATTATATACCTCCTGTTATGAGTTCGGTCAATCAGTACGATGCGAGGGGAACCGTTCGATACACGTCGAAGGTATGAGGCTAATGAAAGGTGAGAATCATATCGCTTAGGTTAACCGTGCCTTGTAGGATCGACATCCATCACGAAGTGACCCCCAGTACGGGATAAAATTTTAGTCAATATTGCCATGCTCAGGTGATGTAGTGTGCAAAAATGCACGAGCCTTGATTAGTATCTTATGTAGTTTTTTTATATGATAAATAAAGAGAGTAATACCACTATGAGGGAGAATATACAAGTAGCATGAGATGAGGGGATAATCATCGAAAGTAAAGCTAAAAAGTATATACATAGAGCATAGAGACTATACAAAGCATGGTGATAGAGTGTGAAGCATGTGAATATACGAGTGAGTGAGATATATATGAAAAGTATGATAGTGAGATGGGAATAGTATGAGTGAAAAAGCATAGGAATATATACAAGTGAGAGAAATGTGGAAGTGTGTTCTAGTGAGACTAAGCATAGATAACCTATAAGTGGTGTGTGATATGTGTAAGTGAGAAAGAAATGAGGGTGTGCATTAATGAAGCTAAGCATCGATAATCTACAAGTGGTGTACGAAATATGTGTATGTAAAAGTGAGACTACATATGAGTGTGTGTGTGTGTGTGTGTGTCAAGTAAGCATGGAGAATATATACATGTGAGCATAAGGTAAAACATGGTGAACATGTACAAGTGAGTAAAATGTGAAGCATATGTCAAGGAGGTGATACATACATGTGAGAGGAGCATGGTATAAATAAACATGATAAGATATTTATACAAGATGTAAGCATGTGGGTAAGGATAACATATAAGTGGAAGCATATGTATGCATGTAGAAAATTAGTAGAGTAAAGAAGTACACCCATATGAAAATAGATTCTAGTCCTCTAAAAAAGTCCCCATCGGAGTCAAACTTTAGCCAATCGTGTTGGATTCCTCCGGCACTAGACGGCACCGAAATTGGTACGACAGGGAAAGTACCCCTTTGAAGGAGTCTCCCTATCTTACCCACAATGAACGTGCGGGTGATTCAAGGATATGGGGGTCCTCTTTTCGCCACTTGCGTTGACACCTTCACGGGTTGCCTCAGATATAAAATTAGTCATCGTTAAAAGGGGATAACACAAAGGAATGGAGTCTCCATCCTATTTTTGACAAACATACAAAAGAATGTCTCCAGAGAACAGTATCAAGGTCATATTGATGCATCTGAAACAAAATGAATCAAGAATCGAGTACTAAATTATGAAATGGGAATATGTTAGGCACCCATTCCACCTTTTGATTTCTCATGGGCTATGTTGATTTTCTCACTTTTCTTCAAAGCGTGATGTCTATGTACATGTGTGTAATATAAATAACAAGAGAAGGGAATCATCTGACACACGTCATGAAAAATATGGAGAGGAATTATCCATAGGAGTGTACCCGAAAATAATATAAATATATAATATGAGTGTTAGTCGAATCAGGAGTCGCTATGGGAAAGTGAAAATGCATGTTAGACGAAACAAAAATATGTACGAGTTTAAGACTCACAAAAAAGATATAGTAGAATATAAAAAGCATAAAATGGAAAGAGATGACTTGAATCCCAGGATTGACTTGGGACACCTACGTAGCCCAAGTGGCATCAAAGTCCACGTAGTTTGAATATATTGTAGGGATGGGGTTCAACTCACGAGCCCAAATTTAAGACTCCCCTTTGAATGATTTTGAGAAAAATGTTTTCAAGTGTCAAAGTGTGAGAAAATGAGGAAGTCCTACTTTTGGAATTTATAGGTATACCCTCTTTTTTGTCTTTTTTGGATTTTTATGAAAATAAATTGTGTGAAGTACTAAAAATAAAAGTGGAAATTATTTAGGAATAATTCAATATTACTCCCATTTATTGTGTCAAAGATGCATTAAATTCCATTAACTTTTTATAATGTACCAAGTCCTTTTTTCATTATAACCTACATATATTTAGACAAATATACCCTCATATATACCCATTTTAAATCCATTTACTATTTCTCTAAAAACAAACACATGATCCTACACTCTTTCTCTCTCTAGTAACCCCATCTCCACCTCCACCCCCACCATTTAAGACTCGCCAGAAACAGACCATCGAAAAATCTCACTGTTGGTCGTCGAAATTTTTGTCGGAGTGTTTCTCTCTCCTCATTTCTTTCTCCTACTTTATTTATATCTTTGTTTTTTTCGGTTTGCGCCAGCAGAACCATATCCCGAGCTCGAGAAAAAGAGTTTTCTCAGGAAAAAATGGAGTTTTCACCACAAATGGAGATTTTAGAAAATCAATAATTTTATTTGTTTCGATTTTTCCATAAAAAAAATATCGAATATGGGTTTAGTTTGACAAATCTTGATGAGTAGATTCCAAATATATAAATTTTGTGAATTTTGGATTTGTAGATTTGAATTTATGGACTTTTAAAGATTTGGTGATTTTTTTGGGAAAAAATGACGTAACAGTTGTGGGGGTGTAAATTGAGGGTGTATTTTTCATTTTAATGTGCCGAGTTGGAAAAATTGGACCTTTGACGCCATTGACTCAGTCAAAGGATCTCTTGCCTCATTGACTAATTGAATAAGACTTGATAACTATTACCCCTATTATTTAATATGAGATAATGAAACATGACTAAAAGATATCACAAAATGAGAATAAAGTAAATAATAACACTAAAGGGATAAGCTAGAAAATTTTTTGGGGTGGACCTCCTAGTAGACTTTTGTTGCTGAATTTAGGCGATATATAAACTAATTTTTATAGTGGTGTAAGAGTGGTGTAGTAGGATGAGGTAAATGGCCGAACGTAGTAGGAAAGTGAGGTGGGAGAAGGAGAGAAAATATGTTTTTTTGGTAATGACAACACTCTGATTTTGAGAGAATATTTACTGACTGCTAAAAAGGGACCTCCTTCCGGAATGAGGTCATGGGCCCTTTAAATAGTTCACTTTAGGGTTTAGGGGGTGCCGATTGGCATGGCCTCTGGATTACCTATTGGCATAGTGCCTGCCTTATTGGGTAAGGAAAGTACACCCTACTGATAGGCAGAGGATCTGGGGTGCCTATAGGAAGTCTGAAACGAACTTTTGAAGAAAAATGGGTCTAAAATGTGAATCATAAATCCAACTGTGCACATCTGGGACCGTTGAAAAGGGAATTGAAAGCCCTTCAAAAATTCACTGAGCCACTCTCGGGTTTAGGAGTTTACTGAAGTCAAACGGGGCTCGAAAGCACCCGGTGGTTTATGGACGGGGGGGGGGGGGGGGTCAGAGAAAAATGGGTCGTTCGTGTAAATTGTGAGACTGATTCGTGCATGATATAGACGGTTGGAAAAGGGGAATCAGATAAGATTTCATTAAGATTCTCTGGGTTTGGAGGGTTGATTAAGGTTAAATGTGGCTTGAAATTTCTCGGTGGCCTTTTAGAGTAAAATGGGTCGTTCGTGCGAACCGTGAGGCCGATTTGCGCATGACATGGAGAGTTAGAAAGGGTATTCAGATACCTTCAAGGTTTCATTGATCTTCACTCAAGTTGGAGAGTTAATATGAGTCAAACGGGTCTTGAGAGTGCCCAGTGGCCTCCAGATCATCACTCAAAATAGAAACTATCATTCGTGAAAACCATGAGGCCGATTCACGCATGTCACAAATAATTGGAATAGGCATTTAGAGATCTTTGAGGTTTCATTGAGATTCACTCAGGTTGGAGAGTTGACTGGAGTCAAACGGGGCTCGAAACACCCGTTCCCCACAAATCAGTACTCGGAGTATGACCTAGGGTTTTAGGGATGGAAAAGGAGTTTTGGGGACTTAAGAAGGTAGTTTGGGGGGGGGGGGGGGTACTAGGATGGTGTCTACAGATGTTTTTTCCTTGGAAAAATTGTCCCTAGCAGTTGCCATATTAATGAGATAACTGTGTCTTATAGTTATGTCACCTTAATTTAATTCAAGGTATACTTTATTATGGTAATTAACCTCTTTTTCTTCTTATGATCCTCCCAATATTTATGGTTGTAACCTTTCAAAGGAGAAGAGGGTCTCTAAGTCCTCCTTTTTCTAAGTTTACTAGTAGTTAGATGATCTAGTTACTTTTGAATAGCTAGAAATGATGTGGGTGGATGAATCACCCACACCCTTGTATCATCCGATATCGTATGCGTCTATCATAAGGATTGGTATGGGAGTGTTCGAATCATTAACTATCATGTAGTCAGTTGCAGTGATGGGACGAGTATCGGTGAATTTCTTACCTAAGTATATTGTTAGTTAGTAACGAATAAGTATATGTGAAGATCTTCTAGAGTATCTAGAACCTGGAGGTATTTTTTGGCTCTAATATTTCTTTAAGTTAGGATAATTCACTTAGTAGTCCTTTGGTTTCTTCATGTTATGTTTATCTATCTGTAAAAGAGGCTGGTTGTTGTTGGCTAGATAGAAGTTTCAAAGAATGTAGTGGATAATAGATTACCAGGAGTGCCAGGAATTACAGGCACCTTATGACCATTATAATCTACGCGATCATCATAGAGATTCCCCGAATATACCAGCACATTTTTGTCCATATCCTTATTGGATGTGGGGAACCATTCAACTAGTCATCAAAACCTATCTCGAGCCTTGAAATGCGAGGTATTGGACCAGTTATAGATTGAAGATTATAACAATACACGATCTCATCCAAGTCCATATTTATCCCACAACTTTGGTTTACGACTACCATCCCCATGGAGATATGGAAAAATATCCACTACAAGAAAAATGGATATTAGGGATGGTAAAAATCCGCCCCTAAAAGTACAAAATCGGTCCCAAAAGAGTATTTAGGATGGATTTTGCAACAACAAATATCCGTCCCTTATACTAGGCATCGTAAATATTTTAGGGACATATTTTACCGTCCTAAATGTTAATTCATGGACGCTCTATATATTTAGCATTAGGGATGGATTTTTTTCGTCCCAAAAGGTTTTCTCGGGAAAAAATTCCAGCTCCCACGAGTAGTATTAGGGACGGATACCGTCCCTAATACTACTCGTGGGAGCGGGAATTTTTTCCTGAGAAAACCTTCTGGGAGCTAAAAATGCATCCTAATTGATAATAAAAAAAAATGTCATCAATAATTATATTATTATATGCTTTATACATCATGATAAATTACGTCTAAATTGCATTACAAGTCAAATCATCCAATCATAAATGAAATACATCAACTGCATTAATTGAAACACATATCCAATAGCATTTTCTTCCATTAAACTACATTCAATCCAAAATATTTAAATGAGTACAAAATCATATTAATTAATAAGAAATACAATTGTCAAAAGAAACTTCATCCCTAAATTAAGATGATAAATATAGTTGTCACGCTACAAAAACTTCTCTCAGTGTCACATATTGTAGACACACTAAAAACTTCTCTCAGTGTCACATGTCTCTTGAACTTCTTGTGCACAACCTGCAATCAATAAATAATCATTTTATCAAGATAATATTATAGTAAAATAAAATATCAAAATATAATAGTTAATCATATCAACAACTTTTTACAATTTTTTTAAAAAATTGGCAGAGTCTCCTTTGTTTATACATGAAAAAAACATGTTTAATCAACACAAATACCCGCATGACCATAAAAAAAATTGAAAATAAGAATCATATTAACAACTCTTTATAATTTTTAAAGAAATTCTATAGAGTCTCCTTTGTTTATACATGAAAACCAACCTGCTTAATCAACACAAAAGCCCGCACAACTAGATTTGGTTTTTAAAACAACAATCTCGCATATAAAAATTAATAAATAAACAATCTACCTGGCGCAAACCATTGATTTGTTCATGTGTTCTAGGCGAATAAATATAACCCTGAAATGTTAGCCTATAAAAAAATTGAAGACACAAAATAAAAAAAGATATCAGTAGTCAAATAATGTTTAAACTAAAGTCTAACTGTTTACAAATTTTTGTAGTATACTCAAATCGAGAGTCTAGTGATCATGCAATTGATTCCTATGAGTTACATTGGTCCCGTGCAAAGCTGCTTGTGCCTCTTACGGGACTGTTTTGTGATTGTTTTATGTTTTCACCCCATGACGGCATGTTTTTAAGCCTAATTCTAATTATTTACAAATTCACATAGTATACTCAAATTGGGAGTTTGGTGACTACGAGTTACGTTGGTCGCATAGAGGTGCTCGTGCCTCTTACGAGACTGTTTTGTGGTTACTTTACATTTTCACCCTTGAAGACATGTTTTTAACCTAAGTCTAGCCTTTTGCATGCAAAATATCTTCGTATACTCAAATCGAGAGCGGGATAACTACATAGTCGGTTCATACGAGTTACATTGGTCCCATTCGAGGTGTGCTGCCTCTTACAGGACCGTTCTATTGTTGTTTTATGTTTTCCCCTTTTGACGGTATGTTTTTAAGCCTAACTCTAAATTTGTCCAAATTCTCCTTGTATACTCAAACATGAGTCCCGTGACAATGTGATCGGTTTGTATGAGTTACATTGGTCCCGTGCGAGGTGCTCGTGCCTCTTACGGGATCGTTTTGGGGTTGTTTTACGTTTTTCACCCTTTAACGACATGTTTCTTAGCCTATGTCTAATTTTTATAACCATTTTCAAATTCTCATCATATACTCAAACTGGAAGTCTGGTGACTATGCGGTCGGTTCATACGAGTTACATTGATCGCATGCGAGGTTCTCGTGACTCTTATGGGTTTGTTTTTGTGATTATTTTACATTTTCACCCTTTGACGACATGTTTTTATGCCTAAGTCTAATCGTTTGTAAATTCTCGTCGTATACCGAAATAGGGATTTCGATGACTACGCAATTAGTTCATATGAGTTATATTGGTCTCGTGTAAGGTTCTCGTGCCTCTAACGGGACGGTCTTGTGGCTATTTTACATTTTCACCATTCGATGGCATTTTTTTAAGCCTAAGTCTAACTGTTCACAAATTCTCGTCATATACTCAAACGGGGAGTCCGCTGACTACATTGTCTGTTTCCATAAGTTATATTAGTCCCGTGTGAGGTGCTCGTGCCTCTTATGGTACCGTTTTGTGGTTGTTTTACGTTTTCACCCTTTGATGGTATGTTTTTAAACCTAAGTAAATTTTTTTGCAAATTCTAGTCATTTGCTCAAACCGAGAGTCCGGTGACTACGTCATCGGTTCCTATAAGTTACATTGGTCCCATGCGATGGGTTCGTGCCTCTTACTGGTGCGCTTTGTGACTGTTTTACTCTTTTTCACCCTTTAACGACATGTTTTTAAGCATAAGTGTAACCGATTGCAAATTCTCGCCGTGTACTTAAACGGAGAGTCCGGTGACTACGCGGTTAGTTCGTACAAGTTACTTTGTTCCCTTGCGAGGTGCTCACGCCTATTATGGGACTGTTTTCTGACTGTTTACATTTTCACCCTTTGACTGCATATTTTATTCCTAAGTCTAACTTTTTGCAAATTCTCATCGTATTCTAAAATCAAAATTACGATGACTATGCAATTGGTTCGTACGAATTACATCGGTCCCGTGCGAGCCTCTTATGGGACCATTTTGTGGTTGTATTATGTTTTCACCATTTGACGAGATGTTTTTATGCCTAAGTTTGATCGTTTGAAAATTCTCGTCGTATTCTCAAATTGGGAGTTCGATGATTATGCACTAGGTTCCTACGAGTTACATTGGTCCCGTGCAAAGTGCTCGTGCCTCTTACGGGACCATTTTGTGACTGTTTTACGTTTTCACCCTTTGAAGGCATGTTTTAAAGCGTAAGTCTAACCGATTGAAAATTCTCATCGTATACTCCAACGGGGAGTCCAGTGACTACGTCGTCGGTTTGTATGAGTTACATTAGTACCGTGCGAGGTACTTGTGCCTCTTACAGGACCGTCTTATAGCTATTTTACATTTTCATCCTTTAATGACATGCTTTTATGACTAAGTCTAAATATTTAGAATTATCATTATATATACAAACTGAGAGTCACATGACTATGCGGTTGGTTCAAACGAGGTGCTTGTGGCTCTGACGAGACCGTTTAATGCATGCTTTACTTTTTCATCCTTTGTCGACATATTTTTAAGCAAAAGTCAAACAGTTTACAAATTCTCGTCGCATACTCAGACTGGGAGTCCAGTGACTACACAGTCAGTTTGTACGAGTTATATTAGTCTCGTACGAGGTGCTCGTGCCTCTTATGGGACCGTTTAATGTTTTTTTACTTTTTTACCCTGGCATGTTTTTAGGCCAAAGTCAAACTGCTTACAAGTTCTCGTTACATAATCAAACCGGGAGTCCAGTGACTACATGGTCCGTTCGTACGAGTTACATTCGTACTATTTACAAATTCTCATCGTAGACTCAAACATGGATTCCCGTGACTACGCATAAGTTCTTACGAGTTATATTGCTCCCCTATGAGGTGCTCGTGCCTCTTACGGGACCCTTTTTATTTTACATTTTTAGCATTTAACTACGTGTTTTTATGCATATGTCAAATTTTTACAAATTCTCATCGTATACTCCAACCGGTAGTGCGGTGACTACGAAGTCAGTTCGTACGAGTTACATTGTTACCATGCAAGGTTCTTATGCCTCTTACAAGACCGTTTTATTGGTGTTTTACATTTTCACACTTTGACAACATGTTTTTAAGCCCAAGTCTAACTATTTACAAATACTCATCGTATACTCAAATCAAGAGTTCGGTAACTATTTGATCGGTTCCTTTGAGTTACATTAGTTCCGTGCGAGGTGCTCGTGTCTCTTATGGTATCGTTTTGGGGCTATTTTACATTTTCACTCTTCAACGGCATGATTTAAAGCCTAAGTCTTACTGGTTGGAAATTCTCATCGTATAATCAAACGGGGAGTCCGATGACTACGCGGTTGGTTCGTACGAGTTACATTGGTCTCGTGCAAGATGCTTGTGCCTTTTACGGGACCGTTTTTTTTACACTTTCACCCTTTGACTGCATGTTTTTATACCTAAGTCTAACTTTTTGCAAATTCTCATCGTATTCTGAAACTAAAATTTCGATGACTACGTGATTAGTTCGTTCGAGTTACATTAATTGGTTCCGTGCGAGGTGCTTGGGCCTCTTATGGGACCATTTTATGGTTGTTTTACATTTTCACCATTTGACGACATGTTTTTATGCCGAAGTCTGACCATTTGTAAATTCTTATCGTATACTCAAACCGGGAGTCCAGTGACTACACGCTAGGTTCCTACGAGTTACATTGGTTCTGTGCGAAGTGCTCATGCCATTTATGGGACTATTTAGTGGTTCTTTCACGTTTTCACCCTTTGAAGGCACATTTTTAAGTGTAAGTCTAATCGATTGCAAATTCTCATCGTATACTCACGCGAGGAGTCCATTGATTGTGCCGTCGATTCGTATGAGTTACATGGGTATCGTGTGAGGTGCGCATGTCTCATACAGGACCATTTTGTAGCTATTTTGCGTTTCACCCTTTGACGACATATTTTTATGCCTAAGTCTAACTGTTTACAAATTCTGATCATATATACAAATCGGGAGTCACGTGACTACGCAGTTGGTTTGAATGAGTTACACAGGTCCCGTGTGAGGTGCTCATGGCTCTTATGGGACCGTTTAGTTGTTATTTTACTTTTTCACCCTTTGTTAGCATGTTTTAAGCAAAAGTCAAATTGTTCACAAATTCTCATCGTATACTCGAACCGGGATTCCAATTACTACACGGTCAGTTCGTACGAGTTACATTGTTACCATGTGAGGTGCTCGTGCCTCTTACGGAACCATTTAGTGGTTGTTTTTCTTTTCCACCCTTTGTCGGCATGTTTTAAGCCAAAATCTAACTATTTACAAATTCTCATCGTATAATCAAATTGGGAGTTTGGTGACTACACAGTCAGTTCGTACGGGTTATATTGACCCCGTTGGAGGTTCTTCTGCCTCTTACGGGACCGTTTAGTGGTTGTTTTACTTTTTCACCCTTTTTCGACATGTTTGTAAGCTAAATTCTCATTATTTGTAAATTCTCATCGTATACTCAAACCGAGAGTACCATGACTACACGTTCAGTTCGTACGAGTTATATTGGTCATGTGCAAGGTGCTCGTGCCTCTTACGGGAGCATTTTGTCTCTGTTTTATATTTTCACCATTTAAAGGCCTGTTTTTATGCCTATGTCTAATTTTTTGCAAATTTTTATCATATGCTCAAACTAGGAGTGCGCCGACTACGCGGTCAGTTCATACGAGTTATATTGTTCCCGCGCGAGGTGCTCATGCCTCTCACGAGACCAACCATTTTGTGGGTAATTTGCATTTTCACCCATTGATGGCATGTTTTTAAATCTAAGTCTAACTGTTTATAAATACTCATCGTATACTCAAAATAGGAGTCCCATGACTACATGAGCTATTCCTACGAGTTATACTGGTCCCGTGTGAGGTGCTCGTGCCTCTTATGGTGCCGTTTTGGGGATATTTTATGTTTTCACTCTTTGACGACATGTTTTTAAGCCAAAGTCTAAGCGTTTATACTTTCTCATTGTATAGTGAAATGAGGAGTCCGATGACTACATGGTCAATTCAAACGAGTTACATTGATCCTATGTGAGATGCTCGTGCCTTTTATAATACCGTTTTGTGGTTGTTTTATGTTTTCACACTTTGACGACATGTTTTAAAGCCAAAGTCTAACTCTTTGCAAATTCTCGTGGTATACTAAAATGGGGAGTCCCGTGACTATGGGGTTGGTTTATATGAGGTACATAGGTCCCGTACCGGGTACTCGTGCCTCTTACGGGACCGTTTAGTAGACGTTTTACTTTTTCACCCTTTCTCGACATGTTTTTTAGCCAAAGTCTAACGGTTCAAAAATTTTCGTCGTATACTCAAATAGGGAGTCCCGTGACTACACATTCATTTCCTTCGAGTTATATTGGTCCCGTGCAGGGTGCTCGTGCCTCTTACGGGATCGCTTTATGGTTGTTTTACATTTTCACCATTTGATGACTTATTTTTATACCTAAGTCTAACTTTTTATAAATTCTCATCGTATACTCAAACCCGTAGTGTGGGGACTATGAAGTCGGTTTGTACGAGTTACATTGTTCTCGTGCATGGTGATTGTGCATCTTATATGGCCATTTTGTGGCTATTTTATATTTTCACGCTTTGACAACATGGTTTTAAGCCCAAGTCTGACTGTTTACTAATACACATCGTATAGTCAAACTGTGAGTCCCGTGATTACGTGATCGGTTCCTACGAGTTACATTAGTTCTGTGCGAGGTGCTCATATCACTTACGGGATCATTTTGGGGTTATTTTATGTTTTCACCCTTTGACGACGTTATTTAAAGCCAAAGTCTAACCATTTGCAAATATTGTATACTCAAACGGGGAGTCCGATGACTACGTGGTCAGTTCGTACGAGTTACATTGGTCCCATGCGAGATGCTCATACCTTTTATGGGGCCATTTTGTGATTGTTTTATGTTTACACACTTTGACATCATGTTTTTAAGCCTTAGTCTACTTATTTACAAATTCTCATCGTATACTCAAATCCGGAGTTTCATAACTATGCGGTTGATTCATACGAGTTACAATGGTCTCGTGCGAGGTGTCCGTGCCTCTTATAGGATCGTTTTGTGGTTGTTTTACATTTTTACCCTTTGATGACGTGTTTTTAAGGCTAAGTGTAACCGTTTGCAAATTCTCATGGTATACTCAAACGGGGAGTCCAGTGACTATGCAATCAGTTCAGACGAGTTACATGGGTCCCGTGCGAGTTGCTCGTGCCTTTTATAGGACCCTTTTGTGGCTGTTTTACATTTTCATGCTTTGACGATATATTTTTAAGCCTAAGTCTAACTGTTTACAAATTCTCATCGTATACTCAAATCGGGAGTCCCTTGACCACGTAGTCAATTCTTGTGAGTTACATTAGTCCCGTGTGAGGTGCTCGTACCTCTTACGGGATCGTTTTGTGGGTGTTTTATGTTTTCACCATTTGACGACAAGTTTTTAAGCCTCAGTTTAACCGTTTACAAATTATCATCATATACTCAAATAGGGAGTCCCGTGACTATACGGTCTGTTCCTACGAGTTACATTGGTCTCGTTTGAGGTACGAATGCCTTTTACGGGACCGTTTTATGGCTATTTTATGTTTTCACCATTTGACGACATATTTTTAAGCCTAAGTCTAACCATTTATAAATTATTGTCGTATACTCAAATGGGGAGTCCGATGACTATGCAATCGGTTCGTACGAGTTATATTGGTCCCGTGCGAGGTGCTCGAGCCTCTTACGGGATCGTTTTGTGGCTATTTTAAAGTTTTCAGCCTTTAACGGCATGTTTTAAAGCCTAAATCTAGAGTTTTCAAAATTCTCATCGTATACTCAAATCGAAAGTCCCATAAATATGATGTTGTTTCCTACGAGTTACATTGGTCCCGTAAGAGGTGCTCGTGCCTCTTATGGGACCATTTTGTGATTGTTTGACGCTTTCACCCTTCGGGTTGGATCGGGTAAGATTGACCCTCATCAATCTTGATATTAACAAGATTGATATTAATATCAGTACTTCGATATTAACAAGAAAGAAAACATTTTTACTCCAATAGGTCCATTTATCATCAAAACCTCATATTACCGTTTTGTATCATGTTCTGAAAACTAGTAGACAATAGGAACAATCAACAAAAGAACATAGTGGAGTTTTTGTATTTCTCACTTTACCTAACTTTGTTTTCCTAGATTGACTAAAGTAGGCCCTAGTACATGTCAATATAACCATTTCTGGTTATTATATTGAAAGATATATTACTGTTAAAATTTTATTTTTTTCCCTGTCTATACGTTCATTTATTTTAACATATTGTTTCTCCCATGTTCACCTTAGTAAATGGGGTACTCAAGTAAGATAATTTTAAAACATCATACATAAATTGGTACCTATAACTCTAGTAAATCGATAGTGCCAAAATAAGATCCTCAGGAGAGACAGGTTATGGTTTCTTCTCAAACTATGAGCTAAGTCAATATAGAGGGTGGCCAAAATAACTTTTCTTTTGGTTGAACACATTTCTCTTGTTATTCTTCTCAATTAAAATGTCAATTGAATAAGACTTTTAAACATTAAAACATGGTGGAATATTCAAAATTGAATCTAATTGGTAAATTACAAACTTCTCCCTAATTACTTAAATTTCCAATATTTACTTGGTCATCAAGAGTATATCAAGCAACAGTAACCAAGTCATGAAGATCAGTCAAGTCAACAACTTTCCAATCGCGTATGTTCCAAATTCGAACCTTTGCATCTAGTGATCCACTGATGAAGTAACCATCATCTACCGGATTGAAATGTATACATGTTACTACCAAACCATTTGCACGTTATAGACAAACAAAGGTCCAATAGTCTTGGATTGAGAAAAAAATAACACGTGCATGTCTACTTACCATAATTATAGTGCACCGACAATTGCAAACAACTCTATGTTTCCATGTCCCCTAACCTAACTGTCTTGTCCATTGAAGATGGAAACCGTAGTTACTTGTCAATAAAAAAGATTTTTTTTATTAAGTCTATATGGCAAGTTAGATAACATTTCGAGGTATCATAGAAAATAATAGAAGAATGTTTCGTTTCATTATTCACTGTTACTCAATGTCCCTAGGCTTAGAGCAGTATTTGGAACCTACTAGAGAATCTTATTTCAGCTCCTTTTCTTTTTCCTACAGTTCTGTTGGAAATTCTGATTATTGCAGCCAAGCAAATTGAGAAAATAAGTACACACAATATCGTAAAGAATTAGAGAATATTAGATCTCACACATATATTTAATGTCCCCATCAACACCTTGTGTAAATTGTGTCCTAAGATTTGTTACACATGACTAATAGATAATCCTAGATAAACAATAACTCTAACTAAATACATAAATAAAACTATCACCTAAAGGGGTAAATTAATGGATAATCATAAAATCACAAAAATAAGATAAATCACTCTCTTGTGTGTGTGTGGTTGTGGTTGTGGTTGGGGGGGGGGGGGGGGGGGGCATCACCTTCCCAATGGGACATGTGACACAAAAACTACACTGGAATGAAAAGCGGGACCAAATTTATCCAAAAAGATATAATAAGGAAAATTGTGATTTACACGATTGTAAATGATAAATTAAACCATTGAATGATATATTATTAATAGACCCAACAATCACTTACACCATCGAGTTGACGAATCCCATCAATGATTTGAGACAATTGTGTCACTGATATGAACTCATAGGCTATGCAAGTAAAAAATAAAATTACTTGGATAATAAACAATCAATATTGATATCTATATACTATTTCTAATTGCATATGCAATAGGATGCCATTATGAACATAAAAAAGACATGAACTTCTGTCAGCCTAAACAGAAGGGATTCAACATGTTTCAAAATTATTATTTTTGCAGTACCTTCATGGAAATTTATCCCATCAACACAAGTTCCTTTTGCTTGTTCAAAAGCAACATGGTCAACAAAATGAAGTTTTTCACTCAAGAGGTCATCACTATAATCCTTCTATACAGTTGTGGTTATCTTTCACTCCACCGATATTATAAACATGGCATGTGAATGACTGAAACATTATGTAAACAAAGGGAGATTAAAGTTCCATGATGTATGGTTAAACATGTCACGAGTACAAAAAGCGAAGAGTTCTAAGTTCAAAGAATGTCTGCATGACAATGCCTTACATTTGTCTTGATACTTTTATTCGTAAAATGCATAATACAGAAGCCTCATGATCCCCTTTAAGAATAAGACTTCAAATAATTATTAATGCATCTGCCAAATCATTCACATATTGGTGCATTAGTTTGGAAGACTTGTCAAAAATCAATTTGAAAAACTTTCTGAACTTATAAGGAGTCGGGGCCCTTGCATTCCCCATTATCATTAGAATTTAAGAAAAATAAAACAATAAACACAAAATCTCAGTTTGAACAGTTCAATTCATAAAACATTCTGAACTTAGAAGGAGTCAAGGCCCCTGAACAGTTCTATTCAAAAACAATAAACACAAAATCTCAGTTTGAAAAAATCATATTAAAAAAAAGGTTGATTATTTACATTGTTAACAAACTAAAAAAACATATATGGAAATACTGAACTTCCCCTATCAGTAATCATAACAATAATGATTTACCCAATATAACAAACAGAACAATAGAATGTAAAAACATATATAAAAGCATACAACATGGGGCGACACCCAATAAAACTCCGCCCAATAACCATAGAAATTCGGCAAACTCAAAACTCCGATCTATTTGTCGACCCAAACCTAACTCGACTTGCGCCAGTTGCGATCCATTGAAGTTGACTCCAACCTTCCAGAACCCATACCTGGCTCCACCATGTACGACACATTCCCCCATGGCTGACATCAAATTCGGGTACCCCAGACAAGAGCTCCTTACCTGATTTAAACCGTGACTTTAAAACCTCCATATCTGGCCATAACAATGAGACAACAACACCGCCTACACAACCCTCAGACCTCAACCCATGAACCTGCTCAAACCCAAAAATCCCTATACCTAAAACCCTCTAACCCATTAGTTTGGCTGGTGACCCAAAGTCCAAACCCAACTTGACTCGACAACCAACAAACCTTATAACCTCCGACCTACTCCATTCTTCAAACTTGGTCAGCTATCGACCCAGCCTCTTGAACCAAACTTGAAAACCATCCCAACTTGACACGTCACCCACCGGGTAGAGTCTGTGATGGGCGGAAGGGCTGGGTTGGGGTGGAATGGGATGGGGAGGGGGAGAGACAGCGACCTGAGAGAGATAGATAGAGAGAGAGAGAGAGAGAGAGAGAGAGAGAGAGAGAGAGAGAGATTGCTAATTGAGCGAGGTGTCGCTGAGATAGTAGGGCACAATGAGAGAGAGGGAGATCGAGTCAGATTGAAAATGAGGGAGGGAAAAATGTGTGAAGAAATAGGGAAAATACACTTAATGACCCAAAGGGTCGGAACATCTGTCTCTTTTGGTATAGTAAAAGGGACGATTTTAACAATCCGTCCCTTTTGGTATATAAAAAATGATGGTTTTAAAAATCTGTCCATTATACATGTTTGGGAAAGGCTAAAAATTCAAGGAATAACAATGGGACGAATTATAAAAATCATCCTTTTGGCTATACCGAAAGGGACAATTTTTAAAATTCATCCCATTTGATATACCGAAAGGGACGGTTTTAAAAATATGTCCCTTATATTAGCCCAAGAAACAAAAGCACTAAAAATTCCCACACTTTAAGGGATGGTTTTTAAAATCCGTCCCACTTGCTATACCAAATGTGAAGGATTTTAAAAACCATCCCCTTTCTTATTTATCAAAAGGGATAGTAATTAAAAACCGTCCGATTTGGTATATCAAAAGGGACAAAATGATACGGTTGTCCCAAATACTCCCCTCCCTAATACTCATTTTCTTGTAGTGATTATGTTTACTCTAGGATGCATAGATCCATAATGGTGGAGTTCCTCAACAAGTAAAACTGTAAGGGGAAATCAAACACCCCCTTCCATTACTTCCACAATATACATGGCGATATCGCTAGGGTTGAGGTCGTAAAGATCCTCTTCCTTAGGGAATACCCGAATAAAAACAACAATCGAGATGTCGCATTTTTCCAAAAATCCTTAGAATTATCTTTGGTTGAGACCTCAAACTTACTTAGTCTCTTAGACATACACTACACCAAAATAGGAAGATTTTCACGGTCAAAACCCTTGACAATGCACACTTGTTACGAACAAATATGACAAGTTTTGGGCTGAATTTTTTTTTGTCACAGGCGTGTCACGGTCAAAGTTCTTGACAAATTTTTCTTTATCATTAACTTGTCACGGAAGTGTCAGGGTCAAAGTCCGTGACAAGTTTCCTTTGTCACGGACTTGTCACGATCAAAGTCCATGACAATACTGTGCAATATTTTAAAAAAACTATTGGGCAGTATGGCCACTGCGTCTATCCAACAATCTATTTTAACCTGTTAAAGTATATATATATATATATATATCCACCAATATTTATTCATTCATAAGATCTAAAGCCATACAACTTTCATTCAATCATTATATCAAATAATAAATAATAAATAACATTAAATATTTAATACTCAAAATTATTGTTCATAATCATAATAAACAAATAGTAATCAAATTAATACAAATAATTTCTCATTCGTCATCACTTTGAAGGAGGAAGGTATACCATACTACATAGGAATTGAGATAACCCTCAATAGTATTAACGTCGCACTACTCGTTCAATCACACGGGATCATTCTCATTTCCCACGTACACATCTGTGCCGCATACCAATGCCTCATTTGGTTGCAACGAACGGCTATACACTATAGTACCAGGGCGCGTATTCGGATCCCTTAACCCCTTAACTATTTTATCGCGACCCTATGTGTCTACTATATACACAACAGGACAACCAATAGTTTAAACTGGCCTTGGGACGGGGGTATGGGTAGGGGTCGCTAATATGTAATATGTCTATGGGGGGGGGGGGGTATTAGTGAGGGTGAGGGTGAAATAGACGGAGAAGTGGTTCCCTTGTCCACCACTTTCTCCTCGCCCTTCCCCGAGTTAGACCCAACCTGGCCTTTAAAATCACCCTTGATATACTCTAATATTTTATGCATCATTCCCTCTAAGTTTTCTAACTTCTAGCCATGGTTAGTCCACAAATCATCCACTTTGCGAGCTAGTCCAGCACTTCTCGACGCAATCCCGACGAGCTTTGACTTCCCTACCCGTGAGCTCACCGCCCGAGTAAGACCCTTGTAATCTCGCCCAAACACTTGACTAAGTGCATCCATAATGAGAGATGCCTTATTGGCATCACTCTAAGAGTTGTGCACTTCCTTAAGCTTTTCCTGAAACAACAGAAAGGTACACGGTTAACTAAATTAATACAAAATTATGTGATTATAAATTTTTATATTTATAACGTAATTAATATTTTAACTTATAATAGTGGCGGCCACGTTCGGATTGACCTCTGAATCCACTTCTTCATTCGAATTTCCACATAGGCATCGAGCCTATGTGGCTTACCCCCAAGGCCACTCCTTGTTTCCTGAAATAAAATAATGCAAAATTAGTTAATTAGTATATAATTATAACTAAATAGGATAAAATAAAACTAAAATGAAAGAACATTATAAACTTACCATCCTGTGCTCCACCTTAGCGTAAGACGTACGCCCAGAGTAATGCTTCTCAACCTTCTTGGCCCGATTTGTCCTCCCCGATTGGTGAGAGAACAATTACCTCTCTGAGATCTCATTATCGACAAACTGTTGCCATATTTCCAATGAGATTGGCTCCTTCGAGGGTACCATGTCCCTAAGTCGCAAGATGGACTCTCGGTATGGCCTAAAGTATTGTAGGCGCATGATTTTCTTCCACGTTTTATACTGATCTCTTAAATGTTCCAACATTGAGTCGCGTAAATGTGGGGGCAAGACGAATTGTTCCTGTGAAAAATATAAAAAAATAAAAAGAAAGTGAGTTAGTAGCATTTAAATTATAAAATTAGTAAAATATAAATATAAATACAAAACACTAAAAACAATAAGAAAGTGAGCAAGTACCTGTAATGCCCGCCCAGATGGCCATCTTAAGCTCTTAGGAAACATTCCTCTAATTCGTGTACCCGAGGCCAATAACCATCTTCAGTAACTCTAGAACCCGAGCTTGTAAGGTCATCTTGTTCTCCCCTATGGTCCCCATTTTACCCCACTTTGGGGGTCTAGTGCTAGACGAGCCTTCCTCGCCCCCACTTCCTTGATGCCATGATTTAGACATTATGACACCCCGCCTAATAAAATACCGGGTGATCAATCCTATACCAAATTAAAACAGGAGTCTCATATGGTTCATTTTAACATCACTGTAGAAAATTAATTTAATTACTAATAACGTATTAGGCTGACGTCAAAATTTTATTTAACTAATATTTTTATCCAAACCATCCTAGTAAAATAATCACATAGTTTATATACAACAACTTAAATGAAACGAAATAACCGAACACTCGGTACAATATAATACAACCAAATCGAATGCCGAACAAAAAGGCGATAAAATAATAAATGAGTATAGTTGGGTTATCGGCCCTAATGTTACTACAATGCTTCCTATCTAGATCACAAGAATAAAAGCATAAAAAATAAACCTGCATGCATCCACAGCTGCTGCAGCGAACATCAGACTCGAAAGAATCATCATCCAGGTGTCCCTATGTTTAGACACCTAATATATATACATATATAGCAAAAGAAGGAAAAAATAGAGAAGCGGGCCATAGCCCGAGTCTTGCAAATTATTTAGTAAGTGCATAAATGCCATATTTTTAAAATATGAAATACCTCATATTTAAATTGGTATCGCACTCCCATGAGATACCCACCACCCCTCTTCTAATAGTGCACACATATCACATACCTTTTAAACCATCTAGTTAAGCTACCCTGCCAAACTAATCTATCCTCTAAGTCCTCATAACTATCACCTACCATGCGTGATATAATATCGACTATACAGTAAGCTATCACACAAGCTTAAAATTAATATAATCCTCGATTATATTTATATGTATTTCTCATATATATAGGCATACCGTTCATATTCCAAAATTTTCACTACTTTAAAATACCCTTTTTCACTTTAGTATATAAAACCTCATATATATAATTCTCATTTTAATATACGAATCACAATTTAAATCCGGATACAATATCCTGGAATGAGAATAAAACCTTATTCATTTGACTCTTTATACCAGTTAAAGCTATATGATGTCTCGTCTTCATATACAAGCAATATACTATGCGCAAGAAGTATAATTATACCTATCACAATCATAAGTATAATAACCATCCCACCGAGCTATGACTCGAGGATGCAACCTTATAGTGCCTATCTGAATCCGGGTTTACTCACTCAACCACGGTACCAAGCCAGACTCACTCATGGTCATGGTAAAAATATACACCTGGGGATATACTCTCCCTTATCCTCAAGCTAGGGTATTCACCCACATCGTGCAACCTCCCTCGATAGCACTAGAGAAAAATATATAATCTGACTGTCCAACCCTACGTCCGGGGAAGCCTGTGGAACCAGCCTCTAAGATACAAATATACTAATCACACACAGATATATATGTATTTTCATATCATATTATAATTACTATAACAACTTCGTATATATTATATCACTTTTCAATATATATGGTTATAATTTCCAAACTCTCGTAGCGATCGCCAATAACCCCGAATGCCCCCATTCGTAACAGTATATAAGTATTCGCACACTTACAATACTAAAATTATAAGTATTTTCTTACTTAATATATAACTCATACCTTAATCACTTTTAAGGATTTCTTTACAATCCCGAATATACAAATTCGTAATAATGAAATAAGTATACTATCAACTTATCTTAATTCCATAGGTATCGCATCACCTATAATAATAATCGTCAGTAGACGTACCGGATAACCGCGCAATTCTCTTGAGCCCGTATCCTAAATTCCATCCTAATCGCATCTTAGGATTTACTCAATTACAATCGGCCCATATTTATTCTAACCACACAAATATATCTACATATGCTTGCCGAATACTTCCGTGAATGCTATTCATACATTCATTAAATCCATATCCCGGATTGTACACCAAAATAACCCGAGGTTCCCTATTTCGATCCAAGGTTTACTCACCCTCAATACCATTTTCTAGGAGTCCTCCTAATATCCCTTCTAGAATCCCCTAAAATAATCTTCAAACAATTTTAGCCTTAATTCTCCCAATATCAGGTTTGATTTCTAGCTAACGATTTCGATCTCGGATAGCCTTCCGTAGAAAAATCATTATAAATCCAAAAAAAATCAAAACAATACGCGATCAGCACCCACGTGACCGTATCGAAAAGATCTACAAATTTTTTTTTTTTACCCAGAGCCGAATCAATTCTCCTAATGGCTGAATTGATTCAGAAAGAACACTGAATTATTATTCATCATCTTCTCCAAAATCCCAAATATCAACCCAACCTCCATCCTTATGGTTTCTAATCTCAACCAACATCACCACAATCATTCTAGCACTGATTTATAACTAACACATCAATTTATTTGTGGTATTAAACCATTTCTCTTAGATTTAAACCCTAAAACCATTAAAGCCCTACTTTTATCATTTCTCCAATTTCAATTCATATATATACACCATTAACATGGATTTAACACTAGAAATCATTAAGAGTTTACCACACATCAATTTGTAAACTTAAACTCAAATTTTCCAAATTTATTTTAGGGGTTCTAACCAAAAATCATATAGTCTACCAACTATAATATGAGATACACACACTTAATTAAATAAAGCAAGTAAACACTTGCCTCGTAGATAAAATCCGACGACCTCGAGTCGAATCCCGCGGAGTTTGAGCTGGAATCCCCTTTTTCTTCCTCCTTTTCCCTCCTCTCTTCTCTTTCTCTTCTTTCTCTCTTTTTTATTTCTTTCTCTCCATCTCTCTTGCCTTATAAGAGAGAAAATAAGGGATTGTCCCTTATAAACCCAAAAATGATTCGTTTACTCAATTACGAATCCCTACTAGTCTAAAAGTCTCCGGAACTCAAACACTACCCCAAGTACTCTATTCTAACTTTCTCGGCCATTTTGAAACCAACCGTGCACTCGAAATTTCTATTCGAGTCACTTAACTAAAATTCACTAATTAAACCCAACACATCTCACTACACATTTTTCGATTAAAATATTATCCTTTGTCGATTTACCAAACTGCGACATGTAAATAATATAATACAACTCGTATTCTTAGTCCCGTAAGAAAATATAACCCGTGTAAATATTAATCCAACACTTGCAAACTAATATTTACTATTCACTTTAAATTCTCAATTCATCAAATTATACTCATAAATTCCAAAATGACTATTTACCGAAATTCCTCAAATTACCAAATTACACCCATTTATGTAATTTTAAATATCCATAAAAGTACGGGGTATTATAGACATTTCTTGCAAAAATTGTTGTTATTAGCACAAACATATATATGAGAAAATGATCAAATCGAAATGAATAAAAGAATTAAATTGATTAGAATCCTCATAAATTAAAGCATTGGAAGAATACAAGTTAACGACATTATAAGAATACAAATCGATATCATAAACCAAAATAATCATTGTTTCAAATACTTGGAATACTTATTATAAATCTAAAAATTGTTTCAAATTCGGGTCATGTCACAGACTTTGAATTAATGCTTAAACTAATTAAAATCCAAATTAACATATTTACAAATCGACCAACAAATTTTGATGCAAATCCATAAAAAGTGATCAAATCCAAATGAATAAAAACATTAAACTGTCATCCAACAATAATAAAGCACTAGAAGAATGCAAGTTAGCGACATTTAAAGAATATAAATCCATATTATAAACCAAACTAAGCATTGTTTCAAATAATTGGAATACTTGTCACAAATTTAAAAATTGTATCAAATTCGGGTCATGACTTTGAATTAACGCTTAAACTAATTAAAATTCAAATTAACATATTCACTAACCAACCAACCAATTTTGAATTAAATCCACAAAAACTGATCAAATCCAAATGAATAGAAGCATTAAATTGATTAAAATCCAAATGAGTTAAAACACTCGAAGAATACACGTTAACGACATTATAAGAATACAAATGCATATCATAAACTAAACTAAGCATTGTTTCAAATAATTGGAATACTTATTACAAATCTAAAAATTATTTCAAATTCGGGTTATCATCTAAAATGGATTCACATTCGGTGGGAGCAGCCAAGTCACCCACACTACTAGTTAAATGCTTTGACATGTGTAGGACGATTGACCACGACTTTTTGTTGATATAATCCGAGTAAAACACTTGCTTGTCCTTTTGAAAAGCACAAACAAATGGCTCATCGCTCATGTGCTCATTTCTCTTCAACTTGAAAAAGTTAACCATGATTAAATTGGTACGACGATCAACTTTATAAACATTTTTATCAACAACTTTTACCCAATCAGAATAAAATAAAACCTTTTTGAAGCTTATATAGTCCAATTCAAATATATTCTAAATGACACCATAGTAAGTCATTTCAGCTTCAACAAGGTTTTTATCTTTCGTTCTTGCTCGAAAATAAGTAAGAGTCTTGTATGAAATTCCCTAGTTTTGTACATTTGTATTTTTCTCGTACATCCATGCACCGAATACATAATCGTTCAATCGATACTTTTTATAATTGTGTTCCATGAACATTGGTTTGGTGGCTAGACGAGCTAGCCTTGATGTCACATCAGCCGTCTTCAAGAGCTATGATTACAGATAAATTAATTAGGTTATTTTTAAATCTTTCATATAATATGTCATTTAATAAGATCCATTGTCATTATAATTACCTCGTGTAAAACACGTAACCTAAATTCATTGTCTGATTGTGCCATAATTCTTTGTCTTTTATTATTCCCACACACATCATATTTTCTGCAATGATCGTGATGAATGTATTATGAAATTGGTCATGTATAAAAGTTAAAATAAAACAAACTTACTTTTTTCATTCTTTGACATCTTAATGTGTGTAAAATAGATAACGAGCTACTTGTTCATGCTATAAACTCGTTAATTTCACTCGCATGCCCAACATCTGACCACCCTCATCGTCAAACTCATCACTGTTATCCACGCTACTTGGGTCAGGTATATATTCCAGAGTATAGATTGATGACTCCAAGGTGATGTTCCTCTGCAATTTGTCCTTCAATGTATTATTTATTCTTAACATAATATATAAAAAATTTCATTAACCTTTCAAACAGGTACGTCGACCGATATCTAACTGGACCGTAAAGAAGTGCCTCGTTGCATAAGTGTACCAACAAGTTAACACTTATGTCAAAAAATAACGGGGGAAAGTAATTATCCAACACACAACTCTCTTTATCAATGGCTAATTTTGCGCCACTATGTGTTTTCAATTGACTACCTTCTCATATAAAATTACGAAGTAGATGCTAATTTGCATAATGGACCTCCGCAAATCCTTGTGATTGGAGAAACAATGCTTAAACAATAGAGAAACCAATTGAATGATCACATGCCAATCATAGGACTTGAACTTATATAAATCATGGGTAGCATAATTCAAAATCCTTTCCAATTTGGATGAAAAATTAGATGGAACCTTCAAATTATATATTATGTCTGAAAGCACCTTTCTTTCCTCACTCGTCAAAGTAAATGCACCACGTGAATTATTGTCCTTTTCTACTAACTTCTTTTAACCATAGTTATGGCTTTAGTTTCAACAATTTAAGGTCTTTTCATGAATGTTCTCCTTATTTCAAATGATTCCCCCCCAAGTAATGTTCCCACAATATGTTTAATTAGTTTCTTATTCACATGCATCATATCCAATACTTGGCGCACCAGGTTACTCTTCCATTAAGGCAAGTTAAATAAAATTGACCTCCTAGACCATGCCTTTATTGTCTCGATTTCATTTCGAGATCGGGTCTTCTTATGCTTGAGATTATTCAATTTATGATTCTTACCTGGCATACTAGGGTTACAATTAGAAAATTTACTTTCAATTTATGAACCTGATTTTTTTTTCCGGAGGTAGACTATATTCAACCTCACCGGGTAAAAAATTATAAACTTTCTCAAATATAAAACTATGAGTAGGGGGTAAAAACCTCCAATGGTAAGGGTATATATTTTTTATGCTAGCGATGAGATGCAAAAATTCGGTCTCCTCTTCATATAAAGGACACCCCAAATAATCATGTACTACACAGCCTAATACTGTCCCATAAGAGAGAGCCATGAATTGCCCACATCAACATAGCTTTCAGCCTAAACTCTTTTGTTTTGAAAGAGTCAAATGCTTTCACACCCACTTCCCAAAACTCATTTAATTCTTCTATCAAAGGAGCTAAGTAGACATTGATGTCCTCACTTAATGCCTTAGTCGTAGGTATCAACAAAGACATCACTAAAAAATCAGGTCTCATACATTATTAATAAGGGAGGTTAATTGGTGCTATGATCACTGGCCATACACTCTGATTGGTGCTTAGATTTCCAAATAGATTGAAACCATTTATTAATAATGCCAAACAAATGTTATGTTGTTATCGAGAAAAAATAGGATAATCATAATTCATCCTCTTCCAAGTTGTAGAATAAATTAGATTATGCATGAGATTATCCCATACTTCTTCCCTAGAATTCCAAGTCATGGCCTCCACTATCCATGGTACTGTGAAAAATTGCTTCAATATATACCAAATGAGAAAGTATTTCAACACTTTTTTAGGCACTTTTGACCTTGGGCCTTCCTTGCCAGTAAATTTCACATATGTAGGTTCATCGCATACTAGACATCGATCGATATTTTCATACTCCTTTTAGTATATTATGCACTCATACACACAAGCATGAATTGATTTATACTTCATTCCTAAATTTTTCAAACTGTTCTTCATAGTAGGATAGATATTTGGAAGCATATTCTGCTTGGGTAGCGATACCTTTACCTAATTCAAAATTCCTCCCATGGTATTGCCAGACAAACCATATTGGGTCTTCAAACTATGAAAACCAACCATGTCATGTAAAGTTATTTGATCTTCGTCACAACCTGGGTACAACTGTTGGACCGCCTTAAGTTTTAAACTTTGATAGTCATCGTCAAGGTTTATCCTAATATCCTCATGAGCAAATGAACCATGTACATCATTAGTGACCTCATTTTCTTCCACTTCATGAACTCCATATGCGTCATCAACTAAATCCTCTAGCATATTGTGATCTACATTATCCTTTTACCCTTTTAAATCTATCCTACTTGTTGATTGTTGTGAAGGTTGCTCGGGGATAAAAGGAGCATGCGATTCCCCATGAAAAACCTAAAATCAATAGCTATCTTGTATACCCCATCTTAATAAATGTAGTTAAATTATTTTCCACTCAAACACCTTACCATTCCTATACATAAAATACGAACGTGGGAACTTTTCATCACTACGACATCTTTTTGCATATTTCACAAATTCATTAGAACCTCTACGAAACACATCCCCTTGTCTATTTGTCTCATCCATCCATTCTTTGTATAGAGGATATCCCATCATAGCTATTACAAACAATCACCTATTATGGGCAAGAATCATATATTCATATATTACTCTGAACAAAAGTGTGAAAATTTAGTTTCCATTAAATGTTATACTTCAAGATTGACATTTTATCTTTCGGTGCTATATTATAAAAACAATATAAATTCATTTCCATGTTAACACAAGATGCATTATGAATCCTATTTCCCCCATTTCCTCTAAAGGGTGAGTGGTCATATCCCATTCAAGATCGCATATTTATTTAATACACTTAACAGCTCATCCATATTGTTCCAATTTGAGGAAAATTCGGCAGGATATCCCTATATTTCTCCAAGTACACGACATAAATTGAAAAGTGTTCTTGTTATTTTAATTTATCAATTGAAATAACACCTGAAACCACATCATCTAGTATGTACCCAGAGAACATTAAGAGACGATAGCATAACTTCCCCCCAAAGTAACAAGTGTATGCCATTAAAAATATTATTATACATAAACTATGTTGTCCCATATTGTCCAAAAGGGACAATTCAAGATATCTCACTGCAGGGGTAATGACCCTCGTAAGGGTCTAAGGTTTATTGAATGTGCACATATAAGAACTAAAAGGCTAGTATCTATTCGCACTATCTGTAACTTAAGGGGCTTATAACTATGTATAATTTAACATTATGTACTTTTTTGGTAATTGGCGGTAACGGAGGAACATGCATTGTTTGATGATTCAAATTTACACTGAAATAGATTTTACCCGCATGATAAAATAATACGGTGGGAAACAATCTTACACTAAAAAAGTATATACTTTTTAAATTAATTATCAAACAATGCATATTTCCGACATTACCACCAACTACCAAATATAGTCTATAGTGATGATTTATATATAGTTATGTTTCATTTTGATTTAATTGTTCGACAACAAGCTTTTAAAATTTACAGTATATTTAATTTTTATCCTATTTATATTTTCATGGTAAATATGTTTCATTTATGTCTTATTTATATTTTCACATCACGTGTCACTGTTTAGTAAAATCATAACTCTAAATGTTAGAAATGCCTAAGGACAACCAACTCAGTGGCCATTTAAATGTTTAAATTCACCAGTCAACAACAATTCAAGAATCCCAAATCAAAATTCAGATATTAATGCAAAACTTTGTCCATATAACTATACTTGAAAGAAAGCAAAAAGGTTTCAGCAAAATATTCCATAGAGTTTCAGCATTCAAACTTATAAGCCCAGACCACTATTTTTTAGCATGTAATGATTTTCATATTTTCAACATATTAAACGTGATCAACATAATTTCAGCAATAGATTCAACAATGTTTCAACATGAATTTTTTATCACCAAATCTTCACATTTTATACCACCTTCCATAATCTCTCACTCCCACGCACCTACCTGCTCATTACCTAAATCCACCTACCATTTAGTGATTCTTCTACCTACCCTATGCCACCCACCTCAACCCACGAACACAAACCCATATCACCATAATAGAAAATTTATAAAGCTTTCTCCCCTTCCCTAACCCCCATCCCCACAAACCCCTTGCCCTATCCCCAACCCCATACCCCTACCCCTTGATCCGATCACCCTTACCCTTGTACCTTACCCCTTCCCCATTCTCCAAACCCAGTGCTAATATAACCTAATATAGGAATGAATATTACAATATTAAGTTGAAAACAGGGAGAGATTTTATTTTGGGAACTTGAGGAGAGAAATCACACAAATCGCCTGAGAAGAAAGAGGGATTTTATTTTGGGTAAAAATGGTTGCTGCTGTGAAAGCTAGATTTTAATTTTAATGTTGTCATAGTCGTGTCACGGATTTTGACCATGACAATAATATGACGTTGTCACGGTCATTGGCTTTGACATGACCATCACAACGTTCTTGGCAGTTGTCACGGTCTTGTCACGGTCAATGACCGTGATAACAAATGGTGGCTATTTTGTCACGGTTTTCGATCGTGACAATGCTAGTCGGGTGAAGAGTGGCATTTTATGTATTTTGGTGTAGTGATTCGGATAAAAAAAAAATTTCCATAAAAAATGAACCTTTTCAAATAAGTTTGCAAAGAGCTCTAAGGAAAAAATAAACAAAAGTGAAAATATATGGAAGTACACCTCAGAAAATAAAGAATAAAATAGGGTAAATAAAGTTTGTCCCCATTTATCCTTTTGTCATAAAAAAGGGATGTGAAGAGACAACACCCTTAGAAATAGAAATGAACTAACTCATCCCATAGACAATGTGCTTCACCCATAATGATGGCCTAAAAAAGTGCTAGATATGACATATGTAACCCTCAATCTATGGATTATATTCAACTATGACAATGATTACACCCGCACTTATTCTAAATGGGACACGTGATAGCTTCAAGTATCTTTGGACTAAAATTATATGCAGGTGTTAAGGACCAATTAACAAAATTAGGCCAACTTGTCCTAAAGACAAACTGAGAAAACCATAGGGGTAATTGAAGGTAAATGGAGTCGATTTAGCCCTAAGTAGGAAATGTGGCACTAAGAATACCCCTGGGATAAGTCGACCAAGACATGGCTTCACTAAATACGTTGGGATTCTTTTAATATACTTAGATAGATGGAAATTAATATCTCAAGCAATGTAGTCCAATTTTAGCTCAACCATATTAGAGATGAGGACACAATTGAACTTAATCCCCTTGGATTTATACATAGATAAGACATAATGTTTGTATGAATAATGTGACACCCCTCTTAAAATAATAATGGGTGGACAACCCTGGACTAAAATAATCAGGAGTCTCAAGTGGATCATTCTCAACATCTATTGACGATCCTAACAATAAACACGGCTAACTACCCATTACTACAAAAAGAAGGTATCAAAATTTTTTAAAACATTTTATTAACACTTACTAAAACCCACCATGCAACAACTAACCAACAACATAACATCTAAGTATGAGATATATGCACAACACAAATGATATATAAGCGACTAATAAAGGAGTATAACACAATGTAGAAAGTAAAATACCCGAATATGCTGTCGGGCCATAGACAATACAATAATCTGAGAAAGAAAGTATAAAAGTGCTACTCTACAACACTTGGGTATAAACCCGATATACAAACTGAATCCTAATCTAGATACACGAAAGATAGGAATCGACTATAACAAAATTCCGCAACAGTCCGCTACTGCCACAGCTCCACGAATACACTGGATGGATAACATCAATGGCGTCCTTGCGTAGGAACACGTAGAATAATACAATATATGCACATGGCAGGAGAAAATATAAACGGGCCAGAGCCCGAGGTGTGAAAACATTTTATAGAAAGTTTATTAAAATGCATAATAATTATAAATGCATTATGACATGATTAAGGTGGAGTCGCACTCTCCATAAAATCCAACTCACCTCTCAACTAAAGTGCGCAACTAAACATATGCACATAATCTCGAAATAAATGCCCGAATCTATCTAAGCAAGGTAATCTAACTTAAACCCAATTGATACTCTTCTAAGTTTCATCTAACACATAATCCTTCAATATCTAATATTATCCATCTCAATTATTCGTTCTCTTACTAACATATACAATATACATAAACATTCTCTTTTACTAGAATTTCTCATGTTCTAGTCATTGACATAATCATATATAATTATATATATGAGTTATTATCATCTAAGTGGTAAGGATTAAACTTCTCTCAATTCTCAATACCGCACTGCGTTTCGTGCGTGGGATGTCTCGCAAGCAAAATCCAAACAAGGAACCCCCCCGATACACTACTGCTGGAAATATTGATTATTAAGATTCATTATGCCCTCAATGCATGACGCGTATAACCCAAATTATCTTTTTATTTTATAATAGATTAATCAATTAAATAATTATTCTCAATTCTTAATAGTGCACGAAATTTCGTGGTGGGACGTCTCACAAGCGAAATCCAAACAAGGATCCCCCTCGATACACTACTTCTTGGCACTGTCGATCGTCAAGATACATACTATTTATATAAGTATGAGCACTAAGGACTAACTTCTCCTCACTCCCAACATTGCACTGCGTTTCGTGCGTGGGACGTCTCGCAAGCGAAATCCAAACAAGGAACCCCCCGATACACTACTCCTTGGCAATGTTGGTCGTTGAGGTCCATTAATCCCACTATACCCAAAGTACTAAGCACACCAGTATAATAATAACCATCCCAACGAGCTATAACTCGAGCATGCAGGTTCTCAATGCTATCATCTTCCAGGAATTACTCATTTTATCCCAGTTTACCATATATCGGACTATTATCACACCGCCATGGTAAAACAACCAATCAAAACGTACGGGAAGTGGCCATAGTTCCTCCCCGGCAATGTGACGAAACATACCCACCACGTCTCACCCCTAATAAAAAATCATACAATAATAAATGGACGCTATGGCCTGGGGAATATCCACACTCTGCTCCTCGAGCCAAGGTGCTCAGCCTCATAGCATAACTTCCCAATGATAGCAAGGAGGGGGTATGCTTCACTTATATATATATATCATTCACATAAGATATACATACATCATCACATCATATAAATATATACCATCAAATAAGCTATATATATCACACCGTTTACATACTCTTATTACGCTCTTAGGCGTAAATGAAATAATATCATAATTTAGTATATTTTACTCTCGATATACTACTAGTCAATAACTCACATAACTTCCCCACTTAGTATACACTATACTATTTCTCACTTAAAGTTCACACCTCACTTCTATTTATTTGAATCCTCTCTCAGTTCAATTTACTTTGAGGATATTCTCTATATCCTAATGCACCTCGATTAGCATTTCTCATTTATGTGAAACATTTCCCAAGGTAAATACCGTTAAGGATGTTTTTATATCCCTATGCACATCAATCAGCATTTATAATTTTTGATCCACAATATGGTTCCATTGATCATATGAACCTTTAAAGTTATCCCCTTTTTGGGATTTGATTCTAAAATCTAATATCACTATACGCATTCTCACTCTTTCATATAATTCCATAATTATCTCCAAATAGAACTCTCAATGGTAGTGGGCTTCCCCACTAGCCGGTACGAAACTCTCCAATCAGTATTCTCTCGAACTAAATCAATATGACTCCAATAATTTATTATAAACGAAAATCCCTAAAATATCCAAAACATATTTATAATAACTCCTATAGAGATTCGCAATCGACAAACTCCCACAAAACGGGATGAAATTCACCCTAGTAAAACATCCCCCAAAACTGCCCTGTTTTCGAATCGATTCGGCCTAGCGAATCGATTCGGCCTCCAAGGCGAATCGATTCAGGTCATAAGACCCGGGCTTCTGTCTCAGGCCGAATTGATTCGAGTTGGGGCCGAATCGATTCGGTCACTCAGACCTGGGCACCTGTAACTTTCTGAATCGATTCGGTAAAGGGACGAATCGATTCGGCCTATCAGAAGGCACGAAAATTGCTATTTCTTCAAAGTCAAAATTTCCCAAAAATGAAACATATCATCCTCTAACCATTTTTCTTCAATCCAAACATAATATTAACATTAAAATCCTTTGAATAACCCAACCCAACTCATTTTATACCCTCAGATCCATATATACACAACAAATCTAAGGTTTTACCCAAAATCTAGGTTTTGACATTTTAACCCAAAAGCCATAAATTTGATCCACAAATCATGAAAT
This sequence comes from Sambucus nigra, assembly GCA_949130495.1. Classification (NCBI taxonomy): domain Eukaryota; kingdom Viridiplantae; phylum Streptophyta; class Magnoliopsida; order Dipsacales; family Adoxaceae; genus Sambucus; species Sambucus nigra. Next base: position 406,945,259 of record OX422207.1, read on the forward strand.
AAATGGCACACAAAAATTATTTATCAAGTTTAATCACTTGCCTCAAGTTCGTAGAGTCTGAATCCTCCTCAAGATCGCGAAATGGATGGAAATCCCACTTTTCTCCTGTTTTTCTTCTTCTTTTCTTCTTTTCTCTTTCTTTCTTTCTATTTCTCTTTCTCTCTAAGGAGAATTCTATCTCCCGCCTAATAAGATACCGGGCGACCACTCCAATATTAAATTAAAACAGGAGTCACATATGGATCATCCTTAGCATCACTGTCGAAAATCCATTTAATTACTAATATCCTATTAGGTGGCCGTTAAAAACTTTTACTAAACTACTCTTTTTAACGAATAAATTACAACATCCACAATGAAATGCGTAATGAACTGAAATGAAAAAGAACGGAACTAAAATAACCGAACACTCGGTCCAAATATACAACCATATCGAATGCTGTACTGAAAGAATAAATAAATGCAATTGGACCATTGGCCCGAATATTTATACAGTACCTCCTATCTAGAGTACAACGATGGAAGCGGCTATCAAAAACCTGCACGCATCCACAGCTGCTGCAGCTGACGTCTGACTCGAAAGAATTGTCATCCAGGCGTCCCTGTGTCTGGACACCTATGTATATGTATAATATGGCAAGGAAGGAAAAGTAGACAAACGGGTCAGGGCCCGAATGTTTTGAAAATATTTTGCAAGTGCATAAATGCTTTATTTTTAGAAAAATAGTTTTATCTCATATTTAAATTGGTATCGCACTCCCATGAGATACCCCTTACCTCTCCATAACAGTGCACTCCTAGCGTCTCCCTCTAGACATCCTAGTCAAGCTATCCTGCTAAACTAGTCTATCCCAAACCCACTATCTACCCTAGATAGTCTAACAGATGTACTAAGGGCTTAAACTTCACTCTAATCTCGACGCCATGCCATGTTCGTGCGTGGGGTGTCTCGCAAAGCGAAATCCAAACAAGGAACCCCCCCAATACACTACTAAGCGGCAAGGTCGATCGTCGGGATCCATTAGACCCTCGGTACTCAATCCATCTATCTATATATACATCTATATAATCATCCGGATCTATCTCCCGGACTGAGGTGTATTCGATACACAAAGTATTTATTAATACTTAACCTTTTCATTTCAAAAACTTCCATTTCCCTTCTCATATCCAGGAAATGTATTTAAAGCCAATTCATTATCATGAATTGCTTTACCAGAACATATATCTTTTTAAAAGACAATTTTTATTAACATAAAAAAAATGCTTTTCCTTTTATAATCATCCCATTTCCCTTTTTATACTCAGGAAATGTACCCAAAGCCATTTTCATTATCATGAAAATGCTTTGATCAAATCATATGCTTCCACATCCGGGAGTGTTACCGAAGCCAAACCTTTATCCCATTTCCCTTTTTATACTCAGGAAATGTAATTTAAAGCCAATCCATTATCATGAATTGCTTTAATAAATTTAAGACCGTCCCTCCGGGTATCCCCACTGGACGCGCCCCTAAATGGCTATCATCTTCCAGGGCCTTCAAGACAACCTGGGAACCTAACAACGTCGGGAAGCGGCCATATGCCTGCGGGATAGTCAAGACCACACTCGGAATCTCCTAACCAGCGCAGTATAAATAAACGCTCATATGGCCTAGGGACTATATCCAACCTGCTTAACAGCCAGGAAGGCTTCACCACAACACGCGCGACTTCCCTTATGATAGCGATTTAGGGAGGTGTGTACAATCCATAATTTATTAATTATGAAAAACATTTCTCATTCCATTTTGAAAATATTCATTTTTATATTTTCAAAATCCTTTCCATTATAACATATATATATGTATACCTAAATCACACAGTATATATGTATAGCCTATATATTCCTCTTAGAATATATAACCGGCCACAATGGCCTATATTATCTAACGATGACTATAATCCCAAAGATTCCCTCCGGGAATCATAATCATGCATTCGGATTAGCATGATTCTAAATCCAAAGTATTTCTTACTTTGACGACTAATAATTACCTTAATCAACTCTTAAAGGTTTATTGGATATCTCCAAATATAATAATTCACTCTAAGTGAATATATACATATTTATTCCCAATTCCTCAAGTCCTTTAGGACATAACCCTCTAATATACTTTAACTTAGAAGGCCCTTAAACTTAAATCTCAAAGAGGAGAAATAATAATAATCTCCAAAATCTTGGGCTGAAAACAGGGCACCGGTCGACCGGTCCTGGACCCCCGGTCGACCGCGGGTTGCAATTAAGCCTACGAAACAAAGCAGTAGGCCATAGGGGCGCGGTCGACCGGTCACACCAGGTCTCCCAAATAAAAATCCTCAATTCCCTTAACCAACAGCCCAAATTCATTTTCGGGGTTTCTAAACTACCCCAAAAATTATCCCGAACATCTACGAAAATAATTCTAGCCGTAATTTTTCCAATTCCCGATTTGATTTCCGAGTTGGAAATTCCAACCCGGAGCTTCCATCTTGTAAAAATCATATCAAATCGTAGAAAAATCAGAAAATACACGGTCGGCGCCCACGCGACCGTATCGAAAAGATCTACAACTTTCGTGTTTTGGCCGAAAGCTAAATCAATTCTTTTCCTAGTCAAAATAACCCCACAAGATTACGGGTTACTATTCATTGTCTCTTCCAAAATCCCAAACTCCATTTTTCTCCATTTTTGTTGTTTCTAACCTCACCCAACAACTCAATAGACATCTAATCTATGTTTTACAACTAACACATCAATTATTTTGGGGTATTAAATCATTTCTCTTAGTTTTTGAATCTTAAAACTGTCACAACCCGCCTAAAATAATAACGGGTGGCCAGCCCTATACTATAATAAATCAGGAGTTTCAGATGGTCCAGTCTCAACATCAACTGCCAGTACTATATAATATAGGACTAACTACCCGAAATCACATAAGCGGGATATGAAAAAAATAAAATAAAAACGCAACCGACAACAAACCAACACTATAATACCACCACGAAAGAAAAGAAAGATGCATGACAACTAAGATAAATGAAATGCTAGAAATAAAATGAACTAAATAAATACAACTGAATGTACTACAGAAAGTAGACCCGAATAAGCTATCGGGTCACAGCAAATACAATAACTGAAATGGAATAAATATAAACATGTATATAAATATCCCTTGGGTACAAACCCGATATACAACATGAATCCTAACTAGAATTTTAAAGAAGTAGGAAGCGGCTACATGAAACATCCCGCAACAGTCCGCTGCTGTCACGGCTCCCAAGACTCTGGATAGAAAGTCATCCGGCATCCCTGCGGTAGGATACCTGTGGTAATATATATATATACAAGGAGGAGAGAAAAGTAAACGGGTCAGGGCCCCGAATGTGAAAAATATTTAGCAAGTGTGTTAACCGTGCATAATAATTATCGGTGCACGTTATTTCATAATTAAAGTGAGACCGCTCTCTCGTGGAACCCCAACTCACCTCTCATCTAAAGGCGCGCACCTATTCACATCCTCAAGTTTTAGTTAAATTACCCCGTATTGATTATTAGGACAACCTAACTTATCATAGGCCTAGCCTATCCCCACGAGAGCTACAACCCATCATAATCCTAGGAATCACCCTTTAATCCTACTAGATTATGATAACAACAACTATGCCATAAAAGGCTTATGAATTCCGAATCATAATAATGAATTATAAGTTTTACTGCGTTACCCCTATATATATATATACATATACATAGGCTAAAACATAAGAATTTATATTCTTAATATCATGCACATGGAATATTGGCAAAACCTCTCTCTAATCTCAAACTTGTACTATGTTTCATGCGTGGGGAGTCTCGCAAAGCGAAATCCAAACAAGGAACCGCCCCGTTACACTACTACTGACAAGGTCAAGACCAGAGATCCGAGATGCCACAAATAGAATTACTTCTCTCAACTCTCGACATAGCACTGCGTTTCGTGCGTGAGGCGTCTCGCAAAGCGAAATCCAAACAAGGAACCCCCTCGTTACACTACTCCTGGGCAATGACGATCCTAGAGATCCATAATCCTTAACATACTATAATATACTACTATTACTGCTAAACTAACTAACAAAGAAAAAAAGAAAGAAAGAAAAGAAAAAGAAAACAAATAAAATAAATTAAAAGAATCTCCAATAATATCCTTGGGATGATGTAACCGAATTATACCTTATGTGCGATACATCAACCCCCATCAATCTAGTACACCATAATCATAAAAGATGTACTTTACCAAGATTCTATATCCTTTCCTCTATAGGATATATAAATACATATATATAGGTATTTTATTCTCACCATATATATATACATATACCAATCATCAATATACCCATGACAAGTGTACATACCAAATATGATGTACAATGGCCATGCAAATATAATACCCGGCTATATATAGCGCCGATAAAACTGCATCAATGCTATCATCTTCCCAGAGTCCGGCTCACGTAACATCTGGGGACCACCTGGTGGGGATCAACGACACCCACCTCGTGGTAACACACACACACGACGTCCCGGGAAGCGATCATAGCTCCAACCGGCAATGAGACGAAACATACCCACCACGTCTCATCCCGAAAATATATATCTATATCGTATAATAACACAAGGGACGACTATGACCTGGGGAATATCCACACCTTGCTCTATATGCCAGGATGCTCACCCTCTGCGCGGAAACTTCCCAATGATAGTACGAGCGGGGTATGCCTAACCACATAAGTATATGCATTGCTCATATACGCAATATACATACATCCATATGATCCCATCATATGATACAATATAATAAACCATCATATACGGTTAAAAATCCATACCATGAATGTCCACAACATATAATATATCCATATATTCAAATTCATACATAGATATATGTACATATATTAACACATCGCTATATCCATATATATATATACAAACTAATTCCCGTTCATATGTATAAGATCTAGAAACCCGGCTATAAGTATACATAATCCTCAATATACAAGCTGTCACCACAATTTCCAATAAATATACCTCGATATGTGAATACAATCCCTCCCTTGAGACATATTCAATCATTTTTCCTATGATGAATAGTCTCCCAAAACCATATGTATATATCTATACATATATATTCAACATTAGGGTTATCACCCAAAAGTATGTGTAGGAATCCATCACTACACATTTCATCCATAACCAAAAGTACATAATTACCTTTGTACTATTTAACCATAGGCACACACATGACTTAATAGTCTAAAGCCTCAATTTATTCCAACCTCTTTTCAAGTATTGGAATCTCACAGGTCATATCCCCATAATTACGAGTAAACTATCCTTACTAGAATCTATGCTACCGCTTATTCTAGTCGATAGTACGATCCCAAAGCGTTCTCAAAGTCACCTATGGTTCGAAATAAATCCCGGTAACCCTTACTCCTATTGAGTTATCAATTGTTTCTTAATCTAAACATTTCTAAGGATATGAGACCCCTCACTCTCTAAGAGTTCTCAACCTCACATCATATTTATACCTATCTATAATTGGTATTCCCAACCTCAAAGAGGTTTCCCCAATATACATATGTAACTTCAATACTCGCTTGGGTACATTTCTCCCAAATAACCGGAAGGAGTCCCCAAAAATCCTTATATAGGAAAAACTCTTTCAATGTCTCCAAGAACATGTCTTTTACATCCTAAGAGAGAGAGATCCCCAAATCAACAAACCCAACCAAAAAGGGCTAGAAGTCATCTTAGGAAACCCATAAAACAGCCCATCAAGGAAGCTCCTAAGAATAAACTCCAAAAGAAAAGGGAAAGAAGAAATCCAAGTTTTGGGCTAAAAACAGGGGACCGGTCGACCGGACCCTGACCCCCGGTCGACCGCGGGTCCAAATTTTGCCTACGAAGAAATGCAGTAGGCTTTTCCCCTAAGGCGCGGTCGACCGGTCCCCAGACCGCGGTCGACCGGCCATACCAGTTAAGCTGGCCGTTTTTCCATTTTCAGCAAACCCCACGAATTTAAACCCTAAAACTCTCATTCCAATCCCCAAATCTATAACCCAACATGATTTCAAACAAATAAATCAACCTAAAGTTGATCCCAACCATTTCTAATCCATTAAATCCATATTTGAACATTGAATTCAAGATTTAAACCCAAAATCTAGGTTTTGATGTTAATACCCAAAAATCCATTTCTTTACCCCACAAATTATGAAATGAAGATACACAATAGCTATTTAGCAAGATTAAACACTTGCCTCAGATTTGTAGAGGTTGGATCGTCCTCGAAATCACGGTTGGGCCGGAAATCCCCAAGCTTTTCTTCATCTCTCTCTTCCTTTCTTCTTCTTCTTTCCTTCTCTTCCTCTCTCTAGGGCTTTTCTCTCTTTCTCTCAAATGAGAATGGCTTAATCCGTAAGCCACTTAAACCTTTAAAACAAAATCCCAGTTTTATAAGTTAATACACACTTTAAATGACTCGTTTACTCCAATTCAAGTCAAAATAACTTAAAAACATTCCGGAGCCGAAATAAGACCCAATGACAGTCATTTTGACTATCTCGACCCTCCCGGGATCGATGGTACCCTCAAAAATATCATCCGAAATACTTTAAAATATTCTCTATTTTCGGGCCTAAGTTCCCAAATTTTGAAATTCTCCAATTCAATTAAATTTTATTTTTCCAAAATTTAATTTCTCAGTCTCCAAAAATCGAGGGTTGTTACATACTTCCCCCCTTACAAAAATTTCGTCCGCGAAATTTAAGACATGCCTAGGACCTCAATAACCTCTAGTCCTCACATCAATCCTTAGGATCACTATACCGATCCTTCCTGGTTCTTATATCGAACCATATAGCTTAAAAGCAACTACTACACCAGGGCGCCCATACACCCTGTATCCGAGTTTCCACTCGTAGAATCATGATCAGGCTCCGTTAGCCCCAAATCATAACATAACCCTCAGCAATACGATCCATAAAAACATACTAAATATATACAAGTTTAAAATTCCCCACTGGTAGAACTCTCCTCAATTCCTGACACTAGCCACCTTCGTGCGGGGGAGGTCTCGCAAGCGAAATCCAAACAAGGAACCCTCCCAATACACTACTGTGTAGCTAGGTCGGGGATTGAGATTAGTTGAACCAGGGTTAAGGTTTTATAAAAAAAAAGATTTCCATATTTTAGATATTGCCCGAGGGCCCATGCAACAATACTATATAAATCAATCCTGCGTCTTTCGACACGCCAAACAAACACCTTATGTTTAAAACACAAGGCCTCAACAATTACAATTTTCTAGCCAATACCTAGTTCTCAAAGCTAGCGTAACTATGAGCTAAACTATCCGCTCCACAGAATCTACCAAACTCTGAACCTCTCAGTCATGAAAAGGTGTAACATCTCCAAAGACGCCATACAAAGGCCACACTTGCTCAATTCTCTTCTAGGAAAATTTTCATACACCCTAACAGTAAAGCGGCTAGCTACTCATCACACCTCACACGCGACATTCCAAATCCCGCACAAATGTAACTTAAACCCAAAGAAAGGTATTATACCTTACTTTAGCGTAACTCAAGGGTTCCCCTTGTTCTAGAATCTCAACTCAGGGTCCTCAACTTCCTCTAGGACAATCATTAACCCTAAGCCTATTTCTCCACAAGAGAAACATCTTCCTCAAAACCCTTCCTAACCATTTTGAAGGGCAATGCGCGATTGCAACTGCCGAAAACTCCCTCGGTCCTACACAACGAAACTTAGTCTCCCAAGGCATTTCCCCCTCATCCTAGAAGGCGATACTCCTAATATTGGGACAACTCCGCCCACCTCACCTTGGTAAGAGTCACCAACATTAGGCTAACAGATTCTCAATCTAAACCTCCCAAGATTTACACTACATGCCTCTCCTCGAACTTTCCTTACTAAAACCAAGATTCGCCATTCGAGTAAATTCCTTTCCTTACTCAACTGCCGATAATTCACCTCGGACCACTGCTAGAAATATCCTCAATAACTCCTCCGGAATCGAGGAAAACAATTACCCCCGATTACAGCGTACCCAAAATATACTATGGGTATAGTACTTCTAATCCTGTCCCTTTCGAGACAACAAAAGTCTAGGCGACGTCTGAAATGAAAACAAGAGCAACTGTTATCAGAACGCCAATCAAGTGAATATACTTCACAGAAGAAAACAACGCAGTGAACACAACAGTCCTATTTATAGGGCTTTATGTCAAGAACGTTAACGGAAGAATCTATAACTCGCACAGATCCTAAAGACTCTAGAACCAGATGCTCTGATACCATTTGTCATAACCCGCCTAAAATAATAACGGGTGGCCAGCCCTATACTATAATAAATCAGGAGTTTCAGATGGTCCAGTCTCAACATCAACTGCCAGTACTATATAATATAGGGCTAACTACCCGAAATCACATAAGCGGGATATGAAAAAATTAAAATAAAAACGCAACCGACAACAAACCAACACTATAATACCACCACGAAAGAAAAGAAAGATGCATGACAACTAAGATAAATGAAATGCTAGAAATAAAATGAACTAAATAAATACAACTGAATGCACTACAGAAAGTAGACCCGAATAAGCTGTCGGGTCACAGCCAATACAATAACTGAAATGGAATAAATATAAACATGTATATAAATATCCCTTGGGTACAAACCCGATATACAACATGAATCCTACCTAGAATTTTAAAGAAGTAGGAAGCGGCGGCATGAAACATCCCGCAACAGTCCGTAGCTGTCACGGCTCCCAAGACTCTGGATAGAAAGTCATCCGGCATCCCTGCGGTAGGATACCTGTGGTAATATATATATATATACAAGGAGGAAAGAAAAGTAAACGGGTCAGGGCCCCGAATGTGAAAAATATTTAGAAAGTGTGTTAACCGTGCATAATAATTATCGCTGCACTTTATTTCATAATTAAAGTGAGAGCGCTCTCTCGTGGAACCCCAACTCACCTCTCATCTAAAGGCGCGCACCTATTCGCATCCTCAAGTTTTAGTTAAATTACCCCGTATTGATTATTAGGACAACCTAACTTATCATAGGCCTAGCCTATCCCCACGAGAGCTACAACCCGTCATAATCCGAGGAATCACCCTTTAATCCTACTAGATTATGATAACAACAACAATGCCATAAAAGGCTTATGAATTCCGAATCATAATAATGAATTATAAGTTTTACTGCGTTACCCCTATATATATATTCATATATATATATATATATATACATATACATAGGCTAAAACATAAGAATTTATATTCTTAATATCATGCACATGGAATATTGGCAAAACCTCTCTCTAATCTCAAACTTGTACTATGTTTCATGAGTGGGGAGTCTCGCAAAGCGAAATCCAAACAAGGAACCGACCCTTTACACTACTACTGACAAGGTCAAGACCAGAGATCCGAGATGCCACAAATAGAATTACTTCTCTCAACTCTCGACATAGCACTGCGTTTCGTGCGTGAGGCGTCTCGCAAAGCGAAATCCAAACAAGGAACCCCCTCGTTACACTACTCCTGGGCAATGACGATCCTAGAGATCCATAATCCTTAACATACTATAATATACTACTATTACTGCTAAACTAACTAACAAAGAAAAAAAGAAAGAAAGAAAAGCAAAAGAAAAAAATAAAATAAATTAAAAGAATCTCCAATAATATCCTTGGGATGATGTAACCGAATTATACCTTATGTGCGATACATCAACCCCCATCAATCTAGTACACCATAATCATCTAAGATGTACTTTTCCAAGATTCTATATCCTTTCCTCTATAGGATATATAAATACATATATATAGGTATTTTATGCTCACCATATATATACATATACCAATCATCAATATACCCATGAACAAGTGTACATACCAAATATGATGTACAATGGCCATGCAAATATAATACCCGGCTATATATAGCGCCGATAAAACTGCATCAATGCTATCATCTTCCCAGAGTCCGGCTCACGTAACATCTGGGGACCACCTGGTGGGGATCAACGACACCCACCTCGTGGTAACACACACACACGACGTCCCGGGAAGCGGTCATAGCTCCAACCGGCAATGAGACGAAACATACCCACCACGTCTCATCCCGAAAATATATATCTATTTCGTATAATAACACAAGGGACGACTATGACCTGGGGAATATCCACACCCTGCTCTATATGCCAGGATGCTCACCCTCTGCGCGGAAACTTCCCAATGATAGCACGAGCGGGGTATGCCTAACCACATAAGTATATACATTGCTCATATACGCAATATACATACATCCATATGATCCCATCATATGATACAATATAATAAACCATCATATACGGTTAAAAATCCATACCATGAATGTCCATAACATATAATATATCCATATATTCAAATTCATACATAGATATATGTACATATATTCACACATCGCTATATCAATATATATATATATATATACAAACTAATTCCCGTTCATATGTATAAGATCTATAAACCCGGCTATAAGTATACATAATCCTCAATATACAAGCCGTCACCACAATTTCCAATAAATATACCTAGATATGTGAATACAATCCCTCCCTTGAGACATATTCAATCATTTTTCCTATGATGAATAGTCTCCCAAAACCATATGTATATATCTATACATATATATTCAACATTAGGGTTATCACCCAAAAGTATGTGTAGGAATCCATCACTACACATTTCATCCATAACCAAAAGTACATAATTACCTTTGTACTATTTAACCATAGGCACACACACGACTTAATAGTCTAAAGCCTCAATTTATTCCAACCTCTTTTCAAGTATTGGAATCTCACAGGTCATATCCCCATAATTACGAGTAAACTATCCTAACTAGAATCTATTCTACCGCTTATTCTAGTCGATAGTACGATCCCAAAGCGTTCTCAAAGTCACCTATGGTTCGAAATAAATCCCGGTAACCCTTACTCCTATTGAGTTATCAATTGTTTCTTAATCTAAACATTTCTAAGGATATGAGACCCCTCACTCTCTAAGAGTTCTCAACCTCACATCATATTTATAACTATCTATAATTGGTATTCCCAACCTCAAAGAGGTTTCCCCGATATACATATGTAACTTCAATACTCGCTTGGGTACATTTCTCCCAAATAACCCGAAGGAGTCCCCAAAAATCCTAATATAGGAAAAACTCCTTCAATGTCTCCAAGAACATGTCTTTTACATCCTAAGAGAGAGAGAGCCCCAAATCAACAAACCCAACCAAAAAGGGCTGGAAGTCATCTTAGGAAACCCATAAAACAGCCCATCAAGGAAGCTCCTAAGAATAAACTCCAAAAGAAAAGGTAAAGAAGAAATCCAAGTTTTGGGCTAAAAACAGGGGACCGGTCGACCGGACCCTGACCCCCGGTCGACCGCGGGTCCAAATTTTGCCTACGAAGAAATGCAGTAGGCTTTTCCCCTAAGGCGCGGTCGACCGGTCCCCAGACCGCGGTCGACCGGCCATACCAGTTAAGCTGGCCGTTTTTCCATTTTCAGCAAACCCCACGAATTTAAACCCTAAAACTCTCATTCCAATCCCCAAATCTATAACCCAACATGATTTCAAACAAATAAATCAACCTAAAGTTGATCCCAACCATTTCTAATCCATTAAATCCATATTTGAACATTGAATTCAAGATTTAAACCCAAAATCTAGGTTTTGATGTTAATACCCAAAAATCCATTTCTTTACCCCACAAATTATGAAATGAAGATACACAATAGCTATTTAGCAAGATTAAACACTTGCTTCAGATTTGTAGAGGTTGGATCGTCCTCGAAATCGCGGTTGGGCCGGAAATCCCCAAGCTTTTCTTCATCTCTCTCTTCCTTTCTTCTTCTTCTTTCCTTCTCTTCCTCTCTCTAGGGCTTTTCTCTCTTTCTCTCAAATGAGAATGGCTTAATCCGTAAGCCACTTAAACCTTTAAAACAAAATCCCAGTTTTAAAAGTTAATACACACTTTAAATGACTCGTTTACTCCAATTCAAGTCAAAATAACTTAAAAACATTCCGGAGCCGAAATAAGACCCAATGACAGTCATTTTGACTATCTCGACCCTCCCGGGATCGATGGTACCCTCAAAAATATCATCCGGAATACTTTAAAATATTCTCTATTTTCGGGCCTAAGTTCCCAAATTTTGAAATTCTCCAATTCAATTAAATTTTATTTTCCCAAAATTTAATTTCTCAGTCTCCAAAAATCGAGGGTTGTTACAAAAACCCCAAACCCTAGATTTGACATTTCTCCCATTTCAATTCCATCTATTACTCCATTAACATGGTTTTAATACTAGAAATCATTAAGAGTTTACACTACATCAAGGTGTAAACTCATAATCAACTTTTACCCAATTTATTTTAAGGGTTCTAACCCCAAAATCATATTTTAACCAACTATTATATGAGATTAATGCACAAAAGTAAATAAAGCAAGTAAACACTTGCCTCGTGGATAAAATCCGACGACCTCGAGTCGAATCCGGCGGAGTTTGGCCCGAATCTCCATTTCTCCCCTCTTTTCTCCTTCCTCTCTCTCTTCTCTCTCTTTTCTCTTCTTTCTTTCTCTTTCTCTCCCTCTTTATATAAGAGAAAAGGGTTTTAAATCCTTAAAACCCAAAAACGACTCGTTTACCCAATTACGAGTTACTTTTACCTCTAAAATCACCCGAAACTTATTTTCGACAATCGGACACTCTTTTCCGACTATCTCGGACATTTCGAGAATTATGGCGCAGTCGAAATTCCCATCCGAGGTATTTGACCGCAAATCACTATTCCAACCCAAAATAAATAAATGCGGGTTTTCTACTCAAAATCTTACCTCTTTTGTCGCAATACTCCACGACGACATATAATTAAAATATTTCGACCTATATAGTCCCAAAAATAATCACAACATCCTTCGAAAATCATTCAATTCTCGAAAATCCTAAAAATTACTATTTCGAAAAATTCCTCAAATCTCCAATTTATAATTAATTATGGAATTTAATCGTCTCCAAAAAGGACGGGTTGTTACACTCCCCCCTTTCAATGGAATTTCGTTCTCGAAATTCGGATACGACCTACACCATCTACCTAGGGTCACTCCAAATCCTAATACCTCAAGGGAAACAATACTAACCCAATGGTTCCCAACCATATGCTACACGACTACCACAATCGCAAAGTGACTCTTATACGTCACATAATACCCATCATCTATAATGCCTATCGGCATGAATTTCAACCTTATATACTACGCCCATTCTATTTCAGGCGGTATATAAACCAACTTACCAAGGTGCCCATACACCTTTCTAACCTGTGCACGTCTGCACATCCGTAGTGAACGTCTGACACGTAACACTCTCTCCCAATAAGGGTCTCCTTTCCTCGGTGTAGTACTCATCTATGGGTCCCTCCAACCCGCGAAATTCCAAACTCCTAGCCTCGGTATCGCTAACTCTATCGAGCCTACATTCTATAATGTTACTATCTATGCGTTACCCTACCTACGCGAAACTAATATAATCCTAAGTGTGTCCCTAGTGCCCAAGGCCTCTCTCGAATCCCGACATTTGCTCGGTTTCGTGCGTGGGACGTCTCGCTAAGGCGAAATCCAAACAAGGAACCCTCCCGTTACACTACTCCCTCGCGTTGTCGGTCATCGAGATGTAACTGCCCAAGACACACCAGCGGGACATCCTAAATCCTGCCTATGCTAACCTACGAACGCATTTCTAATATCTTATCCTTCCGCCCATACGGAAGGAAACCTAATCAATCGAAGTGCCCACTTTCTGTAGAAAGTGTCACGAACATAATGCCCAAATTGTATCTCCACAAAATTTGCCTTTTCATTAAGGCTGGTTATATTCCTCAACCTAATTTCTCCAAATTTGCCTTCTTATTAAGGCAGGGATATCATCCTCAAATCAAATTCTCTAAGTCCCACTCCACCCAACTACTTGTGGTGAGAGGACCAATTTAGTGCTTTTCCATAGCACAATATCTCCCGAAACAAACCATCATCACAGGGCTCATAGTCTATAGTGGTTCATCCACACTATAAGACTAACCCAAATCCTTGCATCCTATAACAGCTCTCCACGCCCGACGCCGTTAAGAGTCATGTGTGGAGTGTCTCGCAAAGCGAAATCCAAACAAGGAACCCCTCCACACATTAACCCTTGACTTCGTTGGTCATGGAGTTCCGTTAGTTCAACATGCAATCGGGATAATCCTATCCCTAAACAACAAAAGGTGGTCTGAACTCCTATCTCTAACTAAGAGTCACACCATCCAGCGCTCGCACTATTTCTAAGTCCTTGCGCAAACCGGTACTGAGCTAAACCTTACAGCTCAACAATAATCCTGTGGGCCTTAAATTATATCTATAAGGTTGCCACATATACCAACCAAAATAAGGAAGCCTCTTCTCATCGAGGTTCCATCATTCCATAACAATAAAGGTGAACTCAACCTTTGTCAAGGTGAGACACCAAAATAACAACCTGTTCCCTCCAGGAACTGCGGACACGATAGGCTTGCCATTCTTAGCCTGCTATCGTTCCGAATATACCATATACCTCATACGTATATATACAAAATATAAACACCCGTCTCTATGACGAGCGAAAGAGAATAAAATTCCGCTACCGCGGAAAACACATAGGCCTACATTATTATGTGATCGATACCAAAACAAAACTCATATTACACACACGAGTCTAAGGCTATCTAACACCACAACTTCATCTAGCCACACCTCTTACCAAGATTTCTCGACTCTAGGCCCCTTCTGGGCACCCTAACCTTGTCCTTTATTCCTATCGGAAAAGACTATCCGTGTGGCTCTGCACTCCACAACACCATCTGACTCTATAGCCTTGCTCCTTACAATCATCTTACTAATCCTCTTAACTCCTTCATTAAAAGGAAATTCCACTACTGGTTCCAACAATCCTTCCTTGCAGAATTATGGGGTCTCACGGTTAAAACTATCCGTAAGATCCCTTTGGAATCCTTATCTCCACGGGGTAATCCAACTTGACTACCACTTTCTATCACAGTAGTACTTGGTTTCTCATAACTACTATACTTTAGTAGTCGTCGCAGCAATCCTTAGCATTTTCCACAAGGAGAGTGGAATCTACTAAGGTCCTCGTCCCCAACTTCTCCCAGCTCCCCCAGCTAAGCTCTAACTCCTGCTGCCCTCCGAGCTCCGCACACGATTCTCAACGAGCGCGTAAAAGATTTCTATAATCTTCTAATACGGCAGGAGATCGAAATCTCACAAGAGATATCAACAATCCTAATCCTGGGGCTCTATACAAATCGAGAGCAACGCTGAAAGCGTAGTACGTCCGCACAGATTCCTAAGGACAGTAGAACCTGATGCTCTGATACCATCTGTAACAACCCGCCTAATAAGATACCGGGCGATCACTCCAATATTAAATTAAAACAGGAGTCACATATGGATCATCCTTAGCATCACCGTCGAAAATCTATTTAATTACTAATATCCTATTAGGTGACCGTTAAAAACTTTTACTAAACTACTCTTTTTAATGAATAAATTACAACATCCACAATTAAATGCGTAATGAACTGAAATGAAAAAGAAAGGAACTAAAATAACCGAACACTCGGTCCAAATATACAACCATATCGAATGTTGTACTGAAAGAATAAATAAATGCAATTGGACCATTGGCCCGAATATTTATACAGTACCTCCTATCTAGAGTACAACGATGGAAGCGGCTATCAAAAACCTGCACGCATCCACATCTGCTGCAGCTGACGTCTGACTCGAAAGAATTGTCATCCAGGCGTCCCTGTGTCTGGACACCTATGTATATGTATAATATGGCAAGGAAGGAAAAGTAGACAAACGGGTCAGGGCCCGAATGTTTTGAAAATATTTTGCAAGTGCATAAATGCTTTATTTTTAGAAAAATAGTTTTATCTCATATTTAAATTGGTATCGCACTCCCATGAGATACCCCTTACCTCTCCATAACAGTGCACTCCTAGCGTCTCCCTCTAGACATCCTAGTCAAGCTATCCTGCTAAACTAGTCTATCCCAAACCCACTATCTACCCTAGATAGTCTAACAGATGTACTAAGGGCTTAAACTTCACTCTAATCTCGACGCCATGCCATGTTCGTGCGTGGGGTGTCTCGCAAAGCGAAATCCAAACAAGGAACCCCCCCAATACACTACTAAGCGGCAAGGTCGATCGTCGGGATCCATTAGACCCTCGGTACTCAATCCATCTATCTATATATACATCTATATAATCATCCGGATCTATCTCCCGGACTGAGGTGTATTCGATACACAAAGTATTTATTAATACTTAACCTTTTCATTTCAAAAACTTCCATTTCCCTTCTCATATCCAGGAAATGTATTTAAAGCCAATTCATTATCATGAATTGCTTTACCAGAACATATATCTTTTTAAAAGACAATTTTTATTAACATAAAAAAAATGCTTTTCCTTTTATAATCATCCCATTTCCCTTTTTATACTCAGGAAATGTACCCAAAGCCATTTTCATTATCATGAAAATGCTTTGATCAAATCATATGCTTCCACATCCGGGAGTGTTACCGAAGCCAAACCTTTATCCCATTTCCCTTTTTATACTCAGGAAATGTAATTTAAAGCCAATCCATTATCATGAATTGCTTTAATAAATTTAAGACCGTCCCTCCGGGTATCCCCACTGGACGCGCCCCTAAATGGCTATCATCTTCCAGGGCCTTCAAGACAACCTGGGAACCTAACAACGTCGGGAAGCGGCCATATGCCTGCGGGATAGTCAAGACCACACTCGGAATCTCCTAACCAGCGCAGTATAAATAAACGCTCATATGGCCTGGGGACTATATCCAACCTGCTTAACAGCCAGGAAGGCTTCACCACAACACGCGCGACTTCCCTTATGATAGCGATTTAGGGAGGTGTGTACAATCCATAATTTATTAATTATGAAAAACATTTCTCATTCCATTTTGAAAATATTCATTTTCATATTTTCAAAATCCTTTCCATTATAACATATATATATATATATATATATAAGTATACCTAAATCACACAGTATATATGTATAGCCTATATATTCCTCTTAGAATATATAACCGGCCACAATGGCCTATATTATCTAACGATGACTATAATCCCAAAGATTCCCTCCGGGAATCATAATCATGCATTCGGATTAGCATGATTCTAAATCCAAAGTATTTCTTACTTTGACGACTAATAATTACCTTAATCAACTCTTAAAGGTTTATTGGATATCTCCAAATATAATAATTCACTCTAAGTGAATATATACATATTTATTCCCAATTCCTCAAGTCCTTTAGGACATAACCCTCTAATATACTTTAACTTAGAAGGCCCTTAAACTTAAATCTCAAAGAGGAGAAATAATAATAATCTCCAAAATCTTGGGCTGAAAACAGGGCACCGGTCGACCGGTCCTGGACCCCCGGTCGACCGTGGGTTGCAATTAAGCCTACGAAACAAAGCAGTAGGCCATTTCTTCTTGACGCGGTCGACCGGCCATAGGGGCGCGGTCGACCGGTCACACCAGGTCTCCCAAATAAAAATCCTCAATTCCCTTAACCAACAGCCCAAATTCATTTTCGGGGTTTCTAAACTACCCCAAAATTATCCCGAACATCTACGGAAATAATTCTAGCCGTAATTTTTCCATTTCCCGATTTGATTTCCGAGTTGGAAATTTCAACCCGGAGCTGCCATCTTGTAAAAATCATATCAAATCGTAGAAAAATCAGAAAAATACGCGGTCGGTGCCCACGCGACCGTATCGAAAAGATCTACAACTTTTGTGTTTTGGCCGAAAGCTAAATCAATTCTTTTCCTAGTCAAAATAACCCCACAAGATTACGGGTTACTATTCATTATCTCTTCCAAAATCCCAAACTCCATTTTTGTTGTTTCTAACCTCACCCAACTACTCAATAGACATCTAATCTATGTTTTACAACTAACACATCAATTATTTTGGGGTATTAAATCATTTCTCTTAGTTTTTGAATCTTAAAACCCCAAACCCTAGATTTGACATTTCTCCCATTTCAATTCCATCTATTACTCCATTAACATGGTTTTAATACTAGAAATCATTAAGAGTTTACACTACATCAAGGTGTAAACTCATAATCAACTTTTACCCAATTTATTTTAAGGGTTCTAACCCCAAAATCATATTTTTACCAACTATGATATGAGATTAATGCACAAAAGTAAATAAAGCAAGTAAACACTTGCCTCGTGGATAAAATCCGACGACCTCGAGTCGAATCCGGCGGAGTTTGGCCCGAATCTCCATTTCTCCCCTCTTTTCTCCTTCCTCTCTCTCTCTCTTCTCTCTCTTTTCTCTTCTTTCTTTCTCTTTCTCTCCCTCTTTATATAAGAGAAAAGGGTTTTAAATCCTTAAAACCCAAAAACGACTTGTTTACCCAATTACGAGTTACTTTTACCTCTAAAATCATCCGAAACTTATTTTCGACAATCGGACACTCTTTTCCGACTATCTCGGACATTCCGAGAATTATGGCGCAGTCGAAATTCCCATCCGAGGTATTTGACCGCAAATCACTATTCCAACCCAAAATAAATAAATGCGGGTTTTCTACTCAAAATCTTACCTCTTTTGTCGCAATACTCCACGGTGACATATAATTAAAATATTTCGACCTATATAGTCCCAAAAATAATCATAACATCCTTCGAAAATCATTCAATTCTCGAAAATCCCAAAAATTACTATTTCGGAAAATTTCTCAAATCTCCAATTTATAATTAATTATGGAATTTAATCGTCTCCAAAAAGGACGGGTTGTTACAACTTGCTGAACCAAATACATCTCATGTCTCGTTATCTTATTGCATAGTATTTGAGGCATGATTTGGTAAATAACAATATTGTAGATTTATCCCTTTACATTAACGTAATTGTTTTGTTATCAAAATTTAAATATTAATATTTTATATATTTTTCATAAAATTTGTATATGGTAATAATTTTGACTATTGCAAACTTATTTTGAAAAATTATAATCTTGTGTTGTTATAAAATGACCGTAAGAAGTCCCATAAAACATGATAGAGAACATATTGTAGTTGACAATGTGCCTTAGGTGCAATGAACCAAAATTTAAAAAAATCCAACCATGACATTAGAATTATCACTCGCACCAACTAAAATATTATTATCATTTTGATTTTTTTGGCCTAAATTCAAGGATGGGCATTATTGAAAAAATGGGGCCTTTAATCTTAAGCCCCTCACAATTAAAAATTATAGTGTTAAATCCAACAACTTATGGGGTTTATGTTGTTGTCCCTCCATTTTATAATTATTTAGCAATTAAAATGATTTAGGTAGCAATTCAGGTAAACAGAATGAATGGTCGACATTTTTTTGTCTTTCGAAAAACTACCCACTATAAGTGCAATTTTTTTATTTAAATGAAATATACTTTTGATTATTGTAAATTTATAATTTGATCTCACTATACCATAAGCATGAAACACAAGCCCCATTTAGTACACGATAAAGTTGTGTGAAATTTGAATACTTTCGAACAATCCTAAGAAAGTGAAAGTGCCCCACATAAATCTGATTTCTTCCTCGTTAGGAAAATTAGTGAAATCAAAAGTCATAAAATATAGGTGGAATTCTTACTTTCTCACGAGATTCCTTACAAATAAAATCTATGAAGACAAAAACGTCCATAAAAATATTATTTATAAAACTACCCTGAAAATCCAAATATTTATATTGAGAAGACAATTTGGTTATGTCATTTTATATTATATTTATAGTCGTACAAAGTTTATTTAGGCATTTTACTACTCATATGAAATAATTTGACTATACCATACTCACATATGTATAACAAATTACTGTATTTTATAAATATTGAAAAATATTATAAAAAATTATAAATTGAGATTCATACATTTATTAATAGTGAATCATATAATTGTATTTTATTAAGTGTTAAAAATAGTTCAATTTATTATGTGCGTATATGTATAATAATAAAATTGGTAAACGCTATTGTTGATATATATGTAATACCCGGTATTTTCGAAGACTTAAATAATTACATGATTTATTATTGTTGTGGGATTAATTAATTAAAATGTGAGAATTAATTATTAATCTGGATTTAAATTGAATATTTACTAGCGTGACGAGAAGTTAGTAACTATTAATATTGCTGTGAGAATAAGTAATATGGAATGACGATTTTTATATATTTTGTCGTGATAGAGAAATGCGACAGTTTGGTATAGTAAGTCAGGACGCGCGTGTGAGTCGTGTCAGAACTAATTAAGTGAAGTAATAAAGTAAATTATTTTTAAGTAACTCGTATGATCATTTCGTGTGCGCCTTTGAGTCCGGAGGGATCAAGATAGTCAGAAAACTCTACTCGGGTATTTTATTTGGACTCCAGGACATTTTTAGGCCAAGCCGGCACCTGGTAGGGGTAGTTTTGTAATTTGGAATTTCGAAAAAATTAAATGGACGAAAATTAGAGATAAATTATATTAGCTAATTGGGACAATTAGGTTTATAAAAAAAACAAAACCATGAGAAAGCCACAGTGGGTGAGGGAGAGCGGTTTCCAAGAGTGGAGAAGTTATCTTCACCACCTTGTACAACCACCACCACCACCATCGTGTAGATCGGAACGCGAGGAACGCATCCATACCAGCAACACCAACGGATCAGACATTCAAAATCAAGGCAAGTGTTTATTGCTTTCTTTTATTAACGATAATTATGTTCATGTTAGTCTAGGTTAATAAACCTTGTGATGAAAATTAATTTGGGTGAAATTCGAGAACTATATCATTAATTAAGGATGATTTGATAAGGATTTGAATACCATATGTAGATAGGATGATGCCTACGAAATTGGATGATATTCATGAACAAATCTGAGTTTAATTTAGAGGTTATGCATATTAATTTAAGAACTAGGGTTCTTGATGATAAAATTGGGGATTTCGGATTATATGAATGATTGGTGATGATTTAATGATTTTAGGTTGTTAGAATTGATTTAAAAATGTTAGGATTCGATTTGGGAATAATTTATTAGAGTTTGGGATGATATTATATAAGTTTTAGGGTAGAAAAATGGTGAAAAACGAGACTGCCTAAGGTTGAAGACGAAACAGTCCAGGTCGCGAGATCTCACTCGAAGTCGTTCGAGCGAGATTGGTTGTCGCGCAAAGTCGTTCGAACGACACGTGAAAGTCGTTCGAGCAAGATTTCTCAATTTTTGAGAATTTCATATTTTTCCCCTATGTTAGTAAACGGTTGATTTAAGTGTGGAGAATTAGTGTTCGATGAACCAAAACAGTGCAAAATTATTAGGAGTTGGTTAGGTGTATTGATTTAAATATTTAGGACGGTGAGTTTACCTTAAAGATTACGAGAGAGAGATAATCGAATTTGTAAATGCCTCGAAAGTATTACGTAATAAATACTTATAATGTTAGTTCTAACGATATGGAACTTAAGAATAAAATTTATGGTAAATTGTGGGAACTGATTGTGATTTTGTATTAAGGATTTTCGGGTGACATTTTATCCTCAGAAATATATTACGAGAGAGGGAATATCGTAACTTAAAATATGTTCATAGTATTTAGTGATAAAAATACTACGTATGGAAAATGATACTTGGTTGTGTATACTATTTGATTGGATGGGTTGGGTGAATACCTATTATTTGCTAGTATTATGTGTACGACATACCTAGCTACTTGCTATCACGGGAGGTTGTGTAGAGACAGTATTATCCTGAGGGGATTTGACTTGTATCTCAGAACATAGGACTGTGAAGACTTACTTGTGAGTTGGTAAGTTGCTGACTATGGGAGCGTAGGTATGTGCGTGACCCATAGGTATGTGAGCTATGTTACCCTCCATTATGTGTGTTTTGTATATATGGTTCGTGGGAGACTTCCGAACCGATAGTCCTTATTTGAGTACGAGAGGTACCGGTACATGATAGCAGAGTATGCAATGCACCACATGTATAACCTTGGGGTGCTGTGTTAGCATATATATGTATAGTGGTGATTATTTACATATACTTGTGTTATTCTTACAATGTGATGTTTGTAGGCTATTAAGATTAGGTTAGTACATATATTATAATGATATATATATATATATATATATATATATATATATATGTTTTTGGTATATCTAAAATGAGATAATATTAGATTATTAAGATAGTAAAATATTCAGTAACGTAAATAGTAAATACTTGACTTTAGTGAGTTAACACTTATTTAAAATGATAAACGTTGAGATCATATATAGAATACTACTACGAGGGATAATTATATGAATGATCCTATCACCTAGTTAGAAGTTCCAGATGTCTAGGTTGGAGTAGATGTACGTTAGGCATGCACACTTGTCGAGATGTGAGAATCACATGTGAGAGTTCGAACTAACATGCATATAATACTTGCTTTAATGCAGTTTTAAATACTTTCCAAAACAAATATTTTTACACATCGGGCTCTGACCCATTTCTTGCATCTCTTTTCTCTTTCTCTTTCTCTCTCTCTCTCTCTCTCTCTCTCTCTCTCTCTCTCTCTCTCTCTCTTTCTATATATATATATATATATATATATATATATATATATATATGTATGTATTAGTACAGGTGCCCAACAATAGGGACACCGGTTCTAGTTACTTGGATGGTTTGCCGAGCTGCAGCTGTTGTGGAAGTTGCGAGATATTAGAGATTAGACGCTTCTCTCATTTCATTCAGTGGCTAGTTCAGATATCTCAGTTAGGGCATGTGTCGCCCATTCTCATTAGTGGAGTTTTACTCAGTTTCCATTGTAGTTCTTCTTAGTTGGTTTGAGTATTTATTATGGTTTGATTTGTAACTATGAACTGGAAGGTTTTATCCAGTCTTATCTATTCAGTATTTGATGCAGTCAACATTTAATCCTTGCGTATGGTTTGCATTTAAATGTTCAGAATTAATTAAATTAATTGGTTTCAAGTTTAATTGGCAAATGTTTTGACACTAGCTTAATTAAATGTTAGGTAATTAATTGGGTTTAATATTTCTACAGTGATGCTAAGAATGAACCAACCGAACATTCTCTTATAAATTTTATAAAGGACTGATCACCCGATATTTAATTGGGCGGGGTTTCACAAGTGGTATCAGAGCATCAGGTTCTAGTGTCCTTTAGGATCCGTACGGCTTATTATGTTTCATCTTAGCGTTCTTTGATGTAGAGACTTATTCTAGGATTGTTGTATTCCACTGTGTATGCGATTTGCGCTCTCCTGCGATTTAGTTTAGGAAGTCATTTAAAATGCAAGACTGATTGGACTTCGTACTTTGAGTAATATGGGACGACCAGTGAAGGCCGTTAGCGGGACTGCAGGAGGAGGAAAACAATTGAGAGTTGTGAAGCATTCGGGGAACGGTGATCGCGGTAGAAGTCACCAACAGTAATATCTATGTATGATGGGCCAATGGAGGAAGCTAATCCAAAGGCAATAATGTAAAGTAGAGTGTAGTGACAATCAGAATTTTAAATTTATAAGAAATTTCTAGCTCAGAGAAACAGTAAGGAGTAAAAATAGTCAATCAAATCCCGATATTGGGTTCGGGTTGACCATTTAAAATTTTCCATCTTCTGGTCAGACAGAGATATGGAAGAGAAGTTGAACTTATCACCGGCAGGTCGAGTAGAGGCCGCCCGTAAAGGATGAGTTAACTTGGTAAGAGAACTTCGTAACCGAAGTAGGAGTCACGGAAGAAAAAGAGTCCGTAAGTTGAAAATGGACTCGTGGGTGAAATGCCATAGCGTGAATGGGAGGTACGACCAAGGTAACTAGTGTCAATGTCATCAAAGTATATGTTTATTAGAATATGTCAACGCCCCAGAAGAAAGGGATCCATTCAAGTTGTGATACCTAGCCGAATGGCAAGGTTGAATTCAATAGTATTAGTAGAACATCACCAGAAAGTATACCCAGTGAGGGGAAACCTATTTAAATGATATGATTAAATATTAACGTAATGATGATGGATTCAGTCAAGACAAGCGGATCAATCATGTGTTCCATATGCCCTGTAGAGCGCAAGGAATAACGAAAATAACAACTAGGAGTTAAGACTACCAGGTCCAAGAGAAGGACTTCCCAACAAGTCCAGGAGGATCACTGAAAAGGAAATTACCCTATATGTAGAGATAAGGGTTACCAGCATGGAATGTGTTCATGTGAGTAGTGAAATTGATAAGTATCGGGAATTATAAATCGTGCCTGTAAGGAATACCAATTGGAAAAGTAAAATATCCAGTGTGACAATCGGGTCAAGAGAATTGGACCTAGGAATTAATAACCCGAGAGTAGTAGGTCTAGATAGGACAAATATAGTCCTCAATAACTGTAACATACCGTATTTCAGGGTCGACAGGCCCCACGGAAATCAAGGGAATGCCATATTTGAGGCCTAGAAATATGGGGCCAATGTATCGATGACGGGCGGGTGAGCCACAAAACAGAATAATTTACCCACCAAAAAGGAAGGGAAAATCTAATGAATGCAATTCGGAAGGTATAACGATTGTAGATAATTATGGGTTGCAAAAAGTGCGTGTGGGGACCCTACGATCAGGCTAGACTGATGAAGCTTTGTTTCATCCTTATGAAATGGGGGTGAGTTCTAGTGACGTGGGTGTGTCATAACATATGTGAATAGTTAGCTCTGAGAATTTGAGTGTGCATTCAGTTTAATGGGTACGCTGGCGAAAACAGCCTTATTATGTAAATGACTACCATTTGGTAGCGAGATTTTTCGTGCCACCTACGGGGAGGAGCAGGTGTGGGCACTAAGAGAAATTTGCATATGGTATTATGTAACGATTCGTGATCCTTTGAGCGTTATGATGGTAGAGCATATTATTATTATTACATTTTATGGTTACTGGTCACCCAGAGTTTGAACAATAATAAATTATGTGATAAGACTATTGTACTAAAAATTTTAAATTTTAAATATATGGTTTTAAAGAGACATCACATGAAAGACGATTGAGCTTGTACATGTGTTGTATTGTATTGTAGACTTCAATGAGTATGTTGTCTTACTATATTGATCCCGGTGAGCAGGGATGTTTTATTGATGTGATTTAGGGTATATTGAATTATTGTAGAGCAGAGAGATATAGCTCGTAAATTATATAGTGCTAATAACTCGTGATAGTGAGAGCCTTGCGTTGTATACAACCTTTAGTAACCTGAGAGTGGAAGAGTAGACTTCTTATGTCGCAAACGGGAATTCAGGGATATTTGTTATGGATTAAAGACTTAACAGATCCCGATGACCAGCAGTGTTAGGTAGTAGTTTATCGGGGGGTTGCTTATTAGGATTTTGCTTTGCGAGACATCCCACGCATGAAACTTAGCGAACATTGGAAGTTGGAAGAAGTTTTTCTTTAGTACATGGATTTAGTATCTTAATGATTACCCATATACGTAGTTATAACCGTGAGCTAATCACTCGTGATAGTGAGAGCCTTGCGTTGTATACAGCCTTTAGTAACATGAGAGTGGACGAATAGACTTCTTATGTCGCAAACGGGAATTCAGGGATATATGTTATGGATTAAAGACTTAACAGATCCTGATGACCAGCAGTTTTAGGTAGTAGTTTATCGGGGGGGGGGGGGGGGTTCCTTATTAGGATTTCGCTTTGCGAGACATCCCACGCATGAAACTTAGCGAACATTGGATGTTGGAAGAAGTTTCTCTTTAGTACATGGATTTAGTATCGTAATGATTACCCATATACGTAGTTATAACCGTGAGATAAGGGTTATGTTACAAATTAAGGCCGATAGAGCCGTATAAGAATAATATGTGATAAAGTTTTCAATCATTGACACCACGAGCAGACCGGTGGGACAACCTAAGATATGATTAGGTTGAAAAGGTACGGTGACTGAGTAGGACCTCACCATATAGTCATGCCAAGTATGTGGGGCATCATTTGTTATTTATATAAAACGTCTAGTACGGTTTTGTGGCAATGCACAAAGCATAGGGTGTATGGGCGCCCTAGATATTCAAGTAATAAATTTTTCTTCCTTAAGTGAAAGATTGTGAGACAATGCGTATTAAGAGAGGTAATTGAATGTAGAAGAGTGTGACTTCAGGATTTAGCTATTTGATGGGTTAGGGTAGTTAGGACCATAAATTACTAGATTTGCCACGAGGATGGTATAGAAGGAATCCGATAAAGATTTACTCGGGAATGTTGAGACTTACTTGATAGGACACGGATATAATATGTTTCATAATAATTTGAAGCTTAAAGAGAGGGGGAAGGACTTTCGACATGAAGTGATGACATTATCTCCTGAGCCATAGATGTGGATGTGGATGTGGTTATAGGAAAGGTAAAATGCATATCGATATAAAGTCTTAGTAGTGATGGCTTAAGAAAAGAAAGACATTTCTGAGCTCCAATTAAAAGTGGACCATCAGGAAATAATAGAGTTCCTTCAGCATTAGGAATTCCTTGGTAGTAATGGGAGAGCGAATCCATGAACAATTACAGAGTTAATTACTTCGCAATGGGATCACAACCCTATGCGGGTGAATGTGGGTCAAAAAATTAAAGTAGCTCACGTATGCAAAGTTAGGACAAATCATAAGGTGTAACAGTAAACCCCAACCATTATTTCTGGGATAGTAAGGTTATAGGGGGTACAAATAGAGTTTTTGTTCGAAAGAGTCAAGGGAGTTATGACTCAATTATAAGGAAGAGTTCTGGGAGACCATGAATATCAAGATGCGAACATATTCGGCCTAACACACTCTCAGGAGGACGGTAGGTCTAAGAGTCTTAGTTACACATTGCGAGGTATGTTGTATCTTCAATTATGGGAAGGTTTAGTGTAATATCTTCCACTGGTGGAGTTAGAGTAAGACGACTCCCCTCAATTTATTATCGATAGAATCCCATTCGAGGCGTTATATATATAAATCATTGTTATCCTTGTTCTTATTGGATAGAAGGAAGGACAATAATGTACTAGGTCCAAAGAAATTTTAGGGCCCGTCAACCAGGGTGGAAATGACTGGGAGTTACATTATTGCATGTTGGAATGAGGAAATTGGTACCGAGTGATATGGGATCTTTTCCTATTATTGTTAAGTTTGAGCCGGTAGCGTACATGCTTAGGTTCCATAGTCCCTTACGGAGGCAGTATGGCGATAATGTGTTAACATTTATAGTAGATATTGTGTGTAAGACAAATGTGTATATAGCTAAATATCAATTAACCTACTAGTGCGAGAAGTAGGAGGCTGGATAGTAACTATATATAAGTTTAAGTGGTGAAACTTAAATGGTAAGGCATGGAGAGTAATTAATCAGTGAGGTGTTCATTATTAAGGATATTCGATAATGTACTATATGGGCAGTACTGCGTAAATTCATGAGATGTGAGGTAAATACCCGGAGTTTTCCTTACCAGAAATGCCTTAGTTTCTGAATTTCGGGACGAAATTCCGTTATTAGGGGGGAAGTATGTAATACTCCGTATTTTCGAAGACTAAAATAATTACGTGATTTATTATTATTGTGGGATTAATTAAATTAAAATGTGAGAATTAATTATTAATCCGGATTGAAATTGAATATTTACTAGCGTGACGAGAAGTTAGTAACTATTAATATTACTGTGAGAATAAATAATATGGAATTACGATTTTTATATAATTTATCGTGATAGAGAAATGCGACAGTTTGGTATAGTAAGTCGGGACGCGCGTGTGAGTCAAGTCAGAACTAATTAAGTGAAGTAAAAAAGTAAATTATTTTTAAGTAACTCGTATGATCATTTCGTGTGCGCTGTTGAGTCCGAAGGGGTCGAGATAGTCATAAAACTCTACCCAGGTATTTTATTTGGACTCCAGGACATTTTTAGGCCAAGCCGGCACCCGGTAGGGGTAGTTTTGTAATTTGGAATTTTGGAGAAATTAAATGGACGAAAATTAGAGATAAATTATATCAGCTAATTGGGACGATTAGGGTTAGAAAAAAACCAAAATCTAGAGAGAGCCATAGTGGATGAGGGAGAGCAGTTTCAAAGGGTGGAGAAGCTATCTTCACCACCTTGCACAACCACCACCACCATTGTGTAGATTGGAAATCGAGGAACGCATCCATAGCAACAACACCAATGGATCATACCTTGAAAATCAAGGCAAGTGTTTATTGCTTGCTTTTATTAGCGATAATTATGTTCATGTTAGTCTAGGTTAATAAACCTTGTGATAAAAATTAATTTGGGTGAAATTGGAGAACGATATCATTAATTAGGGCTAATTTGATAAGGATTTGAATACCATATGTAGATAGGATGATGCCTACAAAATTTGGATGATATTCATGAACAAATCTGAGTTTAATTTAAAGGTTATGCATATTAATTTAAGAACTAGGGTTCTTGATAATAAAATTGGGGATTTCGGATTATATGAATGATTGGTGATGATTTAATGATTCTAGGTTGTTAGAATTGATTTACAAATGTTAGGATTCTATTTGGGAATAATTGATTGGAGTTTGGGATGATATTTTAGAGGTTTTAGGGTTGAAAAATGGGGAAAGACGAGACTACCTAAGGTTGAAGACGAAACAGTCTAGGTCGCGAGATCTCGCTCGAAGTCGTTCGATCGAGATTGGTTGTCTCGCGAAGTCATTCGAATGACTCGTGGAAGTCATTCGAGCGAGATCCATTCTGGTTCAAGAGAGATTTCTAAATTTTAGGGAATTTCATATACTTCCACCTATGTTAGTAAACGATTGATTTAAGTGTGGAAAATTAGTGTTCGATGAACCAAAACAGTGCAGAATTATTGGGAGTTGGTTAGGTGTATTGATTTAAATATTTGGAACAATGAGTTTACCTTAAAGATTACGAGAGAGAGATAATCGAATTTGTAAATTCGTCGAAAGTATTACGTAATGAATACTTATAATGTTAGTTCTAACGATATGGAACTTATGAATAAAATTTATGGTAAATTGTGGGAACTGATTGTGATTTTGTATTAAGGATTTTTGGGTGACATTTTATCCTTGAAAATATATTACAAGAGAGGGAATATCGTAACTTAAAATATGTTGATAGTATTTAGTGATAGAAATACTACGTATGGAAAATG
The DNA here is from genome assembly GCA_949130495.1 of Sambucus nigra. NCBI lineage: Eukaryota > Viridiplantae > Streptophyta > Magnoliopsida > Dipsacales > Adoxaceae > Sambucus > Sambucus nigra. The sequence continues at coordinate 406,974,706 of OX422207.1, forward strand.
ATACTTGGTTGTATGTTTGATTGGATGGGTTGGGTGAATACCTATTATTTTCTAGTATTATATGTATGAGATACCGAGTTACTTTCTATCACGGGAGGTGGCGTAGAGACAGTCTTATCCTGAGGGGATTTGACTTGTATCTCAGAACATAGGACTCTAAAGACTTACTTGTGAGTTGGTAAGTTGTTGACTATGGGAGCGTAGGTATGTGCATGACCCATAGGTATGTGAGATATGTTCCCCTCCATTATGTATGTTTTGTATATATGGTTCGTGGGAGACTTCCGAACCGATAGTCCTTATTTGAGTATGAGAGGTACCGGGACATGATACCAGGGTATGCAATGCACCAAAGGTATAACCTTGGGGGTGCTGTGTTAGTATATATATGTATAGTGGTGATTATTTACATATACTCGTGTTATACTTACAATGTGATGTTTGTGGGCTACTAAGATTTGGTTAATACATATATTATAGTGAGAGATATATATGAATGTTTTTGGTATATCTAAAATGAGATAATATCAGATTATTAAGATATTGAAATCATCAGTAACGTAAATAATAAATACTTGATTTTAGTGGGCTAACACTTATTTAAAATGATAAATGTTGAGATCATATTCAGAATACTACTACGAGGGATAATTATATGAATGAGACTATCACCTAGTTAGAAGTGCCAGATGTCTAGGTTGGAGTAGATGTACGTTAGGCACGCACACTAGTCGACAGGTGAGAATCTCATGTGAGAGTTCGAACTAACATGCATAGAATACTTGCTTTAACGCAATTTTAAATACTTGCTAAAACAAATATTTTTACACATTGGGCTCTGACCCGTTTATTGCATCTCTTTTCTCTTTTGCTATATATATATATATATATATATATATATATATATATATATATGTGTGTGTGTGTATTAGTACAGGTGCCCAACCACAGGGACATCGGTTCTAGTTACTTGGATGGTTTGCCGAGCTGCAGCTGTTGTGGAAGTTGCGAGATATTTAAGATTAAATGCTTCTCTCATTTCATTTAGTTCCTAGTTCAAATATCTCAGTTAGGGCATGTGTCACCCATTCTCATTAGTGGAGTTGTACTCAGTGCCCTTTGTACTTCTTCTCAGTTGGTTTGAGTATTTATTATTGTTTGGTTTGTAACTATTAACTGGAAGGTTTTATCCAGTGTTATCTATTCAGTATTTGATTCAGTCAGTATTTAATCTTTGTGTGTGGTTTATATTTACATGTTCAAAATTAATTAAATTAATTGGTTTCAAGTTTAATAGGCAAATATTTTGACACTAGCTTAATTAAATGTTAGGTAATTAATTGGATTTAAGTTTTCGACAATGATGCTGAGAATGAACCAACTGAACATTCCATTTTAAATTTTATAAATGACTGATCACCCGATATTTAATTGGGCGGGGTGTCCCAGGTGGTATCAGAGCATCAAGTTCTAGTGTTCTTCAGGATCTGTACGGCTTGTTACGTTTCAGCTTAGCGTTCTGTGATGTAGAGCCTTATTTAAGGATTGTTGTATTCCACTGTGTATGCGATTTTTTGCTCTCCTACGATTTAGTTTAGTGAAGTCAATTAAAATGCAAGAGTGATTGGACTTCATACTCTGAGTAATATGAACGACCAACGAAGGCCGTTAGCGGGGCTGCAGGAGGAGGAAAACAATTGAGAGTTATGAAGCATTCGGGGAACGGTGATCGCGATAGAAGTCACCAACAGTAATATCTAAGTATGATGGGCCAATGGAGGGATCTAATCCAAAGGCAACAATGTAAAGTAGAGTGTAGTGACACTCAGAATGTTAAATTTATAAGAAATTTCTAGCTTAGAGAAACAACAAGGAGTAAAAATAGTCAATCAAACAGAGATATTGGGTTCGGATTGACCACTTAAAATTTTCCATCTTCTGGTCAGACAGAGATATGGAAGAGATGTTGAACTTATCACCAGTAGGTCGAGTAGAGACCGATCGTAAAGGATGAGTTAACTTGGTAAGAGAACTTCATAACCGAAGTAGGGGTCATGGAAGAAAAAGAGTCCACAAGTTGAAAATGGACTCGTGGGTGAAATGTCCTAGCGTGAATGGGAGGTGCGAATAAGGTAACTAGTGTCAATGTTATCAAAGTATATGTTTATTAGAATATGTCATCGCCCCAGAAGAAAGGGAGACAGTCAAGTTGTGACACATAACCGAAGGGCAAGGATGAATTCAATACGGTTAGTAGAACATCACCAGAAAGTATACCGAGTGAGGGGAAACCTATTTAAATGATATGATTAAATATTAACGTAATGGTTATGGATTCAGTCAAGACCAACGGGCCGATCATGTGTTCCATATGCCCTGTAGAGCGCAAGGAATAACGAAAATAGCAACTAGGAGTTAAGACTACCAGGTCCAAGAGAAGGACTTCCCAACAAGTCCAAGAGGATCACTGAAAAGGAAATTACCCTATATGTAGAGATAAGGGTTACCAGCATGGAATGTGTTCATGTGAGTAGTGAAATTGATAAGTATCGGGAATTATAAATCGTGCCTGTAAGGCATACCAATTGGAAAAGTAAAATATCCAGTGTGACAATCGGGTCAAGATAATTGAACCCAGGAATTAATAACCCGAGAGTAGTAGGTCTAGATAAGACAAATATAGTCCTCAATAACTCTAACATACCGTATTTCAGGGTCGACGGGGCCCACGGAAATCAAGGGAAGGCCATATTTGAGGCCTAGAAATATGGGGCCAATGTATCGATGACGGGCGGGTGAGCCACAAAACAGAATAATTTACCCACCAAAAAGGAAGGGAAAATCTAATGAATGGAATTCGAAAGGTATAACGATTGTAGATAATTATGGGTTGCAAAAAGTGCATGCGGGGACACTACGATCAGGCTAGACTGATGAAGCTTCGTTTCATCCTTATGAAATGGGGGTGAGTTTCAGTGACGTGGGTGTGTCATAACATATGTGAATAGTTAGCACTGAGAATTTGAGTGTGCATTCGGTTTAGTGGGTACGCTGGCGACAGCAGCCTTATTATGTAAATGACTACCATTTGGTAGCGAGATTTTTCGTGCCACCTACGGGGAGGAGCAAGTGTGGGCACTAAGAGAAATTTTCATATGGTATTATGTAACGATTCGTGCTCCTTTGAGCGTTATGATGGTAGAGCATATTATTATTATTATATTTTATGGTTACTGGTCACCCAGGGTTTGAACAGTAATAACTTGTGTGATAAGACTATTGTACTAAAAAATTTAAATTTTAAATATATGGTTTTAAAGAGACATCACTTGAAAGACGATTGAGCTTGTACATGTGTTATCTTTTATTGTAGACTTCAATGAGTATTTTGTCTTACTATATTGATCCCGGTGAGCAGGGATGTTTTATTGATGTGATTTAGGGTATATTGAATTATTGTAGAGCGGAGAGATATAGCCCGTAAATTATATAGCGCTAATAACTCGTGATAGTGGGAGTCTTGCGTTGTATATAACCTTTAGTAACATGAGAGTGGACGAGTAAACTTCTTATGTCGCAAACGGGAATTTAGGGATATATGTTATGGATTAAAGACTTAACAGATCCCGACGACCAGCAGTGTTAGGTTGTAGTGTATCAGGGGGGTTTCTTATTTGGATTTCGCTTTACGACACAACCCACGCTTGAAACTTAGCAAACGTTGGAAGGTGGGAGAAGTTTGTCTTTAGTACATGGATTTGGTATTGTAATGATTACCCATATACGTAGTTATAGCCGTGAGATAAGGGTTATATTACAAATTAAGGCCGATAGAGCCTTATAAGAATAATATGTGATAATGTTATCAATCGTTGACACCACGAGCAGACCGATGGGACAACCTAAGATATGATTAGGTTGAAATGGTAGGGTGACTGAGTAGGACCTTACCATATAGTCATGCCAAGTATGTGGGGAATCATTTGTTATTTATATGAAACGTCTAGTACGGTGTTATGGCAATGCACAAAGCATAGGGTGTATGGGCGCCCTTGATATTCGAGTAATAAATTTTTCTTCCTTAAGTGAAAGATTGTGAGACAACGCGTATTGCGAGAGGTAATTGAATGTAGAAGAGTACGACTTCAGGATTTAGCTATTTGATGGGTTAGGGTAGTTAGGACCATAAATTCTCAGATTTTCCACGAGGATGGTATAGGAGGAATCCGATAAAGTTTAACTCGGGAAAGTTGAGACTTACTCTATAGGAAATGGAGATAATATATTTCATAAGAATCTGAAACTTAGAGAGAGGGGAAGGACATGTGACATGAAGTGATGACACTGTTTCCTGAGCCATAGATGTGTATGTGGTTATAGGAAAGGTAAAATTCATATTGATATAAAGCCGTAGTAGTGATGGCTTAAGAAAAGAAAGACATTTCTGAGCTTCAATTGAAAGTGGACCATCAGGAAATAATAGAGTTCCTTCAGCATTGGGAACTCCTTGGTAGTAATGGGAGAGCGAATCCCTGAACAATTACAGAGTCAATTACTTCACAATGGGATCACGACCCTATGCGGGTGAATGTGGGTCAGGAAATTAAAGTAGCTCACGTATGCAAAGTTAGGACAAATCATAAGGTGTAACAGTAAACCCCAACCATTATTCATGGGATAGTAAGGTTATAGGGGGTATAAATAGAGTTTTTGTCCAAAAGAGTCAAGAGAGTTATGACTCAATTATAGGGAAGAGTTTCGGGTGGCCCTAAATATTATGATGTGAGCATATTCGGCGTAACACACTCGCGGTCGGACGGTAGGTCTGAGAGTTTTAGTTGCATATTGCGAGGTATGTTGTATCTCCAATTATGGGAAGGTTTAGTGTAATATCTTCCACTGGTGGAGTTAGCGTAAGACGAATCCCCTCAATTTATTATTGATAGAATCCCATTTGAGGCGTTATATATATAAATCCTTATTATCCTTGTGCTTATTGGATAGAAGGAAGGACAATAATCTACTAGGTTCAGAGAGATTTTAGGGCCGGTCAACCAGGGTGGAAATGACTAGGAGTTACATTATTGGATGTTGGCACGAGGAAATTGGTACCGAGTGATGTGGGATCTTTTCCTATTATCGTTAAGTTTGAGTCGGTAGAGTACAGGCTTAGGCTCCATAGTCCTTTGCGGAGGCAGTATGGAGATAATGTGTTAACATTTATAGTAGGTATCGTGTGTAAGACAAATGTATATATAGCTAAATATCAATTAACCTACTAGTGCGAGCAGTAGGAGGATGGATAGTAACTATATATAAGTTAAGTGGTGAAACTTAAATGGTAAGGCGTGGAGAGTAAATAATCAGTGAGGTGCTCATTATTAAGGATATTCGGTAATGTACTGTAGGGGCGGTACTGCATATATTCATGAGATGTGAGGTAAATACCCGTAGTTTTCCTTACCAGAAATTCCTTAGTTTTCGAATTTCGGAATGAAATTCCGTTATTAGGGGGGTAGTATGTAATACCCCGTATTTTCGATGACTTAAATAAGTACGTGATTTATGATTATTGTGGGATTAATTAAATTAAAATGTGAGAATTAATTATTAATTCGGATTTAAATTGAATAATTACTAGCGGGATGAGAAGTTACTAACTATTAATATTCTTAATGATAATTTTTATATAATTTGTCGTGATAAAGAAATGCGACAGTTTGGTATAGTAAGTCGTGATGCGCGTGTGAGTCGTGTCAGAACTAATTAAGTGAAGTAATAAAGTAATAAAGTAAATTATTTTTAAGTAACTCGTATGATCATTTCGTGTGTGTCGTTGAGTCCAGAGGGGTCGAGATAGTCAGAAAACTCTACCCGGGTATTTTATTTGGACTTTGGGATATTTTTAGGCCAAGCCGGCACCCGGTAGGGTTAGTTTTGTAATTTGGAATTTTGGAGAAATTAAATGGACGAAAATTAGAGATAAATTATATCAGATAATTGGGGTAATTAGGGTTAGAAAAAAACCAAAATCAAGAGAAAGCCATAGTGGGTGAGGGAGAGTAATTTCCAAGGGTGGAGAAGCTATCTTCACCACCTTGCACAACCACCACCACCATCGTGTAGATCGAAACGCGAGGAACACATCCATACCAGCAACACTAATGGATCTGACCTTCGAAATCAAGGCAAGTGTTTATTGCTTTCTTTTATTAGCGATAATTATGTTCATGTTATTCTAGGTTAATAAACCTTGTAATGAAAATTAATTTTGGTGAAATTGGAGAACTATATCATTAATTGGGGCTGATTTGATACGAATTTGAATACCATATGTAGATAGGATGATGCCTACGAAATTTGGATGATATTCATGAACAAATCTGAGTTTAATTTAAAGGTTATGCATATTAATTTAAGAACTAGGGTTCTTGACAATAAAATTAGGGATTTCGAATTATATGAATGATTGGTGATGGTTTAATGATTCTAGGTTGTTAGAATTCATTTACAAATGTTAGGATTCGATTTGGGAATAATTGATTGGAGTTTGGGATGATATTTTATAGGTTTTAGGGTTGAAAAATGGTGAAAAACGAGACTACCTAAGGTTGAAGACGAAACAGTACAGGTCGCAAGATCTCACTCGAAGTCGTTCGAACGAGATTGGTTGTCGCGCGAAGTCGTTCGAACGACACGTGGAAATCGTTCGAGTAAGATCCATTCTGGTTCGAGCAAGATTTCTAAATTTGAGTGAATTTCCTATTTTTCCCCTATCTTAGTAAACAGTTGATTTAAGTGTGGAAAATTAGTGTTCGATGAACCAAAACAGTGCAGAATTATTAGGAGTTGGTTAGGTGCATTGATTTAAATATTTGGGATGGTGAGTTTACCTTAAAGATTACGCGATAGAGATAATCGAATTTGTAAATGCGTCGAAAGTATTATGTAATGAATACTTATAATGTTAGTTCTAATGATATGGAACATAAGAATACAATTTATGGTTTATTGTGGGAACTGATTGTGACTTTGTATGAAGGATTTTCGTGTGACATTTTATCCTTAGAAATATATTACGAGAGAGGGAATATCGTAACTTAAAATATGTTGATAGTATTTAGTGATAAAAATACTACGTATGGAAAATGATACTTGGTTGTTTATACTGTTTGATTGGATGGGTTGGGTGAATACCTATTACTTGCTAGAATTATGTGTATAACATACCTAGCTACTTGCTATCATGGGAGGTAGTGTAGAGACAGTCTTATCCTGAGGGGATTTGACTTGTATCTCAGAACATAGGACTGTGAAGACTTACTTGTGAGTTGGTAAGTTGCTGACTATGGGAGCATAGGTATGTGCGTGACCCATAAGTATGTGAGCTATGTTCCCCTCTATTATGTGTGATTTGTATATATGGTTCGTGGGAGACTTCCGAATTGATAGTCCTTATTTGAGTACGAGAGGTACCGGGACATGATAGCAGAGTATGCAATGCATCACAAGTATAACCTTGTGGTTTTGTGTTAGTTTATGTATGTATAGTGGTTATTATTTACATATACTTGTGTTATACTTACAAAGTGATATTTGTAGGCTATTATGATTTGGTTAATACATATATTATAGTGAGAGATATATATGTACGGTTTTGGTATATCTAAAATGAGATAATATCAGATTTTTAAGATAGTGAAATCTTCAGTAATGTAAATATTAAATACTTGACTTTAGTGGGTTAACACTTATTTAAAATGATAAACCTTGAGATCATATACAGAATACTACCACAAGGGGTAATTATATGAATGAGCCTATCACCTAGCTAAAAGTGCTAGATGTCTAGGTTGGAGTAGATGTACTTTAGGCGTGCGCACTAGTCGTGAGGTGATAATCTCATGTGAGAGTTCGAGCTAACATGCATATAATACTTGCTTTAATGTAGTTTTAAATACTTGCTAAAACAAATATTTTTACACATCGGGATCTGACCCGTTTCTTGCATCTCTTTTCTCTTTTGATATATATGTATATATACTAGGGTGTGTCCGTGCCGATGGCACAGTGAAAAGAGAACTCCCGAATATTTATATATTTATATACTCACCCCTCCATCATCTACAATCCGTAGCTCCAGTAGGTATGCTTAATTCGAAAATTCTTTTAAGTATATGTGATTTGAGATTACAAAATTAATAAAATGCATTGTTAAACTCTCCCCCACACATGTAATGGATTTCATTCCCACATAATGACATGTTTCAAACATCCAAACCAATATGTTTTATGTCGAATTATTAAAAAAAAAATGATCCACTCCATACTTGTTCGCTTAAATGTTTATGACAAAATGTATATCTGCGTCACATGTAAATGAGAAACTACTTCTGCCTATTATTAAAAATAGTAACTTAGTCACTCCATCTAAATAAAAATTCCACCCATTTAATAACTCTAAGAAAGACTTTGTTAAACAATTATGAGAAAGACTTTGTTAAACAATTTTTCACCTATTTAATAACTTTTAAAATATTTGAAAAACATAATATTACAAAATTGATACGAAATGGTATTGACGGAACTTACAAATACGTTATAATATAGAATCCCAAGATAAAAAATGTACACTAAAACACCAAATTGATACGAAATTAAAAATAAAAATAAAGCACGTGTTGGGAATTATGTAGTGTGGTGTTATGCTGAAAATTATTAGATAGAAAAAGAAAAATATAAATTGAGATAACCTTAGAATCTCATTGGATAAAAATATAATGGCATCAACTAACATATATACACAACATGAAAAGTAAACACCAAGAACCATTTATTTTTACTTTATAATTTAATATGGGTTGTACTCCCACATAGTTCATCAACAAATATTGTAAAAACATTGTGAAAATAATAAACATCGGGAATATAAAAGTGAAACGATGCTTTCAAATATATGTAAATAAGAATGAGAATTGGAAATATAAGATTAATTCATGGTTGATTTAAACTAATTTATTATTGTATTTTGTTTATGTGTTTTCTATTAACATTTAAATTTGATTGGTGCTTCTAACCAAATTGGTTTACTTGTACATAAGACTCTCCTCAAAATTTGCCAACTTTATTTTATGTGCATTGAGCCTTTTCATACACATAGGATGAATTTGATCGGACCTTTTGGTTGGTCTATGATGAACTTCAAGTAGTAGTCATAATTATTTTATTTATGAGGTCTGATGTATTAATGATAATGATTGGATCTTTAACCCTTTTACACACCATCTTTTAAGCAAGTTATTCCTTACCATTGTGTTTTAACTGAAATATCATACTTTTATTTAATAGTTGTGAATAAGTATGACGTGCAAATATATAAAATTTTGGTAACAACCTAGAATATTTGTTCTTGTATTATTTCAGAAAACAAACATATTTATGATACAATCTCTCCACACGCACTCATAGAAAGGAAAGGGGCATTGATTCACCATTCTCTCTTCATTTTAAATGAAGTCAAGTTAAAGTCAATTACAATATTATTACTTTTCTTCTCCTAACATTTGAATGACAGTGCTTTGTCTTTAAAACCCAATTATTACTATTGACCCTAGCAATCTAGCTATCTATAGCTTATTGATCGCTCTACGATGGTGTTTGAGTGTGGCAATAAATATAATAAATATTTTGACCCTGGGGCTCTTTTTACTTTACATTTATGGTTCTGTAAAAGTAAGAGACGTATTTGATATCCTTAAACATATTAATCTTTCAAAAACATTAAGTTGTTATCAAGAACAAATAGAATGGATATCTCATATTTTAAAAGGAAAAAAACATGAATTAATCAATTAAATTAAACAATGTTATGGCATTTAAAACATTAAAGATTTTGTAAAAAATCTCACATCAGGTTGACAAAATTCTAAAAGCTCTATTGGGGCCACAATAAACACAAACTAAATATGTCGATAACAATTATAAAATTATTCATCCAAAATAAACACAAGCTAATCACTGTGATCTGCAAAAGGTGACTAAATTCATATATCCTTATATTTCGTACACATCATTGGGAAGCTTTAGACATTTAGAGATGCATTTCCAAAAAAACAAAAACTGATTTACTCTGTTTTGGTTCACACAAAAAAATATTTTATAAAAGAAAAATGCTAATTTTGAAACCCAAAAGCTCCAAAACTAATTGAGAGATAGAATAGATACAAATTTCTTTAGCGATGGCCTTTAGATGTAAATAGCAGAAAAAAAATCAAGTAAATAGTAGTAACCACCTGGCAAAAACTGAACCAAAAAAATAAATACAAAAGTAACAGAACCATGGAGGAATAGTGTAACTATGTGAACTGTGTGAACAGGTAAGTAGGTGAAAGACAGACCCGTCAGATATGAGTCTGTAACCTACTTTCTAGACTTTATCATACGAAAATTAACACAACTAATGATAAATGACATAAATCGTTAAAGTTACAGGAGACAGGACTAAAAATATCCAAATCTTTCCAAAATACGAATAAAAGAAAAGAAACTGTTGAATTGCAGCCCAACGATTTAATGTTACCAAAGACGGGATTACTTCGGCAAATATGACGGGTGGTGGGGAAATCCGATAGGAACTTCACAGGAGATGGTGGCTATTTGATCTCGAATAAACAAACTCACCCATTAATCAACCCACTAAGAACCTTTTCAATATCAAAGCATTCTTGAACAAACAAACTCACCCATGAATCAACTCACTAAGAATCAAAACCTACCTGAAAACAAAAACATATCATGTTAGTAGGATCAAATATATCGGTATCTTAGAAGATCTGGAAAAAATTAGTATATAGATCTGATCCTACTTTGTTGGTAACACTATTCCGTGAGAAATAAATCAGTATCTAAAAAAAATAATGAGCAAATAGACCTAACCCAAGAAACTAAGAAACAATTTATGTGAGAAAATAGGGGACTATTCTATGAAAAACGGGGGACAAAAATTGTCTTCCATCTCTCATCGAAAAAACAACAAGTAACTATTTCTTCATTAACAATAAAACATTTACATATGTTCAGCCTTGAAATCGAGAGAATGAACAACAAACCTTCAGACACGGTGGTTAACACTTGGGAATGGAAGTGCAAAAATAAAAACCCAGTTCATTTAATGGGTTGAATTTTTACACTACTTGCGAAGTTGGGTTATAAATGTTTAAAAAATACCTATAAATGAAATAGACTTCAAGATGAACATTCACCGCACCTGAATACATGGAGAGAGAGAGCTTTACGAAGAGAGATAAAGATGAGGACGGAGAAGCGTGAAATGAAACTTGAAATCAAGTTTACGAAGAGAGAGAGGTTTGGTAAGAGAGCCCTCTCAAGCCTTGTGCTTTGTTAAGAAATTAATTACCTCGAGCCTTGTGCTATGAGGTGTAAATGATCAAAGAAGTTTTTCAATATCAAAGCATTCCATACCGTTAGATTCAAACTCCCAAGATTAAATCTGAGCCACCAGTTGATAAAGACCAAATCAACCAAATTTAATCTGAACCGTTAATTGGGGGAGACCAAAAAACCCTCCTCCTTTATTATATATATATATGTACAAGTGCCCATCCACAGGGACACCACTTCTAGTTTCTTGGATGGTTTGCCGAGCTGCAGCTGTTGTGGGAGTTGCGGGATATTTGACATTAAACGCTTCTCTCATTTCATTCAGTTCCTAGTTCAGATATCTCAATCAGGGCATGTGTCGCCCATTCTCATTAGTGGAGTTTTACTCAGTTTCCTTTGTAGTTCTTCTCAGTTGGTTTGAGTATTTATTATGGTTTGGTTTGTAACTATGAACTGGAAGGTTTTATCCAGTCTTATCTATTCAGTATTTGATTCAGTCAGCATTTAATCCTTGTGTATGGTTTATATTCACATGTTCAGAATTAATTAAATTAATTGGTTTCAAGTTTAATTGGAAAATGTTTTGACACTAGCTTAATTAAATGTTAGGTAATTAATTGGATTTAATTTTTCGACAGTGATGCTAAGAATTAACCAACCGAACATTATATTATCAATTTTATAAATGACTGATCACCCGATATTTAATTGGGCGGGGTGTCACAATATATTTTAAATTCACATGTTATTTTTTATGCATGAACCAAACAATAAATTTTTAATCAGAATTTATTGATTAACCAAACAAAACAAAAGATTACAATTACTTCTTCCATAATCACAATTCATTCAAAATATTAGGGTCTGTTTGGTTGCGAAGTGGGCAAATGGCCTGTATGATAAATTTTTCTATAGCATGGAAAAATTTTCCATGGCAATTCTATAGCAAAAATGTTAGGGTTGTTTGATAAAATCATTTTTTTTCATGTGGTAACAGTAAGATGTTTGACAGAATTAATGATAAAACTGATAAATGTAAAGAAACTCACACACACACACACACACACACACACACACACACACACACATATATATATATATATATATATATATATATATATATATATATAGAGAGAGAGAGAGAGAGAGAGAGATGCAGGCTCCTGTGCACACTAAAATTTGCACATCATTTTTTTTTAAATAGCGAAACAAATATTTTTACCCTGATTTATTTTATTTGGGTTCCTTGAAATGTTTAATTATCACACAAAAAAATATTTTTTTCTATCTTAAAAAAATCGGTCAAACTTTCACAATTTTTAAGCACTTTAAAAACTATGAAAGTTTGATCGATTTTTTTAAAATAGAAAACACATTTTTTTTAGCTAAGTTTTTTTATATGAGTTCCTTGAAATGTTTAAATATCATGCAAAAAAATTCAAGTCAATAATATTTTGTTTGCTATTTAAAAAAAATGATGTGTAAACTTTAGTGTGCATAGGAGCATTCCTATATATATATATATATATATATATATATATATATATATATATATATATATATATATATATATATATATATATATATATATTTATATTATGGGGACCTATTCCATATGGCTCATGAGAGTACTCGACCAACCTGGATTGCCTAAAGTGCTGCCCGACCCAAATCAAAATATAATTTATTCACATGTATTTGAAACACAATTGAACACTCTCGGATATATTCAAATCGGTTACCAATAGTCTTGGAGGAGATATTCGGGTACATCACAAATTACCCACATGCTAATTGAGTTCCTTCTACAACTCCACTTATTGCTTTCATCCATCTATAAATTAAAAAACCTGACCCTCGGCAAATGGATATAATCTCGAGCATTTAGAGACACTATAATAAAACAGTTACCTCTTCGTGGACGTAGGCAAGTTGTCGAACCATGTACATCGTTGTTGTGTGTGTGATTTTTGCATTCTATTCTTTGTGATTATTTCATGGAATTCTATTGTGATAATTCTTGTACTCACAATTGGCGCCATTTGTGGGAAACAATTTCTTTCCCATGAAAACCTTCACAAACAGAAATCTCGTGATGTCTCACCATAGCATCAACATTCCTCAGGTTGGCAATGTGCAAGAAGACCCAGTTCCACCTAGGTTCAGGTAAAAACTTCTCCAGCATACAAACCCTAGGTTCACCAAGAATGATAACCTTCCGAAGAAAGCCAGGGACCGCCCAGATCTACGCAGATGTCCAGGTTGCTCGACACTTATAAATCCAGGAGTTGAGAAAAAGAGGAGCCTACACACCTCCAGGTGTAAGAGAACGATCGCCTCTAGAGGCGACTTGAAAGAACGTAGAGAGATGTCCATAGAAACACATGTAAACGTTGTGATAATACTCCTAGTCCTCAAGTGAGTAATAATTGCAGCCAAGGGAGGGGGCGACAAGGATAGAACATAACGTGGCAGATCAAAGCATAGTTGAATAGAGCATGGCTAGCCAGAGAGACGCCCCATGAACTATGATCGACAGAACGAGGAGATTTGGATTCTGGTCCATAGAGAGATGGACCAACATCCTGCCCATCGTGGAGCCAGATCCACCAGAGAACTAGTAAGGAGAGATCTAAATACCAAGATGAAATCCCATTTCTTCAGGGAGATCAAAGAGGAGGATCCCCCAAAGAAGATTGTTGTTCCTAGGTTCAAGATGTAAGATGGAAAAATAGATCCCATATACCATGTTCAACAATACATATAAACGATGACCTTATGGAGCCACAATGACGAGTCAATGTGCTAGATTTCCCCTTCTATACTGCATGACATAGAACATAAGTGGTTTGAGAATCTGAATCACAGGTCGATCAGAAACTTCAAGGCTTTAGAAGAGGCCTTTACTACCCGTTTCATAACCATCAGCTCCCACCCTAAGTGGATGGATGCACTGCTCATGATCAAGAAAACTCACAAAAGAGCCTTTATGATTATCCCAAAAGGTATTAGAAAGTCTTCAACGAGGTTGAGGATTTATCATAGCAGGTTTTCGTTGCATCCTTTAAAATTGATCTGTCGACCACCTCTTTGATGCACCATTCTCTAACTAAGAAAGAAGATATCACTATTGACGACCTCATGGATCGTATTGAGAAATACGCTAAGGTGGAAGATGTGGTCCATTATAATGGAGGGGACAACGGGCGAGCAAGGGAAACCAAAGGAGAAGAAAAGAGTTCTACTCCAAAGAAAGGGAATAAGAAGGTGGGAAAGATTGGCTCCAAGAATGGGAATAAGGTTGATCTCTCTAAGGCGTTTCAGGCTATTAACACAGTCTCTAAGGAACCCATTTATAAGAAATAACACACCGTTTAATAAGTGGACCAAAAATATGGGTAGCGACCTAATGAAAAGAAATAACACACTGAGATGTGCATTCCACAAGGATGGTGGCCATAGGACTAAAGATTGTAAGTATCTGAAGTAACACTTGGAGGAGCTGGCCTAAGTTGGGCACCTCAACGAGTATATAGAGAAGAAAGAAGATAAGGTTGTAGGCAATTGTGACCAGAAGTTAGACAACGTCCTTGACGATAACACGAGACATGAGTTCGCGATAATCCATGGGACATCAAACCTTAAACAAATCCACAGGAATGATATTTGGATGGAGCTGAAGAAGGTAACTATTGTCATCGAGGCATTAAAGATTAATCAAGCTAAAACCCAGGCTGGTAAGCGCCGATGATCAGAGGACGTCGACTATACCAAGACCATTATTTTCACTAAGGAAGATTTGGTTGGACTGAGAACCCCACATCACGACGCACTGGTGATTACCCTTAGAATCGCTAATTTGGATGTTGATAAGCTATTTATGGACCGGGGAGTTCATCAGAAGTGATGTACTTAGAGTTATAGTACAAGCTAAAGCTGAATATTATCAAACTCAAGGAGGCCACTATTTCGTTGGTCAACTTCACAGGGAGGATCGCAATGCCACTGGGAAATATAGTTTTACCTGCCAGAGTGGACAACATCTCAAAGCTAATTGAGTTCTTTATAGTGGAAATAGAGTCCCCATATCACGCCATCTTAGGAAGAGTCTGGCTGTATACTGTGAGGACCGTACCATCCACCTACCACCACAAGCAAAAGTGTATCTCTGATTAGTGTGTGGTCAAAATTTGTAGCGACTAGTCCACTACCAGGAGGTGCTTTATCACGACCATTCTCCCCAAGAAGGAAAAGAAGAAGGAGCTAAAAGATGCTCAAGAAAAAGCCCAAGAAGGGGTTATACCCTCTAAATAGTAATTACGTTATGATCGACCAATGATGAAGGACACCAAGGTACACCCAACTGATAGGGTCGTTGTAATCCTAGAAGAGGTTGGGGCCGATGATAAACTACGAGAGAGGAAATTTCTGATTAGAGCCACACTCACTGATCAAGAGAAGAATCAGCTGATTACTTTCCTTAGAAGAAATCTAGATGTTTTCTCTTGGAAACCATATAATTTTCCAGGGATTGAATCCACAGTAGCCTTCCATCGCCTGCACGTTGATCCGTACATTAAGATGATCACCCAAAAAGCTCACCGAACAACTCCTAAGAAGGCTAAAGCGGTGGAGAATGAAGTAGGTAAGCTATTAGATATAGGATCCATTAGGTAAGTTCAGTTCGCTGAATGGTTATCTAACCCAGTAGTAGTGCGCAAGAGCAATGGTAATTGGAGGATTTGTATTGATTGAACAAACCTCAACAAATCATACCCCAAGGAAAGCTTTTCGATTCCTAAAATCGATCAGTCGGTTAATGCTATGGCAATGGATGAAATAATGAGTTTTTTGGATGCCTACTTTGGCTACCATCAGATTTTGTTATTTGGACCCGACTAGGATAAAATGTCCTTTAAAACCCTCATTGGGTTATGTTACTATAAGGTTATGTCGTTTGACTTAAAGAATGCATAAGTGACTTACCAAAGGTTGTTCACCAAGATGTTTAAGAGACAGATGGGAGACACGATGGAAGTCTACATCAAAGATTTTCTAGTCAAAATTAAGAGCAAGGGCGACCACCTCACGAACATAGCCATATGCTTTGAGATCCTAAAGAAGTATTGAATGAAGCTTAATGAAAGTAAGTGTTCATTCGATGTCTAGTCAGGAAAGTTCTTGGGCTATCTTGTCAACAAAAAAAAGGAATTGAGGCGAATCCAGATCAAATCGGTTCTATTACCAAGATCTATCCCCCTCAAACGTTGTGAGATGTTCAAAAGCTCACTGGTATGCTCGCGGAACTTAATCGATTAATCTCCAAGTCTTCAGAACACGTTCAACCATTCTTTCAGCTCTTAAAAAAGGACAAATGCCTCTTGTAGAACGATAACTATTCGAGAGCTTTGGATGAGATCAAATCCTACCTTAAAAATCACCCTAGTTGGTGA
The DNA here is from genome assembly GCA_949130495.1 of Sambucus nigra. Lineage (NCBI taxonomy): Eukaryota > Viridiplantae > Streptophyta > Magnoliopsida > Dipsacales > Adoxaceae > Sambucus > Sambucus nigra. The sequence goes on from OX422207.1 coordinate 406,991,559, forward strand.
TTTTAAATGATGGAGACCCACTATATCTCTACCTTGCAGTATCAGACCACACTGTATGCTCCACTCTGGTGTGTGATAAAGAGGGAGGGTAGCACCCAATTGATTATGCTAGAAAGACAATATTGGATGTTACGTACCCTTGGAAAAACTCACCTATGCACTAGTGGTCGCCTCAAGGAAGATGAAATATTACTTTGAAGCCCACTCAATAACAATAATCACTTATTACCCCCTTAAAGCTATTTTTTGGAAAGATAAATGATAGCGCGCGAGGAGTGTGCGCGTGTAAGTGCACAGTCATTGTTTTCTATCTCGCCGTGACTATACAAACAAACCTAAATTACAACTACACTTGCGAGGCAAGCACAATGGTAAGTCAGGTATCAAAAATCCATAGGGACGAGATGCTAGAATTTAAGTGATTTAATGCTCCGAAATAAAAGTGTAAAAATTGATTACAAACTAAAAGAAAAGATACGTGAAAGGTAAATGTTAATCTAGGCAAGTGTATTGAAACTAGATTAAGAAAGCGAGTAAAAATTATAGGTTACGTCGAATATCCCTCACCCGAGTTAATTTGTATAAAATGGTTACATGGGTCGACGAGTTATTACAAATGCGTCTCATTTCGATAGTTAATTAAATCAAGGGTTGTCATGCCCCTAAATCCGCATAAAATACTAATAAGATTTTGGTGTCAACAAATATCCTAAAAATTACCCGCGAAAGGTCGTAAGCACGGGACATACATGATATGCCCCCTCAAATCTCCTACGCGTAATAACTAGGAAAACGCACCCGAAATAGACCCATAAACACTATCACCAAGCAAAGCAATGCGTTAACCCGAGTGAGTTACATTCAAACACAACCTAATTTAAATTACCTATAAAGCATGTTAAAAATGCAGTAAATAAAGCGGTAAAAAAACGCGATAATACTAGAAAGCAATAAATGAAAGCATGTAAACCTAATTTAGAAAGCATGGAAATTACAGTACAAAGAAAGAAATAATGAAATACAACTATATTAATGGAAATGAAAGATGGTAGCACAAATTATAAGCTAAAAATGGGTGTCAATCCAAGAAGAAATGAGCTCCCAAACCTCGAAAACCCTAACCTATCTAACCTAAAATCGTTTATAACTGTTTATTACATCAAAAATGCTATTTATAGTAAGTGAGAATTAAAATAGAAAAGAAAAGAGAAAAGAAAATAAAATATCTCAAAATATCTGGCATGCGCGGTCGACCGCGTCTAGGGGACCGATCGACCAGTTGCAGGGACGCAGTCAACCGGTTGTAGGGACGCGGTCGACCCGTACACTGTTTCTCATCAAAGCTTGGTCCATGAAGAGGGGGAAAAGGTCAATAACCAAAACGAGCATATCTTCTTCGTCCAAACATCAAATGATGCACCATTTGTGGCCACACGATGCTAATTCGTGGAATTTCCATGAGCTGGATAAGAAATGTGAATTGACTAAAATTCCCTTGAAGTAGCATCCGACGACGAAACTTCTTCGAAATGCAACGAATCCTCACTTTTAGCGTTCCAATACCTATAAAAGCACAATTAAACCCTGCAAAACATGTGTATATCCAAATCCAAGGTTATCTAGTTAATGAGCATAAATATAGGCATTAGGACCGTAAAAGTGCTAGAATGCATAAAGATAACGGGCAAAAATATACAATTTTTGATACGAATCACTAAACTCTCTGGGCAACTATCAAAGTGGTCGGTGGAACTTAATAAATTCGATATCCACTTTCAACCAAGAACAGTAATTAATGAACAAGTCCTAACAGACTTCATCTCTAAATTCATAGGGAACCAGCCAATCGACCAATTGGGAATTGAGCAGTCAATAAATGAGGAAACGCAGTCTAACGTCTGGACCCTATACGTCGATGGAACCTCATATTATAATACGGAAGGAGTAAGCATCGCTCTTATCACTACAGAAGATGTTGTTATCGAGAGAGGAAATATTGGAATTTAAGTCCTAGAATAATGAAGTTGAATAGGAAGCATTGACCACTGGCTTGCGCAAAGCCCAACTACTAGGGGAAAAGCGCATTCACGTGTTCGGCAACTCCAATATGGTATCCAAGAAGGTACGTGGGGACTTTAATGTAATATATGATAAAATGGAACCCTACCTCACCGTGGTAAGAGGACTTATGGAAGGATTTAAGAAGGTAGACATTCAATAGTTCCCCTGAAGGCAGAACAACCATGTCGATGCCTTAGCCGTCCTAAGCTCAACAGTTGACTATGACCTAAGGAGAACCACTCAGATAAAGTTCCTCGCATAGCCAAGTATTGATCAGGAAATCGTAGCCAGGAAAGTCCCCCTCATATAGAAATCCCTTAGTTGGATGGATCCCATCATCACTTATCTATAAAAAGACATACTACCCGATGATAAGAGGTCGACCCACCAGGTAAGGGTCAACGATGCCCGTTTCTACCTCAACCTAAAGGGGAAGATCTATAAGAAGTCATTCACAGGTCCTTATCTCCAGTGCGTTCACCCAAATTTCACCAAGCAAGTACTTCGCGAGCTCTACGAGGGCATTTGTGGGAGTCACACGGGAGGGAGATCATTAGTCTTTCGAGCAATTAAGGAGGATTATTAGTGGCCTCACATGCAAAAGGATGCAACCACTTATGCTCGCAGGTGTGAATAATGTCAAAAGCACTCTCTTATGGTCCACCAACTTGCTAGAGATTTGAAATCCCTAACACCCTATGGCCATTCATGCAATGGGGACCAGATATTATAGGACCACTACCTACCTCATCTAAAAACATAAGTATATATTAGTTGGCATAAATTACTTCACCAAATGGGTAGAGTTAGAACCATTGGCGAACATTGATGATTCAGACCAGGTTCATCTGTAAAAACATTATAATGCGCTTTGGGATACTAAGGACTATCATCATCGATAATGACACGTAATTCAAGGGTAGCTTCTTTTGGGGTTTCTATGATCAGCATGGTATCAAGCACTACTTCAGTTCTATTGTGTATCCCCAAAGTAATGATCAGGCAGAGGCTTCTAATAAAATCTTTCTCTATGGACTGAAAAAGATCTTAAAAAGAGCCAAGGTTGCCTGGGTGGATGAGCTCCCTCATGTTTAGTAGGCTTACCATACTACCCCTATGCGAGAAACTGAGGAAACACCCTTTGCGCTCACTTATGGGATGGAAGATATCATTCCATTATATACGGGTCTTCTTACTATGAGAACCACCTTAGTCGACTAAGGCCTTGATGATAATGCTTTATGCACTAAACTTTACTTACCATATGAATGAAGAGAGCTGTCTATGATCAAGTTAGCTTCTTACCAACCACAGTTGTCCAAGAAATACAATAAGAAAGTCAATCTGAGGAGGTTTCTGATATGGGATTGTGTCCTAAGGAAAGTCCTCGGCAATGCTGTAAAACCATCAGATAGAAAACTGGGAAGGACCTTTTAGATTAATCAGGGACAACCTTCAAGGAGAATTTCAATTGGAAATTCTAGAGGGTGGGGAGACGCCAAGAGCCTGGAACACAACCAATCTTAAGAAGTTCTACTGCTAGTCTTCTTTATCTTTTATTAACACATTTAGTTTAAGAAAATTTTCATTTTCAAACTTATATTGCTTGCAAGTTATTGTTCAATGATTAAGTCAAGTTGACCCTCGTACTTTGATATTATACAGTGGTTTCTTTATATTTCTTGATCACTTCTCAGTATTACGCACCTTTTCCAAATGATAACTCCCCCTCACATAGCAGAATTCCTGGGGATTATAGCAAGTTTTCAACTTGCTTCAATTAAGTAATCTCGCATGCTAAACAGGGTCAACAGTAATTATAACAAGTTAGTAAAAGTGTTTAAATTACTATAACCCTCAAGTTTTTGTTTCAAACATAATATACCTCATGAGTTTCCCCAAAAATAACAAAATGCCTACAGGAGATCCTTAGGCAAAAAATCCAACCAAGGTTGGTCACCAACTTTGTTGGGCACGAAAAGCCTACTTGGACAGATGGCACATCAACCAAATACATTCTCACCATCATATTACTTATTCCTAAGGGAGTGTGACACCAGGAACTAAAGGGTAAAGTAGATGGAATGATACTGCTAAGGCATATTGGACTGGGAGAATGTTCAAACATATATTAACATAAGACTAACACTCGTTCTTAATATCATTTAGTTGTCCGAAAAGATCAAAATGAATGAACCTAAATACTAGTGTATTTAAATAATAAAGGGCCTAAAATGGTCAATCAGTATTATTTAGTTAATAAAGATGTTTAGTAACTGACGAGCAACGACTCTTTTCAGTCCAAGAACAAGCGATAATTATTAACACATGTTTAGTCAACACATGCTCAAAATATGGAAAAAGTTAATAATTGAAGATTTTATTAACAAAAGTGTGAAAGTAAAATTACATAAAGACCAAAAATACACAAGGACCAAAGATGGACCAGGTTTTTGAGCATGATATTTTTTGACAATTGATTTTTGACTATCATATGGTTTAGGGGAATACTCTTCCTCTTCATCATTAAGGTCTTGATGCAAGAGATGGGAAGGGATGGAATCGATCGGGATCCACTTTTCATCCTTTAAGAAAGGATTATGATGGTAGGCATGGAACACGACCTGGTATTTGTACCAAAACTTGGACTCCCGGGGTGTCTTAACTTCCCTAAGGGCACTTAGCCAACCACAAGTGAAGGAGACTTCTTCTGCATCCTTGAGATTTACTAGGGCATTTGACTAGGTAGTGTTGTAGCCTTCTGCCCAGGCTTCTCGAGGTCTTATTTTTAATAAATGCCTCAGCCTTTTGATATCCTCCTGAAATTCATCTATAACCGCTTTTAAACTAACGACCTACTTCCCTAGAGCTTCCTTCTCGACCTAGAGCATTTCACCCACTTGGATTACTTTAGTGGCCTCCACGATCTTGGACCTCGGGGTATTTACTTCAAATTGAACTCAAGCACCGATCTCTTCATAGTCTCAAGATCATTCTTCAGCTTGGCAACTAGCTCTAACTGATCCTTAAACTGTTATGTCCTGACCTTCAGGGATTTACAGACTTTAATAAATGCCTTGCGAGATTTCGCGCTGATATTGGACCCAAGAATCATTCCCAAACATGAGTTAGGGGAAATTTGTTATCATCAGACTACAAACAATACAAGAAAAGTCACAAGCATGACATCAACTTAAAACAAAAGGAGTAAATCAGAATAAGCAAATAAAGCTAAAATAAGGTTTTCTTTGATTCATAGATGAAGGGAAGGCCAAAGGACATTATAGTTGAAGAAATAGTGTGGATTATAAAGTCTTTAAAATGTTATGCAAAAAAGAAAAACTCTTAAGCCCTATTCTTGCACCTTCTTGACTTAAATGATCACTTTTTCGCTGCTAGTGGGCCTTTTTTCTTGTTCAGCATTCTCATCACCCTCATTGGGCACATCCTTAATATTGTCGACAAGACCACCGACATCTCCTTCACCCTCTATAAAAGGGTCGGGACCAGGAGAATGAAGGCTAAAAAGTTCGGAGTCAGAAGAAGTTCCCATGGCTTTTAAAGCCTGGTCCCAGCCTTTCTTGAAGGTCACCATCCATACATAAGCGAGTTTGGAGCTCAAAATTATCATAGGACTTGTTGAAACCCTCAACATAGCTGTTGTCCTTATCTTGACGATGCACCTTCTCTAATGCTAGAACCTTGTCAGACAGACCTTATTTTTCCTCGACTAACTTTTCCTTCTCGGTGACCAACGTCTTCTGAGACTGCTTAATATCAGTACATGCCTTGGTTAATTTTTCCCTCTCTTTCTCCCATGCCTGGTGAGCACTAACGAAGGCCTTCTTCTCATTCTCCAAATCATCTTTTAGCACTTGGAAACTTCTGGACTTATTAGCTTGATTGTCCAAAAAGGTGGTGAAGTTAGACAAAAACTTCACGGACAGAGAAAATAACAAGTATAAAGAAAGAAAAACACAAAAAGAGTAGAAAATTACAAGAAATAAAAAAGAGACTCACCAGGGTGATACCCTGGGCTAAACTTGAGGGATAGATAAGATGACCCCAACCTCGCAGAATGCTCGTGATTAGTGGCGAGCACTACCCCCTTTAACAATTTAGGGACGAGGGAAGGGCGATCACCCACGTTATCCCCCTCAGACTCAGCAACACCAGAGGGGACAGAGGAAAGCCTCAAGACCAACTTTTTCTTGGACTTTTCCCTCTATTTTCTCTTTTTTTATCTTCCTCTATCTTGCTCTCTCTCTATCTCTCCCTCTCTCTTTTTCTCTCTCTTTCTCCTCTATTCTTCTTCTTCTTCTTCTTCTTCTTCTTCTTCTTCTTCTTCTTCTTCTTCTCATCTTTATCCTTTTTTCCCTTACCAGCTGGGCTAGAGTTGCCAACCATGGGGGAGCCAATATTAGAAGTCTTCAGTGATTTTATCCGATCAGATAAGGCTATCTGATCTTCATCATCGTCAAGCCTAAGCTTCCTCCTCTTAATCAAGGGATCCATGTCCTCCTCATGTTCTTCTTCCTCTTCTTTTTCTTCTTGTTCTCCTTATTCTTCCTCTCCCTCCTATTATGATTCTTCTTCCTCATCCTCTAGAACATTTGGGTCATAAGGACCAACTTTAAGAGCTTTCAAGTTTAGAACCTTGTCGACCGAGCGTGCAATGAAAATTATGGTCATATTCTTATATTCAAGAAAATAGGCTACCGACATTGGGTATTCACCATCAGAAAGCCTTTCTTCGATATTCAAGCCTTTAGAAGCTCATCAACATTGATCTCGCTTACGTCGGGCTCCTAATTTTTAATGCTAAATGCAAAATAAAGGAAGAAGAACATCAACTACCAGGACCCTGTCATCCTTCCTGGTCTTTAAATACATAAGGCCATCACTGGTTCGTGACTACACATAGTAGTAGAAGATCTCAGAAAGGACCAATTTCATCCCATAAAGGGTATTTATTCTATGAACACCATTAACTATCTTCTAGACGTTTGGGACACATTGAGCGGGCATAATTTCAAAATATTTGAATAACCTAAGAAAGAGGTGGTTTGGGGGAAACGTTAAACCTCCCTGAGTTATCAAAAGGGTATGAATCTAGTGCCCTCTTTAATGTCACGAACATTCGGGGAAAAGGGGTACAGTCGATCTCTACCCAATAAGGAATATTATACGACTTCCTAATCACAACAATTGACTTGTTATCAAGTTTTACCGTGGGCACACTAAGAGGATAAGAACCCTAGTTACATTTATAGAATAATTTAAAGCAAAGGGAAACTAAGAAAGTTAGAACTAAACTTACATATATTGACGAAGCTCTGAAGATAAAGGACGATGATGAAGAAGAACCTCTAGAATGCTTAGCGATGAAGAAAGAGACTCGAACAGAAATGACAAAGGAGATGAACCTTCAGTTTGAAATCCAACGCCAATGATGAACACAATATTCTAGGATGATTTTGGCATTTTATCTTTCAGCTCGGACAATAGTACCCTCACCCATTCATAAAAACTAAAAGTATTCCATGGTGTTTGTCCCAGGACGAGCCTATCCTTGTGAGTTCAGCAAATCTACCAAAATTCCATACAGGTAGTAAACATAAATGTTTCAGTTTGTAGGCCTTTAAATCAATAAAAATTATTGGCCCAAAAATTATAAGGCCCAATTTTTTTAGGGGTAATTATGGGGACTCATTCCATATGTCCCATGAGAGTAAGCGATCAACCTAAATTGCCTAAAGCGCTGCCCGACCTAAATCAGAATTTTATTTATTCACAAGTATTTGAAACACACTAGAACACTCATATATATATTCAAATTGGTTACCAACAATCTCAGAGGAGATATTCAGGTACACCATGAGTTATCCATGTGCTAATTGAGTTCCTTATACAACTCAACGTCTTGCTTTTATGCATCCATAAATTATAAACCTTGACCCGGAGCAATGGGATGTAATCTCGAGAATTGAGAGACACTATAATAAAATAGTAACCTCTCCGTGGACATAAGAAAGTTATCGAACCACATACATCATTGTTGTGTGTGTGATTTTTGCATTCTATTCTTTGTGATTGTTTCGTGGAATTTTATTGTGATAATTCTTGTACACACACACACACACACACACACACACACACACACACACACACACACACACATATATATATATATATATATATATACTGCAATGCCCTTTTTGCCCTTGAAAATTTTGGATTCCTCCTTATTTTGACTCACACTAATTTCCCCCCATTCTCTTCAAAATTCAAAAATAGGAGTAGAATAGTATTTTAGCATTTTGATGTCATTTTGGTTACTCTTACTGTTAGTCTGAAATGCATTACTTTTGAATCAAATCCTCTACTACCCTTCCTCCATGACACAACTCCTCCCAAGCTTCCCCTGACCTATTTTGACGGAAGCTTTGTATTTGAAGTAAAGACACATCCGACTAAACTTCATAGCTCCTAAACCTTATACCATATCACCAATAACCTAAATCCACCACCACCAAACATCCGACCACCTATATTTTATACAAACCAAACTTCATACCACCTCAAAGTTAGAACAACACCTCCGTCTGGAACCTCGATCCCTTCCAAACATTCTCTATCTCTCTGATTGTAACTTTGTTGGTTTTTCAAAATCTGATTGGAACTATATGTTTTTTTGTTTATGTTTCTGACCAGTGATATCTCCATCTCTCTGTGCCAGAGATACACATTACTTTTGATTCTAACTTTGTTGGTTTTTCCATATCCAATAGGCATTTTTTGTTTATTTTTATTTAGCTAAAAATATAATTTCTAGATTTTTTTTTAAATTTTTATATTTGTTACAATCTACAATTCTATTTTTAGACTTATTTGCAATTCTATTTTTTATTTTTTTGTGGATGTGTCAATGTTTACCTTTAAAATATTTTAGGTATTCCTAATACCACTTGTGGATTTTTATTGATCATTGTTTTTTTTATTTAGGGGAGTCCGCCTAAGTCAATTTCTTCAGCTCTAGGTAAGAATCACTAATAACTTATTCAATATTAGAAAATTGAAGGGTGTATTTCATATACTGGTGTTGTAGAATTATGTTGTCATTGTCAGAGCATAAATCTGACATTGATGATGGATTTGTCATCTTCTCAGAAGTTTCCATGATTTCAAGATGGTTGTTGATGGAACGTGTATGAAACTGATGCAAAGGAGCCTGCACATACAGAAGCTTGATACGGCGGAAATATTGCGTATTTCACCCGTTAACCTACGCGTTATTAGCCCCCGCGGGTATCTTATTCCCTATATTTATGCTCGTTAACCAGACAACCCTCGGATTTCTATGATAACATGTTTCGCAGGTGTTAATTGAGCTTTTGTAGGTATTTGGATGCTAAGTGTGAAGTCCGGATGCGTTTCGCTCGATTTTCCGTACACAACCGCACGCGCAAGGGCATTTTAGTCTTTTGATAGCTTGGGCACCTGGCCCGACATCTACACGGAAGTTGTAGCCCTCCTCGCTAGCTTCGCGTGGCCGTGAACGGTGCGCGATTCCGATGCATAACGACAAAGTTATGGCGATTGGAGCGACGTTGGATTGTATGCCAAAACAGGGAGGATTGCAGGCTGCCCTGCTTGGTCGATCTATCGACCATAAGGGTCGATCGATCGACTCTTCTTATTTTTGCCACGAATTACACTGTCGATCGATCGACCAAATGGGTCGATCGATCGATCCCCTGTTTTTCTGCAGATATTTTCTTTTCTTTTCTTTCTTCTTTTCTTTTATTCTAACTTACTATATAAGCCAAATTTTGGTTTTGTAATAAGCCCCCAGCCATATATACGATTTTAGGTTAGATTTAGCTTAGGTTTTTGGGGTTTTGCTTGGTTTCTCTTCAATTCATCTTGGTTTGACATCCATTTGGTTTGTAAGATTGACTATTCATCTTCCCTCTCATCTAATATAGATTGTTTTCCCTTTATTCTTGCTTTCTAGATAACTTTCATGCTTTCATAATTAGTTTTATTGCTTTAATTATTGCTTTCTTAGTCTAATTAGCATAACTTAGTTTAACTCACCATGCACCCTTAGATAAATAGGGTCGGGATTTCATTATCGCCATTTTCGGGCCCCGAACTCCGAAAACTAGGTTTAGTGCAAAATCGCGTTTAATTGAAACCGCGCGTATCAAAGTTGGATTGTTAAGCTTTTATCTTTCTTTGTCATGCAACGTTAGAGTTTATAGCGACAATCCGAATTTAATCCGCGTGTGATCATTTTTTCAGTTAAATGTTTTATCTCGCAACTTTGGATTAAATTCCTTCTTGTGTGATGTTTATGCTTAAGTGGAAATGCTCGATTAGATTGCTTTCGAGCCTTAACTCTAGTTAGTAAGTTGTTTCGATCCGTTTGGTAGAATGCGATCCCGATCCTCGCTTTACTTTAATTTAGCGTAACTTCTCATTTTCTTTTGTCACCATAACCTCCTATCACCTTTTACACTTTTATTCCTGAAGTAATTAAACAATTAACATCTGAAATTTAATAACTCCCTGTGGATTCTCGATACCCGACTTACCGCTGTGCTTGCTTGTCAAGTGTAGTCGTATATTAGGTTCTTTTGTATCGCGGCGGCGAAACACACAACGATTGTGCACTTTACACGCGCACACTTTTTCCGCCCGGCCAAAATGGCGCCGTTGCCGGGGATTTATTGTTTTAGATAGTAATTGTTTTATGATTTCATAGTATTTTTCCCTTTCTATTTGTATTCTTTCTTTTAACCTTTCTTGCAGGATTTGCATACTTCGAGCGCTAAGAAGCTTCTATTCGAGGTTGCTCACTTTCTTTCTTGGATTCTCCATCTTTTAACACCAAGGTAACCATGTCTTTCTTTTATAGTAATTACGGTTATTCTAATGATTCATACTTTGGGGATAGTTTTCAAGATTTTCTGGAAAGTGAAAGACTTGAAACCATTTATCGAAATGAAAATCGTCATTGGGAGCTTGAGTTGGATTCATTATTCGAATCCAATGACGATCTTCATCTCATTACTTTCGAAGACGAATTTCAACCAAATGAGGAATCCGAGGCTCTTGAGCCGAGGAAGCCTACTTTGGAAGAGACTTTTCTTCTTTACTCCCAAGGTTTGGAAAGCTTAAATGATGCTGGAATGAGACTTGGTGAACTTTGCGATGAGATTAATTCTTTTCCACAAAACAACGAGGAGGTGGAAACTTGTGTTTCGCCTCAATTCTTCAAAGAATTTCTCATCGAGTGTGCATCTCTCTCCCTCGAAATTCAATCTCCTTCCGACGATGAGTCGATTGAGATTGAATTTGTTTCATCACCATATTCGTTTTCCGTGATCGAACCATTAGAATCACCGGTTGATTCCTGTGAGTCGGTAGAAATTAAAACTTCTACACTTTTTGCCGACGAGGACTCTTTACCGGACTTGTTGTCGATGGATGTTATCCCGATGTGTGCACCATCTCCCATTCCATTTGAAAAACCTTTGGGAGATGAATCGATTTTTCTTGGACCTCAAGTGTACTTTTCCCCCTTGTTATCCAAATCCCCCATCGTCCGCCTAGAATTTCAAATTGGCGATGGTTCATTTCTTTCACCGCCCTCATGCCTTCTGTTGTTCAAACGGAATTCCTATTTTCCGGGAGGCATGCATGCTCGGGAGGGTCCACCGTTGATCCTCCAAAGTCAAATCGTGTTTTGGATGGACCCTCAAAAATTTCAACTTTTGGTATATAGTTAATTGCGCATTCCAAGTGTAGGTTGTATATACTAACTTCTTTATTTTTGTTTTTCTTGATTTTAGCCTAGTGTAATTAGCTAATATCTTTTTCTTTCTTTTTGTATGCTTGGTTCTAACTCTTTTGTAGGTTCAACGGACTTGAATTTGCGGAGATATGCGCCCCGGCACACATTTGTTAAGAAAATAATCAAAAATCACAAAAACATTTTTTTTCCTTTGATATTCACACACGCATCCTCATGCAATTGCATTTGTTTTTATTTTTCTTTTATTTTATTTTTCATTTGTTGTCGTGATTATGCGTGTGCGTTGCTCGTGTACATATTTTTATTCTCTTTCATTTTTATTTTTTTTATTTTCTTTAGCCTAGGCCTTTTAGGTGTGTATATCTAGGCCTATGTGTATTTTATTTTTATTTTTTTATTTTTTATTTCATATTTTCATGTATATATATATATATATATATACTATATTTATATTTATTTTCTTTTTATACCCCATAATTATCCCCAAAATGCATTTCCCCCCCCCCCCCCCCCCACTTTGAATTGCCAATGCAGTGAGCTTTTTCTGCTTGGTCGATCGATCGACCCTTGGGAGTTGATCGATCGATCGACCAGTAAAACCGAAACTGCTTCTTATTTCTCCCCTTTCTTCTTATTTCCCTCTTCTCCTCTACATACGATTTGTGCCCTAATATTTCCCTTCACCAAATTTCTTCATTTTTCTTCCAATCACTGCATATCCAAGGTATATCTCTACTTGTTTTTCATGATTTTGTATTTTTTGGTAGAAATGTGTCACAAAATGCATGTTTAAACCCTAGGTTGACACATTGGTTGAATTTTGGTGATTTCCCCTGATTTCGATTTGTTCCAACTGATTTATGCATGATTCTTGTTATATATCCACTCATGAACATGTTTTGATTGCTGCATTGTTGGTTGTTCATGAGTGGGGTGGTTTTGTTGGTTCAAACTTGGCATTTCTCACCCTTAGTGCACATTGCGCACGCCAAGTGTTCGCCAAAATGCCCAAAATAGTTTTCAATGCATTTTTGGCGCACACTTGGGTGATTTTTACTCGTTGTCGTATTCCGACATATTTTAGCGCAATGTTGCACTTTGTTACCTCGGTTTTGCGCACTCGCACCCCATTTCAACTCGTACACTAAACTAACCATTAATTGCGCTTACAATATTTTTTGTATTGCTTAATTCTTGTTTTGTAGGTTGAAATGGCACAATCAAAGAAATATAACTCCACTGTGTGCATGCCCACCTTGGGTTTCGAGGGTTTCCGTTGCAAGAAAGAACGGGAATGGTTTCAGGCCTATTTTGAGACTGCTCAGAGGCCGTTGGCCTACAATTATGCCTGGAAGCTTGAGGATTTGCCGAGTGAGGCGCGTATTATTCTGAGACGCCAGGGATGGGAGACTTTTCTCGCCACTAATGGGCGCATTAATGAAGAATTGGTAAGAATATTTTATGCGACATTAGTGGTGGTGAATGGTGACGGGCCGACCACTTTCGAGGCCATGGTTCGAGGGGTGAGGGTACCTTTCCGTTTATCAGATTTGGCCGCCTTCATGCATGTACCGAACCCCGAGAACGCTGTCAGTTTAACCGATGGGGATGTTTTTGGCTTGACGACATTGATAGAGAGCCTTGCACCGGGTGAAGAATGGAAAATAATGGCTTTTCGTTCGGCTGCAATGGAGGACCTACCGAGACTAATTCACTACATCAATGTCCACTGCTTTATGGTGACGAGCAACCGATCTGAGGTGCGTCACAAGCACGCCGCATTTATCTACGCACTGATTAATAATTTGGGCAATATCAGTTTGCCCAACATATTTCTGGATATGATGTACGCGACTGCCAAGGAGAGAGCCAAGACATTTTCCCTCCATTTTCCTGCCCTCATCACTAACATTTGTATTTCTCACGGTTGCCCAGAGTTAATCGCCGACCGCAAACACGATCCACTCGGGCTTCTAACTCAGGCCAACATCACAAGAATGCTGAAGCGCGAGTGGGGGCAACCGGCGACGAAGAGGCAGAGGGCAGAGGTTGCTGACGATATGGCTGAGGAGGAGGAGATTAGAGAGATGGAGACTGGTGAGGGTTCTCATGTGCCACATACAGAGGATGATGCCCGCTTTGCGGCATACCAGGTAGTGCAGGACCAGCGCTGGGAGGAGACCCAGCTCAGGTGGGCGACTTGGGAGTCGCGCCTGGACCAGTTGCAGGCCGATCAGCGGCAGCAGTGGGCTCAGCAGCAGGCTCATCAGGAGCAGTTTCAGGCCGAGCAGCGGCAGGAGTGGTCTGTGCAGAGGCAGGCCAGGGCACAGAGTAGACAGGAGTACCGGATGATGCAGCGGATGATGAGAGATCTTTATCTGCAGCGCAATGATTCCGACGCGCCAGTGCCTCCTCATTTTCAGGACCCCTCCGATCCTAGTGGTTCTGGCCACTAGGCTGTTGTTGTGCTGGGTTTCATTTTTGTATTTTGGGACCGGATAGTATTGTACTTTTTATTTTATTTTTATTTTTATTTGTATTTCTTTTATTTCAGAAGTTGTAATGTATTAAGTAATTTTGTATTGAACTTATGAAATGAGAAATGAAAATTTAGTTTGTGGTTGTTTATTGGATTTTGATGTGTGTGACCTTCCATTTTATAAAATCAAAAAGTTCACCATCAATTTATCTAGTATTTGCACTTCAGCCCCTCTATATTATTGTGACTTGTGACATAGATTCTCTTTACTTGATACATCGGTACATATTCTTCATTTGCTTTGTACTAACTTGTTTTGCAGCTTCATTTGGACTTGTACTTATGGAGATCGCTCCACGTGTGGGTAATATCATTCTTTTCCTAGCTTTGTGTTGTGTTCTTTAATGGACGCATTGGGGACAATGCAACATTTAAGTTAGGGGGTGTAGGATAGTCTATCCATTTTTGCTGTTTAGTCCTTGGATTGCATTACAATTTAGTTACAAAGCATCTTTTTGTGAAAAATTTAAAAATTTTCAAAAATATTTTCTTTCTTTTTTCTCCTTTGTTGGGCATTTTGCCCTTGTTTCCGATGATAAATTTTAATAATTGCCCGATCAAATAGACAATTCAACTATGCATGTTCTCGATTTTAGAAGTTATTAGATTCTAGTCCTCAAATCATTGATATTGTGAATAACTTCATGAATTAAACTTTATCCGTGAACATATGCACCATTCTTGTTATATTGAATTGGCTTAAGATTTTTATAACTCGGTATGCTTTTGCTGCATTTTATATACTTACACCGAGTGAGATTAGAGACTTATCTTCATTTGTGAGTGTATACACTATTCTTTTCTCATTGAAAACGTTACAGTCGTTGGTAATCTCTTTATTCTTTCATTGATCGTTCATTAATTGAGTTCATCATTGAAATGTGTTACTTGAGCATGATTTTCATATGATGTTTTGACTCGCGAATTGCGTATACTTTGTGAAATGATCATAGGCCCTCTTTGATATATCACCCATATGACCTTGACCTCACCTTTATATGTTCCCTAGTCAACCCACTTGAGCCTAAATACTAGCCTTTCTTTTCATTAACCAAAATCCCATAACCAACTCCAAATTGGAGTTTTATACCATATATATTACCTTACATACCCTTGTTTGGATTGTTGCTTGGAATTGAATGTTATTATTGTTGTGTGGTTGAAATTTGAGTATGAAAAAAGTAAGAAGTGTCAGAAA
Source organism: Sambucus nigra (assembly GCA_949130495.1). Classification (NCBI taxonomy): domain Eukaryota; kingdom Viridiplantae; phylum Streptophyta; class Magnoliopsida; order Dipsacales; family Adoxaceae; genus Sambucus; species Sambucus nigra. The sequence continues at coordinate 407,007,180 of OX422207.1, forward strand.
AAGAAAGTAGTGAAAAAGAGAAAGCAAAAAGCAAAGAAAACAAAGAAAAAGTGAGAAAAAGAAAGAAAAGAAAAACAAAGAGAAAGTTGTAAATATTGTTGGTAGTGTTTCAATAAGTTTTGATTACTCTCTCGATTGTTATATCTATGCTCGTTTGGACATCTTTGTCCAACTTTTGATATTGCCCACTTTTTACATTATTCCGAGTTTCATCCCCAAACACTTTGAATCCTTATATACTTCCCTTTCATTTCGTACCTTAACCTAGCCATACATTACAACCCTATTACAAGTCCTATGTGATCTTAAGTAGATGTAATTCAAATGTTTAAATAGTGTTGATAATCTGCGAAAATGCATTTCGCCTCTTTTAGTGTGCGGTATCCTTTCACTGAGATTGCAATTTTTATTTCCTATATAGCGTTCTTCATCTGTGACATGTGCACGGCCTAGTTTCCATTTACAATTACTCTTTATGCCCGCATGTCCCGTGTATTACCTCCCTTTTCATAGTGAATTCATTTGTTGAGCGTAATGCCCGTGAGGATTGAATGTATGCATGCTTTGATGTTTAGTATCCAAATTATTTAAGTTTTTCGCCAAATCATACCTTGCATATGCTCACTCCCCTCCCACATGTTAGAGTTTCAATTCATTGAGGTGCATTCGATAATGTTAATAACTACGGACTTCTCATGCGAATTCGTTTGCTATGCTAATAACATGTTGAAATCTTGTTCGCACTGATGAGTTTGTCTTACTTGATTGGGCATATTTTGAGGAAACTTTATGATGTTTGTGGGTTTCATCCCTGAAAACCCTCACGAGACGACACTCGTCCACTAGGGTAACCTAGGGGTTTAACGGCTTATTGCATATGCTAAATGCAATCGAATCGCCCGCGAAAGTGGCTTTATCTTTTCTATTGCTTTTATACCATACTTTTGTACTCTCTCCTGTGTTGGTTTACTAGTTCTTCTTGTTGCATCTTATTTCATTGCTAGGGACTAGCAATGTGTAAGTTAGGGGGTGTGATACGGCGGAAATATTGCGTATTTCACCCGTTAACCTACGCGTTATTAGCCCCGGCGGGTATCTTATTCCCTATATTTATGCTCGTTAACCAGACAACCCTCGGATTTCTATGATAACATGTTTCGCAGGTGTTAATTGAGCTTTTGTAGGTATTTGGATGCTAAGTGTGAAGTCCGGATGCGTTTCGCTCGATTTCTGTACACAACCGCACGCGCAAGGGCGTTTTAGTCTTTTGACAGCTTGGGCACCTAGCCCGACATCTACACGGAAGTTGTAGCCCTCCTCGCTAGCTTCGCGTGGCCGCGAATGGTGCGCGATTCCGATGCATAACGACAAAGTTACGGCGATTGGAGCGACGTTGGATTGTATGCCAAAACAGGGAGGATTGCAGGCTGCCCTGCTTGGTCGATCTATCGACCATAAGGGTCGATCGATCGACTCTTCTTATTTTTGCCACGAATTACACTGTCGATCGATCGACCAAATGGGTCGATCGATCGATCCCCTGTTTTTCTGCAGATATTTTCTTTTCTTTTCTTTCTTCTTTTCTTTTATTCTAACTTACTATATAAGCCAAATTTTGGTTTTGTAATAAGCCCCCAGCCATATATACGATTTTAGGTTAGATTTAGCTTAGGTTTTTGGGGTTTTGCTTGGTTTCTCTTCAATTCATCTTGGTTTGACATCCATTTGGTTTGTAAGATTGACTATTCATCTTCCCTCTCATCTAATATAGATTGTTTTCCCTTTATTCTTGCTTTCTAGATAACTTTCATGCTTTCATAATTAGTTTTATTGCTTTAATTATTGCTTTCTTAGTCTAATTAGCATAACTTAGTTTAACTCACCATGCACCCTTAGATAAATAGGGTCGGGATTTCATTATCGCCATTTTCGGGCCCCGAGCTCCGAAAACTAGGTTTAGTGCAAAATCGCGTTTAATTGAAACCGCGCGTATCAAAGTTGGATTGTTAAGCGTTTATCTTTCTTTGTCATGCAACGTTAGAGTTTATAGCGACAATCCGAATTTAATCCGCGTGTGATCATTTTTTCAGTTAAATGTTTTATCTCGCAACTTTGGATTAAATTCCTTCTTGTGTGATGTTTATGCTTAAGTGGAAATGCTCGATTAGATTGCTTTCGAGCCTTAACTCTAGTTAGTAAGTTGTTTCGATCCGTTTGGTAGAATGCGATCCCGATCCTCGCTTTACTTTAATTTAGCGTAACTTCTCATTTTCTTTTGTCACCATAACCTCCTATCACCTTTTACACTTTTATTCCTGAAGTAATTAAACAATTAACATCTGAAATTTAATAACTCCCTGTGGATTCTCGATACCCGACTTACCGCTGTGCTTGCTTGTCAAGTGTAGTCGTATATTAGGTTCTTTTGTATCGCGGCGGCGAAACACACAACGATTGTGCACTTTACACGCGCACACTTTTTCCGCCCGGCCAAAGCTCAAGAAATCTTATGCCAACTTGAACATTATTTTGTGAAACTAATGTGAATAATACCACTGACTACTAAGGGGCATAGTAAAGGTTCTAACCTGTAAGGGTAAGATACAACTGAACAAAATATTTGGTTTCATTCTATTAAATTAAGTCTGAAGCATCTCTACAACTTGAACATTATTTGGTGAGTCATAGAACTTAGTGACATATACTGGATTTAGATGAGTGGTAGTTGAAAAACTAATGTTTAATTTTCTGATGGAATCGAAAGACTTATATATATATATATATATATTAGTGGTTATGATTGAAGATAATAAACTCCCTTTTTTAGTTATTTAGATATGTACCCAAACTTTGGAAGTAATTATTGGTTCTTACAGTTTCAAATAATTTTATATCCCATACCTTCATATTATTGACATTAGACTGAATTAAAATTCTTGGAATGAAAGGAACTTAAAGAAGTATTCTCTCCCATCCTCTGTATTTCTCTCACTCCAAAATTAGTATTCACCAACATTGTCAATGTACTACGCTCTTATGTTCTCAGTAGTATGTAAGTTCTTCATTTTCAACCTATTAGCACAGATAGGTAGTGAATATAACTTCATGATTCAGACCTACTGTATTAAATCATAAGCTCATTATTTTGTATTTTTTAGGGGATGCTCTCAACGTTTTTAATAGCATGGGACTTGGGTTCTATTAGTTTTCTTTGCATGGATTTGACAAGGGATGTGTGAATAACAAACTTATCAACTATTAGATCATGTGAATCACAGAGGTATCCACTAAAGAAGTTTTTATCATAGTTGATCTTACTGAATTGGAGGAGGAAGAGGTATATGTGAGAATATCAGGTGCTCCACTGATTGGTACTATTTGTATGTGTATAACAACTGCACAAAAGTTGCTTCCTGAGATACAACAACTCCATCTTTTGCTAATTTAACATGATGAGATGCAACGGCTCCAACACAGTTTATTTTTGCTGGTATCACATGAGTAAATGAGATACAACAACTCCACACCTTAATTACTGGTGAGTGTGTCATGGTTACTATTATATACTTGAATTCCTAAAAATATCCAATACCTTTTTTGAGAGTCTGTATAAATTTCTTCTCCACATGTTGTAAATTTCTTATGTGGTAAAAAACCTCCACATGTTTGAGTATTCTAACTATTTAATGTGTTTTAACTTTAAACTTTTGGTTTTATTATGTTTACTTGGATTTAGGTTTGGTTATTGATTAAGTTCAATTAGTTTCTTTATGACCCTATAATAATTGGTTTGGTTTGGTTATTGGTTAATTCAATATCTTATTCAGTAGCTGCCATTTATTATAGAATATTGTGAAATAGGTTAGTAAGGCCGCTAAATGAAATGAAGGATACTAAAGTTGTCCTTGATGTGGTGAATTTAGGTAACTTTCTTTTCTCATGTGTAGTGAAACAGGTCTATAAGGTTGCTGATATCATATGTAAGGACCACAAAAGATGATTTTGTTCACATTTCTTCCAGTTATCATATATTGTTATTGATGTTTAGAGTGATTGATAGGTTTCTACACTGTATGAAACTGGAGTACTCTGGGATCATTACCAGGCCACCTCTATTAGGCTTGATATGTAATTATTATTATTTTAGAACTTCAACTTAAACCATCATATATCTATGTACTATTTGTATTCAACTTAAACCATTATGAAGTATCTTCATCCATATAAAATACAAATTTTTATTATGTTTCTTCTCACCTTCTCTTAGCTATACTCCTGCCATGCAAAGCTATTATTAAGATACTATAATAAGGTACATAGATTTACAAGAGACTATTGCTACTTACATTCAAACCACTCAAATTAAAGTAGCTACTTAGAATACCTTTGACATTTTTTGTTAGTTATTACCTTTTTATACGTTTTCGACCCTTAATTTTCTTAACACTGCTACTTCATGTGTTTTCGACAGTTAATTTACTTCAATAGTTAATTTACTTCTAATTGTTAATAGTTTATTATTTTTTACTTCAATATTTTTTGCTAATTGTTTAGTGATCAAGTTCAACATAAACTTAAACTCATGCATACTAAGTGATGTCAGGAATAAGAGTTTCCAGAATTGGATAGTGGACAACAAAGTATGAAGATTATCCCAATGCTTATACACACAAGATTCCGATTTAGATTCTAATCAAAGAGGTCTTTCTTGGTTGTTTCCGCCCAAAATTGAAGTACGGATAAAGCAATGCAACCTGAGAGTGCGGTGGCTCAAATGTCTTCGGCAATGGGATTTTAGGACAACATTGATATGGTCAACTACAACATTGATAGGGGTTGTTCACTTTCATTTCTTTTACATTCATATGCTATTTACTTTTGTTGATTTAGTTTTGTTGTTTAATATCTCTTATATATTTCATGTTTCAAGCTATGGGAACATGGGCCCAATGGGGTACATACCCTCCCCTTTTTTGTAACTTCTTTGTTGATTGAATAACTTCTGTTTTACTAATAAAAATATAATGCTAGCCATGAATTTATCTTGTGCAATGTCCTTAAAGAATGGTTTTAAATATTGGTTGATACCCTTACGTATTGTCGATTTTTAAAGGTTAATTAAGTTAGAGGGTGAAGCTTCAAAATGGGCTTTGCTAAGAAAGGTCACGGGTCTCATGAATTGACTTGGGGTATTTTCACGAGAGATCCAAGATATTCAAGGTTTGCTACTTTTTTTAATGAAGGATTGCTCCATTTATGCGAGGAATTGAGATTTGAATTTGACTGATTAAATTTTATTGGCCTCGTTGTTTGGAGGAGTTTGTATTTTTATTTTTATTTTTTTACACATTGGTGTTGTGAGAAATAGTTTCTGATTTAGAATTATTTCATGGATATGATGCTTACACTATTGTTAATGTGATTGTGTGTGTTTAATTGAGTGGTTTTTATTGATAATTGCAAATTTTCCTCAGTTAGATTTGGAAGTTTGCATGTCGAACATCTTAGTTCAGTTGTATGTTTAGGCCTGTAAACGGATCGGATTCAGATCGGATTCGGATCAGGAAAATCCAACTCCATATCCGTTTATATTGAACAGATTCAGATCCGATTCGATTATCTGGTAGATCGGATCAGGCAAATTCAAATCCATATGCGTTTTTGTTAAGCGGAGTGAGATCCGATCCGATTATCCAATCTAATTAATTTTGACCATTTTATTTGCAACATTTTAATTTTCAACTCTTATTACATAAATTTATTTTGCAAATGTTAAAAAAAAATGAAATAAAGTACTATTATAATATATATTTAAAATATTATTAAATACAATATATATTAATTAAAAATATATTATATATAGGTTACATATATATATATATATATATATATATATATATATATATATATATTAACGGGATCGGATTATTAATGGATCGGAGTATATATTAATTAGGTGTGCATCGTTTGTTGGGGTGTTTGTGGTAGCTGGCGATGGCGTCGTATCGTAAGTCCAAGTACTAATATTGGAGGTTAATTTGTCTTGTACCTTCAGGCACGGGCATACCCTAGTGTGTGTGTATATATATATATATATATATATATATATATATATATATATATGTGTCATAAGATATAACTATCTGGTCATCTATCTGAGTTTTTCCCGCACTACCTCTTTACCCTTGAAAATTTTGGATTCCCCCTCTTTTGACACACTTTATTTCCCTCTTTTCTTGAAAATTGAAATACATGGGTACAATGGTATTTTCTTCAATATTACATATAGGCCCACTTGCTCTATCAACCCCTCTGTCATTTTCGATCAAAACACAAAACCACCTAAGACATACTCAACCCATCAACAAAACTCTAAACTACATGTTTCTCTCTTCAGTATCCTTTTTCTCTTTCCAGATTTTAAATTTTAAACCCACTAGGGTCGTCTGTTGATCAAAACAATGTCAGGGGACTTTAATTCAGGAGTGTATAATCTCCGTGAGGTGGATAATTTGGGAGTGTATGATCCCCTTCCAATTCGGGTTAAGATACCCCATCTCATTTTTCAACCAGCACAGCCGCATATCCTAGAGAGAGAAGAGAGAAAACTCTCCAATGTTAAAGAAGAAGAACAATCGCTAGGTTAATCTCTCTAATCTTAGATCCATGCCTTTTCTTCTAATAGTTTTTTAAACTCAAGTCTTAGATCCATGGTTTCATCTTTCTAAGTCTTAAATCCCCTATTTCATTAAACGAAGAAATATAAGAGCAAACAGTTTATTATTTCGATCAAACAATTTATTGATTAAACTCATGTCTCGGTCCATGGTTTATTGTTTAGATCAAACAATGATATTTTTTTAACTCAAGTCTTAGATCCATGTTTTGAACCAACAATCCATGATTTATTATGGATGCAAATGATTATAAGAAATTCAAACAGTTTATTGTTTAATCCAATGTTTTAGTAAATGCAATTTTGATTCCGATAATGCCTAATTCTCCACTAATTTAACATTTCTTTGCTCCATCATTATTCGTGATTGACCAGTTACGAAAAGCAAAGATTGTTGATTCAAAATCTTATTTGTAATGTGTGCATCAAAGTTAGCATGTTTGTAAACCGTGCTGAACGTGATTATGTGACGCATGAAGATTTCATGAAGGGTGTCCAGATATTGAATGAATCAAAGAAACTTAAATTGGCTACTCACTACAATGCTAATTTTGGGAACAACTAAGAACCTCTTTTTTCAGTTTTAGGTGAAAATGCTGATTGGCTCTATTAATATTTGTTAGGAAATGTACTCTTGGGCTAGAGAAACATACTATCACATATTTTCTCATTGAGTTTGATGTTCTTTATTCTTTAGATTAGAAGTGGTTTTCATTTAGTCATTCGTTATTACTATGTTTTTTCTTTAGAACACGTAATCATATGCAATATTTGTATAACATGAGTTACGTTGATGGTTTCTTTAGAACATTGATTTACTTTTTGTTTTCCTTTTTATTCTGCTGAGTTAACCATTTTTAGTTCCACTTAATAGGTACTCTGTCTCTCCAGGGTTTTCGGAGGGGTGGTTAATTTATGAGATTTTAGTTCAAAATACGTGGGGTTTAATTTCTGTCATAGACATGACATGTTCGTCAAATCAATGCCATAAAGATACAAAGAACCTTATAGTTACCTATTTATAATTTTTGGAACAAGACGTTTTTTTTGTTACTAAATAAACACACATATATTTAATGCTTAACTTACATTTTTCATACTTTTATTTACATCTCTTTGTTTTGAATTATCTATGTATATTATCTTCCTATCTTTGTTCATTCAGATTAATTAGTTCTGCAAGTAAATTGAAATTAAGAGATTTGAAGGGAGCACTCATGGACACCGACTTTGCAATGCACGATGGAGAGAAAAATGTGAAGGCTTTATTTCTCCGTGGTCAGGCGCACATGGAACTTAATGATATAGATGCTCCAGTACAGAGTTTCAAGAAGGCATTGGAGTTAGAGCCAAATGAAGCTGGAATAAGGAAGGAGAATATGATGTGAAGTTTTGTCTCTACATCTATTAAATTACTTGCACCTGAGAAATAACAGAGAATTCTGAAGGACATTTTGGAGGTATCCCCCCCCCCCCCTTCCCTTTTAAAATTTATGAGTAATTTAACTAAGACCCCTAAATATGACGATTATATTCCATTTTTAAACATGCTGACATGCAATTTTAACCACTCTTAAAGAAATATGCACGAAGGATCTGGCTTATGAACTTACAGGCATGGGTTGATGCAGAGAAGCATATTGAAGAAATATATGATGGGAACTTTAGCAGGATTAGATCAAGAAAAAAATCGAACTTCTTTCTCTCGACTTCTCATGTCGAAAAAATAATCGAATATTAGCATATTGAAGAAATATACTTACCTTTTTTATAAATGATTTTAGGTTTATACATTCAAATTGAGTACCAACGAATTGGTGTTAAATCCAATTAGTCTCTTTTTCAGTGTAACTGGATGTTGTTCTTTTATTTATGTTAATATTTTATCATAATCAATCATAGGTTAATTGTTTGGGATAGAGGTTTGTGGATGTAGTTTTGATTTTACATTAGAATTTCAATTTCCAATATATTATTTACATTATAGATGACTTTATACATGAAATTATTAATGATTATTGTACTATTTTTTTATTTCTTAAACATGGTGGTGGATAGTACTATAAATAAACAAAGAAAATTTTGTCCAAATTTTCTACAATATTTACACATCAGTGGTGTACAAAATAATTTCAACTTAAAAGTACTAGATATTTGGTTCCGCATTAATAATAATATCGTTGATTTTTTTGTTCTAAAAAGGGAGAATAGTTCAATAAACAAAGGAAGCCTCGGCGAAATTGTTTAAATTATCAGATTTAGCATTAATAATAGTATAGTTGGCATTTTTTTTATCTTAAAGAGGGTTGATTGTCTCATAAAAAAAAGAAAACAATGCCTAATATTTTAAAAATAATAGGTTTGTATCGTAAGTTATTTCAGAAGTTGTTTATCAATTACGAACTACGACGTATGGTCCTATCAACAACGTACACTTTTAAAAAAATTCATCGTGGCTTCAGGCACGGGCATACCATATATATATATATATATATATATATATATATAGAGAGAGAGAGAGAGAGAGAGACTCATACATACTAAATTTACATATCAATTTTTTTAAAATAGTAAAAAAATTAATTTTGAGTAGAAGTTTTTGTATGGTATTTTAAACATTTCAAGGGACCCACATAAAAAAATCAACTAAAAATAACTTGTTTTGCTATTTTTAAAAAATCGGTCAACTTTCATAGCTTTTAAAGCACTTTAAAAGTAGTGAAAGTTTGACCGATTTTTTTAAAAATAGCAAAAAAAGTTATTTTGAGTTGATTTTTGTATATGGGTAACTTCAAATGTTTAAATATCACATAAAAATAAAAATATTTTTTAATATAGCTTTGTACCAACAAGTATGTAAACTTGGTATGTATGAGAGCCTGCTTCTCTCTCATACATTTATTGTTGATTTATATGTATGACATACCTAGCCTACTTGCTATCGACCGAAGGTTTGCGCATACAGGACAATCATATCATGATGAGCCTTATGGGGGATTTTTAACTTGTTACCTAGGGACATAGAACTTAGGGATTAAGCACCACTTTTGTGAATAAGGGTGTGATCGGTCATTTGGTTGCGTAGGTATGTGCGTAGCCCAAAGGCTTAGGACTATGTTCACCTCCAATATGTGTATTTTGATATTTATGGTTCGAGGCATACACCGAACCAGCAGTCCTTTGTACAATGATAAGATATACCCGGACATGATAGCAGAGTATGTGCGCACTGCAACTGAGCCTCGGGGTGCAGTATTGTATATATATAACAGAGTGAATGTGTATATATATACTTGTGATAATGTTTACTGTGTGAATTAACTAGACATGAAAGATAATGAAATCTGAAATGAATTAAGTAAGTGAATACTTAATTATATTGAATTTAAAAAAGGAGTTTATCCATGTTAAAGAGAAATTGGATGTATATGTAGTACCTGTATTGCGAGATAAATACGTGGGAAAGATATGGGCTATGATTAGTTGGCATTAATATGAACTAGTTAGCGTGGGAACTGTAACTAGTTTGACGTAGAGGCATGTTAGGCGTGCACTCTAGATGAGTGGTGAGAATCTCAAGATAGAGTCTGATAATCTAACATGTATATAATAATTTCTGAATATAGCATTTATTCACTTGCTGTTTTCTAAACTATTTTTACATCGGGCTCTGACCCGTTTTATTGCATATTCTCTTCTCTCTTGTATTTCCTATATCAAATGTCCACCCGTAAGGACGCCAACCATAGAGGATTAAGATATTTGACGAGCTTTGGATGCTATGGAGTTTTGGACTTTGTTTAGACGCTTTCATATTCATTAATTCATACTCTATAGTTGATGTTTCATTTAAGGCATGTCGCCCAAGAGGATTTAAGTATTTTCATTCTATCCCAGTTAGTTAATGTATTATGTCAGTTTTTCATACATTTGGTTTTATTAGAGTTTATTGTATTGAGATATTAAACTGAAAAATCTTATTCCAGTTGCATTTAATTCATTTTTGATATTACTCAGATGTTATTCATTGTGTGAATGGATTGTGTTAAATGGTTTATGTTTTAAAAAGGGAATTTTTAATATTATTAAAATTTGGAATAATCGTTTTAACACCCGCTTAGTTGGATATTAGGTAATTAATAATAAAAATAAAATAATTTTTGAAATTGACTGATCACACGATATTTAATTGAGCGGGGTGTTACAGGTATGTACAAGAGCCTATATATATACCCCATCATGTAAGAGCTCTTTATTGTACAGACCCCGATACATACTCTTTTTTTAAAATAGTAAAAAAATGATTTTTTTTTATGAAACTTCATGAATATGATCTCCACGGTGAGAAGATCATCCCTAATTTTTTTCATAAAAAATTCAATAAAAACATCGTTGAGATGAGGTAATATATAAAAAAAATGGTATAAATATGTATATTCGACCGTCGAAATTTTGGCGATAATCTCACCCACTTTTTGATTGAATTTCTTAATGAAACTTCATTGATATTATCTCGACAGTGGGAAGATCATATCCATGAAGTTTCATCAAAAAATTCAACTAATCAAGTGGCTGACAAGGACCTAATATTTCAACGGTAAAAAATGCATATTTATATCATTTTTCACATATTACCTCATCTCCACGGTTTTTTATTGAATTTTTTGATGAAATTAATTGGAGATGATCTTCTCACCATGGAGATTATATCCATGAAGTTTCATAAAAAAAATCATTTTTTTACTAATTTTAAAAAATGGTATGAACCGGACTTTGCATTATAAGAAATCCTTACAAGAGACTTTCTGTATATATATATATATATATATATATATATATATATATATATATATATATATATATATATATATATGGCCGTTCCGGACATTGATAAAAATTGACAAGCCTTATGCAAAAGTTGTAATATAGGCCTGTTTTAACAAATTGACCAACGGGGGTCATGTGCGATCGCTCGCTTAGCACATGATCAGAGCCGCTCCTGTATATATACATAGGGGTGTTCACGAGTCGGTTGGTTCGATTTTGGCTGAATTTTTTGAGCCGAACCGACCATGTCGATTTTTGGAGGAGAAGAACCGAACAGAACCGAACCGAAACTGTTGAAGAGCCGAACCGAACCGAACATGGATGATTTTTGACAGGGCCGACTCGATTTGCCCATCGATTTTGACAGGGCCGGTTTTATGCAGGGATGGTTCGGTTTTTTAATTGATTTTAATAAAAAATATTTTTTTAATACCTAATATGAATATAAAATTAAAAAATATAATATAATATGCCAACACTAATATAAATTTAATATAAAATATAAAATTAAAAAGTATAAAAATTAATTCGGTTCGATTCGGTTCAAAATCGATTTTTTTATGCCAAAACCAAAAATCGAACCGACTCCTTCGGTTTATAGCTGGTCAAATCGAACCGACCCGACCCTTAAAAAAACCCGGCCCGAAAATTTACGGTTCGGCTCGATTTTGTCGGTTTGGTCGGTTTTTTTGCACACCCCTATATATATAATGGGTTTTCACCAAAAAAAATAATTCTTAACAGAAAAATACTTTTGTAAAAAATAATTTTAACAAAAAAACAACAACTTACAACGAAAAAAACAGTTCTTAAAAAATAGTTTTAACAATAAAAACAGTATATAACGAAGGAAAAATAGTTTTTCAAAAGAAAAATAGTTTGTAGTAAAAAAATTAAAAATATTTTTTTGTCCAAAAGTGAAAAACTTTTAACAAAATAAATAATTTAACAAAGAACAATTTTTAATGAAAAATAAATTTTAACAATAAAAAACAGTTTTGACAAAAATAAAATCGTTTTTTGGCGAAAAATAGTTTTTAGTGAAAAAATATTTGTTAGAAAATTAGTTTTAACAAGAAAAGCAGTTTTTAGTGAGAAACAATTTTTTTTTAAAATATTGTAGCTCCTGCGCAAAAATTTATAATGAAAAATAAAAAAAAATAAAAATATTTTTAATGAAAAATAAAGTTTAACAATAAAAGAAATTGACAAAAATAAAAGAGCAAAAAATAGATTTAATGAAAAACAATTTTTTTTTAAAAGAAGTTCTAATACAAAAAACAGTTTTTAGTGAAAAATATTGTTTTTAGAAAAACAGTTTAACCCCCCCACCCCAAAAAAATAGTTATAACGAAAAAAAAATATTGAAAAAAAAACAGTTTTTAACAAAATCTAAAAAAATGGTTTTAAATAAAAGAAACAAGTTTTAAAAAAATAATTTTTGTAGAGAACGCAAATCTATGGAAAACTTTGCCATCCTATATAGATAAGTAAATTTTGTTCATAAATTTATCAAAATAATAACAAAATATGTATGTGGATATGATATTCATAAAATATAGAATTTATCATGAAAAATAAAAATTTATCAAATAAACAAAATAGTGAATAAATTTGACTTATCAAATGCACCCTTAGAGCAACCCTTATGGGTATGCTAAACATGTATAAATACCCTATATGGGTATGCTGTGGGTAAGGCAAAACGGTAAATATAGAAATCGGTAGGCTATAAAATAACAAAGATACAATTGGCTTAGTTGGTTTTTTGTGGGACCCGCATCCAAAACGGAACATCATGTTCCGCGCAAGGAAGAAAAAAAAAATTATTTTCTTAAGCGGAACATGATGTTCCGCCCAAGCAATTCCCTATTTCCACTTTCATCCCCAACTGTTTCAAATGGTTTCAACGGTTAAATATTTTTTTTTATCCAACGGTTACATTTCAACGGCTATTTATTTATGTATCCAACGGTTACATTTTTTTTTATTTATAAATACGATTACATTTCTTCATTTTCATTTTTATTTGTATTGTAAACACTCTCAAACCCATTCTCTAGTGTCTTCATTTTCTTCATTTTTATCATTTTCATTTTTTTATTCAAAACATTCTCTAGTATCTTCAATATTATTATTACCAAAAAATATTTTTTTAGGTAAGTAAATATTATTTATTTACCCATAAAAAATTTCAAAATTTTTATATTTGCTTAACATATTTCGTGATTATTTTACAATGGTTCGAGGTCAAAATATGTCTCAACACGACGATGAAGTATTATGCACCGCTTACGTAAATCAAACAAATGATGGTTTACGAGGAACTAATCGACCTAGCACATTATTTTGGGATGTAGTCGTCCAAGAATATAATACAACGACGGGTATCACTGAACGACGGACGGGACCCAGCCTACAAACCCGATATAGTAAAATCTCGAGGCACGTAATGTTATATGTTTCTAAATTGAAAGATGCATCGATGACAAATCGTGCTAGTGGGACAGTTAACACAGATTGGGTAAAATCACTTATATCTTTTGTAATTTTTTTAAAATATTATTTCTCTTAAATCTGTTGCTAACGAGTTAATAAAATTACTTTGTTATTTGTTTTTAGGTTACTGCAGCTAATCTAGCATTCCAGCGAGAGAACAAGGGAAAATCATTTAATTTCGAATCTTGTTACCAAATTTTAAAAGAACTCCACAAATTTCAACTTTCCCAAACTTTTTTAGACTCCCCTCAATTTCATTTTGATTCGCCAATGATGGGTGCGACAGATACTGAAGGAAGTCTGAATCCTGGGTTTCACGAAGGAAATTCCAAAGATGGGGCAGAAGTTGATATAGAAAGGCCTTATCCGAGGCCACCTGGAAGGAAAGAGATGAAGCAACGGGCTAAAGGAAAAGCGAAGGCTACAAACATTGAGGTGAACCGAGAAATACTGAATAGTTGCTCTTCATTCAATGAATCATTTGAGCGATCATGTCAGGCTGATCGTGTACGTGACGAAGAGACCCGTTTGGGGCTTAACCGTTCACTGCAACTAAAGGAGCGAAGTTTGGAGCTCAACGAACGCAGTATATTGGCTATGGAGAGGAAAGATATGCGTGAACAAATATTGCTTGATCAACAAATTATGAGCACTGACACCTCAAACATGAATTCAATCCAGAAGGAGTACCATGAATACCTCGTGCTTAATATAATCAACAAAGCACGGCGCCAATCGGAATTTCCAAACTATCCACCACACGGGGGTCAATCTGGATTTTAAAATTTCTATGCTTCTGAGTATGTAACATGTTATTTATTTTTATCGTTTGATCTACTATGTAATATTATTTTATGGGTTGTGAAATGAATTTGTTTCAAATTTCCACAGATACACATTAGTAAGGTACAATAATAACGATACAACATTAAATTGGGTAAAATCACACACCATTATTGGTGAACACTCTATAAATTTATACTGAACACAGAAATTGGTTAAAAGCATACACTCTTCGTATTATTACATTTATATTTTTATACTGAACACTCTCTTAATTTATGAAATGAATTTGTGAAATTAAGCTTCATATTGTGAAATGAATTTGCGTCAATCTTAACAATACAACATTAACAACATTAATAATAAAGATAACAACATATTAATATTAATAATAAAGATAACATATTTATTAATTATCGAAATCCCAATCTACATCATCCAAATTTACAGCATCAGACATGTCATAATTTTGCGTTGACGGACCAGGTTGGCTACTATCTTCTTGTGCACCAATTCCATCCATGTGCGGTCGATACACTGTGGTCGCAGGTCGGGGATCTTCTGTGGGGTTGTAAAAGGGCGAGGTTGTACCACTAAAAAAATTAGGCGGGGGAGGAGTCCGCTCGTGAGATACACCCAACTCTTGGAGCTTCCTTGTAGCTATATCCAACTCATGACTCCAATAGTTATTAAGATGCATGGCTGCACCTAGAGCGGTGGCTCTCGATGACTGCCAATAATCAGAGAATTCCCGACTAGTAAATAGGAGGTCATCGTATGTGGGCAATTCTTCATCGACTGCAATCCTGTCCGGCCGTGGAACCAGAATCAATATGGGTACACCAGAAGGACTGCAAAATGGTAGATCCCAAGTCATTTGTGGTTGAGTGGGATTTACCCGACCAGTGGGAGTCTCATAAGCGCCAGGTGCCTGTGAAGGGACAGTCGGTATTTGGATGTGGTATGGCAGTGCGCTGGGACTTATGACATCCGTGTTGACTGCTCGATAGAGGGGTGGCATTACAAGGCCTAGGGACACTTGCTTCCAGTAACGGTCATACATGATAATTACTAAATACCTAATAAATACTAAATACCTAATAAATACTTCAGTTACAAATACACAACTAAAAATTATTTAAAAAACATAACAAAAACCTATAATTTCTTAAATAATTTTATATAAACACTCACTAAATTATTTTAAACATTCACTTAATTAATTATTTATAACATAATCGAAAAAAACAAAACAGAATATTAAATATTTACAAAAACCTTCACTTTAGTTAATTTCAAAAACAAAACAGAATATTAAATATTTATAAATATTCACTTTAGTTTATTTCATATGAAAAGAACCTTACAAAAACCTAACAAATAATATTCTGTTTATAAACATTTACTTTACTTAATTTCATATAATTTCTTAAATAATTTTATATAAACACTCACTAAATTATTTCTCTCATTCACTTAATTAATTATTTATAACAGAATCGAAAAAAACAAAACAGAATATTAAATATTTACAAAAACCTTCACTTTAGTTAATTTCAAAAACAAAACAGAATATTAAATATTTATAAATATTCACTTCAGTTTATTTCATATGAAAAGAACCTTACAAAAACCTAACAAATAATATTCTGTTTATAAACATTTACTTTACTTAATTTCATATAATTTCTTAAATAATTTTATATAAACACTCACTAAATTATTTCTCTCATTCACTTAATTAATTATTTATAACAGAATCGAAAAAAACAAAACAGAATATTAAATATTTACAAAAACCTTCACTTTAGTTAATTTCAAAAACAAAACAGAATATTAAATATTTATAAATATTCACTTCAGTTTTGAAAAGAACCTTACAAAAACCTAACAAATAATATTCTGTTTATAAACATTTACTTTAGTTAATTTCATATAAATAATTACTGATATATTGTATATTTTGTATACTGATATTTTGCATATAAATAAGTACAAGTAAGAATTAAGTAATTAAATGGAACATTAAAATGACAAAATAAATAATTTACAAGGATAAAAAAGCAGAGGAATTACCTGCGTTCGATCTGAGTAGTAGTTTTTTGGAAGTGTAAAAAAATATTTACGGGTGGTGATTTAAATAAGGTTGATAGCAATTAATATTGCAGTTGAAATATAGGTGGAGTTGTTGAGTAATTAATTCGGGGAGAAAGATAAAAGCTGTAAAACATTTGGGGGGCAAAATGAAAATAGGAAGAACCTACCGCGGAACATGATGTTCCGCGCAAGACTTGATCAAAACGACGTCGTTTTAGCACCAGTATTGTATTTTTGCCTTTGCCCACAGCAGTTTCCATCTTTTTTTACGTGTAAATATAGCCTAGTAAAGTGTATATTTCTCTTACCCATAAGGGTTGCTCTTAGTGCTAACCAAAGGAGACCAAAGAAGTAAGGTGTGTCACAAGGTCGGGCGTGCCACAAGTATGATTACAAATTGCAGTTCGTGGAACGTATCCCTTGCATGAGAATAAGCCCAACCCATAAAGATGTTATTGATTAAACCATACCTTGTTCATGGTATATACTATATAATATCAACTCCCAACAGTTGAAGTTCGAGTTATACGGGGACCATATAAAAGAGCAGTCTGAGGAAAACTGCGCAGACAAGTTAAAATAAACTGTCCGCTTTGTTTGATTTGGGGCATCAACAATACAAAGTAGCATATGCCTACCAACCAAATCCATGTGGCGGAGGAAACTACCAGGAAAGTGGAGTTTCCGTTTGGTGTGTAATTGCACCAAGCAAGCGTGTGTCCATGTCGTGCACTTGCATGGTAGCACAAGCTTAAGTGTTGCCCATCCAGACAAACACATACCTCCAAAAATTGGCGTCTTTTGCTACTATGTATGTCATTTAGGCTGGCTTTTAGCGGTCCACCATTTTAGTTACCATGTGATCTTTACATTTTAATATATTTTATACACATTCTTCACGTATGATCTCACGGCCGTTGAATTGGAATAGAATTATTTTTCATGAAAAATAGTAATTTTAGGTTAGTTTTTATTTTTATAGTATTTTGATTTTAAATATATTTTTATATAAATAATGATCATAATTATAAAATGTATTTTGTAGTGTTGTCATTTTACATAAAAAACATTTCTTATCCAACTCCCAAAGAATTGATTTTTCATAAAATACGTAAAATCATATCACTTCTATCTTTTTTCAACCATTTCCCAACTTTATGAAAATGAACTATTTTTCAATTATTTTTCTAACCTTGTTACTAAACACACACTTAGTGTATATAACATTTTTCTTCTTTAAATTGTTTTTTAGGTTTTAGTTTCATCACAACATTTTTAGGAGTGTGTTAAATTCCTATTTTTATAAAATTTATATATTGTGTCAAAAAAATTCAACATCAAGAGCGTGTCAAAACTAAATAAAGTGAAATTATTATGCATTTTGTACAATTAATATACATGGACAAGTACAAGATACCTATCAACATCAACAATGCCAGAGAGATTCAATTTTTGAATTCAATTTTGACACAAAGTGATATATTATCATCACATTGGGTGGTGTATATAGGTCACATGGCTTCCATTAAAAACATCACCAAATGTGGTGATGACACCTCACTAAATCCCAAAATTTGGTCAAAAAATTGGATCTCCCTAGCATTTTCCCTATCAACACTTACCCAATCTCATGTTTGTCTCCTCCACTAATTTCCCCCACAATCACTCCCTCATGGAGCTTTTCTTTATGTTAGTGTTGATTTACTTCTGTATAATGGATATTAACAAGTACTATTGGAGAATAAAAATAGTTAATTAGAGTAACCCTAATGAATATACTATTTGATAAATATTTTTTTGCATATTTAAAATTTTAAAAAGGGTGTTGCCACAATAAGACCCAATAGATATGAGGCTACTTCATGTCACGTTTAAGTTTGGACCCTTAGACAACATTTGATTTGAGGTTACATCATGTCACGTTTTCTGTGATAACAAAAGTTGGGTACATCATGTAAGATGAGGCTACCCAACTTTTGTGAGTTTAGACGCTTTCACGGGACATGAGGCTACCCAACTTTTGGGTCGTTAAACCCTATTGTGATCACAAAGGTTGTTGAATCTTACTAAGAAAAAATCAAAGTGAAGAAAAAAGAGTACAACTTTTATGATCATGAGGCTCCGCAACTTTTGTGAGTTTACAAGATGTACCCTCAAATCTTAAAAGGTTTAACGACCCAATAGATATGAGGCTACATCATGTCACGTTTTCTGTTAAAGGGTAAGGCTACCCTTTAACAGAAAATGTTTTCACGTGACATGAGGCTACCCAACTTTTGTGAGTTTAGACGCTTAGTGTTGCCTTGTTAAACCCTTTAACAAAAAATCCAATGAGAAAAAAACCTAGTTAAAGGAAAAAGAGTATAGTGTGTATATGTCCAAGCTATCATGTTCTTATCTCCCCCTGATAAGATGCTCCCGCTGATTGGATATCCCCCCCCCCCCAGTTTTGGTATTTTCATGATGATTGAGTCGATGCATACCGATCTCATACACAAGCTTCTAGAATATTTATTGCAAAAAGATCAAATATGTTGTCACTTTAATCTCATTTTTCATTTGAACCTTGAGTTTTATAAGATTTTGGTGAAGAAGGTGGGGATGTCACTTTATATGATCCATTTGACTTTAATTGTGTAACTCTTATGGAGTTCATATATGTAGATAAATTAATATGTGCTAGTCATATCTCCTTCAATGTAGCCTATTTGAATTTGAGGTATACAAACATCATTGTCTTCGTATGTAGTAGTAAGAGCATATGTTGTTGAGGGTAAGTTGATTCGTATAAAATATTGCATATTTTCACCCTATATCTTTATGCATTCTAGGCTTTTACAATCCTTAATGCCTATATTTATGCTCACTAACTAGAAAACCTTAGATTTGGATATATACATGCTTTGCAGGGGTTAATTGTGCTTTGGTAGGTATTGGAACGCTAAAAGTGAGGATCCGTTGCATTTGGGAGAATTTTCGTCGTCGGATGCTACTTCAAGGGAATTTTAGTCAATTCACATTTCATCTTCGGCTCGTGGAAATTCCATAGATGCAACAATCGTTGAGAAAGCTTCGTGTGGCCGCAAACGGTGCGCGATTCTGAGTCTGGATGGTGAAGTTATGTCTGTTTTAGTTTGTAACCTTTTCCCCCTCTTCATGGACCAAACAAGGCTGAGAAACAGAGTACCGATCGATCGTGGTTGAGGGCACGGTCGACCGCAGTTTTGGATTTTTCCTTGGAAAGGAGACAATATGATTTTAATAGAAAGCGCGGTTGATCGCGCCCCTGTGACCGGTCGACCGCGATCACAAAATATTTTGCCTCTTTTCCTTTTCTTTTCGTTTTCCTTTATTTATTTTCCAACTTGCTATTTAGTTTAGGTTAGGGTTTAGGGGTTTGAGAGCTATTTCTTAATTCGTGGTACTTTCATCTTCCCTCTCCATTAATATAGTTTGTATTTCCTTAATTCTTGATTTCTAATTTAGTTTACATGCTTTATTTAGATATTCTCATTTTGTTGCTTTGTAGTGTAGATTTATCGCGTTTATTTACTGAGTTTTTAATATGCTTTCTAGCGAATTTAGTCTAGGTTATGTCGGATTGAACTCATTCCGGGTTAACATGTTGCTTGGCTTTGGTGATGGTGTTCATGGGTCGATTTCGGGTGTGTTGTCCTAGTTATTACGCCTAGGGGATTTGACGGGGAATATCATGTATGCTCCGTGCTTACGACCTTGCGTGCATAATTTCTGGGATATTTGTTGACGCCAAAATCATATTAGGCTTTTATAAGAATTTAGGGGCATGACAACCCTTGATTTAATTAACTGTCGAAACGAGACGCATTTGTAATAACTCGTCGACCCATGTAACCATTTTATACTAATAAACTCGGGTGAGGGATATTCGACGCAACCTATAGTTTTTAGTCGCTTTATTAGTCTAGCTTTATTTTCCCTTGCCTAGATTAATCTTTCCCTTTTTTGAATCTTTTCCCTTTTTGTGTATAATCATCTTTTACACTTTTATTTAGGCGTATTAAATCCTATAAATTCGAGCAACTTGTCTCTGTGGATTTTTGATACCCGACTTACCGCTACATTTGTATCGCAAGTGCAGTTGTAATTTAGGTTTTTTTATTAACACGGTGAAACGAAAACAACGATTAGCGTTTTCATGCGACGCTAATTTTCACACTTAATCAAAATGGCGCCATTGCCTGGGATGAGTTTGTTTTAGAATTTATTTGATTTAGTATTTCGTAGTATTTTCTTTCTATTTGTATTTTTTGGCTAACATTTTTGTAGGACTTCTACATTTGAGTGCCAAGAAACGCTTGAATTGTTCGCTCGCGCATCTATTTTGTGGAATTCGCCACTTCGAGCCATTTTTGGGGTAATCATGTCTTATTCCAAGTCTTTCGGTAATCATTGTTATAATTCTCAAAATGCTCGTAATCCTATGACTTTCGGTGGATACTTAGAGTCCAAAAAATTACAAATTCAAAAATGACTTTGGGCGAGTGTAACGAAAGTCAAAACTTGGGTTATTGGAATTTTGATGATGATGATAATGATTTTGGGCCTCTAATTCCTTATAATAGGAATTTTGAAACGAATTGCAATAGTTTTCAAAATTCTTATAATAATGAGTTTAAGTTTAAGTCCGATGGTAATTTTCAAAGTTCGCATCCTATGACTTTTGGCGAGGGCTTGCGTATGCTTGAGAATGAGAAAATTGAAAATCGTTATCGGGAAGAAAATCGTTTGTGGGAACATGAATTGAATTTATTATTTAAATCCGACGACGATTTTTCTTCCGAGACTTTTGAAGTCGAGGAATGTTTTGAACCAAATGAGGACTTTGTTCCTACTTTGGAACAAATCATTATCGATTTTGCCCATTGCATAATAGATATTGAAAGTGAGGATGAAAATGACGTAATATCTATTTGCAATGAAATGACTTCTTCTTTGGCCCCCAAAGAAGAACATTTCATTGAAAATGATCTTATTTCTTTCGAAACTCAATCTTCAACCGATGATGATGCATCTCTTGAGTTTGAATTTCATTCCTCCCCATTTTCATTCTCTGTTATCACACCGTCACAAGTACCCGATGATTCGGTTTGAAACTTTAATGTTCTAAACCTTTTCGTCGATGAGGAGTACTTGCTCGAGTCTCCTTCCATGAACGCATATTTGCCTTCATGTGCGCCACCTCCCATTCTAATTTCAAAATTTTTGGGAGGATATTTGGCTTTTCTCGATCCCCACATGTTTTTGTCACCGATTCAATCCAAATCCCCCATCGTCCCTCCCAAACTTTTAATTGACGATGGTTCCTTTCTTACGCCTTACACATGCCTTCCGTTGTTCAAACGGAATTCATATTTTTCGAAAGGCATGCTTGAGAGTGAGGGTACACCGGTTATCCTCCAAAGTCAAATCGTTCTCATGGTGGGCCCTCAACTATTTATACTTCTACTGTACAGTTAGTGTGAATCCTAAATAGTAGGTTGTATATAGTTAGCTTTTTATTCTTTCTTTCTTTTTATCTTTTCTTACCTTTTTAATTTAGTCTAATGTAATTAGTTAACTTTTTGTTACTTGTTTTTGTTATGCTCGGTACTAACTTATTTTGTAGATTCTTTGGACTTGTTCTTATGGGGATCGCTCCAATTTTATGTAATATCGCTCATTTCCTCTCTTTAACTTGGTTCTTAATTCACATTGAGGACAATGTCGTGTTTTAAGTTAGGGGGTGTGGGATATTCTATCCATTCTTTGTTTAGTCCATGTTTTTGCTCACATGTTAGTTACTTAGTGTGATTTTCTTAGAAAATTCAAAATTTTCAAAAATATTTTCTTTCTTTTTTCTCCTTTTTTAGGCATTTTACCTTTGTTTTTGATGATAAATTTCAATAATTGCCTGATTCAATTGACAACTCAATGATGCATGTTCTCGATTTTATAAGTTATTAGACTTTAGTCCTAATTATTGATATTATGAATAACTTCATGAATTAAACTTTAATCCCTAGAGCACATGCACTTTTATTGCTTTATTGATTTGGTTTAAGATTTTTATAACTCGATAATCTTTTGTTGCATGGTATATACTTACACCGAGTAAGCTTTGTACCTTTCGTCGTTTGTGAGTGTATACGCTATTCTGTCCTCTTTAAAAACGTTACAGTTGTTGGTAATCTCTCTATTCTTTCATTTGATCGTTCATTAATTGGGTTCCTTCTAGAAATGTATTACTTGAGCATGATTTCAAAATTTGTTTTGACTCGAGAATTGTATTAACTTTCTGAAATGATCATAAGCCATCTTTGTTATATCACCCATATTGACCTTGACCTCACCTTTTATGTTTCTCCTCGTCAACCCCTTTGAGCTTACATATTAGCCTTTCATTTCATTACCCAAAATCCCATAACCAACTCCGAATTGGAGTTATACACCATACATACACCTTCCATAGCTTTGTTTGGAATGCTACTTGGGATTGAATGTTGTTGTTGTGTTACGGTTGAAACTTAGGCATATGAGAGTGTGAAAAGTAAAGAAAAGAAAAAGTGAAAAAGAGAAACCAAAAAGCAAAAGAAAACATGAGAAAAAGAAGATAAGAAAAGAAAAAGAAATTTGTATATGTTGTGTATATAGTTCAATAAGCTTTGATTACTCTCCAATTGTTATATCTAATGTTTGTTTGGAGGTTGTTTGTCCAAATTTTAAAATTTTACGCATTTTCCATTATCCCGAGTTTTCATTTCCGAACCTTTTGAATCCGTCTATACATTGCTTTCATTTCGTACCCTAGCCTAGCCTACATTATAACCCTATCAAGTTCTATGTGATCTTAGGGTGAATTTAATTTAAAAGTTAAAATAGTTTTGATAATCTATAAAAATACATTTCGCTTCCTTTAATGTGAGGTATCTTTCATTGAGATTACAGTTTTCCATTTTCTATATAGCATTCTTCATTTGTGACATGTGCGCGGCCTAGCTTCCATTTCCATCTACTCTTTATGCCCATATATTCCGTGTGTTAATTACCTGTTTCAAGTGAATTCACTTGAAGAGTGTAATACCCGTGATGATCAAATTTGTGCTTGCTTTATTTAGTATCCGATTTATTTAAGTTTTAGCCAAATCACACTTTGCATGTGCTCGCTGCCCTCCCACATTTTAAGGTTTCAATTCTATGAGGTGCATTCTATAATGTTAATGATTTCAGACTTTTGTTTGAATTCGTTCAATGTGTTAATAACGTGTATGAAATTTTGTTCACTATTATTGGGCTTGTCGCATGTTGGTTTGGGCATATTTTGAGGAAACCATATGATGTTTGTGGGTATCATCCCTGAACACCCTCACGAGACGACACTCGTCCACTAGGGTAACCTAGGGATTTAACGGCTTATTGCATATGCTAAATGCAATCGTGCACCATACGAAAGAGGCAGCTATATTTGATGCATATATACGTCTTGTACTACCTTCTGTGGACTGGTTTTATTTGTTTTATCACTAGGTACTAGCGATGTCTAAGTTAGGGGTATGATTCGTATCAAATATTGCATATTTTTGCCTTATATCTTTATGCATTCTAGCACTTTTACGGTCCATAATGCCTATATTTATGCTCATTAACCAGACAACCTTGGATTTGGATATATACATGCTTTGTAGGGGTTAATTGTGCTTTTGTAGGTATTGGAACGCTAAAAGTGAGGATCCGTTGCATTTCGGAGAAGTTTCGTCGTTGGATGCTACTTCAAGGGAATTTTAGTCAATTCACATTTCATCTTCGGCTCATGGAAATTCCACGGATGCATCGTTCATTGAGTAAGCATCACGTGGACGCAAACGGTGCGCAATTTTGAGTCCGGATGGTGTAGTTATGGCCGTTTCCATTTGCAACCTTTTCCCCTTCTTCATGGACCAAACAAGGCTGAGAAACAGAGTACCGATCGACCGCGATTGAGGGCCCGATCGATCGCGGTTTTGGATTTTTCCGTAGAAAGGAGACAGTATGATTTTAATAGAAGGAGCGGTCGTTCGTGCCCCTGTGATCGGTCGACCGCGATCACCAGATATTTTGCCTCTTTTCCTTTTCTTTTATTTTTCCTTTATTTCTTTTCCAACTTACTATATAAACCAATTTTGATTTCATTTTCAGATATAATTCATTTTAGGTTAGTTTAGGTTAGGGTTTGGGGGTTTGGGGGTTTGAGAGCTATTTCTTCTTCGTCACTTAGTTTGACACCCATTTGGGTTTGTAATTGGTACTTTCATCTTCCCTCTCCATTAATATAGTTTTTATTTCCTTAATTCTTGCTTTCTAATTTAGTTTACATGGTTTATTTACATGCTTTCATTTAGTTGCTTTGTAGTGTAGATTTATCGCGTTTATTTACCGTGTTTATTTACCGCATATTTAATATGCTTTCTACCTAATTTAGTCTAGGTTGTGTAGGATTGAACTCATTACGGGTTGACATGTTGCTTGGCTTTGGTTATGGTGTTCACAAGTCTATTTCGGGTGTGTTGTCCTAGTTATTACTCCTAGGTAATTTGACGGGGCCTATCATGTATGCTCCGTGCTTACGCCCTTGCGTGCGTAATTTCTGGGGTATTTGTTGATGCCAAAATCATATTAGGATTTTATGAGAATTTAGGGGCGTGACAACCCTTGATTTAATTAACTATCGAAACGAGACGCATTTGTAATAACTCGTCGACCCATGTAACCATTTTATACTAATTAACTCGGGTGAGAATATTCGACGCAACCTATAGTTTTTACTCGCTTTATTAGTCTAGATTTATTTTCCCTCGCCTAGATTAATCTTTCCCTTTTTTGCATTTCTTCCCTTTTTGTGTATAATCATAATTTACACTTTATTTAGGAGTATTAAATCCTATAAATTCTAGCAACTCGTCTCTGTGGATTTTCGATACCCGACTTGCCGCTACACTTGTATCGCAAGTGCAGTCGTAATTTAGATTTTTGTATTAACGCGGTGAAACGAAAACAACGATTAACGTTTTGACGCGACACTACTTTTCACGCTTAATCATAAGTCATAAGTTCATTGATTATTACTTATGAGGATCATAGATATAACATGCATCTGCATAACTAACTACATATGGATCTTTAGATTTAAAAGCATTACACTAATAATTCCATAAGTGTATCACATAATATGATTGATTTTAATCCCATGCTTGCAAGGTAATGGTAATTATTTCCTTCCAAGAGATTGACTGCAACTATTATGTTTAGTATCATGCATTGTGATATGTATACCAATATACTAATAAAATATAAGTATGATACTTCTGACCCCAATTTAACAATCCAATAATAATAAGCAAATATTGTACTTTTGGAGCAAATTTATATTTGTCATCCTCTTTAGGATAATATCCAAAGATCTAAAACTATGGGTATACTAAAATGGTGTTCTTAATAGATGTGAAAATATTGCACAGAAATGGTGCTAGATTTGCAGGCCGAGACAACAATAACTAGTTACCCTAGGGTAATTCATTTATGAATTTCTTATTTGGGTATTTTGCATTTCAATTGAGTTATTTAGGAACACATACTTTTAAGTATATTTGTATAATGACACATTGTCAAATATAATTATTTTCATACATTTTCTTAGATAAGTATTTGCTAAGATGGTTGTACCTATATTTATTAGGATTTTCAGTTGTACAATGAACGTCTTAGTGTATTTAAGTACGTACTCCATATCTTTCCTCAAAATAAAAAAAAAATCATTATGGGATTTATAAATAGGTTCTTTGTATGGGTTTGTATAAATAAGCAGTTCTAATATTCATGATTCTCATATATCTATTTCAAAAAATTCTATGCTAGTGAGATGTCTGAAAAGTATTTACGGCTGTAACATAATGGTATTTTCGTATATAATCAATATTTGGTCCTACAGAAACTTTGTGCCACGGGTTGTGCATTCTTTAGCGATTTTTCCACTTTTATTTCTTATAAACTGTCATTTGTAACCTTCAGGGTGAACATCTTATGGGGTTTATAATATAGGTCCGAATACACGACGTTTATTTAGAGACTCAAATCATGCATCATGAATTTTCTCATTTTTAGCAAATATATTCTTTGTCGACATTCATTTATAGTATGTGAATTTGTAGTATAATTACCCTTTGATTTTTGTATTGCTACAATATATATAATTATGTCATCGATGATCATCTTTGATGATCCCACTTTTCTCTTGTATATGTATAAAACATAGAGATTTCATTATTATTAGGTACCTTTTCCTACTCTAGGGACTTTATAGTCACTTAGGGGACTTGTGTCTTTTTATTGATAATAACTTATTCTGGGGTCTTAGATAAAGTGGATCTTTTATTCATAACCACTTCCTGAGCGTTATATATAACCTCTTCTGGAGCATTATTTGGGCATGATTTTATTTAACCGCCACTATTAGGGAGTAAATTATTTGGGACTTTCACTCTTCTAGTGTGCAATAAATTTATTTACTACCAAATTTATTTTGTCCTACTGGGACAATAATTTTGGTAAGCACATTTGTAACTAGTCCATATGACTATATTTAACATTTTAAATTTCATAATCATTTAATGTACCAATATCATTTTTCACTTCATTTTCATATTGAGATATGAAAAATAGATTGAGACAAAGTGGAAGAATTCCATGATAGTTCTCGCCATTATTTAAAAACTGAGTGTTCTTCAGGAACAATTTGTGCTTTAGGTACGTTTTATCCTCACCCTAATGGTGGGAAGAGTGTCTCATAAAAAAATTCACAAGATATATGATAAACACTACTTATGTCAATGGTTCAATAGAACATGAATTATAAACACCATATATTCCCTTGTGATAATAATAATAAAGACACAAATCAATTAAAATCATAAATATCTTGTAAAAAAACCATTAAATAGATCATTATATAATATAACCTAATTCAACCATGGAGATTCAGGATCATGCCAAAGTACATTTCTACAATAATAAATATTGTATAGTATAACCCCGTTAATAATGAAATGATGGTTTGTTAATGTAAGCTTCTAGCTTCCAAAAATAGAAGTAGTTGAAAATTACTTTTAATTGTTTATCCTAGTATAGCACCCATGTATTTTGATACCGATAAAACTAAATGAATTTGTCTAAGAATTGCTTTATATTAATCATTGCATATGATTGGGAAGGTACTGGGTGAAAACATGAAGTAAGCTCTTCTAGAGCCTTTAATAACTTCTACAGGTTAAACTATGGTTGAAACTTTTACTATATTATACCAAGTCTGACAAAACTTCTGATTTTTCATAATAGTGTGGGTTGTTCCTTGTCTATTAGACAACTGTCATTATATAATAACAGTTCACAATTGTAAATTACAAGATTCAATATAGATTGTGAAGTGTGTGTGAGTTTAAATATATAAATGCACAATAATACAATAATTTATGTTACGATCGACCGTCTAGTGACCAAACCTAAATAAATAGAAGTATTTTTTTAAACAAACTCTTATCAAGTTTTAATCATATTTAAAACAAACTATTATCAAGTTTTAATCATATATTCAAAGTTTGAGTTTGATAACAAAACCTTAACATTGTGCATTTAGATAAATTTGGATCATCAAGAATCATATACCACAAATCATAATTTAATCATTATGATTTAAGAATAAAAACCTCAACTATACAAAGATGAAATTAAGATGTAAAACAAAAGAATGAAAATTAGCAATTAAAGTTTGAACTTCACATTCTTAATTAAAAATCAAAATTTCATATTCTTGATCATATGTTAAAGTCTTCAGGTTAAAAAATAAGAAACATTTGGTTTCAAATATATAAATAGGGAATAAACTTTTAGGTTTCTTCAGGATTGACCTAATATTGATCCATTTTTTTAAAATTATGTAATAAAAAAATTAAGAATATTTTATGAATAATTATGATTGATATTCCATCTGAAAAGTAATGAGAACTTCTGGTTCATAATATAGTATTTTAGAAATTTATACAATTTAGAACTTTAGGTTCTTTTGATTTGATTGCATCATCTCTATAAATTGATATATGAAGCATCTAATCCAATAATATTTGACAATGGGTAAAGGAGACCCGAGATCTTATATATTATGGTGAAATACTTTAATTATTCCATGTGGGGCTTTATATCTCAACACGCCTCCTCATTTGTGGTGTTACTTGGAGCTAACACGTGGGCATATTTATATTAAGTGAAGCGGAGCAATTGGACTCTTGGACCATAGATATCCTACTCTGATACCATGACTATAGAAATCCAGTTTATATTTTATGTCATATATATATGAATCTTTTTATTCATATATATTATAAAATGAAAATTGAGGACTTCAGGTCCTAAATTAAAATAATTCACAAAGCTCCTCGTGCGAACTATATAAAATATAAACTTTAGGTTTTGTTATTTGTGTATGAGAACTTTTGGTTCTACACAAATACTTAAAATTAATGTTCAATATTATTAATAGATAAGAACACTTCATTCTCTAGCATTTTGTATCAAAACTTCAGGTTTGATTAGGAGTAAAAACGTTGAATATTTTTTCAAACAAATGCTAAATATAATTCAACTTATTTTTAAAATAATGAGTATTTTTTTCACATTCTCTATACATTCCAAAGACTCAAATGTATACTAAATGATTGGAATTTCAAAAGGAGTTAAAATTACATACCATTAAAAATATAATATAGTACTCAAATGAAGCCAAAGGTCAAGATACATATCTTTAATAGTAAAACCATCAATATGATAGTTAAAGGAACATTTAACCATTAAAAGAGTAGCTAAAAAGGTATTTCATTTAATAAGAAACATGAAAAGTCAAGAAGTTGAAAAAACACATTTTAATGTTCAATTTATTATGAAACTAATCCTAATAAAAAAAATATATTTAGAACTTTAGGTCCAAATTATAAATGATTATTTTGGGGATTTATAATTTCATACCTCATTACATAAATAATTAAAAACTTAGAGTTTTTATTTAGGGTATATTTTGTTGGAGCCTCAGGTCAAATATTTTTAAATAACATGAAAATTTCAGGCCTTATATTTTTAATATTTTTAGGAAAAAAACTATATCCCAATTACAAATAATAATTTGTGAACTTATAGTCACAAGAATGTTATGGATCTTCATGTCACAAGTTATGATAATTGGGAAACTTCTAGTCCATACACTTTTAATTAGACAATAAAAACTTCACGGATGATTGTGTTATATTTTATTAAAACTTCGGGCCCAAAATTTAAATAGTAATTAGGAACGAAAAGCCCAAAATTTCAATTAAAAATTAGAAAATTCAGGCTCTAAATTTTAATTATCTATAGAGATTTAGGTCTCAATACTGTATAATTTAGGAACTTCATGTCCTAAATAATGACTAGGAAACTTAAAAGTCCAAATTTAATGTATACATAAATATAAGGTTAAAAATAAAATGTCTCAAAATTAAATTGTAATTGAAAATGCAAGTCATAATTTTTTATTGACTAAAGAATTTCAGATCCCAAATTGAAATAACTACATGAGAACTTTAGGTTCCAAATTAAAATATATTAGTGAAAACTTCAAGCCCTATTTTGTTTTATTGATTTAGGAACTTCTGATCCCAAATTAAAATTATTATATGGTAACTTCAGGCCCTAATGATAATTAATAACTTCGCTTTCTAAAAACAAAAATAAGGAACTTTAGGTTCTAAATTTTAAATAACAATTAGGACCTTTAGGTCCTGAATTTTAAATAGAAATTGAGAATCATTTAGAGAAACTTGATCTATTAATTAGGGTACGTAATAATTAGATTAGATAATTTTTTTTGTTAATACATATATTGACATTAACAAAATTAAAAATAATCACCAATAATATTAATAATAGATGATTAATGAAAAGAGAACATAATAGTATAAGCATAAAACTATTTAACTTTATACCTTTATATAGGGATATGATAAATTATAACATAATATCATTATTATACACATAATAGTAGTTTATAACAAATTGAAAAAAATCCTTTTAACTTGAATATATGATGAGATATATTATGTTATTAAAACTCGCCATATATATATATATATAAAGTATTTGATCATACCACATAGTAAAATAAATTGGTATGTGATCTAAATCTTTTAAGTATGAAGACTTATGATAGTGTTTACGGGTGGCTTTCATATCAATAATAAAATAATAGGTAGGATAGAGTAACTAAACCTTTGTCTTAATACATACATACTAAAATATTAAATTTAATTAGAAGAACCTTGCATATGAAAAGAATATATGGTTATGGAGTAACGAACTGCAAACCTCAATTCTTGCTTGACGGTGGAAAACAATTGGGAAGAGATTCTCAACTAACTTGTGAAATCAAAATAAATGATATTTGATAATACCAAATATCATCCAAATAGATTCAGCCTATTTTCTAGGTTTTCACATCAATGGTGGAGATAATAAGCATGTTACTTAAATAAGAAATTCAAAAATGAATGACTTTGGGAAAACTAATTATTGTCTCAGTTTGCAGATCGAGCACAGTTTATGTTAAACTCGTATCCATTAGTTAAATAGACTAAAAAGTCCTGCAATGCTTTAGCACATAATAAGCATACAATTTTAGTATATACATGGTCTAGATATTATTTTAGGCACTATCCATTTACTTTAAACGTGCTACCATCCTTTGGATCCTCCACTTCTATTGCACCATGTGTGAACACCTCTTTCACAACAAATGGTTTGGACCATCTTGATCGTAACTTTTCGTGAAATGACTAAAATTCCCTTGAATGTGTCCTTGAGTGTGATTCTAAAGTCAAAACCATCCTAAAAATGCCATAACTCCTTCATTATACATCATAATCATGCACCATCTGTGGCCACGCGAAGAGAAATCAAAGGGATTCAACTTCCATGAAGAGTTGGGGATTAACACCTGAATTCTGAAAATACTAAAATGCCCCGAAGCAGCAATCTTTAACGAAATTTTTTCGAAAAGCTACGGAACTTCACACTTTGCAACGAAATACCTACAAAATCTCAACTATACCTCATAGAATGTTAACAAATAAAATGTAGGTTTTCTGATTAACGAGCATAAATATAGGAATTAAGGTATGCAAGGGGGATAAAATGCATAAGTATAAGGCATGAAAAATACAATATTCGTGCCGAATCACACTGTAACAACCCTCGATTCTGGGAGGCTCATTTTATATTAATTTTACCGCATAAGGTAATTATAGAAAATGTGGGGATTGGAGTAAATATTAATTGAATGAATTGAAAGTTAATATTTACTAGACAGATGCATATTTACAGTATGTGGAAGTAAATATCATCAGGTTGCATGTTTATAGTGTCATGTATATAAATGGCACGATAGTTTAAATGAAATTAGAACTCGAAATAATTTAGAAAATTTCCGGATGCCAGTTTAGAGGGTGTAGTTAGTCTCGGAATGTCCGAGACAGTCAAAATAAGTGCCATATTGTATTTTTGGGTTTCAGGCACTTTTACCTGGTTTTAACTCAAACGCGTATATGGGAGTCATTTTAGTGTGGTATTAACAATTTAAGTTGGGAACATTAGACTTAAGCCACGGTTTAAGTCTCCCAACCTTTTCCATTCCTTCCATTACACACCAGAAGCCCTAGAGAGAGAGAAGAGTGGAGAAATTGGAGAGAAAGAAGAAAATAGAGAGATTTAAGCATGGAGATTGCTTCCACCACAAAGGAATCTGAGTTTGCAACCCTAAGGCAAGTTTTCTACTTGCTAATATATGATCTTAGATAGATAAATTGTATGATAGCTGTGTTGTTTGGTTGGTTGGAGGGGATTTTTGGATTTGTATACATATATATGTGTGTGTATGATGATTAAGTGATTAAACCTTAAATTGGTAAGGTAAATGTGATTTAGAGAGTAGTTGAAGTTTAATATTATGATGAATAAATGTTTATGGATGATGATTTAGAAATTTAGGTGGGGAAAATTGAAATCATCACTTGGGTTTAGTTTTTGGAAGAAGAAAGAGCCCTAGGTCTGCTATGACCGGTCGACCGTGGTCCCCTGACCGGTCGACCGGGCCTTCGGGGGCAGGCTTACTGCTTTCCCACAAAGGCATAAAATTTTGTGCGGTCGACCGGTTATACCACTTTGAGCTTTCTGTTTTCCTTCGTAGGCAAAACCTTGAGACGTGGTCGACCGCGGTCTCGGGACTGGTCGACCGGTCCCCTGTTTTTCATCCTTAAATTATTATTTTGTTTCCTAGGATTATTCTCTTCAATAGGGATTGGGAACCTTCTTGAATGAAGTAAATTTAGATTTTTAGAGTCCAAGACGTGAGGGGTAACCATGTTAGATTAGAAATGCGCTAAGTGGGGACTTTTTTCGGGGATATGACAATTGAAGTTAGGGCATTCTTTTCTTCTAGTTGATTATTATGAAACTAGGAGTTGTAGTGTAATATTTGGGAGACTTTAGAAGCTCAACAGAGCTATGTTAGTCTTGATGGTTTACAATAATACCACAAATGAATCTTAGGAGAATAAATTGTAATTTATTTATGCATCGAGGTTATAACGATAAGGTATTAAGTATGGCTCCGGGTATATTATAAGGTATTTACAATAATGTAAATGACTATGGTTTCGGTTAAAATGAAACATATATATATGGAAAGGAAATGAAATGGAAATGGTACTAATGATGGTAAATGATAATTTACTTAATCATGAATATGGTAAATGCTAATTTACTAGATACACACCTCTCTAAATGACATCATAAGGGAAGTTCGCGCGCTTGGTGATGCGCCTGGCTAATGAATGCAGGGTGGATATAGTCCATAGGCCATATGAGCGATATGCTATGTTTTCTGCGCTGGTGAGGGGATTACGGGTGTGGTCT